>CM033030.1:2979921-4263901 GCA_019207045.1 Branchiostoma floridae x Branchiostoma belcheri
CGAAAGAATCACCCTGTTTAGAGAAGTCACAAAGACTTATCCCAACTTCCCCACATTGACAGACAAACAGAAAGCCACTTTTCTCTTGAAATCGCAGAACCCACAAATTTTAGAAAATGTGGGGCTTTTCGTCTCCCTCTGCTTCCAAAAAAGAAGTCAAACCCAACCTGCTTAGAAATAGCCAACACTAGTATTAGATTAGAACATTGTTTATGACTGTCCATTGTCACTATGTGTATACCATGTACTTGCAATTAGCCCTCGGGCACGAACTTGCAAATAAACTTCTCATTAAATGACCATTCATGATCATTACTGTGACCAGCTGTTTTCCAGGTGTAATTGCAGACAATGACAGCACTAGTAAAAAAATAATATTAACTTCATCCAGTTTTATGTTTTACCTTGTTTCTGATGTCCTGCAGTCTCCCCCTGTCCAGAAGTTGGACATTCTGAAGGTCAGAGGTCAGCCGGGAGACATCTTGCTGGGTTTGCTGCACAGAACTTTGGGTTGAAAAAAAAGTTGACAAAACTAAATATTATAATAATTATTATACATTGAACAAGACATAGTATCAACTTTATGGAAAGTTTACATTTACAGGGAACAGTTCTTTTTATGCCTTGATAGCATCTTTTTCTAGTCAGTCTAATTTTTATAAATTTTGTTACAGGTACATTTTGTATATATTACAGGTATACATTTTGGTTAGTGAATCCTTCAATCATTTTAACCTATATTACATGTATAAAACCTGTAAGACCTTGAAACTCTTGGTTCGTTCGGATGAAAGGATAAATGGATGAAAGGACGAATGGATGGATGGATGGATGGATGGATGGATGGATGGATGGATGGATGGATGGATGGACGGACAGACGGAGGGATGGATGGAGGATGGATGGATGGATGGATGGACAAGTAAAAAAGAATAAATGAAAGAATGAATGAATTTTTTATGACACATGCTGTGGAATCCAATGTTTTTATTACCTCTAGCTACATTATCCTCGAGACTTGACTGTCAGCGTAATTCATCCACCAAAAATCACAATCAGTTGACATCTAACCTATGACCTACCTCTGTGTCCTGTTGACCTGACCTCCGACCCTGTTGACCTCCCCCTGCAGCCTGTCTGCGTCCTGGGTCAGGTTGCTGCAGGCCTGCTGCATGATGGGAACTCTGGTGCTGTTTGCGGCGCTCACGTTCGCCGCAGCCTGGGCTGGGGAGGGGAGGGCAGCGGCCGAACTGTTCAGGGCCTCAGCTTGGGACAGGATGTCTGCTATTACCTGTGTGGGGAGAAAAGAAAGTCATTTATATTTGATTTCAATTTGTCAGTTACACCATGAGGTGATACTGTATCCAATCAACTTGCTATATGCAGAATGCATTTTGTTATTGTGCAGATCACAAACAGCAAAGCATAGATTGCATATATTGATGCAAAGTGCACACATTGCAGAGATTATTCCCTTAAGTTCCAATTTTACCTGTGACTGATTATTGACCAATCCCTGCATGTTTTCTGCCTGCTGCAGTGCAGCCTGAGCTGTTCCTGCAGCAGACTGCAGGTTTTCCTGCAGTTCCAGTGCCTGCTGCGTGGTGGCCTGGCTCCCAGACTGCACCTCTTCCACATCCTGCAGGGATGCATTGACCACCTCCTGCATTACTGTAGGGAGAAAAGAAACTCGTCAATCCATTTTTTTTCACAAAATCAATTCCAACTCGTAGAGTATGGGAGTCTAGATAAATATTGAAAATCAGTGCACTACTCACGGGCAATTTTATATGATTTTGAAAATGGTCAGATGTTTCAGGTAGCATCCAATAACTTTTGTCAGAAATCACACAAAACAGATCCATTGAAGAGATGGTTTTAAATTCTAACTATGATTGATACGCAAAGGAGATGAAGACAAACTTTAGTCAAGACAAGGTTCACACATTCTACTTTCAAAATTAAGGCTATGAGGTGAATAGATTTACAGTAACTAGGATGGCACCCAGGTAGTTGGTGCTCTAGCCATACCTTGAGACAGCAGAGTGAAGTTCTGCAGCACACTGAGCATGTACTCAGCTGCAGTGAAGTTGTCCTGAGCCCGCAGCACTGCTGCCTGAGCCTCCGTAAAGGCCTGTGAGGACATGTTGTGCAGGGAGTCGGTCTGTGTTTGGAGTACCTGTGTAGGGGAGAATAAGATGTATATATATATATATAGTTTTATTGCACAACAATTGTACAGGGTACAAAGTATGGCATCTACATAACTACAGTTCTATAACTTAACGCTTATCTAACTAATACAGAAGTTGTAGTATGGGATAAATTTCTTACAGTTGTTGGAGGCTTTTACAATCATTGGAGGAATTTCTAATGTCTAAACCTTCTTTGATATGAGACGCACTAAGATGAGACGCACACACATTTCTCTAAGATGAGACGCACACACTCTCTGCTTGCCTCGTCTCAACAGTACTGTTCTGGACAGACTGGGATCTGTGCCTTTATTGAACCCTTATCAAAAACATAATTTCTTATGTGGGGTGGCCCTGTCATAAGACCACCAATGGTCAAAACTCTAAGTTGCTTTTTTTTTAAATTGTGACATCCATAAAATGTGCTCTAATACCTGCACTTCTCCGTCCAGCTGGGCTGTTGTCTGTTGGGCCTGCTGTGCTTCTTCAGATGTGGCTTCATTTTCAGACATGCCAGTGGTTACCTGAACACAAGTTTGGAGAAAATAAGTGCATTAGCTCAACAAGTACACATGTATACAATGTATAGCCACCTTTAAAAACAACTTGATTTCAACTTCCAATTCAATAAGTTACATGTAGTAAAATTTGATGCTGTAGATCATTTTTTCATCTTCTTGCTCTCATGATATAATTTATATACTGAAAGATTTTTTGTCATTTGTTACATCAAAGGGCTAGGGCTAGGGTTAGGGTTAGGGTGTCACTTGCTCCACACTATCTCAGACCCTACCTGTCTCTCTCTCAGTCTCTCTGCAAATCTCTTTCTCTCTTCCTCCCTCTCTCTTTCCAATAACATTTCTAACTTGACTAGAAAACTCCCCCTAACTGACCTGTTGCGTCAGGTTTCCAGCTGTCTCCTGTAGCCCCACACTCCTGTTAATCAAATCCTCCACCTCCTGTGTGGGCAGCTCTCCCGTGGAGTTCACTGACCCCTCCATCTCCATGGCAACCCGTGTAGCCTCCGACACAGTGCTGTACAACCCCTGTGCCTGGTCCCTCTGTGAGTCCAGGCTGGTTGTGAGGTTGAGAGCTGTCTGGTTGAGCTGTTGGATGAGTTCTGTTGTGTTCTGGTGTAGTCTGGCAGCATTGCTTGCAACCTAGAAATCAATAACAAAATTGTCAAGCTCATTGTGGATAGTAATAAACTCAACTCAAACAGTCAAGGTCTAGATGTGGGTAGATGTGGAAATGAGTGGTGAATAATACAATGTCAAAAGTAATAGAAAAACTGATAATTATACATTGTGTATGTCTTTTTTTAATGTTTGTGTTATGTTTTATATTAGGCTGCAGCTCCTAAAAACATCCAAAATCAAAACATAAAAGATTGACAACTGTTTCATTTGTACATGTGTACTCAACCGTACGATAATGCTTCCTCTAAAACTGACTTTTGAGAATTTCTGAAATGACAAAGAACTTTGACAAACATTTTCAACACTGCCTTTTCTGTCAGGCAAAAGCAATCTTAGCTAACCTGTTGAGCCTCGAGTGCCAGTTGGAAAGCCCACAGAGCCGAGGCCTGGATATCCCCAAGCGTCCCCAGCACCGTGGAGATGCTGGTGTTGACCTCGCCCTGAATGGCAGCCATGTCCGCCAGCGTCTGGTTCAGGGTTCCCACCAAGCTGTCCAGTTCTGTGGTTACACCGGGGAGGGAGTCTGCAGAGGGGCAAAGAAGATATAAGTTGAACTTCACTCTTATTCATTAAATGCTGGAATAGCACAGCTTACAGTACATGTATATGTTGGTGACATGACTGGTAAAGCTAAATAGATAGAAACAAGCAATATGCTCTCTGACAGGCCAACATTTAAGTTAAAGTTACATTAAATTTTTCTATAAATATCATTCAATCTACATGACTGTATAGCTCTCAATACTTCTAAGTACTTAATTGTACCTGAATATTTAGAGCATTTTTGTGATATCATGGTAGATACAAGATTTGAATACTATATATAAAAGCCTGCTAAAGTATGTAATTTAGGTACTTACTGTTGATTACATTGTAAGCCCTCTTGAGGTCTTCAACAGTGAAGTTCCTTTCAGCCTGTCCGCTGGAGACATTTCCCAGTGCCTGTTCAAACATTCCCTCTATCTGTGCCACTTCTGACCCCACAGCCGCCTCTAACCCCGACAGCACCTCCTGAGCAGAAGCGTTAAGTCGGTCCAGGGTTTCGTGCATCTCTGCTGCCATGTCTTCTGTCACCTGGGACCGGTTGTACAGGCCGGTCACCTGGAACACAAGAGGCAAGAGTAGTTCAGTCTCCTGGCTATGACTATGACTTTATGACTTTATTCAGATCCACTTTTAGCTATTACAACATTATGTTGCCAGCTCATGGGATTAGGTCATTGGTTTCCTGGGAATTGAACCCAAGCCAAGTCTGGGCCACCTGAGCTCATGAACACAACACACCAACTGTAAGGCTATATCATATTTGTCCTGAAGCTCAAATCTCTAAGCTTGATTTTCCTGTGAGCCACATTTTGCCAGTAGGTTACTCACTGGGTCAGTGTGGGAACAACCGAAACACAAGAGGCAAGTAGTGCAGTCTCTTGGCTCTTGGGATTTGTACCCACACCGAATCCAGGACGCCAGCTCACGAACATATAATGCAACTAATTAATTGCAAGGCTAAAGGTCTGAACTAGTTAGACCAAATGGTGTGGTGTGGTGTGAAGACAAGCCAACTGCTGTCTAACCCTGTGTTAGTCATACTCAGCAGCAGTATAATCAAATACTGGATACTACTACTAGACAGTACTACAGTAACTGTTACTACTCACAAACCTAATGCAGCTAGTGCTTAATTAGTACCACTACTACTACGATAACCGTAACAGCAGAAGCCAGTTAATTGCACAATGGATTACCGCACACTTCTGTTAATTGCACGGAAACACTAATCCCAAACTGGTGCTGTCCAGCTGGATGACTTCGCATTGTTGCACCACCGGATAATTGTACGAAATACGCTGGCAAATGGGGTGTGCAATTGAATGGCTTCTACTGTACTACTAGTTGATGACACCTGAACCCTGTTACACACCTGTGACTGGACAGTTTCCAGCCTGGTTGAGAACCAGACGTCTTGGTCGGCCTCGGAGACGAGTCTGTCCACAAACTGGGTGATGTTGTCCCGCAGAAGCATCAACTGGGCTGTTCTGGTCTCGATCTGGTCATAGCAGCCCTCACATTCTACAAGAGAGACATGCCAGTTACCTTCAGAATCATTCTACAGATAGCGGTATACAGTAGGTGATCAAAATCAGTTTTTCACCACTGGTAGGTGAATGAATTATAATGAGATATTGATGTCAATCACTTAGATTGTCAACCTTTTTTTTATTCAAGATTGTCAACATTGAAAATAGTCAATGATTGGTTCTCACATCTTGCTCTACAGAAAAATAAAAGACCTGAGTTTTTCTAGTGTAAAGATCAACTACCAAAACTGATTTTCATACACTGCAATGTGGTACCTTGTAAATGTCAATTCTTGATTTCGACAGTCTCAGAACCGACACAATTCTTGTCTAGGTCCTTAATTTATTTTGATATGAAATCAATTATCTTAAAAAATATTTGTGCCAAAATTCTCAATACTGCCAGCATGACATACTGCAGGAGGTGGGAACTCATCGGAAGAGGTCTATTCACCTACATTGTAGCAATGGGTATTCTTGCCTTGAGCAACCAAACTCCTATCATGGCAGCCCTTACCTATACACCCGAGTGTCTCATTGTAGTAGAAGTTTCCCCTGCACTGGTCACACTTCAGCCCCTCGGTGGAGTTACTGCAGTGGCACTGTCCAGTCTGCAGGTCACAGGAGGCGTTCACTGCACCCCAGGGGCTGCAGCTACAGTCTGAATTTTCCAGAAAGTCATATTATTACACAAAGAAACTACTATAAGTGTTAGGGAAAATTGTGATCTGATGAGTATTTTTTTTTGTACATTGTTGTATGTTATAAGTGTTAGGTTGTTGATAAAACAATGATAAGAAAAAAGTAATAGCATCTAAGGAACTGAATCAGATATAAATTAGATTATACACAGTTTTAAAGTTGGACTTAGTTTATTTCGAGGGATGATTGCACAAAACTGGATGAAACTCTGACTCCAAAGTTCTTCAAATTTAGACTAATTCTTTTATCTCTAATGCTACATGCTATCATGCAAACTGGCCGATTTCGGCACAAAATCGCGCTAGTTATCATCAAAAACCGATGAATACCTCAATTTTGAAAATGATGC
Organism: Branchiostoma floridae x Branchiostoma belcheri; assembly: GCA_019207045.1. Classification (NCBI taxonomy): domain Eukaryota; kingdom Metazoa; phylum Chordata; class Leptocardii; order Amphioxiformes; family Branchiostomatidae; genus Branchiostoma; species Branchiostoma floridae x Branchiostoma belcheri. The sequence continues at coordinate 2,986,442 of CM033030.1, forward strand.
GGTCGTTATTGGTCCCAATTTGGGCCGGTCGCGGTCGCGTTGGCCAGGTGGTCGTTGAGAAAAGGTCGCTTAATGCTTACGTCAATGGGAAAATAAATCGGGACCGAGAAAAAGCGGTCGAAATGCCCAGGTGGTCGCTGAGAAGAGGTGGTCGCTCGGGCAGGTTGGACTGTATTTTATTTTCTTCAAATTTGGAGAGGAATTGTTAAAATTGTCAAGATGCTTCCAAACAGACAGATGACATGATATACTCAATACATTGTCCTCATTCACTAAGGGCAGGTAAGCTAATTAATCTTATTACTCACTTCTGCATCCAGGGAAGTCCGGGTTGTCCAGTCCGTAGGTGTTTTCTGCACACCTGTCACAGTCTGCCCCCACCACGTTGTTATCACACAGCTCACAGTGTTTGCCTGTGAAAAGACAGCATACATGTACAATCATGTAAAATACAATAAATTCAATACATGTCCAACAGCAGATATGTGTCCAAACATCCATCAAACCCTACCTCCCACATACCCACCCTAAAAACCAACTCATTGTTACTGTAGGGACTGTTACCTGAGTATCCTATCTATTGTGTTTGTAGTGATTTTAAGATATGTGTAAATTACCAGATGTTAATTTAGTAGTGACTGTCAAGTTTTTAATGGTCTGCTATGGCTTTCATGTGTATATGCCAGCTTAATTCCAGCTTTTAGCCTGAAAAGTGGTGTAATGAATAAGGTTAAAACTCACCAGTTCTCCCGGGCTTGCAGTTGAGACACTCCCCTGTGACAGCATCACACTGAGGCAGGGACGTCAGCGTGTTGTTGTTGCAGTCACACGGCACGCAGGGCACCAGACGGTCGTCATGTTCTGACTCACGGTGGTACCCTGGGGAACACTCGTCACACGACAGGCCTACAGACAGAACAGTGCATGGTAAACCTTAAAAACTGTGAATAGTTTCATTGGTCTGGCTCAATGTGTATGGCCTCCTTCGGTCAATATTTACCATGGTAAAATCCTAATCAGCCCTACAGCGTCAACTGTGGCTAAACAGTCCTATATGAGGCTCAATGAGGCCCTGCGTAAGAAGGTAGCATCGCATGTAATTTTTTTTTGTAAAAAGAAAGAAGTTTTTAAAAAAGATTTTATTGTAATACTTTGTTCTCGTGAGGTAGCTTTTGTAAAATGTAGACTTTGCTAAGACCAAACCAATTTCAATTTTGGTTCTTGACTTTTCTAAAAATAATGCTGAATATAAATATCAGCATCAGTTTGATTATAGTATGGTGCAAGTGTCAGTGTTGCCATGGGAAAGGTACCAGAAAGATCACCAATTCTGTGTTTGGTAGTTTTGCTTATCATCATAAAAATGCACAAATCATTAAGACAAAGTCAAATCATACTAGACAAAATACAGGACATATACATGAATCCAATAATCACCTGATAGTCCTTCTGGGCAGCTGCAGTTCTCCACAGATAAGACAGGTGGCAGGGCGGAGTCTGCCATGGCGACGGCAGTCTGCAGCATGACCCTGTGCAGTGTGACTGTGGTGTTACCTACATGTCTGGGTACCCTCACAGCAGTCAGGTCGGACAGGAGGCCTGAAAATCAATACATAACACAAACTTTGTTTCAGGGTTTTCAAACCAAGGTTTTTTAATCATAGATGACAGACTTGGCTTCCTTACCCATACTGCCTTGCAATGAAGTATCAAAAACTAGTTACAGGCTTCAAATCCTTAAGCAAAACACAAATATATTTGATTCACACATAAACAAACAAAAAGTGTTTTAAAACGGATGACATAATAACTGACTACATGGTGCTGAAATGCCATCAATGACTTTGGGTAAGATACTTAGGCTACACAAGTTTTATTTGCTGAATTTCTTGGATTCTAAATATATTTGATTCACACATAAACAAACAAAAAGTCCTCTAAAACAGATGACATGATAACAGACTTCATGGTGCTGAAATGCCTTCAATGACTTTAGGTAAGATGCTAAGGCTACGCCAATTTAATTTGTTGAATTTCTTGGATTTTAAAGAATAATGCTCAATTGAAACATAAACTTAAAACAGAGCCTGATAGGAATGTACCTTGGTGTCAGCTACAGATGCATGTAGTAAAGTGCAAGTTTTACTCCCAGCCTTCTTTTTTGCCGGTGCGTCTCCTTTGAGACGGGAGAAGCGGGTCTTTCAACCATTCGTTTGGTTTGCATGGATGCATCGATGCATGCATGGATGCATGGATCGGTCAATTTAACCAAACCCTCCTAAAAGCCCTTCCAAAAGCGTGATTACGTTATTGAGTTAGCGTGGCCGAACGGTCTACTGCTCTGGGTGCAGATAGTGATTTGCTTTTGCAGCCGTGAATCGTGGGTTCGAACCCCACTTTTACCAATTTCTTTTCTTTGTTAGACAAATCTCATGTAATGTTTTTTTAATAGAAGACAGATCAATTCAGTAATTCAATGCATAAAAATTATTTTTTCATGTGATTTTGTTTAACATCCAGGCTTTTCCCAAAATACGCACTGGCCAGCTTTTTTCAGAAACTTTCTTGTTTCATCTTGATTGCTAGCTTTTCCTTCTGAATATCCAAGAATCAAACAAATTGGTGTTGCCTTAATTTGCAAAACAGCTTCACAGCACAATCTGACAGGAAAAATTAGAGATAGCGGTCTTTTCATCCCTCACTTAGGGAAGAACCAGGCAGAAACAAACAAGGTTGGTTTGATGGCATCACGGTGCTGAAACGCCATCTATGACTGTAGGTAACACACTATGAAATGGTAGATGATACAAAAATTCAACATTTAATATTCAACATTAGGATAAATAAACCCCTCCAAACTTACCAAAAGGTTGCAAAAGGACCTGGACTGTTTCCATACCAAGTAAGCAATAGGACAAATAAACAACAGGACAAACACACTTAAGTCATGGTCATTTTTCTCATCTTTCTCAACAAAACCATCGCTATAGCTTTTCATGACACTTCTACAAAATCATTGTATGTTGGACTATGATAAAGTAAAGTAAAGAATTTCTTTCTTTCTTTCTTTCTTTCTTTCTTTCTTTCTTTATTCGCACATAATAGCATGGCTTAAAAACAAATGTGTATACAAAGATGAAGAACATGCGGGGGGTTAGCAGAAGCCTATGTGGCTTTTCTTTGGCCTCCCCCAGAAATAAGTTGCAGAAATAATAATTATACATAATTAAAGTGACGAAAAATGCACATAACATAAGTTGAAATCATCATGTGAAATACACTAATGGACTAGAAGTTGTATTACAAATGATCAAATGAAATAATAAATACAAAACAAAATAGACAAAACATATACAAGTAACTTGGGATTTGAGAAAAAAGGTAGGATCTCTAAGTGTTAAGAATCATAATTTAAATTTGGGAAAAGGATTAGTGGGTGACTGAGGAAAAAATTGTTATAAAATGATAAATTTTGAATTAAAGTTTTGCTTGAAATCAGTCTGTACAACTGGCATTTTCATACTTCAGTTCAACTTGTTAATTTTCCTCGTTTACTTCACAAATGTTTTATCACAAAGCAATACTCATATTGAACAACTCACAAATGTTTTGGGAAGTCTGATAACATAAAAGCTTGCTGTACTTACTGTTGAAGAATTAGGGTTAGAAGAGCTTGTGCTACTTACTGTTGTATAACACAGCAGTTATGAAGGGTTAGGGGTAGAAGAGCTTGCTGTACTTACTATTGAAGAACACAGCAGTTATGAAGGGCTCAATGTCAGAGATGTTCCAGTACTTCTCATGCAGCAGGAGGGAGATTTCCTGCAGCTGTGATCCTGAAGAGTTGCGTGACACCTGCAGGGTTTCCCTGCCCCAGTTCAACACGCTGAACCCGGCTCCTTCTAACTCTACCAGGCCATCTGTGCTCACCTGAGATAAAAGTAAAAGTAATTTTTAAGGAAGGTGACCCCGAGGTGTTTACCAGGCTGAAACCTGATCCTTCTAGCTCCACCAGCCTGTCTGTGTTCACTTGAGATGAAAGTAAAAGTAATTTTTAAGAAAGGCGATCCTATTAGTAAGGAGTTGCTGTGTGAGACCTGCAGGGTTTCCCTGCCCCAGTTTAAGACGCTGAAACCGGCTCCTTCTAACTCCACAAGTCCGTCTGTGCTCACCTGAGATAAAATTAAAAGTTAGTAGTAATTTTTAAGGAAGGCGATCCTGAGGTGTTGCTGAGTGAAACTGGCAGAGTTTCCCTGCCCCAGTTTACCAGGCTGAAACCGGCTACTTCTAACTCCACCTGAGATACATAAAAAGACAACTGCATAAAAGGGAGAGTAAAGGAAGCATTTGTGTGTAGGTTTGTTTTGCATATCTGGTAATTAAAAATGCCTTATGGCGAAACACACCACGTTGTACTAAACAGTACAAGCTGCATATTTGGACTGATTTATTTGGTCCGCTCACACTGGAAAGGACCCTTATTCTTTTCGGGTTAGTCTGTAAGTCTGTAGGATATTTGACATTAAGCCATAGTCCACTGTCAATTGTGTTTGTCTGAAAGAGGTAACACCCCTATCACATAGTCAAAGAGCTTCTACCATACTTGTTGGTTGCCTGAAGTTGAACGAAGACACAAAACTTTGAACATACCTCATCATCACCACCAGTCAGGTCAAGGGTCACGATGAGGTTTAACCCGTAAGATCTGGTGTGGTCTCCTGCCAGAGTTCTGCTTATACTGTAGTAGGAGACCCCGTCTGCTGTAGTAATGATGTCAGAGCTGCAAGTATTGAAAAACAAAGTTTGTGAATTGAAAAGGCTAACAGAATTTACTTTTTTACTTTTTTTCATCTCCAATAGCAGCTTATACAGCAAAAACTACTCAAAACAAACACTCAAGGAACCAATAACATGTGGTCTATATGAAAAGGTGGTCAACGAAAAAAAACTTTTAAAGGGCCACCATCGTTACAGGTCATTTCATGTAAAATGTAGACCATGTATACAGTACGTAATTGAATAATCCTAATACTGTGAGTTGGTGTATCAAAATAGATTGTTGATAGATGATTTATCACCCATTCATATTGAAAATAAATATTTATATAACTAAAGTCAAAGATTGCCAAAACTGTATACCGTCAGATGTTCACTAAAATGTCATTTTCCTTACAAACATACACATACATGTACTGAGGGGTCTGGGTTATCAATTACCAACAGGAAGCAATTAAAACCCATTAACTGTGGATATCCTGGTGATTATCTATCTATTTGTTTCACATTCATTTAAAATGAGTCAGCAGTCAGCACTCAAAGTTAGGGATGCACAATTGTCAACTAGCCTGTACCTATTACAAGGGCTGAGCCCCACTGACAGAAAAAAACTTTAAGACACTGCCACAATATAATAGAATTTGACACGGACAAAATAACAATTAATAACTCTAAGTACTCTAAGTACAAAAAGACTAATGTATACAAATGGTCTAGAACCGCATACAATGCACAGCGCATGCACATGTAAGGGTTGCCTAGTAAACAATCCCAGTGTTTCCTGGTGATCAAATAGCAAGCAGCAATGTGGAGTGTAAATCAGCTGATGGAGGCAGTTCTTTTGTCAACAACATGCCACCCCATACAGATCACACCACCCATTTCTGACACGGAAATACCATGGAGAGGCTGGTGGTTTTTGCTCTCCTCACTCTTCTGCACCAAGGAGGTGCCGCAAATGTCAAGAATCTCCTCGAGACTGTCCATGACCATGAGACAGTGGTCGGGCAAAATGAGGTCACGGGAGGACAGTGCGCGGTGTGCTGTCCCACCCAGCCAGCTCCGTCCTGTCCAGCTATGGACCAGCTGCTGCTGTACCTGAGTACCCAGGACAGCCTTGAAGGTCAGCTGGACCAGCTGAGGAACAGGACAGACAGCATCGATGGACAGCTGCAGCAGCTAACTCAGCAGGAGCTGGCTGAGGTGAGTATTTGAGCCTGACTTTTCAACCAGGAAAGGTTGTATAGAACCTGCCATTGTTAACATTAGATAGTTTTACACTTAAAAATGTTCTCACAAGTATACGTGATGCAAAAAAAAAAACAGAGTAAAAAAATACTGCTTAGTAGTTGCCACTTCCAAAGAAAATTTTGAGAACCTTTGATCAGAGTACGCGCCAAATAGCATTCCAATGCATCAAAAGGACATATCTTGTTCACTTAGAAACCCACTTATCCACTTATTGGTGGAACCAAAACATACTTTGGCAAAGGTAATAAGTCATCCATCTTACACAGGCTCTGACGTTTTAAAAAAACATTACAGTTCCAGGCAGAGAATGACCTGAAGGCCACAGTCGAGGTTCTTCAAGCAACAGTGAACAGCCAGCATAACATCATTCAGCAGCTGCAGGGAACTCTGCAGCAACTAGAGACTACCAATCAGCAACAAGCCAACAGCCTGGAGCAGCAGGAATCAACCATCCAGCAACAAGTTAGCAGCCTTCAGCAGGTAGAAGGAACTCTGCAGCAAGTGGAAGCAACTCTGCAGCAACTAGAGACCACCAATCAGCAACATGCCACTACCTTACAGCAGTGTAACACAGACCTACAGCAACTGCAAGGTAATATATTGACTGAAATGAATTAGTTTTTAATTCAATTGTAAAAGTCAAATAGATGAGCAAATCTTCAAACTTTAGGTACAAAATGATCTTTGTATCTAAAGTATGTACATCAACTTAAAAATGTTTCTGAATGACAACATAACTCATGATCATTTGACAGAAAGAGCGGACTAACCTGGAGAGTCATAAAAAAATTCATAAAGTGGCGTATTGCGGTTATGACATCCTAGCCTGCAAACATGCAGACTACGGCAGTGCATGGCGTTGTAGGTATATAGGGAGACAACGAGAAGCAAGGACTACCCAGCAGTTTACTAAAAATCTATGGCTGTTTTATCTTTACCTGAATCCTTTTACTATTCAAACCACAGACAAGGTAACTGGCCCTCGTAGCTGCCAGGAGATTCTCCAGAGCGGCCATGACACCAGCGGGGTGTACCAGATCTACCCTGCAGGGGTCATCAGCCCCATCCATGTCTACTGTGACATGGACACTGATGGGGGAGGATGGACCGTAAGTGTGCAGTACATTCCCTCCTAATTAAAAGCTCAGTCATACAGTAGACACATTTCTATTGTGATTCCTAATAAATGTATGACTGAATGGTACACAATGTGAAGCCCAATGGAAAGCATACTTAGTCTATTAGCTATATCCATGACCAAATGCTCCACCAACAGAAACACAAGGACCTGCTAGCCTGCTGTCTGCTATGCTCTACTCCCAGGAGTGATTGATTACCATGAAACTCATGAGAAACACATTGGAATGACAGTCTCTAATTGGCGATAAAGAAACCTTTCGGATATCCTCCAAAACAAACATAAAGAACCGTCTGACTAGGGAAAAAGGGGAAGATACACACTGGGGATATCTCCTCTTCTGCTGGGTGTATTTCTCCAGTGAGGGTTGTTATCAGTTGATGCAGTCTACTTTTTCCACGTACGTTTGTAACTGTCTTTTAGGTTATGTACAAATGTGGGCGCTAATCTTTCCATACAACCTCAGTTCTTAGTCAGTTGTTACAACAGCATTGCAGGGGAGTTCAGGAAGTAGTTACTTACACATATCAACATGTCATTCATTTTGATGAACTTTTTTTTTCTCAGCTAGCTCAGTTGATACTTTGCTGGCAGCTAAAGATAACATTAACTTCAAAATTTTGGTCAGAGCTATACCTTACATGACATTGTGTATACTTCAGCTTTTAAATTTTGGTTGCAATCTCTTACAAACACATGTCAACAATCTGTGGCAGATAGTTTTCAGATTGTGTTTTAACTTGTACTTACATGTAGCCTGATACAAGAAAGAGGGAAAATGACCAATGACAACAGAATTGCCACAACAGAAATGTATCAACTGTCCAACTGACAGCAAACCTACCCTGCAGGGGTCATCAGCCCCATCCATGTCTACTGTGACATGGACACTGATGGGGGAGGATGGACCGTAAGTGTGCAGTACATTCCCTCCTAATTAAAAGCTCAGTCATACAGTAGACACATTTCTATTGTGATTCCTAATAAATGTATGACTGAATGGTACACAATGTGAAGCCCAATGGAAAGCATACTTAGTCTATTAGCTATATCCATGACCAAATGCTCCACCAACAGAAACACAAGGACCTGCTAGCCTGCTGTCTGCTATGCTCTACTCCCAGGAGTGATTGATTACCATGAAACTCATGAGAAACACATTGGAATGACAGTCTCTAATTGGCGATAAAGAAACCTTTCGGATATCCTCCAAAACAAACATAAAGAACCGTCTGACTAGGGAAAAAGGGGAAGATACACACTGGGGATATCTCCTCTTCTGCTGGGTGTATTTCTCCAGTGAGGGTTGTTATCAGTTGATGCAGTCTACTTTTTCCACGTACGTTTGTAACTGTCTTTTAGGTTATGTACAAATGTGGGCGCTAATCTTTCCATACAACCTCAGTTCTTAGTCAGTTGTTACAACAGCATTGCAGGGGAGTTCAGGAAGTAGTTACTTACACATATCAACATGTCATTCATTTTGATGAACTTTTTTTTTCTCAGCTAGCTCAGTTGATACTTTGCTGGCAGCTAAAGATAACATTAACTTCAAAATTTTGGTCAGAGCTATACCTTACATGACATTGTGTATACTTCAGCTTTTAAATTTTGGTTGCAATCTCTTACAAACACATGTCAACAATCTGTGGCAGATAGTTTTCAGATTGTGTTTTAACTTGTACTTACATGTAGCCTGATACAAGAAAGAGGGAAAATGACCAATGACAACAGAATTGCCACAACAGAAATGTATCAACTGTCCAACTGACAGCAAACATATTTTGATTCATTCCTAGGTTTTCCAGAGAAGACAGGATGGTTCAGTAGATTTCTACCTGGACTGGCAGGCCTACAAGACTGGGTTTGGGGACCTCAGAGGGGAGTTCTGGCTAGGTAAGGAAAAATAGCACTTTCATTAATCTAAAGATTGTAAATGGACCATCTGGTCTCATTATGCAACAGTGTTGATAAGAGCAATTTTACCCATGGCAATTAAGGCCAGTTTTTTTGGCTGAAAACTAGAGTTGTTTTCTACTGGAAAATCAGAAAATCATGAGATAGAAACATTTGACATTTGTACCATTTATTCACTGTACTTAACTATGACTTAAAAGCTACTCTATACTTGAAAAATTTGTCTATATAGGAGTTAACTGGTTGATTCACTTGGCTGAAAATGCATTTGTGGCACGACAATCACAATGCACAAAAAGCTCATGGATTGATCATTATGGCTTATACCTCATTCATAGACCACAACTTGCTCTGAATTTCTTACCAGGTAATGAGAACCTGTACCACCTGGCAACACAGGGAGGTTATGAACTGAGGGTGGATCTGGAGGACTTTGAGGGAAACTCGGCCTTCGCCAAGTATGACAACTTCAGGGTGGAGGACGAAGGGCACAAGTACAGACTGACCTTAGGGACTTACTCAGGAACTGCTGGTATGAAGTTCTACACTCATCTTACATTCCCTCTTATTAAAAGCATTTTAAAAAATAACGTGTCTCCATTCCACTAAGATGCGTACTGTGGTCAACATATAAATCTTCTGTATGAACACAACACTGTCAGACTGAAGGTTGAAATTAGGATCATCCTATACAAGAAGTACATGAAGTATACTGTATTGATATCTCGTGTTCTGAAGATGCTACTGTTATGAATTTCAGGTGGAAGATAGCTCTTGTTGATTTTGAAAACAGGACATTAATGATTGTTGCATCTGTATTTGCAGGAGATGGCATGACAATGGCTTCCTCTATGTTCTTCTCCACAAAGGACAGAGACAATGATACCCATGATACATTCCACTGTTCTCAAACCTACAAGGGAGGGTGGTGGTACAGCCGTTGCCATACTGCCAACCTGAACGGCCTGTACCATGCCGGGGCACATCAGTCTAATGGAGATGGGGTTAATTGGGCAGGATGGAAGGGAAATAATTATTCTCTCAAGCACACTGAGATGAAGATAAGGCCTCTCTAAATTCACTTTGAAAACGATACCTTTTTAGTAGACATGACTTTGCTTACAACCATGATTACATGACTATATAAAAATGTACTATCCCATAAAAATTTTCAAAAATCTTGAATGTATAATACTATGTACATATACATGTAAGCTATGGCATCTAAGCCATAATACAAAATTGCAACTTTCAATTAGCTATTACATGTAGCAATCCATCCTTGACAATAAAATTACATTATGAATAACAATAATATGTTCCAAACAATTTTCTTTTGTGTTAATGATATTGTAAAGAGTTACTTACTGGATATGTATCCCTAACTGGAGGTACATTATTTTTGTAGGTACATGTGCTCATGATCAATTTCATCAGCGAGTAAAGTGAGGAAATTTGTGCTAAGTGCCTTTCCCAAGGGTACAGCATCAGGAGGAGGGCTTATAATAGGACCTCTGGGTTCTGGGCCTAAAACCATGCCATTATACCACGCAAATTTGCCACTGATAGGTAAGATAATGCCTTTTAACGTATCAAGGATGATGAAAGTTCCTCACCTGTCTAAAAACATTTAATGTCAATGTTTATTTCTATCTCCAAAGTAGATAATCTTAGGTGCCTATGATCATAGTGCAGTATGTTGAAATCTTTTGAACACACTGAAGATCATCATAGCATTCATCATGGATATCACCAAGTAGACTTATCACCTGTTGGCTTCCACTGTAATGTTTTTCGTCACAATGTGTGTGTGTGTGTGTGTGTGTGTGTGTGTGTGTGTGTGTGTGTGTGTGTGTGTGTGTGTGTGTGTGTGTGTGTGTGTGTGTGTGTGAGAGAGAGAGAGAGTGTGTATGTGTCAGCAGCCAGCACTCACAGTCAGGGATGCACAACTAGCCTGTACCTATTATATAAAGGGCTAAGTCCCACTGACAGAAACACTGCCACTAATATAATGGCATTTGACATATATTAATAACAATTACTAACTGTTACATTACTCTAAGTTCAAAAAGACCAATGTATAAAAATGGTATAGAACAACATACAGTGCATACTGCATACACATGGGGTTGCCTAAACAGTCCCAGTGCACATGTCTCCTGGTGATCCTACCACAAGCAGCAATGTGGAGTGCAAACTAGCTGATGGAGGCAGTTCTTTTGTCAACAACATGCCACATAAACACCCCACACAGATCACACCACCCATTTCTGACACGGAAATACCATGGAGAGGCTGGTGGTTTTTGCTCTCCTCACTCTTCTGCACCAAGGAAGTGCCGCAAATGTCAAGAACCTGCCCGAGACCGTCCATGACCATGAGACAGTGGTCGGGCAAAATGAGGTCACAGGAGGACAGTGCACGGTGTGCTGTCCCACCCAGCCAGCTCCCTCCTGTCCAGCCATGGAACAGCTGCTGCTGTACCTGAGTACCCAGGACAGCCTTCAAGGTCAGCTAGAACAGCTGAGGAACAGGACGGACAGCATCGATGGACAGCTGCAACAGCTAACTCAGCAGGAGCTGGCTGAGGTGAGTATCTGAGCCTGACTTTTCAACCAGGAAATGTTGTGGAAAACTTGCCATTGTTAACATAGATACACTTTAAAATGTTCTAAATACATGATACAAAAAAAAACAGAACAGAGCAAAGAAATACTGCTAAGTAGTTGCCACTATCAAAGAATATTTTGACAACCTTTAATCATTTTCAGAGTATGTACCAAATAGCCTTCCGATGCATGAAAATGAGATACTTTCTTCACTTAGAAACCCACTCATTGGTGGAACCAAAACATACTTTGGCAGAGGTAATAAGTCATCCATCATATACAGACTCTGAGGTTTTTAAAAAATGCACAGTTTCAGGCAGAAGATGACCTGAAGGCCACCGTTGAGGCCCTTCAGGCAACAGTGAGCAGTCAGGACAGCATCATACAGCAGCAGGCCGCAGCTTTGCAGCAGCTGCAGGGAACTCTGCAGCAACTAGAGACTACCAATCTGCAGCAAGCCAACAGCCTGCAGCAGCAGGAATCAACCATCCAGCAACAAGTTAGCAGCCTTCAGCAGGTAGAAGGAACTCTGCAGCAAGTGGAAGCAACTCTGCAGCAACTAGAGACCACCAATCAGCAACAGGCCACTACCTTACAGCAGTGTAACACAGACCTACAGCAACTGCAAGGTAATATGTTGACTGAAATGAATTAGTATTCAATTGTAAAAGTCAAATAGATGAGCAAATCTTTAAACTTTAGGTACAAAATGATCTTTGTATCTAAAGTATGTACATCAACTTAAAAATGTTTCTGAATGACAACATAACTCATGATCATTTGACAGAAAGAGCGGACTAACCTGGAGAGTCATAAAAAAATTCATAAAGTGGCGTATTGCGGTTATGACATCCTAGCCTGCAAACATGCAGACTACGGCATTGCATGGCGTTGTAGGTATATAGGGAGACAACGAGAAGCAAGGACTACCCAGCAGTTTCCTAAAAATCTATGGCTGTTTTATCTTATTTATCTTTACCTGAATCCTTTTACTGTTCAAACCACAGACAAGGTAACTGGCCCTCGCAGCTGCCAGGAGCTTCTCCAGAGCGGCCATGACACCAGCGGGGTGTACCAGATCTACCCTGCAGGGGTCATCAGCCCCATCCACGTCTACTGTGACATGGACACTGATGGGGGAGGATGGACCGTAAGTGTGCAGTACATTCCCTCCTAAAGCTCAGTCAAAAAGTAGACACATAATGGGACACATTTCTATTGTGATTCCTATGTATGACTGAATGGTACACAATGTGAAACCCAATGGAAAGCATACTTAGTCTATTAGCTATATCCATGACCAAATGCTCCACCAACAGAAACACAAGGACCTGCCAGCCTGAGTGATTGATTACCATGAAACTCATGAGAAACACATTGGAATGACAGTCTCTAATTGGCGATAAAGAAACCTTTCGGATATGTATCCTCCAAAACAAACATAAAGAAACCTCTGACTAGGGAAAAAGGGGAAGATACACACGGGGATATCTCCTCTTCTGCTGGGCGTATTTCTCCAGTGAGGGTTGTTATCAGTTGATGCAGTCTACTTTTTCCACGTACGTTTGTAACTGTCTTTTAGGTTATGTACAAATGTGGGGGCTAATCTTTCCATACAACCTCAGTTCTTAGTCAGTTGTTACAACAGCATTGCAGGGGAGTTCAGGAAGTAGTTACACATATCAACATGTCATTCATTTTGATGAACTTTTTTTTCTCTCAGCTAGCTCAGTTGATACTTTGCTGGCAGCTAAGTAAGGATAGCATAAACTTCAAACTTTCTGTCAGAGCTACTACCATCTTGCATGACATTGTGCATACTTTAGCTCTTAAATTTTGGTTGCAATCTCTTACAAACATACGTCAACAGTCTGTGGCAGATATTTTTCAGATTGTCTTTGTACAAGACTAATAGAAGAAAGAGGAGAAAATTACCAATGGCAGCAGAATTGCCTCAACAAAAATGTATCAATTGTCCAACTGGCTATCAAACATAATATTATTATCTTTTTAAAATTCCTAGGTGTTTCAGAGGAGGCAGGATGGATCTGTAGATTTCTACCTGGACTGGCAGGCCTACAAGACTGGGTTTGGGGACCTGCGAGGAGAGTTCTGGCTTGGTAAGGAAAAACAGCATTTACCTCTGGACAACCATTATCTTGTGGACAGTAATATTAAACATTAAGTTGCTGAGACTTTCGTATCTAATTGGCTTCTACGGGACATCCGACCGTCGCTTGACCCTCAGCAATACGGAAGTCTTAAGGGGCGATCAACCGCACAGTATCTTGTCAGTCTGTTAGACTACGTGACCAAGGAATCCGACAAACTGGGAAACATTACGACCATGGTGATGACGGATTTCTCAAAAGCGTTCGACAGAATCGATCATACCGTAGCGATAAATAAGTTGTTAAAGCTTGGAGCGTCACCTTGTCTAATTCCATGGATCAGTAACTTTCTCTCCAACCGACGTCAGCGAGTGCGGTACGACAGTTTACTCTCGGACTGGGAAAGTCTGTCATGTTCAGTACCTCAAGGTACACTTCTTGGTCCGATTATATTTCTGGCCGTCTTTGACGACGCACTGAGAGAAGCACTGGTACAAGAATGGAAGTTCGTTGATGACCTCTCTATGGCTGAGTCACGTCATCACAGTGAACCTTCCATCTTACAGAGTGAGCTTGACACGTTTAGTGACTGGGCCAAACTAAACCACATGCTCCTCAATGCGGAAAAGTGTAAGGTCATGGTTTTCTGTTGGATGAAAGTGCCCCCCAGTCCACCTGTCCTCAAAATTGATGGAACACAGCTGGAAATAGTACCTGTTACTTGTCTACTTGGCGTGTGGCTTCAAGCGAACTTGAAATGGTCAGTACAAGTAGACAAAATGCTATCAAAAGCGAATGGCAGGCTGTTCATGTTAAGAAAAGTAAAACGCTTTAACCTCCCAACCGATGACCTTGTTCAAGTTTACACATCCTATGTACGTCCAGTGGTAGAGTATTGTGCTCCAGTGTGGCACCCTGGGCTGACGTCATCACAAACTGTACGTCTGGAAAGAGTCCAGAAAAGAGCACTGCGGACTATCCTCGGGGAACATTACATAGACTACGAGACTGCGCTTCTGACCACAAACCTTCAGACACTTGAAAAAAGAAGGATTGACTTGTGCTTGAAATTCGCCAAGAAGCTCGACCCCTCATTGCTCCCGCCAAGGGCTGGCGAGATTCACGGTAGATCCACGAGAAACTCGGACTTGTTCAAAACAGTAAGATGCAGAACCAACCGTTACAGAAACTCCCCCCTTCCATTCTTAGTAAGACTGTTAAACAAACATAGCTAAACAATGAATAGTAGACTTGGAATGTTCTAATCACAAATGTATGTTTCCGTCTCTTGCCTTTACATCATGTATTTATATAAAGTTTTAAAGGATACTTAGTTTTAGTGTGTATAAGTGTTATTAATCAGATAGTCCTTAACTCGATGTACTAAGGATTTTATGGAAAAAAACGTGCAATTCAGCCAATTGGCTGCAAAATGTTTTTACTGAAGTTGTGTTGTGCAACAAATAAACCATTCATTCATTCATTCATTCATTCATTAAACATCTGTAAAAATTTTATGTAGGAATAAAAATTTTTGCAAGGACCGTCTGGTCTCAATTTAACAACTGTTACAGTATCAATAACATACAATACAATTCATCCAGTTTGCTTGATTGAAAACTTGAGTTTTCATGATAGACAGGGGGAAATGAGCAGCACTGGATCAGTTAAGTGGACTTACAAGAAAAGTTAGAAATTTGTAAAAATTCTGAGACCACTTAGGGGGGAGTTTGTCCAATCACTTTATCCTCTTTGATTTCACCAAAATGTTCAATAAATCATTATCTTTTACCTCATTGATTGAGGACAAAATATACTTTAACTTTTTCCCCCAGGCAATGAGAACCTGTACCACATGGCGGCACAGGGAGGATACGAACTGAGGGTCGACTTGGAGGACTTTGAGGGAAACTCGGCCTTCGCCAAGTATAACAACTTCAGGGTGGAGGATGAAGGGCACAAGTACAGACTGACCGTAGGGGCTTACTCGGGAACTGCAGGTATGAACAATTTTACATTCCCTACCTTACCTTAGACCTTAGGTCTTCCTGTGCCGTAAGGCACATAAGGCAGCAAGCTTCCATCGTCCTCTGTCGTTTGCAGCCATTTCTGCCTGTACCCAAGGGATGCCAGCTCTTACATTCCCTACCAGTGTACCCAAAACCCAAGGGACACAGTTCCATTCCTCTAACATACACTGTGGCCAATATAAATGTTATGCATGAATACAAGACAGTCTCACAGAAATTTGATATCAAGATGACAAGAAGTTATTGTACAGCACAGTTACTGTCATTATCAGACTTATCTTAACTAAACTGGTCCTCACACATTTTGATGTAAAATATACCAAGAGGACGATTCAAAAGCAGAGGAAAACCTGCATCTAAATCTACTCTGTCCCTTAAGCTGAGTGTACCAAAGTGCACACTTTCTCCTCATACACTGTTTTCAAGCTGACATTCCAATCTATCATCATCCTTTTGAATCCGAGAACCAAGAAATTGTATTAATGTGGCTGTAGCAGACTGAGTATATATAGTAACTAATCCAATAAGCTGACTCAGAGTTCATTTCATTGAAACCATAATGATTGTTGTATTTTCAGGGGATGGCATGACAAGGGCTTCCTCCATGTTCTTCTCCACCAAGGACAGAGACAATGATACCCATGATACAGCTCACTGTTCTCAAACCTTCAAGGGAGCATGGTGGTACGACCAATGCCATAGTGCCAACCTGAACGGCCTGTACCATGCTGGGGCACATCAGTCTAATGCAGATGGAGTAAACTGGTTATCTTGGAAAGGAAATAATTATTCTCTCAAGCACACTGAGATGAAGATAAGGCCTCTCTAAATTCACTTTGGAAAACTGTGCCTTTTTAGTAGACATGACTTTGTTTGCAACCATAATAAGATATTGTGATTACATGCATAACAGATAAACTATCCTATGAAAATTTTCAAAAACTTTGTGTTAACTAAAGATGTACAAATATACATGTAGGTTTAATGTGGGCACCTAAGCCATAATACAAAAACTTATGAGTAAATTGCAACTTTCAATTAGCTATTAGCAACCCATCCTAGAAAACATGACGAAAATGTTTTTTCTTTTGTGTTAAGTGCAAAGAGGTACTTACTGGACGTCCCTAATTGGAGCTACATCATATTTGTAGGTACTCATTTTCATCAGTGAGTGAAGTGAGTTAAGTGTCTTTCCCAAGAGTACAGCATCAAGGTATAATATCAAGGATGCTGAAAGTTCCTCACCTGTCTAAAAACATTTATTGTCAGTGTTTATTTCTTAGGTGCCTATCATGGTTCAGTATGTTGAAATCTTTTGAACATATCTTTAGCATTCCTCATAGATATCATCAAGAATACTTTTCACCTGTTGACCTACAGAGTGATGTTCTGCATCAAAAACCCTGCTGCTGACTTACACCTGTCCATGTGTGAGTGCGTGCCTGCGTGTGTGCGTGTGTGTGTGTGTGTATGCATGTGTGTGTGTGTGTGTATGCATGTGCTTGCATGTGCCCATGTGTGTGTGCCAAAGGTTCCTCACCTATTGATGTCCACAGTGATGTTCTGCATCACAAACCCTGCAGCTGACTGACACCTTTTCTTCTTCTTAGTGTTTAGGTGGCCACCATCATCTTGTTGATGTTTCTGCCACACTTAACAGTAGTGCTGGTGTCTGTGTGTCTGTGTGTCTGTGTGTGAGTGCGTGCATGTGTGCATGTGTGCCAAAGGTTTCTCACCTGTTGATGTCCACAGTGATGTTCTGCATGACAAATCCCACAGCTGACTGACACCTGTCCGTGTGGTTGAAACAGAAGCACTCCTGGCACCCGTCTGGGTTCCACCCGGCCAGGTTAAAGGTCGCGTCCCGGCAGGTGTGGCACCCCTCCCCCTCCACGTTGACCTTGCAGGTGCACGACCCGTCTGCCTGGTCACAGGTCATGACCTCTGACCCTGCTGCATCGCAGCCACAGGGACTGGGGAGAAAGATAAAAATGCAGTTTTACTTTGCAACAGAATTCTAACTACTTACCAAATTGGCAGTAATGTCTCATGCATTTATATCATACATGTGATTGTAATCTGCAATGTGAAGTAGGTCAGATTCTGAGGTTAATATTAGTTAAGATGGTTGCATCTTTCCTAATCTTTTTTAAAAGCCAATTAAAAAACCTGAAGCCAAAGCGTACTCACAAAAATCAACAAACTGATAAAACAATTATATTATCAAACAATAGTAAAGCAATGCTGGAGACAAACAACCTCCTTCACTTCAAGAAAAACATTTAAGGTCTAAGGTATTAGTAACTAATGCCTGTCAAAGTATGTTCATCTGTCAAACTGTTCGTACCAAACTCAATTCCATCATTTTATCTATCCATTATCAAGTTCAAATATGGGGTTAGATATGTTTGTTCAGCAAATCTTAGCTCATTATCTAAAATGCCCTTACCTGCACCCTTGTGATGAGAAGTTGAAGAATCCCGGCAGACAGACATCACACTTCTCTCCCCCCACCGTGTCCTGACAGTGGCACAGTCCGGTCTCATTGCACTGCAGACTCACCGAGCCTGTCTCATTACACAGACAGGGGTGGCAGCCTGTGCCACTCTCAAATCTGAAGAAAAATTGATCAAAAAGATTTTTGAATTAACTGGTATTTTTTTCTGAATACAGTTGTCCAGTTCTAAGTCCAGGGATTTTCTAAGGGCACAGTCACATAGGCAGTGAAATTGTCATACAATCGCAATCTTCGGGCATTTTGTAGGACAAAAATGTACATCTCCTGCAAAGTTCAACTGTCTTGGTACACAAAATGCTGTTTTGAATCCCTGTGTCCGCTGGTTCTGTCACAGCTTGCTTGAAAGTCTCAGTTCAGTTCAGTTCAAACCCTAAGGCATCAAAATCGTACGACGATCCCACTCCCTATGTGACCACCTCTTAACCACCATTTGGAACCCCTGTTTCAGCACCAAGGAGATAGCACGCCATCATTTTTGGCAAAGTGGGCCAAAAATTTAACTAGCTTCCAGTTCTCAAACCTAAGAAGTATTCTCTGGGCATTGGGGTAAAACAGTAACAAGTTGCATTCTCAAACAATTCCAGATGTTGAATATTCTAGCTATGAAGACAGACATTGTAAAATGAAAGAAAGCAGTTAATTTCAAACCGTCTTTAACTTTATTGTTCATTCAGTGCAAAAGGTTACCATGAGGGGAAGGTGATCTAAACATGATTGTAACCTGATAATTTAAAAAATTACAATCCGAATTCAACTTTTGTCAAGTGGTATCTCTGAGACCTACCCAAAGTAATTGAGTTGACAGCTCCTGCACTGCAGATCTGCTGTGAGGTTACGGGCACTCGGCATGGATGCATTGGACACCCCTGGGTGACAAGGACACTGTCCTGTCTCAAGGTCACACAACAAGTGCACGGAACCAAGGTCACTGCAGTTGCAAGCTGTGAAATAAAAAAACAACATTGCACCATTAGTAGGTAACTTCTGACTGAAGTAGTTACTAAATTCATCCAAAGAAAACTGAAATCAAGCTTAAACTGGAACCTAATTCAATATCAACTCGAGTCATTGATGAAGGTTTGACAAGTATTAAGATGCTCCAAATAGCAGTTACTCAAGAAAACTGGATATGATTTTGGAAACAGCCTGCTCCTAAACTGATGACTTGCTCAGTGTCACTGACAAAAGGTAATATATGCTACCTGAGTCATCTGACCATTTCCAAAATCATATCCACTTCCTTGATGAGTAACAGTTATTTGGTGCACCAATTGTACTAAATCATTGACAAATGCCTCTGATATATTCATTATTCAGCAATTCTAATAATACACACAGAGTTTGTTAGCAATTGTACACAAGAGAATGTAGCGATTTCAACTAAAAGATCACGAATTCATAATTCTGATCCGCAAACTGAAACCTCACCTGAGCATCCCTCCTGAGAGAATCCATGGTATCCAGGTGTGCAGGTGTCACACCTGGCTCCTCCCACACCTGGCTTACACCTGCACTGCCCACCTGCAGTGCTGCAGTCTGACGACCCTCCCACTGTGCCCTCTGGGTCACAGGTACAGGCTGGAACAAGAATACAATAAGTCAGCCTTCGATGAAGATGAGACATCCAGGTAATAAGACAAGCCAAAGAGAGAGAGAGAAAGATACATGTACTAGGAGTCGATGTGGCGTTTACAATACAGTCCCAAATGTAAAGGAGTGTTCATAACAGGATCGAGTTACTGTAGAACCGTGATGAGCATAGCCTCACGTTTGGGATGATCACCACATTCTTAAGAAGTAGATGATAATTGTAACAGTTGCAATGTTATTACTGTTAATTGACAACATTTATATAACACACCCCTTTACTTCTTTGTATTCCAAATAACTTTCAATGTCAAGAATGGCCAAAGATTTTAGCACTTAGATATGGCTGACAAATAGAAATTACCAGTGTTAATTCATTCACACACACACATACCTCTGGCCCCGTCATACAGCTGTGCACTTAGAGAGAAGACCATCTGTTGGCACTGCTCTGTGCTTGCTGTGTCACCAGGTGGGAGGGGGGCGGAACTCCTCACACAGTCCTGATACTGAGCCTTGGTGCTGTTGTCTACAAGGGATAGATGCAAAGTTACATCAAATCATCAATTGTGAAAATTGAGGTCTACCATGCTTTGGTCGAATGGTAAATAATCCCAATGCTTGGGCATAAGTTCGCTAATCTCCAAGCAGATCCTACAGTAGCATAAGATAATGACAAAAGCTAGCAGAGGAGTGAAGCCGGCTTAGGAGTGTGCTTTGCTACTGGGCAAATGGACACCTTTTGGCTGATTACTCTCCTTGGCCAGTTTGGTACGACAATGTATCTTATGCCATTGTAGGATCTGCTTGGAGATTACAAGTTCCCCCCTTTGGTGTTTTGAACACACATGGACACATTGGTTAGGGATTGCAGTTTAATGACACATGCCAAAACAACTGTTACAAAAGAGTTTGGGTTACATTAGGCCTATAGCCAATGGACAGCTCCAAATGCAGCTTGTACTAACCAAGCCAAAGAAAACATGTTGTATAACTTATCTAAAATATCATCATTCTGTCCTTATTCAGCAACCTAATACAGGGTTTGATACTGAAGAATGTGACACGTTTCTGTTCAAATCAAAGATTTCCATGTTGTCCGTACCTGCAAGTTCATAGACAACTGACTTTGTGACATCAGGCACCAACAACAAAGAGTCTATCATCACAGGTGTGCCCGCTCCATCCAGGTGTACTGACACCTGGTACCTGCAGCGCCTGTCCAGCTGCACAGGTGGGGTCATTGCCACCTGTCCAAGTCCTGCTGTTAGGGCAATGTTCTGGGCGTAGGCAGGGCCTGCTTCGTATGGGCACAAGCTGGAAACCTACACAAGAAAAATATGCAATAACTTTATCAATTTGGTTAGCACTGCATACTTGGTAAACAGCTTATGGCATAACACACTAGGTTTGTATTGAAGAGTAGTTACTGTAAAAGTCCAACTTGTTTTGCTGCTTCAGTGGTCTGGATGTATTCGATCCACTCACACTGAAAATGACCACTATTTTGAAAAAAAATATATATTACCACCCCTACCCATTGAGGTACTAGAAGCCTGAAAGTTAGAGGCTTTCCAAACAAAAACAATACAGAAAAAATAGTGACAGCCCCTCCATACTACACAAGGGTACCCCTTCCCCCAACAGTGCCAGAGCCCTCAAATGACTGACATTTACATGTTAACTGTAGGAGAAGAAATAAGCACAAAGAAGGCAATTAATGGCTAATGACAGCACAGCTCATTTGATGGCACAACCACCATGCATAACACTTTCAGCACCAAGGACAAGAATATATTTTCCACATTTAACATCTTCTTTTCCACTAAAATCAATGAAAAATGGACTGAATATACCTCTTCTGTACTGTCCCCATCCACAGTTAGGTTTGTTGCAATGCTGGCATTCGTTTGGATGCTGCCATCGTCAACAGATGACCCATTGACCTCTGAACTCCCTACGGTGATGACCTCCACATAGGCTGATGGCAGAGTTGTGGTGTTGTCAGCTGTGTGCCTCAATGCTAGGGCATAGAACCTACAAAAGGCAACAGGGGTGCCACTTATTATACAATGAAGCTTTTATTACATGTACACATCTTGTGCTTTAGCACTTCACTGTGGCATACTATATTAATGTAATGCACAAAGAGTTTTACAAAAGATCTCTTGTCGGCATTCTGAAATCTTAGAAGAAAAAAAACCAAGAGACAAACTCTCAAGAATGCTTGAAACATGCCTAACACAAGAATGGAAGTTGAAAGTATCACAGCATCTGATAAAGAAAAAAAATGTACATGCGTCCAAGAAAAAGTATAAAATGGTTAAGTACCATACTGTGTGGTTTCCTCCATCACAGATTGCCATTCATTGCTCAAGCACTTTTCTTTATCTTTTCAAGTTGTCAATCACAATGACGAACTATGAACAAACCCTTGTGTGATCACAGATAAATAGTGTCAAGGATTATCCACTAGGCTTACCAGTTTTGTTCCACCTGGACATCATTGAATGTGAGCATCACACTCCCCGTACAGGACACGAACCCCCTGCCTGTGAATGGTACAGTCCCCAGAAGCTCTGTGGTAACCACTGTGCAGTTAGTCTCTGTGTTTTCATCCTCTGCCTCAAACAGGAGGAAATCCAGCCCCGGTAGGTAATGGCCGTCTTGGGTCTGGTTACAGCGTAGGCCCTGTAGGTTGGGTCGGCAGTCACACTGGCCCGTGGATATGTCACAGCTGGTGTTTTGGGAGGTGGAGCCCCCCACATCGCACAGGCACGGGAGACACTCCTAAATAGACAGATAAGCAGCAAACATTTTATGAGATTTTGGAATGTTCTATCACAAAATTCCTGTTAATATCATTCTTTTTACGGTGCCTTTCCAGCCTACTCATGCCCTACATATTTCCCCAAACTCAGAAGTTAAAGTTGTTCCAAATATTTACCTTTTACAGTTAGTCAATTCTCACTTCGTCCATGTCCAAGAGATGCTACCATCTCATATTTGATATATGATAATTAGTGTTGGATAGACGTCGTCTGAGCCCCTTCCAATTTGTAAAGGAGCAAGTTTTCAGTCAAAAATACAGCCGATACTCGGGCGATGTTGACATTTGGCAAGCTCTGACCAAGCTACAAATTCGGCCGGCGTTCGCATGAATTGTAAAGCCAGCTTTAAGAACAGCAGCTTTGTGTATTTCATCTTCTCCAAATAATAATATACAAGCAAATTGTAAAAAAGAATACTTGCAAATATTCCATATCTGGTCAATGTAAAAGAATTACTGACAGAAAAGTCTTCTGATTTGACGAAAGCTTCAGAAAGTTTTCCTCACCTGGTCTGAGTTTTCAGGGAATCTCCAGTACTTGTCCTTACAGCTTCCACATGTGGCTGTGTCTGTGGTGTTCTTACACGGGCACTGTCCTGTGGTCTGGTCACACAGGTCCACACTGTCCTGGGTTCCCAATGTGTTACAGCTACAGTCTGGGGAATAAATAATGTCAGTACTGTCAGCTGCCACATGTGGCTGTGTCTGTGGTGTTCTTACACGGGTACTGCCCTGTGGTCTGGTCACACAGGTCCACACTGTCCTGGGTTCCCAATGTGTCACAGCTACAGTCTGGGGAATAAATAATGTCAGTACTGTCAGCTGCCACATGTGGCTGTGCCTGTGGTGTTCTTACACGGGTACTGCCCTGTGGTCTGGTCACACAGGTCCACACTGTCCTGGGTTCCCAATGTGTCACAGCTACAGTCTGGGGAATAAATAATGTCAGTACTGTCAGCTGCCACATGTGGCTGTGCCTGTGGTGTTCTTACACGGGCACTGTCCTGTGGTCTGGTCACACAGGTCCACACTGTCCTGGGTTCCCAATGTGTTACAGCTGCAGTCTGGAGAATTATGTCAGTATACATCGTTGAAGGTTAGACATCCAGGTAAGATACGCCAAAAAGCAGTCACTCAAGCAAATTTCCAAAATCATATCCAGTTGCTTGAGTAACTACTTTTTGGTGTAATGTCAGTATATTCTAGGTCAAGAAAATCTGCATGAGTTTAAAAGACTAAAAACATTTGTTACATAATCATTATATTTGCATTGTTCAAAGTGCATGATTGAAAACACTTAAAAAGGCATAGGCAGAACAAGGACCCCAAAAAATACAGCCCTTGGATCTGAGCAGTGCAAACTGCAAAGTTATACCATTGAGGACTAGCATTGTTCCTGTATTCAATTGAGGAATGCAAAAATTTATTTCAAATCTATGATATGAAGTTAATGACTCAAAGATGTCTTCTGCATTGGTGAAGGTAGAGAAATCATAGCTACTTTTGCATTCCCCCGGGCGATCCTCCAAGAGGAGTCCGTACGTTCCTGTTTCACACTGGTCACAGTGGAGCCCTGTCACCCCCGCTTTGCAGTGGCACTGTCCAGTCAGAGGGTCACATGACGTGTCGTTGTCCCGGACACCCAGAGGTTCGCAGCTGCAAGCTGGGAAAGTGCAAAAAACATTGACAATCTTACACTGTACAAAGAGAAGCATGCTGTAACTAATAGCAAGGAAACTATGTTTAACTGTTATTATCTTAGCATGAAAGTTCATCTGTGTTGGTAAATGACAGTGGTGTTGGTTAAGTAAAGTTAAGTCTTTTTCCACAATGTTACTGTTAGTTAGTAAATTTGACTTGAAACTTGCTGTTGTGTAGGCCCCTTAATTGAACTTGCGCCACAAATTCATAAAATGTAGTAATGAATTCAATAAACATTGTCCAGATTTTTCTAACAAAAACCCAATATCATTTTAGGCCCAAAAGGGCACTACACAATAGGAAATTTCAACGATCATAATCATTGTATACTAGAAACTTAAGTTACTGTTGCTTATTTTTAAGTTTTCAAACAAGTGTCTAGTCTTATATCTAACCAACAAACAGCCATAATATCATTAACAAATCCACAATTTTTTTCCTCAAAATTAAAGTAACAGAAATTCTTCCTACCTATGCAGATGCCTGGATGGTTGACAGGTAGTGAGCTGTTGGGGAAGAATCCGGTTTGACAGTCGGAACAGTTCACGCCTGTCGTGTTGTGTTGGCAGTCCTGACACACGCCGTAGCCGACAGTGGCGTTATACACACAGCTGTCCGCATGGTCGTTACAGTTACATTCTGGAAGGACAAGCAGAATGGTTGAATCCGGGTTTTGACGTTGCAATACAGACAGGTAGACAGTCTGAAGTATATACAGTCAAACCTGTCTATAGCGGCCACTCAACGAACTAGAGGATGTGGCCACTATAGACAGGTGGCCATTATAGAGAAAATGTTGATCAATTGACCACGAGCAATAAGTTATACATGATTTTGGCATCCACTTATCTTTCTTGACAAATAACATTGTCTCGATTGTCAAAAAATTCAACCGACCCTGCCAAAGTCAAATCTACCCAAGATTATTGATATTGCCTTGCGTAATGTTGGCAGATTTGTAGGTAATCATACTGAGCAGGTAGAAAAGGAAAACAAAAAGATGTATTCCTGCTTACTCTGACATTCATTAGCCGTCCCTCCAGGCTCTGTATCTACTGGTAGGTATGAGCCCCTCCTCCATGGCCTGTTGTTGTAGAGTGGGAGGCAGCGCTCACAGTTGGGGCCGGCCGTGTTGTGTTGGCACTCGCACACCGTGCCGTTCTCCTTGCAGTAGATCCCGTGCAGGTTGCAGAAACATCTACAAAATATTTGCAAACGTCTTCAGGGAAAGAATAGTCATGAAACAAGTTTTACATACTATATTAGTTGGCTTAATAAAAGTGAACAACTTATTGCCTCCATAATTTGACATTATACAGCCCTTTGTTGAAATGTATGTAAGGTGACTATTCTATTCATAATTGTTTATTGTACAGCATTTTATGTATTGTGGCCACCAGTCTATACGGTGGCTGCATTTCTCCAGTCTCTGGAGTGGCCGTTATTGACAGGTTTGACTGTACTATTTTTTTTTTTCAAAATCAATATGCAGGCATAAATATTCATTCTCCTGGCAGTTGCAATTGGGTCATTCACATAATGCCTAGTAGACGTATACAGTACAGTTACTGTAACATCTGTTGTATTGAACTTTGAAGAAACAAGTTTTCAATTGATCTTTTAAGCCTTGTATTTTATTCTTTCATTATAACTAGTCCACCCATGTATGTGTAACAGTAATATGTGGGTGTGTCTCTGTCTGTTACGTGTGTATGTGCACGTGTGAGATGGATGGTTTTATTTTATTCTAAATTCTTTTACTTGTCAAAGGCTATCAACCCTTAAAGTTTGTTTACCTACCTTGCTGCAAGTTTTATATCTGAGACAGTGTAGTAGTATTTAACCAGGTCCCGTGGATCTGATGATACCTCGATCCCATCTGTGGCCGGATAAAGCAGCTGTATTCTCAAGTCCGTAAACACAAACAGTTCCCGAAAGGTGTCATTCTCAAACTGTTCCAAAATCCCCCAAAAGCCCAGTTTGTTGTTTAGCTGCGTCAACTTCTCAAAGGTGACAGTTTGGTCCCGCCCCCCCACGATAGGCAGTCCATCGCTGTCCTCACTTGTACACGTAATCTCTGCGGCACTGTCCAGTGAAACTGCACTCTGTTCCTGGTCTTCCAAGTCAAAAGCCTCACGGCAGTTGACAGCGTAGTACTGCATGGGATGCCAGGTTTGCCCATTGTCCAGCGATTTCTCAATCAGCATCTCGCGCGGACGGGCGGTCGGCATGACAATCTCGATATCGTCACCAAGTTCGTAGAGAGTTGGAAATGTGAGGGTGATGTTTATGTGTAGGGGTGTGGGGTACAGAAGCCAACTGATGGACTGCCAATAGCTTGGCCTTTCTAGATCTTGCTCTTCGTCATACATGAAACTGGGGAGTCTGTCGTCCAAGGAACATTTCAGGTAATCAGGGTAAAAATCCTGCAAGAGAATGGCAAATGAGAGTTATTTAAATTAAATTAATTGATCGATCTATTGGTAAGAGTTAACTATCTAATCAAAATTTCTAACTTAAGCTTTTTTAGTATTGAATCAATTAAAATTGAATCAAAAATCAATCTCCTCATTTTGTTATGACTAAGATCTTTTACAGGAAAAGACAGAAAGTAGTTTCTTTGGAAAGAAATTGTCCATCAAGTTGCAGAGATTCAGTGATAAAATATCTTCTTATTTGAAAGCAAGATTTATCAATTTAGAAAGTATTACAAATGAGGAAAAGTTTATCACCCTATTGGCTTTTTGTATAACTAAATAAAGCAATAAAAACAAAAACATGCATGTAGAAGAACGAAAATCTTACGGATTCCTTTGACGTGAAAGCATGCAAACGTAGGAGAAACAAAGTGCAATTATTAGCACAAATGGTTCATAGCAAGTCACTACAACAACAAGAGGCAATTGGTTAAGTCATTAAGTAAATTAGTTGGAATCCTTCTATTGGATGGCCCATCTTAGCACTTAGACCAAAAAGCACCGACCATCGCATCGTGCGAAACTTCTCTTCAAACTTTTAACATCAAATGTCAACAAAATATTGCCTCTTAGCTTAATGATGATTAATAACAGGGGTGTAACTGGCTGGATTGAGAAGGTCAAAGTTCGCTTGACCCGATAAACTATGTTGACTTGTTGCTCAGTGAGTTGTACTTCAGCTAATGGATTGTTGGACAACATTCCGATTAAACTAAGTTTCTGGTTAACTTTACCTGCTTGCCTATACTTGTATACAAATGTCAATGTAAACTTCAAGGGCAATAAGGGCTGCTGAGGCATTCATACACTAGTACTGCATTACAAGTTTTAAAGACTGGGACTGTCACAAGTTATCATGATGGCAAAGAACAGGGATTGATTGGCAGATTTCCAAACTTGGAACTTTTTTTATGATAACTACATGGAACAGTGCTCGAAATACCCACTTGCCCACTTGCAAATGCAACCTGATTTTGCTTGGCGCAACTTAATTTTCAACCCAGGTTGCACACTCCGCAACCTGAAATTTTGCAGTTGGAACAGTACTTTTCTTCCCCCCTACATGCATACAAGCTTGTGTATCTATTTTTATAACATGAAACATATTACTAGTACGTAGTTACAAGTAACTGAAAGAAAAGATAATGGATAAGTAGCTGATTTGAAGAAAGTAACAACTTGGAAGTGGGGCAACCTGAAATGTTGATGACGCAACCTGGCTTTTGACTCAAGTTACGGCTTGGGCAACCTGATTAAAAAAAATATTTCGGGCACTGTGGAAGATGACAGATCAATGTGATAATCAATGGTTCAGAGTGTACTTAAATTACCAGACAGAATAACTATAAGCATTGACTCTGAACCTTGTTCAGGTCAGGTGGCATTTATTGATGACAACTTATTTTTGTAAACAACAGCGCATAGTTTCACACACTCTTAGATAACCTATGGATGTTGAACGCTGCTGCACAGTACATATCTGGCTCTGCATGCAATTTGTTAAATCATCAACCATTCGAGAGTTTCATTGTTGACAATATTTGTCATGAAATTGTTCCTGTGAAACAGAAAAACAGGCAAAGATTTGACCAGGTGTAAATTAAAGCAATCTATTTCTTCTACATTCTACATTGTCATGCACAACAAAATTTGTAGTTATTTTTATTTTATTTTATTCGCATTCGTTTTTTGAGCATTGGACAAGAAGCTCACAATGAGCTTATGGAGGTCTTCTGCTCTGTATTACATACAATGACAATCAAAAGTAACAAAATTGAGATTATAACGAAACATATAACTTAAAATGACATGAACATAAACGTCATGTTGCAACATAAGAATAACATAAATACTAACAACAAAAACGGGCTAAAGCGCATACAAGGCTGGCATTACCAATCAATTTCAAATCAAATTAAGTAAATCTTCCGGTCATTTTGATAAAATTTAAAACATAGTCAAAGATGTTATAATTTATCGAGTGAGGGAGGAAAGGGCTGCGCATAGTGAGAAGGGTGCATAAAGTATTGTCAGATGAGTAAAGGGGGTCAGGCGAGAGTAATTCTTCTAGGTTAAAAAATTTTAGGCCACACCAATTTAATTTCTTGGTTCACGGATTCGCTCGCCCCTATTTTTTGAAAAAATAAAAATAAAAATAAAAATAAAAACTATCACTCAGCAAATTTTCACCATTAATGAAACCATTCACCAACTTTCTGGTGTAGCAAATTGGCCTTTATATTATAAGCTCCTTAAAGTGTGCGTACAGGTGCTGTTACTGTACAATAATAGTGTTTTTGTACTTTTTTCAAGCTAAATACTTTTCTTCTTTATGTTTTGGATTAGCCGTTACCTTTACCCCAACCATTTTACAATTTTTATTTTTATTTGAATTCGCCCTCTCGCTCCATATTTTTTATGAAAAAATCCGTGAACCAAGAAATTAAATTGGTGTGGCCTTAGGAATTTGTAAAAAAATACTGCTATAGTCAAACCTGTTGAATGATGACCAAGGCCACACGGATTTGATTTGTTGTTTCTCTGACATTTCATATATAATGTAAGCAAGAGGGCATCATAAAAACAGAGGGCTGCATCTGGCTCTGTTTACTCCCTTAAACTGTGCACAAAGAAACAGACTTTCCCTCTCAGACTCAGCTTTCATGTTGATATTCTATTCTTACCATTTTATTTTCCATCCCAGAATAAAGAAAATATATAACGCTGGTTTAACTTTATCCGAGGGTAACCTTTATTCGTTGTTTGTAAGAAAAAACGTATTTAGGGATTTGAAGTCGACGGACGGTGGTTTCAAATCAGAACATTTTGAAAAAATTGCAAATTTGAAACCACTGTCAGCAGACTTAGTACTCCTAAATGTGCTGTTTTTAAAGGCAACGGATAAAGGTCACCCCATGGATAAAGGTGAACTACCGTTAATGGCATGGCTTAAGGCCTTCCTGGCTAGTATGTTCACTGCTTGATCCATCTCTTTGTAGCTAATCTTTCTCATTGAATTTTGTCTGCTCACTTTCATTTTTATGGACCCTTGAGTGCTCACCATAGACAAGTTTGACAGTAATATTGAAAGTAATCAAATGCAGGTGCACCTAAAATTGGAGCTGAGCACCCAAATATTTTCAAAGGCTTATGTATGTGAAGATGTCAGTATACAATGTAAACACCATATTCTTGACATCTATATGTGTTAGAAAGATAATAAAATGACTGTCACAGTACTTCCGATTTCTAAAAGAGCTCCGTTAGAATTACTAATTTAGTAGGTTTGCAATTAGGTTATTCTGATATTCTACTTTATTTTATGTGGTGCACCCAAACATATTTTGGTGCACCTGCACCCAAAAATATTTTGGTGCACCCATTTTCTAGGTTGGGTGCACCAGTGCACCTATTCCCAAAAATGAATTTCGAGCCCTGAAATGTATATGAAGCTCTCACCTGCGTGGCATAGTCATTGTACACCTGCCCATTGATTTCACTCCCACAGGTGTATTCCGCAGGTGTGACGGTCAGGTCAAACGGGAGTTCTGATAGGTCCGACGCCGCGCCGAGACAGGCGTAGTAAACCGTCTCTCCGTTTATCTCCTCCTGACACTTACTTGTCTCTAGGGCCAGGCACAGTTGCCATGGAAACAAGAGAACTAATATCCATATAAGGACGTGATCCATTGTCCTTAACTTCATGGTTCTTAGCAACTTCTGCTGAGGTCAGCAAAGAAGTTTGCTGATGACTTATTTTTTGTGGTTTATGCTTTCCTTTCTTTCGAATGCACAATGCTTTTCAGGTCCAGTTATTCCATTGTTGTACCAGTTGCAAAGTTGGAAAAATTGAAGAAGCCTAATCCTTATTGTTACAATATGGCCCAAATGTAAAGTTCAACTCAAAGTTGTCCACAGTTCAGAAATGGTCAGGTGTAGTAACTGGAAGGGAAATATTGCAACATATAAGAAAAAAATTCTGTTTGGTTATATTTATTGCGTAAGAAGAACATATTTCAAACAACCTTACAAATAGAAAGGCGTTACTAATGACTAAATTTCCATATGTGTATAAATATTTCTAAACTGATTCAAATTCCACCTGTACATGCAAAAGCTACTTGTATCAAATGTATGCAAGCCTAATTATACTACTAAAAGCAGATTATCAACACCTGATCCGTTAGTGATGCTATTGAAGCTATCTGACTATTCTCTGCAATTGACAGCACAGTTACATATATAGTCTACTCCTAGTTTAATACTGAGGGCTATGTGGATTGTGATTGTTACAAAAATATTACCCAAGAATACCACCTTATGTCCACACTGAATGATAGTGATAATCTTAAGTACAAACTGAGTAACAACTGGAAATCACATACTTACTGGTCCCGTGTCTTCTTCCCTTGAAAGTTGAAGATCCTATCCAAGTTACTGCATGGATTCCTTGTGTATAGTTGCTCTCTCCGTCTCTCCCTCAGAATATTTGTTGCCAACAAGTTCTTGCTATCTGTCCATGGCCTATAATTATGTTAAGGGTAAAATGGAGATACCAACACACTTTGACAGTATTAACAGTTTGACAGTATTAACAGATACCAGTTCGCATTTCTAGAGTCCCGTAGGCAATCAATAAGCGCTGCACCTGTTCCCTGTCCCACGACCTACAACGGTGACTCACAAAACAACGGAACACCAAAATCCTTTAAACGTTGAACAATCCACTGACACGGTATCCCATTCACCTCATTTTTAAAATGGCGTCTAAGATCAATAAATCGTTATAGAAAGCGCCGTCCAACGACCCCGCCCGTACGCAAACAGTACATGTGGACTTAGCGAGTGGTACACATTGCTGGCATCCAGGAGACAATGGTACGGCACCGGTGGCGATCAGCTGATTGGCGGGAACTGGCACTGAAGGACCTGGGTCGGGTTGGGAGAATCTTTCTTTCCCGCTCTCAACGCCCTTAAGAAGCTTCTTAACCCTCTTAAACTTTCTTAAGACGCTAAGAAACATTTCCGATACCTACATATTGAAGCTGCATCAATGACAAGCAGACAAACTTGACCAAAAGAGCCAAGAAAGGGTGAGGATTCGAAAGGTTCGCGCCAGGAGGGGTCATCAGGTGCGGGGTCAGAGGTGAGGGGTGAAGCACGAGGCATTGTGGGAAGGAAACATGGCAGCGCGGGTTGTTGCGGCGATGTGTCGGAATATCTACGGTTTAAAGTGAGTTTTCTCCGGAGTTTTTGTGTCTTTTTGATTGTCGAATCAAGCAAAGGGTAGACATACTAATGTAGAGCCAGAATCATGGTTTCAAACACGAGAAACACACTGAAAGTCATGAAAAACTTGGTTATTTCGTGAGTACCATGCCTGTCATAAATTCAGTGCACATGTTTTTTTGCGTCATCACGATCACATTGTTTTGTAAGTTTGCAGTTCAACGAATTTCGTTTTGCTGTGGTGGTAGATCGGGCTGGGGTATGAACTGACTCGAACCAGTTAAGGGTTCAACAAAATCATATGTCGAACGCCCATATGACTCATTATGAGTACAGCTGAAGTTATTAAGGTCACCGCCATGCACTGCTAAGCCAAGGCCACACGGAAATAGACTCAACCTTGAACTAGTTTAAGCTACCAACTCTTCTGTGCTGTGCAGGAGACTGCAGGGAGATCTTTATAAAAACAAGACCCCTGAGACGTAAACAGAGCATTCGGGCATTTTTATGGAAATCAAAACAATGGTCAAGAGAACTTTTAGATTAAAATAAAAGTTGAGGGTCTTCATCTTTGACATATTACCGAGAGTTCCTGTTGAAACACAAGAGGCGAATAGAGCAGTTTTTACCCCAAGCTCCCAGGATTTGAACCCGCGACCTATCGTGCCAGACCTGGGCTGCCAAGCTCACAATACCAAGCATGCAACCGATTCAGCCAAAAGCCTGACACTACAGGCATTTGCCATGGTCAGTTGGCAGTGCCTGAACCCCAACTGTTGCAAGTGTGAAATAACTTATTGACCCACACACCTTAATTACTATTATTGTAATCGATCCTTATCTTCACAATGGCCACAGGAAGAAGCCCCATGGCCTGCGTAACTTCTGCAGCAGCGGTGACCCGGGGTCAGTTCCCCTCAGCCAACCGCTGCCCAGCCTGCCCGTTCCGCAGTACGCGACCGTTACGAACCAGACGTACGACACCAAGATCACGACACTGGAGAACGGGTTAAAGGTCACATCAGAGAACAAGTTCGGGCAGTTTTGTACAGTAGGAGGTATAAAATTCTACATTGATCATGAAT
The DNA here is from genome assembly GCA_019207045.1 of Branchiostoma floridae x Branchiostoma belcheri. Lineage (NCBI taxonomy): Eukaryota > Metazoa > Chordata > Leptocardii > Amphioxiformes > Branchiostomatidae > Branchiostoma > Branchiostoma floridae x Branchiostoma belcheri. The sequence continues at coordinate 3,019,701 of CM033030.1, forward strand.
GATCTGTATTCTTCTTCATATTCTTTGTAACAATTGCATGACCCCACGAGTTCTTGTAGATTATACCTAAAAGATCTTGTTTTAGGTTTAATACTTTGTGGGTTCCATCATGATTACAAGTCCACTAGCCCTATTGTCCAGGGCAAGTGAAAGTGCTGATCGGGCAAGTGCATGTCCTACCCGACTTGCCCAATCGGGAAAGTAAAATTTTTCCATTCAGTGAGATTTTGATATATTTCTTATTTCTAAAGTCATGACATCAAGCAATGGTCGAAATAGAAAAATAGAGGTAATAAGAAGAATTCCAATTGGTCGATAAGGCGTCAGAAGGATGACGGCTGAGACACAACGGTTTACCGGTTTCGACCTTTTATTCAAAAGTCTTCATCAGAATGACAAGAGAGTGGTACCGCACTGGCTTTTATAGCCTCTACTCTAGTTAGGGCAGTGCGCCCTGAGCAGTTCGGGCAGGAGATAGCCAATCGGATTACAGGATATCATATTGCACTAGCTATGTGGCCAATCAGAGTATAGGGTTCAATGGCCAATCAGCTTAAGAAGAATTCCAATTGCTAGAAGTGAAAATGAAAATGCAAATAAAAGTGACATTTGAATTTTGGGCAAGTAAAAATTAGTTCGGGTAAGTACATTTTCTATGTGCTTACCCAATAGGACAAGTGAATTTTAGAAAACTTGTCCAACCCTAGTTTATAAGTACTGATTGTAGTAATTCTATCTTATACATGGCATCTATGCATCTAGTACAGCCTGCAGCAGTAATGAAAATATTTTTTCTCCAGTTCTTGTAGACTCTGGTTCCCGACATGAAGTTGCTTTTCCCAGCGGCATCTCCCACTTTCTGGAGAAACTTGCTTTTAATGTAAGTTCTTAGAGTGATAGTTTCTTGTCCTTTTTCACAATCTGAAGAGTCTTGGTTACCACTGCACCTATAAATATAAATGTATTTGAAAATAAATCTGAAGTCTACAGCTTTGTTGGTTGGAGAAATGTGCTTGGTTTTGGCATCCTCATTGTGACAGGGTCACAATGTCTTCTGAGTCAGTAAAATTAATTAAAAAATACATATTAAGTAACCCTAGGAATTCTCCTTTCTATGTTGCTTTAACAGATAGTAATTTTTTCTGTTACTGGATTTCTGGTAAGGTTGTGAAAAGTGACTCCAAGCCCTGTACGGCAATATCTCTTATGAACAGAGTCCACAAAATTCAACATATCCAGTTTTTGCATGAAGCAGATGCACATTGTTGTGTCCTCATCAGCAAGTGCAAACCAAATCCTGCAGTAACCATTTAAGGGCTCCTTTCAGATATTGACAGCCAGAGATGTAGTTTCCTTATTAGGTCCCCAAGTGCAGACCAACCATATAACATACCCTCTGTCTGTCCCCAGTCTACGGCCAGGTTTGGTAACCGTGATGATATCCTGCAGCAGCTGGAGAAATATGGCGGCATCTGTGACTGTCAATCATCCAGGTGGGACATCACTCAATTCCTCTCTCTGTCAATCTCTCCATTCCCCTCTCTATCCTTCCCTCATTCTTTCTACTCCCTCACTTCCCACTCTCTCCTATTTCACTCTATTGCTCTCTCAACCCCTCCTTTCCCCTGCCCCTTGACTTCTTCTTGCTCTCCATCTTTTACTATTGCTCTCTCATTATCCTTTCCCTGTCTTCCTGGCCTTCCGCCCTCTCTCTCCCTTGCTCACTTCTTCCCCCTCCTTTTTCCCTTTGTCTTCCTCCATTGAGTCTCTGTCAGTGAGTCCATTAAATGTTTGTTTGTTTGTTTGTTTATTAGGAATCTCCATTAGTTACATTGAACTATTCTTCCTGGAGTCCTCTCGAATAAAATACATAACAACAAATTATACAGATAATGTTGATCAGACAACTAGCATAAATCAATCATTAACATTCTTAACTATATCATATTATACTAAATAAATTTCATATCAAATAAATGAGTCTATGCTGCAACATATTTTAAATCAAAGACGTACATGGAATCCTTGGCCTGATTCTGTTTTCCTGTTAATCGCATCAGAGACACCATAATGTATGCAGTATCAGCAGACAGGAAAGAGGTGGATCCGGTCGTCAGTTTACTGTCTGATGTCGTCCTGAAACCTAACATCACTGAATTAGAGGTGAAGTATGCTTTTTCTTCTATTAGATGAATAGAACTTACAAATAAATACATATTAGTTAACCATACCCTGTCCTCAGCAACGATTTTCTTCAGTTAATAGAATGGTTGTTGAATCAAGGTTTTACTGTACATTTACGCACAGATTGAAAGTAGTTTTCAGAACCCTATATTCATTGTTAAGAACATGGTATGTGCTTGTTTCTGATAGAAAAATGAATGCCTGTTATTTCAGATAGAGGACACGAGACGAGCGATCCAGTTTGAACTTGAAGACCTGAACATGAGACCTGACCCTGAACCTCTGCTGACTGAACTCATCCATGCTGTGAGTATCTGTCTGGATTTCTGTCTCATAATGGCTTACATCCACTTACTGAGTCATATCACTCCAGTTTGGTAGTCAGGTTCACGTGATTTTGATGATTATAACTGCCTGCCCAAGCTTTGTCAAACATACAACATCCTAGAAATCAATGAAAACACTGTATAACTACCTGCCCCTACACTACACATATGAACAGTGTACAGTGCACCTTTAAATACTTCTTGTTTCATTTTGAGTGCATTCATTCAGACAGGAAGTTAATTATGGAAGACACATAGCAGGAATTCAGATAGATGAGTTTCACTCTGTCATGCTGGACAGGAGTTCCTAGTTTCCTCTCTGTGGATGAAGTGAAATGAACTGAACTTTGTTCATCTCTTATACAGGCTGCCTTCAGAGACAACACAGTAGGCTTGCCCAAGCTCTGTCCACCGGATAGACCAGTCAACCCTGTTTAACTACCTGTCCCTAAAGTACATTTTACTCTCTTGTATGGTGTACTTTTTTACCATTTTGTTTATCTCTTATACAGGCTGCCTTCAGAGACAACACAGTAGGCTTGCCCAAGCTCTGTCCACCGGACAACATACTCCAGATAGACCAGTCCACTCTGTTTAACTACCTTTCCCTGCACTACACTTGTATTTTCCTGTCTTGTGTGGTGCACAACTTTACTGTTTTGTTTATCTCTTATACAGCCAGCCTTCAGAGACAACACAGTAGGCCTTCCTAAGCTCTGTCCACCGGACAACATCCTGCAGATAGATCAGCCCAACTACCTGTCCCTAGACTACTCTGTGAATGGTGTACAGTGCACCTTTAAATGCTTATTTTGCTCATCTCTCGCAGGCTGCCTTCAGAGACAACACAGTAGGCTTGCCCAAGCTCTGTCCACCGGACCACATACTGCAGATAGTCCACCCTGTTTAACTACCTTTCCCTGCACTACACTTGTATTTTCTTTCTTGTATGGTGCACATTTTACCATTTTGTTCATCTCTTATACAGGCTGCCTTCAGAGACAACACAGTAGGCTTGCCCAAGCTCTGTCCACCAGACAACATCCTGCAAATCGACCAGTCCACCCTGTTTAACTACCTGTCCCTGCACTACGTCCCGTCCCGCATGGTCCTAGCGGGGGTTGGAGTGAAACATGAAGCATTGGTGGAGGCAGCGAACAAGTACATCGTGGGGAGCAAGGCATCGTGGGAAGGGCAGGGAAGATACCCGGTCAAGGCGGTGGATGAGTCCATTGCGCAGTACACAGGGGGGATGAGACAGGTAGGTGGTCTTTTTTTTTCATCACACCCATGGAGTTAAGGCCATGCCAATTTGATATGTTGGTTCTTGGATTTTTTTATGAAAGTGCTGAACATGAACATGAAAACGGAGAATGAGTGAAAGTCTGAGCCTTGGGACACGAAATTTCAGGGAGTAAAGATTGTCAGATGCAAGTTTTCCACCAAGTTTTCCTCTTAGCCCTCTCTTTTAATTTTGTTTGCTAGATCAATCAACTAAGAAACAAGAAAATAAAGTGGTATGGCCCAAGTATTACTGTTTGCTTTTCTGTCTGTCTTTTGTCTGTCATGTCTGTGTGTCTCTCCTAGAACTTTGCACTGTCAATTTTGCAGCTCCCTTCCTCTATTGATTCAAAGGAAAACATTGTTCTGAATTTGAGAGTTTGCCGAAGTCGTGTGAAATGTAGTAAATCTTTTACATTCATGTTTATTTTTTCCACTTGTAGTTAGAGAAAGACATGTCGAACATCAGCCTGGGCCCCAACAAGTTCCCAGAGCTGACCCACGTGGTTATCGGACTGGAGAGCTGCTCCTATAATGAGCCTGACTTCATCCCCTTTGCTGTGCTGAACATGATGATGGGAGGGGGCGGGTCATTCTCCGCGGGGGGTCCTGGGAAGGGCATGTACACACGACTGTACCTTAACGTGCTCAACAGGTGAGGTTTGGATACGATAGTAGCACCATATTGTGTTAAGCTAGTAATTTCAAAAAGCCTTCTTTTTTATTTTATTTACTTCAGACTCACCACAATCTAGTACAGTAACCCAAAACACTTCAGCAGCTCTTATAGCTGAGTTTTGTGGTGAATCTGTTCAGTTCAGTTCAGTTCAGTTCTAGAAACATTGTCATCGAATTCAATAGGATCTCTTTAACAATGCATGAAGGCAGTTTACAATTTCTTTTCTATACGACAAATGCAGCAATGAAGGTAATAAGACACATAAGGCAGTCTGGTTTAAATCTGTCCATCTTAAATTTTAAACCACTATTCTACCCCACAGGTACCACTGGATGTACAATGCCACAGCGTATCACCACAGCTATGAGGACACTGGTCTGTTCTGTATACATGCTAGTGCACACCCCACAGAGGTACGCAATACAAATGTTTTACATCCAAAATTTGTATCTTTTCCACTCTGCAATAGGCACTTCCATGTAGTTAGTACTTCTCTGCTGTCTTTTACACTCTTGAATAGGCACATAGTTCATATTTAAGATATGTGATAGATATTAGATAAAAAATTATGTGTATTTAGGCGGTGAATGTGCTTACACCTACATTGTATAGCTTTTAAATTACTAACTTTCCCCAAAGTTGATTGCAATTGAAAACCAGTGGTATACAATGTATACTATGTAATTATAGCAAATGTTGTTTTAAGTACCTGACAGTGTGCATGTGATTTTGAACTTTTACAATGTTTTGGCCAATCACCATTTCTTTGACATCTGACCCCCAGGTCCGAGAATTAGTTGGCGTGTTAGTCCGAGAGTTTGTGCGAATGGCAGGACCAGTGGGAGGGGTAAGTTCAAAGTTGGTTTGTCTTGATTTATTTTCCCTCTCTTCTAAGTTCTGCAAACTCTTCCTTGTGTCCAAATCGTCCTGTATAGACAATAATGACCAATTCATGCTGTTGGATAGCCATATAGAGGATGTCGTGGTTCTTAGACATTCAGGCAGTTTATAGAACCTTTGTTACTTTTCTGTTTCATATCGCAGTTTGTTTTATAATATATATGTATAAATATCCTGCCAACATTGTGTATAGACTATCATGTATAAATTTTACTCCGCAAAGAGCAAGGCTGCCATGGCTATGACAGGTGAGAATGCCCAGGGTAAGGCTTCAAACAGGAAGAGGGGGTGACAAGCAATAACTTGGGAAATGAGACTCTCAAAACCATGCAGAGATGGGTTGCAGATGAGAGGGGGCGCAATGAACGACATTAAACCAAAAAAAAATGTTAAAGACAATGACGGCCCGTCTCAGTGCAAATTATCATGAATGATAATGATGAATGCTGCCCCCCCTCCTCCCCAGGTTGAGTTGGCACGAGCCAAGACCCAGTTGCAGTCGATGCTGATGATGAATCTGGAAGCTCGACCAATCGTGTTCGAGGACATCGGCAGGCAGGTGCTGAACAACAGCGCCAGGAAGACTCCACAGGAGTTCTGCAACATGATTGGTGGGTATAATTAGTTCTGTAACGTGATTGGTGGGTATGATTAGTTCTGTAACGTGATTGGTGGGTATGATTAGTTCTGTAACGTGATTGGTGGGTATAGCCACCACAAGTAGAGATCATCATAAGGTGATAGTAAGAGCATTTTGCAAGTATAAGACAAAGAAAATTTGTTTTTTTAGGACTTTTTCGCTTGTCATTGTATTTGACGTTCTGTAATGATTAGTTTTCTAAATTCCTGCAGAGAAGATAAACCAGCACAGTACTTTTGACAGAAATGACGTGGGGGTGTGTTCGTGTGTGCGTGCATGCGTGCGAAAAAAAACATGCCGAAACAAAGCCAGAGGATCAGGTTCATGCCACTGTGCACTCAGCTTTATGAAGTATTTTCGTTTTACTGATGAAGAAAGGTGGACTCCTTTCAAAACATCTATTAAAATTTTTAAAGTATCCAGAAGTAAAGAGTGAATCTTCTTCAATTTTAATGTATTCTGGATGAGTAACCTTCACAAACGTAAAAATGGTCATATTAGGTCTGCTTGCTCTTTATTTCTACGAATCTAAAAAGCAAGGAAATCAATTGGCATGGCAATTCATTGAGATTTGTCCTCTGCTGTGTTGCACAGCTGCTGTTACTGATGAGCATGTGTTTGCGTGTGTCTGTTTCTATTCTCAGTAAAAACTATACAATGTACAAAGGTGTGAAATTTGCCATCTATGTTTGCTGTGTTTAGTGATAAGGAATTGAAATTTATCCTCAACCTTGTTGCACAGCTGCTGTTACCAAGGAGGAGTTAGGCTAACACAGCACTTCTGTCTGACACAAAGTGGTTGTGTTTGTTTGTGTGTGTGTCTGTGTGTTCTCCAATTCTCAGTATGGCAATGCCATAAGATAAAAATGTTATTTTGTCTGTGGATCTAGAAGGGTCACAAAGTTCTGTAGTACTGTATGTGTAAGGGGTGGAAAATGGGCATCTCTGATTGCCTTCTTCAGTGATGAAAAATGAAGGTTTGTCTTTCACTTAGCTGCTGTTACGGAGGAGGATATCTGTGTTTGCTGTGTTTATTGATAAGGAATTAAGATTTATCCTCTGTACCTTTGCACAGCTGCTGTTACCGAGGAGGATATCCGGCGGGTAGCGCGACGGATGCTGGAGACCAAGCCGTCAGTCGCAGCGCTGGGAGACTTGCGACAGCTCCACTCTTACGAGGATATCCAGACGGGGCTGGCCAGCAGGGACGGACAGATGCCACGGCGCTTCACGCTGTTCCGGTAGCCATGGTGACGTCGCCATGGTTTCAGGACATTAAGCTAGTCATTAGACACTCTGTCTTACCTTTATGTTTCATACCTTTATGTTTCAAAGGTGCATCATACCCATATGTTTCCAGCAGGGCAAGGGACGGACAGATGCCTCGGCGCTTTACGCTGTTCCGGTAGCCATGGTGATGCTGCCATGGTTACAGGACATTTCAGCTTAGTCTAAGTTTATAGACACTGTATTAAGTTTATATGTTTTACACCTTAAACTAAAGTGCATCATACCAATATGTCTCCATACGAAGCGCACATATATGAACAACCCCTATGCCAAAAATGTGCACCTTTATTTGTCTTCTTACCAAACTCACATCCTTTAAGAGCCCCCTTCCCCATACCCCAATTTAGTTCCTTTTTGTAAGATTTTATTTAAGACATTAGAAAAGAATCTTCTGGGGCAAACAAAGGATAAAATGTGGGTAATGCGTCACCCATTGTCAAGCACACTTTTATTTTATTGTGACTTCAGTCTTGTAGATTAAATGACAAAAATGCACAATCTTTGTAAGACCAGATACTTTATATACGACAAATTCTTCTACGATAGGTGAAGACGAATTAGTGAAATGAACAAGCAATAGTGAAATTGAATAGATTCTCCTGTTATGAGATTTATTGAATCAGACATACAAGTAATGCTTGGGTCGTGGAAAAACGTGTACATGTTGTCTCTAAATGTGATATTTGGCTAACTCATGTCAGTGTCAACTGGTTTGTATTGTAAAGTTTTATAAGTCATTTTTATGTAGTATGCTGAATATGTCAGATTGTGTCTGACCCTAGTGTACTATATGTTTATTATTTGGTATACAGTGTAAGGGAGAACTGATTGTGAAGTAAGTAGGTAGCAACATTATCGTCAAAGAATGAAATAATAAAGATATTGGTCTCATTTACTTTTGGTCTGTGCTGTTTTTATTTTTAAAAAGTTACTAACTTTAGGGTGATAAATTGCAAAAAAAGGTTGATATGTTTAATTCGTATCATTGACAAGTTTAGATAGTCATAATGCTGAAATTTGTTGCTTAATATGAATATCTTTTCATTGATATTTTAAAGGAAATAAGTGAAGAAATGCACTGTTGTAAGTGTTGGCCACTTCAAAGTAGAATTAAGTAAAAGTATAAATGTAATTTGTCTACATGGCAGTCATGTTTAGGCTGAATTGTTTATGAAAAAAAATTACATGACGTGTGACTATAAAGATTAGTTTTTGAATAACAACTTTCGTATGGCACTCATTCGAAGTACTGAGTTGTACTATAGAAATCGGATGGTTTCGGTATAGTAAAATAACGTTATGGTCACCTCAATTACTATGAAAAGTATTATTTGTACTTCGAGAAAGTGCTTTGGTTGCGTTTAAGAAACTTTGTCTGATTTTGCGCTTTCTACAATTTGCTATGGTAACGCGCCTTTCAGAACTACTAGCGGTACTTTTCCCCGTGCATCACCGAACAGCGCGGCCCTGCGACTGCGCTCCGTACTGCCGAACTGTCGCCTGTGATCAGCGCGCAAATTCTCCCTTACCGCCGGGTTATCCTTTAAACCCGGTATTGGACTCAAGAGTCACAAGTGTCCACTTTGGGAGAAACACGACCTTTGTACCGCCCGGAAATCCGCTACAAACACAAGAACACGCAAAAAGTACCCTCAGACGACCGTTCCCCAACTAACGATCTTAATTTGACTGAACCGTTCTGACTTTATGAAGACACAGATACCGTCCGTTGCTATGGAAACTGCAGGCTGACGGAGTGTCGTCTGCTACAGCTGACGACAGGGCGTTATTCAGGTAAGTGTAGGTAGTTTTACAGGCCCCGCCGAACTCTATACACCTGTCGTTATGTATGAGTAAGAGGCGTATCCATTAAACAGGTGGCCGTATAAACAGCAAACGCGGCGATCCGCAAGGCTTGAAACACAAAGGCAAGTGTATTAACAGCTTTTCGCTATTGTTGGAACAAAAGATGATCAAAATTGTTGAATTGCTCCATTCCGAAATATTTTTGAAACGTTGCCGAAACTTTTACTTAGTAGCGGGTTCTTGTAGTTTCGGCCATTTCGGCACTTTGTTTGCCAACGGTCTGATTAAATAGAGCTGCTCAGTTAGCACCGGGCAATTTTATTATCAACTCCTAAATTATAAAGTACGGGACAAGTTGTACATAGGGGCGTAATGTTTACTCGATGTCAGTTTTTGTGTACGAAGTTCGCCAGGCCGCCTGAAAGTTGGGCGCCTTGTAGGTGAATGCGATCTGTGTACGTTGTAGCGGTGTTTCTTTGAACTTCGCCGAAAGGCCGTGGGTTCTTTCCTTCAGGATGTTTATTCTGTCGTTTGATCTACTCTTTTCACAGGTTCAGCTGCATTTTGAAAGGATTGGGACTATAACAATGAACTTTCGGAAATATTGGAAAGAACTATAAGGTCAGTAGGTCAATGAAATATTCCTGCAGTTTTTAGGACTTCAATGTGAATTTCTACTAAGTTATGTTACTCTACGTAATTCAGACTTTCTGAATCATACTTTATATCAGGGGTGAACGTTGTCACTGATTAAAAGGCTGGAAATGTGCAAATAACCTCGTCCGTAACCAGCAGTGAACTTAAAATGCGATGCTCTGGACCTTAATAACAAGTCTTCCTGATAGGAGTTGGGAAAATAAGAACCGAGCAGATGTTTGGAAGAAGATCGCATTGTCCTTGTACTAAAATTTTTCTGAAACGCACATCACTCTGTTCGGATTTTTTGCCAACATCTGCTTGTAGATTAGGCCACATCCACTGGATTTGTTGGTTTTCTGACAGTTTTATACAAGGGTTTAAAAAGATGACGTCATGAAAACAGAATGCTTGCAAGAAAGTTGCTGGCATTTGCCTCTGTTTGCTCCCTGGAACTGTGTGCACCAGGGTCAAGAGCTTCCTTTCAGAATCCGTTTTTAGTTTGACATGCCGATTCAAAATGATTATTTTCTTTAATCCGAGGACCAAGGAATTTTATTTGAGTGGCCTTTTAGAGATGCCATCATATAGGTGTCTCTGTGTTGTTCTAAGAGCAGCTGTAGCACACCTTAATTGTTCAGGGTTTTCTAAAAGCAAAGTGAACAAAGAGCAGTTGGGACATTTTGCTTTCAGAGACTTTCAATTGAGACTTTAGGAAGGCTAAGGAATTAAATTGGTGTGGCTTAATCCAAGAACTAGAGAACTACATTGGTGCGGCCTCTGAAATGTTGTAGATGTCCCTGACAGTGTGTTGTTGTAACTGCAGCTGTAGCACACCTTAATTGTTCAGGGTTTTCTAAAAGCAAATTGAACAAAGAGCAGTTGGAACATTTTGCTGGAGGACTTAAATTGGTGTGACCTAATCCAAGAACTAGGGAACTATATTAAAGTGGCCTTAGAGTTGTCATAGATGTCCCTGTGGTGTTGTAAGTGCAGCTGTAGCACACCTTAATTGTTCAGGGTTTTCTAAAAGCAAACTTGAACAAAGAGCAGTTGGGACATGTTGCTGAAGGACTAACTTATATTGGTGTTGCCTAATTCAAGAACTAGGGAACTACATTAGAGTGGCCTCAGAAATGTCATAGGTGTCCCTGCGTTGTTGTAAGAGCAGCTGTAGCACACCTTAATTGTTCAGGGTTTTCTAAAAGCATAAACTGAACAAAGAGCAGTTGGGACATTTTGCTGGAGGGTTATCACAGCTGCTCCCTCGGGGATCCATTCTGGGCCCCGACACGACATTTCCATTATGGTGACAACAAAAGCACTTATCAAACCCTTTTCATGCCGCAATGTGTACATCAACAATTCCTGTGGTGATGACATACATATACTAAAGGGTGGTAGTTGCTTTTATTTGTGAAAACTAGCCTTTCAGACATTTCCATGAGGAAAAGAAGCAGTTTTTGAAGACTGTGAGGCATAATATCTTATGGCCATGAACAACTGAGTAATTGTTCAACATTTCCTTTTCAAGCAAGTGAACACTACATGCAACGTTACATTATGTATGTATGGCAAGTGCTAGAATTATTATTGAGTGTTAAGCTGGTGTGTTTATGATATAAAATGTACAATGTATACAAAATTGTCTCACAATCTGGTAATGTCTTGTCCAATACAGATTAAACAATTGACTGCTATTTATTTGCTGTCACATTTACGATACCTTCTTTATGACTATGTAATGTTAATTTTAATACTGATTGAAAAGGTGTATATTGAGTAATAACATTTCCATTACCATGATCAACAAGTTGATAACTCTAAATGTTGTTCCCTTTTCAGCTAAACTTGCATGACGTCCTCTAGGTCGGCCTGACTTTGCTGCTGACTTCCCATCCAAGATGGAACTGAGGACAACGTCAAGACACAGACGTTTATGGACACTGTACAGCAATTTTAAAACTATAAGCTTTTTTCTCATCTTCGTTGTTTGCATTCTGAACTTTAAAAGTACATTTGCACAGCAGTGCGGGGACGTTAAAGGATGCTATCCTCCATTCGTGGACCTCCTCCCAGATTTGGACTCCGCAGAACAGTTTGTCAGTAGATCGCTGAATGCCAGTTCGACTTGCGGAGACCCTCCATCGCAATATGAAACAACAAACTTCATACAGAGAACGACAGAGACATGTAACGCCTCGGATCCAAACCTTGCGCATCCAGTCCGCTACGTACAAGACAGTTTTATCGAAACAGTTGAGATATTAGGACAGAATTACTCTGACGTGAGACCCAACCTTAACACCTGGTGGCAGTCGGAAAATGGTGACACCAACGTAACTTTGACCCTCAGCCTACAAGACCAGTTTTTATTCCAGAGTATGCTGGTGTCGTTTAAAAGTAAGAAACCAAGTAGTATGATTGTGGAGGCCCGAAATGCAGGCAACGTGTCTTCTAGTAGAGACTTTTGGTATCCCTTGCAGTATTTTGCGAAAGATTGCTCGCTGAGTTTTCCTGATGTGCCAACGACGGGTGACGATCAGGACTTGTCTGTTCCGTTCTGTGAAGTGCTGGATGAGTCGACTGCAGACGTACAAGAACAGGAACTGGTAAGACTTTTTCTTCAGTTTAGTTCATTGTTTACATCAGAAATCTAATTGCCTGACATGCTCAATAATTATTATACTTGATATATTCTACACTGTTGCAATATATGTCCACACCAATTTAATTTGTTGGTTCTCGGGTTTAAAAAATTGCTTGATATTACAAGGAACAGGCCTTAGTGCACATGGTTTTAATGAGGGAATAGAGTCACATAGTTACTAAGTTTTTCTCCCACCCTTCTGTTTTCAGCAGGATTTTACAGTGCCATAAAGAACATTAATTTATGAGAACCAAGGAATTTAATTGGTGTGGCCTAACTATATGTTCTTTGTGCCCTTGTACTTTGATCTACAATGTAGAGGCAACTATTGATCAGGATTTTATCATATTTGATGTTGACCAACGGAGGCAATATAATATTGATTTGTTAGAATTGCTCTGTTAGGTTATGAGAAAGATGTCAGCTGCCATTGTGGCTGACTAAGTCAGTCACTGCCAATATCATACAAATGCCATAGACTTTTGTATATTTACATTTCATACTAGAGTGTGCCTCGGTGTACAACAGCTTCGGCTCTTTGGCTTTGCCAACTCGGCCTAATCTAATCATTGGGCTTAAATCAGAGCAACTTGGCCCAACACGCTTGTCAACATGGCCATATACTGTAACCTTAACCTATTACGTCTTAACCCTGGCCAAAATGACCCGAGTGTTGGGCCGAGTTGACTGTGGTGTTGGGCCAAGTTGAGTTGGCCAAATCATTCTAAATTACCATGTACATCCTACTTTGCTGTACTCTAGTCCACACCAATTTAATTTGTTGGTTTTCAGATTTTAAAAAGTTAACATGATAAAAGCATCAATCTTGAATATGACAGCTGAGTGGACCAAGGCATACAGCGGGTCAGCGGGCTTTGTTTTTATTATGTTTTTCGAGTTAAGAATTTTTTTTCTAAAATCCAAATAATAAAAAAAATTTTAAAAAAAGAAAGAAAGAATTAAATTGGAATGAATTCTACTCTCAGACTATTTACATTAAAAATATTTCCCCTGTCCCCCATCTCCCACCATCCCCAGGTGCTGTACAACCCCTCGCAGGAGTACTTTGATGCGTTCTACTCAGACGAGTCCCTGTACAGACACTACATGCTGACGGACGTACGGGTGCTGATGATGTTGCCTGGCGACACGGCCGAAGGGCAGGACTTCTTCGCTGTGTCTGACTGGGAGGTCAAGGGTCAATGTTCCTGCTTTGGGCATGCATCAGAGTGTACAGGAGAGGTATGCGTACAGTTAGTACTTCGCCATTGAGTTAAGTGTGTGTGTGTGTGTTTGTGTTTGTGTGTGTGTGTGTGTCAGTGTGTGTGTCCATCACAGAGTGTGTGCACCATGGGTCTTGTGTCTTTCTCTGGTACAAATATGTTGTCTGTAATTACCTGACACCCTTGAATAGAAACATTTTGTGTGAGACTCAGTGTGTGTGTGCTTTTAGGAGTGCATGTACAGTCAAACCTGTCTATAGCGGCCACTCAAGGGACCGGACAAATTTGGCCACTATAGACAGGTGGCCTCTGTATAGAGGTGGCAACTTGTAGATAAAATACCCAAGGGACCGACAAAAAGTGGCCACTATGGACAGGTGGCCCCTCTGTAGAGGTGGCCCCTAATACAGGTTTGACTGTATGTGTGTCTGAATATAATATATTATTGTGTTTGTAGCTGTGTGTGTTAATCATTATGTGAGTGTGTGCGTGTGTTGTTGTGTCTGTGTGTGTGTGTGTGTGCCTGCACATGCATGCATGTGTATGACAATGTTAGTCTATATATATGTGTGCGTGTATGTCCATTCTAAGCTTGGTTCCTGTACATGAATTTTGTCAGGATTTTAAGCCTATGAGTATCATTTCTTACCTTAAGTTTATTAATCATTTTAATGTGGTTGAAATGGTCTCTTTAAGACCAGTGTTGAAGGCATGAAGTCAACAGTTTTCTAAGTTCTGTGTTATCACAATGTTCAAGAGTAAAACAAATTGACTGTGATCTTTCTCCAGAATGAGAATGTGTGCGAGTGTGCCCACCACACCCGGGGAGTGAACTGTGAGGCGTGCCTGCCCCTGTACAACAACAGGCCATGGAGGATGGGCACTCCTGATCAAGCCAATGTCTGTGAAGGTAAGATACTCAAAATTCAAGAAAAGGCAACAGCAAATAGCTATAATTACAAAGCTGTCTGGTAATTGATTTATTTTGTCAACTTTATATTATTAGGGTAAAAAAAGGTCAGAGTATTTTCAACCTGCCAGCAATTGCAGTATTGGTGGAATACGTGCTTTTGAAAATTTTAGCATTTTCATTAAATTTGTTTTATCATTGTGTACAGTCTTATTATGATTTCATTGGCAAAAGTTTAAGCTGATATCTTGTTTTTTTTTAATCTTTGCAAACACCTTTAAAATAATTTATTTGCATCACATGTTGCATTTTAGCTATAACATAATGCGATACTTAGAAATGAGTGCCAAACTTCCTATCTTAATCTTTACTTCATTTCCGACCCAGACTGTGGCTGCCATGGCCATGCTAGCAGCTGCTACTATGATGCAGAGAAGAGGTATGGAGTCTGTGAGAACTGTACTGACAACACGGAGGGGGACAAGTGTGACCAGTGCAGGCCTTTTCACTACCTCAGCATGGAGGGAACACAGGAGAGGAACACACTGGGAGGCGTGTGCAGAGGTAGGAACTGTTCAATTAACAAATCCTATAATAAAATTCAATTTTCTGAGTCTTGGAGTTTTGCAGAAGATTGATCAAAGAGCTGTTGATGAAAATAGTATGAATAGTAGAGAAAGACAGCAATTTCAGTCTTTAACTGTTGGTATCAAACAATTAAGAGTCGGTATCAATGAATGCATATTTGACACTCATATGTACTTTTAATGAATCAAATATTTTTATTATGATCAAAACTATTGTAAATCATATTTACTCCCAATCCATTGCATAAAATTAGCACATCATTTTTTGAAGCACTGTGATGGATATGAATGATGTGGTATCGATATGGTATGATATAGTCAAGGTTTTACCCGGTGATGCTTGTACATTAAGAATGTCTGCAACATTACGTACATGCACGCTACACTTTGACTTGTAAGATGAATGCGTGTCTTTTGGGTTACATCCACAAAGACTGTTTCGCAGAATAATGATTTGACTCACGACCGTTTTAGCTTTGTAAATAGTACAAACCAGTTTATAGATCACCTTACATATAGGATGTAGGTTATATGATAAAGCTGATTTGATTATTGCTGTTAATACAATTAATCTTTCACCTGTGAAAGTTTCACTAAAAGATCTAAAATTAAATATATTTATTATAAGCAATGTATGCAGTTTAACATTCTGTCCAAGCTTGTATATAGATTGACAATCATAAACATTTTTTTCGTATGAGAGATATTGGCATGGGTAGTTATGGAGTAATTGTTTGTACAGGTTAGCATCTATGCAAACCTAAATTAGCCACCCATTTCTCTTACGTTATAGCACCCTTTTTAAAACAGGAGAATAGCTAAAAGGTCTTGCCACTGTTAAGTTCTCTAGATGAATAAATATTGTTATAGAAAAGTCCAAATCAAAGCTGGTAGAATCTACAGTAAAAGCAGCTAAGTGGAGAGATTCTTCCAACTGAAGAATGTTCAACATAATTCAGTGCAATTTTATTGCAGTCTTTTCACCAGTGATAATATTTGGTTAGTCATAAAATACATACGATAGTTTACAATTTATTAAGTACAATATTATCTAAAGATCACCTGTCAGACTGATGGTCTCTTTCAGATATGCAATAAAAATGTTCTATTTTACATTATTCACAGTCAAGGTGTTCAATAACATACAATTTCTCTTAGCCATGACTGCAAGCAATGGATTCCATCCTTTTGTTTGTTTTTCCCAATTTCACCTTGTGTTTTCCTTCATCTCAGCCAAAAAACTGTTCAGTCATTTTAGAGGTATGTCTCGTCAAACTTGAACTTCCAGTCCATCCCACTAGGTGGCGCTGCAATGAAGTTTGGGTACGTCGGACCCAGCAGAGTCTCCATCTGTGTCCCTTCCTGATGGCTTACCGCACGACGATAATACTCCACTTTCGGTTGCTGCGTTCCAGGAAGGAGCGGTTCTTCCTGACTCTTCTGCCGACTCTTAGAGGTCCTCTGGCTCAGTTCACGTAGTTTTGGTAGACTTGTTTTAGACCGTGGCGGCGTCTTTTCAGGACTCAACAGAAAGAGGTTGGACCTCTGACGTGTCGGTGTTATTTTGGTTATCTCGTGTAGTTGCGGGACTGTCATTTTCGATGAAGGTGATGGAAGTAAGTCCCCGCTGACCGTGAAAACACTGGGAGGTGGACTGTGTCTCACTTTGCTTGGACTTTCTGTAGTTTCTCTGTTTCGTCCCCCTTCTTGGGGAGTAGGAGGAGGTAGATTCCTGCCCTGATCTAAACTGTCGAGGAAAGTTTTGAGTTGTGTTGCCCTTGGCGACATCGGCAGTGTCCTTTCGGCATCCTCCATTGGAATGTTCTGAGAAATCTCCAGAAGGATCGGAGGAACCTCCGTCACCTCGCCCTGCCTAACCAGGTGCCCTTTCTTTAAGGAAGTCTCCGGCAAGTGGGAAAGACTCTTAAGATGTGGCCAACTTTCTTCTTCATCTTTGTCAGAAGATTTTATTTTCCTCCTCTCTGAAGGGACAGCTTTTCTACTCCAAGCTTCACTCCCCATGACAGAAGACATGATGTAATTGTCGTTCTTTGCCTTTTGGGTTTTAGTACTGATTTCGATCTCATCTGCAGAGTCGATAGATTTCTTACCAGGATACAGACCCATCTTAGTGGCCCCTGAAGATTTCCGGCGATGATGCCCTGAGATTGCCGGGCTTCTTGGAGACTTGACCGTTGCCGCAGTGACGTAAGGAGCTGGAACATAGGCCCTGCTACTCTCCGAAGTCGTCTTCCCATCATCGGTGGATCCGCTGCTTCTCGGACTGTCTAGCTGCAAGTGTAAGACGCTGTTTCTTATGTCATTGCTGTAGCTGTTTGCTGAACTTGCCATCACACTGCTGTCAACCAGCTTGATGTCTGTGTCTGTGATGCTTGCTTCACTGTGAGGTGGTGCTGATATCAGCACCGTGTGAATGTCCATAGAGGAACCTGAATAGAAGAATAGAAGAATTTATATTAATTGTAATAACTTTAAAGATAGTAAAGGAAGGCCTTCTCATAAGCAGAAGCTTTTGGCCACCCTTGCACTGTTCAGGTTTTCTTTTAAATTGTCATGTCCTTATTGTTTTTATTTTTAAAGTGCAAAATAAATAAACAAAAACAAAAAAACTAAACAATAAACAAACCTCTGTCTGTGGTACCTTGAACATCCGTGGAAGAATCTCTCTCGGCGATTGAGACACCTTTCAGCTCCTGGCTGTCCGTGTCTGGACCAATGTCCCAGGGCGCCTCGATCCCAAACTTGTGTTCACCGTAACTCGAGGAACCGTAGCTGTACAGTCCCGTTTGGGACCCCTTCAGTATGAGGTGTTCCTCGGATTCGGTCCCAACCCCATCCCTGAGGTGGCACGTCGCGGCAAACATCCGATCCTTTCTGATCTGCCAGGCCCTCTTCTGCTTGCTGATGAACCAGCACAGATCAAAGGAGACTATTGCAATAAACACACCCGCTGCTGCAGTCACGAGGATGAACCACCATCGGTATGTCCATGCGGGGGTTACAACGTCAACTTCAATGTCGACATAGTTATACATTCCTGTTGACGGGATGACCGCCTCACAGCGATAGGTCCCCGTGTCATTACTCCTAGCATTTGCCACGCGTAGACCTGCTGTTGATGTTTGCTTGTAGTGTGGAGCGGACGTATCCAGTCTTTCTCCGTCTTTGTACCAAACGACGGTCGGCCTGACACGATTCTGCGTGGTGACGACGCACTTGATTTCACCTTCCTCACCCTTCCTCAGGCTTTGTGAAAGTTTTGTGTCCTGCATGACAATTTCAGCAACAACATACAACCGTACAATCTTCTGATCGTTTCCATCCTCGCACACATACCTTCCTGCATCCCCTATTTCTACACCGTCTATCTTCAGGGTTGTGGTTCGAGCCGACAACTCCAAAACCTCAGAGTAAATCCTTCTGTTCCACCCGCTCTGGGCTGCCAGGATTTCAGCACCATGGAGATACCACGTCGGTCGGGTCGTCCCGTTCGACCTGCAGCTCAGGAACAGTTTGGAACCCGTTGTCATGGTTACCGTATCCCCCGGAGACACAAACAAATCTCCTCTTGCAGCAGGTAGAAAGAGGAAGGGTAAAAGAAGCACACATGTGGGCAAGTGTTTCAACGTCACAGTATTTCGTTGTTTTCCTGTTGCATCCATGATGTGGCAGGAGATTTGTTGAGCTGTCTTTTGTTGGCAAGTCCTCTTGCACTTTTCTTCACTAGGTAGTCTTGTTTGTCATTTATCAGTCTTTACTCTAGAAGATGACAAATGCTTGTGGTTTTCCTGCATGGCTTGTCTGGTGGGCATAGAGTCAGCTCAAGTCACTAGGTCTGGCTGAAAGAAAAATGGTACAGTGCAGTTAATGTATACATAATGATTGTGACTTTCAAAATAACATTGACTGCCCTTTAGATTACACAATGGCTGGTTATGATAACACAGCTCAGTGACCTTGTGATTTAGCTTCCATTGTTTACACAATAGTACAAGGCATATTGCGTGTAGGCCACCTCAATTTTGTTTGTTGGTTCTAAGATTTAAGCAAAATGATCATGATTTTCAACAGGACTTGATTTTGACCTTTCAATAGCAAGCTGAAAACTGATCTGGAGTCAGAAGGGAAAGTCTGTACCATGGTTCACAAAGTTCTTCCTTTTCCTAGCTCTGTTTTCATGATGCCCTCTTGCTATGACTCTACTTCAAAATGTCTGACAACCAATGAAAGTAATCTCCTTGGTTGTTGAACATTTTGTTGGAAATGTAGGCCACAGCAATTTTGTTTGTTGGTTCTAAGATTTGAACAAAATATTCAATATACTGAACTGGAATTTTTTGTCTTTTGATAGTTAAGCTGAAAACAGATCTGGAGTCAGAAGAGAAAGTCTGTACAATGGTTCACAAAGTTCTTGGTAGTGAATATTAGTCAAGATCAAGTTTTTCTACAGTCCTCTGTGTTCATGGTGCCCTCTTGCTAAGACTTTACTTTAAAATGTCCGACAACCAAAGGAATTCATTTCCTCAGTTTTTAGACATCTATAGCAAAAAGATACAGAGAGCAGGAAGGAAAACTTGAAGATGCCTGACTTTGTATTCGCTCCCAGAAACTGAGGGTATAGAAATTCCTCAGTCTATGACTCTGTTTTCAAGTTGATCTTCTATTTCAGACTATTTTGATAAGTCCCAGAACCAACGAACCAAATTGGTTTGGCCTAAGAATATTGGCCTTTATGGATAGGCCACACCAATCTAAATCGTTGGTTCTCAGATTTTTTAAAGTAAAACTGTAGTACTACTGTAGGCGGATATCGTGAAACTGAATATAACAGGCAGGGAGAAAAAACTTGAATATGACTGTATTTACTTCATGAAACTGAGTACACCAAGGCATAAACCTTTTCCTTGGGCTTTCATTGTTTTCATTTTGCTTCTCCAGTTATTGAGCATTTTTTCTAAACTCTGACAACCAACAAATCAAACTGGTGTGGCCTAAGGGCAGTGCCCTTGCTGGTAAGTGGGGAGCAGGTGGTCGTGTTTTATGCTCCAATCAACCGTGAACTCCACTGAAGCGGACCTAAACTGTCACCTACCTACAGTACCTGTATGGAAGGACATTTCTCTAACGTCCCAGGGGTGCTTTCACAATCTCATCAAATATTTAGGACTGACATTTACCCAATGACAGGTGGAGAGGTCTTAGTTAATAGACTTGAACTGAAAGGCCAGGATACGGTTTCATTTTGTTACAGTAGGGAAAAAGCCATGTATATTGAGACACATGTTTAAGTATTGTATAAAACATACATTTTGCCTTGCACTGTCCAAGCAGAGGTTAGGGTTGGCTTGTTTTAGGCCTCTTTTTAATCGTGCATTTGTATCGGGCTTCCTGTTTAGTTAATAGAGTTGAACTGAAAGGCTATGATCCTGTTTCACTTTGCTACTGTGTAGAGAAAGTCTGGTGTTTTCAGAAACATGTTTTATAGCCTTACACTGTCCAAACAGAGGTTAGGTTAAGCTTGTTTTAGACCTCTTTTTACTCAATGTGCATTTGTATCAGGCTTCCTGTTTAGTTAATGTGGAACTGAAAGGCCAGGATACTGTTTCACTTTGCTATAGTATGGAAAAAGTCTCAGACTGGTATTTTCAGAAACACGTGTTTTTGTAATTTGCAAAACATTACATTTTAAGAATTGCACTGTCCAAGCAGAGGTTAGGCTTGGCTTGTTTTAGGCCTTTTTACTCATGTGCATTTGTATCAGGCTTCCTGTTTAGTTAATATGTAATAATACTTGACTTCTGTCTCACTTTGGTTCAGTTTAGAAAAAGCCAGGTATTTTGAGATGTTTTTGTATTGTGCAAAATGTGCAAAATATACATTTTGCCCTGCACTCTCTAAGCAGAGGTTAGGTTTCAGCTCGATTTTACTAATAGGCATCTGTATTGGACTTTCTTTTTTTGTGAGATTTTCTTTTCGTTCTTGAAAACATGAAGCCTGATAAAGATACCTGGTAACAATTAAGAGGTCTGAAACAACTCAGAGCCTGGTACGTTGATGTATGTTAGACATCCAGGTAATAAGATACACCAAAAAGTAGTTACTCAAGTAACTGGATATGGTTTTGGAAACGGTCAGACGTTTTAACTACTATTCAGTAGTATAATCATTTTTTCATGACATTGAAGAGATCTTGTTGGAGAGGGTTTAACTCCTGTGATTCAAACAACAGAAGCTAATTAAGTCACTTGCATCAACATAGTATTAACTTGTCTTACCTTAAAGTTTGTAGCTTTTGGACTCAGTGTCACTGACAAAAGCTTAGGATAGTAGTTGAAATGTCTGACTGTTTCCAAAACCATATCCAGTTGCTTGAGTAACTACTTTTTGGCACAACTCCGAGCCTAACATCCATCTTGGGAGTATAGCCCTCTCAATGGGTTTGCTTGGAAGAAGCCAACTGATTTTTAATGAGTTGGGTTTTCCTGTTAATGGACATTATTCATTATTGAAGAGATATTGTCCTAGTTCTCCATATCCTTAAGGACCTGTGTAGGGAGTGAGATTGATGATAGGGCCTATAACAACCTGTCTTAGTTTGAAGAGGTTTGGTTTGGTAAGGTCAGGAAAAAATGTGTTTCCCGTTTACCGATGTCCCAAGAAAAACCTGTTGCCCCTAGCCTTTTTTTGGGTGGGAAGTGGAGTCAAATAGTTTCCAGGTAGAATTTTTTATCAGTCTGCTTCATGCTCAAGGAAAATGTTTGTCATATATATTGAGAAGTAAATGTATTTCACAGATTTGTAACCTCCTGCTAACCATTATTTTTAATTAAGGATGACATTTGAAATACAACTGTCCTCATTAATTTCAGTTTTAATTATCAAACTGTATCATATCACTACAGCTTTGGCCAAAGTCTTCAAGAAAGATTTTCCCTGATTACCTACCCTAATTTTTTAAGGACTGAAACATGAAACACAACATTTTTTCCTCTGCAAAAAGTTATCTGACAAGGTGCTGAAGTGCCATCCATTGGCATGTGATTTTTTAGGTTGTAGCAATTTATTTTGCAATGTTTTCTGGCAAAACTTAGAAAGGAGTCAGGATGAAAAAAGAGTACTGGTTATGTTTTCTCCCTAAAACTGTGTGCGACTAAGTAGGTAGAGCGTAGAGGCTTTTTCCCATGCAGATGCTGTTGTCATGTTTTTCCCCATAATCAAGAATAAGAAAACAAACCAATTGAATTGAATCAGATATAGCATTGTGAAAACTTTTTTATGCATTTGACGCTTTACAACATCAGCACCTGTTTGATGAATAGGTTAAGCAACAAAAGGGGGTGGGGAATTACTGAAAAAAATGTGAGTGAGTACAAGTAGATGTTACAGTGACAAATGGGACAGTCTGGAAGATTCATTTTGGGATTTTCCTAGACAGCCTTGAAGGGAATTGGAAGTTCCAATGTGGGGATTTCTCAAAGCAGGAAGATGGAGAGGATAGACAATCATTTGTAGCTTTTCCTTTTTTCCAAAAATAAGACCACGTCAATCTAATTTGATGTTTCTCTGATTTTCAAAGTGAAAATATATATGTGGATCTAACTAAAGTCAAAGTCAAACAAGCAGATGACATGAAAGTGATGGTCAGGTAGGAAAACCTGAATATGACTGTAGTTAGTTCATAAAATTGAGTGCACCAAAGCATAAACCTGGTCCAATGGGCTTTGTATTCATTCTGCTTTTTTTCGGTTGAACATTTATTTTTCTTGAAAATCCAAAAACCAATTCTAAATCCGAGAAGCAACAAATTGAATGGGACCAGGTGTGGCCTTATGTTGTCAATGTGCCAACAGATCGATGGTTCTGTGATATAGCTGAGGGAGCAATGTGTAGTGGCATGGAATAAATGCATACGTGTACATCTACTATCTCACATGAATATTATCACCCATCTGTGTTCAAGAAGGAAGAGGCACATTCAAGGGTTATAGATAGGGCATTTTCAAAACAGACAGATGCAAATGACAGATGACATTTCCAACCTTATTGTTTTCTTTTGCCTAAAAATCATTGAATAAAATCCAACAAAGGGAGGGAGAGCGAGAGAAATGGTTTATTGCCATTGAAAAATTGATAAACTATATTCTATCTTTAGCCGTGTGTTCCATATTTTTAATGAAAGGGCCTGACAAGGCTTGTGTTCTTTTCTTGTCACTTTTTGGGATAGCAGTTTAATTGGTATGTTGTGAATTGGCAATAAACCTAACGCCCTGAAGGTTTCTATAGTAAAGTTTTGTAGTTGAGACTGAGAAAGCTGTCCAATTGTGCAGTACATTTGTTGTGTATTGTGGAATTCACTATGGATTATCTTGCATATTGCCCCCTCTTCACATGTGTTGAAAAAAAAAAAAACTGAGACATTTTTGAAGGAGGCACATGAACTGTCAGACAGAAGCTTTTATCTTTAATAATTTTGCAGATGTGCACAGACAAGTTAATGAACCATGAAAATGGGTCATGCATGTTGTTTTGTTACGGTAAAGGCTTGTCCAATATGTTGGTACCCAGGGGATGTGATGACAGATTAACTTTTGGGAAAATATGACACACACTTCCTTAAGTCTCTTTATTGGGGCCAAATGTCAAGGACAGGATCTGGAACTGCCAAGTTTTGAACTGGGAAAGTTTGAGATAGGAGCAGGTGGAAACTATATACATGTAGTATATATTCAATGTACAGATCCACACAAATTCATTTCCTAATGGTTCTCACTCAGACCTTGAATAAAAAAAAAATTAGCAAGTGGTCAAGATGAAAACTAAAGACTTGGAGCAAAACATATGCATGCATCTTACTACAATTCAGGTATATTCAATGCCTAAAACCATTGGTATGGCCCTTATACTCCATTTTTAGGTTAATAAATTTTGCATTTAAATCTAGAATTGTTGAAATTTGAAAACCAACAAATAAAAATGGTGTGGCCTCACCAAATTTCAAAAGAAGATAAATTGAATTAAATGGTTATGCTAAAAGAAGATTATGGCAGGCTACACGCCCATTCCCATTGGAGAAAAACATTGACTACTGAGCTGTAAATCCTCAATTATGCACCAATGTTTTAAACCCGATGTACATGTAGAAGAATTCACAAAAGAAAAAAAAAACTGTTTCATGAATTTCCTTCAAGATGCCAATTATCCAACCATTTATATTTAAATAAAACATTGATAAAGTTAAGGATTTTATCATGTCATAAAAAAGATTAATTTGTTGCAGTTTTTTGCATAGTAAGGCATTTTGTACACTACTGCCAAGAACAAACCCGTTGATTTATCAGGGCCCTACTTAAGAGTCAAGGTTATACTTGTGTCAACATTTCTTGGAAGGATGCACATGAAAATGGATTAGGCCCCACAGAGGAGTAGACGGGTGCCATTATAATGTCATACCAGACCGTCATGTTTGTGCAGCTAGGCACTTAAGTGACACATCCATCCGTAAGTAGCTGCTGGCATCTTTTGCTCCAAAGTTGTTATTTCCCGTGATTCCAACATCCACAGATCCTAAATATAAGTGTTTTCTGCCATTGTGGGCAAATTCCCGTCATTGTTCTGGTTCTAGTGTTTTGGAATACTTTTGTAAAGTTGGGATTTCACCCCACCAGCCTTATCTGTTATACATATATAACAAAACTCCTGAATGAAATGTGGGAGCAAACTATTTTTAAGTCCTATTTTCTTTCTCCTATACTGTATCTCAACAAATGTACTTAAATAGAAAGTCATGCAGATTTTTTTGTAGTCATTTTCAGTGTTTAATTTTGTTTTTGTAGTTCCCTCAGTAATACCAAGGATTAGAAACAAGTTTTTTGGTTTGATACAATTTCAAGTGACCAAAGATCACATCAAAATGAAATTGGAGGAAATTTTGCCCAGATTGTTTTGGGAATAGCTTGTCTCCCTGCAGATTAATTCTTTTATTGCTGAACATGACGTTGTCTGAGAATTTAATTTTTCAGTGACCCGGACTAAAGGTTGTGCACTTCTTTTATTTCATCCCAAATTACAATATCTAATTTTGGCAAGCCTTACATAAGACTCAGCATCATCATTAGATGGGGTCATGCTGATTTAATTACATGTGTATGGATGACATCTGTGTGCAGATCAATTTTTTTTACATTTCCAAAGTAACGATAAATAAAAAAAAGTTTTCAACCGTACTCTATGTCATACAAAGCAGCTTCAAACTAAGGAAACATATGCCATAGATTGCAAAAACAAATATTGAAAATGTATACTACTGTCAGAGAAGTCTGATAACAGTAAAAAAAATATGAAAGAACAAAAATAAAGAATCTGTTGTTCGGCATACTATATTCTGTGTGCTCAGTCATTTGTTCAACCTTCCTGACACTAATAAATATCATAATGAAAGCAAGTTTTTCTGTCAATTTTTTTTTAATCGCACGCTTGCATCAGTTTTTATATTCCCAGATGATGTAATCCATATAATCAAATCAACATGGCCTAGTATACATTCTTTACATCTCATATGAAGTTGTCCTGTCTGTCTTTCTATTGAAATTTTTTTTCAATGCAAAAAAATATTCTGATGATCAAGTCTCCATGGCTCTAAAATTTGTTGCTTTAAATAATCAAAGATAACCTAACATAACCATTAATTTAAGAAAGACATTTCATTAATTTAAGACCGACATTTCAATGACAGTTCATTATGACTCACAGTGTATATGACAACCATTTCAGAATAATTCAGATTATCATATCAAAGAATTTCAGTTTAACACCTTCCATTTCTGACAAACAGTATATATCATGGAAATACATGTCACAACTATATCTAGATCATAGTCACAGTTGAACTACTTACCTTGTAGGCTTGTACTGACAAACAACAGGGATTCTCTGGAATCCCAGGTCAGATGATTAACATCCCAATACATCCACCTGGATTCCTGTCATACCATCCCATGTTTAACTCAATTACCAAATCCTCTCATCATAACATGGTCGGTAAAACATCACTGGAAGAAAACATTTGGTATTTTCTTAAAACACAACAAAACAAGGTAAATGACCTGTACTTTGCCTTTTCATCATAAATGTGTTGTTACCTGTTTAGGTGTAATTGTAATATTGTGAAAAGCAGAATTGCATTTGTTCAACACAACCCAAAAGCTAATTTAATTAAATGTCTTGTCCTTTGTACCTTACCTTTCATTCAGCTTCCTCTTCTTTCAAATCAGCTGTCACGTCTTTTTATACTAAAAGAAACATCCAAGCTTAGAGCTTTACAAACTTCCCGATGATCTGTAAAGGCTGCATTCACGACATAGCGGTCCAGGCTTCTCCTGTGGTTTGTGGTATATAGTCACTGCCTACTACTGATCACTGTTTTTTTCCCAAGGAATGTTTCACCTGTTTTCATAGAAGACACGGGGAAACATCCCAGCTTAGAGCTTTACAAACTTCCTGTTTGTGAGCTGAAAATGCTGGGTTCATGACATAGCGGTCCAGGCTTTCACTGTGGTACTCACCACCTACTGATCACCGTTTTTGTCCCAAGGAATGTTTCACCTGTTTTCATAGAAGACACGGGGAAACATCCAAGCTTAGAGCTTTACAAACTTCCTGTTGATGTTAAAAGGCTGCATTCACCACATAGCGGTCCAGGCTTTCCCTGTGGTACTCACCACCTACTGATCACCGTTTTTGTCCGGAGGAATGTGTCACCTGTGCCGCAGCGCAGATTATTACCGCTTCGCGTGACACGAACAAAGGTGTGTCCCCTCCCACAGGTGGATAATAGGCCGTGCTGCTCTGTACACCTCCCTGTGTAGCGCTCTGCTTCTGAATTATTAACGAGGTTAGGGTTACCCATTATCGGGGGTTCACTCCTGTCTACAGCACTTATTGTCTGCAGAAGGTATTATGCCATCATGGCCCGGAATGCCTGGCATCTCGACAGAATTATTTGGTTACTTACCGGGGCTTTGTTCAGTAATCCTCTTAACGTTGATGTAGATTAGAACTTGGCATTATATTTCTGTATGAACCTGACAGTCACTGTGGTAGGATTAAAGAGATACCGTATAAGGGCAGACCATTTTTATTTCTTTGTTCTTGGAACAATGTTTATAGTTTTCAGAACTCGAAAACCAACATGAAAATGGTCAGAGGAGAAGGTCTATCAACGGATTAAAGACTAACTGTCTAACTTGTAAGATAGGGCCAAAACACATACTTTCCTTGTTTCCCTTGTTTCTCTTACATTTCATAAATCAACACTTATTGTCTGTGGAGAGTATTATTCCATCACGGCCAAGAATGCCCGGCATCTTGTACAGAATATTTGGTTATACTGTGGCTTTGTTCTGTAATCTTCTTTGCATCGACGCAGATTAGAACTTGGCTTTATATGTATGTGAACCTGACAGTGGTGGGATTAAAGAGATAGTGGTATAAGGGCAGACTGACTTTATTTCTTTGTTCTTGGAACAATGTTTATAGTTTTCAGAACTCGAAAGCCAATATGAAACATGGTCAGAGGAGAAAATCTGTTAGAGATTAAAGTCCAACTGTCTTCCTTGTAATTTAGGGCCACAACACATACTTTCCTTGTTTCCCTTGTTTCTCTTACATTTCGTAAATCAACACTTATTGTCTGCAGAGGGTATTATATGCCATCATGACCGGGATGCCTGGCATCTCGTAAAGAATATTTGGTTACCGTGGATTTGTTCTGTAATCCTCTTAGCGTTGACGCAGATTAAAACTTGGCATTATATAATGTGTAGTACTACTTAATATGTGAAACTGACAGTATGAAGGTCAAAGAGATAGTGGTAAGGGCAGACCGATTTTATTTCTTGGACCTGTATGAAAAATAGTGTTTAGAAATTGAAGACCTATCTGAAATGCAGTATATCTGTATGTTCTGCAAGATTAGGCACAGATTAGAACTTGGCTATATGTATTTATGTGAACCTGACAGTCTGTGGCATTAGATTTAGGAGATAGTGGTAAGGCCAGACTGATTTCATTTTTATGCTTGGGAATGTAAGTTCATCTGTGACGGTAGTCAACATTATGTAACTTACAATTTTAAGACCTTAAATTTTTGTACACAAAATAAAGCGCTTACCAACAAGCTTTTGATCAGTCCTCTGATCCTTATCAAATTGAAATGTTTAGAACTAACTTGGCTTTATATATTTGTGTGCATCTGACAGTGGTAAGTTTAAAGAGATATTGGTAAGGGCAGAGCGGTATTATTTATTTGTTCTTGTACCTATGAAAAATAGTATCAAGAAATTGTAGACCAATCTGAAATGCAGTATCTGTATATTCTGCAAGATTCGACATAGATTACAACTTTTGGCTTTATATATTTATGTGAACCTGACATTGGTGCGATTAAAGGTATAGTGGTATAAGGGCAGATTGATTTTATTTCTTTGTTCTTGAACGCATGAAAAATAGTGTTTAGAAATTGAAGAGCAATCTGAAATGCAGTATCTGTATGTTCTGCAAGATTAGGTGCATATTACAACTTGGCTTTATATATTTATGTGAACCTGCATGACAGTGGTATAAGTTCAGACCGATTTTATTTCTTTGTTCTTGAACCTATGAAAAATAGTGTTCAGAACTCAAAGACCAATCTGAAATGCACTATCTGTATGCTCTGCAAGAGTAGACACCGATTACAACTTTAGGCTTTGTATATTTATGTGAACCTGATATGGTGGGATTAAAGGTTTAGTGGTATATTAAGGGCAGACTGATTGTATCTCTTTGTTCTTGAACCTATGAAATAATAGTGTTCAGAACTTGAAAACCAATCTGAAATGCAGTATCTGACATTCTGCAAGAGCTGACACACTGATTACAACCTGGCTTCATGTATTTATGTGAAGCTGACAGTCTGTGGTAGATTAAAGAGTTAAGGGCACACAAATTAGGACAACACCACATGCCAGTGGACCTGTAAGGAACAGGTGTTCGGTCGCACCTGCAACACAACAGTTTACTGTTACAGTAAAAACTGTGAATAGTGCCTGCCGTTCATTTTCATAAAGATCGCATCCTGAATCATTCTTTTTATTTTCCCTTCCAGCCTGCAACTGCACAGCAGCGGGTATAACCAACAACGGCACGTGTGACAACACCACAGGCCAGTGCACCTGCAAGGGCCAGGTGTAGAAACTGTGAATAGTGCCTGTCTTTGATTTTCATAAAGATCACATCCTGAATTATTCTTTTTCTTACCTTCCAGCCTGCAACTGTACAACATCAGGAATCACCAACAACGGCACGTGTGACAACACCACAGGCCAGTGCACCTGTAAGGGCCAGGTGTAGAAACGGTGAATAGTGCCTGCCTTTTATTTTCATAAAGATCGCATCCTGAATTATTTTTTTTTTACCTTCCAGCTTGCAATTGTACAGCAGCTGGAATCACCAACAACGGCACATGTGACAACACCACAGGCCAGTCATTCCTTCCTTCATCCATTCATTCATTCATTCATTCATTCATATAATTCCTGTTTCTTCTTTTTTTCCTACTAGCCTGCAATTGTACAGCAGCAGGTATAACCAACAACAGCACGTGTGACAACACCACAGGCCAGTGCACCTGTAAAGACCAGGTGTTCATTCATTCATTCATTCAGTCATTCATTCATTCAATTTATAATTCCTGTTTCTTCTTTTTTTTCCTTCTAGCCTGCAACTGTACAACATCAGGAATAACCAACAACGGCACGTGTGACAACACCACAGGCCAGTGCACCTGTAAGGACCAGGTGATTGGTCGCACCTGCGACACCTGTAAGGTTGGCTTCTGGAACCTGACTGCCGACAACCCTCACGGTTGCCAAGGTAACACTTTAACAACTCCTTTTCATACCCATCGTTAGTATCAAGCTAAAAGCCCTTTTTATTTGAAAATTGTTACTTAGAACTTTAAAGTTAAAATAATCAGGAACCAATCAAGTTCTGAAGGGCCTTGGAATTAGCGGCCCTTTTTTTTACCTCCGGAAAACTTAGTCAATGTATTTTTAAGCTTGTTTGGGTGTCTTAGTTTGTGTTCATGTTTCTTTTCACTGGCCTGGCCCAGGTTTATGATCTTCCCAGTTGTTGTTGCTGGCTGGCTGGCTGGCACAAGTTCAAATTGTACATTAAGTGTAAGAGCTGGGGAATTTCACTGTTTAATGGAACTGTAAAATCTGTGCATTGTGCCTGTCTTCTCTGTCTTTCTTAAAGTGGAATAATTTCTATTTCTATTGGCACGCAATAGTAGATGATTTTAACTTGATAAGTAATACTATGAAATTCAATCAAACCCCGTATTAGCGGCCACCTTTGCATAGGGGTAGTGGAAAGTGCATTTAACGTTAGAGTGCAAGTTTTTTTGACAAATTTACCAACATTCTACATGTCAATATCAATCATTTTCGATATGATATTTAACTTTGGCAGGGTAGGTTGAATTCTCAAACGAATTCGAGACAATGTTGCTTGGTGATAAAGATCACCAGGGTACTGAAATCATGTATTATTTATTGCTCATGGTAAGTTGATCAACATTTTCTTTATAGTGACCACCTGTCTATAGTGGCCACATTTTTCCAGCCCTTTGAGTGGCCGATATAGACAGGTTAGACTGTTGTGAGATTTGACTAACATCTGTATGTTTCTCCTCAGCCTGTGACTGTGATGCAGCCGGCACATTTAACAGCTCCAACCTGTGTGATCAGCTGACTGGGACCTGTGTCTGTAAGGACAACACCGAGGGGGGCAGGTGTGACAGGTGCAAGGTGAGTTCAGACAGGTGTGACAGGTGCAAAGTGAGTACAGACAGGTGTGACAGGTGCAAGGTAAGGTGTTCAGACAGGTGTGACAGGTGCATGGTGAGTTCAGACAGGTGTGACAGGTGCATGGTGAGTTCAGACAGGTGTGACAGGTGCAAGGTGAGTTCAGACAGGTGTGACAGGTGCAAGGTGAGTTCAGACAGGTGTGACAGGTGCAAGGTGAGTTCAGACAGGTGTGACAGGTGCAAGGTGAGTTCAGACAGGTGTGACAGGTGCAAGGTGAGTTCAGACAGGTGTGACAGGTGCAAGGTGAGTTCAGACAGGTGTGACAGGTGCAAGGTGAGTTCAGACAGGTGTGACAGGTGCAAGGTAAGTTCAGACAGGTGTGACAGGTGCAAGGTAAGTTCAGACAGGTGTGACAGGTGCAAGGTGAGTTCAGACAGGTGTGACAGGTGCAAGGTGAGTTCAGACAGGTGTGACAGGTGCAAGGTGAGTTCAGACAGGTGCAAGGTGAGTTCAGACAGGTGTGACAGGTGCAAGGTGAGTTCAGACAGGTGTGACAGGTGCAAGGTGAGTTCAGACAGGTGTGACAGGTGCAAGGTGAGTTCAGACAGGTGTGACAGGTGCAAGGTGAGTTCAGACAGGTGCAAGGTGAGTTCAGACAGGTGTGACAGGTGCAAGGTGATTTCAGACAGCTGTGACAGGTGCAAGGTGAGTTCAGACAGGTGTGACAGGTGCAAGGTGAGTTCAGACAGGTGTGACAGGTGCAAGGTGAGTTCAGACAGGTGTGACAGGTGCAAGGTGAGTTCAGACAGGTGCAAGGTGAGTTCAGACAGGTGTGACAGGTGCAAGGTGAGTTCAGACAGGTGTGACAGGTGCAAGGTAAGGTGTTCAGACAGGTGTGACAGGTGCAAGGTAAGGTGTTCAGACAGGTGTGACAGGTGCAAGGTGAGTTCAGACAGGTGTGACAGGTGCAAGGTGAGTTCAGACAGGTGTGACAGGTGCAAGGTAAGTTCAGACAGGTGTGACAGGTGCAAGGTGAGTTCAGACAGGTGTGACAGGTGCAAGGTAAGGTGTTCCGACAGGTATTCGCTTTCATTTTCTTTATTGTATGCTCTTTATCCCAATCTCAATTAAAGGAATAACAAGTCAGAACATTCTTGACTTTTTCATTGTTAACAAGTGAACATAAAAATCTTGATGGGCAGTAGGCCTAAATAAAGTAATGTAAATGCAGAAACTTTTGGGTGGTTTAATGTTTGCATATTTTTTGGTGCCGCTTCACCGCAAATTTAAAACCACCGCGAACATTTTTCCATGGCAGTAAGAGACTACAGTGCATGGTGCTACCGCAAAATAAAACCGCTGCCAAAAGTCCATTTTTCTGCTACCACGAAATTAAATCTCCTCAAACTTAAATGCATTTACAGTAAGTAAGATAACAATCTGCAATACCCTCCTCCTCCACTTGGTGGGATCATACAACATTATTGCAGACACCCTAAAATGTCTACTCTGTGTTTTCGGAAACAGTTATACATGGCCTTGGTACTGAATTACCATCATTTTTTCATAGAAGTTGCAAGGCTATGCCACTTAACAGTTTGTACTACCTTCCCCCTTGGGGTCATACAGCCTAATACAACCTGACTGAAGAAAACCTTGAAATGATAGTAAAAGAAAACCTTGAAAGTCTAACACTAGCCTTTTGAAACAAGATTGAATGGCCTTGGTTCTGAGTCAGGGCTCAAAATACTTTTTACAACATACCAGCACTGGTGCAGGTGGCATTGAAAATTACCTGCACCAGACATATTTTACCTGCACCACTCTGAATTTAGGAAGTTTGGATCATACTGAAATTGTTCAGGAACCATTATTTTATACTTAATAGGTGGTAACAGTCCATACAGCTAATAACAATCAACATACACCTGCATCATATGACATTTATGTATAAAACACAGTACATGAACCAGTGCAGGTAGACATCAGAAATACCTGCACAGCACCAATTTTACCCGCACTAACCTGCATATGCAGGTGGTATTTCGAGCCCTGTGGGTAGTGATCATGTGACATGGCTCTGCCTTTTAACAACCTGTAGTACTGTCCTCCTCTGCTAGGTGGGGTTAATACATTCAACATTCATTACTGTAATGTGTCTTCTTAACCAATCATACATGTCCTTGGTGCTGAATGGCTGTCATGTCACCAAACTATTGCCGGTAATACCATTCTCTTCTGCTAGGAGGGGTCGTACAGCCTGACTGCAGACAATCTGGGAAGTCTAATGTACAAAATGTATGTCTTCAGAAACAATGATACATGACCTTGGTGCTAAATGATTAACCGTTATCACGTCACAATGTTTTGGCTCAACTATGACCTGCAATACCGTTCTCTCCTGCTAGGTGGGGTCGTACAACTTGACTGCAGACAACCCTGCAGGCTGCACCCTGTGTGAGTGTGACCCAGGAGGATCAGTCAGCCCACAGTGCAACAGTACAGGACACTGCGAGTGCAGACCACGCATGACGGGAAAGACCTGTAGTGTTGCAGTGGAGGGGTTCTTTGTGCCATTTCTGGATGATTTGCTGTTTGAGGCAGAAGTGAAGGCAGAGGCACAAGTAAGTCATGTTCATTGTCCCATATATTCCAAATTTGGATTGATTAATGTTATACTTACTTGTTACTTGTTGAGGTCTCCTCCTGAGGAGTGGCCTGCATCAAGGATTTTCCGTCTCCTGCGAACCATCCGTCGCCATTCCAGGCGGTTCTGGGCCATCTTTTCTACGTCTTTCAGTTTCAGGTTGTTGTTTCCAGTGGTTAGTCTGGTATCCTCGAGGGCAGTGTTGAGCCATGTCTTCCTCGGTCTCCCTCTGGATCTTTTACCAAAGTTCGGGTTCCAGTCCAAGAGGAATCTGGGCAACCTCTCATTAGGCATCCTCAAGACATGACCCAGCCAGATTAATGTTATGCAATGTAAAAATTGTATATAGATGAATAGGAAATGAGTGGCTGTGACTGCAACTCCTGATATTTATAGTCACAAAGTTGCAAGGAGCATTAGCTTTGAAGAAAATAGTACCAGTAGATGGCGATGAACATATCGATGTAAAAGATAAAAAATAGAGATGAGAGTGAAAAAAAATTAAAAAAAAAGAATAGGAAAAAAATTATGACATTGTGATATACTTCAAAAAGTGCATAATTATTAATCATTTCTGTAACAAACATCAGAGCCTGATTTTTAGTCCCACACATATACAGGATTCCTCCATAGTTGAGTTGGACTCCACCCGAGTAACTGGCAGTGGCTACCTGCGTGTTCCTGTTCAAACTGACATCTACTTCAACATCACAGTACCAACCACTCACTTGTATGCTGTGGTGCTGAGATACAATGTAAGTAACTCAGAATAGATTGCAAATAACATTTGCAAAATTCAATTTGCTGATTCTTTTACTGAAGAAAAAAAAGATTATGCAAGACTTAAAGAAATCAGAAAACAGAGCCTGAAAAACAGGTTAGTTCACACTGGCTTGGCCTAATGGGTAGTAGTCAAAATTATGGTCATGAAAGATACTTTAGGATACAAGATGATTTCAATCTGACTGATGCAATTCAATAGTGACCAATTGCAAATGCCTGTTTTGAATTTTTGAAAATTTCATGTCATCTGTTGCAGAGTGAATTTTCTGGAGACTACGTCTGTGTGAGTCCATCCCATCAGCAGGGTTGCCATGACAACAGCACCAGAACCAGCCTGCCTGCCTTTGGGGAGGGAGGTGAGACTAATTCCCTATTTAAAACTCAACTGGTTACTATAATAAGAGCACTGCTGTCTACACAGGCAGGAAATGTCAAAGAATCACACAACAGGCAGCAAGAGATATCTCTAAGAATGATGCAACTTTGATATAGGGGTAGTTTGAAGAATGTCTGCAAGCTGAGTTTGCTGTAAGGTGTAAGGTAACCTATTTTGATTTTCTGTAAACTCACAGGTAAAGCCATCTTGATCATATATTCGTAGCGAGCCAACAAAATTTGGCATTATTGCCTTCCTTTATCCTAGTGTAATACGTAGTGGGATCTTCTGAATTGTGTAAAACTTTTTGGGGACCCCCATGCAGACCCTATTCAAACATTGTGTAGTGAAGCCACCTCACAAACACTTGTGCAATCTTTTTGTTTTGCCAAATTGAATGTAGTATCTCTGAAACATTGATGTAACAGCACTCTGTGTTCTGTTGTTCATCTGTCGGCATAAACAAAAACCAGTGACATCCCGTTGTACCGTCAGGATTGATGAGTCCTGCTGTGACTGATGAGTAACATAAGGAAGTCGTAACAATTTTGTAACTCCCTTTCAGGATCAGTAATTGCAACAACTGCCCAGCTGTTTGCAGGAGTGGAGCACACCATCTCCATCTACACAGGAAACAGCAATGGGACAGAAGGGCTGTTACTGGACTCTGTAAGTTGATAATTCATTTAGTCATGGACTAACGTTTTATCCTGTAATGTCAATGAGGTTTTATGTTGTATTGCTTAATTGGTAGTAAACTGATAGTAAAGGTAACCTCTCACAGTTTCCAATTTTATACCCCTGTAGCTGGTGCTGTTACCTGCATTGAATGAGACCACAGGGTACCAGACAGCCGGTGTGTTATTGCTGTTTTTTGTCACCTTTTAGTTTTCTGTGTTAACAACCAGGACTGTAATCCCCCTGTACTGTTGTACCCTGTAGCTGGTGCTGTTACCTGACCTGAACGAGACCACTGTGTACCAGACAGCCTCTATTGAGGACCAGCAGACTCTGACCAACTGCTGGGCTGCAGCAGCTTCTGTCAACCTGCAGACTTCTGCAGACTGCCAGCTGTGGGGGAACGCTGTCACTGCAGAAGTCTACGGAGTTCAAGGTTTGTATCATGCTTTTGATATTTGCTCTAACTTCAACATTTAAGATATACCAATAGGTTCTACTAGCATTAGGTTGATTGGTTTGTTTGTTTGTTTCAATGTTGGTTGGTTGGTAGCTTGGTTGGTTGGTTGGTTGGTTGGTTGGTTGGTAAAGTGTACATGATGATTTGGTATATGATTTCCTTGTCGGTATTGGTAAAAATAAAAGATAAGAGTGGTAAAACTATCAGATCTGAAATAGATTCAGCTTGGTTTTAAGCTTTTCCTCCATAATCCCACACAATATGACGAAGACTTTCATGCAGCGCTTAAAATTTCATCCAATCTTGTCCTGACAGAATGCAGCTGTACCTCCCCTGGAGCCAATGGAACGACCTGCTCCCCCCTCGGTGGACAGTGTGTCTGCCTGCCTGGGGTAGTGGGGAGGGGCTGTGACATGTGTGCTGCCTACACCTATGGCATAGCAACAAGAGAGGGCTGCACAGGTATGTGCCATATATATAGTTTTACACTCATTTTTTTCTCAGGGGAAGCGATACTTGAAATAAATACTGGAAAAAAATAGATTATACTGTAGAAAGTTTAGATAACACCATCTTGGGGGGTTCTCATATCTTAAAAGATGATAAGAAATTGATGCATTTAAACAGAATTGGATGGTTATACCTTGGTTCACATTCAGGGATTGAACAATATACATGTATTAATTTAAAAACACACATTTCCTTAAGTTTTCCTTCACATTGTCCAAGAACCAAAGAAGCAATTTGGTATGGCCTTAGTTGCAAAAATGTTTTTTCACATTCTATGTGCTGTAGATACTGATATCATTAAATTAAATTCACCACTGTTTTATATGATGATGTGATTCACATTTCCACAAAAAACCGCAAATCTGTGTTGTTGTTACCTAATTCAGCACCAAGGACAGGTATGCAGAGATCTGTAACTTTCACACTGTTATATCCTCTAGTCATGAACTTTCCTAATAAGTGACAAAAGAAATTCTTAAGGAATTTTTCTTTCTTACACTCCAGCATGTGACTGCAACCAATCAGGCTCCGTGGCTCAGTCATGTGACCCTGTGACAGGGGCGTGTCGTTGTCATGACAACGTTCTGCCCCCCAAGTGTGACTCGTGCGCAGATGATCACTACGGCCTACAGACAGGACAGGGGTGTCAGCCCTGCGCCTGTAACCTGACATACTCCTACAGCAACTCCTGCAGTGATGAGGGGCAGTGCCCATGTAAGCCTTGGGTCGGTGGGACGGCATGTACAGAGTGTATGGAAGAGTAAGTATTGCAGATCTTAGACATTCGAATCTTGATGATAGATTGTTTCTTCAATCAATTGTCCGCTTGCATATGTTTCTTGGTACGGCATAAGCCTATTGTGTTAATCCATGTTTGTGGGTCAAAAAATAATTGAACTAAAAATATTTCATGAAGTCGTCTATATTGTAGCAATTTTAGTACTTGGTCTCATGCCCTTAGTACCACACAAATTGCTAGAAGCTGACTTTGAAATGGTGGATTAAAATGTACTGATTTTATTAAAAAAGCTGTCCTCAAATACATGGTAGTACTGTGTTTGAAAAAGCTATTAAAGAGCTTGACAAGATACTATTGAAGTGATGGGATTGAAGATATAGAGTCTTCTATGTTCAGGTACCAATTGTCTGTACCAATTCTTGCCAGAAAATGTGACATAATACTGAATGTGTCCTTCTTGTTCCAGCTACTATGGACTAACTGACGAGGGGTGCACGCCCTGTGAGTGTAACCGATATGGTAGCCTGGAGGGTTGCCATGGTAACGGAACATGCCACTGTAGGAATGCCACACAGGGGGACAAGTGTGGCACCTGCAAGCCAGGTCATCTTTTAACTTCTTGTGTTTATATAATAGCTCTAGTGTCAAATTCAGCAAGCTTTATGAAAATAGGAAAAGATACACTTGGAGAAGTCAAAGTTGATATGCATGTGGGTACTTCAAAATTATAATGAAGCTAAGAAGCACATCTCAAAACCATGAGTTACTTATTGCTTTTGTGTAAAAAAGCATAACTTATGTATGAAAGGTCTCATAGCATAAAATGAGTGAATGAACGTAATTGCTTCAGCCATGTACAATATAATGTACAAAGTACAATGTATCATGGCAACAATGACATAGCAATCAGCACAATTACATAATATTCATCTGTTCTAAAACTATGACTAATAGTGTATGGACAATGGTTGTTTCCCACAGGGTACTACGGCAATTTCCTGTTTCTGTTCCAACCATTCCTCAAAACTTCTCCAGCAGCTCTGGATGGCACCATCCTGGCCAGCTTCAGCAACAACTGGTCACTACTGTACAGTGGAATAAAGATTGATGTCATTTCCAATAGGGTATTATGGCTTGGGGAACTGGACCAGTGACGACTGCCTGTCCTGTTTCTGTTCCAACCAAGTTCCAACTGCTCCAGTAGCTCCGGATGGTACCAAAGCAGCATTACCAACTCCTGGTCAATCCTGGACAGCTGAATATTGTTATCTATTGTTTTTCAACAGGGTACTATGGTTTGGGTAACTGGACCGATGACGGCTGCCTGTCCTGTTTTTGCTCCAATCACTCCTCAAAACTTCTCCAGCAGCTCTGGATGGCATCATCCAGGCCAGCATCAGCAACATCTGGTCACTACTGGACAGTGGAATAAAGATTGATATCATTTATTTTTTCCAATAGGGTATTATGGCTTGGGGAACTGGACCAGTGACGGCTGCCTGTCCTGTTTTTGCTCCAACCATTCCTCCAACTGCACCAGTAGCCCTGGATGGTACCAGAGCAGCAACGCCAACTCCTGGTCACTCCTGGACAATGGAATTAAGATTGGTATTGTTTACTGTTTCTCACAGGGTACTATGGCTTAGGGAACTGGACCGATGATGGCTGTCTTTCCTGTTTTTGCTCCAACCATTCCTCCAACTGCTCAAGCAGCCCTGGATGGTACCAGAGCAGCATCACTAACTCTTGGTCGCTCCTGGACAATGGAATTAAGATTGGTATTGTTTACTGTTTCTCACAGGGTACTATGGCTTAGGGAACTGGACCAATGATGGCTGTCTTTCCTGTTTCTGCTCCAACCATTCCTCAAACTGCTCAAGCAGTCCCGGATGGTACCAGAGCAGCATCACCAACTCCTGGTCACTCCTGGACGGCAGCGGCATCAACGAGAGTCGCTGGCAGGCGGTGGATGGGGAGGGGGGCGGCGTGCCTGTCCGGGAGGACTACCGGATTCTGGAGAGGTTGTTTCAGCCCCAGTATGTGACCCCCTGTGCACCTGTCAATGTTAGGCCTTCGTGGAGGGGGGTGATGAGAGGGGGGGGGGTGCTCAACACCCTGCTTCACCAAGGCTTACATGGCAGGGGCTTCCTCGCATGGCTGTGCTTTTTTTTATAATTTTGCCTATAGATACTGGTTGTCAGAAGTAGATATTTGATAGACTTTTGCCTAGGCATGTAAAGAAGCTCCCCGCATGGCATACCATAGGTATTGAAAACAATTGTCTTTAATAGAGGGCAATAATAATGTCATTTTTCTCCAGCTTGGTTTGATAAAGTATTATGATAGAAAAATGGCATCTAAAATCATTTCTGAATTGACGAAGTATTGATTTGAGATTTTGCAAAGAAAATTTTTATTTGGGGCAAGCTACAATTTCAAGAATCAAAATACTAGTAGTCGTTTTGTTTTCAGTAAAGTGATAGGCAACCAATATTTTTAAATGTATTACAGAACAGGCAAACATTAGGCCTGAAATTTTATACCTAGTCATAAACTTCTAACACTATCCTTCCTCATGACTCAGAAATTTTCTGCTGATTTAAAAACAGATTAACTGCACTTTACTAATGTATGAAATGACAATGTTGTCTGTTAATTTCTAAGCAACCAAAATTTCCTTATGAACCCCCTCTTACATAATTTTGAATATTTGCAAAATAAATTGTGCTAGGCAGAAAATCGAATCGCTCCAAAATAACTGTCCCATCTCTTGCCCCAGAATCGTTCTGCGTGTGGAAGATGTAAACTCCAGTGATCTGTACTTCAGTGCTCCAGACGAGTACCTGGGTGATAAGAGGTCTGCGTATCTGCAGAGTTTCGTGTTTACGTTAAGCCAGACGTCTGTACAGAATCAAACAGACACACCCAGGGATGATGTGATCATCAGGGGGTGGTACAGGACCGAACCACTGGTCACCAGTCTTCCCTACAACCCTGGGCATGACAGAACAACTTACGAGGTAACGTTGATGTCTGATTGTTTCTCACATCAAATTTCAAATGGCACTTATTAATAAATTATCACAATATATCACAAAATGGAGGTTTGTCTTCATGCTATATTTAGATATAATATTCAGGAATGTCTGCTGTTGTATGATGATTATATTTTATGCTTTGTTAAGGACAGTCAATTATTTTTGTTTTGTTTTGGGTTCAACAGTATTTTCTAATGTTATTCCATTCTTTTTTTCTGTCAACGATGTTATGCAAGGCACAAAGTTCTTAATCATTGCTTATGCAGTTT
The DNA here is from genome assembly GCA_019207045.1 of Branchiostoma floridae x Branchiostoma belcheri. Lineage (NCBI taxonomy): Eukaryota > Metazoa > Chordata > Leptocardii > Amphioxiformes > Branchiostomatidae > Branchiostoma > Branchiostoma floridae x Branchiostoma belcheri. Next base: position 3,060,182 of record CM033030.1, read on the forward strand.
CTTGCTGCTTGTCACAAAATATTTTGTTGTTATTCCTTCTTAGTAGCTTCCCTCCCAGTCACATTGCTCTGTTCAGAGTCAGTGACCTTGGAAAAAAGTTGTGTACAGTAGTATATCATGTAAGATGATCTGCAGTAACCATGTTGACATCCCCTGCAGTTCAAATTCCATGAGGATGAGCAGTGGTTCGTGGGTAACATCAGCCATGGACGGCGAGCCAGTAAAGCGGACATCGTCACAGTCCTCTCTAACATCACGCAGATACTCATCAGGGCAAAGTACACCACAGTGAGTAGAACTAATTTTCTTTTTATATCAAAAAATAGTTTCATCAGGTTGGTAGAATATAAAGAGAATTCTTTTTACACAACCAGCAATTACTTACATTGCTTACGTTTAAATGTCTCTCAGACACCTTCGTCAGAGCTTCTAACTGGAGTTCTGCTTCTCACCACTATATGTAGCTGATGTAGGTGGTGCTTTTGCAGTGAGAAAATAATCCCAAACGTGGCTAAGCTACGTCCTGTCTTTTTATAGTCTAGATTGCCAACTTTTCCTCTATCACTATGTGCAGAATGATGGGCTATTAAATTATGGAACCTATAGATAGAGATGTTGGAGCCATGGGCTACAATATAACTGCCAGATCTCAATTCTAACTCCACGTTATGTTTTCAAGACCCCAGGAGAAGCAGTAGACCTTTACTATGTGCGGATGGACTATGGAACCACAGACCCTTCCACAGGACCTGATCTCAATACCATAGAGGAATGTTCCTGTCCCGAGGGGTATCAGGTAATGTTGGTTACAATTATAACTTCATCGTTCTTAATCTTTGACGTTTGACATATACACCTGCTAAGAACTGTTATATATATATATATATATATATAAACTCTAAGGGGGTAGTTTTCACCAAGATATACAAATTTTCAGGCAGCAAACAGAGTCAATCGTGTAGGCTTAAATGTACATTTGGTATTTCCTAGAACCAATTGTCTTTCAAATTGGCAGTCCGGTCTCAGGAGACCATCCTAAAGTTTGCACCTCTGAAAGGTTGAACTCCGATGTGGCTCAGGAGCCAACTTGTAATGTAGGATCAATAAAGATTGAGAATTCAAAGTAGATTTAAATTCCTAGCTTGTCTTTTGAGTCCCTAGCCAACAGACAGAGTCTGACTTTGATATACAAGTATGCTCAGTCAAAGTGAAAGTTCCTTCCCTCACTTGATGGCGCATAGGGCAGCGAACATCTCCGTTTCAGTAGCCCTGGGCCACACAACGTAATCATTACAGCAGGGGGCTAGTCCACTGGTAGTGGTGTGTGTTCAACTTCCATACTCTTTCCCGAATGCTGAGTGCTAAGTAGAGAAAGCAGCATGTACCATTTTTAAAGTCTTTGGTTTGACTCAGCTGGGGATCGAACTCACGACCTACCGAATGCAAGGCAAACACTCTATCCACTAGGCCATTGCACCGGTACAAGTATGCTAGAAGTGACATATTGTCTTGGTTGTCTTCTCCTGTGTCCTAGGGCCAGTTCTGCGAGGAGTGTGCCCCAGGCTACACACGAGAGGTGCCCGGTCTCATCGGTGACCCCCTGACCCCATGTGTGCCCTGCGACTGTAACGGTCACGAGGCTGGGCCATGCCATGTTGACACGGGGGTGTGCAGCTGCACACACAACACAACAGGAGACCACTGTGAGCTGTGTGTGGACGGCTTCTATGGTGATGCCCTCTCAGAAACTGCAGGTAGGTTCACTCCATGTTTCCACATCCATTGTTTCCTTCATTGTGAAGGTTAGACCTTCCTTACATTTACATGTAGTCAATGTCAGCTGGTTTAGTGCCTGCTTAAAAGCTATTTACATTTGCATGTCTTGTTGGTTTTGACTTTGAAGATTTGCAAACATTCAAATACATATCTATGAAAGAATGGTAAGAGGTCAAAATGTTTCATGAAGTCATCTATAGAGCTTAAAGTCAGAGAGTGGTCATGAAAATCTTACTTGGATTGGAATGGTTCTTGAGATCAAATCTGTATCTGTATCTGTATCTATATAGCCGGTATAACCGCCATTCGGCGTAACACACCAGCTTCGCAGGCATGCGGCGCGGCAGCAGCTGGTTATATTACACTGAACGATCCGTCATACCTAACTTTTGCACATCTAACTGCAAGCGTTCTTTAAAACTATCCAGAGAAGATGCCCCTACTGTACTTGGTGATAACAAATTCCAATCTACGATTGCTCTTAGTGGAGAACAATGTAAGAGCTAGAGACCCAAATAAACTGTGTAGGTTGAGCAATGACTCACTTCATGGCCCTCTTGCATACATGCCCCAATGGGATCTCAAGCCACCTCAAAATGCCACTCAGATAACAATTAGACACACACCAAAACAAGCACACAAACAGACCAAAAACTATATCTCCAGTTTCACAGACTGAGATGATAATGTTGTTATCAGGCCTAATATTCTGTGACGTTAAAATTTTAAACTGAATCTCGAGGTTTACCTTTTTATGATTTTCAAACTGCTAGACCTTTTGATTTGTTTAATCCAGACTCGTGCCAGCCGTGTGAGTGTCCTGGTCTGGTCGGGTTTGACACCAACTACTTTGCTGATACATGTGATGGGAACGGCACCTGTCAGAACTGTATAGGGAACCATGTAGGGAACAACTGTCAGCACTGTGCAGAGGGGTTCTACGGACAACCGCATAATGCGACAGTGAGAACTCTTACAATTTTTTTTTGTTCTGGTTGGTATTTATTTATTTATTTATTTCATCTTGAAACAGATGGGTAGCCCCTACAACAGTGCATAGTTGATTTCCAAGGGGGCCCATCAAACATACATGTAAAATAATAAATACAGGACAAAAACGTGGTAACAATCAGTCAAACTTTGAACACCCAGGGACAACATACAGTACAGAAAACATAAGACCGGTGCGTCAAAACATAATCAGTGTCCATACTCATGTCGAAAACGTTCCAAGGTCAAAATCAATAGGTCAAGAGATGGGGTGGAGGTCAGAGGTCAAATCATATATCAAATCATGTGTAAATCGAAAATTAATGAAACTGAAATTTACAAAGTATGGATAGTAAATCATATGTAAAGATTGAAGCAAACAAAACAGAAGAACAGTAAGGCACATCAGAGACAAAGGTGCTTTTCCATACTAAGTTCCAATATTACTTGAGGTCAGATATACATGTACATGTTATTGCTCAAGAACTTAATCCTTTTTAAAGATATCCATTATGACTTTTAGTAATCATTACCTATTATAGTAAAGTAGAGCAGAGTTCAATTGATACAAGTTGTGTTAAATTTTATAATATATAAATGTAAGAGTCATGACTGCTTTTGTATAGCATAGACCAGTTTGTTTTTCTTTTACATTTTCCAGTGATATGAACAGAATGACCATCGAAGGACAGGAAAATAAAGTCTTTTAAACTGTCTAAGTTCTGTAACTTAACATTTAAGTTTTACATTTCTTCCTTAGTTTCTTCCAAAAGAAATGCATGATCTTTAAATGTTCATCCGATTGCCCTGTAGAACCTGAATGGAGAGTGCCTGCCCTGTAATTGCACAGACAGCCCCCCGGTGTGTGACAGTGTGAGCGGGCAGTGTACCAACTGTACCAACAACACGGGTGGGGACCACTGTGAGAGGTGTGCGGACGAATGGTACGGACTGGTCATGCCTGGGATGGGGAACAACTGCACAGGTGGGTTAGAGCTTTAGGCCACAAAAACTTATTTCATTTTGAAGATAAAAATCTAGCAATAGCATATCTTGAAAACTTAAAGATGGCTGTATTCACTTCCAGAGAAACTGAGTGCACAATGATACAGAATTCTCCCTCACTCTCTGTTTTCATGTGAATCTTCCAATTTAGCATATTAAGTACAGGAAAACAGTACATGCCGGGTGTGCCAGCCACCCCAGTGTTACTGGTAGAAAATGCGGCATCAGTTATCTTGTGCTCTGAAAAACCACAACGGCTATAACCATATTTACTTTACCTTATTCCAGAGTGTAACTGCAACAATAAAGGAACTCTTAGTCCCACCTGTGACCACAGTACAGGCCAGTGTACCTGCCAGCCTAACGTTACCAGCCGACAGTGTGACGTGTGTGCACCCAACAGCTGGAACTTCACAAGTTTTCCTAATTTTCTTAACCTTATTGCAGAGTGTAACTGCAATAATACAGGAAGCAAGAGCCTCACCTGTGACTATACAGCACAGGTCAGTGTGCCTGTCAGCCCAATGTTACTGGCAGAAGGTGCAGCAACAGCAACCCCATTCTAAAAAAAAGAACACTTTGACTGATCACATTTTCTTTATTTTATTCCAGACGGTAACTGCAATGATACAGGGAGTCTCAGCCCCACTTGTGACTATACTACAGGCCAGTGTGCCTGCCAGCCCAACATCACAGGCAGACAGTGTGACGTGTGTGTGCCCAATAGCTGGAATTTCAGCACCGAGGGCTGCACCCCCTTGTGATAAAAAAAGGCACAAGACTTATCAACTTTAACTGTTATTTCCTTCCAGGATGTAACTGCAATGATACAGGAAGCCTGAGTCCCACATGTGACCACAGAACAGGCCAGTGCGCCTGTCATGCTAACATCACAGGCACACAGTGTGACGTGTGTGAGCCCAACAGCTGGGACTTCATGAGTTTTCCTAATTTTCTCTTTCTTATTCCAGAGTGTAACTGCAACAGCACAGAGAGTGACAGTCCCACCGGTGACTACATTACAGGCCAGTGTGCCTTTCAGCCCAATGTTACTGGCAGAAAGTGCAGTAACCGCAACCCCGTTCTAGAAGAAAAACACTGACTGATCATATTTTCTTTATTTTATTACAGAGTGTAACTGCAATAACACAGGAAGTCTCAGCCCCACTTGTGACTACAGTACAGGCCAGTGTGCCTGCCAGCCCAATGTTACTGGTAGAAAATGCAGCATCTGAGTTACCTTGTTCTGAAAAAACACAATTACTTTATCTTATTTTTCCAGGATGTAACTGCAATAATACAGGAAGCATGGGTCCCACATGTGACCACAGCACAGGACAGTGTGCCTGCCAGCCTAAAGTTACAGGCACACAGTGTGATGTGTGTGAGCCCAACAGCTGGGACTTCACAAGTTTTCTTTATCTTATCCCAGGGTGTCTCAGCCCTACTTGTGACTACAGTACAGGCCAGTGTGCCTGACAGCCCAATGTTACTGGTAGAAGATACAATGCCTCTGCAAGAATTAACCTTATTTTTGTCATTTCATTCTAGAGTGTAGCTGCAACAGCACAGGGAGTGACAATCCCACCTGTGACCACAGTACAGGCCAGTGTGCCTGCCGTTCCAACATCACAGGCACAAAGTGTGACATGTGTGTGCCCAACAGTTGGAATTTCAGCACCGAGGGCTGCAACCCCTGCAGCTGCCACCAGCCTGGGGCTCTCAGTCCACAGTGTGACCTAACGGTGAGGATGACTCTATTTTCATTATTCATACTTTAGGTTTTGGCAAAGTAATACAGAAACAAAGGAAAGGTTTAAGGGGACTTAACTTTGCAAAATTATGGAATCTTTGTGCTTTCTCTAAATGAAACTGCCTTGCAGGGTTTTGAAGGCGAAATGTTCAAAGTGGTTTCAAGTTTGTGTTGAAGCGTCACTTGAAGTGCAAACATAAACCACCATGAACATTAACAATATCACAGCAAGTTATGCATATGCATGTATACATAATCCTTCTGATGTTTTCTGCTAATAAGGCCTGACTATTACATTTCTTTCCCTGGAAAGTTTGTAGCTTATTTTTACCATCTTTCTTTTTTTCCCTTTGTAACTGAATTTCACTATTTATGCTTTTAAGGGTGATTTTACTGCTAGGTTATTTTTGGATTAATGAACAAGAGTTGACTGAAATTGCACTTTCCCTGCAGACTGGTGCCTGTAGCTGCACAGACCATGCTGTAGGGATGCAGTGTGATAAATGTGAGACTGGACACTACCACAATCAGGACCAGGAGTGTGTCAGTAAGTACTGCTACTGTACTGTTTTGATCACATCAAGATAAGGCAAGAAGTAGACATTATTCATGAGGTAGACGAGACAGAACACATTAGGTCCCATTCCCTATCCTTAAAGTACAACTAAGGCCACAAGTGCTTGGTATTGTTTACTTACATGTGCATGAAGTTCAAAGTAATACTGTATATGATTGTTCATTTACCTTCATGAAAAATGGTGGTATCGTTTTGTTTGTTTGTGTTACTGTGTCTGCGTTGGCAAAATTGTGGTCAGCAATATCTTCTGACCCTCCAAATTGGTTGTGATGATTTTTGGTTTGTGTTTACATGTAGGTTTTAGCAAAATAAAGGTCAAGATTGATCTTGGGGACCCCTGCTGTGTAACACTTTGTTTGTTTCTGTGACACTGTACTAATTAATATCAGCATTTCTATGGCTGATTCTGTCTGTTTTGATTTTTGTTGTTTTTTTGTTTAAGATGACATTACATTGTGTATTTTCCCTCTGCAGCATGCAACTGCAGCAGCCTGGGTACTGTGAATGGGAACATGACCTGTGACCCTAGGTCAGGTCAATGTGACTGCAGGAGTGGGGTCAGAGGTCAGAAATGCGACCAATGTGACTTTGGATTTGAAGGTATGAATCTTAATATGCTGTCTTCAGAATGTTTCAGTATCCAAACTGACATTTAACTTACAGCATTTGCAATTTCACAAACATATTTCAAACATTTTAAAATCAGACTGTTTAAAATCGGACTGTTTAAAACAAAACAAAACAATCTGTATCACAATCAGCCTGGAGACACACTCACATTAAATGCTTTCCTCTAAATACACCACATGCTTTCAGCTGGAAGGATTAACAGCAATAACCTGGGTGAGTGACAGACTATACATTTGTCCAACTTATCATACCTACCTACCTACCTAGTCCCTTGACTTATCATACACAGATACTCTAGTCACAATCTGCTATGATATGGAAATAGGCATATATTAGCTGAATCTATCAACACTCGTTTGTGAAACTTTAACATTTTTGTTAACTTTACAGGAGACTTCCCCAACTGCACTGTCTGTCCACCATGCTTCAACGCCTCTGTCTTAAGAATCCTCAACATCACAGAAGAGCTGAACACTACTTTTGAGGTAAGGGGATTGAGATAAACTCTCATACCTCATAAACATAGCGGTGTTGTCATACCTTAAGAACAAAACAGAGACAAGGTGCCAAAATTACTTCAGCCCTTTCCCTGCTGACTAATTTTGTAACCAATATCGGTAGCCAAATAGCGACTTCAGTGTGCTTAAGTTTGATGCATTCCATACATATGCATTACCTCCATTTACATACCTTTGGAGAAGAGTATGCTATATTAGAGTTTATAGAATTTCAGGGTGAAATTTTCTCCTAACTGGATTGAGGTAGATGTAGATACCATTCCCATTAGCTTTGCACTTTATGAGTCAGTGCCCAACGAGATATATGTGTTCAATATCAAGAGATCTAAGGCCATGTATGGGAACATGGCCCGGCGGAACAGAAAAAAAGTGTCTGACAATGTATAGAAACATGTATTTTCTGTGACTTCCTCACTTCTCTACCCTATTTCCAGGAGATCCAAGCCCTGTGGGGCCAGTATGGAAACATGTCAGTAGAGGAGGTCCGACAGATTCTGGCCCAGCTGAACAGAACCCTGCAGATCGTGACAGAAGTGTTACAGGAGGAGATAGTGGACGGGAGGAACATCAGGGAACTGAACGTGCTGTATGAACAGGTCGGTTCCCAACATCTTTTTGGGATTCACACAGTTGACAATTTTCCATTTAGATAAGCACACTAGGTCACTGTAAATGTGTTTTTTATATAGTATCCTATATTGTTCTACTTGACATTTCAACTACAAGTTGTTAAAGGAATTGATTTGTTTGTAAGGTATTATGATTGTTGTGTAGAGGGGTATGGAATTTTCAAGTAGTGGAAAAAGTTTTCTCTAAAATGCTCAAAAATGGGTTTCATTAAAGATACCATATAAGAAGTTATCAGCTAGCCATTGTTTAATTGCTAAGGTAGAAAATAGTTTTACAATTGCTTTTTATTTTACAATTAATCTCTATATCTCTGCATACCTCCTATTTCTAGATAAGAGATATTTCTGGAGAGTTGGAATCCCATCTGGCGAGACTTAACTCAACCCAGGCTGATCTTGACAAGCAACTTGAGGACCTTTCGGAGTTTAATGGAACTGTAGTCATCGATGGACAAGTTATCAGCTCTGAGAACACTGGTTCCCTCTTGGGTAAATATGAATTTATGATTACAATGTTTAGAGGACTAGGAAGATGAGGGTTTATACTTTCAATAGTGACATAGAAGTAGTAAAAAGGGCTTGGAAAGTAAACAGCATGTCAGGAGAATAAAAGTAGCTACAGGATATGATGAATGCAAAATTACTCCCTTACCAACATACTCTCATTACCATCTGGTCTTCTCTGACTGTAGTCAAAGCCAATTGACAAGATGCCCAGTCTGGCTTTTTCCTTCATGGAGTTGCAGGAAGTGTCCTAAAACGCTAACGGATGGCATTTCAGCACCATGTCAGTGCTATACAGTGCCATTCTCCTACGCAGAGGGACCACAGTCGTGTCAAAACGACTTTTGTTTACCTCTGCTTTCTTGTGCACTCAGACCAGTTAGGGAGTGCCCTACTTATAAATATTAATGAGCTTGCCCTTATATGGGCAGTCAGCCGTTGGGGATCGGGCGTAGGAGGATGGAGCCATGTAATACGTAACATGATAGGCTGATAGCTTCCCAGCGGCCTTTGCGAGACAGCTTGCGACAACAACAAGCCCAAGAAAGGCCTTTCTGATTGGTTGACAGCTTGTTTGTGGCAACAATCATAATAACCACTGATAGGGCATGAGATAGCAGGGCCCCATAGGCTAATGCCGTTGGTGACTGGGCGTTAGGAGGATGTACAGTGTTAACTCTTACAGTTATTCTGATGCTAAATCGATGCTCTCTGTATTGCTTTTACAAATCAATAGAGCATGTATCTGCTTGTTTTTTAGAACTAAATAACATCTGTAGCTATTGCAGCTGCTAATATGCTATTTGCTGCTTCTTTTGTTTTAAATGCTATTCTTTGCTTGCTGCTTGTTTTGGATACCAGCGGAGGCAATTGGTAAGTGACAATGTTGCAAATTGTTTTACCGCAGTATGCTGAATTTTTATAGTAAGTAGGTTGTGCTTGATAAATATCTGAAGCTATTATTTTGAATCAACTTCAGCAATTTGAGACATGTTGATATGATAATGCATTATATTGGTACAGACATTTAAGGTGAAAATCTAACAAGAGGATATCATAAAATTCAAGCAGTGGGCAGAAAGGAATTTTTTTTAAATGATTGTCTTCATTGTATGAAGCTAAGTGCACCAAGGCATTACCTTGGCTCTTGGGCTATGTTTCTAGTAAAGTCTTTTCTCTAAATCTTATCCAACTCGTCAGATTGGTGTCAGTGTCAAGATGTGCATATATGCAACTTGCTTGTTGACATCCTCTAAAATTTCTCTCTCTCTGTAGACTCAGTGAAAGTTGGCATAGCCAACAGAACCACCACAGCAAACATCACATGGCACGCCATCAACCAGATTCAACAGGACCTGAACGCCAGCCTTACTGTACTGTATGGGCTGGAGAACAACATATCAAGCATCAACAAAACTCTGCAGGACTCAGAGAGCCTGGTCCAAGATACTTTGGTCATCACTGCAGATAACTACACTACAGAGGTGCTGCAGAATATGGAAGAGTTAGGAAGGCTGAATGAGACTGCTGCAACACTAGTGGAACAGTTTACTGTGCTAGCTACTAATGTGTCAAAGGTAAATATAAGCTACAAAAAGATAGTAGAGTGGTAACTTATAACATGTGCTTGTAACTTCCATCCTTGACATGATTATTGTAGAGCAATGAACATGGAATTTGCAATTGCACTTGGAACACCTGCAATTGAAATTCAACTTTTCCCCAAAGGTAGACTTGCGTAACGTGAAGAGGATCTGTATAAGGGAAGATGTTCACGGAGGTTTAATATACTATGTTTTATGTTTGCAATGAACCTCTTCACCACAGACTTAAACCGCCACAAAAATACTTCAGTCTGTCTTCTGCTCACTTTAACCCCATTGTTTTTACCACAAAGTTAAAACCACAGTGACTGAAATCCCTTCATTTTCTTCCTTCTGTGAAATTAGATCTCTGCAAGATTAATTTCTTATGCAGAATAAAATGCATTAACTGGTTAAGCTACCAATTTTATCTCTATTTTCTAATGCAGACTTATAAAATACAATGTAACAAAGCCCTCTGCAGAAAATGCCAGGTAAAAATATTTTCGAACTTGACATTCCTTTCTACAAACTCTATGTAATGTTTAATTGTAAACAGATATCATGAGTTTGATCTGTTGTTTGTTCAAGCTTCTCCAAGATGTTGAGGAAGGGAACCTGACCGTGCAGCAGTCTCTGATTCAGGCTGAGGAACTGGTCAGGAGTGCAGCAGCCATGGAGAAGCTGATCAACCAAACACAGCTCAACAGTTCTGCTGTTCACATGGAGGCACTGGCCACACTTAGTGATGCACAGGAATATCAGGTGAGTACACTCAATATAGTACTATTATAGAGGGGATAGTGAGGAGTGCAGCAGAGCTGGACAGGCTGATTAACCAAACACAGCTCAACAGTTCTGCTGTTCACATGGCAGCACTGGGAACACTTAATGATGCACAGGAATATCAGGTAAATACACTCAATATAGTACTATTACAGAGGAGATAGTGAGGTCCGTGCAGCAGGCCTGAATCAGGCCTGGCTGATTAACCAAACACAGCGCAACAGTTTTGATGTTCACATGTCAATACTGGGCACACTTAAAGACGCACAGGAATATCAGGTGAATACATGGATACTGTCAAAGTTTCACTGTTTTTTTAATGAGTATTGAAAAGGCTTGTAGTATGCCATTTTCTTAAGTATACCTTAGGTATACCGATTTTAGTCCCTTTTGTGGCTCTCACCACTGCCTCCTTCAAAGGAAGTGCTCTTGGAAAAGGTCCAAAAGGTCCTGAGTTTAAACCCTGCCATGTCACCAATCCTGTGGCCTTGAGAAAGGCACTTCACACGACATTCCTCTCTTCACTCATGAGTACCATTCATCCGGACTCCAGGAAGAATAGTGACATATCAGTCACTAATGGAGATCCTAATTAGAACCAGACCAAGCCAACCTCTCAATTTAGATATTTCCTTGTCTAATTGTCTTATTAATTGTTAATATGCACAGTGGGTGATAAGGTATTTGGGCAATATTTGGTGTGTTACGTTGTGTTACTTAATCTTAATTGTAGATATTGATTTTCTTCCTTCAGATGTTTGCTGGTGCTTCACTAAACAACATCACCAGTGCCCTAGCACAGGTAACTATGCTGGGGCAGTTGTTGGAAGAGGTCAACAACAAGACCTCAGAGGCAGGAGACCTTGCCAACGGCACACTCAACATGTCAATACGACAGCTACAGGTATTATACTGCTACTTCTGTCCTATCCAATTAATGTAGTGGACTTCTACATTGAGTACTGCAGGACTCAAAATTATCTTGTGTGAAAATTTGCTTAGATGGTATAGCACTGGATATTCCTTATCCTAGGTGCATTTGTCAAGTTTTTATTTGATTATCTTAAACTGTTCTAAGATTCTGAAGCCCAGTCCAATGTGTATGATTTTAAACTGCGGGACTTGTACTCATTATAATTGCTATCACTGTTTCCACATCATTTTGTGTTATGTGAAGAATAGCTTTTGTAAGGGCAATTATGTAGAAGCCATGTTCCCAATTCCATATTGTCTGTTGTTGATTTCAACAATAACAGTTTTAATAACGTTTATACATAACCCATAACCCTTACAATATCAGATTCAGCATGCTAGATTTAAAATGATGAAGCTCTGCTTTTCCTCCTGTTTTTGTGGTGCAGGACATGGTGAATATCTCCAGCCAGATCAACAGCACGACAGTTGCAGAGGAGCTGGTCAACAGGACACTGCAGGGGGCCCAGGAGGGGCTTCAGACTGCTCAGGCACTTCGCAACGTCACACAGGCCGCTGAGTAAGTTTCAACGAGATTCAGAGTTGTGTTAGTGTATTGTTGAATAGTGAACTCCTGCAACAGCTCGTTGGAGTGCCCACCTCGTATGCTGTAGGTAGAGGTTTTTATTCCCAACCTGAAGTTTATATCTACCAGAGACGTTAGAAATGCTACATCACTGACAGTACTAATTTGAAAGAAACTAGCAGAGCACATTAACACACATGCACCATTATCTCTGGACTAGTAGTGCTTGTACAACTGAGTGGCCCTAAGGCTGTAGAAACAGAGATGGGTGCTATCCTATACACCACAGTATTGGATTTTGACTTAATTTGACATACTAATAAGGTGTTAAGATAGCAGTCATTAGACTTGACTTGACTTCTGTCAAGTGTCTCTCCACCTCTGCCACCCAAACCCACCTGAGTGTTGAGCTGAATTGCTCTGGTGTTGGTTGCTACATCGGAAATGTCATTGTGAACCATCTGTTATACGCTGATGACATATGTATTATCTGCCCATCTGTTAAAGGTCTGCAAAAGCTAATGTCTTTATGTGAACGTTTTGGCTCTGAAAACCACATAGTGTTCAGCAAAAGCAAGAGCCAATGTGTATATTTTCCATGTGGTAGATTCAAATTGCACGGACCGCCTCCTTCAGTCACCCTTTATGGCACGGAATTGCAGTACGTTACATCTGTGAACTATCTGGGTATAACCAGATTACCTCTGACCTGTCTGATGATGAGTCAATTCGTTATCATGTCAGAGGGTTTTATACCAAAGCCAATTCCTTGATACGAAAATTCCGATTCGCCTCTCCTGGAGTGAAGCGCGTCCTTTTTGATGCATATTGTTCCTCGATATATTGCGCTCAGCTATGGTGTCAGTATAACTTGGGTACGATTCGCAGGCTACGCGTAGCCTATAACAATGCTCTTAGGATTGTGTTAGGTTATCGAACGAGAGATAGTGCCAGCCAAATGTTTGTGACACATGGGATTGATACCTTTGTAGCTAGAAGGAGAAAACTAACGCATGCATTTGTACAACGCATCGCCACATCTACAAACAACATTATCTCCCGGCTATACCACTCAGATGCCTTCTTGCATAGCAAATTCTGGACACACTATGTGAATCTTGTTTTCAAAAGCCCAGGCTAATTTAACTTTTTTATTGTACATAAAGTGTATGTGTATTGTTGTATTGTATGTTTTTATGTGATATGGGCCAAGAGCCTGCAATAAAGTTGAAATAAAAAAAAATAAAATAAACCACCATGGCTGCCCTAAGTAGTCTCAATGTTGCATAGCCTTCTCTATGCTTTCCGGCTGTAGTCCAGTGCCCTTTTTGAGCACTAACAATTCAATGCAATTTTAGCTAATGGCAGGACAGTCATTTCCTATAAAAACTTACTTGCAGGGAGGAAGCAGGAAGAGCTCTGGCCCTGGTACAGCAGATAGAGACGTCCCTATTGGACAGTAATGAAACCAGACAGAACGTCAGGACATCCCTGCAGACTGTGGAGGCAGATAGACAGGAGATACACAACATCACAGCACAGGTGAGATCATAACACAAACTAGCAGCTATGTACTATGTAGATAGAGATAACACAAACTAGCAGCTATATACTATGTAGATAGAGACGTCCCTGATAGACAGTAACAACACCAGAAAGAACGTCAGAATGACTCTACAGACTGTGAAGCCTGATAGACAGGAGATACACAACATTACAGCACAGTTCAGTTCAGTTCAGTCCATCCCCATCAGGTGACACTATAATCCAGATGACTCTGTCGCTCATGACAGACAGTTGAAATAATATGACTTTAGTTGAGTTTATTTTGACTATTTTTTTTACAAATTTGGAGGACTTTATCATGAATTTTACTATCATTTTAGGTAGACCTGAACACATCTTGTGTCAAATTGAAATGAAAACATATTTCTTTATTCTCTGAGGTTTTGCAGACAGCCCAGACCTCCCTTGGCTAGGCCAGTACAAAAAAAAATCAATCAATCGTTTGCTTGCATCATAAGTTGATGCGTGGCGGTAACAGACAGTTCTCACCACATTGTTCTGCACTTGGCATAGACAGTCATGTCAGATCTGCAGACCCCCAAGCACCTGGGATATGTTGAAGACCTGATCTTCACATCTCCCTCTTAAAAAACCTTCTCCTCAGGTTTTGCAGACAGCCCAGACCTCCCATGGCCAGGCCAGCACTGTCCTTTCTGACGTGCTCCTGGTGAGAGGGGAGGTGGGCAGGCTACAGCAGTGCTTCATGCAGGGGAGACAGGACACTCAGCAACTCATTAATACAGCATTTTTCCTCATCCACAGGTTATGATGACAACACAGACCTCCCATGGCCAGGCCAGCACTGTCCTGTCTGACGTGTTCTTGGTAAGAGGGGAGGTGGGACAGCTGCAGCAGTGCTTCATGCAGGGGAGACAGGACGTTCTGCAACTCAGTAATACAGCACAGGGCATTCACAGTGTCTCAGAGTCAAACACACAGGTAAGCATAACACAGGTCATTCCCAATGTCTTACAGTCAAACACACAGGTACACAGGTATGTTATACTGGACATTCTGGATAGCAGAGTATAAGGTATTCTGAATGTCACATCTATGTAACTATCCTTAATTGCAACCACATGCCAAATATCACACACACAAAAAACCTTTCGCAGGTGAGAAGAGTACTTAGTATTTAATGAGTAATACTGCCAAGTAACTAATTGTAATATTAACTAATCATCGTCAATTGAAAGTAACATTTCCACCTGCAGTCACAAGCTCCATTTAAAAACAGTCCCATCCATTTTACATAGTAAAGCCCTCGGTCCCTTGAATGGTTGCTGAATCGAGGTTTGACTGACTACTATGAAATATGAAATTGGGAGATATGGGTAAATGAAACTGATAAGCTGCACCTCAATTTGAAACAATTCATTTTACAGTCAATTTTAACTCATTAACGAGAGATACATGTATGCTTATCTTCAGACAATAACAGCCACCAAACAGGAACTCACTGCTGCACAGACTCAAGCCAATGCCTTGGTGTCTGACAGTGAGGCCCTCCAGCAGGAGGCATTGGAACTGCAGGAGAACGAGGCAGCTGCTCTTGTTGATGAGATGGCCTCACTAGAACAGGTGGCAGAGATACAAGGTACACGGAAATAGATGACTGCTCTTTGTTAAATGTGTTTTATATAAAACATAAAAGACATTGCTAGTAATTTTTGTAGCAGTTATCCAGTAAGCTTGCCCCATTTTGCCATGTCTGTGGGCTTTTTATGTCAGTTTTGGTGGACTATTTTGGTGGACTATTATCCAGAGTAAATCCGTCAATTCAGATGATAAACAAAGTCCATCTTCAGTCCTCCCTGTGTAAGTCCATTTTCAGACCATTGGACTTACTGTGGATGAACAGGGGACTATGGTTCATGGTAAGTCAGTCATAAGTCCAAGATTTGCAAGGGTAAGCATTTGAGAAACTATTACCCTGGATATCAGAGTACTGCTTAGCCGGCTAAGGGAATTACGCCTTCACGCAGCATATCTGCCCGGGCCGGCTAATTTGATTTACGGGGCTATGTTTCTAGGGGCCCGGGAAAGAACAGTAGCCGCGAGCGCTGTTCTCTGGAGACCAGGGTAAGAAACTCTGTGAGGCAAAGCTTTAGCCATGGTGGGGATTTTATAACATTTTGTAACATTTTTATCCGAATTCAATTGATGGTTGTTTTTCTCTGCCTTGCAGACCTGCCGGGTGTGTACATTGCCGGGCAGCAGCAGATGGAGGATCTGGAGCACATGATATAGACTAAACTTTACAGGATTTTCATTTGCAAAGCACTACTAGACATGATGGTGATCCTAAAGGATATTAAGTTTGTGACAGCTTCTAATGCTGATTTTTTTTTTGCTCTACGACCCAGATCTGCTGGATGTGTACATTGCCAGGCAGCAGGAGATGGAGGATCTGGAGCACATGATCTAGACTAATCTTACAGGATTTTCATTTGCAAAGCACTACTAGACATGATGATGATCTTAAGGATATAAAGTTTGTGATAGTTTCTAATGTTACTTTTTCTCTACCACCTAGACTTGCTGGATATGTACATTGCCGGGCAGCAGGAGATGGAGGATCTGGAGGCAGAGATGGCAGCTCTAGAGGGGCAGCTGGACTCTCTCATCACCAGCTTCGAGGCAGCGGACGCGACAGCACAGCAGTGTAGCAACCCATGAGTTAATGAAAAAAAAACACATATTATACAGAAACAGAATAAAAGTCGAAGATAATTTGCTAGTTAAAGAGTGTATCTGGAGGCTGGAGGATCTGGAGGCTGATATGGCAGCTCTAGAGGTGCAGCTGGACTCTCTCATCGCCAGCTTCGAGGCAGCAGACCCGACAGCACAGCAGTGTAGCAACCCCTAAGCTCTCAGGGCGAATACACAAAGTATACAGAAAATGAATAAAAATCAAAGGAAGTTTGCTGACTAGAGGGTGCAGTTGGACTCTCTCATCGCCAGCTTTGAGGCAGCAGACCCGACAGCACAGCAGTGTAGCAACCCCTAAGCTCTCAGGGGTATACAAAAGTACAAATTATACAGAAAATGAAAAGGGGGGATTATTTAAGAGGGGCAGCTGGACTCTCTCATCGCTAGCTTTGAGGCAGCAGACCCGACAGCACAGCAGTGCAGCAACCCCTGAACCCTCAGGTATACAAAATATACAGAAATTAAATAAAAGTCAAGGAAATTCTGCTAATTAAAGGGTACCGGTGCAGTTGGACTCTCAGTACCAGCTTCGAGGCAGCACACAAACAGTGTAGCAACCCCTGAGCTAGACAAAAATCGAGAAACACAGCAGTGTAGCATTTATTCGGAGTATAAAAAAGTATAGAAAATTATGAAAAGAATGCATAAGAAATCTATAGATGAATGTTTGTAAATATACATTGTACTTACGAGTGATTGATTATCATTAATGGTGCTGATAATGTTATGAATGTGCCATCAGTGTGTACTGAAATTCAGCATTTCAGTTTGTATGCTGCTCATTGTAAAAAAGTAAGAAAGAAAGTGATAAAACACATTCGGAAAATATATCAATTGTATTTCTTTAGTAACATTACTAAGGCTGGCATAGGTTTTTGCTGCCATTTGTAAATAACATAGACATGACGTTTGCATATAATGCATACATGATATGATGGTACCACAGTGACTATAAAAATTGATAACGTGATATTGAAAATTGGATCATATATCAAACAAACTTATCTTTTGTGCAATAAAATGTGAATCTGATTGTGCCCAAGCTGTTTAATTTAACTTGTATATCTGTAGTTAATTATAAGTTTGTAGATAATGTTACCAAAGTTTGTAAATTATATGTCTTTGCAGTATGTAAATACTGTAAATTAAGATGCCATCAAAGATATAAAATCTTTATTGCATAACAATTGTACTAGGTAGCTGGATGTCTTCTTCTGCATACTGTAGCTGAATTGATGATATATAACTTTGAAATATAGCATTCAGTTTATAGTAATTTAGTTTGAAAGATTCGTGCATATGTATATAACAAATATGACTGCTGATTTAAGTTATCATCAAGTGAAGACACGTTTACATGTCGTCCAGTGTTCATATTTTACCCCTTTCTTAAGCATTTCAGAGTGATAGCAATAAAAAAATCATAAATATCATTTTCGCACCCTTTCTTTATATATGGTCTTCCATAGCCCCTACATTATACTTATATTGAACAGGTTCAATTTCATACTTCTTAATAATAATAATAATAATAATAATAATAACTGTTCTTAGTTATAGATAGACAATCAGATAGTCATCGATAACCAAATCAGTGTACGTCTAGATCTTTGTACAATTCTTCCCATAGTCCTCTGTTTGCTGCTGTTTCCCTTAGGTATCTTAACATGTGAGTCTCAAGTCTAATGTTCTGGTTGAGATGTAGCTTGCAGTCGTCTACCAGACTACTGAGGAGGCCTTCACGTGGCCTTCCTAGCCTTGGTTTGAGCTTCTTGCTGAACGCGACGTTAAGGATCTTTTGCGGCGGCGAGTCCAGTGGCATACGGAGAATGTGGCCGAAGAGGAACCATCTGCGACGGTGCACTGCATTTTGTAATGGTGATGCTTGGCACTTACTGTACAGCTTACTGTTACTAATGTGGTTGGGGTGGAAGTGACCTGTGAAACGTCGGAGTTGTTTTCGGTGCCATGTGTCGATCTTGTATGCCAGCTGCTCGGTGAGTCCCCACGTCCCGGCATTATAAAGCATCACGGGTATAACGTACACTTCAAAGAGTTTTAACTTAAGTTGTAACGATGTGTGCTTTGTCCCCCACATTTTCCACATCTTTCTCATGGCCAAATTTGCTAGCTGTATTCTTTCTTCTATGTCCTCTGCGATGCCCAGTCTTGAGCCTACCGACTTGCTTTTTCTCCATTCCTCCTCTTCCCTGTCCTTCTCCAGACAGATGTGGACCCGCTCTGTCTTACTTGCATTGGCATGTAGTTTCCACTCTGGTAGGATCTTCAAGGCTTCCTCATGTATCTTTTCCAAATGGTGACTAGAAGTGCTGATGAAGTCTAAGTCATCGGCATACTGAGTTTCGGCTGGTATCTTGAGCCGCTTGTCTTGAGTAGGGATGGGTGGGGAGGATCTTCGCAGGTCTCGGAGGGCTGCTTCGTAATAGACATTGAACAGCTGGGGGCTCAAGCTGTCACCCTGAGGCGAGCCCACGGTTGCTGGGAAGTGAGGGGCTGCTTCTCCCTGGACACGCACGGCAAGGCTTGTGTCTGATAACAAAGCCTGGATCATACGTACTGTGTCGTCGTCCTTCAGCACATCTCTCAACAACGATATCAGCCGAGCTCTATCCACGGTGTCAAAGGCACGGCTTAGATCGATGCCTAGGATGTGAGTGTCCCACATCTTTGTCATAACTAGGTCGGCGAGGATCCTCTTGGTGAAGACTATGTCAGCTGCGCTGTGGCCTTGACGGTAGGCTGACTGTGATCTTGGTAGGTAGAGGTTTACCTGTGGCTTGCAACGTTCTGACACGATGAGGGAGAAGAGCTTCCTCAGTCCGTTTAGCAGAACTATAGGTCGGAGACTGCTGCACAGACCACGCGGTTTTCCTGGCTTTTGGAGAGGGATCAGAATGCCTTGCCCTAGAGCAGGCATTCGTTCACCTTTGATGAAGACAGTGTTAATTATGTTCGCTATTGTGTTGGACATGGGATCTTCGGACCTGGTACAGCAGTATTTCAAGAGTTCGTTGGGGACACCGTCTGCCCCACAGCTGCGTCCGTTCTTCAGTCGTGAAGCTGCCTTGGCAACTTCCAAGGCTGTTACTGGGTTGTGCAAGGGCGCTGCTGTGAGTGGAGGGACGGGTGTCGCGTCGATGTTGAAGAGACCTTCGAAATATTTCGAGATGACTTTAGCTTGGTCTAGAGGTTTGGTGAGTACCTCGCCCTCTGAAGAGCACACGGTAAGCCCGGCCCCACCACTGAACCTGAGGGTCTTCATAGCCGCGAACATCCTCGCGTTGTCGTTTTTAATGGCTTCTATTTCTGCTAACTGGGTGTGTAGCTTAGCTGCGACAAGTTCCCGTACCCTCTTACGCTGTTGGTTCTGTACCCTCCTTCTCTGAGCTGTAAGGTTATCAACCTTTTCTTGTACCGTGCGAGTAACTCTTCGTCTCTTTAGTTGCTGTATATTATGTCGCAGATTCTTTTGTTCTTTCGACATCTTTGCGACTTCTGGGTCGTCAGTGAAGTAAGTGTTTTTATGCTTCTTTCGCTGTTCTATTCCTAGGACTTCCTTCCCTTGCTCTACTAGCATCGCCGCCGCTTCATCCCAGGTTGTTGGTTCCTGGGCAGTAACTGTTGCCGATACTACGGACCTCCACAGGTCCTGCTTGTCTTTACTTCTTCGTAGGTCTTCTAGCCGGATGGTTTTTGTCCGAGAGGCTTGCTTCGTGAACCATACCTTTCGAGGCGAGCAGATGGTGGCAACCACCATTCGGTGATCCGTGCTGATCTCAGGGACACTGTGGGATCTGGCCTGTGTGACTGCGTGTCTTTGACTGATTCGTCCAAGAACGAAATCAATCTGGTTCCGCACAGTTCTGTTTCCCTCGGTCTTGAAACTTGACTCCCATGTGGTGATGTGCTTAGGGTGGTGTTGGAATAGTGTGTTGAGTGCCACTAAACCATGTTGCTGGCAGAAGTTTAACAGACTTCTTCCGTTCTCGTTTCGCTGCCCTTTACCCCATCGCCCGACCTCTTGGCCGACTTTGCCGGTACCCAGCTTCGAGTTGAAATCGCCTGCCAGGTAGAGTAGAGATCGTGACGGATAGAAGTCGATGGCGGCCGACAGTTGTGAGTAGAACTCATCTCTAACTGTCGGCTGAGAGTTTTTCTGCTTGAAGTCGATCCTTACGCCAAGGATCCGATCGCCGAAACGCTTGTATCCTTGAATCCCTTTCACCAGTCGACGGCTTACCCATATACCGACACCACGGTGATGTCCTTGCTCTTGATCTAGTAGCTTTAGGTGACCATGCCGTAGTACCACTGTTTCGTCTGTTGTGACCTTGGTCTCCTGTAGGCAACACACATCCACATTCTTCATCGCTAAGAGCTCATCTAGCTCCTGCCGCTTACTGACCTGCGACAGTCCTCTGACGTTTAAGGTAGCGATTCGAAACGTAGAGCGGATGGGTTGAGACGGAACGGCGGTATTGAGAGACATGATGATCACGAGAAATCCATAGAGAATCTTGACTAATTCGTTCATACTGAAGCGTTATCCAAGGAATGTTGCCACCTGATGTTGATCTAATTATTGACGAGCCGCCATCTTGGAATTTGTCGGTGTTTCTTTACATTGTCTAGCCTACACGGCATTTAAAGTTCAGCATAATGCCAGAGACAGGTCTATAATGGCCGATGCAGTAGGTAGAAATAGCCTGGAGTTATCCAAGTCCAGTAGAACACAGAGAGTTGTGGAAAATACCTCAGGACTACGGTGGAGAGGCACGGATTCCACGGATTCCACTGTTGTAGCTTGGTTTCTCTTACAGCCAGCACACATCGATGCCTCTTCGTCGCCGATAACTCGTCCTGATCTTGTTGCTTGGTCTAGTCGAGTTCTCTTACGTTTATACCAAGGGTCTAGAACTCAGAACGGCTTGATGTGGACGTGAGAAAGACGCAGAAAGACGTACTTAAGACAGATTAGCCGGAGAGGCCCGGGGGACGTCACTCCACCCGCCATACTTCTTAAGATAGCTGTAAATGTATGAATCAAGAGGCTTATAATTTGGCTTCATCTAATTGCATAATGATGTCCTAATAATTGAATAAGAGTTCCGCATGTTAGAACATATGAAGCGCAAACTCATAGAGTGGGTGTGCCTTTAAACTTATTAAACAGCGGTAAAAGAGTTGTTTTCTATTTATTTCTGCTAGAAACCTTGCGTTGATGATCTAAATAAGCCAGCTACATATTACTAGTACTATTAAACGTTTAGAGTCTTTAGTATCCAGAAGCGAGTCTGTGACTACAGACGACACTACTGGGTAATCAGGTTTTGCTTTCAGGTCAAAGGTTGCTGAGGTCAATAGGTCGGAATTGGAAGGAAAACATCTGTGGTGTGAAGAAATTCCTCGCCTTTTCGAGGTTTTTGCTGTCGCCAGGCACAACAGACGGCCTGTTTTCGCCTGAAGACATTCTACACAACAGTAAGGATGTGATTATACATTCACTGGTTGGGTGCTTTAGTAAATGATATATGAGGTTTACTTTGGGCGTGCGTTTTCTCAACTGCATAAAGGGGGAGGGGGGCGTGAATGTACAAAAATGTACCCTGAGAATATGAATACCAAGGAGCTTTTAAAAGCTCTCTTTGAGAATACTTTAATAGTTGTAAAAGGCTCACTACCTGTTGTAACACTAATGTAGGGCTGCAACGTAATTAAAGCTTTGCTAGTTCTTGATAAAGTCATTACTAACAAATTAGAAAGAGATTGTATATTAAGCCGGGCGCCGGCCATTCACAGAGATCCGGATGTGCGGCAACTAAAACTCTAGGTAATAGCAAGGAGTTTTTAAAAGCTCCTTGGTAATAGGTAAAGGCCCCATGGCCTATAAAGAAAAAAAAAACTGTCTGGAATTCGCAACAATGGTCGAGATAAGGACTGTTTTCTTTTACGGGGCATTTACCTTTCACATTTTACGCCGCACATGTGTTCTGATATCTGCGATAGGGCATATTAAGTCACTGTAGAAGAGTCTGTGACTCTAATAGATTTTGAATATGAAAGGTACAACTTTGTTTAACGTTTATATACCAACATGCATGCTTGTTTACCTCCATTCTGTATGAAACATGGTGAGCCATCTGCCGTATGTCCACCAACTTGTTACCAGTACTTAGTTATACTTCTTGTGTTACCTTTTGAGCCAGGATAAACCATGGGGAGCCAGCCGCCGTATGTCCACCAGCTGCTGCCGGCCAGTCTGCAGAGGAGGCTCAACCAGCAGAGACTCGCAGGTGAGAGAAAACTTTATTCTGCAACCATTACAATGTATGGCAAAAACAATGCGTACATACATGTGAATTACTCTTTGTGAGTCATTTACTGACAATACAAAAACACTCATTGTTTGTTATGATTGCAGGACAATACTGTGACTTGACCATAAGGGTGAGGGACGGATCGTTCCATCTCCACAGGTGTGTGTTTGCAGCCTTCTCCTCCTACATCGCGCAAATGGACTCTTCCAGCCAGTCCTTGGTCATTGACCTGCCAGCCCTCACCTGCCGAGGTGTCCAGCCCCTCGTTTCCTTCCTGTACACCTCAAAACTACAGCTCAACGGGGAAAACATCTTCGAGGTCTACACCGCAGCTGGTTACCTCCACCTTCAGGAGGCCGTCAAGGACTGCGTCGACTTCCTCCAGAAGTTCAAGAAGCAGACGGCAAGCTCGGAAGGAGGAGGCAACGTCTTAGAGGCCACGAGCACGAGTAGGGGTGAAGACGCGTCGGAGACGCCCGATCCTACAACTGTCGTCTCTGCAAGTCCGCATCCCTCTACAGTTACATGTAGCCCAGCAGGCGCAAGTGAAGCGGAATCGGGGTCCTCTGTTACTGGTATGATTAAGATTGAAGACTCCACAAGCCTATCTGGCTGGGAGGAGTTTGCAAGGTTTCAGGACCGCAGAGACGCTACAGCTGTAGACAACAATGAACCAGAGCTGCTCTCGGCAGAGCATGACGCAGGGGCTGCAGAAAACTCGGACCAAGCATCAAACGACCCGGACAAACAACGGTCCTCAATCGGGAAGCAAACATTCCCCGAAACTGAAGACTCGCGAGATGATCCAAGCACGCCATTGCCGCACCAGTACATAGTAGTTAACGCTGAAGACCAGCATAGACAGAGTGCTGGGACGGATGTAAGTGTCAGCGCAAGTACAGACAACATGTTAGTCCCTAGTATCAGCATGGCTGGTCCCCCCGGTGTTGTTAACTCTACATCATATCCTGTGGGAGATGATGTAAATGTAAACCCAGGCTACACGTATGTGTATGGCCCTGGTTTTGCGAACTCGCCAGCAAGCAGCAGCAGTATGAATGCGGCAGGCAAGAGAAGTGAGTGCATCTGCCCGCTGTGCGGATGCGGGTTCAGCCGAAAGTCAACCCTGAAGGTGCACATGCGCACGCACACGGGAGAAAAGCCGTATCACTGCAGCATGTGCCCCGCCCGCTTCTCGGTGAAGTGCAACCTAAAGCAGCATGTGAAGAGTATGCACCTGCGCGACCGGCCCTTCAAGTGTGACCTGTGTCCCGCAGACTTCACGCAGCGGCAGAGACTCATCAGACACGTGTCGGATTATCATTCATGAAACATTTAAAGTTTATAAAGTCTTCTTGCAAGCAGAGACTTTAAATGTATGACGTGAAGACTGCGCGACAGGCCCTTTAAGTGTGACCTTTACCCCGCTGACTTCACACAGAGGCAGCGACTCATCAGACATGTGTCGGATTATCATTCATCAAACATTTCAAGTTTATAAAGCCTTTATAAGTTAAAGTTGCCCGTACATCTGTGCAGATGCTTAGGGGTGGCACCTATCTCCATTTTTGTAGTCCTTGAGTCTTTGGGCCAAACATTTGTTCAAGCCACTACACAGAAGGGCACAAGTCTGCTGGTAGTGATGTGTGTTTAAGTCCCATAATCTTCCTCATTAGTGCTGAGTGCTAAGCAGAGAAAGCAGCATGGACCATTTTTAAAGCCTTTGGTATGACTCGGTGTATAAAGTCTGCATAAAAGTAGATCTAAAGAAAAGAACTTTGCAACAGAACTCAGTTAGCTTATATTACAGATGTGTCAAGTGGCAGAGAACTATGTGTGACAGTTACTCTTAGACTTGTCTCAGAGATTGTCATTCATGAAACATTCAAGTCTATTACGTCTTAAAAGCAGTTCTGAAGAAAAGAACTTTGTCTTAGGCTACAGATGTGTCTTATGTGGAGGAGACCTTGAATCTAAAATCTAAAGTTAATCATGATCACGATACAAGCACTAATGTGGGGAAGTACAGCTAAGCTCAAGGCCCCAATGAGTGCTATGCAGTTACCAATATTAGATTATGTTATCTTTTCTTGTATATAGTTATAAGAAATTTGACTATCAGATATTTCTAGATTGGCTCCACCACATTCCACAGTGTAACCAAGGGAAACTGTACACACAAAAAAAGCACTTACTCAAGCAACCGGATGTGATAGAGAAGATGTGTGGTCTAGCGAGCTAACTCCTCTGGCATGCCATCTGTATTATTTGGTCAATATCTGATTTTTGCAGCAACTGTGGAAGTCAATCTATTAATTTATATAAAATCTATTGTCTGGAGACCAACAGTTGTTTGAGGGGCTGTATCAGTCAGGCAGAACTAACAAAATGTGACAATGTAGCAACTTTTTCTGTCACAGGATACTTTGTTACACTTTGTACGAGGGGCGTGCAATTAGTAATGGTCCTGACCCATTTCCCATAGCAGGAGATTAATGAAACTTGGCACAGTTATTAGTCTTTCTCTTCATAGGAATCACCCAGAGTTATGCATTTCTCCCATCGTTTGATGCAGCTCTGGACACCGATTTTGTAGGACACCCCAGGTTGGTCCTCCAACTGATGCCTCATCAATGGCACAAGAGGGACGACCAGGTCTGGGAGCTGTTTCCACAGACTTCCAGCCACGTTTGAATTCAGGATGCCAGCGTTTTACAAGGTCATATGATGGGGCATCATCACCATAAGTTTCATTTATTTCATCAAAAGTCTTCTTTGGTGTGCGTCCTTTCAAATACAAAAACCGGATCACTGCGCGACACTCAACTGGTTCCATTTCACACCTGGTCCATTTCGCACCTGACTAAGTTCAAACACCAGTAAATCAGAAACCACAATTAGTTCAGAGCTGTCTTTTGCAACATAACCCATAGAGATATGAATTATTACACATACAAAATTTCATTTAGATCAGACAACTGGAAGTGGGTCAGGACCATTACTTATTGCACGCCCCTCGTAACACTCTCCATTTCCATCCATATCAAGAATGTCCTGAATTTGCTGATGTACATCTATTGTATCTCAAATGTGGCCAAAGTCCGTCCCTTGCTCAGATTTCGGAAAGTTTTTAAACTTCAAGCATGGTGAAATATATTGATTCCTATTTGTAACTAGCTTTATTGTTAAGTATTATGAAAAAAACTACGTCAGAGCCAGTAGTGCCTGTACGTATTATGGGTACGTTTTGTTTTATAGTATTGTATATACATCTAGTTCTGAAGTTATTTAACATTTTTGTACTACTTTCTTACTCTATTTTATACATGTATTTGAACCAACTTATGTTATGACAGCTCTCTAACGACTTTATACACATAGATTGAGATGATCAAACTGTCAACTGTATTTATGTGCTCCATGCGTCTTTATTGAGTAACTATACAGGTTGTTTGCTACAAGGTGAAACGTACGCTCAGTTGTATTTAGATTCAAATAATTTATTCATATCAATAGGTGAATATTTCCCCTAGTTTTGCAAATTTTTGATGTTGTGTCAATGTGATAAAGGATAAACTGAAGGTTTAAACTTTATCCATTTTCGAGAATTTCTATCAACGTTTTCCGAACACAGTACCGAGCTACTATCCAAGCAGACGTTCGGCTCCGGCCGTTTTTTGACGTGTTTTAGGCATTTTTATTGGGATTTCTATTTTACACTGTTTTTGTTATGTCTCACTGATAATTTAAAAAAAAAAGGTACAAAAACCAAATAGAAAGCCAAACGTCTGCTTGGCCGTGAGCCATAAAGAAAACGTACAAAATAGAAAACCCGACAAAATCACGTCAAATACGTCCGGATCCGAAACTCCGCTTAAGGTGGACTCTCACTGCACTTGGGGCACCGGTGCGGCACTGTGGGGTTCGTTCCCTTCGGCACTGTTTTTTGTTTGTTTTTTTGCGAATTTCAACAATTTATATATTGTGTAATACGTAAAAGTATGACTTAGAAGACAACAAAATACACAAACGGAAGAAAATTCTCTGAAACTCGTTGAGTCATCTACGGACCTCGCAGTGCCGCACAGGTACCCCAAGTGCAGTGAGAGTCCACCTTTAGAGAGCATACCAATCTACATTGTACTTTCCTACATGATATTGGCAAGTCATCACCAACCAAAGAATGCCTTTCTTCCTTATCGGCCCAAATTCCCTCACGAAGTCGTCTGCACACAGCAGCGAAAGCTTGATTGAAGAATAGGTGCCCTGTGTACAATAACGCCAGGATTTGTACAAAGTTTGACATGTTTGCTTACTAACAATGACTTTTACCAAATCGTTGTGTCCATATGTACTAATCCATACTAAGGTCGCTAATAATCCCGTCTTGTATACCCCCATGTACAGTCCTAAGAATAGGGAAGGAAAAAAAAGAAAATTCCTCTGTCGTGTTATGACCACGAACTTGACAGTTTTTTCTATCCATTCAATACTCGAAGATTTAAGTAATCCGTTTTCTGGTATATTTGTGACAGTAACACTTAGTAAACTCTACACTGTCCTGGTATTTAAAAACATTGACTTTGAGTGTACTATCTATATAGAATACAACACGGTGTATTCCGTATCACCCGAGGTCCCAGTCCGACCGCGGTTCGGATCGCACGACGGCCGGAGGGTGATCCGACCCGCGGGAGGGTCGGGACCGAGGGTGATGCGGAATACACCGTGTTGTATTTTATTTATGTCATACCAACCTGAGAAAACCCATGTTTTGATGCGAAATGCGCCAAAAGTTTAACAAATTTGGTGCCCTCGAACAAAAAGTGTTGCAATAGCAATGTTCCAATGTCCGAATCAGGTATTCAAATTGCCAACCGTGCCACACTCGGCACGTTCGAAATGGCTCAATTTACTCGAAGAAGGCCTTTGTGATACGCCTTTCGAAGCTGTGCGATACGGAAGTTATGGCCTGGTCCGGAACACCCGTATCGAACTTTTTCGCGTCACAGGTATGACATCAAGTGAGGTATTATATGCTCGGTCCGAATACACAATCTACAACTAGCCGCTCAGTACTAGAGTTGAAATCACGTGCGTCGCATTCGTCATATTTACTTTTTGTAGCAGGTGATTGGCTCTCACCAATACTTACCGACTCTTAAAGGTAGGGTCACACCTGCGTATGTATTCAAGTCAGTTTGAGGTGCGTATGACGCTCTTAGTCTCTACCAGGCTACACAGGTCGCGGGAAAAATAGTACAAATTGGACAAATGCAGATACATAACATGCCAGATCAGATGCCGACCCAGCTAATTCGTCTGACATGTTACCTGTTTACCTTTGTCCAATTTCTATTATTTTTACCACGACCGATGGAGCCTGGTAGAGGCAAATACTCCCATGCGCGCCTCATACGGACTTAAATATATACGCAGGTGTGACCCCACCTTTATACTTTGGTCCCCCTTCCCATCAGACTGCGATCGCTGCGCGACTATTCGGCAATCAGATTTAAACTCTATAATTGGAAGACGATACGAGATAAAAACGATTAACCAAAAAGACAGACAACAAAACGTGAGAAGATCCTTCATTTTCTGTAGTCTACTTCCCACCATGTTTCCGCTGAGCGATTCGTGGAATCTTTGTCCACTCGGCGGTCACAGCCACTTGAAGAAAGGGGGTGTGACGGGCATGCGCACTAGAGCCGTCGCCAAGCGTCAGTACAAACCCTGGAACAGGATTCTGGTCTCCAACGTGACGACTGGGAACTTAACGTCGATCAACATTAAGAGTCCTTTAAGATCTCTAAGGTAAGACTATCTGATACTTCATTACATTTTAGTTAATGGTGTTATTTTACTTTTCAAGTTTTATTAGTGATTTGCCGTTAAGAGCATAGCTTATCTTTAGAAATTCGATGTGACATTCACTGTAGAGTACTGGAACAAAGTCCGACGCTTTTTCGTACACTAGATCTCAAAAATGTTGGAAAAGAAGATGTTTTGAGCGGATGAATGGTGGAAAATTCTAACGTATTCTATATTTTATATAGAAAAGGGACGAAAAATCATAAAGACGTGCCAATAGCAGTTATTCAAGCAACTATATGTGGTTTTAAGAATCATATCCAGTTGCTTGAGTAAATACTGTTTGTTATATATCTTGGTACCCGGATGTCTAAGCCTCGGCTTTAAAGAAGGTAGACTTCGTAAACTGTTCCTCCGTTTGTTTGTTATTGTTATTGGGTTGGCCGACTTCTCTCTCTTGGCAACCGGGGGCTGAATTGCGAAGAGTTTGGAAATGACATGAGAAGCATGTCGAAAAAAAAAACAAGTTAGTAGTCATGTCAACGAAAACTACTTTCAATTACTTTCATTTACTTTACCGATCCTGATTCGCGTTTATTCGTTGATTGTTTTTTTTTCATTCTTCCAAACAAAAGAGAATTTTTAAATCCTAAAGTAATTAAAGGGTAAAAAAACAACATGTTTTGACAAACTTGGGCTAATTCTTATCAGTACGTACTTCAGCCCTGCGACTATATCAGATAATGGGGCCAAAGGCGGCAGTCTTATCATATTTGTTCATACTTTCCCCGCCCCAACTACCGTGTTGACTCTAGATTGGGGTCTGGAAAGGCAGACTTGATAAATTAGACAAGCCGCGAGACTTTCTGTAAAACTCAGGAATGGTGTGGGGCTCAAATTAAAAAAAGGTAGATCGACCGCATGTAGCCATTTCATCCTACTTCGTTAGTACATACATTATAGAACTCCACCACAGAAAACAAACTACGCGTACTGAAATGATTTCTGATCGTCTGTGAGCATGTGACATTTTGCAAGTGTTGAAAAGTGTTGTCATTTTGTCATATTAGAATTTAGTAAAAATAAAGCATCTTGAGAAACTAGGGTAGGTGAAATACACTCTATTGAGACATTTTGCTAATGGGAAAAGCATCGAGTTATTGATTTATAATAAATTATAAAGACTTAAGCCCTATTTTGTGTAACTAGGATGGATCAAATACGCTCAGTTGGTACTGCTTTGCTGCGACAAAATTCTTTTTAATCAGGATAAAAGAATACTTGTCCCATGGCATGGGAACCCGCGCAGCTTGGACGGAAAGTCCACCGCGGGGGTGAATAGTCCTTATCTGTCAGTAAATATTTCTTTCATTAGTCGTCGCAAAGTCTGAAAATTGACATTGTGTCAGACTTTAAAGGATTTATCTAACGGATTTGACAGTACAAAATGCACAGGTGCGGGTATGGTGTTTGCAGGTCACTTTGAAAATTACCCCACGGGGACATCAAAGGTGTTTCTTTTATGTGAAATACCTTTGACTTGAATTGCCGTTTGTACAACCAAAGTACGCGGAAAATCACAAAAATAACTGGCAAGGTGGTCTCATTCTGAAGAAAAACTGACACTTGTGGTATTTCTGCAATGTTATTTATAGAGAATTTTGCCCCACAATAGTTTGGCAAAAGTTCATGTCAACTGAAGACATTTAGTTTCCATAAAAAGGATTTAAGTGATGTATTCCCTGTGATCAGGACCCGGTGTAATGGCCTAGTGGGTAGAGTGTTCGCCTTGCATGCGGTAGGTCGTGAGTTCGATCCCCGGCCGAGTCATACCAACGACTTTAAAAATGGTACATGCTGCTTTCTCTGCTTAGCACTCAGCATTTGGGAAAGAGTATGAAAGTTGAACACACACCACTACCAGTGGACTAGCCCCCTGCTGTAGTGATTGCGTTGTGTGGCCCAAGGGCTACTGAAACGGAGATGGGCACCGCCCTATGCGCCATCAGGCACGGGAAGGACTTTAACTTTAACTTTAACTAATTCCATTCGATCCGCATTCTAAAAGATTATTTCAGCTTAAAGAAATTCAGTTTATCGGACTTCTTGCTTTTTTGCTCCCGAATTCAAATTATTGCATCATGAAGCTGGCAATGTGGTTAGAAAAACAGTATACAAGTAGATTGTATGTTTACTTGGCAACGTTCTTGTGAAACATTGGAAAATGTAACATTTGGAACGTGACGTTTTGTCCATCAGTAATATCATTTAAATTCCTCATTGCTGCAGTTCAATGAGTCATGTTTTGGAAAATATAGCACTTGCAGGTGTGTAATTTGTGGCGACGTCTATTGTGTGAACGTGTGGACTCTTCTGATAGCCTAGAACAGGTTTGTTTGCTTTATTGGGTAGAAGATAAATGGTCAATTCAGCAGCTCGTTTTTGTTATTTTATACATTTGTGTATATAAGGTCTAACTTATTAATTCTGTAGCACTCTTTCAGTAAATATTTCATCAGTCGTCACAAAGTCTGAAAGTTGACATTATGTCAGACTGGTAAAGAATTGATTTACGAGGAGCGTTCAATAAGTAAGAGATTAATGAAACTTGGCACAGTTATTATTCTTTCTCTTCATAGAAACCACCCAGAGTTATGCATTTCTCCCATCGTTTGATGCAGCTCTGGACACCGTTTTTGTAGGGCACCCCAGGTTGGTCCTCCAACAGATGCCTCATTAATGGCAGAAGAGGAACGACCAGGTCTGGGAGCTGTTTCCACAGACTTCCGGCCATGTTTGAATTCACAATGCCAGCGTTTTACAAGGTCATATGATGGGGCATCATCACCATAAGTTTCTTTCATTTCATCAAAAGTCTCCTTTGGTGTGCGTCCTTTCAAATACAAAAACCGGATCACTGCGCGACACTCAACTGGCTCCATTTTGCACCTGGTCCATTTCACACCTAACTCAGTTCAAACACCAGTAAATCAAAAACTACAATTAGTTCAGAGCTTTATTTTGCAACATAAACTATAGAGATATAAAATCATTATACATGCAAAATTTCATTTTGATCAGACAACTAGAAATGGGTCAGAGTTATTACTTATTGAACGTCCCTTGTAGTTCCGAGTACAGTGCAAAATGCACAGGTACGGGTATGGTGTTTGCAGGTCACTTTAAAAATTGTCCCACGCGGACTTCAAAGGTGTTTCTTTTATTTCAAATACCTTTGACTTTTATCGTCGTTCTTACAACCAAAGTACTAGTATGCGCGAAATCATTAAATCATTAAAGTAACACACGTGGGTTCACACGTGCGTATGTATACAAGTCCGTTTGAGGTCAGTATAGAAGTTTTAGCCTCCACCAGGCTCCTCGATCAGGTCATCGAAAAAAAATGATACAAATTGGACAAATATAGCCAGATAACTAAGCTTGTTGTAAACCATAATAATTGGACAGCTAACTCCTTTGATATGTTATGTGAATATATTTGTCCAATTTCTACAACTTTTCTTTACAAGATCTACATTATTGGCACTACAATACAAGGCATAAACACTTGTCTTGTGTTGCTAGGAACAAATGATGCGTTTTATGGACGCCTTCAGCCTGTTAGCCTTGTATGTCCATGTCTTGGGTCCAAGAAGATAAGTTGCTTACAAATGCATTCTCGTTAGCTCGTTAAATGTAAGAGTGGAATGAATATATTGTTTGCGTCCATGCATGAAAAAATAATTACTCTCCAAGCAGAGGTCGATGAGAGAATTGTGACCTTTTTCTTATAAGCCTTTTCTGTCAACTAATTAACCCCGTCTGACAGATAAAGGCGGCATATAAGAAAATGGTCACGATGTTTCCCATCAACTTTTGCTTGGATAGTATTAAAGAAACATCATAACTTATTTCTGCTATTTTGTTTAGAACTAGGGGACGATGGCCGGGTTCCCGTATGGCTCCGCCCGAGGTCTGGGCGGGATGCAGATCTTCCTGGGGCTGGCTGCCATGGGTCTGGGGGGCGGAGACCTGTTCATGGGTTTTTCAACCATCAGATACTCCAGTCCCTATTTCCAGTTCTTCATGCTGGGCACAGGCATCTGGACAGGCCTATTTGTAAGAAAGCTCAATATTATTTGAGATATGTGTCCATAATAATAATTCAGTACACTACATGCATTGAAGCCCGCAATGTTTTTTTTAAAGTAAATGTTTTCAAAGCAATGATTGCTTTGCAAATGTCGCGGTTTTCATCATTGGCTTTGAAGGGCGCGTAGAGAACTTTAGATATCAAATTTGCCAACATTTGGTAATCTCCGAGCAGATCTTGCGTGGCAGAGGACAGTATCATAGGCTGGGGAAGGAGTTTACCTGGCAGAGGAGTAAGCCACCAATGCCTTATTAGTGCTAGCCATTGTTAGTAGTCCCCGCTTGTTGGGTAGCCCTGGCGAATAGATCAGATCAAAACCAATACTAATTCATTTCTATGACCTAACATTGGTCATGTTATTCACATGCTAAACTTGTCCTTTCTTTTGATTCGCGAAAAGTTCCTTATAGCAGGAAGCCTGGCATCTTCTATCACAGAGGGGCGAAATGCAGGGTGTAAGGTGTGTATAATAAACAGCCTTTCTTCTCCGTAACAAAATAATGTGACGTTGTAGGAAACCCCAAGTACTTGTCGGAAACATTTCTACGAATATACGTGACAAAACGAAGCCACGCTAGACGTCATCTCAGAAGAATTGTTGATAATTTTTTCAGCGTAATGTAATATCGTATGTGAAACGTAGGATACTCTGAATATATAATAAGTAATGATAGCAAGGATAATATATTTCCTGGGGAAGGAATAAGAAATAAAGATTAAGGTTATCATGATTATTATTATCATTATACATGTATAATAGTTGGAATCCAATGCATCTACATATATAGCTTTCTATCTTGTGATACATTGTGTAGTACCAAGTTATAACGTGTATGTCATGTTTCTTCCCTTCAGATTGGCGCCGCCCAAACCATGTCCTTACTCAACACCTTCATCTTCGCCCCCGGACTGGTTGGTGTTTCGACAATAAGCTTTATCCAGGTACAATTCAGATAACTAACAGTCGTATTCCCAATAAATAATTGACGACAAACAAAAACGGTACAGTTGAGAAAATTTATGAGGTTTCCCGTCAATTATTTGTCTGACAACTTTACCGTAATGTCTTTTTATTATCAGATTTTTTAAAAACTACGTACAGCTACAACACGTAAACAGACTTTTATCCCCGAGAAAAAGAAGACATAGTAGGTCAATGATTGATAATTTTAAAAAAATAAGTCATTAGCAAAATAATGTCATCCACAGTATTTGCAATTTCATTTACGGCACAGCTGCCATTGAGCCAGCTGTCATTGAGACAATATAATGAGCGAGACGGCTAGTTTAGTACCCATACTTGATATCATATTCAATGAAGTCATGTTATTATCATTTGCAGCACAGCGATGGATACTGGTGGTGGCTGGACGACTACTACTATCTCTACGGGAACTACGTCCCCGGGTATGTCTACCGGTATGCCCTTAACATGTACTACGTGGAGATCGCTCTGGCCGTCGTTGGAGGCTTGGAGTTCATCTTCTCCATAGCAACGGCTTCTGTGTGCTGCTGTGGCGGTCCGTACGGCCAGCCTGCTACCAACCAGGTGTGCCTTTTTCTTGAAAACTTCAGTAAAGCTAAGGGCACAACCCGCCTAAGGGCACAATTTGTCCGTTTTTTTTGGGGGGGGGCACGTCCACCACGTATTTCTGCAAACGTTCAGGCTGTACAAGGCAGGCGCATCGCCCGTACTGGCACGTACGGGGGGCGAATCCCCAACCAGATGGCACACAAAGTTTTGCCTGCACGTAAAGTTCTACGGCATGTCTGCGTGCTACAAAATCCGTCGGATTCCCTATGAGTTCGTACGTAGGCGGTAGTTACCACTTACGGATGCCAAAAGATTGCACACGTTTTGGCATGTAGACAGCACGTATTTGCACCTACGGCGGGTTGTGCCCTTAGCTTAAAACCCAGTTGCCACTGGATGCCGCGACCGCGCTATGATCGCTGAGCGACTGAAGATTTTTCAGATTGCTCGACGAATTTCTTACAGAAATCTTTTTTCTTTTTGTGTGTTGTCATCGTATACCAATTATGAATCAAATTTTGCTTACTGAATGGTCGCTCAGCGATCACCGGCCAACGTGAAAAGTGGGTCTACTATACTGTTTACGTTAAGACATTTCCATTCTACTGTACTGCAATATAGTAATCATTACATGGCTTTTTAAAGATTAATTCTGTTTACACCTGATCATACATTAGTGAATGGCTAACTCCATTTAGTTCTCTTGAAAATGGGAAAACGGATTCTAAACACATTTTTCTCCTACATACTGCCTGTTTCCCCTATCAAAAATTAATTAGAATGTAGATCTTGTATAACAAGCAGTTAGCACAACTGAAATCAGGAAAGGAAGTACATTTTGTAAAATAAATCCTTCTCCTTTCCCAACAGGTTGTCCCGATGCCGATGATGGCTTACCCCACCCCCGTGCAGCAGCCTGTAGCTCCTGCACCCATGGCCAGGCCCTCTTTTGCTGAAAGGTAAGATCCGCAGAAAGCTGTCAACTACCTTACCTACTTAGTATATATGTTTCATTCTTCATGAACCAGTGATAAGTGCATACATCAGAAAAAAATGTGCTTGTTTGGTAGCCTCTACCAGGCTTCGTAGATCGGTGGTCGAAATTGGACAAATAGAGTCATAGTACGCTAGGGGAGTCAGCCGGCCAGAACAATCATTTCCTCACTCCGTACGTCGCGTGCTGTTCCCTAGCCGGTTGTACTCCTCTATTTGTTCCATTTCTATGGTTTTCCCAACGGCCTATGGAGTCTGGTAGAGACTAGTTTTTCGGAGGAAGTAAGACTAATTGTGCATTGCCATATACTAACTTGGGCTTTTTATTATTTGCTTTAAGGCAGACAAGGATACTGAGGCACTGCACTCACGTTGAGGTTATGATTACCAGTTCCAAATACTGCCCAGCATGGACGCCTTGAAAACATACCTATTTGTTCTTACATTTCTGACTGGTACAAAGGTCTTCATAACAGAGCTGATTGTTGTCTTGATATCACTTCAGGCCCGGACCATCGGGCGGTGCCACGGGAGGGGACGGGCAGATGGTGACCCTTCCCGCCGCCGAGCTCGGAGTGCTGTACGCTAAGGCCAGTGCCGTGGAGGAGTAGGGCGCCTAGAGTTTGTAGCCTCTATAGCAGGCTCTGGCGCCTTTTTCCGTCTTTTTTT
Source organism: Branchiostoma floridae x Branchiostoma belcheri (assembly GCA_019207045.1). NCBI lineage: Eukaryota > Metazoa > Chordata > Leptocardii > Amphioxiformes > Branchiostomatidae > Branchiostoma > Branchiostoma floridae x Branchiostoma belcheri. Next base: position 3,096,210 of record CM033030.1, read on the forward strand.
TCGGTTATATTACAATGGGGCCCAATGGTCAAGCGACCCAGTACAAGACGAAATGGCGAGCAAAAGGGTACTATACAAAGACGGAAAAGGGTACAGAGAGCTGTTCGGGGCTTTTGGAAAGCGTTTTACGCACTATACATTTGCTTGCGAGAATTTGAATGTACTTTTACAAGCATTTTTTTTATTGCTATCTGCTTTTGGAAAGCGTTTTGTGTACTCACACATTGGCTTCGGCGCCTTTTTTTGTGAAGTTACTTACAGTTTAATGCATACTAGGTTTATACCCGCTTTTGAAAAGCACTTCTAGGCACTTGGAATTTAGAATCCTTGTTTTTGTCACAGGTTTTACATTTCAGAGGCCCGCTGCTTTAAATAATCTGACCTAAGTCTTGCATGCGTGCGCATCTTTTAAAAGCTTTTGGATGGCGTTTTTGGTACCACCCCTTTGCTTAGGTGAATCCGTGTGCATGCAAGTGACTTTTGTAAGGGCCTTTCAGATACAGTTTTACCCGATGCTAGCAGCTTTTCAAAGGTTTATGTTTGCCAACTGATTCAAGAAAAGACGTTTGACGCTAGCTCCTTGCTTTTGGCTATCTGCTCGAGTTTCAGATGACTTGATGGAGGCTAACTATTTTTTTTTAATATTTGCTGTATCAAATTTTGATGAGTTTTGTGGATTCATGTGACTTCATGTACAAGATTTGATTTTTATTAACATTATTGTGTGTAACGCGATATGTTTAACAAGTGGCTTAAAGTTTTGAAAAGCTTTTAAGGATCATAGATGTCACTTTTAAAAAAGTGATATCTAATTATGATATCGGTGTAAATTCAATATATGAATATGATATGCTGTCATAGCTAGAATCGAATGGCAATTCAATGTTGAGAGTATTAATAATGGGTATTTTAATGAGTATGAAATTATTATGACCCATAACAACTTCTTTTGTTCGATATCTGGCATATTAAGGAAGAGTCCAATAATGAAGTGTTACGTCATTTCTTTCAACGGTTCTAGCGAGTGTTTGAACAATTATGCAACACAATAAAGAGCTTTTAAAATTTCTTTTGTTGTTTCGTACCATTTCGATTCATCACATTACATACATTACTTGATGCTACCAACCAATTTTCGTAAGAACTGCTGTTACGGTTCTTGGACTTGATACAGCTTACCTTGTGCAACACTGCCACCTACCGACTCTCATCATGACAGCAGCTGTCATTCACTTCGGCCATACATTGATGTTATTACATGCTTGAAAAAAGCATGTACTGTTTCTGGTAGGGATCTTTGTGATTCCGGACCTATATCTTTAGAGCCTCTGGATGGATTGCGATTTCCTTTGCTATGGGGATAGAGTGTGTGACCTATTGTGCTATTAAGTAGATTAGAAGTTTGCTGTTGTTTTGTGGTTCGTTTTAAAAAAAATATTTACACCCCTTTTCCTGTTATGGAGTGATCTGGCCTCATTCCCTCTGTCTCAACCTCCTTGGGGACAGCTAGCAGCTGTAACATCTGTTTTGTGTTTTCAGTAGCATGGGAGTGTGTGGAAGGGTCGTTTCCAGTGCTATATCTCCAGAACAGAACGTGTGATTGTGATGATATTTACCTCCATGAAAAATGGAGGTATAGTTTTTGGTGTGTCTGTGTGTGTGTCTGTTTGTGTTTCCACATATTTGTGGTCAGCATAACTTTAGAACCTGTTGATGGATTGTAATGATATTTGGTATTTGGGTAGGTGTTTGAAAGACGAAGGTCAAAGTCAATTTTGGATCCCCTGGTGTGTGACCTTGGTACTGCAACAGAACTTGGATTTTTGTATCTTTTGACATGGATATGCTATGGTCTTGATTTTTTGGTGGCACATAGCTTGTGGTGTAAGGAAGAAGTGTTGTATGTTTGGGCCCTCTAGCAGCTTGCTCTAGAACTGCTGGGGCATTCTGGTCAAAATCTTCCAAGGAGCAAAAAAGAGCAACTGTGACCATCGCTGTCACCTCTGTATGGTGTGAACCATTATATACACATTGAGATACAATGTCTGTGCCAGGTGCAGGTGTAACAATAAGAAATAAAAATGAAATGGTGAGGACATCAGAAAGGTGTAGTTTTGGATCTGACTGTTTACCATAGGTAGATATATAACTTAAGAACAATGATGGAATAATTTTGCCAAACGTCAAACCATATCAACCCCCACAACACACCATGGGCACCATCACAAAACAAAATATTTCAAGCAGGTTTGAGTTTTCAGACTCCTGTTTATTTTGTACAAAGTCAAAGTTACTTCGTGCATTTGTCTAAGAATTACAATAACAGTCACTCAAATATACAGAAATTTACGAAACATCACATCACATTATTATTCATTAAAATTTCTATATAGGTACCTGTAGTGCGCTAAGATTTGTATTACATCCTAAGGCCACAGCAAGTAAATTTTATGGAAGACATCAGCGCGCGCATTAATTTTCGCCTGATTTCAGAAAAAAAACAAGAATTTTTTCTTCTGCAGGGATGGTCAACATGACGATAAAGTACCAACATGAGCAAATATGTTGTGTTGTATCCTAATAATTGTACTTGTAGAAGTGACACTTGCGAGGTACCCAGGACTGTAGTTGTATAAATGAAAGTTATTGGATAGTTGTAAAAGTGACACCAATATGGAAGCCATGAGCGTGGTTACCAACTTTGTTGGTGATGCCAGTCTACCACACTAGTGTCACTTTTACTACACCAGTTCATGTCTTGAATACAGGAATGAATGCCATGTTGGCTCTGATACCATGTTTTGTCCTTTTAATTCTTGTTACAACATTCATCACAACTTTATGGTTCCTATTTTTGAAAATGTAGCCATCTTGTTTTTTTCACTCATCTTGTTTTTTTTCGCCCTATCTCACTATTTTTGCAGTCTGCAGAGGATGCCATCCATAAAATTTACTTGCTATGGCCTAAAGAAAACAGCATAATCTTGAGACACGGAACGTGCAGCACCGCCACCTGCCGACTTTTACAAAGACAGCAGAAATAGATTAGAGAGGCATACTTGTTTGTTTGTTTATTTCGATCTCCTATTACTTCACCGTTATCGTCCAAAACTCTTACACAGTATTGTCTCAGCAACTAGTAATCGTATTGCTTGTTTACGAGTTAATTTATATACAGGCATGTCATGCCAACTCAATAAAAAGACGAAGAAATCTACTTGAAATTCAAATAAATCTCTTTCAGGTGCAAACTCTATATCATATCTTAGCAAGGAGGCAAAGTCCTATTTTCACCTCTTTGATTTTATCTCCTTATGAAGACATAAAGTTTAGAAATCCTGTTTGCTGATATGCTATTATAAGGCGCTTATAATTAGCCGTGATACCACAACATCCTCTGAGACATGTAAGATACTCTCTAAGCAGAGGTTAGGCTCCGGTTGTTGTTTTTTACGTTTTTTAAGTCGTTTCCTCGGGCTTTCTATTTTGTATTGTATCTTGAAGTCCGTCAGGCAAACAGAATACAAGATACAATACAAACGAAAAGGCCCGATAAAAGCGACTTCAAAAAGTTACGAAAAACAGCTGGAGCCTAACCTCTGCTTGGAGAGTAATGTAAGTTGTATTTTACGTTTTGTTTACTTTTGTAACACGTGATTGGCCGGAGTAAAGCTCCACCCCTTCAACGGACAACCATGCACAAAACAGGTGCCATCAATCTCTATTGTTATCCGTTCTCCAAGGCGACAAATGGTAAACTAAATGCCAGCAACGAGTTCACAACAAGCTCAAGATACAAGGTAAGGGATTACTTTATCTTACATTTCCATATTGTTTTTCCTGTATTTTTATTCCATTTTCCCCGTATCTGCTAGGAGATTCATGGACAACTCGTAGCTATAATTGCATAACATTTACTTACAGTTGTTAGAACGAGTTAACTTGTGTCCGTTTACCTACGATCATTGGTTTTATTGGCTTATCGATATCATAACATTAGTTAGCCATAGCAAAGGCTTTACAACGAGGAAATATAACTCCTAAGATTTAAGAGCAGCCAGAAAACTCAGAATAAGACATTGATGTTTGTCATTCCTACGATAGAAAAAGCCCAACGCAGGACATTGTCTAATTTCTGGTTTATGTTTTTACCCGAACGACCTTCAAGTCGGTAGATTTGGGCTATAAAATGGCGAGCTTGATAATTGACATTTTCCTCATTCCTTTCTGCAGAAATCAAAAGTTGCTTGATAGCTGCTGTACATAATTCTTTATATCCCCTTTCCATTTGGACGGCGCTCTCGCCCTCTCTCTGTGACCTCAGATTTGACAGATCGGTCAACGAATTGTATAGAAAAGAAACAAACCCTTTTACACTTTTTTGTTTTGTTGTCTTCTCAGTCACACTTTTACTTTTTGTATAATATACCCAGTGTGAAAGTGACGGTTACACATATCCTATTTAGGTCGCAGTGAGAGCGCAGTGCGGTCGCCGTCTTATAGAAAGGGGAACTTACCAACAACAAGTACGTGAGTTGCCCTGTTTATTTTGTTGATTGATAGATTCCCTACCATAAAAGACAATAAATGAAACATGGTCAATTCAATAACTCATTTATCACGCCATTGTTTACTTAGAACAATAGCTACTTTTCTACAAGGACGTTGGTTTGTTTACTCAGAGTGTTGCCCGGGAAAAAAGGACAGGTTGTTACGTTCCCTGGATAGCAATATTCCCATGGTCGCTGTGTGTATTGGTATGTGTTCAAGACAAATTTTTAAAGAAAGATTAAGAATTAACGTTATTGCCATAATTCAAGACAACTTTTGTTTTGTATCTTAACGTTTTTGAATACCAACACCTACCTGAATTGGTACTGAATTTACTCTGCGTAATCTTTAACAAAACTTTATCTCATACTACACATGCAGAACAGCAGAAGGACATGGCTGACGACGGGGATAAGTACGACAATGTCAACGCACTTGGCTTCTTCCAGGCATTCTTAGGCTTTCTCTCTATCTGCATTGGGGCAGGGGAGTTGATGTTGGGGGTACTCGAGGGATCCCATTGCTTCAGGCTATACATGTTAGGAGCTGGCATCTGGACAGGAATATTTGTAAGAATTTTCAAATAATATGACAAAATGTTGCATGTCTTAAGCGATATAATCAAAGCTTGTATAAAAATAAGTAAAAAATATACAACTCAAAAATCAGAATTGTTAATAGTGCCCATTACATGGCCCTGCTGTTGAAAGGAACACATTTTGTACATGTATTATTCACTTACTCTCCTGCAAGTGTTAATTTACATGTACGTAATGCACACAAAATGAATGTTTCTATATAAAGAACCATTTTTGCGTAGATATATAGAAGATAACACCAATGTACAATAAACGAGGACGTCGGTAAATCTGTAACATTGCGTTATAGACCTACTTTAACTGGTATTCAAAATGCTGATATCTCTACCAAACCTGCTATGTTCTTTTGTTTTCTGTTAAGTTTCTGATAGGAGGCAGCCTGGCGTTCATACTCAGTGAGGGGGAAATTGAAGAACGACGGGTGAGTGTAACCATCAACCCACTTTGAATCAACTATTGTCAAGTACATTTGTACAATAGAAGCCAGTTAATTGCACAACGGATAACTGCACACTTCTGTTAATTGCAAGGAATCTTAAAGTCCCGTAGTGATGCAGTACAACTGAATAACTTCGCTTTGTTGCAGCATCCGGACAATTGCACAAAATTGGTTGGCAAATAGGGATTGGAATTAAACGGCTTCTACTGTGATACTCATTCTCTAGAACCGATGCGTAACATTCAGAAAGTGTATCTATTTACTATCTAAGACATCTTAAAATCTCAAATGCATGTAGAAAATAGTGCAGTACTCTCCCGGTTGGCAATAGTTGTTTTTTGTTTAGTTATACTGCTGTGACAATCCGATTTCTGAAAATAGATTAGAGAACAAAGCAAGGCATGCAGTGAAATCATTACAAATCCTGTGGGCAAAGCAAAACGATGCTATATCATGTTTTATATCATGCCTGGGCCGTCATAACGTTCGATACAGGTGTTTCGAACCGTGTGATAAAAAACCGTATCACACAGGCTACGAAGTTGTATCACACAGGCTTCCTTCGAATAATTCCAACATACACTGCGCACGCCAGAACGGCGTGGGCAAAAATTAGAATACCTAATTCGGACGTTGGAACATTGCTGTTGTAGCAATGTTTGTTCTCAACTTCTGGTGCATTTCGCATCAAAGCATGTGTTCTCTCAGGTGGGTATGACATAAATAACCATTTGGCCGTCGGGCGATCCGACCCGCGGTCGGGCTGATACCTCGGCTGATACGGAATACACCATGTTGTATTCTATATGTAGTATGTCATATCATATCATGTCATAGACTTATATGGCAGGTTTGTATAGGTAGGTATAACATTGAGTATGCTCCTGATACTTGCTGTTGTCGAGAACTCCATCCGATCCTGCATCTAGGTTTATTGACATGTCTAAGCTACAACATGTCTTTTCACTTCAGATCGGTGCCATCCAAACCATGTCTTGGCTCAACACCATTGTCTTTGCACCTACACTGACTGGTATTTCAGTTGCTGGGTGTATTCAGGTGACAGTTTTTAAAATATCAAGTTCAACAGTAATAACATACAGTGTAAATGGACCAATGATCTATACAGCATTAAAGAAATATTTAACAGACTATCATCTCTGCAAGTAAATATGCTGGTACTCTGCCCAAGCAAAAGCGTGGATGTCTCGAAATATTCACAATCTTACCTTCCAAAAGGTTTTACTATGTATTTACTTTATGATATGTCCTTAAATAACGTCGGGGTGTCGTCTTTGTTGGGGTAAGGTGCGCTTATTTTTTGCTATCATTCTAATCTAACTGATCATGACTATCATATCGCATGTAGAACAACTTGGACTCGGACTTGGTTGGTCTGGCGGGCACCATGATAGCTATTGGAATCTTGGAATTCGTCTTCTCTATAGCAATCGTGTGCTGCCTCTGGAATCAGCAGGGTGCCAATCAGGTGATCTAGCCAAAAATGTCTGAAAAGAGCTTATCCTCGATTGTTTGCTGCGAATTACATTTCATAGATTTCAAAGTTACAAATCTAAGGAAAACTTTTAATACATGTCCAATCAAGAGTTCGGATACCTCATACCTCAATGAAGTATTCTGATTAAGCAAATAACTTTCACATCTGCAAGATTAATGCTTGCTTATGTACACCTTTCACTAACTTATACAGGTCACAATGTTGACAGCCAATTATTTACTATATGTACTAAGAAGAATTAGGACAATGTTCATATCAATCAATATGCAAATTAGGGACTTATTTGTATTATTAGAATATGCTTATCACCCACCTGCCACAAACTTCAGATGTTACATGTATTTGAGTCCTATATTAGAAAACACTGTAAATATATATTGTCTTCATTAAGTATGCAAATTATGATAAAATTGATGCATGCATTTATTCATAGAAGTCAAATTCTGCAAATTTGTCAGGATTGCTGTCTCGTTTTTACTCTAACGAACATGCTGACGGTTCATGTTGGGTCTCAGATTATGATAATGTTATGTTATACTCCCTGAAAAGCAACATTACCTCACATTAAAAAATTGCGAATGATTTCATATTTCAAAGCAAATGTTTTTGTCTTAACGTTTTTGCCATTTTAGGGACGTAACGTTGCGTGAACAAATCTGTCTTGTGTGCTGTTTCCAAACAAACGTTTCACGGTATTTCAGATATTGAAGGTCGATGAAAAAGCTATCGTTGGTGGTGGCATGCTAGAAGTTATCTTAGCCATCTGTTCGTTCTGCTTTGGGTTGGGAGACTTCATACATGGTCTGAAAACCCATGATTGGCAAGTCGGCTGCTTCAGGCCATACATGTTGGGAGCCGGCATCTGGACAAGCATATTCGTAAGGAATTTATTTTACATATCATAACATTTGACATACTGCTGCATACCTTGAGTGATATGATTATAGTTTGTATTAATGTCGACATTGCAGAACTGGCACGGAACGATATTATGATGATGAATGTCGACATGTAATACGCTAAATATGAGTTTCAAAATTGTTGTATGTAACGAAAATATTTTTGTTACATACAACAAGAAATTTCCAAAATATGATTGTCAGTATATTGAATGTTGATCGCAAATTACATCCTATTGAATCCCCCTTACACTACCAGGTATCTCAACCATACACTTAGCAGTAGCCGAGGCGACTAGTCATGGGTGGATGAACTTACTTATATCTTATATAATATACCTTGGCTAACATAGAAAATAAAATGAATTATTGTATCCAAACCTGCTATATGTCTTTTATTTTGTGTAAAGTTCCTGATTGGCGGCTGCCTGGCGATTTCAATCGAGGCAAGAAAAACCGAACGTCGGGTGAGTATTCTACGCACATTCGAGCCTGCGCTCTTGACTGCTAAGTTTGCCTACCGTAATATTTTCAGTATTGGGGGCGTCACAACTAACCAGCTATCAGCAAAGACGCCATTGCGTTGAGAACAAAAGAGAATTTTGTTCCAAATATGTCAAGCTTAATATTCATAACTGATGCGATCGTCACAACGTTCCTCCACAGGGCGGTTTGTCAGTCCGTTTCTCCGTCAAACTTCTTAATGATCTGTGGATAGAGGACGATCGTGGCTTCACTGAATACTACTCGGAAATCTTTAGAGCCATCATCATCTTGATAAAAAAAACAGCAACAATTTCGCAATGCTGCATGCCGGCCATATGAAACATTTGAAATTTAGGCACTACGCAGGTAGGAAGACGGGTTAATACTGAATCTGGCCGCCGAAAAAAGCGTACGTGAATCAAGGATCCAGACAATTACGACGCATCATTATCTCTGCTATTGGAGACCGGCTGTGTAATGATCGTATAAAGTCATTCAATGTTTTTTGCGAAGCCTTGTCGTTGATTATACCTGTATTTACCCTACATTACATTTTCGGCAGTCTTCATTTTTAAGACATCTTCAAGTCACAAAATTAATCGACAAATTAAGCGACAAACAAATTTCAATGTCGTAGTAATCAGATTTTGGAAAAATCAACTTGAAGGCAAAACGGAATCATCTTAGACATTGACACGTGACCCTTTGTCTTAAATCCATTGTTCACAAAACATAACTTGTTTCTTTATTTCAGATGGGCGCTACTTTGACCATGTCACGGCTCAACATGATCATCTTCGCACCTGCACTGATTTTAATTTCAATTGCGGGTTGTATTCAGGTGATGGTCTTTAAATTTACGAGTTCATGGCTAATGACGTTATAGAACCGTAGACGAATATCTCTTAACGCATTTTTAACTAAGGCGACTAATACCGAACGGATGGACCTGAATTTTTTGTACCGGTACCCACCCGGATAGGTACCGGTGCAGAGGATTCAGGTCCAGAACAGGTCAAGAGGATCAGGTCCAGGTCCGGACCTGAACCTGGAGCTGATTCAGTATATGAAAACTTGTGAATGGACCATACTCAAAACAATGGTCCATTTCGATACAAATAAATCTATTGTATTGTATTCGACTCCTACTGGAGTTTTAAATCTACAACGCTAACTGTCTCTGTACGATTAACTGTAAAACTTGGTTGAAATGTCTATAGACTCTACTCGACCTCGCTCTTGTTATTTTCTTCGACCGGTAATCAACAAAACGTATGAATGACTGACCATTGTCACAAGATTGTCCCAACCAAATGCCAAGATCAAGCTTGGTCGCAAGTACGAGTATTATGGCTTGTGAAAATTTTGGATAAGGTCCTGAATGTGTAACAGAGGCTTTACTTATCTGCAAGCATGTGCTTGTAATTTTTCAAAGCAAAACCGGGAGTTATGAAAAAAGTTGTGCAAATATTTTTTAGCTTACAATTGTCATGAATTCCTGGATATTAATCACGTATATGTCCTCCATATTTCCTCATTAGCACAGTAAAGATTCGTAAAACGTAGTAGTAGTTCCCATTTGCACCTTCTCTAAGACATATTGATATAAGTGTTTCATAACTTGTACGTATAGTTTAAGATTATTTGTTTGTTTCGATGTTTACTAGCAGTTTATACAACCTGGTGTAATTATTTCTTTATTAATCGGGTCATAGTTTAAAAAATGATTTCCAAGAGAGCCCTGCAACAAATCAATAAACTTTTCTGTTTTGTGAAAATTGATAATTTCCACCATTCTATTAGAACAATATCGATGAAGCCCTATTTTCGTTCGACTCGTCCTGGAGAAACAGGCATTCGACTTTGAGAGGTCTGGAAGCCTGCCTGGTCATTGCTGGACTTTTGGAAATCATCTTCTCATTATCGATGACCTGCTGCGAGGATGGGCCTGCAACAAATCAGGTGCGAAATGAAATCCCATGTGAGTTTCCCCAATGGCGTAAGATTACAGTAGTATTGTGGTGTGAGAAGAACCAATAAGAAAGCGGCCAATTCGACATAACACCGCTTACCATGTCATTCAATTGGTTAGGTTGAAGTAAGTAATTTATTTATTCATTTATTTATTTCTATTGTTCACAGGTGGCCCCGACGCCTGCGACAACTCGTTCCCCTACTGTGTCTGCGCCTGCCACACCGAAACCAAACTCTTCTCATGACGATATCATACAGTAATTAACGTTTTTAAAGCCAACGTTATTTTTACTATTATTAACTATATTTCTTAGGGTAAAAGTTACTATAATTTAACACAAGATAAATCTACCATCCTTATCATCGTCAAGATTATCGTTATGGTTATCATCATGATTATCATCATTATAATCATCATCATCTTTAAAATAATGACTGATTGTTGCTCTGCTTTCATCCCAGACCCGAACCAACCCCGAATGCAAGCGAACCCAGCACCCCTGCACCGCCGGCTGCACACACGCCCCTTCCCATCGGGCTCGACGTGCAGTATACGAGAAGAGACATGCCTTAGACGATCTTGGACATTTCTAGGAGTGACTGTCTACCAAATTTGACAAGTAGAGCTTGGACTGGCCTTTTTGCACTGGCAATTCTAATTGTGTTTTGTATATACAGTATAATGGGTCCAACTATAAGTATAGTACTGTTTTAACAAACAGAAAAGTAGACTTTGTGAAAATGTAAATCACTTATTGTCTGGACATATGTCATATGACTTGTTTTAAGTTGTAACGTTATGCATCGTGTGATTTTGTGATAACTAATGTTGTCATGGAATACCATTTAGTGAATCAAATTTGTTTTGATGAAATATTTACAATTATCCCTTATGATATTTGAATCCACACATATTGTAAATACCCGAATTGTGTTTTGTATACACTATTGTATAGGCTAATGGGGCACAACTAAATATAGCACTGCTTTAAAAATGAGAAAAGTACGAGTTATAAAAATATTATGCTCTAGTCTCTTGCTGAATTCGTTAACTATAATTACGGCTAACATTGTAGTTACCTTTATATTTGCTGTTGAAACACCACCGGTGTAGTGTAGTATTTGAGTTTGATATGATGTAAATAAAATAAAAAATAGCCTCTGTATTACATACATGAATTTATTTGGTATTTCATGTCCGTATGTGCTGTAGTTAATGTAATCAACTATCTTCACCTTTCTGCTTGCATTAGCTATAGATCGATGAATATGTTCAAAACATATAGATTGTGTATACGAAGGTTCTTTTTAATGGCTACTGCCTATGATTGTTGGAGCAATAATGTAAATAATAAATTGTCTCGTCAATTTTGAGCATTTTGCTATTGTCTTTGTTGTTTGTACTTCACATATTTCGTACGTCACAAATATATGTAAATTACTCTGTTTTTTTCAGCTCTATGGCTTTCAAAGTGTACCATTAAATCTTGATGCCATCAACCGATATTCGTGTTTTTTTACAAAGAATTTTGAAAAGGTACATAAACAGCGACTTGTATATGTTATACACGAGTTACAGAAATGTCACTAAAACAGAAATTCATGAAGCATGCCATTACCACAAACTTTCTATTTGGATGTCTCGGATGCGCTAAGATCTGCATTACATGAGAAGACAACACATTGTACCATGTACAAATGTCGAGCAATGAAGTTCATCCATATATAAGAAACGTTACATATCGACCTAGCATAACGTTGCTACTAGGCATCATTTAGCGCTTGCCTATGCTGCCAAGATGTCGAGTTGCATTCTGTCACCATGTTTACTTTTATAACACGTGACTAGCTGGAGCAAAGGCTACACCCCTTCACGGACGGGCATGCGCACAAATAGGATAATCAAGGTCAATTAATCCCCAGTCCCCATGGTCTCGTAGGGACAACTTAAGGTCAACAGCAAACAAGAGTTACAAGGTATGGGTTGCATACTATGTCTCTTATACTTATCTTGATAATTATAAAATGCATGCCAACTGTATTCTATTGATGCATAAGATTTTTATAATATGCATCTTCGCTGAACAATGTTTCAGGTTTCTTGCTTATGCATTGTTAATGAGCACTGCATGTAAAAAAATTACTGAACGCTGAAAGTATTCTCAACTTGAAGATAGTAAATATTTTGAATATGTTACACAAATGGAAACAAGGTAATGCAAATAACGATCTCTCACAAAATATGTCTGTTTGGACGGAAGTATCCTTAACTAAACTTCTCAACTTTATCAGTTTCAGCAAAGCTGGTATTCATATTAATGGCTACATCATGGTTAACTATCATTATCATATAGCCAGATGGAGTTGGCCAATCAGAGGCCCCCATTTCCCATGGGTTATCAGGCAGTAACCTCAAAAGTGGTCGGTTATTCTAATAACCGACCACTTTTTGGACCGCACCATTATACAGGGGACAGTCATGAATTTTTTTGTACTGTTGTTTGTGTGTAAACCATGCATAGCTGTCAAAAACATTATGATTGATTGGTTATGTTAATTAGGGCTCCACATGGGGAATATAGGGATACTTGAAAAGGAATTATGCTGATTTTACACATTTTCATTATGGCTTTCTAACGTGATTAAGCCGGTACCTTCCTAAATCACTTCATATATACGTACTTTGTCGTGCCCAAGTGAAAAGGCTCTGCATGGGGGGTACCAGGACTCCACTTAATACATGTAGTTTGTATTGCAAATAAGCTACATGTTGATGCTAATATGCTATCTCACAAACAGATGATTAGTTAAAATTATTAGTTAAATGATGATGATGAAATAGTTTAATGTTTGTATTATATATAGACACTATTGTACAATATATATATTGCAAATGTATTTTTATGTAATGTATTAAAGTGTTTATTTGTTATAAAGGAATTTGTGTGAAATAACTGTCAGTTGGATAGGCTATATGATAATAACGTTAATGCCCCGCCTTATCCTCGGTGTATATGGTGAGATAATCCCTGGTCAGGTGCGATAACCACCTCATAAACCACCTCGTTCGCTACGCTCACTCGGTGGTTTATTCGGTGGTTATCGCACCTGACCAGGGATTATCTCACCATATACACCTCGGGGCGGGGCATTAACCCTTTATTATTCGTCCAGTAGATCTGTAACAGCGTAGAGTTGCTACTTCCGTAGCGGCGTACACGGCGTAGCGGTTATCTTATGACAAGCTGTTGAATGTTTCAAAGAGAACAATTATTGCCGATTTTCCGGCAGTCGGACACAAACGGAAGAAGAGGAACTAATATAGGTAAGTATAAAGGGGCATTTTTATGTCAAACGCTGTCAGATGAATATATACTTTTTTTTTTATATATGCACTCACTACTTTGTTTTTTTGGAGCACCACCGGTCGAACTAGTGCCGTGCACCTCTTCACCTGGGCTGGATGCCCCTGAAGGGGGCTTTGCCCAGTAAAGTATAGTATTCGTTAGATTTGTTAATAAATGAATATGGTTTGTTGCTACACTTTCACCAGGGCGACCTTAAAAACTACGGCACTAGGTTTTGAAAAGTTCGGATTGATAAACGACAATTTCGCCCATTCTTTCCGTATAACTCAGTCGCTGTTTGAAGGCTCACATACAAATTCTTCACCAACGCGACCCGCTCTCTTTGTTTGCTGTATAAAGAAACTCCCCGCCATGAATGCAAGTCAGTACAACGCGGTTGATTCAATAACCCATTTATCTTTTTTATCCAAACACTAAAGTTTTACACATATTTATCTAGGACTATGGGTTGTTTCCTGAATGGTCGGTGGCTTGTTTTCACCTAATAGTTGTTTGTCCTTGACCCTAAAATCAACGGCACGCAAGGGAAATCGGTGGCTACGCATGCCCTCCCTGGATAGCTATTACATCACATTTTTTGTGACAGATGTGACACTGTGCAATTAAGACAACAAACGAGTAATCCTCAGTGCCTTAATGTTTGTTGACAGTTTTGGTGTCAAAGCACTCTTACCCGCACAACGTAAAGTATTGTTTTAGAACGTGTATATGTGTGTGTGTGTGTGTGTGTGTGTTTGCACTTCCGCAGTGCAGTTTCTGGCTGTTTTGCCAGGGGTTGCTTCGCCTCGAAGTCTAATGTATCTCCTTGCTTTAACATTCTCTCCAGACTTGTACAAATTTATATTCTTAGCAATTGTTGAGCGTACAATAAGACCAGTGTGCCCGGCATAAGAGGAAATGGCTTAACAAGCTATAAACATTGCCCACACAACAGATCCAGTCGGAGATGGCAGCATTCCCGTACCGCTCCGTGCGAGGCCTGGGCGCACTGCAGGTCTTTCTGTCGGTAGTGTCCATCTGTCTCGGGATCGGAGACTTCGTCGCGGGCCTGACATTTAGCCGCGGAGTACCGTCAGATTCACCATCAGCCTACTATGGGTTCTACTACCTTGGAGGCTTTAGAGTCTTCTACATCGCTGCTGGTGTCTGGACAGGTCTATTCGTAAGAAACTTTGAAGTACATGTCTATGCATGATAATTGTAAGATCCTTGAGCTATTTACATTCGGAACAGGCGCTGACGGTACAGCCTGCCACAGTGTTTTTTTTAAACTACGCTACGTTTGACATTCATGCATGCTAGGGCAATGCTTTTAATTGCAGTATAACGTTATAGTTTGCCGCTAACTTTGACAAGAAAGACTCTAATGCATACTTCGGCGCACATAACCATAATGATTGTGACCATATGTATTTTACTTCTTTAGAAACACGTGCACACGTGCGCCATAGTCTTTACGAAATAACTAACTTAACCGAATTTGCACACGTGCACCATAGGCATAGTATTTATGAAAAACAAACTTGACAAATTTGTTCTCTTCTATTATGATACAAGTTCCTGGTGGCTGGCAGCCTTGCGGCTTCGATAGGTGAGGGGCGAACTGCCGAACGTAAGGTGAGTCCGGCGACCACCTTTCTGCAAATTACTGATGTTTTGTTTCCAAACTTTATCTCCCCTTTGCTGTCGCTAACGTCAGTTTGTAGACTGTATTTTAGACCGGTTGGGTATGCATTATCAAAATATTCACGACATGTCTTTTTACTTCAGATTGGCGCCATACTTACCATGTCTATGCTCAACATCATCGTTTTCGCTCCCGGACTGATCGGTCTTGCAGTTGCTAGTTTTGTAGAGGTAATTTTCTGCTTTCTTCAATTTGAACAGTTCCACTGAGTTAACTATAGTCTTAGGTTGGAGTTAGGTATCATTGGAAATTGAACATTTTGTGTTCAACTGTAATCTTTGTCTTCCGTGCTTTGCCAGTCGAATATATAACACAGCTCGCAAGGTGAATATGGAATACTGACATCAGCTAGATAGAGTGAGGAAATAAAGTATGCTATCAGCGTCTCACTAACAACAGCAGCGTTTGGTTACTGAGATCCAATCAATAATTGTAGATAAATGAATAAAACAAATGACAATATGATCTGCAGAGCTCTAAAGACCTGGGCTGGTCTGGCTTTGGTGGCTTCACGGCCTTGTTCGCTCAGGAGATCACCCTGACCATTGTGGGGTGTCTGGAGTGGATTCTCTCCATCGTGACGGTCACGGTGTGCTTCAGGAGCGACGCTTACGATCAACGGGCTGTCAATCAGGTGCGCTATGTTCCAGGTTTTACTGGTGCCTGGAGCACAGCTTACACTAAGTCAAGTGAAAATTGTCGGCTGCTCAACCTGACGGACTACGCAAAGTATGAAGCTAATCATGTCCTAGACCATCTCCCTAACACAGTTTTGTTACCATTACTTCCTGTCGAAAGAGCCTAGCAGAAGACCGCCAGGGTAAATGGACTTTTTAACCTTGTGCTGCGCCTTCATCTTAATAGCAAGTAATGCTTTCCATTGTCCCTGTAGGGACATACATGTAAAGGCTAGATATATCCTTTTATCTGGGTCTGCCTTGCACCACAGCCTAAGCTGATCACCAGGATAGCTCACGGACGCCAGCTTATCTGGTAATGTTCTAAGCCACGTGGTCTTGGGTCTTTCCCTTTTAATTTTCGATAATGATTAGGAGTAAGTCTTATCCACGAGCATCCAATGGTTGTTGAGAGACTCAAATACTAAAAATGTCAGTAGGCCCTTAATGCAAAAACAAGCTGAATTTTCTGACAACCCCACCCTCTTTGTACAGGTGGGGCCGATGTCCACGAAGACATCTGACTTATTCTCACAACGCCCGTCACGTGGGTACTCCGAAAGGTAATGAACTATTTAACAACGCTATATGAACCAATGTATTACTTTCATAGGTTGATAAATACATGAACTTTAGCGACAAGTTAGTTTTCATTTCAAATCTAAACATATCGCAAATATTGAAATCAAGAATCATTTGGACAAACATTTAAGGTGAACGCCCTCTTGAAAGTTGTCGAGACAATATTAGAAGGAAAGAAAGTAACAAGAAGAATCATAAGAACAGATTAAAAACAATTCAATATATATAACTGAATTTGAACTGTGCGTAACTATCCTTCTTGAATGGTTAACCTTCATCAACGCACAAGGGAAAGTTAATTGATTAATGTTTAGCTGGTCATTGAAGAGTTTCATCAGTCACGTCTGAGTACATCCGTGAATAACTTCATCAGGTTGGTACGTCACTGAATAAAGAGACTCTTTTTACACAACATCGGTTTATTCCACTGTCACCTTCTTCAGGGCAATTCTGACTGGTTCACATGTACTGCAGGACAGGTGTCGCTTACGTTTTGTGACCGCATCTGAACTGTGAACAGCGACACCTGTCCTGCAGTACAATGTGAACCAGTCAGAATTGCCCTGAAGAAGGTGACAGTGGAATAAACCGATGTTGTGTAAAAAGAGTCTCTTTATTCACGTCTGAATACAGTTACTAAAACATTCTTAAAATGAATTTTATACGATCTACGTAAGTCTGGACATAGTCTCGTGTTCTCTCGCGAGACTAGTCACTCCGTGAACAAGATGTGCTGCAGACATCGAAAATGTGGATGTCTCTATACATCTATGTCTTTATGTCTCTAAATAAACTCCGTCACTGCTTGAATGATATTGCAGTAACTGTTCTGCTGTTGTTGTTTTTTGGATCCAGGGCATCCTTGAACACTGACGGCCCCAGCACGTCTAAGCAGCCAGGCGAGTCCAACGAAGTCAGCGAGAGGAAGGTGAACAACCTGGCCCCTGAGATTGGCGTAAGGCGAACCAGAAAACCGTCACCTATAAACATGGAGGAGAAGGACACTCCATAACGCTGTGCCTTTATTGGGAGATCTGAAAGTGTCACTGTACATGTTTGTATGCGGTTATTTTTGTTGTATGTGTTTGTTTACGTATTGAATTATTCTAGTGTTTCTATTATTATATGTTTTTATTCTTATACAATGTACATATTTGCACGTGGTTGTTTTTTGCTGTATGTGTATTTTTACGTATTAGATTGTTCTAAAGTTTCTATTGTTGTATGTTATTCAGTACTTGATTAATCTGAGCAAGGGGTGGAAGAAATGCGCTGCCTGTTCCCCCGGCCGCTTTGCTATCATAGTATGGATAAAGTAATTTCTGTGGCGTCAAGTTACTAATTTGTACCACTAAAGAGTACACTGTAGACAACTGATTTAAAGACCACAACTGTGTTTTTAGAAGATCATATTTTTACGCTAGTGTTGTAAAGGAAATAATTTCATTTACAGCTACCCTAAGCATGCTTTGCTTTTAATATCTCTACAAACATGTATACACTGTTAAGTCTGTTCAGAGCTGCCACCTATCGACTCGCGTCGCATTAGCATTTATTCATATAATCAGGAAATCAATCACCTCAGTTAACGGATACAGTAATGTCGAAAACGACAAATGTGCAAATCTATAAATAACGTAAAACGATTGTCACAAGATCACAGCAGCGTTGGAAGAAAAACAAAATAATTCTCATTGACGCTTTTCCCCATTTTTCTTCATTTCTTATATATGGTTTCTGATAATCATGAATCCCATTTAGTTATCTATTTATCATTAACCATCGGGCAGATGTTTCCAATAAACCAGTCATAAGTGATAGTTTGTGCTGAACAGCTTTCTTACTTCGTGTGCAATACGTGTACAGTACTTGATAATGATCTTCGTCGAACTTATGAAATTAAAAATCTTCTTTGTTTCATTTTCATAATCCTGTGTGATAAAAGATCTTAGAGGCTTCGTTACATCCGTATAATGTCATTCATTGCTAAAACATGTTGAGAGGAAGGTTTGGCTCAGAAAATACAGAAAGTTTGATGGATTTTACGCCTTCCTAACTGCGTTTTCATCACTCATCATATCACCTAGTATATAACTATGTACCTTGAGGAAGGATGGTGGAGCATTGGGAAAGTCTACCGGGCCTGATACAAAGCGGTTTGCCCCTGTGATGATCACAATAATCATCAACCCTTGGAAAGAATTCCATTGCACTTTTGGTCACAACAATTCAACTCGCTCGGTCTTTGTTTATTTCTATGTAACATTTTAGTGAGAGAACATCACGAAAAAATCATTGGTTAATTGCATCTGACTCGGTTCTCTCCTTGTAACTGTGTGCACTTACATCCCCCTAAGAATCCATTTTCATGTCATTATATATTCCAATCAAGCCTTATTTGTTTAAATTTGAGCAATAAGATGTTCGCACCGCCGGAGTAGATGTATCACGAGTTTGTGGTCTGTTTCCAGTAAAATTGTTGTTATAATTCTTGCACATTTATGTTCTGTTGATGAATTTTGAGAGCAAAATTGCACGGGAAAGCAATATCGGTAAACACACTGTGGTGAAATGTCATAAGAACCATCACTTCTACGGTGCCTTTGGGGTGCACCAATCGTAGACACATAAACATTTTGACAGCGTAATCACTAAATATAAAAAAAAAATCAAATTAACGAAATAACAACCGGTACTTAACAGGTCATTGCTCTATTCGCGCTAGGATTAGTGCAGACATGATACATTTCCAGGGCTCGAAATACCACCTGCATATGCAGGTTATTGCAAGTAAAATTGGAGCTGTGCATGTATTTGTGGTGTCTACCTGCACCTAACCTGCACTGGTAGATGTACTGGGTTTTATACATAAATGTCTTATGATGTATGTGGGTTGTCATTAGCTGCCTTGACTGTAACCTATTAGGTAAAAAGAAAAAAAAATAGCAATGGTTCCTCAACAATTTTAGTATGATTCATAATTCCTAAATTCAGAGTGGTGCAGGAAGTATTTGTCTGGTGCAGGTAATTTTCGATGTTATCTTCACCTATGCAGGTATGCAAAAAAAAGGATTTCCAGCCCTGAAATTCCTACCCTCAGCCAACCAATTACACTTCTTTCCTGTTATCTTTGGCAATGACCGCTCCAACGATCACGGTGGAAGGACATGATAATCCATGATGGCCGCCCAAATCCCGCGCAGCGACCCAAGTCTCGCGAGACCATCAATCACGCCGAGATTGGACGAGACTCGTTAACCTTGTTGACCGCGAGCTTGGTTACGCTTTACTCTGAAACGGCTGGATGGGACGTTAAAACCACCCGTAAGCCCGGAAATGGATCTGCTTGGCCGGGTAAACAGTTTGTGGATTAAAGTCTTCCCTTGCTGGAAGCGGCGAGTATGGGGATAGGCAGAAATGCACGCTTTTTTGTCAATGAAATGTCACTATCATGCATAGTTTTACAGTTATCTCTTGGTTGATTTCGTTTGCAATCTGTGGTTTAAAACAGATATTTCAAGCGTGCACTTAATCGTCACATCGTCGCTGATATATATCTGGAACACGAACACATTTTTAGCAGAGAGGGAGTTTTAAAAGTTATTCTAAACTCAGATACTTTCTTTCGTTCACTCTTTATAATCATCCCTAAATGATTTCATTATGTTAGTAAGTCATACTTCACTTATTCCACCTCATCACGAGGATGACAAATGATGATGATGATATAGTAAAGTTACGTTTATGAAGGTTAAACACGTACACCCAGGTAACAGTATCTAATTACAATAAAATCTCTACAACTGGATAAAAACGGAGATTTACTTCCGGACGTTTTGAGTGACATCCGTCACTCGATCTTCTTAGGAGACGTTTTCAACCATTTTTTTCTAGCTAGCTGTACTTGTATTGAATTGTTCTGGCAGTTTCTTCTATTGACGCTGAAGAAAAGTGATGGATGTTACATTTTTTAAATCCAATTGTAGAGATTGAATTGTATGTGAAGACTGGTTCTATCACGTTTGAAATCGCAACATACGATTGACGGAGATCTCCAGACAGTAAATAGGGGATGGAAGGATGCCATGAGAATGGCTACAGACAGAGTGGGCTGGACTGCCCTTACTGAGTACTGCCTCATGCGTCAAACGAGCCTCTAAGTCTACTTCGTTTGGGACCGCATTTGTGGGAAATAGCAGCGGTCTGCCCTGAGGAAGCTAACAGACGGTCAGGGAAACGTCAGCTTATTCATGTTTCCACTTTCCATATCATCCTATGAAGCGCCAGCTGGCGAGTTTTGGTGACATTGCACGGAACACGTCTCCACTGCTTGTCTTCAGTGACGTAGGTTCAAAGTCAATTTCGACTCCTTCCGACTGGCCTTGTATGCATTCCCTACAAGGAGGTCATATAAGGTTACACACATTTATTTCCATGACAGTAGCAAATAACACACCACAAATTGCTACAATGGGATCTTTTCCAATCCTTTACTGACACCACGACCGAATGTAGTGTGAACAATCCTCATTCATTCGCTACTTCGTATAATTAAAAAGAGGATGAAGCTTTGATCGTGATGAACGAGACGATTATTTTCGATAAAGTTAAAAGAAAATAATGGTCTGGTTTCTGTACAACGTGATTGCAAAGAGTAGTTTGAACTGTTACGCCACACAAAAAGACTTTACCACGAAATTATGACATTTTTCATTGCTCTGTAGTGCCGTGTAGTTAGTGGTAAGAAAATGTCGTACAATTTACAAGTACCGCATTCCAAAAGGACAGGCGTACTCACATTACAACACCGAGGCTCTTATTTTTGCTGCACAATCTTTCTTACAGGCTCAAAAGATCCAGGCGTATACATGTTCCTCCATTCCTCCTCTGAATTACAGCCCATTATCGTTAGTCAGTACATTTATTGTCGCAAATGTCACGCCCTGAAAGCAGGTACCAACAAATTATACCGTAGCAGAAGAAAACTTTCTTAAGAACTAGAATCCGGACAACTTTCCGCAAAACTAAGTGATGCGGCGCCTGCACAACAGGTACTCTCTCAGCCCAACAAATTGTGCCTTTGCGGAAGAAAACTTCCTTAAGAACTAGAATTCGGACAACTTCCCGCAAAACTTCGCGAATAAGGCGTCTGCGACAGCGGGCTAAGTCCTTTACTTAGTGCTTCAATCATAAAAGTTATCGCCGTCGAAGTTATCCGCGGCCGTTGCCGTGTTAACTACCCTTTCCGATACAATTCACAAAGCTATAGATAAGTACTAGCAGTGGGGGACTACTCCATATTCCACTGAAAATTGCTCAATACCCTAGGGCCAGAAGTATGGGTTTTAGACTGGGGAACATTTCATAGAATAGAAGAATTCAAACGGTTGAAAAATCCTGCCAAAGAACAGTATGTTTCGTCATGAAATGTTGGTTGACCTCATTTTTTTTCATGTCGCTTATTGTCTAGAGATGTAATTTGTTCGTTATGAAGAAATATCTCATCAATACCTACAAAGTTGACGATGAAGAATAGATTTCGCCTGTGAAAGGACACCAAACTACACGACAATTCCTTAAGTACGTGATGAATTTCCAAATGTTCCGATAACGCCCTGAGAAGGGACATCTTGGAGATAAAGCCATCCACCACAGACGTTAAGGCCAGTAAAACCGAGCTTCGCCTACATGTTTATGCGCTGATATCCTTTTTATGTGCCAATTTTACGATCAGGTCCAGCAAAATAGGACAGAAGGAGCGGAAAATAGATTAGACACGCGGAGAAATGGTAGATAGCGGTTTTGGGAGGTATTTTATCAACCCATGTGTACAAATGGAAAGTTTGAGTTGAGAAGCTGCGCGCATTCTGCGTCCGAGTAAATGGATTTGCTTGGATTTCAGTCATCCTTTTACCTAGCTGGTGACAGGATTGATGCATCATAGGAGAACACATTCTTCACATCCGAAGAGGAGAAGACATTTTTCATATCACACGTTCGCATTTGCGTTCAAGGCGAAGGTCAATATAAAACGAGTCGGGAATTATCCTGCTGGGTTTAGACCAAAAAAGTTTCAATACCTCCAAAAGTTTTTGAAAATTTGATTTTGGTGTGAATTTTATTCAGTTTGCTAAATCCGAAGTAGAACATATGTTAGTTAACAATTTCTTGACAAATACAGGTCAAAGTTATGTACTAATGAACAAAAATTATGTTAGGGTATTTAATCCAGAGGTCCTTTGTTCGAATCCCCTGACATGTCATCGATGTTGTGTCCTTAGAAAAGAAACGTAACACGACCCTCTATTCGAGAAGGTGAAAAATGGTCATCTGTTCTCTAGTGACGAGGTAAATAGGGATGGATGGAAGGAGAGGGTTGGGCTTTTTCTTCCAATATCGTATCCAAGACATCAAGATAGCAACCCACGGCCCCTGTGGCCTCAAATGGGCTATGAGACTACATTTACCTTTTCTACGGGTCCGAAAACAAACTCTGTATTCCTCTGGCCAAGGCCTACTTTGTAGAAGCTATACTTTATTGGCTCCAAATTGGGAACAAATGCGATACAACAGCTGGCAATACCGACCCGTACAGCCGCCACAGATTACCCCGTCTTACTGAAAGACTCTCGCAATCGCGCGAACTTGTATTTAAGGTCCCTTTCCACTAGATGGCGATCGCGCTGCGCTCTCACTGCGACCTAAATAGGATATGTGTAACCTTCGCTTTCACACTGGGCATATCATACAAAACGTAAAAGAGTGACCTGAGAAGACAACAAAACACACAAAGTATCAAAAGACTCGTTCCTTTTCCAAACAATTCATTGAGAGAGATATCAATTTTTAAGTCGCAGAGAGATCGCGGCGAGAGCGCCGTCCTAGTGGAATTACCAAAGGAACCTTGCGCGAACTTGTACTTAACCGTGATAAAGGGTGCCGCACCTTGTCAGCGTCCCGCTATTACACGCTGTAAAAGAGACGGCCCAGTATTGACGACACCATCCTGCGAACTTTCATGTCGGAGGGAATTGCCACTTAGGCTTAGCGATAATCAGCTACAACACGTGTGGAGGGGGGAGGTCGATATGTAAGGGAGACCTGGCGTCCTTGGACGGGAGAGGGAGGTCGGGGAAAGGACAGTTACCGGGCAGAGGCTAGGGCGTTAAACGCACTGTTTGAAGCCACAATGTTCTGGTCATTTTAACACAGATATCCTGCTTAGGCCTACTTTTGTGTATATAGACGTATAGAGTAATAAGACTCAACAGGACGTTAAATGATGTAAACTGTATCTCTGTTATAAACGTTGGCTGACCCTTGCCTCTTCCCTCATGACCTCAATGAAAAGTGGCCTGTAGGTCGATTTGAGCTTTCATGAATAAACAAAGGTTCAAACAAACAAACAAGCAAACAAACAAACAAAAATGTTTTAGTTAAGGGGTAATGAGTTTGATTTTGTCTTAGTGGTTAGGGTTAACTTAGCAAACAATATTCAGCTATCGAAAATTCTGCTTCGAATAAATTCAATTATATTTCTAGGTTCGCTTTCTGATTATTCATGTTTTCTGGAAGCTTGATAATCGCATGGAGGCCAACAACTTTTATGACAGCGAAACAATTAAAGAACACGACGATGATTTGGGAACAAATCTCTACTGACACATAAAGACGCGGGCGCTTCATGTAGGGTTGTTGAACGTAATGGGGACGAGTTCTAATGCTTGACATGGGAAAAGACACGTCATACATATTCCCTCGCTCGACTGAAGCCAATCGTATATGAGTATCGTATCATCTCGAGCATGTGAACCTACCACACTTAAGAAAAAGGACTGGTGCGTTGTGTTTAATTGAATTCGTCAGAAATTTAGATTTCTTTCGTCGATACCAACTTGACAGGAACAAGACCTTCTCTTCATTACAAACAAGACCTTCACAAGGTGGTACGATTTGAACTTTAAACACAAAAGAGCACCGTTCAATGGCTTTCCGGAACGCGGAAGTGTGCTGACGTCAGACTAGCTCTTCAGTGAGCTAAAACTGGATCGAGATCACGTTCCACTTTCACTTTCTTTTCCATTGGGCAGGATGTAAGTCTCCTTCACTCAGTCCTTCCCGCAGTACTTTTCCCGCATTTGGTACGCACAGACGTAAGGAGTCACTGGGTAAGGAAGAGTTCTCTATTCAGTAAAGTATAATCTATATAAGGCCGAGTATCGGCAAAATCTACCAAAGTATACATCGCCTGTTGACATAGTACTTCTTTGTCAGGGTAGTGACAAATGCAAATTAGGATCCCCCGAATAGAGACTAAGGAGTCATAGGCTATCTGGCATATTTGCCCCAATACTCATTGAGCTACATGCAATCTGCATAATTATGATGACGCCATAAATGGTGCCAACGCTACATATGATGACGCCATACATGTTGAAAAACCAGTTTATTGATAAATCCATTGACAATAGTAATAATCTTTATTGCAGGTTCATGCCCGAGGGCTAAGTAAAGTAGTGGTATACATAATTTTATACTTTACAGAGAAGGAGATCTGTAGATAAATCAAAAAAGAAATTGTACATCAAAATCCCTCCTAAAATATTTCACTTAGATATACACTATTCTTCTATAGTTGAGCAGCCGACAAATCTGTTCTGTGTGGTAACTCTACTCACTACGGAAAGGTCAAATGCACCGGCCGTCCATTTTCTCACATAAAGTCTACTTACCTCTCTGACCCCGTCCTTTGGAAATGATGCCGACGGAAAATGCCAGGTTCACTGGGGTTTCCCGAACCGGGAGCGGCGCGACTTGTGGGCGCTATGAAGCGCAGAAGCAGGGTAATTCTGCTCAACAAAATCGTTTGTAAGCCATCACGGGGATTTGCATCCACTTCCTCTTCTAATTCCGTGGTATTTAACTTTTCAAGAAAGTTATTGACATGTTGGCAGGTAGAGTGAGGTTTTCATTTGCATGTAGTGTAAGAGCAGTAAAAAAAAAATAACGACATTCAATACATCAAGGCAATGACCTCCCCGCAAACTTGTATTTAAGCATCAGATGTTACTCGTCATATGCAGAAGTTCAGAAGCTTTGTATATTCTTCCTCTTCTCATTTATTCGTTTGTTCTTAACTTTTTATATTAATATAAATATTATGGACATCTTGGTTGTTAGAGCAAACCTAGTGTCGATCGTGTCGGCTCTTCGCATCATGTAGTTGCAGAACAAGCAATGTCTAATGTCAGCGAAGTTAAAACGATTCTCAAACTAACTTAGCGTGGATTATCATAGCAATGAGCTAAAAGCAAACATGAGTCAAGAAAGAATCAGAAGTTACTCTCCAAGAAGTTGAAGTGTCTGTTGAGGAGGATATTTCGACTGATAGGGTTAGGCATCAAAGTTCAATAACTCCGAGGTCTGTATCCTGTTGCGACTTTAGTTGCTCCGCTTTGGAAACGTTTCCGGGACGGTTGTCAGAAGAAGACACCGACCTACATCTTCAGCCCCTGCTTTCATGCGGAGTATCAGAAGTATCAAAATGCATCGCTGCCTTGACATCAATCTCCGCAGCCATCCGTCCATGAGACGAGCGGCTTACGATAAGGAATGTCTCATCTTCCCAGGCGTAGAGGTAAGGATCTACTCCATACTTCATACCGCGGGCCAGACAAGAAAAATAGCAGCTGTCACGGCGGGTTCCTGATACATCAAAGGGCCGGAGGATGCAGACACTTGTCTGTCTGCTGTTTAGCATCGCCCGTCTTTCGTTCAATGCTTGGATCATCCATCACTAGTAGATCAAGCTGCTGGTCATCTGTAAGGCTCTCTCTCCACTGGGGTGGCAACCTTGCTGCGATCTAGATTACTAAAAGTATATTAATGTAACTTTATGTGCAAATTCATGCCCGAAGGCTAATTGCAATGGCACATACGGGCACCCGAAGTGCTTCCAATCTGCTAGTGGTTCCTGTGCCCATGAGAAAGGTCTACAGAAGATCACTGGCCTACTCTGGCTCACTTCTTTGCAATACACTCGTACCGGACGCTAGAGTTGCAACCTAAATTTAAACTTTCAAAAGACTTTCGTCACGGTAGCGATCCAAAAACGTTGAACTAATGATTATTATTTGCTTTCATTATTTATGTTATATTTCAGTTATATATGTAGCATTCGTCTATTCTTTGTATTAAATTAATTTTGTGTTAACATTATTTTTTTACCCCTGACACTCCTCCCAACTCGACCTCCACGAAACGGAGCACTTTCGAGTCTTAATAAAGGCACAAACAAAAACAAACCATAACTAAAGAGAATCCACCAGCTTTGTTAGCACGATCGCATCAGTTTTTTTAATCCCACATAATCAAATCAACATGGCCTGAAGCCCCCTCTTCTCTTAGGAGGCGACCTTACTGCGATCGAGATTATGTTAATGTAACTTTAGGTGCAAATTGATGCCCGAAAGCATATTGTATAAGTATCGACGGAAAAGATGACAAATTACATGTAAATAAAGCGTAAAAATGATATCTTTTAACCATAAAACTGCTGTGCGCTCTGTCAGATTGCTCGATCGACGTTCGATCGCCGCCCTAGTTAGATACAGGTGTTAGGGCTTCAAATACGGCAGACCATTATTCCGATTCCCTGTCTCGGAATTTCCCTTTGTGTGATATGAGCTGATACATATATGGGAAGCGCATCTTTTCTTTGGGGATTGGCAATACATCATACCCGGGTCAAACCTGCCAGTCAGCAATATTCCCTGGCCTTGACATATTCAAAACTTTTGCCACCTTAACCCACTTTTAAAGACGGATTGTTAATACGCCAAAACTGCATAATCTACAATGGGGATTAGGCGTTATATACCGGTAAATTGGAGACCGATAAGCAACTGAAAAGATGCGAGAATAATATCATAAAATGGTTGATGAAACTGTCAGATCTTTAGTGATGCCCAAACGCCCAAAGTGTTATACTGAGGGATAGATGAGACGCGAAGACTGGCCGATAGCCGATAAATATGATATTTTTGGACTCTCATAACACTTCCTCAAAGACATGGGGTTGAATAGATATCGCACAGAGGGAAGCAAAAAAAATACTCGGCTAACTTTGAAGTCAACAAAGCTTGCAACCAGGTACTAAGGTATATATTTGTACATCGACAGCTAGATCATACAGCGTCCAAACCCCAAGCTTTGAAACCAAAGTTCACGGCCATATCCCAGCATAGCCACCCGTATTTCTGACCATATAATTCATTGCCGAGAAATGATGTCTTGGCACATAGCCTTGCACTGAGTAAACTATCCGAGATAAATGTTGTAATTTCAAACATGTCCAACTACGTGTTTGTCGACACTAAACTCTTTTAACAGGTCTTTCGTTTGTAAAAATCACCAGTAATTAAGGCTGCTGTATGACCAAAGCAACTTACCATATGTCTTAACAAGAACCCCAGTCTACAATTTCTTTCTAAACTTCCCCCAAATCTTACGGCTATTTGATGCTCACCATTATCGTATCTTTCTACAGTACCAATTATGGCTGCTGTATGGCAAAATCAACTTACCAAAGCAATTCTTAACAAAAATCTACAATTATTTTCTAAACTTTCCCTAACTCTTTCGACTATTTGATGCTTGCCATTATCGTGTCCCTTGAAGCTTGTACCGCACCTGCCCTTCTCCAGACGTTATCAATAAGACCAGGAGTCACGTCGCATTGTCTCCTAGCTGTGTAGGAAGTCACTCATGCCCGTAAAGTGCCTCTTCCTACATTCATGGAGGCGCTATCAATGATTTAGTCGTCTGGTTCCATCGCCTTGCGGTCATCTATTCCAGTCGCAAAAGAAAGGAGGTGCGATGCATTTGCAGCTTTAATGGCATCACAATCAACCAAGCCTTTGTTGGCGAAGTCGTGAAAGTTGTTAGCGTGTTGGGAATACGGATCCACCAAAGTGTATGAGCAAACACCCAGATCATGGTACAGTAAACGTGAACAAAGAATGAGTGATGTAACAGACAGTAGTGCTGTTTGTTATATCACTCATTCTTTGTCCACGTCTATGTGCAAAGGCAAGTTTGACAACTGTATGATTGTTCATTGTAACTCCTGCAACCGAAAACTGCAATAAACCATCTGGTTATGCTGTGAATAAACGGTTTACGAATGAAGAAAAGTACTGGTTTTATGTAGGCAAAGAATATATGGCAGGTTTCACCTTCTGATGATAGCAGTGTCATTCACCGCATTCTGCCATTCAGACCGGCAAGCTGATAGGTTGGTAGCCCGAAGAAGCACAACTGCAGATGAGTTGAAGATCTATGGCGCAATATCCCCACTCAAGCAACGTAAAACTATCTCTAAAAAGTTATACTATCTCTGAAAAAGTTATACTATCTCTGAAACAGAAGAAATGCGATTTATAGTTTATTGTTAAATATTTCAATCTTGCATTATTATGAATAAAATGTTTCCGAATGAGGAAAGGTACTGGCATCATCCAGCTCCAGAATTAACCAACTGAAAAGAGGGGGTGTCATTCACGGCGCTCCGAAAGGCAAGCTGACAGTTGGTAGCCCGAAGAAGTACTGTAGATGAGGTGAAGATCTATGGCGCAATAGCCCCACGCAAGCCAAGATACACTATCTCTGAATACGACGAACTGTGATTGATAGCTCATTGTTAATCTTGCAGTAAAACATAAACGCCTTGTATTTTTTTAAATAAAATGTTTACGAATGAGGAAAAGTACTGGTTTCATCCAGCTAAAAGATTCGCAAAAGATGTCAGCTTCTGATGACATTTACCGCGCTCGGAAAGGCATGTAGGTAGGTTGGTATCCCGAAAAAATACTACAGAAGAGTTGTGGATCTATGGTACGATATCCACACTCTGGCCAGGTTACAGTATGGGAAAGGAGATATGTGGTTGATAGTTCTCTGTAAGTCAATCAAACACGGAAATAAACGTCCTTTTATGAATCAACGGTTTTCGACTGAAGAAAGATACCGGTTTCCTCCAGCTCAAGAATTCACAACAGGCATTGAGATCCGACAAGATAGAATGTCCTTCCCCGCGCTCAGAAAGGCAAGTGGATGGGTGGGTAGTCAGAAGTAGCACTGCAGATGAGTCGAGGATGTATGGTGCAATATCCCCATACACTGGCCAGAGGCAGACAGCGGAATCCCTATAGCGGTGTCCGTGAAAAAAGTACTGGTCTCATCCAGCAAGGCACGTTGATATGTCGGTTGCCCGAAGAAGTACTGCAGATGAGTAGACGATATGCCCAATCTTTTGCAGGCCAAGTTACACTATCTCTGAAAAAAAAAGAAGAAATGTGGTTTACTTATTCTTTTGCAATTAAACACGAAAATAATACTCCCTGACCTTTCATGAATTAACGGGTTGCGAATGAGGAAGATACCGGTATCCTCCAGCTCAACAATTAACAAAGGAATTGGCCTCCGACAAGAGAGAATGTCATTCGCAGCGCTCAGAAAGGCAAGTGGGTGGGTGGGTAGTCACAAGAAGCACTGCAGATGAGTCCAGGATCTATGGTGCAATATCCCCATACACTAGCCAAGCTACAGTCTGGGAAAGGAGATATGTGGTTGATACTTCACTGTAAGTCTTACAATCAAACACGGAAATAAACGCATTGTCCTTTTATGAATAAACGATTTTCGTATGAAGAAAGGTACCGGTTTTATCCAGCTAAAGAATTCACAACAGGTATTGGCCTCCGACAAGAGAGGATGTCATATACCGCCCTCAGAAAGGCAAGTGGATGAGTGGGTACGGGTAGTCAGAAGAAGCACTGCAGATGAGTCGAGGATGTATGGTGCAATATCCCCATACACTGGCCAGAGGCAGACAACGTAATCCCTATATAGCGATGTCCGTGACAGCCTATATTCCGAACAATCCTATCAAATAATTGGAAATGACCACGGGCTTTTACCCCTTTCAGTCGCGATGTCAGTCCATAAAGTACAGTTTCAATCTGGCATGACCCGGGGACGGCGGACCATCTGCTGACGGATGCAGCCTGAGACCTTCACCCACAGGTTGTTGAACCCGCTTGGCAAGTTTCTGTAATGTTGTTTTACCGTACGCGTCGCCAGAAGGTTATGTGTTGAGCGCGTTTGAATGTGTATGTGTCCGTAAATAGTATAACTCGAGAAGCCTTGGATGGATCGTAATGGTATTTGGTAGGTTGGTAGGGGCACAAAAACGAAGGTCAATTTCGATAGCCCCCCCCCCCCCCCCCCCCCAGCGGACCATCTGCTGACGGATCCAACCTGAGACCTTCACCCATAGGTTGTTGAACCGTTCTTGTCCGCAGACATTCAAGTTTGTGGAATCTTTTATTTTGGAGCCAGAGTAGGGGTGGGTCCAGAAAAACCGGACCTGAAAAAAATCGGTGTACCGGATGTTGGACCTAATGGAAAATGAACAGATTATCTGATCAGGCATTGACACGTTTTAGGGCTTATCAGTCGAAGAAAATAACAAGAACGAAGTAGTAAGAGTAGAGTATATAATCATTTCTACCAAGTTTTACAGTCAATTATACAAAGGCAGTTAACCTTGTAGGATTTTAGAACGTCAATGGCAGTCGAACATTCCACAAAACAGATTTTTCTCTAACAAAATGCACCATTGTTTTAAGCCACTTTCTCTTCCAGCTTCCACATAAAGCCTCCTAGGCCTTCTCCTGTCTGGTTACACTACCTCTTACACAAAGAAGACATGTGGTTGTAGCCTCCTTCACCAGCCTCTCTGGGAACCTTGGCGATTTTTTTTCATGGGGGGGGGGGTCTGAACTGAACTGATTCCGGGAAAAGAATATATGACAGGAAAGGAATATATACCGCTTGTACAGGCTAGACGTCATCGGGTTCCCAGTAGCCCCCAATGTCGTCTAGCCCATGCAAGGTTCCCAGAGAGGCCGGTAAAGGAGGCTAATGTGGTTGAATGTAACTCTTGCAATCAAACGCGGAAACAAACACCTTGTCCTTTCATGAATAAACGGTTTGCGGATGACAAAAAGGACTGGTTTCATCCAGCTACGTGTTAAACACTGCTTCTCTGGTAATCTCGCCGACAAAGGTGCTGAAATGTTCCGATCAAGGTTTCGAAATCAGCCAATAGAATTAAACCATTTCAATTGAACTGACCAGGTCTTTAAGTGTGGCTGCGTGAGTTTGAAATAACTTATCTTATATAAGCAAGAAAGTTAAGTTTAAGCTTTACAAGCAAAATGGATAGCTGTTATTGTTAAATACGTTGCAGTTATTTAGATCATAGTACTGATTCCAAGATAAAGATGGTGACTTGGAGATCTTTCAGCATCTCAATGAATAACTTACCAACGGTAACACTTGGGAGAGGTACTGAATACTGGAGTAGCCAACATGTTAACTTCTGGACTACATTGATCCTGTACAATGTTATATTTGGTATTTGGAACTTTATTTAGATTTTTGTCTTCACATTTTCCATACCATACATCTTTCATTTGTAAACCTATTACTGTCATTGTGCTGTACTGTGTATATTTAAAATGCAATAAAGAAAAAAGAACACTTCCGACATCTATCTCAACACAGTTCAAGGACGTACCCCGGGTAATCTATCACGAAGTTACGGGTTATTCATCATGTGCAGAGTTACAGAGTTGGCAGGAAGTTTATGACAAGGTTTTGTAGGGAATGAAAACTTTTCCTACAAAATCATTATAACTCAAAGAGGTGACCGTGACAAAACTAGGTCTTACACTTACGTGTTATATGTATGACGCAATGGACGTGCGTATATTTCCCTACAAGCTCAATGAGTAGGCGGGTTAGATTGAAGTGAATTTCTCAAAGGAATTTGGATTTTGAAACTCGTAAAGCTTTACGGCTGAGCCCAGGCGCTCTGGCCGGAAGCGTGCACTAACATATCAGAATAAATCAATATCTTATTATCTCTATCCATCCCAGACGCCTCGCTGTAATAGAAAACGAGCGAGGGGAGACGCGAAGAAAAAGGATCGCGGAAATTCTGGTCACCTTCCGGTTAACAGACGGTAATGAGTGGTCAATAATAGATCACGGTCCGTGTGCGAGGCCACGCGTCTGATCGACTCCTGGCCTTGTGCGCACCTGGGAATGTCGTGGTCTAATGTGACGAATTGTGTTTGTCAAAGGACAGTTCATTCGTCTAATTACACATCATTATTTCATGGCAAAACTGTCAAAGGTGCCAAATTGCTGATGAATATCGTTTTAGTAGTATCGGCATTTGCCCTTGGTATTCTCAGGGGACAGCTCTGTTAATCAAGTTTAACGTTGAAGAGTGGTCCAAGCTTCATTGCCAATTTGCGCCGACAGGAGTATTGCAGATGAAGTGATCGTTACGTAACTGGAGTAACACGCTTTTAAAGTTGGGCTGCGGATTAAAAAGGGGCGGTGGGGGAAATGGGGTCTGTTACGGGAGTTATGGGTCGGGCTGGATACTGTAAAATGTAGTGTAGTAGACATATAATCTCTATCTAAATTCGTTTGTGCTTATAGTCGGACTTTTATTGCACTTGTTGTGTCGCCTGCCTACTGATCACATACTTATTTTGCTTTAAAGGTATATATTCTGTACATAGTGATAGACTAAATGTTGTTCAGGACCCTTTATAAAGTATGTATAAGAAGTAACGCTAGAAAAATCTTTGGTGTCTTGAAAAACTTTGGAAAAACTCACTCTCACAAAGTGTTCTTCAATCAATCTTTTACAAGACCCGAAAACCTGACGGAGACACATTACAATCTCTATATGACACGAAAAGCATGTCACATCGTTTGTCATTGACTACTTTCTCTGTACTCCTTAGGAGACGACGAAACTTAAGCGGCGGCAAGAATTTCAAGATGTTGATACAGGAAGACCCAAAGTGTCACGAGTTCACGACTTGGCGTCCAGGAAGCGAGGAGAAAACGGGGCAAATGTAGGATTAGCCCAACATCCACTACTTAGATGGCACAGATACCGCACCAGCGACTGGCATTGATGGATTGGAGCGCTGGTTTACGTAGGACCATAATTTGCTTCGGTCAGATAATGTCAGGTTGGATTTTCCTCCGAAGATGTTTCCGGCTGATTGGAGTCACTGCTGCAGATGAGACGGGTCCTGATGGAGGCGGCAATGCCGGGACATCCAGGATTATTCGGCGAAGAGGTTCGATCCGTCGCCTGGATCGGTATCGAGTTTGTCATGATAGGAGCGGAGGTGGGATCCGCGGAGACGGTCGGGTCAGGACGAACCGTCTGAGTGGATGGTTAAGGGGCGCCGGGGATGTCTGCAGTAACCATATTCCACTGCTGAGGCGGTACGGATAGGCCAGAAGGGCCAGGGTTAACGCGTAACATGGGTTGAGATTGAGAAAATGTCTTCCGGGTGTAAACATGAGTTTGAGTACCTCAGACAACTGGGGTCTACTTGCGGTCAAACCAATCGACCCTCGAGAGAATTCAGACTCACTCGGGACTCTTCGGTATCTACAAGTTCAAGGGCAAACCCGTGGGTGCAGATTGAGAAAATGTAAACACGACTTTGAGTACCTCAGACAACTGGGGTCTACTTGCGGTCAAACCAATCGACCCTCGAGAGAATTCAGACTCACTCGGGACTCTTCGGTATCTACAAGTTCAAGGGCAAACACGTGTAGCCTTGATACCAGCTTCGGTGGACTAAAGCTTAGTACCAAGGCTGGCGCCCAGTCCACAACACAGACAAATAGAAAGAAAAGTGTATTTCTCATCGGTCAGATTCTCAGTGATGACTCCAACATATTCCCTTTACATGAAAGATAAAGAAATAGCCCATGCAATAAAAAGGAAGATGCAAACGTCAGAATGACACCACAATACTATCGTCGTGCGTAACGCCACTGTTTTTGGCTCAGAACCAAATGCACTAAGTTCGTGCCAGCGATGGGTGCAATAAGATTTAAAGTCGAATCCTCTTTGCGGAGTCTTTGAAAAATCCTATTTGCAGTTTCTATTCACAAGGGAGACGAATACAATATCAAATGACTACGCTGGTTGACCATGCATCAGATTCGAAGCGTCGTCCTGATAAATTGTTATGCGCGGACATTGGTCATGATGGTGTTATAAAAAGCTGTCAAACTTCCTTCCACTCCCACTTCTATAATCCATTTCTGTACGTGCCCAACAGATACGTGGTCAGCATAAAACTACGTACAACGACGCGGTTAAATTTCTCTTCCATATTAACCAAATTATGGTTTTTCGGATAACGGCTGTTCACATATAGATTCGGTCTTAAGCACACAATAAGAACAGTATTGAACTGTTAACTCGGACTTGGGTGGCCATAAACACGTTCGACCCGCGCCCAGAATCTCCCTGCTTGTACACGCGGACCTGGAGGTCATGACGACACGCCCTCGTGACAACTGAGTTGATACATACGGGGCAGATCCATGATAAGGTGACTCATCTTGCTACAGATATGGCACGATATTTAGAGTAGAAAGATGTCAAGGTCTTCTGCTGAGGGATGTGTTTTATCGACTGCATTTCTCGCAATATGCCGGACAAATCTGGCTTCCTGAGTGTATCATCGATTGTCAGCTTGGGATCTGCACAACTTTGAATGATACATCGCTAGAATAACTTCTACAGTTGTGTCGAAATAGAGGAATATTTTTACAAGTTGGTGTCGAGTTGATGAAAAAAAGTTTTGTTGCAAATTCATACCCATTGAGTTAATTGCAAGTAAACAAACGTACTGCCATTAAGTGATTGGATGTGGATTGATTGCAACAAGGTTAGAACTGTTCCACGGTGAATAGATGGCTAGATGAATAATCGAATAAATGAATACGAGACAGCTTCGTGACATCATTTTCCGTATCATACATGCGACACCATAGTTCCAATGCAAAACTGTCCATTAAGTCTTGTCCCATGTTATACATTCGTTCTGCTTAATGAAATAAACATTGGCCTCCAGGTCATCTTCATGCCAGGTTGGTTTTCAGGTAGGTCAGCGTAAAAGTTAATGACCCTTTATCTTTATTCAATTTATGTTGATCGTAAATCTCATCATTAACGACCTTTATATTGGTTGCCATACATTGTACATTGTGCGATTGCTGAGCAATAAAATTCATTTATTCATACATATTCTTGATTACAATTGCAGAAGTAGTAAATAGCATTTTGAGCTAAAAGTTTCCATTTTTTGTATTTAAAGAAGCTTACGTGACCAAGGAAATGTGACAAATTTCTTCGTGTAAGAGGTCATCTAAATTGGACCCCATCGACCGTCCCTTAACAGCGACGGGGGCCGATACCAGCTGCCGAGCACCTTTGATCCGTTGATGACGTCACACTACCGTTCAGATCACGTGTCGCGGGTCATGTAAGCTCGAGAAGGAAAAGATGACTGACCGGAAGGTTGTTGGTGAGTTCTCTAAATTGATTGTGTGCGGAAATAAAGTGTACTTTTTTGTGTTAAGAAAGTTTCCTGTGTTCTTATTTCAGCATCCCTCCCACGTTCCTTCTCGGCCCGCCCCAAACTAGTTTGTGTCTCAAGGCCAAACGGTGTCCCCGCGGAAGGAGATTATTGCGCCCAGAGTTCGATTGGGGAAAATAAAACGGAACATCGTTACAAGATTATGGGCGGCCGTAATATCACCCCTTTGTCCCCCAGGTCTTTAATCGTCTCCCGTTTCATCAGAAAGAGGTTATTATCGATGCGAGGAGTGGCAGAACAAGAGCAGCGGAGGCCGCGCAGAACTCCGGAGGGAACGGAAGCGGAGATTCGCGTTCATCCCGAGTTTGTGGTGACACAATTTCATCTGGCGATGATGAGAATGTTTGCAGAAGTTAACTTCGAGCAGTCACGACGTTCCTCATTGAGTTTTCAGACTTCTTGGAGGGCGGTTGATCTGGTACAGAAGAGAACCGCCCTTTCATTCCGTACCGCAGACGATGGAATAGATAGACTAATGGGTAAATATTAACTTCGGTCTTCTTCCTTTGCTTCATAAAAAAGTATATCCATGGAAATATAGATTACACAGAAAGCAGAATGAAAATATACTTAAAGCTGCACAGTTCTATTGGCGAGTGTTGGAGACCATATTCAGAGGCTTCATAATCAAAGAACGAAGTCAGTTTTTATTGCTATTTCATTAGGTTATGATAAATGGCTTTATAAAGGCACTGAAGTCTACATTGTGCGGTGGCGGCCGCACGGGACTCCCAGAAGAACAGGAGCGGATTCGCGTTCGTCCCGAGTTTGTGGTGACACAATTTCATCTGGCGGTGATGAGAATGTTTGCAGAAGTTAACTTCGAGAAGTCACGACTCTACTCATTGAGTTTTCTGACTTGTTGGAGGGCGGTTTATCTTTGACAGAAGAGAACCGTTCTTTTCATACCGCACCGCAGGCTCAAGTCACGATGTAATAGGTAGTCCCGTGATTGAATTTTGATTTTATTACTTTGCTTCATCATCAAAAAGTAGATCCACATGAATAAAGTCTACAAAGGAAACAGAATAAAAAGAAAGACAGAGCTGCCTGGTTGTATTGGCGAGGGTTGGGCTGGTTTTGTGTGTGTGTGTGTGTGTGGGGGGGGGGGGTGTGGTCACATTCCGAGACGTTATGAATCAATGGACGATTCGACTTGTGAGAGAATGAGTGAGTGAGTTTAAGTCAATTCCATTGTTATGTCTTGAGGTTACGATAAATATCTGTATGGGTCAACTGGAATCTACTTTGTATGTACTGATCATGCAATGTGGGGACCCCCTATCTGCAGGTCTTAATCATTGTTGCTTTGATAACTTTGTCTAGTGTCTATTTAGTAGGAAATATTGCTTTTTTTATTAAATCCACACCAAATGTATATGTTTGTATAAATCATTTACTACATTTGTTTTATATAATTTACTAGACCACTGCAAGAATAGTGTTTAACATACGACTATTGGCGAACTTAATACAAAAAAGGCCATGTCATTTATGTACCACGTTTTTTGTCTCCAAATGAATTGTTAGAAGCGTACTAAGATATCATCCTTTACATAATTTTTTAAAGTTTGCACATTTTATTCTGATGTAGATGTAGACCCAACAAAACGTCCTAGACCTTTGCATATCACATGTCCGGGGGCGCTGGCATAAGAAATGAAAGCCATTAGGCTTCATTCCGCCGGGATCCATTAATTACGAACTGCTTCAGTGCAGATTCAAAGCCTTGCAATCAGTGGGGCGGAGATTACAAACGTTAGAAGAAAATAGAATGAAAAGAACGCGATTGAGAAACGAATCCGTGTTTATGAAGTTCGGGTTGAATCATGTCGTGACCGTGGCCATAATCCCTTGATGACGTCAGAGAGTTCCAGTTTCTTTTCTAGCTGTATGACTCGCGTTTCCCAACATTTCTTGCACCACAGGGTACGGGATGTCCTACGAGGTATGTTTTTCCTTTTCTTTTCATCAACCCATGCGTTGACGAATGTGCTAGCTGTGTAGCCTATCCGTCTGGCTTGCGCAGACAATGTGCATACATAAGAGATGTCGGGAAAGCTGTGACTTATGTCCGTAATTATACAAGCGGAGGGGAAGAACTCGAGGGTGCATTCAATGGAGATGTGAAGGCGGGAAAGTCAAGGTAAATTTGTGGGTGTGCCCGGAAGCCTTTCGATTACTCTTCCACTGTGACTTCTTCAGTAGGGGCGAACCTTTTTGAGAAGTTTCTTAACTCATCTGGTTTGTGTTGGAGCATAGCCGGTACAGCGCAGAGAGAAGGTATCTCTGTTAATGAATGTATGCAGATCCCTACTGGACATATATACCTTCTTGGTTAAATAATGTTGCAACAAGACAAAAGTTGACAGATACATGAAATATTTGTCACGGTTACTTAGGTGTATGAGGTAGTTGATGAACATCTTGTACGTTAAACAACGTTGTCCTCTAATTATTTCATCCCAGAGAAGTAAAAGCTTCATTTCCACCCGTCGATTTGCAGGCAGTAATGGAACAAAATGAACCAACTAATGACACAGGGTTATCTTGAGTTTGTCTGACGCTAATACAAGAGTCTAAAAAAAGCTTTGACCAACGCGAGCAATAAGTCCACTGGGAACTTTATGATCAAACCTGTTGGACACTTCAGCAGCTATTAACGTGGACAGGCGAGTGGCTAAAGTCATAATCCGTGCCATAACATGGCGTATTGCCGCGCGTTATTGGCTGTTAGGTGTAATGATAGCACAGAATGTGGTGGGAGGAACAGCTTCATTAGAGACTCAAGGATAACGTTCCCCACGAGAGGGGAGAACCGGAGTCAAGTTTCATCTGATTGTAAATTGTTGAGGACCTGCATTTGGCATTATTGCTGAAGGCGTATGCAACCGGATAGCTCAGGCTATACTAGTCGGGCTGGCTGCTCCAACTGATAGCTCTGTCTGTTCTTGGGGCTAGATGCTCGAAAAGAGTAGACAACCGGTAACTCCGTCTGTCCATGAGGATGTAGAGTAAATAGTAAAAATCATCATCGTAAAAATAGTAAAAAGAAAATAATTATCATTATTATTTATTAGTATGACTACTTGTGTATGTTCTCATCTGCATATATGTTATGTTCAGTTTATTCAAGTCAATTATATTTTGCCATTAATTATGTTTTATCGGGGCTGCTTGAGAAGAGCCGTAGTAAAGAAGACAAATGATGCTTCTGCACCTAATCCTTGCTGACACCTCGAAAGATCCTATTGCTCTGCCTGCGTTGTATGGTGCATCTGTTCGGGTGCAGGACAACTAGCTTTTAATGAATCTTGCTTAAGATTTTTGTTACATATAGCTATTCTTTGTTTCAAAATAGGTATCACTGAATATGGATCTTAATTTTTTTGGATCTTCTTTATAAAATCGTGCCATCTGCCAACAGATGTACCCAGATACGCTGCTGCTACTGCACGATATGCATGATGGGATACTTTCCACGACTTGGCCATAAAATTCAAAATGTCTGTTACAGAAGCTGTATCTGCCGTTTGGGGGCTTCTTTGCAAGATTTGCTTGATTTGCACAGACGCCGAGTTAGGTTAGGTTACGAAGCGATTACCTGTAGTGTATTTATTTGGTCATTTTAGTGTCACCGTCAAGCCCCAAAAAAGGCATACTGCTGAAAGGCATTTGGGCAGAGGAGCTAAATTGTATTTCTAGTAGACTACGTTGATGTGGAAAGGGTAATGTACATGGCCGGGTATGTGAAGAATATGTGAAACAAGCCATATGGAATGGCACACTGGAGTATATGAATACTGTTCAGATGAAAAACTGACAAACGTGCAAAAGTAGACATTACTGGTTAGGCCTACGTCACATTTCTTATCTGGTGCTCGGCCGGGCTGTTTACGGAAAAAAAAAAGATTTTATGCCAATAAATATGCACAAGATATGCCGTTGAATTGTTTTTGGTCCGCTTTGTTTTTTTGTTGTCTTTTATGTTAATATTTGTCGTTCCGTAAGGTTGCTCGGCCTGGCCTCTTTGTGAAAATGTGACCTTAGCCTTACCCGTAGGGAAAACTTTCCAATGGTTCGACGACATACTTGGTGATTGATGGAGGTTGCTATACCACAATTCTTGTTGATCCTTTGCTTACGTTGTTCTGTGAAAAGTGGACATAGAATCCGTGAGAAGTTTCTTTAGGTTGGTACGTTACTGAATGAAGAGACTCATTTTATACAACAATTGATTTATTCACACATTTCTGCAATATAATGTGAACCAGTCAGAATTGCCTTGAAGATGGTGACTGACACTCACCGAAACCTTGGTATGAATAAAGCAATGGTTATGTAAAAAAAGGTTCATTATCATGGAAATAGAATCGATCTTGAAGTAATGATGATGAGAGACTCTTTAAATTCCACACTACAGCTTTAAATTCTATACTACAGCTTTACCTCACCTAAACCATGACCCTAGATGGGGTCGCTGGGAGACCATTACGCTTATCCCAGTTTGTAGGATATAGGGCTTCCCGTAAGAGTTTTTACCATTATCCTGTTAGACGTACTGGTACCATCGCCCCATCACCTCTTCTTATGCTCAGACTGCTACTCTAACACAACCACAGTTTTCATAGCCCACAGGAGAAACATCACTGACTGATTGACTAGGTGAAATTTCTAATAGGTGATTTACTCCGTCTTGTGCCCCACAAAACTTGACTCTCCGTGAAAGTCAGCAGGTCGGCCTGATGACTGGATGTCGGTACGATCGCGGGACGTGCCTTTCCGCGGATTATCCTAACCATTCTTTGCTAACACTCCAGACGCCGTTTTGCTCTCCCGGGAGACGTAGCGTTACGATGCTAAGGCCCCGTTTTCACTAGGACGGCGCTCTCGCCGCGCTCTGTCTGTGACCTCACATTTAACACATCGCTCAACGAATTGCACAGAAAATAAACGCTTCGTGTATTTAATATTTTTAACTTAAATTACACGTAAAGTTTATATTTTGTATGATATACCCACTATTTCCATATTATTATTAGGTCGCAGTGACAGCGCAGCGGCCCAAGGCCCCCTTTCCACTAGACGGCGATCGCGCTGCGCTCTCACTGCCACCTTAATAGGATATGTGTATCATTCACTTTCACACTGGGTATATCATACAGAACATAAAAGTGAGACTGAGGACACAAAACAAAACACACAAAATGTAAAAAGATTTGTTTGTTTTCTATGAAATTCGTTGAGCGATCTGTCAAATTTTAGGTCGCAGAGAGAGCGCGGTGAGAGCGCCGTCCTAGTGGAAAGAGGGTATAACACCCTTGACGCCGTTTCGCTCCCCCCAGAGACGTAGCGTTACGATGCGTTCATGCACCGTTAAACAACTGATGTCTCCGGAAGGGCTTTGTATATTTAATTGCACCACAAGGAAAGCTGAACGCCAGTAAGCAAACGTGTCCAAACTTCTATCCCAGAGATTAGGGGTGGATCCGTCTCCATCTTTTCTCCTCGCTCTGATTTTTATGGCGGCAGGACGTGCGTCATGATGGCACTCAGCAAGTTTATGAAGTTTGTATAATCGTCGTTTTACGTCGGATATTTTCTGCTCATATAATTGCTCATTCTTTCCAGGCTATGATTTAGGAATAAGGTGTTGCTCGAATAAAGACTTGGCTGTGTCGAATAACCAACGTAACAATGTGGACTAAAGATTGGTCAGGGCTTAGTATATTCTGAAAAGTTAAATCGGATTTTTATTTTAAAACCTATATGATATGCCATAAAACCGTACATGTACATACAAACCACTAGGAATTACGTGTGGCGCAAATAACGACTTGGCTGTGTCGAATAACCAACGTAACAATGTGGACTAAAGATTGGTCAGGGCTTAGTATATTCTGAAAAGTTAAATCGGATTTTTATTTTAAAACCTATATGATATGCCATAAAACCGTACATGTACATACAAACCACTAGGAATTACGTGTGGCGCAAATAACGACTTGGCTGTGTCGAATAACCAACGTAACAATGTGGACTAAAGATTGGTCAGGGCTTAGTATATTCTGAAAAGTTTAATCGTATTATTAATTTTTAAACATATATGATATGCCACGAAACCGTACATGTACATACGAACCACTAGGAAATATGTGTTGCGCAAATGACTACTAGACTGTGTCGAATACCAAACGTAACAATGTCTACCTAAGATTGGCCAGGGCTAAACATATTCTGAAAAGTGTAATCGTATTTTCATTTTTAACTCCCTTATGATGTACAACCAAAAACTGGTGTGGGCTTAGTATATTCTGAAAAGTTAAATCATAATTCAATTTTGAACTCCTATTTGATATGCCACAAATCGTACATGAACTTACGAACCACCTCTTCAAGTTTAATTTCGTCACGATGGTTGGCATGACTCGCAACGACGATAAGAAAGACTAGAAAGGCCGACATTTGCTTAAGAGCAAATACAGCATATTTCAGCCATACCCCTTCCCACGCAACATTGGACTGTTCCAAATCACCCCTGCGCAAAAATGGAACATCCTCTTAACAGTACATTATCCCCCAAAGTGGACTGGTATTGTGAATTGATTCCAGGTAAAAACAGAGCTTGCTTCTATTTTTCAGAAAATGACAATAATCACACCTTCCATTCAGAAAATTTTAATCATGACTGAAAATTGTTGAATGACTTCATGTAATGTCATTAACAATTTTCAGTACGATAACTAGGTGTAAGTTTAAAAAAG
This sequence comes from Branchiostoma floridae x Branchiostoma belcheri, assembly GCA_019207045.1. NCBI lineage: Eukaryota > Metazoa > Chordata > Leptocardii > Amphioxiformes > Branchiostomatidae > Branchiostoma > Branchiostoma floridae x Branchiostoma belcheri. The sequence continues at coordinate 3,139,317 of CM033030.1, forward strand.
TATAAGCTCCTTGTGATGTGGGTACATTTATTATTGCAGTGAACTTTTTTTATTCAAGTAGGGCATACGATTTAATAATTATCAAGCAGGTGCAGGTACTGTAGGAGCGTTTGTTTTCTTCAAGCTGTAAAACTGTTAAATTGTTTTACTTTGTATGCAATCAGCCATCGAGCCTATTCTTATTTTAGTTTAACAACTTCCTGCCAGACCCGGAAGATACGATTGAACCTTGTTCGAGGATTTATTTTCGTCTGTCTGGTCAGTCTGTTCATACCCTGGCGCTGAGAGTGTTTTGTTGGGCTGAAACTCTGGCAGTTTAAAGTTACTTACAATTTAAATGTTCAAAGTTTATGTCAAAAAAACAACAGCACTAGGAAATGTGGCCACTATAGACAGGTGGTCACTATAGAGAAAATGCTGATCTATTGACTAGGAACATTGCACAGGTAAGCCAATTGTTTAGATGTACAACTAAGTTCAAATAATTCTGAAGAGAAATATTGATGAGAAAATAATCATTCTCGCCACTGTCTAACTTATAATTACGTATCAAAACTAAACGCAGATTTTCTAACTAACGCACCTTTCGCCGACTTCATCAAAGGACCGCCGGCTATCAATCAAACACGGCTGTTGATTAGACTCAGAGTTTCAAACAGTCATGTGCTGTGTGCCAGTTGACAGCGAACTTCATGCTACGTGATGTTTTACATTGCTTGGACCTTCTTTCCTACAGCGGTGCTTCTACAAAATATTTAGACTGTAACATTGAGTCCCACATGTTTTATAGAATAGAATTTGACGCAGAACAGCGTTTTTTGCTGGGTATTTTTCTTGAAACATGTCCGTGGGAATATCAGCGAGGCGGCGACGTAGGGATATCAGACCGTCAACAAAAGTCGCACGGCGGCTAACGGCGCAGCAAAGATACTAGCGCTATAAATAAGCGCTTCAACTAAGGATGGCAACCCGTACAATATTTTAGTATACTGTTGAGCTAAGTAAAGTTTGTTGTTTATGAGGTTTTAGTTGTCTTTGAAGCTTTGACCCGAAATATTTTAAAGTCAAACTGCTGAAGAGAAGTAAGTGACTGCTACGATTATCGTAGATATGGCCCTAAAAAAACTGATAAAAGAAGCCTTCTCAATAGTCTAAAATGCAAGAGCTTCCGGGGGGGCTTCGCCCACCTGGGTCCCCCCCCACAGTGGCCCTGCCCCTGGACCCCGCCAGGGACATTCGGCGGCCCCCGGACCCCTGTCCGACGCTTTGAAAAAATCCTGGCGAGAAGTCTGTACGGCCTGAGTCTTCAAGTTAACGTATTGTGTGGTCCCGCTTATGAATATTAATTAGCCTTCACTTTCCTCTTCGCTGATTGGCTGAACCATTAATTGAATTAACTCTTCCTGCCGGCTAGACGCAGGTGCAGATGTCGGCTCTGTGGGGTGAACGTCCGAAAGGTCATGGCATGGAGAACGAAAGAAAACCAATTTCCCCTAAAAAAAAAGTGCTGTAATTAAGCCTTTTACAGTACTTTATGCCAAAAATTTTACTTGGATCATTTTACCGACTATCTTATGCCTATCTATTCCAAATGTTACTCATACCAGGGTACAGGGGCGCAAAATATACCGTTATAAGACCGTCAACAACAGTCGCACGGAGCTAACAGCGCAGCGAAAATACCATCGCTAGCGTTTCAACTTCGGATAACAAGTTATAAGTACTGTTGAACTCAGTAACGTTAAAGTTTGTTTTTAGTTGCCTTTGACGGTTTGACCTGAAATAGTGTTACGCTAAACTCCTGAAGAGAAGTTAAGTGACTGCTGCGATTATCATAGATATGCCCCTAAGAACTGATACAATATAAAGCCTTCTGAATAGTCTAAAATGCGAGAGCCTTAGGTGGGCTTCGCTCCCCCTGGCAGGAACACTGCTATATACGGGATCATGAGGCCCCGCTTATGAATATTAATTAGCCTTTGGCCTCCTCTTCACTGATTGGCTAGGTCTTTGATTCAATTAACTCGCCGGCTGACGCGCACAGGTGTGGCTCTGTGCGGGGTCACGGAAGGTCACGTCAGGAGGCCAAAAGAAAACAAATTTCCCCTCAGAAAAGTGCCAAAATTAATCATTTTAAAGTTGTTTATGTCAAAAATTTTACTTGAATCTTGTTACCAAGTATATAATGCCTATCTGTACCAAATTTCAGGTCATTTAATTGTAATACCAGGGAACAGGAGCCAAAAGTGTCCTTTTTTTGGTCAAAAATTGGCCAAAAATCGCAAAAATAAGCATTTTGTTGCACTGTACACCAAAAGTGTTATTGAATTTATATGAAGGGATTATCAAGGCACATCTGTGTCAAATTTCAGCTCATTCGGTTGCAATACCAAGGTACAGGAGCCAAAAGTGTCCTTTTTTGGTCAAAAATTGGTCAAAAAATCGCAAAAATAAGCATTTTGTTGAACTGTACACCAAAAATGTTATTGAATTTATATGGGGGCATTATCAAGGCACATCTCTGTCAAATTTCAGCTCATTTGGTTGTAATACCAGGGTACAGGGGCCAAAAGTGTCCTTTTTTGGTCAAAAATTGGTCAAAAAATCGCAAAAATAAGCATTTTGTTGTACTGTACACCAAAAGTGTTATCGAATTTATATGGGGGCATTATCAAGGCACATCTCTGTCAAATTTCAGCTCATTTGGTTGTAATACCAGGGTACAGGGGCCAAAATATACAGTTTTGGTCTAAAATTGACCAAAAAATCTCAATAAAATCATTTTAGAGGCAGATATGAAAAAACTGAGAAAAACGCATCAAGTTATTGGCCCATTCTACCCCTGTGCCAAATTTCAGATCATTCGGTCCAGGAACGGCGGAGATGAATCACTTTGAAGATTTGACAGGAGAAAGAAGAAGAAGAAGAAGAAAGAAAGAAGAAACATTACGAATACAATATATTTCACCATACTATGTATGGCTGAAATATAAAAAAAAGTTGCGTTTTACGCTACAAATTCCCGCATTAAAGATGTGACCGTTTGTACGAAGCGTGGATGAAATGTGCGAGACGACTATTGATATGACGTATGCCTGGCGGCCATGTGTACACTCCAGCGTGTCGGTTATGTGCCGTGTTACATGTCGTAACAGATCGGGGTGTCGGCGGTTTAATGAATGGGTTGGACCGGGAGGGTTGGAGGGGATTAATAAATAAATGGAATAACAAATAATTCTCACAGCGTACGTGTGCAGATTTTTATATCCTGTAGGCATACAATTCTCTGCCGCCCAAACATAATATCTTACTCATTTTAAACCTGGATTTGGGGTCGGGCAAGAATTGTGATACTGAAAATGCAGAAATGTTCGCGGTGGTTTAATGTTCGCGGTTTTCGCGGTGGCCGCTTCACCGCGAACTTAAAACCACCGCGAACAATTTTCTATGGCAGTAAGAGACTACAGTGCATGGTGCAAACGCGAACTTTAATTTTTTTCAATAACCATTTTTAGGGACGAAACTAGTATTTACTTTTATGACATCTTTCTAGTTTACAATGACTCGACTGAATTATGATATTTTCAATGACCTTGTTTATGGACGAACAGTGACGAAGCTAGTATCAGACTGAATATCATCTTTATGTTTCATTTGAACATGTGAGGTAGGAAAGACGCCTCTCCGCAATGTTAAGCCGATAGTATGGGGCTAAACCTTGAGACGGAGAGGGTAAAAGTGATGAAATGAATGAGCTAATGTTGATCAATTGTTACTTTCATTTTTTATCATTCGCAAGAACAAAGATGATATTAAAATGCACTTCATGGGGTATCTTTATGTGAATGAATGACTTATCACAAATAAAATGTACATTCTATGATACTACAAGGACTTCCCAGATTGTTACGATAAATAATGCAAGAAAATGAAAATAATCGTTAAACATGTCTTTCGCGGAAATTACTTCGGCGCTAGCTAATCATTCAGAAGAAAATGATATCAAACTATACTTTATGTGATACTTTTATGCCACGGAATGACTTATCACAAATAAAGTGTACATTCTATGATACTACAAGGACTTTCCAGATTGTTTAGATAAATAATGCAAGACGTTTCTTGTGGAAATCAATCACTTAAAGTTTTTCAATTTGCAATCAGACATAAAGACCCGCTCCACAAAACTCAGTGAGGAGCAGTAATTATCGACGTTGACTGGCCATCCATTTTACAGCCGCCTTCTTTGTTGTTTAACGAGAGTCTCAAGCGTTATCATGCCTCGCCCTTGAAGGAAACAATCGACGATAAAACGGTGATGGCCCCGCGGCTGCGTATCTCGGACAGTCCTGACGTTTTGATGGGTTAGGCCCCCTTTCCACTAGACGATGATCGCGCTGCGCTCTCACTGCGACCTCAATATGATATGAGTAACCTTCGCTTTCACACTGGGTTAATCATACAAACGTAAAAGTATGACTTAGAAGACAACAAAACTTACAGCATGTAAAAAGATTTAAAAAGGTTTTTTTTCTTTAGAATTCGTTGAGCGATCTGTAAAATTCGAGGTCGCAGAGAGGGCGTGGCGAGAGCGCCGTCCTAGTGGAAAGGGGCTATTACTGAGGAGTTACAACGGGCACCAACTGCGTTGGCGGTTGTGGTGAAGGAACGATCGATAATGTGAACTGTAAGTTTCTCTACTATCTTTCACCACAGCAGCAAAACTCACGAAATAACACGATTTTTCTACAGTTGATTGTCTCTTAGACAAAACGTATCTACTGCTGTTATTCTAAAGTTTAGTTACCTCGTAGGATACCCTAAGCAAACATTGTCTAATGTATGATTAGCCTGAAATATTTATATTATTTAATTGCATCGCTGTTTATATACAAAGGTACTACAAAGACTGATACTGTATTTTCGACTAATCGAAATAATCGATAAAACAAACCGTAAGTTTCTCTACTATCTTTCACCAACAGGAGAACTCAAATAATAGCGTTTTTTTTTTGTTACAGTTGAGTGTTTTTGATACAGAACGTGTTTCATGGGATGACGCCAGAAATATCGATCGAGTTGTATGGATCGAAATATTAAGTCTCATATGCAGCAAATATGATTATTTGGACCACCTCACGTATATTGCTTGTCACGATTAAGCTAAATTTATAGCTGTTATTCTAAAGTTTAGATAACGAGTCTCGTATAGTATACCCGTAGCCAACATTGTCTCATAACTTATATAAAATATATATCTTACTTTATTGCAATGTTGTGCTATATACAAAAAAGTACAACAAATCTTAACATTTGTTAATCCCTCTTATTATTTTCATGACTAAGTTAAGATTAATGCTGTCATCATAAAATTCTGCTAGTGTACAATGGAAATTACGCAGTGGTTTAACCACACGATAATTCAATATGTACCTGGCATACACAATTAGTGCCACAAATATCACCCATTTGTTATTCGGTGTTCATAATACCTTTATTTCTTTAGACAGCGACCTCGACCTAGATTGACTTTGTCTGATCCATGATTTTAAAAATGCAAAACTACAAAGCTTTCACTAAAAAGATAAAAAGCACATAAAACGTAGAACGATCTTTTTTTAAATCTTTGAAATTATTTCATTAAAATATGTTGAGTTCTCTTTCAAACGTGATGTTGCCACCTTATACCACGTTTCCACTAGGACGGCGATCTCGCCGCGCTCTCTCTGTGACCTAAAATTTGACAGATCGCTCAACGAAACGTAAAGAAAAGAATCGAATCATTTTACACTATCTGTGTTTTGTTGTCGTTTCAGTCACACTTTTACGTTTTGTATGATACACCCAGTGTGGAACTGAAGGTTACACACATCCTATTTGGGTCGCTGTGAAAGCGCAGGTCGATCGCCGTCTGGTGGAGTGTGGTTGCCGGGCCTTATCGGAGTCTGCGACATAACAGTTGATCTGAAATCCAAACATTCAGATTGATAGCCTTTGAAAAATACCCTGCCCCTACAATAATTTAATAATGCTGACATCCGGATACACGCGCCTTGATATATGGTCTCTGAAAAATGATCTGTCGGGTTATCACTGCAAGGCAAACATTTATCTGTCTGCAAAGCGTGGAAAATAAATCGTGCATCATTTAACCTTGGTTTTCTTATTGTAGAATCGTAATCACCAGGTTGATATGCGGCGGGCCTCCAAGGGGTGTCATTTAAACTGTACCCATCCTAGTAAGAAACTTCACGCAACCGTAATTCAGTCTCTGAAAACTTGTATATTCGATCTTTACTGTCATTCGGATACCAGTGTTTCGGGGTGCTCTGCTCATAGATGCACGGAATAACGTAAAACATGTTTATGTGTGTCCACTACTTTTAAACGAGCAGCTTGAATACTCTGCAAACTTTCCAGTATTTCTAAAAGGTGAAGGTTTTCTTGTCTTGGGGACAGCAATGCTAAGCACCATTAAACCAAGCCAAGACGTTTGAAATGTCTTCAATTTCCTTCCGGACAGATATACAAACTTTGCCCAGCCATTTTATTGCTCTTTACTTCGCTAACGATCCGTCTTGCCGGTAGATATGCACATCATGGCCTCGGTTTCCTCTACCCTCATCCGTTACCGGCGGTTTCAGCTGTCACGCCAGCCAATTAAGCTAACAAACCCATGACGTATGGCTACTACCGTAGCAGTCAAACTCTCGACTGTGAAAAATGCTTTCGGCTACTGAAAACGTACGCCATAAAGCAGTTATTCATCGACAAGCAACTGGATATGATTTTGAAAACGGTCGGATGATTCAGACAGCGATCCGAAGTCTTTCATCAGTAAAACTGCCCGTTTCCACAATCATATCCAGTTGCTTGAGTAACTGCTTTTTGTCGTATCTTTTACCTGGATGTCTAACTTTCATCGACGAACTGAAAGCGTAGTAACCATTTTTTCACGTTATTCTTCCTTCAATACTTCCATTTGATATAGCACGTCAGAATAAGACAAAAAAATCATGTGGGATTTCACGCTCAATAGCAGTGTTGATAGATTACTAGTTGAAAATATGTGAAGGCCTCATACGTCTTAATTCTTTTTCTTTTATGCTGTGGTAATGAATTCAACGGCTGTTATTTAGTTAATCTGGTTGCGCTACCAAGACCTTTTATTTATTAACAACCAATTACCACCATTCATTTAGAAGCAGCTCTGCGATCACAACAGCATACGGAATGTGACGAAGACATATTGATGGATACGTCACGGTGCCAATTAGTTCTTGAATTAATTGCCCTTTAAAACGTCCTTGGAGGTCATTGTTACTGGGTCGTCTAAGGACATGCATCCATTGTTAATAACCTAATGGTGTAGGCTCTGACGTTTCCAAGCTTTGAGGGTAAGAATAAAAGTTATAACACGAGAGCCCTAACTAAGCATCTAGGGAAGCGGGAAGAACGGTCGATACCATATTCGGGTTGAAGGCCTTTATATCAGATGCCGGATATGTACTCTCCTTTATCTTGTAACACACAAAGATAAAGCTCCAATGTGTGCCAGTTGATAGACTGCCCTCCTGCGATTATACTGTTTTATTTGTCTTCTTTATTCTCTGACCAGTATTGAAATAAAGCACATGTGTCAGGCCTGAGACGGAATCATTTGGCTTCTTAGTATCATTTTACCTACTCAATGACTTACTTGCATATGGTTCAAGATGGACGATGGAATCGTAAAATGAAGGACGCGTAATTAAGCCCTACATCTTTCGGCAGCGAAGTCATTGATTAAACATCTTATTCCCATTCTTAGACCGAAGATCTTGTATCTCGGCCATCTTTCTCCATTGGCCTGGAGGACGGCCCATGTTAGTCACTCACGATGGGCAGATAATGCCAAGAAAGACGAACCGATCTCTACATATATTCAAAGATTAAGAAAGATAGTCGGACTAAGAGAGATAGGTGCCCTGTGGGAAGGCCAACTGTTGGTATGGAAGGTTGGGAAGCTGCATGGAACATTGGCGCGTCTGACTCATCTTACGGTCACCTGATTTCACTCCTGCAGAATTATTAGCCTAGTTAACTTCCGAAAATCATTTTCAATCTACGCTACCTCATTAAAGGGCAACGCCAGAAACTTTCCTGACTTTCTTTGATAGAAAAAATATACCTCTAGGTAATTTTTCCATCACAGCACTGGTACATGATGCTTCAAATCCCTGAGGGTGTACGAAGCGTACGTCTGGAATCGCATTGGGATCACATAATGATCGTAGTTCCTAGGAGATTTAGCTTTGGTTTTGCGGTTGCACTGACCGAAATGTGGTCAAGCTCTGTACACAAGCTCCAAACTCTGTGTCGTCATGGAGGTACCAGGTGGGTAAAATGTCAGGCAAGATGGCAGCGCTGAGCTTTGGGCAGCCGATATGTTCAAAATACTGTCAGAAATGTAGAGTATGGTGGGTCTGTGCAGTGGTAGAAAAAAGATTTTATTATCATATTTGTATACCAAAAAAGAGCCTCCGGTGTCAAACTTTTCCCTGAACTTCAGTTTGTACACTTCAGCTGGGGGCTACAGTTCCTGTATTGTTCTCCCGTAGTTTATCAGAGTGATACGTCAAATCAAACGTCAACAATTACTTTTGTATATGAGTATAAGGGGACGTCCTGGGCTGTCAAAGCAACAGCTATCAAATGCAGTTCCCAACTTGTGATTTCTCGTGAACATCCGAAACCAGCATAGCTCTCAGTAGCCCTGAGTGACGTCAACGGCTTCTTTTGATAGATATCGTTTGAACAAGCAACAGCCATAGGAGATATAAACATATAGCTACGAAAAAAGGACCTGATATATGCCTGGTATAAATGAATGCATATTTATTGCCAAACTGAATACCAGTAAATAGGAGTCTGTCCCCACTTCACCAGTAAATTCGCCACTCACTAAATCCAAACAATAAGTCAGAACGATTGTAAATGATTTCTTTGAGCGATATTTTAGCCTCATGTGATCATGAGGCTTACACTAACGCTATGATGTACATTTATGCACATTAAAAGCATCATATGACTATGAATGGGATTACCTTTTCTCGTTGAAGTACGTATGACGTAGTGTTGAATATCCTTCGTACAAAAGTCTAGAACGTTGGCATTATTTCTCATTACACCACCACAGGTATTATTCACTATACCCGGCAGGAATACAGAAACCGACTCCTAGTGGCAAACATTTTAATTTTCATTATGTCTGTTGGAACTGCAGGTAAAGAACCAATCTAACGAAAGTTGTAATTGGCAAGGGCAAGGGATAGCCTAGTACGTTGTTTGTTTTCCGCTAGTAGGTTACCTTGTCTTGCTCGATGGTACAAAGTCGATTGGGTTTTTATAGTTTAGGTAACATCTCCTATATGTAAGCTAGATAGGAACTGAAGAATTTGGGGTTATGGAATTGCCATGTGTATACATCGTAGGTGCTGGCTACCATTATCATACACTGGGGGGGGGGGGGGGGCACTCTTCATTCGGCTCATCCATAGACGCAAGGAGGGACCGTGTAGCGTAGTGGCAGTGCCTCGTGACCGAGGGGTTGCGGGTTATAATCCGGCTGCCGTGTCACCGATCTTGTGCCCTTGGGAAAGACTCTTTACACGACTTTCCTCACTTCACTCAGGTGGAAATTAGTACCTAGCTTCGGCTATGGCCGCCTTCTGATGGAGGTCCCGTGTTCGGGGAGAGCAACACCCCAAGCACGTTAAAGAACCCGCCGCATGTGCGAACATGAGCGGATCAAACCATTCCGACTTAATGATGGGGTAGGGAATCTCCCGAGCAGCCCTCGTAACCCCTACGTCGCCTATTGGGTCATTTAGTCCTCACTCATAGTGAGCAATTGGGCTGGTCTCAATCATGATGTTTCTGACCTAGGGTGAAGAGATACTGTTACAGTTACATTCATGTAACCCGTAACCTTGAGTGGCCTTCAGGCCTTGTTACGTGGTGACCATTTAAGTAAAATGCTGATACAGCAAATGTTGTTGCACTAACGACTGTTTGTCACTATCACTTTAGTATTCTAGATATACAAACAGTAAGCTAGATGCATATATCTTCAACTAAAGAAGGGATACTCAATGGAAACTTATTTAACGTCACTAGATAAATTCGAGGTCAGATCGGCAATGTGCAAACTTAGAATCAGCGCCCACCCCCTTGAAATTGAGAGAGGGCGGTACAAAAAGCTACCTGTGGGCGACAAAACCTGTAACCATTGTATTGCAAAACCGGTGGAAGACGAAATACATTTTATTTCCAACTGCCTCTCTAATGACAAGGAAAGAAAGGAGTTCTTTGAAGAGGTATGCAAAACACACAAAAATTTCCAAACGCTTACCGATGAAAACGAAACTATAACGCTGTTAACGTCACATAACCCACTCATCATAGAAAAAGTGGGGTACTTCGTCCTTCACTGCTTCCAGAAAAGAAGTCAAACCCTAAATGCGTAGATTGTAGCTCTCAGCAGTCCATATCATTGATAGAATAGTCACTTGTCTACATTTTCACCATTGTTATCTATACGAAATTACTTTATTTTATGTATGTTTACTATATTTTTCTGTATGTTTCATGTTGCAATTAGCCCTCGGGCAAGAACTTGCAAATAAACTTCAATTATATCTTTAATACGTCTGTGAATTAGCAGGTCTACGTTGATTAGGCAAACGTCTTCCATCATGAATCAAATAATTTATAAAAGGAACTAATTAGATGAAAACAACAGGATTCTTGATTATACCTATCGTTACCGTTAATCTACATCAGAAGTAAATAACTATGTTTTTTTTTTAAATGTTGACTTGTTTTACATCCCTTAAGCACAGCTGGCCTCGCGGTGTAATTTAACGCAATGTTAACGAGATACTCCATCTTTTCAACCATTAGCATCTTGTTGAGTGCATTACCACCGAATGTGTTCTATGTTTTAATGCAATCTTTATTGAGACACGACAAAAGTACAGGTCTACATGTATAACAGCTACTTACAGTACAACTAAACACACATATATGGATATCTATAGGTATGAATAAATCAACATATAGGGGCTAGCTTGTCATTTACACTATTGGTTCTATGGTATAAACATTCGTGGATATATTTGCCTACTTGTACACAGTGTGGATTATCGCCTCCCAGAATGTAGTTGAGTTTATTTATCGAACAGACAGTAGTAAATTCTTTAGAGCAAGCGGAAAGTAATGTGAACAGATCTGTGCGTTTGTCTTTATATCAAGAACATCCCATAACAAAGTTTTAGTTATATTGCCTAAGGACCTGAACCCACATTTACTAGGTGTTAGTCATACTCTGATGACATGTATGTTTTTTCTGAAACACTGGTTAATTTGTTTACAATTTGATTGACATTTACGTTGGCCAATTAGCACCGGGGCATGCAATGCTTGACGTAAGTGCGTTTGACACTGTTTGGTACGAATCATCTAATGACTAATTACTTGAAAATTGTCACCAAATATCGTTGAGATTGATGAAGGTACTACGAATATAACGAGCATAGAAGGGAATAAACATTTGACAAGTAACAAAAATTTTATCTCATATAGGTAATATAGACATCATAGTTACAACATTCAAACTGTATCAGCGTGATTGAGGAGAATTTGTGGTAACCTAATTGGGTCTGAACCAACAGGATCAGGAAAGGAGCTGTGTACATATCCTTTTGATCTCTCCACTTGCAACGTATATCAGTCTTGGAAAAAGTCAATGTCCACGGTCTGCCCACTTCTCATCGCTAATAGCACACAGACAATGTGTGCCTGGTTTTGACACTGTTTGGTACAATTTATCAATTTTGGTCACTTATTGAAATAACTAAATGGAATGATGGTTGAGGTTTATAACGGTACTATGAACATTACAAGTATACAAACTGTTTCAGCGTGGTTGAGGAGAATTTGTGGTAACCTTATTGGGTCTAAAACCTATAGGATCAGTTTGTACTTATCGTTTTGATCTCTCCACCTGCAACAACGTATATCAGTCTCGGAAAACGTCAATGTCCACGGTCTGCCCACTTCTCATCGCTGATAGCGCATGAAATTAGACGGCGGCTCCCGCCACAGCAGCCTCCCCTGACCCGGGGAGTGTAACGAAGGACATCAGTCAGGCTGGCTGATCAAACGAGCGGTTCCAGCTCCACAGGTTTTCCCTTCCCGCGGTTTATAACAGAACTGTGCTCCAGAAAATTAGCCCATAATGAGCGTCACTCAATCGAGCAAAGACGTGAATAATTCAAAGCAGATATTGGACTTCCAGGATACTTCCCCGTTTGTGTACTTGGTTTAGAACTCCCGGGTTAACGAACGTCCTTCACACTTAGTCTGACAAACTCTGGACTGTTCAGGTACAACAAACTTTAGCTACGAGTAATTTACAGTTCCATTTGCCATTTGGTACAGTTCAGTTCAGGTCTCCTTCCGATCTTGATGGATCTTGTAGACAGATGACTCCAGAGGCCATTTGGGGACAGCCCTACATGGTTAGCTTTACTGGGTAAACTTAAGTCTGTTCACTGGGATTGAAGATCGTTCCATTGGCACAGTTCAGTTTAAAGTACAAAGATCGTCTTTCTGATAGATCTTGTAGACAGATGACTCCAGAAACCATTTTGTAGCGGATCTACCGGGTCAACTTTACTTGGTAAACGTAAGTCTATTGACTGGGATCGAGGATCGGTCCATCGGTACAGTTCAGTTTAAAACACAGGTCTCCTATCTTGATAGATCTTTGTTAAAAGATGATTCCAGAAGCCATTTTGGAGCTGTGGTACAGGTACTTTACTGGGTAAGCTGAAGTCTCAAGGCTCCAAGTCATGACATGGTTGACACAAGAGAACAATTGTCTGCGGAGGACTATTACTAGTATCAGTACCAACCCTTTTTCATTGGAGGAAGTCTATATCTAAAACAATGAATATCATAGCCTTTTTAGCAGCTGTTTGTCTTTGTTTTTTACCTTGAAAATATCTTTTGTAAGGGAATCATACTTGTTTTAAACTGAGATGGAATTTAATTAATCTGTCACTTCAACATCTTAGCTAAAAGTTTCAACCAATAAGTCAATCTTATATCACTACATAGTTTTGAAATGATTTAGTAGTCCCCTTGTTGTTGGCACTTTCATATCTGTTACCACAGTTTGTTTATACATCTCATGTACTTACAGTTTTATACGCCGCCAGATTTACCTTCAACACCGTGATGCCCCAATTCCCTGTAAAAGACTCTTATCTTTAGCTTAACGAGGATCAGACGGGTCGTGATGTTATTGAGTGCCCGTTAAGAGGGAGTTCTCCCCTCGGAGGGGATGTATTTAGCACGGCTGGCTCCGGCTTCTCTGCTCCGCACGCCTATCTCACCTCACAGCTGGGGATCGATACACAAGGATAATGTAAGCTGAAGGGGGAAGCTGCGAGCTCGTCAAGGGAAGCGTTAGACGAGAGGCTAACGAAATTTACTCTTAACCAAGTCTAGGTCTAATTCTAACCCACACACGTCTGTCTGTTTCACGTTTATGAACGTTAGATCCGGACATCCGGGTAATAACAATATTCAATATCTACAACTGGATGAAAAACACGAAAATTTACTTCCGAACGTTTTGAGTGATATCCATTCCTCTCCTCAGCGTCAATAGATGGAACTGGCAGAACAATGCAGTACAACTAACCTGTTTGTTTTGACTTGCTTTAGTTGTTGCAATCTAGATCTCTGCTTTCCGTAGAAACATGTGAACAGTTCTTCCATCATTCAGAAATATGTACTTTTGTGATCAATAGACAGCGGATAATGCAAGCTGAAGGGGGAAGCTGCAGGTTCGTCAAGGGAAGCGTTAGACGAGTATCTAACAGAATCTTCTATTACCCACACATATATGCCTGTTTTGACTTTTTATATGCCTGGTTTAGTTGCCTTTCAGTCTCGAGCTCTGCTTTGCATAGAATTACGCAGCTGGTGCATGATCAATAGACAAGGATAATGTAAGCTGAAGGAGCAGACGAAAAGCTTACAGAAAGTCTTATTATTATTAGAAAATCTTAAGTCTGGGGAAATCACACACATGGGTCTTGTTTTGACTTTTTTTTGCAATCTCTGATGTGTATAGAAGTACGTGAACAGCTCTTCTATCATTAAGGGATACTTACGTCTTGCCAGGCATGTTTATAACGTAAATGTCACACATTTATTCGTCACACACTCACAAACACGCAAACACACAGGCCTTCATCCTCCCCCTTTCAACTAAACCTCTCGATAGAGCTTGTTGAATCCGGAACAAGACTATGATGAATTAATCCAGTTACCACCTTCACCTAATACAAAGATCCAATACCACGCTCGTTTTGCACGAGCTGTTCATCAAGGCTCGTTTCTTGTAATTGTCACCCCTTACTAGTTCTCGTCGAAATCCATCTTGGTCAATTACCTACATCCAGAACCTGCCACGAGACAGGGTAAAGGTGGTATCTCACAGCACTTGGGACACCGGTGCGGCACTGCGGGGTTCGAAAGATTACTCAACGGATTTCAGAGATAAAGAATTAATCTTCTTACGACTTGTGTATTTTGTAGTCTTCTAGGTCACATTTTTAGGTATTACGCAATATCTAAACTATAAACAACAAGACAGTGCCGCAGTAAACGAACCCCGCAGTGTCGCACCGGTGCCCCAAGTACAGTGAGATACCACCTTACTTAGGCTTAGGTCACATTTCCAAACCGTGGCCCGGCCGGAATGTTGTAAGAAACTAGAAATTAAAACATTAACTTAGAAAAATACACAAATAATGCCCATGAATCTTCATTCGACATTTGTTGCATTTTAATGTATTTCATCATGTCATTCTTTTCGCGTCCGAAAGCTGCCCGGCCGGCCCCGCTTCGGAAATGCGACCCAAGCCTTAACAAGGCACGAAGTATAAAGTAGAAGCCGTCTCCCAGACGACCGACCTATATGCGGGGGAGCTGTTATCGGAAACAAGAGTCGACGTAGGAACTGTGCGTGAGATAATGAGGAACGGGGTACATCAGCCGACTTGGCAGCAGCAGAGCTCGCCTTAACGTATCGCGGTCATCTCCTCAGCCAGGTCCAGGGCTGCTGGCAGATCATTTATATCCTCACAATTCATAAAAGCACGCCGTTTGAAGGGGTCGATAGTATCGCTAATGCTAATCGAAAGTCGCCTTGTTGGACGCGGGCTTATGTATTTCCCCTTGCCTGGCAGCGGTCCTGACGGTGTCGGCTTGCCACGGAGTACTAGGAGTGAGCTGAGGGTGACATAGGGGTTACGCGTATACTTGAAATAAATAGGCAAATGTATTAAGGACTGCTCTGCTATTAAAAAGAATACCATACCTAATGATTAGCCTACTTCATTGTAATTCTATACCAAAGAATTAAGTTAGCCCTTATTGTTATGTTAACTAGGTTGTTAAGCTTTATCCTATATACCTCTATTTTGTACTTTGTGTAATAGTTGTTGCTATACATTGTATCATGTACAATTCTAGTGCAATAAAGTTCTTCATAAAGAACTTGTAGCATTGTTGACACATTGGTGTTAACTAGATGCAGAATAATCTATGATGATGCATGTCAAGACCAAAGTAATGATTTGATTCATGGTGTCAAATGTTGTTGAATTAATGGTTCTGAATCGCTGCACTTAATGGTTTTGTTGAGAGGAAAAGCATGGTGTGGTGTGGTACAACTTTCTTTTATAATTTTTGTTTCAATTTATGTAATGCAGAGCTCCACAGGAAAGCAGTGTTTACCACTGAGTTGGATTACACTGGATAAATATGACAGAAATTATAAATTAATAGTTTTGTCTTTTCCGCAAACAGCCCGGTCAGGCTCCGTTTTGGAAACGGGACCTATAAAGCCTAGCTGGAATTTCAGTAGGGATGTTTGCTTTTGACCCGCCCACCTACGTGCTCTTTCACAGTCGCCCTGTCTCCGTCTGTTCGACTGAACGCGTCCCGACGGCCTCTTCGCGAATGTTCTGGATAATACAACTCATTTCCTCAAGTAGCTATTAAGATGCCTGGACATTCGCTATGGGGCCGACCGAGCGGGGCTGCGAGCTAATCCGCCGGCACTGTCTGCCCTTCTTAACTCGCTTCTTATTCCATTTCCTCCTGGCGCATTATCAGGGAAAATAAGGAGCGCAGTCTTCATGTTGCGCAGGGGATCAGTAAGAAATATCTGCTGCTGCCTGGAACTTTGATGAAACCAATAAAACCCGCCCATTATTCGGGAATAATGTATAATACTGTCAGCGATTCTACCTGATGTACGGCAGATTATGGCGATTAGTCACCGAGAAAAGTCGTTCGCACGGTCGTCTGCTCCAGCATATAGTGTTGCTAAACGTTACGAGAAAATAGCTACTGGAATACATTGTAGATAGAAACGATATATGGGTTTCATAAGGAGGGAATCTAACGTCTACCATGCAATATGAGGAAATTACGTAATGCAATATGAGCAATGACTAGTTGAGATTTGCGTTGGTGCGATTTCAAGTCTTGCTACAAAGTTGGAATAAGAAGGAGTGGTTAAAACGTTAGCAAGACTAGTCACAAGGGTGTGGATTAACAGTGTTATGGTGTGAAATATTCTATGCCAATCACCAATTGGATGATAAACTAAAGAGTGATGTTGTATTTTACATTAAATACTTTTTTGTAAAATTTGTGCAGCATCAAAACTGCCTAAGGATATGTCTGAATTCTACCGCCTAAAATGCCACATGAATTTAGGGCCTGATACTGACTACGGTCTGTGATGACCACATGAGATTTCGTTTGGAAACAACGCCCCACACTACAACCTTCACTTTTCTTTTAACACTACAGGGAGGCAACCAGTTATCATGCCATGACTTGCGATGAGCTCCGGGTATCGTAAAATAAAGCGGCGTGAGCAAAGTTTGGGGCTTCCCTCCTGAAAAGACAGATGTATCAGCTTTCTTCACGGAAGAGCCTAAGGGTATGTCTATTTTGTACCACCTAAAATGCCTCCTGAGATATTGCCTGATACTGAATATGGCCTATGATGACCATGTGAGATTTCATTTTGAAACAATGCACCACAATACAGCATGAAGACAACCAATCATCATGCCATGACTTGCGATGAGCTTCGGATATCGTAAAACAAAGCGGTGTTCATGGGCAAAGTTTGGGGCTCCCCTCCTGAAAAGACAGATGTAACAGCTCTCTTTGCGGAAGAGCCCATTTACCAGCCCGGGGCTAACTACGGTGTCGCATCACCTGCCGGGGGAAAATTGAAGACAGTCCGCCGCGTTTGGTAAGAAAGGCTCCGCGATGTGCTCATAAACCAGCCCAACTTCCATTACCTCGGCAAATGAAGCGTGAAATGCAGCTATTGTTGTCCTCCGCCTACTTCACGGCACTTCCGGAGTTAAAGCCAATTCCGTCTCAACTTACGTCCCCGGGATTCTCCTGTTTGAACGAGAAGAAAAAAGTAGGGAGAGATTAGCTGCATATTAACCCTTGTCATGCTGAGATTTTTTGTGCAAATTTAACCCCCCTAAGCTGGTAAATTTAATAGATCAGTAGAACTTAATCTATTTTGCGATGCTGCTGCAGATTTACCTCCCCAATGCGGTTTACTGAAGTTAGATTAGTATGATATGAGTATTAACCATTGTCTTGCGGAAAATTTGGTTGCCAACTTAACCCCTGTAAGCTATTTAAAAGTAAATCAGTAGAACTTAACCTACTGTAGATTTACCTCCTCAATCGGTGCGGTTTGCTTACTTCCTCGAGGTTCTTCTGTTTGAACGGAAAGAAAAGAGTAGGAAGAGATTAGCTGCATATTAACCCTTGTCTTGCTGAGAGTTTTTGTGACAATTTAACCCCCCTAAGCTGGTTAATTTAATAGATCAGTAGAACTTAACCTGTTCTGTGTTGCTGCTGCAGATTTACCTCCCCAATCGATGCAGTTTGCTAAAGTATGCCACATTTAAGTGAGAAATGCCCCAAATAGATACTGGGCCCACATACAGGCATTATAGCTGTACATTCTGTATGTATACCGGCTCAACAGAGAAGGATTGAAAGGAAAAAATCATTTGGCAGTGTGTCGTCTGACCATTGATTTCGTTCAGTCTACAGAAGCAGTCAATTAATCGTCGTATTATCACCGGTGCTTTGTCACTTGAACTTGAGTTACAAGAACGGTGGATTTTATTATCTTTTTTACACAAAGATAATGTTCTTGCAGTTGCTACGCATTTCTGGCATGGGCTGTTGATAAAGAGAACCTAAGAGGACCAACGCCAAGGTCGCAGCTGTAAGAACCGTTGTGACAGACAAATCTATGTGGGGCAGATCGTTATTGAGTTCTAGTTAATCCATCACTTTAGTTTTGAGTTATAAATCAAAACCATTCAATAATGAAGAGCAGTAATTTCTGCCGAGACATGAAACTATATAATGATTTCTCATAACCATAACAGCTGCAAGCTAAGAGTCATTCAAATGTCACTGGTGAGATAACGTTTAAAATATCTGGCATTCAAGTGTACCCTGTGATAGCTATTACGCGCTAGTAGTAGCCAATTTGGCCCCATGTCAGAAAATTCCACACAAGTCTTATTGATGGAGCCAGAATGTCCACACAATATTTATGAGCACACCAGTGATTTTAGAACGCTACAATGAACTTGATTAATCTATTGGCAGATGTGGCAACTTCTATTCTTTACTCTCACTTTTCCCCTACTTTCACAACTGGTGGCAGCGGTGACTGGAGTAGGCCAAGCCCCATCTGTGTTGAGCAGGTTGATTTCTTTTAATTGCCCATGACTCAAAATGTGACATTTGCACAGGCCGTTAAGCTGTCATTTCATTACATTCAATGTCATTCTCAAATTTTGTTTTGCAGGTTACTTAATTCAGGTCTCCCTGTTCTAGAGTTCAATTAAGCTCACAGCCTCAGGCAGGCATCTGAGGAACCAGAACATGTTCTCAGTGCCAAAAGCAAGAACTGAAAGACTGAGAAGGTCCTTCGTGCACACAGCTGTCAGGCTGTTCAATGAATCTACTGATCAGTAATGTTACTGGGTCTCGTGCTGGCCTTCCGGTTGTTCACTTACTGATCGTTTGTAACCTGCATTTGTATGTCTATGCCATGTTTTTATTGAGATCATTTGTAACAAATCACACTCAATTCAGGAGGACTGCGGCCTCCTGCTCACGTGGATTTGTGTGTGTGAAATAAATAAAAAAGTACAAAAAATAAATAAAATAAAATAAGCTGTCATTCCATTGCATTTAGTGTCATTGTCAAATTATTTTGTTTTTCAAGCTGCAAAAGACAAGTCAGGTCTCCCTGTTGTAAAGTTCAGTACAGACCGGGTTGCGACCAAACAGTTGACAGAGCTCTCAAAAAATATTACAGATAAACATCGAGCATCCTGCCTATCAGGTACCTTGTTGTCTTACTTTTTAATTTGGCATGATAATATTCAAGCTAGGAAATCTGGGATTTCAAAAATCCAATTGAGTTCCATCGCCTTATACTGAAATGTGGGCTCTTGAGCATCCATGGAAGCTAACATGTGAAGAAACCATACAGAAATTGCAGTCGTGCGTTTCAGGTTATAAAAATGTATTGACAGAAGCAGTGGAGCTCATGGATACCTCTGAATTTAGACCCCCTGTCAAGATATTTTCTCTTGAATTTTTCAACTTCTATCTATTTCCTGATAAGGCCGTTTTGCAGTTGGTATTTTGTATTCACTTCAAACAAGCCCTGGAAAACAAACTACTTCGTGCCCTAGGAGAAAGTTGTTCCAAACGTTTTTGCTTTTTTAAGACAATGTAATGATCCAAGATGATGCGTTACATCATCCAGGAGTCTCTTTGTCTGCTCCAAATACGTCTTGCTGGCTGCTGAATTGGCTGGCCGTAGTTTCGTCGGCCCTTCGTCTCTGATTCCTGAATGATTTCTGGTTATCAGCGGACCTGTCTCTTCCACGTATTCATCACTGCTGTACGACTAATCGCTCTATCCGATGATCGCTCAAGCAGACCGACAGAGAAACTTGAAAGCACGCTTAACTTGAGAGACATACATCAAGGTCATGCCTGAAGGTCATTGCTGCAAACATGGAGGTTGGTACTTGATGTAGTATTTTGTTTTAGCACAGAAGACCGGGGTAGATTGATGGCCCTCCTTGGATAATCAGGGTACATGTGGTCACGGGGGGAGGGAGGTCAGGAAGAAGATTAGGATCCTATCGCCAGATTCATCATTTAGGACCTGCCAAAAAAAAAACTTCTCGAAAATTGCGTCTTTAGAACCAGATAACAGTTGCCATAGCATTGCAAGTATTCCGTAATTGCATCCCGGTGGGCCAGCATTGCTGTCAAAGAAAAGGAAATCTTTCCACTAGCCGTATGGTCAAGATATCTAATATACATTCCTTGGAGTCTAACGATTTGATGTTGGGCTTCAGATATGAAAAGGAAATGTATATAGCTTTACATCACATGTTTCCTGCACGTAGCTACATGTTAATTAAGAAATAAGATTTCTTCCTTAAACGAACTGACAGCTGTCTGTCACGACCGTATCCCAGAATTGTCTGTCTGGTCAGGGTAGATCTAAGAGTGGATGTCCTTCCTGTCTGCCTCAAAACCATAACTTAAACCTATCGTCTGAGATTCTTGGACTGCGGCCATAGATGTACGATCATGGCCAACTTTTCTTTTATCAGATGAACTATCCGTCTGAGGGAGATAGTTGTAGTTATTTAAGTGGCTGAGGGAATGTGGTCCAGAGTAAGCTACCGAGAAGCTTTCTATTGACCAAGCCCTGTTCTTTAGATGACTCCCTACCATGCAAATCCCTTCCATAGATTTCCCTGGCTCTAGATATTGACTTTCGGAGTATTGTACGATCAAAATGACTGCGATCCGTGAATTAAAGCTGCGCCTTTTCAATTTCGGAGTCATCGGTCCATAGAAATCCCCGGATGAGCGCGACAATAAGGATCTTTGACAATAAAGATTCGGTGGATGCTGTTCCGGGATCGTCTCATCTAATAGATATTTACGTCGTCACGATATTTGTTCATCGTAACGTTTGTTCGGTACCTAGATAGATTCAAGCAGATGCACGCGTTCTGTAATTAGCCATAACTCCTACGTCACCATGTCTAACATCATCAAGAATCTGCCTGTATTTTCTACAAGATTCAGCGTCTCTACGTATACGAATGGCTCGGTGGAACACAATGGAGCTTCGGAGTGATGGATGCACGGTAGATTGATCGTGGATAACTTCTAAGTCATCCCTCATATCTTCGGTAATGTTCCGTACTTTGAGCATGGATTTTCTCCCGTCGTTATCGTAGCCGCACATACGTACGTAATGCCCGCCGTGGAGAGAACAAAAATGCGGAGCGAAGTAACGTCAGTAGACGTGGTTAGTCAAGCGAAGGGAAATCCATTCCACCGAAAATGCAATGCAGCTGGTCTCTAGGAGCGAAGATCGACTCTTTGCCGCGGTAGCCAGCTTCAGTTCAGTTCAGTTCAGATCATCCTCTTTTGGGATAAGTAAAAGCAAAGACATGCAAATGTCAATTTGGTTAAGCCCCCTTTCCACTAGACGGCGATCGCGCTGTGCTCTCGCTGCGACCTGAATAGGATATGTGCATCCTTCGCTTTCAAATTGGGTATGTCATAAAAAAACGTAAAGTTGACAGAGAAGACTACAAAACGCACAAAGTGTAAAAAGATTCATTTCTTTTCTTTAGAATTCGTTGAGCGATCTGTCAAATTTGAGGTCGCAGAGAGAGCGCGGCGAGAGCGCCGTCCCAGAGAAAAGGGGGTATAAGGAACAGTCACTGAAAATAGCTTACCAAACAATATTCTCAAAGTAAACCGTAATACCCAGATATTTGGAGAATTACTGAAAGCACCCAAGTCCAAATAAAACCACTTACCCTCGGAATGATTTCCAATAGTAGGCTTCATGCACACCGAGTAAACTGATTAAAATTCAAGTATATCAGGACTCCACGAGCAGCCGTGAAATGAAAATCAAAACAAACCTTCAGTTCTATACATCGGCGTGGAGTGGAAACAACCCTTAGGATATAACGATCCTATAAACTTGTTAGGTTATGGGAAAGTCATTTTGGAATTGAAACTCGGTAGTGCAGTAACCAGATTTGTCGACAAAATCGCACAATAGTATTTGCATGACCCCATCAACCTTCTGCCAACGCGTTGAAGCTTATTTTCTCCATCGCTGACTACTTTGCTCGAGGTCGGTTTTCCAGTCGCTGTGGTGTTCCATACAGACATCCGAATCAACAGCGATAAGATATATGCCAGAAAGCATTTATTTTAGGTGCTTACTCCGTCCCTTCCTGTCGATGAATGTTTTCTCCGTAAATCACTGTGTTGTTGATATAGAAAACTGAGGACCAGTATACAAGTAATGGTATCCAATGTTGGCCTTTTATTCCTGTATATCACTGGCAATAAGCAGTTGCCTCTGAGAGGACGGAATTGCTGCAAGTTGGCAGGATAATGTATGAATCATTTAAAACGATAATCTTTGCATTGCTTATCTTCACCAATGCACAAATTGATACAAATGGTCAAAAATTTTGTCTTGTTTTATAGCTTTTATTGTATATGGCCTTTTGCAAACAACGTTTAAGTGCGAAGCATATCCTATTCTATCAAGACAAAGTTCTGTAATTTTGTAAGAAATGCCTGACTGGATGATCCATTCCATGGAGAATGTTGCCATTCTATGGTTAAGTTCAAAGATTTGCGACCGTCGCTAGTTTATCACAACAAAATATTCCGCTATTTTAGGAAAAGTCACTAAGTTTCGTAGTCCTAGCACACGTCGTTTTGCAGTTATGCGACGTCAAAGTTGGCGCAGGCACTTTTAGCCCCCCCCCCCCCCGTCTGGATAGGGTTAAAGGCTATACATACTTTTGAACTTCTATAATACTTCGTAATCCCTAGAAGTTGGATTGAATATGACGAATTTCCTTCCTACAGAATATGAACATCTCAAGGATACGTTTGATCGATGACTTTGTAGTTACCAAACTCACCCGTCTGCAAAGATGGTCATATCTGTATGTTTGCCAGCATCGTCCCAGTCGATTGCTAAGATCTTTCTGTCTACCGACAACCCATATTAATTTTTATGATCGATGCTTTTCCATTAGTTAGACGACTATCAAAGTCGCTGGCCGGCATTTTGAATAAAAGCTTCTAACATCGCGGATCTCAGAGCACGATCTTCATGTTGCGTCCTGCCTTCACAAGTAGCGCCGTCCATTCAGCTCACATCGGGGTCGATTTGTGCAGTGTGTCCTCATCAAACTGGGGGAGACATCGCGGAACTAAGAACTAAGATGGGGTAAGATGAATCAGAGGGTCAACGTCCGATAGTGGGCGAGTCGTGTCTTTTATATATACATATTGTTTCAGCCTTCTAAAGTTTCATGTTCTATATACAAATGGTGAAGTTTAGATATGGCACGTAAATGGATGATTCGGGATTTTGGGACGTTAAATAAGATAAGAATACAATGATACAAGAAATAAGATAAACTAAGACTGGTTATGATGAATCAATGGTCAACGTCCGATAGTGGCCATGGGTGAATGGTGTCTTTTCCATTATACACAGACACTAAAAGTTACATGTTCTACTTAGATAGCGGAGTTTACACATAAATTTAAATTTGTGGTTTTGGACATAGAATGGAATAAAATTGAATAGTATAGTATAAAAAGGAATAGAATAAAAAAAGAAATAAACCATTCCGATTGCAGCAACAATATTTAAGCTTAAAAGATATGCCTCAAGTTAGAATATGCACGTTTTTTTGAAAACGTTCATCCATCGAAAATTTAGCTTTTGAGAACGTTGAGTAATTGTCAATTCATAACCTTATGAAAATGAATTATATGACCCTAGAGCTGCAAGTGTATTAAGCTTGGTAAACGATATGTTATCCTATAACACGAAGGTAATAATTCCCGCTGTAACCAGGATTAACTGCGCTTAGTAATACATTACAATGCTTACAGTTTAGCTCAACTTTGGAGCTGCAGACCAAGCCTCAACAGATTCGAAAACTATATATCCTCTCACGCAGGGTCGCGACGAATGATGGATCTCAGCCGGGGAGAAGCAATCTGATATCTGACAGCGCTTCAAGTGTTGCCAAACTTTCCCGGGATAAGTTATAGGAGACTGGATGACAGGTTGAAAATAACAATTCGGCCCGGCAGAAGAAGATCGTATTCCGAGCTTTCTACTGTACGCATAGGTAACTGAGTGAAAGTATAGAGCAAAAACATTGTATGAGTCAGTATCATATGTAAAGAGAATGGGCACAATCTTTTGTAATTACCAAACAGATACATAAATGGAATCTTAACACAGCTTTTAGGTAGTAGGTACTCCTATCAGGTGTTTGCTTTAAACATGGACGAAAGCTGTCAAGGGCAAGGACGACCGGGGGAGTTTAATGGCACCTTATCCTCTCAATTTGATGATAACTTACGCGACACAGACAAATTGACAACCTACTAGGAAGACATGAATTAGGAACGGAGATGGATGAATGTATGTGTCATCTCGCCTACGATATCATTCTCTATATCATTTAGATCCCCTTTTCACTAGACAGTGATCGCACGCGCTCTCACTGCGACCTAAATAGGATGGGTGTGACTAAGAAGACAACAAACACACAAAGCGTAAAATGATTATTTTCTATAGAATTCGGTGAGCGATCTGTCAAATTTGAGGTCGCAGAGAAGTGGAAAGGGGGTATATACAGAGAGCTGAAATTTATAGAATCATAGAACGTAGTACTACGTTTCCCTACATTACACACCTAACAAAACATATTCCTAATTAAGTTGTTCGAATTTTTGAATGTAAAACAGATCTGTTACTGGAAGAATTCAAATTCACTAAGTGGAATATGGTTGCGTTGGTTGAGGTTGTATGACTTTATGTATCTGTCAACTTTTCTTTTGTTGCGACATGTACTAAACCCAGAGAGTATAATAAAAAATCAAGGCGTTCATTCATTAATTCTTAAGCTTTTAGGAATGTATAACGGAAACTAAACCAATACGTCACGATAAGTTGTAAGTGCATGACCTTTACATTTAACCTCGTCTAGGTGGAAACATAACGCATTCTGTATTCAAAATCACCTACCTAGATCAGTTTGTACGAACTTGTTGGCAAAAGTGAAAACAATTTACTTTCTGACAAAGTTACGTAAACTTTTTATTGGATTACGGGAATCCATTTAAAGTTGGGACGCCTACGCTGTGTGCCCATTTCTCTCGCGCGGTGCGGTTAGAGTGCGGTGCGTGTTGCGGGGCAATGGGTGGAAGTGATCTCCACCTGTGTCGATGTGATGTGTTGGTTCCGCGCCAAGAAAAAGCGGGTGAGTTATTGGTAGAGGTTCTAGGGATGTCTGCAGATATGTAAGCGGTATTTTTCGTCATTAGACGACCATCAGTTGTACCATCTTCAGCTCATTTTGTAGTCTAGACGTATTGGAAACGTGGCTATCATTGGCCTCAATGTCAAAGAACACAGAAAAGCTGGTCGACCAGTCGTCCATTATAGATAGTGTGGTGCATTTAGTCTGTACCTGCGCTGTGTATGCCACAGTCTGTATCCATTGCACGCGTCAAGCTGTAAAGTTGGGAAAGTTTTACCGAACAAATCGCATTGCAAGTTGAGTGACAGTTCACACAAATCATTTCCCACGTTCCTTCTTCATGCCTGGTCCTGCAGTTTGTACAATGTATGTGCCGTCAAAGTATATATACTTAGTCTGTACCTGTGCTTTGTATTCCGCAGTCTGTATCCGTTTGCTCGCTTCAAGCTGTAAAGTTGGGAAAGTTTTACTGAACAAATCACACTTTGAGTGACAGTTTACACAAGTCCCATCTTCACGCCTGGTCCTGCAGTTTGTACAATGTATGTGCCGTCAAAGTAATCTCCGTCGGCAGGAAAGCGTTTGTAGACCTGCAATCTGTTTGTCAAGTGGCACTTGCCGTGACATTAGGTGCGCAGTCTGCCACCCTTCGGCAAGCTGATGATGGGAGTCGGCGAGCATAAACGTCGCTGGGACATCATCAAGTCGGAGCGAGTCAACATCAAACACAATCAGCACTTGTAACACCGCTTCATCACTTCATCATAGCCACCGCACCTGGTAATAACACGTTCAAGTGCTGTACCCTTTGGAGAAACTGATGCGGTCGTCGGAAGTTTCCGTCGAGTTAGAGGATCATCATTGTTCATCATGCCGGGCGTTCCGGCCAAAACGGGCTTCCTGCTTGTGCCGATAAGACTTCAACTCGCGAGCTGTACCATCCGTCTCCTGGTGAAGAGTAGACAAGGCATGCCATGTTGTTTAGATTTAAAGCACTTTTCTCAGCGGCGCCTGTTTCTTGCCTTATCCACGATACTCATATGGCCCCATTTTGCTAACGTAAGTGACAGAGCAGAAAGTGTAATTTCCGTAAAGTACAGTATACATTTACAAAACTGGCGGACAAGAAGAAACGGAGCATATCTCAAAACAAAAAGTACCCTTGAAATGAATCTTAAGCCGTCTGTTGCACTTGATGTTAACCATAAGTGATGTTGTAGCCAAGAGTAATTCAGCCTCCACTATTTCACTTATGGGTAAATCCAGGTGCTTACCATCTCTGAAGTAGCTCATGATGCTATAGACATCTCCATCACAACGCCAATCTCGATCCGTCACACACAGTATGCAGAACCATTTGCTAAATCTCTGGGATGTGTTGGCTCTCTTCCTCATTTTCAGGCTAGATCAACTCGGCTGAGGATTTTGTTCTGCCTTACATCCACACCATAAGAACATAGAATGATATGGATGCTGCTCATAATAATTCATCTGAAGATTGAATTGTTTTGAACAAGAAAAGGGTCCAATTTCTTCTATACAAACTATCATTGTATTAAGTATTTGGCGGTGGATGACCCGCTATGGATGTTTATAGAGACTACAATTCGTAGCGTTGGAATTCACCTGTAATAGATGTTATAAAGTACGCAACTAAACCGAGTTAGTTGTCTCTATCGTCGCAGATTCACCATAAAACTTTTGTCATGAACTAGTCGTTGATCATAGACCACAGTCTAGATGCTCGTCGAATCCAACCCCATAACGTCATAAGATATTTGTAATTATGCCGTTCAGTTCGGTGAGAGATTCCTTTGTAAGTTGGGAATTCTAGTCCGGTCTCGTCTGAGTAATGCCGAGGTTTAGATTTACACGACTAAGAAGGGATATGCTTTGGTCCTAACACTGTTCCATCGAATCTATGTGATACGTTTAAAATCTCTCAATCACTTTCCTTTAGGTTTTCCCCTTCCCCACACTTGGACGTGTTAGCGTAAAGAAGTCGGACACTAAATGGTATTTGAGGCTAAATAAGTTTAATTTAGGGCTACCTGTACCGAAGTCTACCAAAGCCTTCAAGAAGCTCAAGAGCTTCTAACATACTCAAGAACTTTTTTGTTCTATCCATCTTGATGTTATATTCTGTTCGTTGAAAGTATTTAATTTAGTGGATGTAAAAGGTGCTATATCATATACGTCTGCACTCTCTCAGATGTATGTACGATCTCGCGAGGTCTCAGGCGCAATCTCGCGGTTTCTCGGATCACGTCAGTACACATTATGTCGGCCATTTTTCTCCCGGCAACGCGCTGGTTTCCCGTCAGGCGTGAGGCTAAGTAGGCCCCTAAAGCATTCGTCATCTGTCAGAGACGCAGGGAAAATAATCGCCCTGGTGAGGGAAAGTCAGTCATTGGGGGAGTCTAAATACCACGCTGCTGTATCGGACTGGGAAATTAGCACAGCATAGTCCCGGGAGGGAGACGATTAAGTCCCATCATCTTTCTCATCGCCATCGATTTTAATCACTTAGACACCCACAGGGCCGGTGGAAATGGGTAGGCGGGCTGGAGCATGGGAGAAATTAGGGCTTTGTTATCATACTAGTACCGTACGGCCAACTGGCCATGGATTACAATCAGGGTTGTCAAGGCGCATATGGTCCTGAATGGGGCGAATTGTAAATATTCTGCATACGGCACTCGTGCAGATCATGGTAGATTTAGGGTTTGGTTTCTCGAGCCTTTGTTTCTAGTGTGTTCATGTCTGCCTCGATGTAAATCATCCGTATTAGAATCAGTCATCGGCCGAGCAACTCAGCCTTGCATGTAGATGGCGGCTGATCGCATTATACCGAACCACCTGTCACGCTTGAGCTTTGTCTAATCTCCAAGCAGATCCTACGGTACCATACGATAGTATGAAAAGCTGACAGAGGTATGAAGCCGGCCTAGGGATGTTTGGCCGCCGGTAGCTTCATTCCTCTAATAGCTATCGATATTAACCTTATGCTATAATAAAATCTGCTTGGAGATTAAGATTGGTCTATGTTGTATATTTATTGCTATGGTGGCGAGTTTTGTTCAACAACAGTTTGGAGGAAAAGTGAACTGGCAACATGTCGATTTCTGCTGGTAAATTGATAAAGTAAAACTGACTGTTACTGGTTTTGCAATGGATTGGGGTCAGTCATGTTTGTACAGCGTTCACAATCTGGGCTTTAAAAGCCATTATCCATTTGGTGTAACCTTTCGACTGACTTTTTCCTGGATGGAGATGCTGATACCAGGCAGACTCGCGGTTTCTACATGTCAGGCACCCCACACCATCATCAGAATCATGACAGGCGATGGGTAAAATGGCAGTTTCATTACCGGCATGTCTACCCAACGTCCGGATCGTTTTAGGTGATATATGTTACATGATGCCACGTTTTCATCGGACACTTCTATTGTGCGACGTGAGGCATAGCTACATAAAACCGTTTCTATTATGATTATGATTTTAATCATGATTGTTCTCATCATATTTGTCCAGAACCATCTCTAACCTGAGCAAAATTAAGGCGATTAGTGTTAAATCTAAAAGCATGAGATAGTAGTTCAGTATTTTGGATGCAGTTTTGAAAAATCATTTTAATTTGCCCAGACAGTGGGAAACATTCGTCGATGAAGATTAGACATCCATGTACTCAGATACGTCAAAAAGCAGTTACTCAAGCAACTGGTAATGATTTTGGAAACGGTCAGACGTTTAAAACAGTATCCGTTGTTGTCGGTAAACATTCATTCTGAATGCGGCTTAGTTAATTCCAGGGACGACAAGATTGATGCCTGCGAAGATTCGCACCAAAGCACGCCCGTCCTTGTTCGGATTACCGTCTTATTGAAGAGTAATCCCTCCCCACTCTCCCCCGGAAGCACCCGTCATCCCCGGGGCTCAGCCTGTCTCAGGCGGGATGTCCTGATGCTGTGATGTGGAGCGGCCGTAAGCTGGCCACGGGAGCAGATAACACCCTAACAAGGACCTATCGTTGGCACTTATGCTGTCGTCTTCATAACGAAGGAAATGCACCTGCTTCATTGTAGAATGTATTGAATTACTTAAATCGTTCATTTGCCTTTCATTCGGGCAATACTCCCTACTGCGTGTCCTCATAATACCCCATTTTTACTAGGACGGCACTCCCCCCCGCTCTTTCTGCGACCTAAAATTTTACCTATCAATCAACGAATTGTATAGAAAAGAAACGAATTTTTTTAAGCTGTCTGTGTTTTGTTGTCTTCTCAGCCACACTTTTACGTTTTATGATTAACCCTGTATCAAATCGAAGGTTATACATGTCCTTTTTAGGTCGCACAGCGTGATCGCCGTCTAGTGGAAAGGCGGCCTAACGAAGGCAACGCGCCTGAGTTATTGTAAACTGTATTGAATTACTTAAAGCGTGCATTTGCCTTTCATTCGGGTAATACTCCGTACTGCGTGTCCTCATAATACCCCATTTTCATTAGGACGGCGCTCTCGCCTCGCTCTTTATGCGACATAAAATTTGACAAATCAAAGAACTGTATAGAAAAGAAACGAATCTTTTTACACTTTCTGTGTTCTGTTGTCTTCTCTGTCACACTTTTACGTTTTATGATAAACCCAGTGTAAAAGCGAAGGTAACACATATCCTATATAGGTCGCAGTAAGAGCACAGCGTGATCACCGTCTAGTGGAAAGGGGACCTAACGAAGGCAACGCGCCTGATTCATTGTAAACTGAATTGAATTACTTAAAGCGTTCATTTGCCTTTCATTCGGGTAATACTCCCTACTGCGTGTCCTCATAATACCCCTTTTCCACTAGGACGGCGCTCTCGCCACGCTCTTTCTGCTACCTAAAATTTGACCTATCAATCAACAAATTGTATAGAAAAGAAACGAATTTTTTAAACTTTCTGTGTTTTGTTGTCTTCTCAGCCACACTTTTACGTTTTACCCTGTATTAAATCGAAGGTTATATATATCCTATTCATGTCGCAGTGAGAGCACAGCGCGATCGCCGTCTAGTGGAAAGGCGTTGCCTTCGTTAGGCCCCTTTTTCACTAGGACGGCGTTCTCGCCACGCTCTTTCTGCTACCTAAAATTTGACCTATCAATCAACGAATTGTATAGAAAAGAAACGAATAGTCTTAAGCTTTCTGTGTTTTGTTGTCTTCTCAGCCACACTTTTACGTTTTACCCTGTATTAAATCGAAGGTTATATATATCCTATTCATGTCGCAGTGAGAGCACAGCGTGATCGCTGTCTAATGGAAAGGCGGCCTAACGAAGGCAACGCACCTGATTTATTGTAAACTGTATTGAATTACTTAAAGCGTTCATTTGCCTTTCATTCGGGTAATACTCCGTACTGCGTGTCCTCATAATACCCCATTTTCATTAGGACGGTGCTCTCGTCTCGCTCGTTCTGCGACCTAAAATTTGATCTATCAATCAACGAATAGTATAGAAAAAACGAATCGTTTTACAATTTCTGCGTTTTGTTGTCTTCTCAGTCACACTTTTACGTTTTATGATAAACCCAGTGTGAAAGCGAAGGCTATACATATCCTATTTAGCCACAGAGAGAGCGCGGTGAGAGCGCCGTCCTAGTGGAAAGGCGGCCTAACGAAGGCAACGCACCTGACTTATTGTAAACTGTATTGAATTACTTAAAGCGTTCATTTACCTTTCATTCGGGTAATACTCCGTACTGCCTGTACTTAGTTTGAACCACGTAAATGGTATTTCACATCAGGGAAGAAAAGCAAGTATTTACCATCAACATTTTCAATTCTACTAAACTCAGCATGGGTGAATGAAATAGGCTTATATCATAATAGTTGTTGTCAGAAAACAGTGCTTGGCTCATTTTTTGACTGCAATAGTAAAGATTTAACACCAACAGTATCCGCACCAAGTAACTCTGCTTGGTAAGTGCCACGATGAGGACAGAACAACCTATTCCCTTGGTTCACGAAGACTTTGAAAGAGAAATTCAGATAGCATTTAAGCAAGCCTGTCAAGAAAACTTATATCTTACTACACATATAAACGTAGTAAATTTACTGCTATTAACTGTATGTACCAAGGTACAGCCTTCAGATACTGTTTTCAAGTTAATATTCCAATTGAGAATTAGTAGAATCGGTGAGCCAACAAATAACATTGGTGCAGACTAGATGTAGGTCTTGCTTCCCTTTTCTATAATGACAAGAAAACTCGTTCATTAACGTTTTTATACAATATATCTGGAGATAATCGTCTCAAGGCAAAAATCACTCTAAGTAATTGTATGTACCAACTACTGAGAATGTGTTGTCAAAGTTATGCCTTGGCGTTACCAGACTATTTTATCCCCCAATTACCGCCTATAAATACTGTCTAAAGTTGGCCTTTTCACCAACTGTCTACGGGACTCCTGTAGCCTTATGCCGCCTTAGCCGTTATCCTCCACTGTAACATAATAGATTTTGAATAGTTTTTTTTTGCTTCTCACATGTTCTCAGACATCGTCTGATCTCCAGATGCAGTTTTGGCAAGGGTTTCTCTAATTGGCGTCTGCTTACTACGATGCTAGAGCTAGTTTCTTTGAAACTACGACTAGGTCATCAAAAACGTCTCTTTTTCAATCACGATTTTTTCTCTGTCGGATTTCCAACTGTCTTTGTGGACATAAACACTTCCTCAAATTGCCGCCAATCGTTCGCCAATGCTACTTGGACGGGATTTAAAGCATAGTTCCAATTCATAGCGTCTGCAACTTTGTAATGAAAGTTCGTTAATGTGATACAAGTATGATTTGTATGCTGAAAGTTCTTCGATGGTATCTTGGGTAATAGCCTGAAAGGCTCTCAGCTAATTTTCGTCCAGTCAATAATAATTTGGAACTTTCATATTGTTATTTATTTTTGTATCCATGTTGGGATCTCTTGAAAATTATTTAACCTGACTAAAGAGACTACCTTACCGTGTTAAGTAGAATATGTAAATAAAATCGTCGTACATGGACGCGTATTCTTCGTATGTCACAAAACGTTCTAGCCTTATGGTTACGAAAAGCTTAGTAATTCATAGATGATGTAAGTTAGCTATAAAACGCAGCAATAACCGTTACTGAAGAAACATCGCTGGTGTTATCAATAGATGGTCATCGTATCAAGCATAGCTCAGTGCATTGTTTCTGCTGGACTTTAGCCTATAGTTTAAGTAAGGCTATTCTAAGAAGCTGTTAAAAGTTATTACACAAAAACGAAAAAAAAACTGCCTGTAGCTTGAATGATTGGTGTCTTGAGGCGGCGAAGGTCAAGTTCCGCCGAGCTAATCGAACTTTCAGAGAAAGTTTGATGAGAAGTCGTGACTTTTTCTTCACGGAAGAAGGGATTTTAATCATGCGGGGAGAAATATTATTTAACTGACCTTTCGCAACACTCGGAGAGTCGAAAGTCAATGGCTCTCTACCGCAGTCTTGACGCGGGGCAGGACGTTATCAGTAATCGTTCTGTCTGGCTATGCTAGTTTAACACATCAGTTACCGCGCACGTGTCTGCCGGTAACTCCTAAACGTAGTCTCAGCCACAGACTGACGTTGACAATCTTTGATACACGTACTCTCTATGAATACATATCGATCTCTTTTAATGCAATACGTCTAGCACCAGATCTCAAATAGGGCGGCGTCCATTTCCGTTTAAGCGGCCCTCGCCCACACAGCTTTGTGCATGAGTCTGTCGGCAACTCTTAAACGTAATCGTGTGGGGTCATGTGGCTCAATCGTCGGGGTGTTCGATTCAAACCTCTGGGTTCGAATCCGTTGATATGCCACCGACCTTGTGTCCTTGGGAAAAACAAAACTTTTACTCAGTTCACTCATCTAAAATTGAGTACCTATTTGGTATACATTTGGGCCGTCTCTCGATAGGTCCCGTGTTCACGGAGAGCCACACTTTGATCACGTTAAAGAACCCACCGCACTTATCAAAGAGAGAAGGGGTCCTTCCCGGTGTGAGTGGATCAAACCTTACAGTCTGGTCTCCTGCCTGATATTTCGCAAAGGTGTTAGTCACCTGTTATGTCAATCCTCCCACAAATGTGGTAAAGCTGAATAAATAAATAGTCTTAGCCAGAGGCTTGCGTTGACTGTTTTTGACACACATAGTCTCTATATGAATACGTATCGAGCGCTTTTAGGAACATTGTGCATGCAATAGTTAAAATCCTTCCCGCACAAGATGGCGTATAGGGCGGAGCCCATCTCCGTTTCAGTAGCCTTGGCCCACACAACTTTGTGTAACCACTACAACAGAGGCAAGTTCATTGGTTGTTGTCTGTGTGAGTTCAACTTTATACTCTGTCCCAAATGCTGAGTGCTAAGCAGAGAGAGCAGCCTGTGCCATTTTTAAAGTCTTTGGTATGACCTACCGAATGCAAGGTGTACACTCTACGTACCCAGTAGGCCACATCACCACATGCAATAGTAATGTGGCCACAATTCAAAATTCCTCATGTCAATTATTTCCCCTGTTATGGCTATAAAATATAAATCTCAACATAACTATTGTAACATAATGAAACACAATGCAAAGTGTGAAATTGGTTGCCAAAGGTTCAATAGTGATCCAGTAATTGCTCCCAAACAACTTGGGTTCAGCGAAATAGCGAGACTAAATGATTCTTCAGGACCTTGAGAGAAACTGCTATAGTAGGCAATCCTGTTTATGTGACTAAAGGCCAGCTGGAACACGGCCACTGGATGTTTTAATAGTCCGTATGTCTCCATAAGAACATAGTCGCCGTCTATACCAGGCAGTCATCTTGGTGGTTTGGTGGACACTAATTCTTAGAACTGTGTCAAGCAAAAGCATTTTCAAGCCTAACAGATGGTTGAAATCGACGATAAAGCCCTGTTCTATCCTTGCAAATGATAGTTTGATGAGGGAGCGAAGTGGCCACAATTGTGACAGATTGATAGTATAAGAAGATAGCCTAATGGCCACAATTGTGACGAATTGAATAGGACCGATGGGCTGCCTTAATTCCTGTGACCTTTCTACGGCAAATTACTATGTTTGGTCGGTGGGTCGATCGGATATAACACATCCGGTTTGAAGTTAAGACAGAATTAGGTGCAAAGGGTTGGGTACCGGTACAGAAAATTAAGGCCCAGATCCGGTTCAGGTCCAGAGGATCAGGTCCAGCTCCGGACCTGAACCTGGATCTGTTGCAGTATGACTCATACCAATGGTCTATTTCACTACCAAGAAATCTGTTTGGTGGAGTATTAGACTTACACTGGCGTTTCAAAATCCTACAACGCTAACTGCACCTGTACAATTGGCTGTAAAACTTGGTAGAAATGACTGTAAACTCTACTCTACTTCACTCTTGTTATTTTCTTCCACCTGCAAGCGCCAAAACGTGTGAATGCCTGATAAAATAATCTGTTAAATTTCTAATCGGTTCAACATCCTGTCCACCTAATTTTTTCAGGTCCGGTTTTTCTGGACCGGTCCAATAAGAAAAGCCGGTTTTGTACCGGTACGCTGTACCGATACCCAGCCCTACCAACGAATGTTATTGAAATGGAACTGAAGGCTTCTACAGCTTTCAAATAGTACTGAAATTTTTAACAGTCTCATAAAAAAAGTCAAAATGGTCTTATGCAATTAGTGACGGTTCATCAACCTGTAACAAATTCATTTCCTTTTGAACATAGTTTTCTTATTTATTTTTATATAGCTTTTAGCAAATAATTTCATTATGTGGATAAATTAAGGGTTGTTATCTTATGTTCACAACATTCTGTATAGAAGAAAAATATACTTCTGTATATTTCATTGAGAAAATTAAACCGATTGCCTTTACAACAGATAACGGTCAAGCAATCTGATTCGATAAATATGTGCGCATGACGCTGAAGCTAGTAAATCTATCAACTTATTTATTAGGACCCTCTAAAATACGGATTTACAAATTGCATTGCGTCCATGATAAAATAAGCTGGTTTATATTCGATGGTAAAGTACGTTTGGTTGAGTTAACAGATCTTTTCACAATGTTAACCTTTATTATGATAATTATTCTTCATGCAACCAAGGCCATGCCATTAAAACAGTTAACAGTCCATGGTCGTGAACACAGATGCACGTTAATGTTTGGTGATATTTTTTATCTCTCTCTTATTTTATTGATATTGCAAGGATGCATGACAAACAAAGACAGCAGGTGCTACCATTACGTAGCGTTAAAACATTAAAAGCACATTCGGGTAAATTAAGAAACCTACAAAATTAAAACAATATAACACACTCAATAACACGCGAATGCAAGACAGATGCATGTTTATTCTAGGTGATATTTTTACTCCATGTTATTTTATTGATATTGCAAGTTCAAGGATGCATTGCAAGTAAAGTTTATTATTAGGAAGCATCACACATTCATGTTTTAGGAGACACTCAAAATTAGAAGTAAGATCCGGAACATAACTCAGTAACATGCGGGTCTACTAAAATAGAATTGTTGCGCAGTATCCACATAACAAGGTCAATAAATGGTACATTATTCTAAATGTGAGACCAGATAATTCACACATGACTGTACTATAATCCTTATAATGTTATTGATTGATTGGTTGGTTCGGTAGCTGTTGCCGTACGTTGTATTCTGTAGCGCTAGTTCATCCGCAGGGTAACCTATATTCGTTGTGTTTTGATTAAGGGATATCAAGTCGATGGACAGTGGTTTCAAGATGTAATATGTTCAAACTGGTGTACTTTAAAACTACCGTCCGTCGACTTGATATCCCTATATACCCATGTTTTCCCAAAGCAACGGATATAGGCTACACTGTTAATAAAGGTGAATTAGCGTTACAATTGTCGAGCAATAATTTAAAGTTCATTCACTGAAGTGACTAAGCTAAGCGTGGATTGCATCGAAGTTTATCTATTTTCTATTCTGAAAACCTTATAATGTTATTGATGATATTTTGTTGTTCTGTATCTGTATGTAGTTCAGTAGTTGTTGCCATTGAGTTGTATCCTGTACAATTGTCGAGCAATAAAGCTCATTCACCAAAGTGGCTAAACTAAGCTCCCAGTGCCCCGAATGTGCGGGGATTGCTTCGAAGTTTATTTATTTTCTGTTCTGAAAACCCTATAATGTTATTGATGATATTTTGTTGTTCTGTATCTTTATGTGATTCAGTAGTTGTTGCCATGCGTTGTACATCCTGTACAATTTGTGAGCAATAAAACTCATTCACCAAAGTGGCTAAGCTAAGCTCCTAGCGCCCGAATGTACAGGGGTTGCGAAGTAAATGGAACCTATGACTCATGTGTCATAATGTTATTGATGATATTTTGTTGTTCTGAATCTGTATGTAGTTTTGAAGCTGTTGCCATACGTTGTATTCTGTAACATTACGATTGTCGAGCAGTAAAGCTCATTCACCAAAGTGGCTAAGCTAAGCTCCCAGCGCCCCGAATGTGCTGGGATTGCGGTGTGAATGGGGCCTATGACTCATGTGGCAGCTCGTCCCCGGCCGCGCCAGATTACCACATACCTCATAAAGCTCCGTAATAGGGTCTTCGGCTTTACAGGCGTACCGTAGTGTGCATAGATAGATCTCCAATACACTCTTGTCAAGGGTTTAAGTCGATAAAATTGCAACAATGACCATGAAATATTTAGATATTTGTTCATGTCGTAATAAGATTCATTGTAAAATAATGTTTTGATGTTGAACACATTGCAGTGATATAAGTAATATTTTTATTTATCTGTGATATGCACTATACTCTGTAAAGAAAATAGATAAAATTAAAAAAAAAAGTTTCGTGATAGGGTCTTCGGCTTTACGGGGTACTGTAGTGTACATACTATTAGATAGATCTCCAATACACCCATGTCAAGGGTTTTTGTCGATAAAAATGGCAAGACTAGCCATAAAATATTTAGATTTTTGTTCTTGCCAAAACTGTACGTTAAGAAAAAACGGTTATTAAGAAAAATCTTGAATATTGACTATTAGTACGCCATTGAAGTCATAATCGCAGTGCGATGGACATCCAACAACAACACAGTAATGACCATGAAGATGAAAACGAGTAAAATAAAAGTCATTGAATGGATTAAAAGAGATTTCATTTTGATATGACCATAAATCCTCTTTGCAAGCGACTTTTACAAATAGGTAAATAAGACATATTCTCACATATCCGAGGCGCTAACATTAATCTATAGCCGTGCCCTCTCCAACAGCTTCCACAGCACTTTTCTTACCATTCCCCTGAAAGATATGCAGTGTATCTCGCCAATGTGTAAAATCTTAGTTTAAATGCAATGGCTACTCCATACATCTTAATTGTGTAGACTTACCATATCAAGTTGGGCCACAACATTAAGGTTGAACTTTTATACAGTAGCGGAACAAGAAACACAAGATTGATCTCTCGGAAAGGCTTTGCGTCCAACCTGCACGCTCCCGGGGTCATCTGGCCAGGAATGGTTTTCCTGATTGCCTTGTGATGTCTCCTAGTTCTGTCTAATACGTCTGGGGTTGTCTTAATCTGTCTAAGACTTTAAAGTCCAGCCCGTGGTATATGAAGGGATTTTATTTGATGCCATCGTCTGGGATGACTTAATTGCCTTCTGATAATTCCTTATTCCGTCTCCAATTGGATGCTTTTTGTACCTGCATGGCTTATTAGGCAGGAACCGCTCGGGTCGGAAGGTTAGAATTGTCTGCCGTTCGTCTTTGAGATGTTGTCTAATTTTGTCTTCTACATAAACATTTTAAAAGTGGCCTTGGTGTTGCTTCCTTTGTAAGCCTTCCTTTCAACCAGCCGGCGATCGTGCTGCGCTCTCACTGCAACCTAAAACGGATGTGAGGTACCTTTCATTTTAAAGTCTGACTGAAAAGACAAAGCAAGAAATTTAAAAAAAGGGTCTCCTTTTTTCTTTCCAACTCGTTGAACGATCTGGGAAATTTAAAGTCGCAGACAAAGCTCGTCGAAAAAGCCGTCCTTGAAGAAGGAGGTATAACTATTTACAGATGGGTTTGATGTACCGTCCGTGTTGAATCCGGACTGCGGAAATGTCAAAATGTGACTGAAAAGACAACAAAACGAGAGGGCGTTAAAGGGTTCTGCTTTTTTTTCTATACAATTCGTTGAACGATCTGTGAAATTTCAGGTCGCAGACAGATATCGCGACGAGAGCGCCGTCCTAGTGAAAAGAGGTGCAAGTATTCACAAGTGTGGCTTGATTTTTAATGCACTGTCCCGTGGGGCATTCGGACTGCGGCGATATGATATGATATGCAGACAGCAGTCCGGTTTGATA
The DNA here is from genome assembly GCA_019207045.1 of Branchiostoma floridae x Branchiostoma belcheri. Lineage (NCBI taxonomy): Eukaryota > Metazoa > Chordata > Leptocardii > Amphioxiformes > Branchiostomatidae > Branchiostoma > Branchiostoma floridae x Branchiostoma belcheri. The sequence continues at coordinate 3,178,258 of CM033030.1, forward strand.
CCATAAGATGAAAGCAGAAGGATGGCAGGGTTCTGAGAATAGGGTCTTATTTCATGCACATAGCCGCACTGGAAATCTGAACCGGAGGACTTACTTTCAAGGTGTGGGCTTTTTGTTGACAAGCGCTTTGTGGGCTGAGTCGATCATAAATGTAGTTCACCACTGAGTAGTTTGAAAGTTGAGAAGAAAAAATGGTACGTGTAAAAGCAATAAACCTGACACTGCATCAGGCTTTTTAAGACGTATATCAAGTTTCCCTGCGATACAAAAGTGGAATATGATACTGCCGCTGGCTAATATGTTTGCGGACTGAAACGAGTAACGCTTCGGGAGTCAAACGAAGATGTTGAAAATAAAGTAGAGGTGTACTAACTTACATTTTTACTACTGCCTGGAAGAAGTGGCGTTGAGGAAAGTTATCGACCTTCTCTGGAGAAAGATAAAGCAAAAGACGTTTCCAAAGTTGGGTGCATATGTTTTGTTGTCTGCCTGTAACCTAGCCGCAAGGTTGTGGGCTTTTTGTTGACAAGCGCTTTGTGCGTTGAGATGATCATAAATGCAGTGCGCCACTGAGTAGTTTGAAAGTTGAGAAGAAAAGATGGAATGCGTAAAAGCAATAAACCTGTCACTGTATCAGGCATTAATGCGTATATTACGTTTCTCTGCGATACAAAACGGGAATATGATACTATCGCTGGCTAATATGTTTGCGGACTGAAACGGGTAACACTTTGGGAGTCAATCGAAGATCTGAAAAAGAAAGTAGAGGTGTACAAGCTCACAGTTTTAGTACTGCCTGGAAGAAGTGGCGTTCGGGGAAGTTATCGACCTTCACTAAGAAAGATAAAGCAAAAGACATTTCCAAAGTTGGGTGCACATGATTTGTTATTTGCCTGTAACCAGAAAAAGAATCATTCTTAGGCCGCAAGGTTTTGGGCTTTTTGTTGACAAGCGCTTTGTGGGCTGAGTCGATCATAAATGCAGTGCGACTCTGAGTAGTTTGAAAGTTGAGAAGAAAAAAATGGAACGTGTGAAAGCAATAAACCTGTCACTGCATCAGGATGAGGACGTATATTTCATTTCCCTGCGATACAAACCTGAAATATGATACTGCCGCTGGCTAATATGTTTGAGGACTGAAACGCGTGACACTTTCGGAGTGAAACTAAGATGTGAAAAATAAAGTAGAAGTGTACTAACTTACAGTTTTCCTGTTTAGCAGTAGTGGCGTTGGGGGAAGTTATCGACCTTCTCTGGAGAAGATAAATCAGAAGACATTTCCTAAGTTGGGTGTAGATGATTTGTCATTTGCCTATAACCTAAAAGAACATTCCCAAGCCACCTGTCTCCTTCGGCAAACCATTTTATTTTTTATATCATTTTCAAACGAACCCCTACTTCATTTGTTTCAGCCCGAGGAAATGGTATCGTTCCTTCGATTTTAGGAGGGCAGGGCCAACCTTGATTTCGGCCATCCCAGTGAAAGTTGAAGGGCATTTCCGGGCGCACTCTGACTTACCACGTAGGTGAACAAGAGCTAGCTTAACGTACACTAGCTTACACCTCGACAGATAAGATTTATTTTGTCATAGGGCAAAATCGATTTGTAAGCAGTGGCTCTATATACTATTCGCCCCCGTTCGTCTTGAAGAGACGATAGGGTTTGGTCAAGGTCGGCAAATTTTTTTTAGTGGCAGTCTCTACCACGTACTCCACAGTTGAAGGTGGTTGTGTTGGTAGGTTGTCTACTGTTGCTGCTGGTCTCTAAGCCGGGATCTATTAGCACCAGCTTTCTTCACTGCTGCTTTGACAGCTTGTCTCCATGCATGAGTTAACGTCGATTCTAGCCATCTAAAATCCTCTCCTGCACACATCTTTGTATGATATACATATATTAAGACTTTTATTGCCTTTTTATTCTGTCAGGAGAACGTACCCCAGAGCTGGCGTGCGCTAAAATACAGCAACACTTGATCACATTATGCAGTCACAACGAGTCTGTTCAAAGGCGCCGACCCCTGTTTACGACTTAATAGGAGAAAAGCAATCATAATTGCCACATGGATGTAGCGCTTATAGATCAGTTGCTTTGAGAAAGCTGAAAGTAATTTTCACCAAATGGAAATGGGTAATATTCTCCACGATCTTTGTACATGACTTGTCATTAAAAGATCCTAAATGCAAAAGTAGTCTATTATATCAGCTACATTTTGACTAAAAAATGTACGCCTTTCTTGCATAACCAATACAATTTGACCATTTGGAAAAATTATTCCAACATTAAAGAATAATTATTTTATGATATGCTTTGATTTTTCTTTAATAAAATTGATCTGAACGTGAAATATTCATTATTGCAGTTCTCTTAAATAAATGATCACAGAAATGAAATAATGTTACATAAGAACTAAACCATTATCAATCAATTACAAGGAGAGAAACTGGAACTGCGCCCATCCAGTAATCAGTACTGACTAGGAATAAGAAAAAATGTATATCATGACATGCTATGAATTTTCCTTAATAAAATTGGTCTAATAAAATGATCATCTCCTAAATAAATGTTACGGAAATGAAATAATGTTACATGAGAACTAAACCACGTTTAAATCAATTACAATTCGAGAAACTGAACCTGCGACAACTCAGTAATCGTTCCTGACTAGTTCTGTCGGACTGTCAGTAGTGGGTTTTACATTGTTAATAAGATCACATCGTTACAATTTAACCATTTGAAAAAAAAATATTCCACTAAGAACTAAGCCACGTTTAAATCAATTACAATTCGAGAAACTTAACCTGCGCCAACTCAGTAATCGGTACTGACTAGTCCTGTTGGACTGTCAGTCGCGGGTTATACAGTGTTAATAAGATCACATCGGCGGTCGGGATTACGAAAGTCGGAGCGTGGCGAAGATGCGCCCAGAAACAAATTTATTGCCTGACCCGCCGGGCAAGTTTTGACAGGCTTCTTGGGAGGGACGCTGGGGTTTTCTTATCGTCTCGCGGTTAGGCCACACCGACTTAATTTTATGGATGGTATCCTTTGGAGACCACAAAACTAATACGCGAGGGCGAAAAATATGTATATGGCCTCCTTCGGTCAATATTGACGATGGTAAAATCCTAATTGATATCAGCCCTACAGCGTCGACTGTGGCTAAACAGTCCTATACTAGAATGACAGTCTCTGCCACATAGGGCACATCTGTAAGCTGACTCGGGTCGGTTGCAGAGTTTTTTTTTCGCAGGATCCGCTTTTCTTCTGCCAATAAAAGTGCTGGCAAACCACAGGACCAAACATCCAGACATTTTTTCACCACTGTTCACATCCAGACTACACAGTTGAAGACTTTACAACCGTCGCCAGTTCAATTATGTTCATACTGCAATTCTTGTTTAAAGAAGAGGGAACAAGGGAGCTGCGGACCCATGCCCTGACCACGTGTCCCCTTACCCTGGAGAGCAGATCCTCTGGCAAAAATGAAACTCTGATTGACCAGAGATGCTATTGTGTAACATGTGGTCACATTTAGTTTAGAACAGGCGAAAATCAATGCGCTCGCGGATGTCATCCATAGAATTAAGTCAGTGTGGCCTAGGCAAAAAAAACAGTTCCGTAACTTTGACAGCGATGTGGTAATCTGTCATAGGCTTACATTCTGAGGGAGATTTGCCGGAGATTAGCGCATTTACAGGAAAAGGACAAGAGATTTTGCGGGGTTTTCTTAGAAAGGGTACGACGTTTGCAAAGTCGCCCTCGTCTTTGGTGTGGTTAAGACGGTTGCAGGTATTTTCATTTCGTCTGTCACAGTGGATTCCCCAAAGACCACTCTGGACTGTTTTTGTAACCTTTATATTGAGAAATTTAGTTAGTGCCCTTGTATAACCTTCATTCTTTATTGCCGGTTTAAAACGAGTTGCAGAGTTACAAGTAGAAGTCTAACTCGATTCCATCGAATTTCTTCCTACAGTTTCCCATGCGGGGACGTTGAGTGTTTCAATATCTCCTCCTAACTAGTCTAACTCTTGGCGTACGCACAAACAGTTCAGCTTATACAGTCTTTAAACATTCCCCTACTCTCTAGTACATTCCTCCACTCTTTTCTGACTTTATCGCGCGCCTGGCAAGGAAAAACCAATAAACATGTGCAGTGTAGTATAGTATGCGACCTACTGATGTTTGCTATTAAAACAGTGTCTCCTTCTACCTAGTCTAACCTGTGCCGTACGCACAAACAGTTCCGTCAGATCTCCCCACTTTTCAGTAGATTTCTATACTCTTTTCTGGCTTTACTTTATATCGTACGCTCGGCAAAGAACCCCAATAAACGTGTGCAGTGTAGTACGCGACTGACCGATGTTTGCTATTCAAATGGTGTCTCCTCCTACCTAGCCTAACCTGTGAGGTACGCACAAACAGTTCCATCAGATCCCCCTACTCTTTTCTAGATTCAACCACTCTTTTCTGGCTTTACTTTATATCGTACGCTCGGCAAAGGAAAACCAATAACCATGTGCAGTGTAGTATGCGACCTAGCGATGTTTGTTATTCAAACTGTATCTCCTCCTACCTAGTCTAACCTGTGCCGTACACAAGTAGTTCCATCAGATCTCCCTACTTTACAGTAGATTCTCTACTCTTTTCTGGCTTTACTTTCATATCATACATTTTACGCTCGGCAAAGGAAAACCAATAAACATGTGCAGTGTAGTATGCGACCTAGCGATGTTTGTAATTCACACGGTGTCTCCTCCTACCTAGTCTAACCTGTGCCGTACGCACAAACAGTTCCATCAGATCTCCCTACTTTTCAGTAGATTCTCTACTCTTTTCTGGCTTTACTTTCATATCATACATTGTACGCTCGGCAAAGAAAAACCAATAAACATGTGCAATGTAGTATGCAACTCAGCGATGTTTGCTATTCAAACGGTGTCTGCTGCATTTCATGTACATCTCCGTGCTATGGGGCGTGCCAGCCGCCGTGCGTCTTTAGATATTGAAATCACAGATGAACCATGACAGACATAAACTTCTGATCTGCTGACGTCTCTGATAGGCGTATAAGGCACGGGGGAGTGCCAAAAGTGACAGGGAAAATCGCACTTGCGTCAGATTACTGTTTGAAGAAGAACATATCACGGTTTTATGGTTAATTTTACATGGTTGTTCTTTGTAGGTGCAATCATTTTAGATCAAGAGTTAGTCAAGTCACATATTAACTTTGTTTATATGTGTCTTGTGTTCCGTTTTAACATTGACAGTGACTTTCATAGTAATTGGAAACAGAGTCTATAATGAAACCAAACTAAGTTGACGTCGCTGACAAAGCACTTGCTTTAAAATGGACGGCTATGAGAGAGGCCAGCAATCAGCGACCCAGTACAAAAAGAAATGCCAGCAAAAGTGCCCAAAAAAGTCCATAGAGAGCCTGCTATGGAGGCTACTGTTTAACACGGAATTAACTGGCAACTTTCTTTCATACTACAAGGTAGCTTCAGGATATTTATGCTTCAGCAGTATCCAATCTATCCTAAATCAAACACTAAGTGGCCTTCCGGATATGAATCCCGAAACTCCACGTTGCTGCCGGCTCTGGTCCTAGTTAGCCTGAAAACAGAGGCCCTGTTTCAAATAGGGACGCAAGAACAATCACATCACAATCTATTATACTCAGCAAAAGGTCTATCTTATGATTTTCCTAGACAAATCAGACAAGTTAGAAAGAAGACTACATTTGCTCCATTCAACTTTGGGTACGAAGGACACCCCCAACCCCAACCCCGATCCTGTTTCCATGTTAATATTCATATTCAGTATGCTAAAACCAACCAATCAAATTGATGTCGCCTTAGATGCGTTTATTTACAGTTCAAAAGTTTTAAATATCTAGAGCAGGAACTTGATGAGCGCATTCTGACAGCGATTCACGGACGTGGCCCCAAACTGTCTTTCTTTCAGTGGTTGTTGTGGCCTTAGATGTGTTTATTTATTACAGCCCGAAAGTTTTGGATATATAGAGCAAGAACTTTGATGAGCACATCGTGACAGCGCTTCACAGACGTGGCCCCAAACTGTCGCTCTACCAGTGATGTACGCTCTGCCTGCGGCATGTCCGAGAATGGCCCGTGAGGCCTGCTCATTTGTACATCCGCGTCTTTCAAAGGATCAGCCCTGCCCTCCGCCCGTGACCGAGCAGGAGAAATCAGACCCCCCGCTACCGGGGAACGCTCCGCGCTCGCCACAATTTTGCAGCGGCCGCTCCTTGCCTTGATTGTGGCATGATTTGGCGCGCGGTCTTACCCATTACGGCAATCAATCCCTGCAGAATCGCATGAACCCCCGCTGGCTGCGTCCCGAATCATTGCTCTAATGGAATGAGTTGGCCAAACTGGACCGAGAATGACACGCGTTTCATTCCCCGAGGTTTGTATGTACCGAAATAAGGTTAAATCGTTATCAAACAATCTCGCATGGATAGTCCACCCATTAATCAAAGTTTAATTGATGCCAACGACCCGATATTTGTTGGCTAATGAGACGCTATCTTATCAAATGAACGATTGTTTGTAGCGCTGTAAATCTTCCGCCCAGGAATTGGGTCATTTTTCAACAGTTGCTGCTGAAGTATGGCTACTGGCTGTACCTCATCAGTCCAAACATCGCTGTTGGTGTGTTGAGATTCTCGTTAAGAGCGAATCTATCCAGAGTCATCTTCCCAGTCCGAGTAGAGTACCGGTACAGGAATTCATGACCGCACTGGAGGCGTCTCCCTGCATTCACATACGTCTTAAACTGTTTCTGCAATTCTCGTCCTTAAGCTGGGCATTTATTGCGGAGAAAAAGGCAAACTTCGATTTGTCGGTAATGGCGATTCAATCCCCGAAGTGGTCCGCTGTCGCCGGGAGCCGGGGGCTTAGCCGCGGCCACGCGCATCGAATCACTTCGTGCTCAGATTGATACCGCCAAAGCCCCTCCGAACCCGAAACTTCAGACGCGAGTAATGTAGCCGGCCACACTTTGGCCCGCGCTATTGGCAGTATTGCAATTTCATTCGGAGTCCTACAGTGAGATTTGTGGCTTGTGATGTAAAGGGCCTCGGGCTGTTTATGAACAACTATATTCCTAAACCTGCCGTTCATCATGAGACAACACCACAATGCAAAGTACACGTATAAAAGCATCATCTGTTGTTGGTAGAATACATTATAGAAAAATACTATCACTTTATGTCCAACACTGGAGATAAACTATGAAGACTTACCCCTGTAAATTTTCGGACAAAAATTGACCCTTCTGTCTCCAGGAGTCACGTCAGGGACACACCACTGTTGCAGGAGAGGGTCATATGTATCATGAAGTCTATGTCGCCCCCCGTCTCTATTGGCAGTATTGCAATTTCATTCGGAGTCCTACAGTGAGATTTGTAGTCTGGGATGTGACGGCCTCGGGCTGTTTATGAACAACTATATTCCTAAACCTGTCGTTCATCATGAGACAACACCACATTGCTTAGTATAAAAGCATGGAAGTTCATCTGTGACGGTAGAATACAATATAGAAAAAAATGCTAACACTTTTTATCCAACACTGGAATTAAACTATAGGGACTTTCCCTAAATTTTCGGATGAACTCCGTAGACCTTGTTAACGGAATGACCCTTCTGTCTCCAGCAGTGACGTCAGCAACACACTTTTGCAGGAGAGACTCATATGTATCAGAAAGTCTATGTCGCCCCCCGTCTCTGTTGTGGGTGGGCCAGTCGGCTCTGATATAAACAATATAAAAATACAAACTATTTGTATGTTACTTGCGTAGAACGAAACACGTCGTGGCGTCATGAACACTACGTTTGCAGGAGGGGCTCATAAGTACCGGAACGTCAATGTCACCCCCCGTCTGTATTGAGGGTGTGCTCTGATATAAACAGTATAAAAGGACCGACAATTAGTATGTTACTTGCGTAGAAGGCACACGTCGTAACACCTGTGCCACGTGGTCCTTTAGAGAGATCCGAACACACGTGATAAATGTTTTTGGACCCTGACCATAAGCGGGTCGCAGGGAATACGTGGTTAGCTTCCCAAGGTAAAGCACATATAATCGAAACACACCCGATAAGGTCTGGTCCTGGCCATCCATATGTTCCGTTATTCATTACAGGCGCTAACCAACATGATCAGTACCTTATACAGAGCATATAAATTACCTATCCAGCTGATTTTATTTTACTTCTTTTCATATGCTTGTTTCTAATACAAAGCATCCTAGCAATTCATCTAGTGTTTAGCATGGTGGCGTAACATATTGTCTGACCGTTATTTCGATATTCATTATAGGTGCTAACCCACATAATCAGTATTCTATACAATGTATATACATCACCTATTCAGATTTATTTTACTACTAGATTTTATATGCTTATTTCCCATACAATGCATCATAGCATTTCATCTAATGTTTGGTATGGTGACGTATTGACATATTGTCTGGACGTTATTTCCACAAAGCACGGTTAAAATACATCAAAGTGGACCGCACCTGTAGTAAACCGTCCCTTGGGTAGGATTTTACGTTGAGCAAGACAAAAATGATCCGCAAACGTCACATTAACCTACGGTTATGTGTCGATGTCTGTCTCCAGGTTTGATCTAGGGCAGTAGAACTGATTGCGCCCCCTCCGTTCATGCGTTTATATTGAACTGGGGTTTGTGTGTATGTCTTTAAGGGCGATACTGCAGAAGCTCTGAATAGCTTTCAACGATTTTCATGGTTCAACCTGAATATAAAAGAAGTTTGACATTCTCCAAGTCTCTTGAAATCCTAGAACCATTAATTCTTACGATGGATGGCGACAGGCATGAGTAATGTTGCTGTAGATAAAACGTGAATCATAATGTAGTCCCAGTATGTGTCAGGAAATGGTTCTCACCATTATTTGTATTTTTTTTTAAACTTTAAAGAGAAAGTTATCTTAATTAGCTGATTCCCAACAGGATTTCTTTTTTGAACGTTTGTTTATTCATGAAAGCTCGAATCGGCCTGCAGGCCGCTCTTCAATGAGGTCATGAGGGAAGAGGCAAGGGTCAGACAAAATATAAACAGTTTACATAATTTAAAGTGCTAATGAGTCTTATATATTTAGACACACACTTTTGCATACATGTTACAACATTCATAATGGCGAGAGCCGCTACATGATGCGACTCCGTTCATTTCGTTCGATCATTTCGGAAAAGTCTGCAGTACTGGGTTCATGCTCCCTGAAGGTTTTTTTTTGTCGCGACATACAGCGGGAGAAAGGGCAGTGCCATGGAATAATTGAATATACATCACGCAGTGCTTTCCCGAGCTAATAGATATTTACGGCTTTGGGAAAAGCAATTTCTTGGGCACAATAAAGCCTACAATTTACGGCGTCTATTACGACATTGCGGGGTACCGAGCACTTCCGGTGTTCGTGAAACCCCCATATAGACCCTACTGCATCGATTGTCTCCCGGTTCCGTCCTCTAAGCAATACAGGCAGGGCGAGAGGCGATAGCATCGCAGACAGAAGGGCAAAAAGCTCTCTTTTCAGGCGGAGAACGGGTCTCACCGGCCAACCAGGCTGCTTCAGAACTGTGCAAGTCTCGGCGGCGTTTACCAGTGACTGGATCGTTCGTTTTCTTTCGTTCCGTAGCGGAAAACTCGCCAGGTTGGCTTCCTGCGAGAGCTACTGATGGCAGTCCCCGTATCTTTGCGCACGACAGAGTTTGGGTCTTGACTTGGAGCGGAACCTCCTCGCCGGTGACCGCGTTTTCTGAAGTCGCTGTCCATGGTGCTAGAATACCAACTGTTGTGGAGCAGAGAGAGCACCCTATCAGAAACAAACGGGTTTTTCCACATCAAAGGTGAGGATAGTTGATTTCTTAATATCGTCCACGTAGGTCTAGCGAAATAGGTAATTTAGCATTTATTTGTACGGGTGGATACGGGTATTGGAGGTGAGTATTACCACCGTACCGCACCACCGAGCATGGGTATGAACGCCTTGCCTAGGTTGCTACAGGATGGACATTAAAGAGACCCATTTGTATACCACATCGCTACAAAATTACAAGCATAAATCTAACGGTAATTACGTGTTAGAATCACTTTCATATTAGGGAAAGCTGAAGTCTAGGGGTATCTAGGTCAGGCATTTCTAAGTTCATTAGTGTAGGTGAGACAAATGTTTGGCGCCTGATTTGTGTCTCTTTTTAATCAACGACACAGCTGCCGAAAGCACATCTACACTGTGATTAACAACAAGGCTGATGAGGTCCCTAATCTTACATCAGCGTCAGCAACAACAAATGTATGCACAAAGGTGCACATTATGCCGCCCACTCCATTTAGCATCTTGGCGGGTTAACTTTGAAACGGATGTAAAACTTAGGATGTCTCTATTTAAGAAATCAGCTTCCCAGAAAGCGAGTAGCTAATTACAGAGATCTAACAGCAATACACCCGTATCATTTCACGTTATGGGGGTCTCTATGGCGCACTACCTGTATAGGTACAGCCGCTTGTCAATCTTTTATTCTTAACGTCGAATCGACATGAAGAACCGCACTCCCACGTGATCTACCTCACACTTAGTATTTCTTGGGTATTACTGACGCTTGCCTTCCTTAGCAACCTATACAGTTTGCCCAGATTTTCAATCATTGTTTCACAGTATTACTGATCTACCAATACTATCCAGTGAGTATGGGTATACATGATTCTGCTTAAGGCGTGTTGCACGTGTATAGTTGGCGTCGGTGCTCCGGTAGCCGGAGGGAGTTCGGCATTTTTTTCTAAAGTATATAGCCTCTGGCAGCTCTACTGTGTCTGTTATAATTGCACACAGGAAAAACGTGTTAGCATAAATTTCATCAAACAGGCATGCGCCTTTCAAGTATCTTTTAGAGCCGCCGGATTCTACCGCGATTTGACACGTTCCTAGGCGACTAGGGACTATTGGTATCGTGTTCTGTATAGGCAAGGCAAACCCATCTGTTGATTGGTAAAGGCAAACGAAGCATTTTGTAAGGAAAAGAGACTTGACGGCGCCGAGTGACTATCTTATCTTGAATATAGGGGTGAGGTTAATTCTTTTCCTAATACCACAGGGGTGCAGGTACTGTGCAAGAGTTAACCGCGGCTTCGCGTCATTAAGAGATTTCTGAGTGATATTTGACGGAGTAAATCTCACATTTCAAACAACTCTTAAACCCACGACCTCGCTTATGTCACAAATAAGGAGAATGTACACATGAGGGCAGGAACATTTCGACACGCTACTCAAAAGCGCGACCTGTACGCCTGGATGGAAGCACTGAGACTGTGCAAGACTTAACCACGGCTTCGCGCCATTAAGAGATTTGTGAGTGATATTTCACGTAGTAAATCTCACGTTTCAAAACATCTCATTAAACCCGTATGTCAAAAGGAAGGCGAATTCAATCTACTGAGAATGTGCACATGAGCAAAGGAACATTTCGACACGCCACTCGAAAGTGCGACCTGTATGCCTGGATGGAAGCGCAATAACTTGTGAAATCCTCGCCCGCCCGAAACTGCAATCTGTATGCAGATGGACCAACGTGATGCCAGCACTTGTCAGCGCTCCTCAGCTGCACCGACTGGCACTAGGCATTCTCTGGCAGCGAGATGGGTCGTTTTTAACCTCTCTTTGCGGGATGTCACGCCAGCTTCTTGATCAACAGGAGCTCTGAAAAATGAGCGGTTTTACTCCTACTATTGGAACACTTCGTTTGTCAGACAATAGACGAGATGTCGTTTCCAGGTCAGATTGCGCAGAGAGTCGCCCGCACTCGATTTGACGACGATATTCCTTCCACGTGATCGCCTGTCAACAGGAGCTGAGCGATCATCGCTTCAAATGCACATCATGAAAGCCACAGGTAAATGTTATCAGCTCTCCTTGCCAGAACTCGCCGATCGCGACTACACACTGATACGGTAATAAAATGCGCATTTATCCCGCCGTGTCGTTTGTTTCATACAGTCGCTCATCCCTTAAGGTGAACTCTCACCGGACGTGGGGCACGCTTGCGGTATTGCTGCGTTCGTTCACTGCGGCACTGTTTTGTTATTTTCTCCTATTTTTTATAATTCAGATGTTGCGTAATACGTAAAAGTATGACATAGGAGACGACAAAATACACAACAAGTATCTTCCGAACCCAGCAATGCCGCAAGCGTGCCCCACGTTCGGTGAGAGTGCACCTTAACAGATTCAATATACGTTACCCCAGCCCAGTCCCCTGCACAACGTATCAGCCCAAGATATAGTACCGCGTTAACCTGATACAAGTTTGGTAAAGTATTGCTTGCACGTATTTCTGGCAGTCAAATTGTTTGTATGTTGTGCATCACAAACGGATTCAATATATGTTCATCCCACTCTAGTCTTCTACGCAGCGTATCAGCCCAAGATATAGTATCGAGGTCACCTGATACAAGTTTAGTAAAGTATTGCTTTTCTGGCAGTCAAATTGTTTGTATGTTGCGCATCACAAACAGATTCAATATACGTTTACCCCACTTCAGTCCCCTGCACAAGGTATCAGCCCAAGATATAGTACCGAGTGCACCTGATACAAGTTTGGTAAAGTATTGCTTCCACGTCTTTCTGGCAGTAAATATGCGTTTAAGCCACTTCAGTCCCCTGCACAAGGTATCAGCCCAAGATATAGTACCGAGGTCACCTGATACAAGTTTGGTAAAGTATTCCTGGCAGTCAAATTGTTTGCCCGGGACATATCAATGACACTGTTTGCTCGCTGGCATACAGCCGTGATGAAAAGAAATGGGCAGAAATCGGAGTTGAGCCATTTTCCTGTTACGGTGTGTGAAGAATGGACGACCATATACCGGTATATAGATTGCTTTCTTTGCAATGAAAGGGTAGAGTAATTTCTTTTTTGTCCTCGTTACAAAGGAAAGACAAATTATCCGGTATTAACGGACTTAGCCAAGATGTCCTGGAGGAGTTTTGTGACTGCATTTGCGCTGGGTATCACCTTCTGACAATATACTTTGGCACTGATTAATGCAAGGAAAAATGCTCATTTCCCATTTCCGGTGTTTGTGCGACTATTTAATGACTAAGGCGATAACATAACATTTATTTTGTACGGAAAATAATCACATTTCTGACGCACTGCTTTGTGTGCTTATATTTCAGTTTGATCCCCATGGAATATTTAGTAATCTTTTAATACAAAGTAATGAGCTGTCAAAAAACGCAGAGAAATGATATTTCTCAACACTACGTTCGAAATAATTGGCATAAATTATCCTATTATTAAATCACATAGATAAACCTGCCTCCTTGATAAGAGTACGTTTTTTTTCTCCTCAACCAATGTGAATAATTTTAAATGATCATAAAAATATGAACAAGCTCATCGAAAAATTTGAAGCTTCTCTATACTAATCAAAGTTTTCTGACTTTTGATAGAATTTTAAGATTCTCTAAACTACTATATGTTTTCTGACTTTTGAGAGAGGCAGTATTGAATGGATGTCATAATCTGATATCTATGTTATTGAATGTGACAGCTGTGGTCGTTTTTCTAACAATCTTCATATTCTAATCATGACTAGTTTGACCTACTTCAGGCATTTCTGTATCTGTATAGCCGGTATAACCGCCATTCGGCGTAACACACCAGCTTCGCAGGCACGCGGTGCGGCAGCAGCTGGTTATATTACACCGAACGACCCGCCACACCTAACCTTTGCACATCTATCTGCAAGCGTTCTTTAAAACTATCCAGAGAAGATGCCCCTACAGTGCTTGGTGATAACAAATTCCAATCTACGATAGTTCCGGGAAAATACGAATTTTTGAACACATCAATCCTAGCTGGGAAACTCTGGTACTTGAAGTCATGACTGTTTCTTGTTCTTTTTTGAGCTGCGCATTTCATGGCGTTATGTGATATTAACGCTATTCAAATTTTATCCCAATTAGAATGCTCCCAAACAATAATGTCTTGTGGGTCTAGCATTACGACAAGAGGTCTATGACCTCGGCTTATACAGGTTTCTATCACAAGTACAGTCGTAAGTATGCATTTGATTAAAATTGGTCGATTATGCAGACTTCCAAAAGTACAGTGAGAAACTTATCCAGGATTCTTCCATGACAATATTGCCCCTTGAAACGGCTACAAGACGTATTTATGACGAGCGTCCCATTTTTTTGACAAGGAACGCAGGGAGGAAATCTTGACGGATGGTTGTGGCTTCTCATATGATCCCATGTCGGGCTTCAATTTGTCATAGACAGTCACAGTTTGTTACACTGAAACGAATGCGGATTCGGCGGCAGGATGAAAGATGTATTTCATCTCACATTGTACCGGAGGTGGGAGGGCGGATCGCTGCAAGCGACACGCGTGTTCAATTTGTTACAAAGCTCGGATTCTTCCCCTTGGGAGACAAATCTTTGAATTTCCTAATCCTTTTTTATTTATTCCTGCTTGAGATTCTCAGAAGGAAATTTGAGATGTGTGGGCGACAGGATTAGTGTATCCTTTACAATGCCGACACCTTTTGAAACAAAATTATAGTGCCGATAACTAATGGCTTAATACATTCTGATAAATGACAAACATTCGAATAAATGACAATAATAAAACAAAATAACAGTAATGGCGAAATAAAAGTAATGCAATCTATACAACAAGATGGTGAATGAATACCATAGAGAATGTTCTCATTTTCTTCACTCACGTTTGATGGATATTTCTCAACAGGAAGGCGCAGTGCCTTCACAATCAGATGTCAAAGTTAACCTGAAATAGAGCGTCTTGTTGATACGCGTTTGTTAAAATACCCAAAATGTCCTTGAGTAAACAATAAGAATTTGACAAACCAGAACCCCCGCCGTAAAACAGATATTAAAGAAAGCGCCTGCATGCACTCAATTTGAGTAAGACAGCTTGGCGCCTTAAAGGGATCTTGACCCAATCTTGTCCCCCGTCTTTACCTTACGTCGCTGTTTTACTTACCAGAATTGGTACCACATCTTAATCTCCTTCCCTAGTCTACCTGACAACCGGTCTGTGCCATGGTTATTTCAACTGTTTTGAGGAACGAGAAGAAATTGAGCCTGTAGATGGAGCAAGATAAAGCATTCTTGACCTTTCCGTGCCCATCTCCGTTTCAGTAGCCCTGGGCCACACAACTTTGTGCGATCAATACAGCAGGGTGCTAGTCCACATGTAGCAATATGTTTTCAACATCCATACTCTTTTCCAAATGCTGAGTGCTAAGCAGAGAGAGCAGTACCATTTTAAAAGTCTTTGGTATGACTCGTTTGGGATCAAACTCACGACCTACCAAATGCAAGGCCAACTCGACCATTGCACCGGTCATTGTTCACTTTATCTTCTCGGTACCAAACTTTCACGGCCTGAGAGAAGTAAACTTATTCTCTGAACTAAATTTTCACGATGGCAGCATGAAAAAGTTTGTGAATTATTTGTAATCTGTAATGATAAGTTCACGTTACAGTCGTCACAGTGAAAACCGTGAACAATCAGGAATTGCAGTACAGTGAAAAATCAGGAATTACAGTATCTTTTGCCCTGTATTTAGCTTGCAAGGGCATGAAAATGCAATAAAGGTCTTCATTGATTCCTTTACTCATGCCTACCTGTACTGGGACAGCAGGCAATTCTGCAGCAAGAGGCAGTAAATGTCCCATGCGTCATTTTGATGTGTAAAGCTGCAACAATTGGTTTCCAACTGATCAAGTCAACCAGTGCGTGCCACGGGGCTTACGAAACTTTTGCTGAGTGGCATTCCCTCACAGGTGTGTGCAGCGGGGGGAATGGATGCGTTTCAGTGCAACGGCATAAAAACACAAGTGCTCTAGTGCGCCTACCTGGTTCCGTACTTACTTCTCTCTCATAAGGGGAGGGAGGGATCGATAAAAAGATATACAAAGGTCCTTTAGAAATTGTAAGATGCCTCGTGAGATACTTTCAGCTTACGTAGGAGGTAATATCTTAGTGAGTCAATGTGTTTGATAAAGACGTTTGACCTGCTTTTGATGCTTTGAAATCAATTCCTAGACAAGTTTAAAAATGAGTAGGACCTTAAGATGACTTCAAAGCTACTTTGTCAAGTTCGAGTTGTCAACGTTTAGCCAATAGTTCGACCTGCTTTTGATGCTTTAACATGAGCGCCTACGTAATCTCCCAAAGTTTAAAGTTGAGAAGAAATTTACGATGACTTTAAAGCTATTTTGTCAACTTTGAGTCACCGACCTCTCTGACTTGTTGCCTTGTCATAGGCCAACCTGAAGCGTCCGTTTTCTAGGGGCATGTTGGTCAGCTTGGCCAGTTAACGAGCGAGATAACCCGAATAGGATTCGTTTCGTTTGATTTCATTTATTGTGCAGGCTAGTACCCCACTGGGTCTCGCGTGCCGGGCACATAAACTCTGATATATTGCGTATATTTTATTTTGTGTGTGCGGTCTTGGTGATAGAACCATTTATGAGGGTATTGACTTAGATGAGTAATAGATGTTTTGTAGTGCAGAGAGTTTTGCCAGGTCTTCTCTATCTATAAACACATAAAAATAAATGTACGTCGAGAAGGCAGACCAGATACTTTCTCAAACTTCAGGAATACATTTAACTTCTGTTCACAGCACAAGAACGAAAGGTGCTTTTACACTTCATATCTCCACATTAGGCCACACTAATTTAATTTGTTGCTTCCAGGGTTTTAGAAAATTTTCAAAAATATGCTTTACTGGAAGCCAGGTTAACATTTTGGTGTACTCAGTGCTATTGAGTGAATACGGTCATATTCCTTCCTGGACATTGCTTTTATGTTGTCCGCGTGCTATTTTCACTCAAAAATCCGTAAACCACAAATTAAAACGATATGGCCTTATGTGAACCTGTTTGTAATGTATCTACGTGACCCATAACCAACACTACGCGAAAAGAGGGAAATACCAATAACAATAGATAACTTACCTGGCATTTATCACTTTTGGTAATTCCCACCTATCATGCAGTGCAAATGGTATAACAGGATCCAGAATGTGCCGAAATGTAAGAGTATTTTGCAGAAATATTCACAACCGCGCACACGTTAGATGCAGAGTCACACCACAGCTTGTAAGTGCTATCTATGTACATCCGCAAGGGACTGTTATTTATCGCAATACCCCTTGAGATATAGCGTGACAGACACGAACTTTTTACCTCTACGAAAAAAGTAGGTGTAGCTTTGGTCTCCGCTTGTCTCTATCTCTATACAAGTAAGTGTATTTCTATAAATTTATCTATCAATCTATGTATCCATCTGCATTGATCTATCTATCTATCTATATCATGTGCACAGGAATTGCGAATACGACCATGCCTTTGTCTTGACGTTTTGGTGGCAGATAACTGTTTTTGTAGGAAATAAATGTTGTCTGTGTGAGGTCCTCTAGCAGCTTGCTTTGTCTGTGGTGTTTGCATATACTATCTGTATTCGGTTGTTGATTGACGTTTATGATAAGGTTTTATTCATTGTTTGGTATATGCACATTTTAGACGATTGTGTTAGTGAGTTAGGGCCACATTTGTTTCTACTCGGGGACTTCATTCAATAATTGAGACAAATCAATCTACTGAAGATGAATTTTCAGCAGGGATTTGCACATTAAGAAGGTTCACGCCATTCCTCTGCCCGGGTTGTCTGATTGATGTAGGCGCTGCCGTGGATGGAGCATCAGCCCCGCCGGCGTGTGAACTCGGTGATTTTTTGCGCTGTAACGTAAGTGCGTTTATTCAGCCGTGTGTATCCAGGAAAATCCCTCACCGCCATTGTATTTCCAGAGTCATTACGGCATTCTATCAATCAACAACTCAGAATTTTCACCCCTGGTTTTAACTATGCATATTTGCTCTCTAATAGTTCAAA
Organism: Branchiostoma floridae x Branchiostoma belcheri; assembly: GCA_019207045.1. Lineage (NCBI taxonomy): Eukaryota > Metazoa > Chordata > Leptocardii > Amphioxiformes > Branchiostomatidae > Branchiostoma > Branchiostoma floridae x Branchiostoma belcheri. The sequence continues at coordinate 3,196,238 of CM033030.1, forward strand.
CAACCGGGTTGGTAATCAAGGCAACTAGAATAAAACATCTATCATGAGCACGATAATGATAACAAGTGTGAACAGTTGTCTCTAATTAGCTGCAGAGGTGGCTTTATTGTAGGTAATTGGACGCCATATCGCAAAGACAGGGAAGCCTTGACGAATCGCTTAGTTTTGGCCCTAGGTGATGTCTAGAAACTGTATCCTCACGGACGGCATATAGGTCATGAAAAGTCTTTTGTTTATCTTGTTAACGGCTATGTCGAATCTAACAAGAATGAATACCTATGGGTAAGGTAAGGTAAGGCAAGGTTTAGAGTGTGTTTGCCATATTGACTGTGCACAAAATTACATTTCTTAATTTGTTTACTTTGTTTATTCATGAAAGCTCATATTGGCCTGCAAGCCAACATATCCGACTACATTGACGCCTTATGTTTTGTACTCGCAGTAATTCGATAGAAGGTAACTTGTTTCCAGTAATAGAAAACACCAAGAACGTAGCTAAACGCCAATAAGCGCCACAACTCTTAGTAATTGCACTATGCCAAATGTGAAGTTATTTCACACCGAAGCAGCATGTGGGAAGGGCTGATAAAACCCAAATGTGCGAAGGACTGGGTTGATGGATGGATGAAAATCTTCCCAGTCATTACCGCTATCGCTCTCAACATATCTTAGCAAATTAAGGGGCCCATTATTTGCAAGCGAAACCAATATCGCCCCGTATAAGTGATACCCAAGCGCCGCAACGGATAGTCACTTAGGCTTAAATCATGATTTGTGCTATGAAGGCCACACTTATCTAACGTGTTGGTTGTCGGACATCTTTTGTCCAAATTTGGGAAGAGTACCTACTGGCATCTGAGTCTGTCCACTCCCCCCGAAGTGTGTGTACCTTCGTTTTCAAGACTTCATTGTCATGTTGATATTCCAATCTGTCATTATGTTTTTAAAACTGAAGACCAGGAAATTAAGTTGGTTTGGTCTTACCAGTAGATGTGGACACAAACTTTTTAATGACACGTTTCTAAACGTGTGGTGATAGAGCGTGTCTGAGTGTTTTGATGTTATTGTATTCTCATACCATTTTTTAACAGTTACTGTAGAAGAGTGTTACTTTCCTGTCACCTGTCGTCAAGACTATTGAAGTTCTATAGCCTTATTTGGGTGTGGCTCTCCCAAAAACTGAAGACCCATTTAACGTCTTATCCAAAGGACGGCCCTAACTTAAGCAAGGTACTCATATACACCAAGGCGAAGTGAGGAAAGTCATTTAAAAGCGCCTTTCCCAAAGGCACAAGATCGGGGCACATCAGCGGTTTTAAACCCGGGACCCTTGGGTTTTGGGCCAAACAACTTACCGATTGCACCACATAACTTATTATGACTTTGGCACAAAAATGGTACAAAAAACTGGAGTATCCTTCACAATACCGATTGTCCACTAGATAGCCTACTAACACTTATATGGAGGTCCCTTCACAACATCTTCCGAGAATGACAAATGAGCCGGCGTTATCGTAATGATGGCAAGAACGTGTCTGGAACCACGGAGAGCCGTCTCTTCCCTCCCTGTAGCATTTCAGCATCTTAGAGGATTTCCTAGACGCCATTATCTCCTCAAAATGCGGCGTTTCATCAGGCCTGGAGGAAGGTGGAATAGGCCGGGGATTGAGGGGGTAGTTGGTTAGCTGAGTGATTAGCCTCCTGTTAAACGCCGTTTCGGGAATACGCGTCGTATTAGCTGCAGACAGTTCGTGCCGCGCTCCATTATGATTATAGCTGCTCCGTCTGAGACGATCTCTGCGGCAAATATTGAGGGCAGTAGTGTCCCTTACCTGGGTTTATATCAATGTAGCGGATACCCAGTACATGATCATAACGCAAAATGGTTTCGTAGATCCCACGATGTGCCGTTGCCGTAAATATGTGGCTTGTACACTTTGTCTTTGGTAATATTGCATGTACGATGTATAAGCTTGAATAAATCAAGACAAGTCCAAGTTTATTGCACAATACTTGTATGAAGTGACCCAATAGAATGGTTACCGGGTACATGCTTCCTGATCATAACGCAAAATAATTATATGGCTTCAACGATGAGTTGCTGTCGGGTACTTGTGGCTTGTACACTTGGTGATATTGCCTGTAAGATGGATAAGCTTGAATAAATCAAACTTTCATTGCGCAACGCTTGTAATGGATACAATATCAAGTATAATATTGCATAAAGTGTATAATTAATATTTATTAGCAGTATAAATATAATCCAGGGGCAATAGTAGATGAAACGTCTTTGTAGTGCCTCGAAAAAAAACACCTTAAAATGCTAAAATAGACCAATGTATACCTATGAGCCGCGCGTCAAATGATGTAACACCAACTATATCCACGGCTAAGATATGCTACAAGTGAGACCTGGTATGAAATCTGTGAAACAACGCTCAGACTATTTGTCCTCACATTTGGTTTTTCCAATACCAACGTAATCTAAAAACATGATCTTAAAGGCAACGATACCTTGCGGGGCCAAAAACACATTTTGCTCCAAGAAGCAATCTTACCTGACATTTGAAGCTGATGGATTCGATACTGTTTCGACAGAGCGAAGAAACATGGACCAATGCCGAAATTTGTATGTCTCCAATATGGGCACAGGGCTTAGAATACCACCTGTATATGCAGATTAGTGTAGGTGCTACTGGTCCATGTATACATAATAAATGTCCTATGACGAATATGTAAGCGTATGTAGATTGTTATTATCTGCACTGACTGTTACCATCTATTAAGTATAAATTCTAAAGAAAATATAGCAATGGTTCCTCAACAATTTTAGTATGATCCATACTTCCTAAATTCAGAGTGTTGCGGGTAAAATGTTTCTGGTGTAGGTAATCTTCAATGTTACCTGCACCAGTGCAAATATGCAGAAATAAATATTTTTAGCCCTGGGGCATAAAGAAATGTTCTAAGAGACAAATGTAGGAGGTCGGTTACATGAGTCGTGTATTTACCTTGGCTGAATTAAGCATATCACATTCAGCACCTCAGGTATGTCCGTCAATATTCATTTAGAGGTATGAAATCTCCCACCGGTACCGTGATGATCCATGTTATAATTTTATCTTCATACATTATAAATGGATCTCGTATCATCTTGCGTCATCTTGAACAGCAAAAATTGCAAAAGTGACAATATATTTTTACTGGATGACAGCAAGCCTTTGTTAAAACGGAGGTGAATCCTATCAGTAAACAAAATCGGAGAAAAGTACATAGTTCGTGTAACTGCCATTCGGTAGTGGCTGACTATACATGAACATCGACATGCCTAAACCATTCATTTATAAAGCTAATTGCCTTTTGATGCTATCTAGTTGAGAAGCCTATAGAGTATTTGTTAACAGCAAATTCCATTCTGTGCTAGATGTCAAAAGCCTAATTTTGAAAACATGTCAATCTTGGGCTAATGTGCCTTATACTGGTATGACCATGATTCTTTCTAGTTATTTAGTTATTGGGCTAGTGTATGGCAATCACTGGTTGGCGTGTTTACTAATTTCCAAGCAGATCCTACGGTAGCATACCTACCTGCCTACCTAGTCCCTTGACCTTCAAGTAGTTGGGGGGGGGGGGGGGGCAAAGTAGCCATGAAGATAGAGAGTTGCCTCCAGGTTCCAGGTAGTATAAGATAGCATCAAAAGCTGACAGAGGAGTGAAGCCGGCTTGGGAGTGTTTCGCTACCTTGTGTCTACAAGGCAAATGGACACCTTTTGGCACTACACTCCTTGGCCAGTTTGGTAATCCTACGCCATAGGATCTGCTTGGAGATAAGTGTCTACATGCTTGTAATTAATAAAAAGTTTATTAAAACTCCTAAATTTTATCTAAAACGCAGTGTTTTAAAAGTGTGTTGGGAGCTTTTGCATCCACGTGATAGCATCTTCACACTCGTCTTGGCACTTCGATCTATCATCTATCAACTGTTTCTATTTGGTGGAGCTAAATTGGTTGATTGATGACATGACGATAGGGCACGATTTAATCGTTAAAAGTAGACTTTAAACTGACATTATTCAGCGTTAGAGCCAAACAGAAAGTCGTTTTTCATTTTTCAACATCCGAAGTATAATTTGAGATGTTACTCCAGTGCTAGTACTTAGTATTCATTACCCTTGATATTGCCTGTCGTTTGGAAACGCTAAGATCGATCACGAACGAAATGGACACTAACAGTACAGTTCGAAATTGGCTAACATCCAAACAAATCATTCTTCACTGGAAATTTAATGACTGACTGAAACAAACTGCAAACATAGTGAGTATATTGCGATCTAATGTTCCCGATGGGAGGACTGATGCTGACATTAATTACTGCTATACCTTATACCGCATGTTGGCGCATACGGGCGTTTCAATGCGCTGCACGTTCCATGCTTGTCAGTTACTCCTGCACGAATCCTTCAACCTGCCATGAAGGTGCATGAGTAGGAAGACACTGCACAGACTTTATTACCCACCCTCGCATCTACTTACTTTAGGAGTTTAGGATTTCCGTACTTTCCTGGATTGGAATATGATCAAATGCCGTGGGCAGTTTACCGATCTGTACATAATTGTATTTCTTAAAGCCACTGGGTGCCTCTTTGGAAAGCTGCCACATCCGTCGTCTAAAGACAAGAATTGAAATAAAAGCGTGGCAAAGGTCAGCGGCGAGCAGATTAAGTTGCCGTCTGTGTGGATCTGGCTGCCGGTGCAGAAGCAATCAATCCGGCGTCTTCCTCCAAGAACACGGTTATTTATTTCGCTGCACTTGAGAAGATGAGTATATGGCTGCTCTGGGGTCAGTCTTCAGACGGGGGTTGGTGAATATGTGTAGAGCTTGGAGCTGATTCTATTCGTTAGATATCTGTGATCCGTGTACAGCTTTATCAGGTTGGTATGAGTCACTGAATAAGTTCTTAGAAATAGGCAACACAAGGATTATGTTGATCAATTTATTGTCACATCTATGTCCCATATTTCCACCATGTATTTGCAATTAGCCTCTGGGCATGATCTTGCAAATGATAAAAGTTCATTTATACAACAAGTAATCTATAAAAAGACATTTTGGTGACGATCTTTCACTTTATTGGGGGCAACTCTGACTGGCTCTGGTACTGCAGGTAGGTGTCGCTGCTAACATATACGGTCCTTTGTGGCGTCAGGCGTGGCGTAACTGATAGAGCGTTCGGCTCGGAATCTATAGGTCCTGAGTTTGATCCCCGCCGTACCCCCGACAGTGTGCCCTTGGGAAAGGCACTTTACACGACCTTCCTCATTTCACCAGGTGTAAAAATGGGTACCGTGTATGTGGTACTGCTAATATAAGTTACAAAACTTGAGTGCAGTGCCACATTGTCCTTGTCTGTCCAAAAGCAAATAGAATAAAAAGATACGGTCCTAGACGTAAACTATCAAATATCTATGATGTGTTCACGAGTCCTTCCATGTGTCTACGGTGAATCACATTGGTTTTATTATGATCGCCATTCGTGGTAGAGTGGTCACATTCGTCTTTGGCTACCGTATACGATTTTGTTGTTGTTGATTTTGTTGTTCAAGCAGGCTGTGACAGAACCAACTTCTGACAAGGACCATAGACGACATTGTCCGTAATCTGAATTTTGTTTAAAAATTGCATGGCTGTGTCAAGAATCCCATTTGTACGTGTGTCAGGGCTCTTAATTAATTATTTATAATTAGTGCTTACCATGTGTGATGAATCTGAATCATTCGACATCATACTTTCACATCATAATCCACCCAATTGGGATGATACTTAACCTAAAGAACGGCTTTTTAGTCGATCCTTTTTGCGCCCAAATGTCAAAATAAAATGTTTAAAGATTGCGTTAGTTGGTCCAAATACGATATCATGAAGAATATATCAGATTAATATCTTCCTCTCTCTGTCTTTATCTATGCCAAATATGGGTTTGATTCCAAGTTCTTAATTAGGATGGATACCAGGCTATTACTACAGAAGCGTTGTATTGCCTTAGCACAGAGTGACATCAATATGAAATTGTGCTACTCTGGTAGCTTATCATATCATATTGCAATTAATAGGCGCTGCCAAATCACGATTGAATGGCAGCTTTTGCGCATTGTACCACTGACAATAGTTTTACTACATTCATCAGTATGTATTGATTGCCGCCACGTTGTGCATGATCAATCGTCAAAGTTAAGAAATGCTCATGTTGTAGTGAAACATAATGTTTTATCAAAATAATTTTGAGTAAAAAATCACTATGAATAATGAATGAACGGTTTATTAGCACCAAAAACAAGTGCGCATATACATGTACATATTATTGCAGCCATACAAGGCTGAATTGGTGTATGATACACAATACGTTTGATAAAAACTTCATTAAGACTCGTTTAGCAATGACACAATGAAAGGAAGTGTGCTATTTTTGAATCTGGATGACCTGCATCTAAACTGTGTGTAGTTGTCCTTTGTTCGTAGTTCTTTGCCATGAACACTTCCCCGTTTCGGGGGTAACCAGCTAGAGAATAGTGGGGACTTAGATTAAGCTGACAAAGTATTGTAGTGCATATACAAAGTATAATACAGATCACTGGACTGCGTCCTAAGTTTTTGCTACCCCTGAGTTATTATTGGGAACATCATGGAAAACGAGTGTGAGTAAAGACAATAAAACACACAGATGTAAAAAGATGTATCGATTACAATCACTTATTACTGAATAAGAATGTTCCTAAAATATTACCTTAATTGTAATTTCAATTATTTCAGGTATCAAGTAATTGTATAACAAAAAGTTCGTAAGTCATTTGAGCTTTTAACATTACCGTGAAGCATGATTGTATAAAATACCTGAGTTGGCTAATGTTTCCCAGTCACCGAAACACGATAAAACTATGCCTATAAAAAGAAAATGGATGTAAAGCTCGGTCATTTACCGTGTTACACTTTTTGGATTAAGAATCCATTTGGCGTATTCACTCTAATCAAATTACGTGACAGGTTCATTCCTTTCATTATTCCGTTCTATAAAGCATGCCTGTGTTATTTTTATTAGCCACGGTATTATTACTTTATGTAGATTCATTTTATGTAGAAAATGATTCAATTATGCTTTGCGACCCCATCAGTAAGAATGCAACCTCACAGAAATAAGTAGAACTCTGACCTTCATAAATAGATGATTACAGTAAGTGAGGATGGCGTCGCTGTAACAGTAATGCATCATAATTAGACATGGCGCGCAGGAGTTAGTCAAACTGTGCAGTTTAACGCACGTATCATTAAATGGCGAGTCTGACGCTACGTTTAGCCCTCTGAATTTCCGTAAAAACTTTTTTCATTTTTCCGTGTAGAGAAAATAGACTCTGGGCTTGTTTTGCCCAATGTAACACAAATAATAAACAGTGGTCTAATGATAATGCTTACCTTACATTGCGATTACAATATACACCGCTACGAGGCATTTAAGATATCTAGGCATAATCTATATATACATTTGTACAAACATTGATACAATACCAAGACCTGTTTACGTTTGATATGGGTGTTCCATCCTTACCGTATTTATTCAGGCCGTGCGTACCTCGGGCGATACAGAATACCCCGCGTTGTATTTTATATACATAATGATGACATGTACATGTTCATGAGACATAAAGGGTCCAAGGGCACCAACTCTACTGCGTGATAAATGATACATTCTGATACGTTAGATTATATTTAATGCTTGCTTTGGCGTCTGGGGTTATTCAGTGTATATGTTATGTCTATGTGTTAATGTGTGGGTCACATCACCAGCAATATCTGACTGGGAACCACGTTTATTCCATTGTTTGGAAGCATGATAAATCAAACCAACTGGGCACGAAGTGTTTCAAGTATAAAACTTTATCATTGCTTTGTCATATCATAGAAGTCAAACCCAACATGTTTAGAAATAGCCAACACTAGTATTCGAGTAGAATCTTATTATAACTGTTTATCGTTACTTGTATATCTTCCATATTCATACCATGTACTTTCAATTAGCCCTCGGGCACGAACTTGCAAATAAATTTCTTCCTTCTTCCTTCTTGCCATGGACGTCTCATCTGTTTGGTAATCACAGTACAATGCTAAACTTTCTCCAAAAAAAAAATGTATTCACGAAACAAATTCTCAACAACTACTGTCGTCGCCTTCTTCAGGACCTATACTTTCGATTTTACGTTCTGAAGTGATTGATCATCAGTGTTGATGCTGAAGAAGGCGACAGTAGTCCTTGGAAATTTTATCCATGTACATCTTTGTGTTAGAGGAAAGTTAAGTATTGTTCTATGATTACCAACACAGATAATCCGTGATAATAGAGAAGTTTATTTGCAAGTTCATGCCCGAGGGCTAATTGCAAGTACATGGTAGGAGATATAGGAGATATACAAGTGACAATGAACAGTTATAAGCAATATTCTACTCGAATACTTCAGTTGGCTATTTCTAAACAGGTTGGGTTTGACTTCCTTTTTAAAAGCAGTGGGAGACGAAAAGCCCCACTTTTTCTACAATCTGTGGGTTCTGCGATTTCAAGAGGAAAGTGGCTTTAACATTAAGTAACGCATTTTATATTAAAAGTGTTACCATGATAGCATTGTACTATTTTGCCAATGTTATGTTTCAATTTTCGCCGTCCGTCTCAAGTCAACTAGTGCCCAGTGCAGATATGAACTAACCCAGTGTAAGGGAAAGCCCCTACCTTGGCCTAATGGAAATGTTTCCAAGTTTATCCATTCAGGAATCTTAACGTGTTTGTACAGGATGCTGAATGGGGTCAGGCGCTCTCAGAACCAGACTGGCCTGGGGGAAAACGCACTGATAAATCCCAGGACTACCACTATCGGCAGAAGAGGTCCTAACAGATACATTTATTCATTGAAAAACATTCCCCCAGGAAATCTACTTCGGGAGAAGATTGCACAGGGTTTGCTTTGGTTTGGATTGGTTAGGTACAAGTAGGGGATTGACAGTCCAGGTGTATTGACGCGCCAGAAAAGGAATCTTCTATCAGTTATTACTGGGTGCAATTTAGCAGGAAACCACTTTGCCTTAAAGTGTAAGTCTTTGTAACGCTTTAAGATTTGATGATTAGAAACTTATTCTATGACATTTTGATCCTACAAAAAAAAACAGTTACTGGGTTCAATTTCGTAGGAATTCCCTTTACTTTGAAAGTAATACTTTAAGATTATTACTTTGAAAGTAACACTTCAAGATTATTCTCTTGAATTTTGATCCTCAATTTCATTTTCCTCAACACTCGTGATGCTTGTCTAACCTTACAGCATAGTGTAGTAAGTCGCTCCTCACACCTTATCAACTGCACTTTAATAACAGTGCATCTTTTTTATGGTTCAGCATAACCAGTTCGCGGCGTCCGCATATCCTCGCTAGGCGGGTTCTATCGCTCCAAGACTGACGTGTGCAATCATAAGCGCCTTTGTCTTGTGAAATTGCCGCCACAGTTGATGGCGCTGTACACCGTTGAGCAGGTTTTCCATTAGCCGCTTCTCCCCGAATGTTTCTCTCCATTACTATTGCTTCTGTGACGTGCATCCAAAACCCGGCCTTAGCCGCGGATCTCCGTGCTGATCGACCCCTTGGCCTTTTTGTTAATAACGCTACCTTCAAAAGGGGTTGTCCCAAGCGACACGCACGGGAAGGTAATACGGAAGATACACTAGCCGTTGCACCGCTGTTTGAAGAAAAAGTTTCGCCAAATCGACTTTATCTCATATATAGTCGTGACAGGCCGAAAACTTGTAATGAATCCTTATTGGCGTGACATTTAGATTCATAGAGGGCTTTCTTATAATCCGAAGTTAAAGTTATTATCTGTGATACTTCTTGGGCCACTACATTTACATGTACATGAGGTTCTAATAGCAAAACTAGATTAAGAAAGACAACCGTTCAGTCGCCCTGCGGGCACGATGCCAGGGTTCGCCATGTTTCTATCCTCGCCACTTTGTTACAGGCTGAACAGTCGGCCCTTTATACCGCCCAGGGGTGGTCATAGGTCGCGGAACTTCGGGTGCAAGGAGAAGGAGACAAATGTCAAACAGATGTGCATGACCTGACTTGATGGTGCGACCAGAGAGAGATATTATATATCGGTGCAAGACAGACTGCCGCAACATGCTTTCGCATATTATAGGGCGCTTTAAGGTGGTATCTCACTGCACTTTGGGCACCGGTGCGGCACTGCGTGGTTCACTCAATGAATTTAAGAGATAAAGAACGGATTTTTCTTACGTTTTTTGTATTTTGTTGTCTTAGTCATGCTTTTACGTATTATGGAATATCTGAATAATAATAAAAAAAATGGCGAAAATAACACGTCAATGTCGCAGTGAAAGAACCCCGCAGTGCCACAGAGGTGTCCAAAGTGCAGTGAGATATCTCATTTACAAATACGACTGAAAACCTTTTATCTGCCTCAACACAATTCATGCAGAATTCGATGAGTCATGAAAAAATATCTAATGAAAAAAAGTTGAGCGAAGCCTTTTTTTAAATCTAAATTTTTCAGACAGCCAAATCGGAATCATCGAATTCTAGTATTTTTTTTTTTTTACAACATCATCTTTATTTCACTCACAAACATTTTGAAAAAGGACACGTTTAAAAACACGAATATATACAAGATGAAGGCTAAAAATACACCTCGGACAACCCCTTAGTCAGATACACAAAGATCTGCAGGGCGCAAGGTTAAAAAAAGTGGTACTATGCTTCGGCCTTTCAACATTTCAATTGTATACGTCGCTTCTTAATATTGTACAAATGTCATCATTAACATATATTGCACAATCAATCACGTGTATAATATTATGATATCATCGGCTGGAAAACAGCCCGGACGGCGACTCCCATACAGGGTTGTTCCTTGCACAGTATATTGTGTACGATGTGCAGAGGGCACAGTGTCCTAACCGGCGCTTTTACTCTCTCACCTCACTGTCTTTCTTACGTACAGGGCATAAGGATTTCAGCTTTTTGACATTGTCACTGTTCACCCATCCCCTGCTACCGACCTCTATTGTAACTACAGTAGCACTATAGTCGCTGTGCGAGTTTAACTCTTCCTTCAGCTGTTCATATTTGGCAAGTTTTCTATCTTCAGCAGCCTGGGCATTTTGCTCAAAAGGAACAGTCAGTTCGATAAGGGTTAGCTTCTGTTCGGCTGTGTTTTGAACAGTAATGTCCGGTACGAGAGATGTAGGGAGGATGTCTGGGGGTACTGTTGTGTGTGTCCCGCCCTCTATTACATCAGGGCTGAGGTCACATCTTATTGTCACTGCTGACGTCTCCAGTGTAGAATGCCAGCGCTGCAGGGTGGTTACCAGCTCCTTCAGCACGCTATTGTGGCGCCAAGTGTACCTGTCCGTCAGTGCCACAGGGCACGCATTCAGGACATGACGCAAGGACTGGTGTCCTTTACACAGCGGACACTTTGTAGACAGAAGTTTCCCCCACCGGACTAAGTTGTCCCGTGTAGGGAGCCAGTTCGCCATCCCGTTCAACGCGAACTCGAAGACACCTCGCGGGGCATTGGACAAGGAACTTCTCCAGCTTGTGTCAGATCTTTCACGATCTTACACGAACCAAATATTACCTACTGCAAAGTAGTTTATGATATACTAAATTATATGAAGCATCTATTGTATAACACGTTCCAAGGGCAAACGGTGACGGTTTTGTAGTTAATTAGCCTACAAAGCAGTTCTTGATATTATTAATTATTCTAACACTATACATTTCAATTCAGCACCATGCATCTATTGTATAACAAATTCCAAGGGCAAACGGTGACTCGTCGAGAAAACGCAAACATTCTGTCCAATACACTTTCAAGTTTATTTCTGTATTTGAGCAGCCGTATCCAGGAATTCCCCATCATCAAACGCCCGTACGTTGTTTGACTGCTACAAGTTCAAACCACTGATCTCTGTGAGATGCGCGCTCAACGCGATCTGCCTAACATCAAAGGACATTCCGGACCGTTTAAATGATTACAGTTTCCATTCGGTTGGCGGGTCAGGAAAGCAAGCGTGTGCAGAAGTCGGCCTCGCGGTGCGGGCTGAATAAGAATGCGAGTTGAACAAGACTTACATTTTTAGGGCAATAATGTTGTAGCTTGAAGATAGCTGAGGCTGACATCCATAAAAAGACATACATTTGGGAAGAAAGGAAAGCCTCGTGGCTAAGCATACTCATCAGAAAGGGAACTTTAAAACACATAGCACATATCCTGACACGACTTCTGAATAAACCGAGGGAATGTTTTATTTCTGTATAGCCAACATTTTATATCTGTTATATATATATTTTATATTCACAAGCAGGCACCATATGTCTGTTCTGATGCCCTATGTCCAAGCAGAGATGCTGGTTGAAATCTTTATTGGCGATCATGGTGGGAATACAATTTTGGTTAGTCGACATTCTCAGCCCGTTTTTCATAGCTGAACTGTTGGCAGAGTTTTGCAGCACTTCAGAAGGCAATATTAGCCAGGTCAATAAACGTATTTGACATAGGGGTCGTTTCCAAGTACATTGGTTCTAGATATGTCTTGAAATGACATAATTTTGTATTTTCTTTTCTGTGCCGTAAATACTAAGTGAAGTGCTTATATCCCAAGCGGTAATTTTCATCGCATTGGTACGTGGTTTTGCCCTTTGGAGATAGGCACTTGACTTTGTAACTGCAGAATGCTCAAAAATTAGAAGGCAGTTTGACCACTTTGTGGATTGCTTCAGAAAAGGACACAAGTGTGCTTCATATGTAGGCATATGTTACCTACAGATATAGTTCAGAGCGTTATGAGCCACGTACTGCCAATTACCGTAATCCAAGAAGTTAGTTCAGGAATCTTTGAAATCCTACACTGGAGATGGGCACCTTGGCATCTTGGGCTCTCTGTGAGCGTTGGCGTAGGTTGTTGCGGGCGGTATCTCCACTTTCAACACATTGCGGCCAAGTTTTGCACCGAAAAAGGTTCTCATGCCGGGAAGCTGGTAGTCTCGCCTACAGCTCACAACTTCCGCCAACGCCCACAGAAAGACCAGCGGTAGAGGCTACTTTTATCTGCCTTTCTGAACACACCTAAAGATGTAGATGACAAATGGGGTCCTCTCCTACTGGAAAGTTGGTACATGAAGTGTCGGTCCATCCATCGTGCTGCACATGATGTCTAACTGCCTTGAATGGTCCCGGGACCTGTTAAGTAGCGACGACATCAGCCCTGAGCGCATAGTCTTAATGTAGCCAGCCACGATGGGTGCATAAATAAGAAGCCAAGGGGTCGCATCCCGGCTATTTGCTGAGATTGCCTCGTAACTTTTCCGCCAGATAACTCAGCGGAAAGCCACGTCGGTCGTGGTTACTCGCAGTATATACGACACGCCATTTGCGCAGGACTGAGTTTCCGTCATCAAAATTCCCCATCTAAAAAAGAACCTTAAAATTTCTTTCTTATGTATGCCCGATCTAAGAGCTTTTCTCAGTTTTACGGGTGTGAGTGCAGTCTTTATCCGCGGGCTTTATGGCACACTCGTAATAAACATCCCAGCCTTTTTTACAAGGTGGATAAACCCCGGTTTTAGACGGCTTGACTCTCAGAACACTGAATATTAAATCTTGCGTCGCGAACAGAACAGCCTCTGTTTACTTTTATATTTATCCCCCGTCACGGTAAAAAGGCTGTGATTTTACAACCGCGTCTTCTGCCATCTGCAGGCGAATTGAAAGCTCCATGAAAACGTCCCCGGTGCCTCGTGTTGATTTTGTCGCAGATGGCCGGGCAATTTGCAAGGACGAGACGACCTTGCCCTTCTTTAGATCAAACAGAAGGCCGCAGAATGCCCATGAGCAAGCTAAGTATACTCAGCAAAATGTGTTTATATTACAAAACATAACCGTAACTAAATTCTATTCAATCAGATGTATATCCACCACATTTACAACATGACCCTTGGTCATCAAGGATTTGGTGTGTCAGGAGAGGCGCTATTATGTACATGTATTATGTAAAGTCAGTCCTTGCCCTTCTTTGGATCAAACAGATGGCCGCGCAATGCCCATGAGCAAGCCTTACAAGTGTACTCAGCAAAATGTTTTGCATTACTATGTATAACCACAGTCGTCTCTCCAGGAATATCATACGATCAGAATTTAAATTAATACACATTTCAGATTAAGGTCATCATTTGATGGGTTAAAAGAAATTACGTGAGTTAGCTGGCACACCCCCCCCGAAAAAAAGCTCATACAAAGTTGCAGCAGATCATCGAAATGTTAACAGCAATGTTAATGGATTGTATTTTATCTGTGCATTACACCTGCTAGTAAAGTATGAACCTAGTGACCCACTCACAAACTGTGGCTTGACTCGGAAATGTCTTAAACATTATACATACCATGCTCGTTGAACAATGCCACTGAGCAAGCTAAGCATACTTAGCAAAATGTGTTACATTACAATGCACTACCACAACCGCATCTCCAGATATTCTACTATTAGATTTCCACTTGATACACACATTTCAGATTAAGGTCGTCACTTTGTCGGTTGGCACAAATAAGGTTATAATTATTAGTTTCCATTTCCACAAGGAAGGCGCTGTTGCCGCGCTCTGTCTGCGACAAAAAAATGACAGATCGTTCAACGAATAGTGTAGAAAAATAAACAAGGAATGTTTTTAAGATTTGCGCGTTTTGCTGTATTTCCAAGAATACTCCCTGGATGAAATCGAAGATTGCGCACATCCTTTGAACGTCGAAGTGAGAACGCAGCGCAAAGTCTCTCAAAAAACGCAGCGCGATCGCCGTATGGTGGGAAGGAGACCCTTATCTGGCAATCGCAATTAACCACTCAAACCCTTCCAGGATGTACAGCATGTATAAGTGAGGAACAGCAAATTTGTAAAATGTTAATGACAAAGTTCATGGACGCTCCTTTATCTGTGTTTCACACCTGCTAGTAAATGTAACTTAACTAAACCACTGCTACTACTGTAACACGTAGACACTGTAGTAGACTCGCAAATACCTCAATTAGTATACATTTCATGCAATCAGATGTATATCCACCACGTTTACAACAAGGACTTTGCTCAGCATGGCTTTGGTGTGTCAGGAGAGACGTCGACACTACATGTATTATGTACAACAACAAGATGGCTTGTCCCTACATGACCCACACGTCTCATTTTAACTTTTAATAGCTTTCATTATTCTGCCTAGTGACACGAGACGGTCAGGCCAAGCGGAGGGACATCCGGGTCGTCCGAAATCATGTCAGACTACTGTAAACCTGGAGAACATTTGTCTCCGGAGGTCGTCATGTTCTTATTGTTCCCCTGAGACACCATGGAGACATCTTCTACTAAATAAGGCAATGTTGACTTGATTGTATGAATGACATTCACGCGTGCATCAAAGTTGTCAGCCATACTAGAAAGCGTACAAAGCAGCTTCAACATAACCAAATATATGCCGTTGACTACAAACAAAATGCCAGAAAACGTATACTAATGGCATAGAATATTCAAAGGTCAGAAAAGATGCGAAACAACAAAAATGAAGAATTTATTGTTCGGTATACTTTACTAAACTGATACTATATTCTGTGTGTTAGGTGATATGTTCAACCTTTTTGGCATTTTTATTTTAACGCTCTCATTAGTTTTGGGGTTCCCAGAGGATGACATCCGTATAATCAAACCAACATGGCAAGTTGAAATCGGGTGGTAGGGTCTCTCTTACTACTAGATATAGAACGAGTGAAGCTCGACATTCCATTGGCCCCAACCTTGTTTATCAGGACCAGTAAAGCCATCTGTCTCTTAAATTTGTCAATTACTCCATTCACAGCAATGAAGGAAGCAAACTATTTAATCTATATTCAGACAATATTGCTAGCTATGTACATCATACCAAATTACAAAAAAAAAGGATTGTTCTTCTGTAAACACCATCAAATACATTTATCTCAGAATATAGTTATTTCAGTCTTCATTGCACAGAGAAAAGAATTTGATAAACCCAATAACAACCAATGCAGATTAGTAGTAGCGCAAGTTGACGAGTCTTATTACTTAATGCTTATATACTATTACTGTATAACATACATATATCCTACTGATATAATAATTGTATTTCCGTGCATACTTGCAATTAGCTGGCACAAATTTGCAGCAAAGTCATCAATCTTAAATGACATTCCAAGGCCAAGCAGTGCCAAAGTCTCTGACGTACCTACTTTGGGAAGCTTTAGCATGATTTATGTGGTAATCAACCTTCGCTTTGTTGCATTTGGACGGATGTATTTTTCTTCGAGGTTGATCCCAATTTAGAAATGGCAGCATAAGTGGGTCGTATATTCCATTGTACGACAACCACAGGATTACCAGCCGTGTAATAAGATTATAAGGAGATTGTCTGTTATGTAACGTATTTATGTAATTGTTATTTATGTGTACCAGTAGTTATTTATGCCTCGTACCTCTTCTCATGGAATAGGCATGCAGGATGGTTAGCGCCACCGGTAACTTTGGGTTTTGATAGCACATAAGTGATCACGTTGTGTGATCACGTTGACCGATGATGATGATGATGATGATGAGCACATAAGTAAACGATTGGATCAGAGATGGGTACTACTTGCTATCAGATGGATGCGCAACCCTGTCATACAAGCCCAGAGATTGATAAGTAGCGCTTGGCTTTGATGAAAATACAATAAAATATCTAACTGGTACAGACAGTGGGCGCAGAAATGCCATATTGGTATACTGTCCTGCAATGTTATCTCCTATAAATACTCAACCGTCTTTGGTGTGTCACTGATGCAAAGGCCAGACAAGTGGTTCGCCCTGAATACCGTAAGGTCGCGAGGTCGACTCCCGACAAATTCATACCAAAAATGGCACATGCTGCCTTCATTGCTTAGCACTCAGCATCTATGGAAGCTGAACATTCGCAGTGACCTACTCTTGCTGTAGCGATTGCACAATTTTCTGTGACCCAATGGCAAATGAAATGGAGATGGGCGCCACCCAACACACTATCTGTCCCGCGAATGACTTTCACTAACTAAACTTTGGGGTGCAGAAAGCATAAAGCAATATGATTGATGGTTTCTTACCAAAGGCATTGTTCACGAAGTCCTTGCTATTCTAATTGGCCCCATGAAACGATGTCGGCCTTCAAAAGAAAGTGTTTCTTTTCCTTGGTGGAATTGAACGATTTTGTTGAAGTCCACTTGATGCTATGCGGCGCGACAGATGGATTGTGCAGTCGGCAACTGGCGCTGCATTTTCACTCATCAAGGTATGGGCAGGCTAAAAATGGCGTTTACAACAGTCCCTCTATATGTCAACGTCTTTGTGAACGTCTGTTCTTGGACAACAGGCGTTCTTCCAAAGGATTTATTTTTCCACGAAAATTTCTTCCAGCAAAAAAAGGATTTAGAATTTTCTTGTTACAAATCTTTAGCTTTATCTTACCATAACAACAATGTATGATCAAATCAATTCCAAAATACCACAAATTACTGATCTTTCGATGCTAAAGTTTTCACGACATGGGCGGCTAGCATAGCAATCATTGTATGTGTTTACTGTGGCTTTACATTACACAGGGTTAGGATGAAAATGTAGGAATTCCATGATGGGCAAATTAAAACAAGAACACTTTATTTTTCCCTACTTATTGTTGCATCTACTTTTCGGCGGCTCCAGGAATCGTCCAAAAACCTTACGAAAACTAGATATCCAGGATTCGTACTTCCGGTGCCGTCAATCATGGTGATTGACAGTGCAGAAAACATTATTATGCACGCCCATGTTTCCATATATGGGTCGACCTCGTGAGACCTCGACAGACTCAAGTTGCGAGAGATTAAAACCCGGAAGTGACCGCTGCCCTCCCCATGATAGGACGTCATCTGAATGCTACTAACACGTAAATACACGAAAAACAACTTCAAACACACAACACATAATATAGTCGTGCGACTGTTATTGTCTATCGTTGTGGACAACGGTTGTCTTTAGACATGCGTTCAGAGTATTACGGGGCACCCGCAGTGAAGGATACCATTGCGGTGCGTGCGTGACCCACAGTGACCGCTTGCTCGCAAATCAAAATGGCGGGAGAATTCCTTATTTTCGTCAGGCGTTCAGGCCGTTTTCTGGATATCCAGGAATCGTCCTCCTGTTCAGGCCGTTTTCTGGATATCCAGGATTCATCCTGAGTCTGTTCAAGCCGTTTTCTGGATATCCAGGATTCGTCCTGAGTCTGTTCAAGCCGTTTTCTGGATATCCAGGATTCGTCCTGAGCCTGTTCAAGCCGTTTTCTGGATATCCAGGAAGCGTCCTCGTGTTCAAGCCGTTTCCTGGATATCCAGGATGTGGACCAGGCCTTGTGTGAGAAAGAGACGCCATCTGGATGCTATTAACACGTTACCGTGAATGTGTCGCTATACGGAAAACAACAGTAACTTTATCCCATCTTGACTGCCATTTGTTAATTCATTACGCAAAAAGCATTTTGGGCCTGATACGTAAGTAACATGTAAACATCAAAGTATCGTTATCAACATTCGTTTAAGTTCTGTAACACCAGGATCAGCAGAATAAACTACACGATCTTCTTGCGGGGAGATACAAAGATGGCGGCTTTCTGACGAAAACAACATGCCCCCGCCCTCCGCATAGTCTCCTCCCTCGAAAACAGGAAGCTCCACCCCCACGTACACGTTCTGGATAAACACCGTCGTCTATCCAGGAAACGTCCTGTTTGCGACGATTTCTGGATATCCAGGAATCGTCCTTCTGCTCAGGACGATTCCTGGATATCCAGGATTCAGCATATTACGAAAGTTAGATACTGACGAAAGTTGGATACAACACTTATTACTCAACACGAAGCATCGGGGACATGTTTATTGAACACTTGTGAACATTTTTATTTTAATTTGTCATTCAGCGAGGCTTTTACTTTCTTTTCGTTAATGCAATCCATCAACGTTGTCGGGTTTGCCTTGCATCAACTTTTGGAAATCTGTAACCATTTTACATACACAAATGCGTGTACTTTAGTTTGCACGTAGACCCCAGCGCACCACTACACGCATTACTCTTCCCCTAGTACACGGGAATAGATTGTCGTTTTGCCTGCATCTTGCATTGCGGTGTCATCAATCCCAATTGCTTCCCCCTGAACTGCGTGGCCATTCCTCACCGGGCATTAAACGTCGAAAATTCTCCATAATACCGGGAACATCTTGTGCCTAATAGGCACTGCTGTGGTGAGAGGTACATCTGCAGTCCCTCTCCGAGTATGTCTTCATTAAAAGAGTGAAAGATGTTGCTTTGCCTAAATGTAACGCGCGTTCTCTCTGCGGAGAAGTTCGGGAAAATGTAATTCAGAAAAGTGTTCATGATAAGTAATCGCTGACTTTTTTGACTTACGAGGCGCCAGACTCTGCCATCTTGTGGTGTGTAGAAGTATAGTCATTTTAGAATGTTAGATTCAACAAAATGAAGAATGTAGCAGTACCCCTGAAATGACATTGTGAACATTAAGGCGTGTCTACGTACCTGGGCAAATACGAATAGTATACACTTCATGGACAATGCTTTACGCTCTTAACATTAAATCAAACGTATTTGTGCTTTTGAGTTTTGATGAGAACTTTTCGGTTGGGTATTCCAGATTCAGGACTGTTTATTTGGAGAAAAATATCACTGAATCCAACCAAAATCAGACCAAATAAAATATTCAGATTAATGTTTTCAGTAATAGATAATTTTTGTGCAAGAAATTGCACTAACATACTGACTACTTCCATTTCAGATGACGTTTGAAATTGTACCAGCATGAAAAGGCAACAGCAAAGCGTTGACAACTCTTACTTATGTCGCTGGTGTGCTAGCCTTGGCGCCGAATTCGGTAACTCGTAACGTCCAGTAAAGATGCCTGTAATTTCCAACTCGTACAACACCAGGAAAGCGAATTTCATCGACAGTCCATCGTGTTTTACTGTGTGCACACGAGCATTAGCACCAAATTTACAAGGGAATTCCAAGTTAACCTTAATTGAGCCCTGATGACATTTTGGCGAGGCGATGGCCACACTATGCGAGCAATTCATCCCATAAAGCACTGCTTCTCCTCGGCAGTAACCCTGCAACTGGTCGTCCACTCGGTTGTCCAAAGTGCCGTTCCTCACGCGGGGATTGCAACCATGCAAAACTGATTGCCGTTGAAGATAGCCGAGGCCATATTCAGGGTATTATCTGGGATCGGACGTGCTTCTAGGGTCAAACATATAGTGGGCTTCTAAAAATATGGTGTATCTTACCCAAATGAAGCGTTGTTTTAAATGTATACATTGGACATCTTATAGATGTATAAAAGCGTGGTGATTTTTCATAAAATGTTTCAGGGTATTATCTGGGATAGGACGTGCTTCTAGGGTCAGACACGCTTCGGAGCCTTTCAAAAATATGGTGTATCTTAAGAAAATGAAGCGTTGTTTGAAAATGTATACATTAAACATCTTATAAATGTATAAAAGAATGGTGATTTGTCATAAAATGTATTATGTGATGTTGCGCAGCAGCACCTGTTCTTACTAAATGTCACAGGTTATTGAACTGATTTCTCTCCCATAGAATTCACATCGTTGCACTAATGTTTTATTGGTCGGCTGGAATCTGAAGCTTAAAATAGCACTTTTGGAAGCCGATTGCTTCAGCACAGGACAATCAGTCTGTCCATCTGCTGTTTGTTATGACCAATTTGACAATTTGAAGCGGCGCATCAAGTTTTACAAGTCTGTTATGACGTTATCCGAGGAAACTGATAGTTGCGATGATTGAGCGGTTTATTTCTGATGATCTAAATCTCCAGCCATGGAGTCTGACCGTTTTTTTACGCCCACATTAAGTTTTTTTTACATCTAATGTTTAAACCTGATGACAGGTGGCTACATATGAGATTGGCTATGGTCATCTTGAGCACAGGTCTGATGTCTGGATTTCTGACGAGCCTCAGAACTTCACAAGAATGTAAAAGATTCATCCTTTATTTATCCAGTTAACAAAATGAGCAGCACATAGTGTGACTTTATGCTAGTTTAAAAACGTACGATATAGTTTTGCAACAAATAAGCTGCGGATAATTTCATTAGTTTAACCAAGTACTAGTGCTCCGAGGAAGGTGACGTATAGTCAACAAAACCTAGGCCTTTGCATTGTACGTGTGTTGCAAATGCTTGCGAATAAAGAATGTTGTTATTCAAATACTAGGTAAATGATTGTAACTTAAAAGCTCATCTGTGTTAGTGGAAGACAATCTAGAGAAGTTGAACTGTAATTTCCAACACAAATTTTCGACTGAATAGGTCCTGGTTTTGTCAAGGAATGAAAACTCCACAGCTTGTGAAACGTCTTGCTATGTAGATAGCTCACATGACTCAGTGATCAGTGCATCATAAGTTGCAGGAAGTCTATGGCGCCCACCGTATCTGGATTGTTCATGCCTTGACAAAGACTGACGAAGACAATCGGAAAGTTCGTGTTGGAAATTACAGTACTGTTCAACATTTCTAGAATGATTAATGATTGGGCGGCAGTGTTTGATCAAGAGTTGTTGTTTCTGTAACTTAGGAGGCTAAACGTAATCGTTTTGTTTACAAACGGAGTCTCTGAGTCCAGCCCTAAGGAGGGGTAAGGTGATACGCTGGATTTATTCCAGTCGGCCGTGCTAAGTGTAATTTCCCGGAGACTGGCAGGAGAGATTCATATTTCTTCGCGTTATTAGTCTTGGGAGGAGAGAGAAACCTGGGGGATTGAAACATATCCGTCATGATCTCATCTCCGATAATTGCGGTTCCCTCCCCCCGATTTGGGGTGATGATTGAAGCCCATCCGCCGTGGTTAGACTCAGAGATGTCGGTACGGCGATATCCTACAGAAAGGCTGGCTCAAACTCTGCGGACGGATATGATAACTCTCAGACGATTGACACCCAATAGAAGGGCACTTTTTACAGGCTAGGCAACAACATCTTTCCATCATGCCTCTACATTCATAATATCAAGAAGGCCAACTTAAATGATTGAAGTCCACGCACCGTGGTGAGACAGAGATGTCGGTATCGTGATATCCCGCGGAAAAGGCTAGCTTAAACTTTGCGGAGAGATAAGAGACCTCTACTTCTGTACTTTTCACAGGCACCAACATCTAGCCATTATGCTTCTAGATTCATAAGAGAGCTAACACAAATGATTTAAGCTCATCTGCCGTGGTCAGACTCAGAGATGTCGGTATGGTGATATCCAACGGAAAGGCTGGCTCAATACATCAGCACTTTTCACAGGGAAAGACTTACAGCAATTTTTGCTGACATCAACTTCTAGCCACTATGCCTCTAGATTCACAAGGAGGGTTTAAAGGATACGGCAGAATTTTTAAAACTATTCTGTACGCAGGACTCTAGGACGACGTAGATTCGAATATTCATAGGAGAAAAGTAGCGTTTGCTATTATAAAAACAAAAACATTACTTGAAGTAATTGTCTGAATACACTTGGGAAATACTGAATGTTAAGACAGGATACGGTTAACAGCCATATTTCTTACAACAAGACATATTTCGCCCACGCAATTAGGTCTCGTCACCTTTCTGTACAGATAGTGTACCACATAGTCATAGAACCGCCCTTGTGACATGTCATCCGTACAAACTCATTGCACTTTGTTAACGCAAGGAAACTGCTAATACGATTTGTGTAGGACAGTTTCGTCCGACCTCCCCGATGCGGAGGGCAGCCATTCTGACGCGCGTTTGGACCAAGATTTGTAGGCAAGGGGTGAAAGCAAGTGCCACTGGCATTTAGTTGACGTCGATATATCATCATGTTTTACGTTTAAGAAAGGACACGTACAAACAGTACAGGTCGTTTGACTCGAATTCGTATCACGTGTTAGGTTAACGATATTGATAGTACCTGCCTTTTTACTAAAGAAGTTCACTAGACCGTGTCTAACAGTGTGTATTTCCACAGAAAATGTCATGGATTGATCAAATGAAAGCGGATACGAATCCCACCCTATCTTTTATTCGAAGGCATTATCAAGTCACTCCCACGGCTTCCAAATGTCAAAGTTCAAGCACAATAAAGTTCCCTTTGCCCACACGAACATTAACCGTAGCGCATCATACATCTTTGAGGTTCTATAGAAACCGCCGTGCGTCGGCGCGGTGCTTACGGCGATGCGTATATACAATTCAACACTTCCAGCCTCACTGGTTTCCTCATATTGAACGCGTACAAAAGGCGTGAAGCTTTTCCCTGCTACAGAAAAGACCAGGCGCGACCTTACATCAACCGAGAATGGATCAAACCCTACACGAGGCTCGACTATTCTCACCACTCGGTGCAATCAACGCCGTGCAGGGGCGAGACTAATACTCCCGCGGTATATCTCCAGATTAAGTCCACTATTTGCAGGAGGTTATGCAACCCCATGGCACATTACCAGCGCTCCCGTGAACACTCTTCTAAGACCCCCTAGATGTGAACCGCACTCCCGCGGGTGCTCTTGCTTTACATTACTACAATATGTTACACACCTGCACTAATGAAATTATTCTCCTTTATTACTACAGGGTTGAGGACTTAATGCCGGGTGGCTGCTTCACCACGAGAAGATGGGGGCACAGACTCACGGGTCATCGGACGTGTTAGCTGTATGAATTGCCGCGACGTCACTTCAGGGAACGCTCTTCTTGGCTCGGTGAACAGTCGTCACTGGAAAGGTTTGACATTGGGAAGCACACGTCAATAAAATCGTGTTTCTCTCTCTTTCAAATGATAACGTCTGGATGCACTAGAACTACAGGACGAAGGGAACTACACAGATGATAAAGAAGAAATCTTTCGCTTTGGAGATATCTAAGGCCACAGTGTCCATTCACGACTCCACTAATGCCTAGTGATTGCAGACTCGATGTGTCTACAGCCGGAAATCACAGGCCGTTGTAAACCTATCCCAACCTATGTCATTACGGGGATGTAATTTGTTCACCGTGCGGGCGGAGAGAGAAAATGGGCCTAGAAGTCTTCAAAAGTTGTCCACAGATTCGTGCCGGAACAATGTTGACGTATGCTGAGTCGGAAGACGACGCCTTGCCATTAACCCCGGCCATCCACACCCGTGGTATTTGCAGATAGAAAATTATAATGTCAGGGGGAAGCGGGCGCAGGCGTTGATGCTGCGGTAGGAACGTCGTTACCGCACATCCGCAGCTATTACCGGCGGAGTGGCGAGAGGAGATAAGGGGAAGCTCGCGCCATGGTAGCGGCGCTGGCGAGTCTGTGTACAGCGGAAATGTTGTTCACGCTTCTGGTGGTGATGCTGATGACTCCGCGGACGGTGTTCTCGACCCGGTCCTGTCCCCGCGTGTGCAGGTGCAGCGGCTCGCACTTCTACGTGGACTGCGGGAACCGGGGGCTGACTAAAGTGCCAAAATTCGTGCCCTTCGTGGTGCAGTCCTTCACTCTCCCCAACAACAACATCACAAGGTTAGTCGTAGACCAGTTCGTCAGCCTACAGCAGTTAGAGATCCTACAACTTAGCGATAACATCATATCAGAGATAGACGACGGTGCTTTTAACAACCTCACCAGCTTGGAGACTCTTGAACTGCACAACAACAGATTGACGTCCGTCCCGTCGGCGGCTTTCACGTCTTTAGTGGGGCTTCGGGAACTATGGATTGGGAGGAATCCCATCATCACTCTTCAAGCAAATGCTTTCTCCCCACTCCAAAGGTTGCGATTCCTTGATCTCGGACAGCTAGGTCGTCTTCAGACGGTATCAAAGGATGCGTTTGCGGGGCTAACGCGACTGGTATACTTGAACATGGCAATGTCGAATCTCAAAAGCGTGCCTTATCTTCAGTACCTCACAAGTCTAGAGGATCTTGACTTGTCTGGAAATTATATTGAAGTGCTCAGAACAGACGACTTCTTAAACTTGACGACATTGCGCAGACTCGCTCTGGTGTTATCCTCCGTCAAGACCATACAGAAAAATTCCTTCAATGACTTATCAAAGGTACAGGAGTTAGATCTATCCTACAATAACTTGACTACGCTGCCTCCAGAATTGACCTACCCTCTATATTCTTTACGAAAAATCGATCTTAGTGAAAATCCTTGGAACTGTACGTGTGAGCTGTCGTGGTTGGTGAACTGGTTGGGCGTCCACGCGCAGAATAGGACTGTGGATTCCATAGGAACGTGTGATACTCCGGTTATTCTACAGGACACGTCGTTGGTGAATCTACAGCAGTACATGCTGCAGTGCCCTGGTGGCAACGGAACCAACCCGCGATTAGAGGTTCCGGAAGGGGATAGCGCCTCCCTCTTCTGCAATAACGGGAAGGCGAGAGAGGTAAGCTGGATAACCCCTAACGGGACCGTGATGAGCCATGGCTCGTACAAAGTCAGGGTTAGAGTGTTTAATGACGGGTCTCTCAACATCACCAGCGTGACCATGAGCGATTCGGGTCTGTACAGATGCATGTCGGACAAAACGTCTACCGACAAGTGGTCGGGAACCATCTTGAAAGTCATCCCGAGAAAGCCGAAGTCTACCGGCAGCACTGACTTCCCGGTTGTGGGAACGCCGGTGGAGAGCTTCACGCTTAGCACCAACTCGTGCGAGGAGGTGACAAAGATGGATATCGGCGGTCAGAACAAGTCCTATGAGGACAACGTTACTGCTTCGCCTCCCGTTAACGTGAATCCCGGCGGAGACGGCAAGACTGATGACAACGCGGACTACGAGTCGGGCAAGGAACCGGTGGATCACAAGAAATACATCATATCATCTATAGTCTCTTTGATTTCTTTCGGGTTCCTCATGTGGACTGTGTGCTTCCTGTGCGCCAGATGCACGCGGGCGAGGAGGAGGAAAAAGAAGAAAAAGGCCGCCGATAGAGGACAATGCTCCGAGTCGAACAGCTGTAACTCTATCAGTAATCACATACCGGCTGTCGTGGACGTCTACGGTGTTGGTACGTCTGGAGATAGTCCTTGTAAGGGGAACTGTGCCACCTTAAAGACGTTTGGAGAAAAGGGAGGGGTGAAAATAGACATTCATGAGATTCCATCAGTGAAGAATATCAGCCCCTTGAAGTCTAAGTCCACCCTGACGACGTTTGTGGACTCGTCTATGGAGACTATTGTATGACTAGGGTCTTTCAGCCAACACAGAGTGTTACGAGTGTGATGTGTATTGCCTATACTGATTATCAATAAACCTAAAAACCATTCGGTGCCATCACTAATCTTACAGCGTCAAATATAATGTGAAATTTGTATCTTTACCCTTGAATAAAAAATAATGAAATGTTCGTGTGAATATGAATGAATATGTTGTCAACAAAGTGATGACGGTTACGATATTGT
This sequence comes from Branchiostoma floridae x Branchiostoma belcheri, assembly GCA_019207045.1. Classification (NCBI taxonomy): domain Eukaryota; kingdom Metazoa; phylum Chordata; class Leptocardii; order Amphioxiformes; family Branchiostomatidae; genus Branchiostoma; species Branchiostoma floridae x Branchiostoma belcheri. The sequence continues at coordinate 3,222,806 of CM033030.1, forward strand.
TCCGAAAAGTATGTTTGACATGGTCAAAACGTGTGAGAACATAAAAGTATTATGCAAAAGCTGCCCCGGACTTACGAAAACCGTCTGATATATTGTGGATAAGACAGGGGCTGTGGTACGAGTATATAGTATACTTATGGATGCATTAAGCATATTTTCTATGTTTTTTTGCTGATCACGATGTACACCACTATTGTTGGCAATCTTATTGTAGTCTCCGGTCCAAAGTATTTCTCGTTAATGATATAAATACTACTACGCTTTAAACTTTTATTGGTACATGCTAGTAAAATGGAAATAATGATTTTGCATTAGACCTGTTTGTGGAGCGTATCACTAACCCGCTATTGGTTACAAACTGATTTACAGATAGGGTAAATGCGGGAATTCTCCGGGCAACAACCAACAATTAATTCTTTATTGTGTGCTGATTTATTTGGTCTGCGAATTTGATAATTCTGTTTGAGTCTATACCCAACGTGTCCATGCACCTTGACTCCTGCATTTCAGAAGAGAATAATATTTTATCCTTTTTGGGGCGGAAATTGTTATGCTGCTGCGTCGTATGAATAAAAATGTCTTTACAAATTACTGAAATGTGTCTTATATCTGTGTCCTGAGGAAATTTCTGCATAAATACACAAAATGTATGTAGGGTTGCGGGCTGAAGATGTAAAGAACGCGATGGGGGCAGAGATATCTGGAGGGTGAGAAGACCTTGACGGGCAACTCACCCGTGATGATGGTGATAGTTCGTATTTGTTCGACGGTGGCAAGAATGGCGATATTCAGCTTGCCGAGATATCTACCTCTCGACACGCCACTATGCGGCTTTACACAGAGCTACAGTTTGACTACCTTTAAATGTAATATTTGGTAATCTTTAGGGCTTCTAGCATCATTCTTTTTATTTCATTACAATTCACCACGACTTTTTCCTTGGTTGTGTTACAGAACCTTGTGAAATTACTCGCGATCTCTACCAAAAGCCGGGAGAGCCGCACGTACATTCTTAAAGCTAAAGTCAAGCAATATGAGATCTTTGGCTTCTAACGCAACGTTAATCATAAAAAAATAATTATTCCATCATACGTCAACCTCAAACACATTAAGTTGTACAAGAAAGTAATTAATTGCGCAATTCACTTACGGTTCTAATTTTGGCAATATACAGTAAAGGATGATAGCTTGTATTGTACCAACAGAACAGTAGCTTATACTTCAGTGATGTTGATGGCCATGGCTGTAGGACGTCTACCTCATTTTACCTTTCATCAGCAAGAACGCGGTGGAGTGCTGCCAATGAGGTATTATGCAATGGCTGTTACGTTTCACTCCCTCCTTCTCATCTGTCTTAACATTCAAGTTGACTTTCAATCGTTGCTCCTACCGTGCTCCAGCACGTAGGTCACGGCCAAATCAAGTGAACCGAGCGTCCGCACTGACTAACATGGGAAACCTTTCAAAGCAGTTCCTGCACTTTGCATTTTCCTTCACGCAGCCGTCAGTTCGAAATATGATTCATGTGCAACCATTTCAAGACAGCCAAATTCGACAATTGGTTTTGAAACGTAACTTCTTATTTTTTTGCCACAGGCAATTTGTTATGACAGCATATGTGGAAGTTATAGATATTTGTCTTCAGCGAACCTCAGGGGGTATTTCCATATTGCATATTCATTAAAAGAGACCATGGGCGTCTCCTTGGAGATGCGATCATACCCAACAAAATGTGAACTCATTGTCCTTGAAGGGCGGAATCAATCTAAAGGAATCCCCCTCCAAGGACTCTTCATATCGATCGAGTAACTGAAGATCCTTCAGCACTGTCGCAACAAGTCATCCGAGTCTTCAGTCGTTCGAGACTTACTGGTAATACCATAAGACGGAAGAAGATTGAAGACGGATATTGTTTTTCTTAACGTAACACAGAAACATTAGAGAAAGTATGACATAAACGTAAATCACAAATGGAGAGAGGCTTTGAGAGGCTTCATTTGTCCATTAGCCGTGACACAAAAAAAAAAATATTTATAGTAAACTGCTAGTCTTCCTAGACATATATAGAAGTACACACATGACATAACCTTAACGCAACACATACAGAAACAATTGAAGTTTATTTGCAAGTTCTTGCCCGAGGGCTAATTGCAACATGAAACATACAGAAAATATAGTAAACATACATAAGTTATTTGGTATAGATAGCAATAGTGGCAAGTGTAAACAAGTGACTATTCTATCAATGATATGGACTGCTGAGAGCTACAATCTACGCATTTTGGGTTTGACTTCTTTTCTGGAAGCAGTGGAAGACGAAGTACCTACCCCAATTTTTCTATGATGAGTGGGTTTTGTGACGTTAACAGCGTTATAGTTTTGTTTTCGTCGGTAAGCGTTTGGAAATGTTTGTGTGTTTTGCATACCTCCTCAAATAACTCCTTTTTTTCCTTGTCATTAGAGAGGCAGTTGGAAATAAAATGTATTTCGTCTTCCACCGGTTTTGCAATACAATGGTTACAGGTTCTTTTATGAAATTCTGTTATGAAAGCGTAGGGTACAGATCAGAACAGATAATAGAATCTCTTGTGCATTGAAATGCTGTAATGTAGAACTGACCAACGTTTGGAAAAGTGATCCAGTTACACACTGCTAAAATCAATGCTATGGTAAAATACGACTGTCGTGGGTGATTTTAAATTCGAGAAAAGATTGTTATGTAACATTATCATTATCTTTAATCTTTGATTAGTCGACTGCTTGTATTGTAAAATTGTTTGAGTCAGCATCCATTACAAGCGTTGGTAACACCATTTGTTTTGTATTTAAAAAATGTATCTATATTGATTACCCCTTTGGGAACTAGCTCAAAGTGGCTAAAAACTGAAATCAATGCAAAAATCCTAATCACAAAGAGTGTCTTTACATGCAAATAAAAACTCGTTGTTGGCTTCTTTTATAGTCGCAACAATTCTTCTACAGGCCAAGCCTTTCAGGTCTATTTAAAACTTTCCACATTCAAGATGATAATCACTCTCAATCACACAGCCAGCGGTTCACAAAGCTCACGCTGCGTGCAGGCTTTTCGCCTTAGTAATTTCGCTTTAACAAGGTTTTTCCAGAAAAACCTACACTAGTTGCCTTTTCCAAGAAGACAGTTATGATATTAAAGTAATATCTGCGATGATTTCAGACAGTCCGCAATCCCATTTACATCGACCCCGCCGAAACTCATTTTACGTTGATGTAGGGTATGAAATTGCGGACTTTCTCTGCATACTCATTTCAAAGTTCAGTCCCCTGTGGCTGAGTTAACCCTGATCATATACTGTAAGTGCCGAAACTTTCGCGGTGATTGAATGTTCGCGGTTTTCGTGGTGGTGGCTTAACCGCGAACTTAAAACCACCGCGAACATTTTTACATTTTTACATTTTTACAGTAAGAGACTTCAGTGGATGGTGCTAACGCGAACTTAAACCACTGCGAAACGTCATTTTCCCGCTTCCGCGAAGTTAAAATTCCCGCGAACTTAAATGCATTTTACAGTACTCGTTATATCTAAGGATAAAGGTTTTAGACTAGTTGAAAATTATATAAAACCAAGCAACGTCATGACTAAAGACAGAAAGAAACGTGCTGCCCTTGGACCAAAAAGAGGGGATATTGAACCCTGTCACAAACTAAATATGGGGGCTAAACTTCAACAAAAATGTTTCCACTTTAACACAAAAAGTAATGATTGACTGACACTATATGAAGTTTACCAAAAGCTAGAATACCGACCGAGTATCAATCTCGTTTCATGCTTAACAAATGTGATTATGTTCGTATGTTTTTAATTACTCCATCAGGTTTTTCTCATGTGCACCTACATGCCGCTGTCATATCAATCCTTATGTTTATTGTGACGTGTCTCGATAGTAGTTGTGGGTCGATTTGGTGGGAGTTCACAAGCACAGAAGTGCTCCAATTACTTTACTAGGTGCCGCTAGTAAAGTGAACACTTAATCTCAAAACCTTACATAATTTCAGGAGAGAGCCTATAAACTGCACTGCTATTCAATCAATTCACAGCATTGAACATATATATCAGAGCAACTTCTAACTCAAATTGCAACATGACATCTTTAACAATACATTAATATATATGTCCTAGGGACATACGCGACTGCATTTCTTATAAATCTATTGCAGGTTGGTATTTTTATTAGGTATAGAACCACGCTTGGCGCTGCTGTTCAATTGCAATTTACTTTCCTGACTAAACTGAGATGATTAGATATATGATTTGAAGCTCTTGTTTCAAACAATCATGGGCAGATTTACATGAACCAGATTCCACACCTTTGTAAAGGAATCAGTTTTAACGAAAAGAGTGTGGACTTTTTTTCCAACGCGCATTAAAACTCTGACTCTGATATCAAATTCTTGATTGAATGGAGTCATTTTATTGGGTTATCAGTGACTTGCACAAGGCTCCAATCTTCTGGAGTAACTTTTATTCCATTCCATATCTCTTAGCTTGGTATCTATGTCCAAAATCTTCATGGTTCTGGGTCGCTGCCAATAAAACCTATAAAGTGGACCGTTTCCAAGTTGTAGGATCTGCCGAAAAAAACAAACATCAAAACCCGGTCAGGACTCTCTTTCCGCTGCTCCCTTTTATCTCGAAACGTCCTGAGCGTCATCGGTTCAAAAGAGTCTGCCTACTTCCTTTCTACAGGATTAACCCGGATTACTGGCGAAGCACAAGGGGCCCTCTTAGGATTTGTAAAGCGCGATAAAGAAAGGGCAATTCATTCTTCCTCCTTATCCATATGCTGAGGAAGCTGCCTTTCCTAAAGCTGTCTCAGGAGATCCTTCGGCACTCCAGGCTGATAGGCTGGAAAAGCCCCAGGTAAATGTTTCCCGGGCTCTTGATGCATATGTGGATTACTTTCCGAGAGGAGCTCGGCTCGGAGTCGTCAGGAGCGGAATGACTTGTTATCCCTCACGCCGCCGCCAGCTATTTGAACAGGAGAGCTGACAGACCCGCGGAAATTGCTCGTGATTGTGCGATCATGCAGACTCCCCGAAGGGGCCGTCAAAACGTGCCGCAGACTCAGGGAAGTGATGACTCATCTGGCGGTGAAAGCATTAAGACGGCGTAAAAGCATTCGTCTTGTTCATCTCTTAAGATGCACGACAATACACGCGGGTATCACACCCGACTGCCAAACGAACTGTTTCGACCCTGTCTTTGCTTTTTCTTCGTGCTTACAAGTAACATCAGAGCAGAACGTTTTACACAATAATATAAAGAATGCCAAGACCAATAACACACGTCTAGGTAATTTCTGCAGAATTCCAACCCATAACAGTGTTCTTTCGCTCAGCACAACACTCGGCTGTTAAATGCAACCATATAAAGTGTATTTGCCATGTAAGGTTGACAGTATGGATGCAATGGTATTTAGATAATCAGTTGAGTAATGTGGTCTGTTATCAGTTGCCCCTCGGGCTTGCCTTACTGGACAACTCAAACAGCCCCCATCTGCACTGCAAACCTGCCCCTTAGGCATCCATATGTTCGGGATCAAACACCTTTGGAGAGGCTTGGATTATCACGCTGCGCAGTGGCATGTTCCCATCAATCTCGGCATGGTCGTACTGCCTATCTCAACGTTTCTTAATGCCGGTCATTTCTCAGGGAGACGTGAGGTTGATCTTGATTAGTTCTCTTAACGGCTCTGAGGTGAAGACTGGGAATCTGTCATGCGTACTTAGAGCAAGATATACCGAGACATTGCGGCATTGGAGAGGCTTGGGTCAGGGGTTGGTGAATTAAGCAGTTTTCGTATATCCTACAAAAGATGTGTATTTCTAAGTAACACATGTTAGACATCTGGAAAAACTGTGGTTTATTTTTTGCTTCAGCCTCACAAAGTTTCTGATATATGACGTTTTCTAATACTTTGGAATAATTTCTTTTTCAAAATCGGACAATATAAGACATACTTTAGGAGGAAAACATCTAAATTTCATCTATTCTCCGAAATTCAATAACCAACGAATTAAATTGGTGTGAGATACAGATGCACAGACTTTTAGCACACATTAATGTGATCATAAAGCTCAAATGTCATTCTTAAATCACTGATAACTTTATAATGGATTCAGAACATACTGTCAAACCAACGGCAACAGGTTGTGGTAAACGGGAGCACCTCAACGTGAACCTCCAAACTGCGCAACTCCTTCCTACACTATACCATCAGACTGTATAACAAATCATTGACTGATGCTTAAGTGTTTTTATTTGTTTATGTATTGTGTATGTCATGCGTACTGTTTCTAGTTGTTGTAATAATTTACTTCACATTGTAAGATCAACGGTATCCAGAGGTGCTACTGCTAACTCTGTAATGTTGATGTTGATTTAATGAATAAAGAATTTAAACAGAGAAAAAAAAACACCGGTTGTGAGTGGAGTACCCCAAGGATCGGTCCTCGGACCGCTTTTTTTACAATCTTCGTGTCCGATATTCCGAATGAGATACAGACTGAACTTTGTCTCGTTGTTTGATGACGACACAGAGATGTACGCTGAAACACAGAACTGTGAACACAGCATGTATGCAGGCCGACCTGGCAATTTGCAAACTGGTCCGTAAGGAAATGAAGCAAATAAAGTTCCACCCTGACAAATACATAGTTATGCACATAGAATTGGTAATCCCCAGCACAAGTATACGATGGACATAGACGATGAAAAAAAAAACAGATGCTGGAAAGTACGGATGAAGAAAAAGACTATCGACAATAACCTGAACTTCAGTAAAAAGGTACAAGCAAAGTTAACATGGCCAAACAGATTAGTTGGGTCGATCAAAATACAAAAATGTTCAGATAAAAAATGAATAATAAAATGCATACCACATTTAACCATGTTTGTTCTTTCATGAGAATATGCATGAGAGCATTGGAACTTGCAGCTTGCATATCTTATATAAATAATAATCCCAGAAAACCAGGTCAGCCTGAAATTACTTCGATGTACTCCTGAATCATACTTGACAACGTGCTTCCTACAAATCTAATGTAATTCCATGCGGGAATTGCACCCGGGTCGCAAACGTGCCTCCACCGCGCGGTGGGAAAATTTTCATTCACCGGAAGCTCGGCTTACAATTGAACCAAGTCCCGGGAGAAATTTGTTATCAGGAAGGCCATAACTTTGTACCGCTTCTGTAAACTAGTCCAAGGCTAAGTATGTGGCGAGCCACATTAAGTAAGGATGTGTCTTAAGGGCAGCAGGTGTGGTCAGGGTCATTCCTGATGAGGTTCTCTGGGGGTCATATTTACAAATCAAGCTACAAATAGGGAATGCCGTGTATGTGATGCAAAAGACCGGTTACGTTTCAACGCTTTTCATGGACCGAACTTTCTACCTTCAAATCAAGGCGTGAGGATGCCGCCTTCTAAAGAGATGCTGCAAGTTAAGCACCCGTACCTGAGATATACAGGCGCAAGACTTGAACCCAGAAACGAACGCACTATCTCCATGCCTCAACCAGAACAGTAAAAAATATTGAAGAACTTATTGCTACGCCAAGCTATCAAACCCTTCATTTCCACCCAGAGCTACGTAGTGTATACCTGCCATATTTTATTTATGTGTTGAATATGTAAATGTCAATACCCTTCAGACTACGTTCCCTGTATGTCGGCAATGTTAGTATATCAATAAAGAATTGCGTGAGAATTGAATCAAACGCAAAACTAAATCAAATAAAGCACGGCATCTGATGCAAGGCGATTATAGTCGAGATTGACAGAAGATTGCCCGTAGCCACACATAGCCATATTTAATATATACAAAGATGAACTCCCACAAACTTAGAACTGTCAAATGTCGTACGAATAGGTACAGAGATTCACCTGTTCCCTTCCTCGTCCGATTGCTCAATGACGGCTGAACTGAATAATCTTAAAGATTATCTTAGATTGGAATGAATAAGGAATATTTTATTGCTGAATAACCTTTATATATATATATATATATATGTAACATAATCTACTGTGTCCTTAATTTCAACGGAAACCTTTTTAGTACCATAGAAATTTTAACTGTGTTTATTTATGTAACTTTTAACTTGATGTACGTAACGAAAGTGCATTTCAGTTTCAAGACTGCAAGTTTTTACATGAAAGAAATAAACCATTCATCATCATCATCATGATATGTAGACATCGCGCTAATGCAAGCTAAATTACATAATTTCTCCGGATACATTATTGAAAAAGATGACATATGGCATATCAAACTCCGGCTCCGGCTTCGGCTTCCATTAGGATGTACATCATACAATTCAAACAAAACAATTATCCTTTTTCTTTCTACTACTGAATGTCAGTAATCGGTGCATGAATACCACATTTCGAATTGACATTTAAATGTTTCACACTAAAACAGAAAACCCATCACCAGTTTACAGTGTAATTCTCGTTCGCATAAATATCCAACAATACTATTGTTTTACAAGCTGAGACATTCTGTATTAAAACTACGGCATCGTCAATTCTAATAGGGTATTTTAAGATGTTGACCAAAACAGCCAAATTGGCGACCCTTTTGGTATGCCTTAAAGCCACATCATGAAACCGAGATTTACGTACCATACTTCACTTTGAGGTAAATAAACAATAAACGAGGAATTAATAGCCTGTTGTGATAACGTATCATAGAAAAACAGTGTGACCACTGTTGCAAGTTATGGAGGCATCGTAAAAAATTTCGCCATGGCTCTAAGTTTTATTACTCGTACGCACTAGTTGACATTGGAATCGTAACTGTAAAACCATCATTTCTGGACACAAACTGTTCGTGTATGTGAAAATTCCTTGTCTTTCCTACACAAGTCGCTTGGTGATGTCGATGAGATGGTAGCTGCCAACACTTCGTAGTTTCAGCCGACGAACAATTGTAAACTATCGATGGTATGCCCAAACAATACAAAAATGAGAAGGCTGCAGCACAAACAGAAACTCATAGGTGGCGTTGTGAATCTCATGGCATGGAGTGCGCTATCTGCTCGCCTTGTGTAAGCAACGTTTATGCATGATTAGCAAGCGATGACCTGACAACAGATTGCTTGAACCTTCATGTATTTCATTTTCCCGACTGCTTTGTCTGCGCAAACGTGACGAAAAAAAAATCTGACCGTCAGAGTGAACATGTGATTTGATTGATTTAAAATGTATTGATAAAAATACTTACTTGCCAAATACTGATCAACGTAAAGCATGCTACATAAGTTTGGTTTCTGTAAGTAATCAAACTATTCCCTGTTACTATCGTTTCAACTATTTCAAAGACAATGTACGCTTTAAGGGATTGTCAGTTTTCTTTGACTCTCCTTCGATAATCTCCTGATTAAACTACATTTCTAACAATCTATCTATGGTCCTCATTTTTTAATCATCATCGGTTGAAATGAGAAAAATCATCTTCCAAGTGCAAAGAGAAGAATACATTTCGACGTCATCGCGAAGACATAATGTGCATCTCCTTGAGATCTGAAGAAAAGAACTTGCCATCGAATCTTAATCAATTTTTCCACTCTAACGGGCAGCCCAATCCCGCAGATCGAACAGCTATTCCCGGTTATCTCCTCCCCACAGGTCCCGCCTTAGGGCCAGATTTACAGCTTAAACAAAGCACTTCCTGATTCCGGATGAACTACCCGGGAATGATAAGTAGACGGCGTATCATACCACGCACGTCCTTTATCGCACGGTGTATCTGGCGCACCAGGTCCTGCAAATCGTTTACCTCCTTGATGCGTGGATATTATATACCCATATATACATACATCTGCGACCAGATGTTTGCTTTGCAGATAACTACTCTACCTTCGCCTTTAGGCGAGACTATATTTCTCTGACCCAAACTAGCAATTATACCCGAGCAAAATATTTTAATATACCGAAATATCATCTACCTAGTACAATCATTTTATCCACTTTTAACAATACACCTGTGCTATTGCATTTCCTTCAGATGTAAGCGGTGTATCATGCTCACACTGTGACCACCTTGCGTTTCAATGCACCTGATTTCTTGCCTGATCTATGAATGTCATATTCATTGAAAATCTTGACCGTCTTTAATTGTATCTCGGAGCTAGTTTGCAAAGGTAGATGTATACCCATACTTACATCTGCAACCAGATGTTTGCTTTGCAGATAACTACTCTACCTTCACCTTCAGGCTAGACTATATTTCTCTGACACAAACCTAGCAATTATGTCTGAGCACGATTTTTCATCAATATACTGAAATATAATCTAGACGCATTTTATCTACTTTTAACGATACACCTGTGCTCTTGCATTTCCTTCAGATGTAAGCGGTGAGCGATACTCACATTGGGACCACCTTTTGTTTCAATGCACCTGATGATTTTGTCTGCTCTTGGTAATGTCATATTTTCATTGTCATTAATGAAAAAAATCTCGACCGTTTTTAACTGTACCTTGAAGTTAGTTTGCAAAGGTAGATGAACCCTATTCAAATGTATGGATATGATATACCCATACTTACATCTGCAACCAGATGGCTGCTTTGCAGATAACTATTCCAACTTCACCTTCAGGCTAGACTAATTTCTCTGAACCAACCTTGCAATTTTGTAGGAGCACGATTTTTCATCAATATACTGAAATATAATCTAGACGCATTTTATCCGCTTTTAACGATACACATGTGCTCTTGCATTTCCTTCAGATGTAAGTAGTGCGCGATACTTACATAGAGACCACGTTTCGTTTGAATGCACCTTTTCCAGGGAATGTCATATTAATGGAAAAATCCCGACCGTTTTTAACTGTATCTTGAAGCTAGTTTGCAAAGGTAGATGAACCCTATTCAAATGCATGGATATGATATACCCATACTTACATCTGCAACCAGATGTTTGCTTTGCAGATAACTACTCTACCTTCACCTTCAGGCTAGACTATATGTCTCTGACCCAACCTAGCAATTTTGCCGGAGCACGATTTTTCATCAATATACCGAAATATCATCTAGACGCATTTTATCCACTTTTAACGATACGCATGTGCTCTTGCATTTCCTTCAGAAGTAAGCAGTGTATCATGCCCACATTGAGACCACCCTGCGTTTCAATGTGTTACCTAATAATTTTGTCTGATCTGTGGATGTCATTTTAATTGAAAAACCTCGACCGTTTTGAACTATATATTGAAGCTACTATTGAAGCAAACTTTAAGGTAGATGAACCTTATTCAAACATGATGCGTAGATATGATATACCCGTACTTACATCTACAACAAGATCATTGCTTTGCAGATTCTACGTTCACCTTCAGACTAGACAACATTTTTCTGAACCAACCTAGCAAATTTGCCTGAGTACGATACCAAAATATCATCCAAACCTTAAAACCACATTCCATCCACATAAACGATACTCCTGTGCTCTGGTATTTCCTTTAGAAGTAGGCAGTGTGTCATGCTCACATTGGGACCACCTTGCGTTTCAATGCACCTAATAATTGCATCTTCTCTATAAATGTGACATTCATTGAAAAATATCGACCGTCTTTAATCCGCCTTAACTGTATCTTGAAGCATGTTTTCAAAGGAAGATGATCCTTATTCAGCCGGCACTCTTTCTCGATTGTGAACCGACGGCACAATCACAAAAGCACGAGGACCGTAAGCACCTTGGGAACGGTAAGCCGGGAGAAAATTGCCTGTCGTTTCAATGGGAGTTTATTTTTAAACTGTCTCAATCGGGGGCTCAGTTAGGCTAGCGTGACCGGGGGCGCTGATTTGCTGTATCATTGGGCTGTTCCAAAAAATAACTGTAGAGGGGGAGGGGAAGAGGTGAAAAATCTAATTTTGTACCTACCCTAGTTCCAATCTAGAAATGTCTCAAACCCTCCCTGGTTCCCAATCCAAAATGCCCCAAACCCTCCCTTGTTCCAATCAAAAATAGCAAAAACCCGCCCTAGTTCCAAATCCAGATGCTTGAAGCCTCCCCCCCCTCCCCCATATTTATTTGAACAGCCCATTGGCCCCGGATAACTCCTCACGTTTTATCTACAGACGCAGCCGTGACGGACAAACCGCACGGGGATATAGCTGGGGATCGAGTGAGTAATGGAGCCTAGTGAGGGGGTAAAGTCAAGCTTATATGTATGCGTTCCTCTGACCGGTAAACCAGGAATGATAAAGTGGTAATTGCGGGGAGCAACTTTCTAGTATAAATCTTAGAAGAAATTTAAATTCAGGAAGATGGGAGTTGTGTAGTTTTGCTACTCGTCTGGCTCTACGATATAGCTGTCATATGTTTCTTTGATACCTTTGTACTAATAAAGACAATGCTAAAGCCACCCCTTTAAAGCATTAGATACTATGTAGATGTACAGAAAAGTTATCGGCAATGATCGTTTTTGTTGGTCAAAGTTTTTGTTAGTTTCTCGAAAGTGGTTCGTAAGATTTCATGACTGTTGATTTATTTAACAATGTCATATGGCTTACAATTACGTGTCAAAAATTACCAAATGAGTTAGTGAATAGGAACAAAACATGCAAGAAGACAAAACTTCGATCCATGAATAAGCCAAAGATGAAGATTTTTCATGGCAATACAGGGAGTGAATTTTTGCTGTCCTCCCTGGCTTTGACATTCATTTATCATCATATACTTGAGCGCGTTGTTGCTTTTAACTATTAGATGCAGATCTAAAGCAAATTGGCCAACAACAGTCGGCCATTTTGTAGCACCTCTGCTACTTTTTTTCATGAATGTGGTGGTTTTGGCACAGAAACCTGATAGCAGACTTAAGATGTATCAAACAATGCCCTAAGACTTCCAACTACGTGTCTAAAACCACTCAATTATTTAGCGAAAGGAAATAAATTACTAGTCGTACTTAAGATCGAATTTAGATTGGACGATTCTTTACATGATACTGCGGCCTGTTACGTTTTTCGTCATTGCTAGTAACTTAGTATACATCAACCGGGACAAATCTTTCGGCAACAAATTACGAACCTATAGATTATTCAAGACTGTTTATAAAGAAGAAGAATATCTGATGGTGAAAAACATACAGCACAGAGTGGCTGTCACTAAACTCCGGATTAGTTGCCACAAGTTACATATCGAAACTGGAAGGCACAACCGCACCCCTCTGCAGCATAGAGTCTGCCAATTTTGTGATCTACAACATGTAGAAGATGAAGAGCATTTTATGTTACACTGTAAATTGTACCATAATGAACGGATTGTGCTTTATGAATATATCAGAAAAGAGTTCCCATATTTTGAACATCTTAATGCAACGGATAAATTTCTATTTTTGATGCGCCTAGACAAACCCTGTATATCAAACATTATCTGCTCTTATATCTACACCTGTACAAAGAAGCGAGAAGATGTCGACCATCCTGTTAGCTTAGTACCTTCAACTAGTTAAATTGTAATTGTATCCTGTTGTTTTTTCATATGTTTGTTATTCTGTTATCAGTCATGTCTGTTATCAGTGACCTGTACCTAGCCCGTCGAGGCATGAATGTACAATAAAGGTCTTTCATTCATTAAACTTTTGTCCACAACCTCTGGCGGCATGGTTTTTCCACTATGCTGCTGGCAAAGTATATTTCCCACCATTACTTGTTGTGGCATTCATGTGTTTGTTTTTTCTTTCAGAAGATCACTTCTCAGATACATGGCACTAGGTGGCTGTAGATACATAAAATACATTACAGAGCAGGTACGTGTGCGGAGGAGAAAACCCACCTGAAGGTTCCCTCCTGATGGGCTGTGAACTCTATGAGCGAATGTCTGTAAGGGTCAAACAATGGTGGCAGGGGTCAAAAAATAGATTTGGCTCATATTTTGCAGAGTGATAGTACTTGGTACACAACCCCTCAAAATAGCTTTCTTTCTGCTCAGAACCTCTCGTTGCTATGGCAACAGGCCAAAGAAGTTTATGGGCCATTTTTCCAGATTTTGGCATGTAAAAAACATGAAAATTGGCCAACTTTAGGGCACTAATACTGATCAATGCTTTAACTTACAAACAAAAGCAGAATGTCCTGATTAGAGCAATGCCTGAACTTGCATTAAATAGCAGTAGAGTTAATCTTCTGTAAAATCTATGGTCACGGGCAACCTGAATTCAATACACTGTTTTCACGTTGTGAAAAAACTGAAATTTTGCCCAACTTTGAAGCACTGAAAGTCCGTAAGTGTAAAGATTTTTCGCTTGCAATTCACACCAAATAATAAACCACTAAAGAGCTATTAGATGAATGCTTGCAAAGTTTGGGTTCTTGTTTTGTTGCTACGCAATTATCCTTTCAAGTGGGTCAATTTTCATGATTTTGAGAAAATGTCTTTTTTTGCTATCTTTGAACTACTGTAAGTTCTAAACCAAACTTGTTCTGTTATTGGAATTTATTTGAAAGATAAACCAATATATTGTCTATCAAATGCATGCTTGTAAAGTTTGCGTTCATGTTTTGTTGCTACGCAATTGTCCTTTAAAGTAGGTCAATTTTCATGATTTTGAGAAAATGTCATTTTTTGCTATCTTTGAACTATTTTAAATTCCAAACCAAACTTGTTCTGTTATTGGAATTTATTTGAAAGATAAACCAATATATTGTCTATCAAATGCATGCTTGTAAAGTTTGTGTTCTTGTTTTGTTGCTACGCAATCGTCCTTTAAAGTGGGTCAATTTTCATGATTTTGATAATATGTCATTTTGTGCCATCTTTGCACAATCATAACTTCCAAACCAAACTTGTTCTGTAATTGAAATTCACATGGAATATAAACCAATATATTGTCCATCAGACGCATGTTTGCACATTTCAGGTTCTTGTATTCTAGCAGAGTATGCACATATCTGAAGTAGGTCGTATTCCACTAATCTTGTTGTTGAAAAAAAAAAACAGTTACTGTAATACACATGTCACAGTCTTTGTTTTTTTATAGAAACAATGTAACAGACACGCTATCACCATAAAGAAAAAAAGTTGTAGAGATTCTACACAAAGTACTACTCGTCTTCAATGTCCCTCATCCCCTCTTTCATGCCGGGATAAATCATAATCCAGTGGCACAAACAAATGTCTCACTGATACCGTAAGGCTTTTGCGTATGCCGCGGGATTAGCCCTACATAGGAGGGTGTGTCAGATGCATCCACTCAGAACTTCCAAACATTCTGATATCTCTGCAGCTACGCACGTTACGTATACTCGTGTATGACTACAATCTACAGTCTTATGTTTGCTTCCCACAATATTGACTCTCAAAGACTTAACTTGTTTCTACTTTGAACAAATATCACCAATATCAGTGTGTCTTTCTATTCACAGTAGCATACATATAAGACAAACATGCGTTTGGTCAACTTCTGCAATGTCTGTGGCCAGTATTCATTTTGAACAATGGTAGGAACTTGGGTACTCTTAAGGTTTTTCCACAAATGCTGACTATACACCGGCAGTGATTATTGACGACACATCTACATAAAAGTGCTTACATTTCAGTGCTCACAGTTCAATCTTCAAGATTACCTATAAGTTCCTGTCCATGGTCAAAATAAGTACACAGAAATAGCAGAGGGTGTACATATTGTTCACATGAACATGGCACTGTAAGTGGAAAGATGCACAAGTTAAGTCTTCGGGAGTCAATATTTGTGGGGACGCAAGCATTTTTAACTTAAGTCACTGTAGACAAGGAGGTTCAACTGCAAATCTAGTAGAATGTTCAGAAGTTCAGAGTAGATGCATCTGACTTTAACAACGACCATGACTGTGTAGAATCCCTTCAAATGTTTGTTTTTCTTTAGTGTGGTTACACATTGTTAGTATTACATTAATTCTATAAAAATGAAGACTACCATGTCTGGTGTATCGCCATTGTCAAAAACAAGTTTTAGGATAAGTGCGAAAAACGACCTACTTATAGGGACATGTACGTATTCTGCTAGAATACAAGAACCCCAACTGTGCATAGTCATGCATTTGATAGACAATGTATTGGTTTATATTTCAAGCAAATTTCCGTTACAGAACAAGTTTGGTTTGGAATTTATCACTGTGCAAATATAGCACAAAATAACTATCAAAGTCACGAAAATTGAACTACTTTAAAGGACAATTGTGTATCAACAAAACAAGAACTCAAATATAAGCATAGAGTCCATTCCAAGACACCGTGCGGATGTTTGTGGCCATTGTTTAGAATTGATTTTAAAGTTTTGTAACTATATGTCTTGGACATTTGATACTTCAGAAATATTTCTAACACTGTTTCAACGTTATAAATATTTCCCTGGTCCTGTAAAACTTTGGAAATATTCATCGTGTGGAATTGGATACTTCTAATGGTTTCTAATTAATGATAACTGCATTCTACCATTATTTACCATTTTCTACCATTTTTTTGTAAATGGTTCAGTGGGCTGGGAAGATAGCAATTCACACATCCTTGCAAAGTATGGTTGGGTGCCATGCAACAATGGCCCACCACAAAGGATCCACCAGTGCCCAGCAGTGAAATCTAAAAATATACAGATACAACAATGGGGCTTACTTTTATGGGGGCAATAAACTAATTTAACCATTTGGCGAGGTTTACCATTTTTTGTAAATATTTGTAAACATCAAATAATCACACAGAGGTTTCACAATTATTCTAAATAAAGATATGTTTGTACAGTTACTTTCAAAATGTTTCTAAAATATTCAAAGGAATTCAAATATATGAGTACTTTCTCAGTCAATTTTTTAAAAATAATTTAATTATTGTGGCTCAGATATTCTTTTATTCAAAATAATTCAGACTAATTATAAATATCGCCTAAAAACCCTCATGGTGTCTTAATTGGAATGGACTCTATATCTGATAAACAATATATTGGTTATTTCAATTACACAACAATTTTGGTTTAGAATTTATGATACAGTGAAACCTGCCTTAGGGGTCACCTGAGTATAGGGGCCACCTGGCCATTGCGGTCACTTTTTGCCGGTCCCTTGGATTTTTCCCATTGACCTAAGCATTAAAAAATAGTCTATATCGGTCACCTGTCGAATGCGGTCGCGGCCAGACGATTTTCGTCCGGCCGCTATGCCGACACTGCCGATAGCGGTCACCGGCGCGACTGGCCGGCCGCGTTACGCCGCGCTAAACCCACGTGGGGTTCACTTTTTTTTTCAATTTCTGCACTACATCAGCAAAATGTAGGCTAAACTTGGACGATTTACAAAGGAAACATTGTAGTTCAAATATAGCAAAAATTACATATCATCAAAGTCATGAAAATCAGCCCACTTCAAAGGGAAAATGTGTACCAACATAACAAGTACCCAAACTTTACATGCGTGCCTTTGATAAACAATATATTGGTTTACATTCCAAGTAAATTCCAATAACATAACAAGTTTGGTTTGGAAGTTATAATTGCGCAAAAATGGCACAAAATGACATATTATCAGAATCATGAAAACTGACCCACTTTAAAGGACAATTGCATAGCAACAAAACAAGAACGCAAACTTTACAAGTATGCATTTAATAGACAATATATTGGTTTATCTTTCAAATAAATTCCAATAATTTTGGTTTAGAACAAGTTTGGTTTAGAACTTACAATAGTTCAAATATGGCACAAAATGACATTTTGTCAAAATTATAAAAATTGACCTACTTTAAAGGACAATTACGGAGCAACGAAATAAGAACACAACTTTAATAAGCATGACTTTGATAGATAATGTATTGGTTTATATTTGATGTAAGTTTCAATAACAGAACAAGTTTGGTTTGGAAGTTATGATTGTGCAAAAATGGCAAAAATGACATATTATCAAAATCATGAAAATTGACCCACTTTAAAGGACAGTTGCGTAGCAACAAAACATGAACGCAAACTTTACAAGCATGCATTTGATAGACAATATATTGGTTTATCTTCCAAATAAATTCCAATAACAGAACAAGTTTGGTTTAGAACTTACAGTAGTTCAAAGATAGCAAAAAAAGACATTTTCTCAAAATCATGAAAGTTGACCCACTTTAAAGGATAATTGCGTAGCAACAAAACAAGAACCCAAACTTTGCAAGCATTCATCTAATAGCTCTTTAGTGGGTTATTATTTGGTGTGAATTGCAAGCGAAAAATCTTTACACTTACGGACTTCCAGTGCTTCAAATTTGGGCAAAATTTCAGTTTTTTCACAACGTGAAAACAGTGTATTGCATTCAGGTTGCCCATGACCATAGACTTTACAGAAGATTAACTTTTCTGCTATTTAATGCAAGTTCAGGCATTGCTCTAATCAGGACATTCTGCTTTTGTTTGTAAGTTAAAGCATTGATCAGTATTAATGCCCTAAAGTTGGCCAATTTTCATGTTTTTTACATGCCAAAATCTGGAAAAATGGCCCATAAACTTCTTTGGCCTGTTGCCATAGCAACGAGAGGTTCTGAGCAGAAAGAAAGCTATTTTGAGGGGTTGTGTACCAAGTACTATCACTCTGCAAAATATGAGCCAAATCTATTTTTTGACCCCTGCCACCATTGTTTGACCCTTACAGACATTCGCTCTTACCTTTCGAACTGTTAGCTAGACAGGCCAGAAATAGGCGGATGGGGAATGCTAAAGTCAATAAGATAATCTGACTTTATATATACATTTGAAAGTACGGTCAGTAGACATGTAGCATAGGGCCCAAGGCCTAAGAAATGTTTATTATACAGAGCAGACCCAAACACATAATTACATAAAAATTTGTCATAAGATAAATATTGGAGATTTCTTTTACGAAAGTGAATCGTGTGATACATTTGTCAAAGTCCCATGGCTTTCAACAAAGTGCCCAAAATCAATCACCTAGTGATTGAGAATTAATTACAACTTAGAGACTAAGCCAGATTGATGGTTCTCCCCATAACGCAATGATGTACCATTCTGTTTCCAATCCGATTACGTACCCTACAGGGAATTCGTTGTTTCTGCACTAAACAATGTGTGTAAAAACAAGGTTCCTCTCTTATGTACCAAATTTCCATCTGAGCTCAGTTTGCAATTTATTATATCGATTCAACACTGGATTGGGATTCGAGAATAAACTGCTGCGTGTTGATATAAGGACCTTGTAAAAGTATTCTGGTGTAAAAAAAAGGGAGAACTCTCCAATACTTTTGTGCATGTCAAAAGAGCGGGTAACATCACCACTCACATAATACAAGGGTCCATCAACGGTAGAAGGAGCCGTGAGAGACCACGAAGGAGTTAGGGCGAAGACATCTGAGAATGGATGGGCAAGCTACTGACAGAGTGTACTCACAGAGACAGGAGGAAGTGGAGGAGGCTGATACTCGACGCTACCATTATTATCCAAGCAGATCCCACAGTGCCATAAGATAGTATCAAAGCTGGCCAAGGAGTATAGCCGGCCAAAGGGAGTCAAACGGCCAAGCAGATTCACGGTGACGCAATATAGTATCAAACCCTCCGGTGCCCGTTTGACTCCCTTTGGCCGGCTATACTCCTTGGCCAGATTTGATACTATCTTATGGCACCGTAGAATCTGCTTGGAGATTACGCTACAATAGTCTTCGATCCAGGCACGAAGATGGGACACGGTAAAGGTGAAGGAAAGTATTCTCCAGCTAAGTATCCCTTGCAAACTGGCCGGCGTCCAATTCATGTGAAGCCAGCAGTAAATCAGCTCAACAGGCCGCGATAGTGTGATCAATAAATCCGTTAGCGTGTTATGGGAACTCTTCACATGGCTGACTTTCAATCTTCCCGTTAGGACTGTTTTGGTATTTGATTAAATAAGGCGTCACAAAAATGCCACATCTTTTTAGCACAACAGGAGAGCGGTATAGAGTCTCACGTGGAGAGGAGACTTTTTGAGTAGTAGCGCCACCCAACTGTAAGGGAGCGGAAATGGAGTAGCGCCCCTGTCCATTTAGGAGCTTGACTCTATCTTTCAAACACATATAAGTTAAAATTACAAATCCCATTGTCCACAACCTTAACACCAATTGTGTACCTTTACTCCCTACTGCGTCAGATTCTTTAATTCAATTCAATCGAATTCGACACGTAACTGGAAGGATGATTTTTCTTGACACTTCTAAAAAAAGTACTATCTGAAAGATGACTACACTGAACCTGTACAAGTGACAAGTCTTTACACAAGGGCCATCAGTTCAATTTGGTGCTGATCTCTAAGATATTTTCTCCTTGACACAACATGGATTTTGCCTAGAGTGACCACCTGTCTGCACTGACGCTATTTAATCATTCTCTGATATTCTGAGATCCGCTTTCGAACAAACCGTACAACCTGTGCACTGAGACTTTTGTAGTAACTTTGAAAACAATGTCCTTCACCGACAATTTAGGAAAATGTTGACTGTATGCCAAACAGATATAAGCTAAGTCTAGACATTAATCGGATGTCTGGCATCGACGTACCGTGATCTTTGGAATCTTGCAGATCTGCACCCGGCACCTCTATGGTGGGGAATGTCCGATATGCATATTACCTCTACGCAGAGCTAATGAGCAAGTCCGCATTTCAAAATCTCCCATTTACAAGGACTGTTGCGTTTCTAGAAACAAGTAGAACAGCCAGACAAGGGGGGATATAGATTTCGGTGTCAGAAAATAAATGAAACAATCACATAAGGTAATGAAAGAAAATATAATCATAACCTAATCAATTGTGTACGGCTACGGCAAAAAAAGTATCAATACGCTTGCTACGAGTACATGATCTCATGTAAATCTTGCCTAAGAAAAATATTTTCAAACTAATTATGCTATTTCCTTACTTGGTATATGCGTACCTAGGCCAATACATATGCAGTGCTTTACTAAATAGAAATTGTGTAGTTAAAGTAACAGACTTTATATTGCCATCTCCGTGTTCGCCCCGGTTGTCATAGACTTGGGAATAGACTTTTTGACGCCATAAATTGTACCATGTACAACTACCGTGCAATAAATTCTATTCATTCATTAATCATGGTATTAATATGAGACCTTGGTTCTGTGGGCTCGGAGGTATCCAAACATATACACATTGAGTCGCCAGGACACTCGGTGTCTCTTGAAAAAGTCAAAATCCTTGACTCAGAGCCGGAGTTCTTTGCAAGAGGAGTAAAGGAGGCTGTGTACATTCGTGCCCACCGTCCATCACTAAACAGAGACGGGGGACGACACAGGTTATCTGGCATCTACGACCCTCTGCTGCAGTCGTGTGTCCCTGACGTCACGTCCGGAAGTTCAGCAGACGGGTCCATTCCGTGAACAAGGCTGACGGAGTCGGCTGAAAATTTGGGGTAAGTCCCAACTAATCTTGGTGTTGGTTAAGTAAAGTTTAGTTTTTCCACAATGTTGTATTAGTGCCAATTTACATCAAGCAAACGAAGAGGGTCGCTGGATGCCGGCTGTATATTGCATTTTACACATCTGTTTGCTAACACTGTCTTTGTACAAGTGTATTGTTGGGTTTGGTTGTAAAACTGGGAGGAAAAGACATGAATCACAGTTAGGCTAACGAAGGCCACGGCCTGCAACAAATCGACGCCAGAGGTAGCTAAAATGGAAGCTGCAGACAATCGCATGCTCTTCGACTGTCGTGACCTTTTACTACGGTATTCTTTTCTCCCGGATCATTCGGGCGATAAGGCCAAGGAGGCACATCCCATGTTATTAGGCAAGCCTGTTAAACGCTGTACCCGATACCAATCCCATCCTCATTTGGCTTCGCATCGTTATAAATTTTCCAGCATGGTCCATATCTCTCTCTGGTATGGTGACATCCACATACATACTTACTTACTCACCGGACATGCACGCTGCCGGAAAGGGTTGCAGACTGGGTGATATTTATCCTGTCTAAAATCATACAACTAACCCCGAGGTTATTAATGAGCAGACCTTGGACGTTCAAATTGGTATCGACTCCGGCTTAGGAAAAGATCGATCTATGATTTGCTTGTGCATCCCCTTTAACTATAACCCTTAAACCTATCCTCCTGTACTTATTGTTCTAATCCAAAATGGCCGCCAGATATCGGTTACCACAGGTCAGAACAGACGCCTGAACAGATCAGTCACATGGCCTTTATTGACCTTGATGGGATTTTTCTTGGGGATGGACGACGGATTTGCTATTTTTCCCATCAGCGTGCCGGAAAATCGGTTCGACAATAAACCAGGGGAAGATCTATCAGCTAATTCCAGTGTAAAGCATCCCGTGAGGCGTTGCGCCTATGCATGACCTAGTACCACCAACTAGAACAGGAGCTACAGGACTTCTCACTCAGAAACTCTAGCTCAATCACTTCACCGAAAGCCCATACTGCGAAGCTTAGCAACTCATTCCTCCATTGCTCAATCCGGCTCTATAACAAGGCCCAGTAATAACATCGACATTTTAGTCGCTACCCGCAGTTTGCAACTCCTGTATGGTTTGTCTAACGTAATTTTAATCAATTGTTGTATCATTGTGATTGCAGAGTGCAAAAGAGTGCTTTTTAATATGTGGATATGTGTTGTTAAGTGTAGTAATAAGGACGAAATTCGGGTATATTACCCGTGGCATCCTTACGGAATATAATATTGAACATATAGAAAAGGTGTGTGCTGTGAGCCTGGATGCATCTAGGGATGCCTGGCTGGTGAAATTGATCTATTGAGACTCGAAAGTTTAAAAAAGACTAATGTTGTAAATGACATCTCACCATCTTTTTCAGAAGCTGCCGCTGGTAAAGTATTATATATTGACGTAGCCAGTGGGATTCTTGTGGACTCTCGCAATCGCCCAATTTAGCACCGACCACGCCAGCCCAAGACTGTCCATTGAACCCGTCTTGCTGGCCACACAATCATGTTGGTATTAGCTTACACGTGATGCCGTAAAACTTGTCCTGCGTGATTTCCCATAGGCTAGGTCGGCATTTAGAGATGCTTACATGGTGTACATCAAGCGCCAGATCTAGGAAAATGTTGAAGAAGCAACACAAGTTTAAAACGAAGAAAGGGGCAGATTTCACGCTGTATGACCCGGTACTACATAAATGCCACCATCTAGTTCAACACACTCGCTCCATAGAGTACATGTATGCCGCATGCTCTTATGATATGAGCCTTACATTAAACCGCCAATTCAACGAAACAAAGTTAGTGTATTAGTCTTCAGCATGATCGCAATTCAAAGCAATGCTATTTTCGTCTTGCGTAATGCCTGAAAACAGCACTTAAGACTTGAAGCTTAAAAATACGGTCACAGACGAAGATGGCAGCATCATCATATATAGCTCTGTGATAAGTACAGCAATTCAATGAAACTGTGTTGATTTTGAGCATGGTCGCAGTTCAAAGCAATGCTATATTTACATCATGTTTATTGCCTAAAAAGTACTTAAGACTGGAGACGTTACAAATGCGCTCACAGACGAAGCATTATGATTTATAGCTCTGTGATAAGTAGGCCAAATCAATGCCGGCATCATTGAGGGATAAGCCCAAGGATGGTCCTGAGTTCGCCCTTTCACACACTCAGACTCTTTGATACCCGTCGTGCCTATTTATCTGGCTGTCCTGTGCTACAAGTCATTTCATCCTCGTCAAGATTAATGTGTTCAATGATGACCCAGAAACCCTGCCTGAGATTGTCTCTAGCAGTCCTATCTTTGCATGTCTGCACTCTGCTGATGTCCTTCGACGAACTGTCGCGATGATGGAGTGGTCTATGTTGCAGTCTATACTGCCTGCGGAGACGATGTAATGTTCGGAATTCTGATTTGTCTATAAAGATTAAACTTCAGCAAAACTGTAAAAAAAATAATATAAACTTTTGGCTCATGTGAAGTTTACTCTAATGCTGACTGATTTGAAGTTCAATATAATGTTTATACCTAGCAATTTGTAAATGACACTATTTTGGTGAAAATGACACTATTTTGGCGTTGCTGTACTTTCCGCATTCCAGACATATTCAAGTTCTTTTCATAGGCATACGAGTTATCAACGGGTCCAAAAAAGACGATCTGCTGGCATCAGAACTTGATGTAATCTGAAACACCATATAGGTTCAACATTCCTTGCCTATTCGTGTAGTTAAATGTGAATTTGAATAATATAAATCCATCCATACTCTCTTTTATGTAATCCAAAACATCCTAAAGGTTAAACATCTCTTGCCTATTCGTGTAATCAATAGTGAATATGAACGATATCAAGCCACTTATACTCTCTTTTGAATCTCCTATCTGCTTCAGCATTACATTCATTTATAACCCGAACTCAAATTGTGAAGACGCCTACGCATTACATGTCCATCTTTATTTTCTATTCTGGTGCTCTGATTGTACCCTTGTGCTGGTAACTAGTTAATGAAAGGCCGAGATCTCAACTGACCTGCCGTCTGACACGACAAAAGGCCAACTGATTGCTTCGAGTCGGAGAATATGTCTTCGCTGGAAGTTCAATTCCACAACCGTCCGCGGAGTTGCCGAGAAAATAGAGGATGTCACGGCCGCCTGACCCGCTCATTTGATACCGAGCCGAGACGTCTTATATCTCCTGACCTCCTCGTGAAATGAAATTATTCAGAACGAAAGACTTTTACTTAATCCCATGAATCGCGACTAAGATGATAAGGAAGACAGACGAGGATTGATTTTACTCACTCAATGTCCGGAAAACATCTCCAGGGAAAATACAGAAATATAGATCAAATAACCCAAGGGGAGATTGCCTCGACATGCAATGGCCCAGAAACAATTTGATCACTGTATCCACTTTGATGTAGTAACAATTGTTTTCAAAAGACGATTTTTTCATGTAACAGCGATTATTTTATTATTGTTACAAAATCTTATATTCCCTTCAATATCAACAACATCCAGTGAGCTTAAAGGATGTAACGTGATACGAAGTAGACATCACTTTAAGAGTGTCCTCGTGTTTTGGTAACTTGGAAAATACAACTCAAGTAGTGAAAAGTTGCATCCATGTGCCTTTTTCTAACAAATATCCTATAAAATCTTCTTTAACATCAATGTACAAGTTATTAATTGTTCATAAACCAACTCAAAACCTGAGTCTTGACAGGAAAATATAACACATTGCCCCAGAAATATAGTTAGCATCTGAACATTAAACTTGCCTAATTGTGACATTGTGTAAATTATTTTGCTTTATGATGACATTGTGTAAATAGTTTGAACAGATTTCAATTTCCATAGAAACTGTATGCTAGCCCGCTAATACATTTTAGGGCTCCCATCAGAGAATTTTACACTTGAATTGTTTGAATAAACTAGTCACTATCACCATGATACCAATGAGCCACAAAGGGCCAAGGGGGACCAACTGCACTGGAGGAAGATCTCAGGATTGGTTCGAGCGGGAAGTAAGTAAGCATCACCATCAAACTACGACACCCTGCTACATCATACTGAAACCATGCACGTTGGGGAGTCCCGGCTGGCATTTTATTGCCCCAGCCCTAAACCCCGTAATCACAATCACCCTGCCGAACGGGTGCACCCATCCCGTCGTTATTACAAGCCACAACCTGCCGGGCCAGCCAATAGCACCCGGCACGTAATGGCAGCCTTCCTACCGCGAGGTCAACGATAAAGCCCCCTGTTTCACCAGACGGCGATTGCGATGCGCTCTCACTGCGATATAAGTCCTTGGTCCCAATTCCCAGGCCGGTAGCTTTCGGAAACGAAAAAGATAAAAATCAAGGCAACAAAACACAAATAACTAACAGAAGAAATAAGTCTGGAGCATAATTTGTATGCGTGTTTACTTGGTAAACACTTTTCTTGTTTCCTTTAACATCCCGGCCGGGCCCCATTTCGGAAATGGGACCTATGTCTAAATAGGATATGTGTAACCTTTGATTCCATACTCGGTTTATCATAAAGCATGTAAAAGTGTGACTGAGAGGACAGCAAAACACACAAAGTGTAAAAAAAAGTGTGTCTGTTTTACACAATTCGTTGAGCGATATGTCAACTTTTAGGTCGCAGAGAGAGTGCGGCGAGAACGCCGTCCTAGTGGAAAGGGGGTATTAAGCAATACCCTGGGTGCACTGGGAACGACGCGAACACGCATTCCTGGGAACGACCGTTCCATCATTCAGATGACCCGTACCAAAGGCCCGGGTATTGCGCTATTAATCAGGGTGATGTTATGGCCAAGTTCACGGCAAGATTTTTAAAGAAGGAAGAATGTTCTGACAAGGTCTGGGTCAGGGGTTGACCCGAGACCTTTGCAGGGGTCCGTGGGTAGCGCACACGTGAGAAATGGGGCATGAAGCCTCAATGGCAGCTCGACATTTCGACTTCAATAAAACTCCACCGTACATTATTTAAATGCCTTTATTGCAGCAGCCACTGACACCAAGAATAAAGGGCCAACAATAATGGATTACGCACGATGAAATAACTTTTGGGGTCAGGCATACCGATATTCAATATAAATGAATTGAATATAAACAAAATATAGCTATCTGTTATAATTTCTATGCCTTTAGTATTAGAGTCTTGACTTGCTGAAACATTTGAGTTGAAAGTTTCGTAACTATGAATTACGTAGACAAAGATGGAAGAACTCTTGGGTCCAGGTGTGCCGATACTCAATATAAATGAATTAGATACAAACAAAATATCGCTAGATGTTATTATTTCTATATGCCTTTAGTGAGACAGTCTTGACTTGCTGAAACATTTGACTTGAAAGTTGCGTAAATATTGATCACATACAAAGAATGGAAAAACTCCTAGATTCAGGTATATCGATACTCAGTATAAATGCATCAAATATAAACAAAATATCGCTACATGCTATTATTTCTGTGCCTTTAGTGAGACAGTCTTGACTTGTTGAAACTATTTGACTTGAAAGTTTTGTGAATACATGTACGCCCCTGTGATCTCTCTTCATATAAATTTACACGAGTCCTGCTTACACTTGTCATGGTTTGTAACTCATCCGACATTTATTGGCCAGGGATATACCCCCCAGGAAATGACGGGTACCCAACATGCGGGGCACCTTATTGAGTCCTGACAGGAAAGTATAAAACATTGCCCCAGAAGTATAGTTAGTGTCAGAACGTTAAGTAAGACGAATGGGCTGTAGAAAAGTTCTGCCTTCAGTCGAAGTCCTGAGGTTGTAGGGTGCCAGGTTAGTTTTATTGTCTGTATGATTGATGATCTTCTCGGGCTCCATGTAATCAACAAGCGCCTTATCTTAGGCTCACAGTGATTACGGTTCTTCAGACGTGACATGTGGTCTCGCCCTACATGTGCAAGTCGATTAGCAAGCACACATTGTTATCCTGACTCTTATACCTTGTTATAGACAACTCGCGTTCCGAAGGGAAGACGAAGGTAATCGTAAAATCCATGTGACATGACAATGTTCGAACCGTGGTAACAGGTACGTGTTGATCCAAAGGAAAAGTATCTATTGTAGAAGTGCTAGTGCAAGCTATTAATATGGTTTATCCAATCATTAGAAAGAGAAGTTCGGGAAACCCACTGCGACAGAAGACAATGTTTGGCGTCGACCTTTCATTGTTCCTTCACCCCAGTACACAAAAATGGTAAATATGGTAATCACAACATACTTTCATCCATACGTACCGATCAATGGACATTGTTAGTCCTCCTTACAAAACGAATGTTGTATTTTTGTTTTTACATTTAAGATCCTATGTTCACAGTATTGATTTTCTAGTATCTTGATTTGTAATTTTTTTTTGTTGGGCCTCCTTTGGAAATCAGTTAATTAAACTTAAGGGCCATGGTCACCCTGAAGATTCTTAAATGAATCATCTGTTTTGCACCATGTTACAGTCATTTGACACAAAAGATCATAACGAATAATGGTTTGAAAGCACGTTTAAAGCATCGCATAGCTGCATGGCAACATATGCCTGGAAAGGGAAGCATGGAACGACTAGCACACGACCCCTTGCTCACGGCGTAGCGGCGCAATTAAGTCTCAAGTCACGCTCACGCCAAACGAACCTGCGCTCCGTTATAACACCCCACTTCACGGGTGGCTGCTCCCATTCACCCGCTACATGCCCGTCTTTCAAACTTCCTTATCCCCTTCCGCGTTTGGATCAGGGCGTGGGGAAGACTTTATTGCAAACGAAGAGGTTCATGATGGATCAGTTGCCCTTCACCCTCCCCTGACATGGGTGCTCGTGCGATCGATGGGCCTTGAGCGCTCTACAGCAGAAACTTACGACTTTCAGGAGAAGGAAGACGTGTCGAGAGATATGTGACAATCTGATTCACATAATAAGTCATATAAGCGATTTATTTAATCTAGTAGTGTTCTTACAGTACAGCTGATGGTACAATTCAAATGCAATTCTATGATAATTTTACAAATGAAACATAAGCCAGCACGAAGTTAAGACATTTCAGGGGAAGTATAATTTGGTGACCGTATGATTCACATACTGAGCCATATAAACTTTTTCTTCATCTATAACTGTGCTTTCAGCTAACTATTTAAACTTCAATGTCAATCTACAATAGTTAGGATGTGAAGCGTTAACAGAATGAGCATTATAAGAACAGCACAAACCAACGACATTTCAGGGGAAAGAAGGCGTGTAGAAAGTTTATGATGACTGTATACTTCACATAATAAGCCATGTAACCAAATTATTTATCTGAAAAAATTGTGCTTTCATCTAATAATGGTTTTCACCATAAACGTAATTCTCTGATAGTTCAGATATGAAACACAAACAGAATGAGCACTGAGAACAGAAAGTAATTGATGAAATTATTTCTGGCGACAGTTATGTAATTGGTAATGACGTCCTTTTGTCTGCCTTTGATACAAAAAATGATTAACTTGTGAGACAACTTCGGAACCCATAGTGTTAAATGATGATTGAGGAGATGTTGTTAATTAAGCTTTCAATGATAACATGAATGAAGTACGTATACAGCGACATGGCAATCTCCACGCAGAGACAATCTCAGAGAATCAAGGACTTCACACGTACTGTGCAATAACCATTCTAAGGTAGGTTTCTACCGAGTGAGCACTGAAGCCCATGATGACATACC
Source organism: Branchiostoma floridae x Branchiostoma belcheri (assembly GCA_019207045.1). Lineage (NCBI taxonomy): Eukaryota > Metazoa > Chordata > Leptocardii > Amphioxiformes > Branchiostomatidae > Branchiostoma > Branchiostoma floridae x Branchiostoma belcheri. Next base: position 3,251,990 of record CM033030.1, read on the forward strand.
ACCGATTACATTCCGGCTGGTCTATACCACAAACTTAGCACGACTCCTTCTTTGAACGATGATCCCAGAGTTGGTGCAATCCTTGTAAAACGACATGCCTGCACGTAAGTCTAATTGACCACATAAAACAAAACTTTACTCCAATGGAGGTCCCGTTCTGAGAGAGAGTCACACTCCACGCACGTTAAAGAACCAAACACACCTTTCGAAAAACAGTAGGGGCATGCCCCAATGTGCGATGGGCACAAATAATACCATCTGCAGCTGGAAAGATTTACCAAAAATTACCCATATGGAGGCCTGGCGAACCTTCATCTCGTATATGCCAAACAATACGGTGATTTACATCATTCGCCCTGACGGAAGACTTGGCGCACCCTGTCTTGTAACAGCCAAGGGTAGGGCATGTCACCCCGTAATGATTGGCAAAACCCCGACGGTGCGGTATAGCCCCGTATGTCGACTACCTCCCTGCCTACTTCATTGCAGTAACAGCTATAATTCCTGACAATGTAACGTTGGGAAAATAAAAAAAAAAGGTTTTACTCATACTTGGCCCATACGTAGCTATTTATGTATAGCACTTCTGCATTCGTCAGCAAGCGAGGAATCGTCAAAACCACAGAGGAGCTTCTTGTCCCGATAAAGTTCGACTAATTATGTAAAATTCCAATTACCTATTACAGATTGCCTATCACCTCAAATATTGATATTTCTAAGCTTTGCTGCATTCTTTAACTATGGTGCAAGAGACAATGACCATATATATCAACATGGCGTAAAGTCGTTATATATGATATATAGCCTGCTATATATAATATATAGCCGATATTATATATTATATATTCGTGCGTGTGTGTGTGTATGTGTGAGAATATACATCACCTATGTCAACACACACTCACGGACACATAGATATACTCACAAGAAGTTTCTTTTGACGAACGGTACATTACATAACTTCTAACAAGATTCTACTGGCGAGTGTCTTTTGACGAACGGTACCTTGCATAACTTCTTACGAGATTCTACTACAAACGCGGCACGTACTGCTGTTTGCCTGCTAATTCCAGTATTGCAACAATCGTCAGGATACAGCCACTAGTCACGTATATTGAGATTACTATAAGAAAGACCGTTTCACCTAGGTGGCCACGGAGACTCATGATGAACTAGCACTGTTCGTGTCCTGACAAGTGCTTGGCAATGGTAGTCCTATACTTTAACAGATGATTCTCAATTTCTGCTGCATTTTTCAGCTCCCTCTTAAACCACAAAGTCTGTTGAAGCTCAGGTCCAATTTAAACGACAATTTAAGTATACTAGTAGTTAACTTTATTAGTGAAAATATATCATAGCTAGTTTAGTTGTTAGAGAAATGTGTCATTTACTGTTATTGTTATATTACTTTTATGTAGGTCCAGGACTGCCTGAAAAGCAGGTCTGACTCCTGGTAAAACAAATAAAGTGAAGTGAAACGAGACAATAGTCAAATATATAAAGGTAATGACCCGCTGTAGCTTTTAATGAATTAGCCAAAGTAGCATTCCAACATGCTACAAAGTTAACGCAAGGCATAGCATAAGCACGCTACCACCCTAAGATGAAAGAAAACAATCAACATAGTGATTCATACTGTTAGGAAAAACTATTTCACCTGAATGACCACATCCATACAAGTTCCTGTTACAGTCTCGGCACGAACCGTTACGCAACAATGTCTTATATACCCGTGCTGCCATCAAAAGACAATGGAGAGCGACCAAACCCCCTTATATTTCATCTGCATGGTCATTTTTATGCAAGCTACATGGTCGGCACCAACCGTTATGCAACAGGGTCACATAATACCCCTTCCGCCATTCTGATATGAGATAACAGAACATTCAACTAAATCCCCTTTATATACTGGAAAGACTATTTCAAGCGGATGGACAAGGTGAATCCTGATGAACTAGCCTTGGTACCATTCCAACAAGCATTTGGCACGCGTAGTACTTTTCCCTGATAATACGTTGGCTATATTCCCCCACGATGGCTCATCGCATACATAAAACAGCCATAACTATAAGTGCTCTTCGCTATACCTAGGAGTGCTGATGACACAGCATAGGTGATATTCAAACAAGCATCTGCTACAAATCTCAAACTAGGTTCTATCGCTTTGTCAGGGCTCGAAATACATTTTTCAGCATACCTACACTGGCGCAGGTAACATTGAAAATTACTTGCACAAGACAAACTTTACCTGCATCACTCTGAATTTAGGAAAATATGGATTTGTTCAGGAACCATTGCTATTTTTTTCTTTTATACTTCATAGGTGGTAACAGTCAATGCAGCTGATAACAATCCACATACACCTACATCATAGCTAGGACATTTATGTATAAAACCTAGTACATGGACCAGTGAAGGATAGGTGCAGGTAGATATAACAAATACCTGCACAGCTCCAATTTTGCCTGTACTAACCTCAGTCCTGCATATGCAGGTGGTATTTAGAGCCCTGCTTGTGATGGCCAACATAGATGCAATCTTCGGCAAACGAGAACTCCCCACTTATGCTGAAACGACCATAAAGAAAGGCGTCGAACTCAGGCGGCCGTTGTAACGTCTGATGAAGTAGTAAAAGTGACATTCAAAGAAACATCTGCTTCACATTTAGCAGGAGCCTCATTTGCTACATGGTTCCAAACATTGCTACAATCTATGACGAACGACAATCATAATAAAACTACTATAAAGAAAGACGTAACGGTAGCACTTTGCTAACAATTCTAAGTACTGAAATATCATTACTGTCAGGCAAACAAACATACAAGCCCGACAAATTCCTCTTTTGCTTAATGGTCCTTGGTATCGCTGCAATCTTCAGCAAACGAGAAATCGTCAATCAGTAAATAACCATAAACTGTACGACTGTGCAGTGAGCTCGAGGGAGATTCTAATGAGCTCAAGAAGCTGTGCGATCACTACTCTTAGTACAGTCATTTCAGAATACTTGAAATATTCTCACCACTGATGATTTGTAAGCAAACATGTATGAGAAAATACGTCATACTACAATTGCAATGAACCTAAATATTAATCCCAAAATCCTGGAGACTATGTGATTGAAATTTGTATGACATATTCATGACAACCTGGCACATAGTGTACGGATAATTTTTGTACTGGGGCTTGCTACAGACAAGAGCTATAAGCTCTGTAATGTGCCTAAGCTTTGCCATGATATAACGGTCTACAGCTTCTTTCTGCCAACGACGATCACCAGAAAAGAAGTTTGGCAACGAAGTTTACACCTTGCGGGAACCCAGGCTGTTCAACCATTGGTGGTGATGTGTTATTTTCCCGCCACTCCTGGTGACTGAATTCATGCTTTTACCGCTATTGCCGCATGAAATAAAATAAAACAAACAAACAAACACACATACATCGCTGGGGACGGGCGTGTAATTTGGAATCATTCGTGTTTTTGTCCTCTCTTTACATCCAGCCTCCCCCACAAAACAAAGCTTCCCTTGCTGAAAAAAAAAACACTTGCAGGAGTAGCCTTCTTTTATACTGTCGGTGAGTTAGATACATAAGGGGCCAGGTAAGTGTTTGGAGGAGCCGCCTTCGTAGTTTGCCCACAGGGTAGCATTTTCCCGCCATTAATGGTAACATGATACTTTTACCATCAGTGTTGGTATCTTGCAGCTTACGTTTTCCCGCCACTGCTCGTAAAATGATACCTTGAACATCAACGCTGCTGATTGACAGCTTACTTCTCCCTCCATTATATTGCTTCGAACATGTAATTTTCCCGCCACTACTGGTGACAGGATACCTTCAGCCCCAAGTTCACTAGACGGCGATCACACTGCGACCTCGCTGTGGCCTACCTTTACTTACTTGACTTAACTTTTCGAAATTGTGACACCTAGGTTTTCACAATTGGTTTTCATGCAAAATTTAAAATCATAACCAAACATATAACGAAAATAAGGGGTAAAAAAATGAATGAAATCTGGTCAACACTCTGTAAATTCGCCCGGCCTCAGCGAAGTTGTCACCCTACTAGTGCCCAGATAGGGATACCTTCAATTTTGAAGGTCAGACTTTAGAAACCCCTACAACTTCTAAGGCATGGAATGATCCTTCCGTGAAGTTCAAAACCAATTTTCCGGGAACTGCCACGTTCGTAGCGTCTGCCAAATGGGCAGCGTAAAGTTTGCGAACCGTATAATAAAGTTCGGAATGTGCGTTTGATGGATTGTGTTTCCCAGAAGATGACATGTAAAAGTTTAATGCCGGGGTGGAACTTGATTGCAAACTCGGAAAGCAGTTAAGCTAACAGTATGTAACGGGCTAGTGTAAAAAAAAAAACGGAGCAGACGGGGGAGTTTTCTGGAAGATTGGCAATCTTCTGCAGGCGATTCTGTTCCAATCAATATCGGTATAGTGCAAAGTTCCTGTCCCTGAGTTGTACATATACGTTCAGTTAGTTCATCCTCGGAGTGAGACGTGTCACGAAGAATGTCTTGTGAGATAGCGTGGCGCAGCGGGAGCGTGTTTGGCTCGGGACCTAGAGGTCTAGAGTTCGAATCCTGCCGTCTCACCGATCTTGTGCCCTTGGGAAAGGCACTTTACACGGCTTTCCTTACTTTACTCATGTGGACATGAGTACCTAGCTTCGGCTATGGGCCGTCCCTCGGATATGACGTTAAAAGGAGGTCCCGTGTATGGGGAGAAACACACTCCAGGCACGTTAAAGAGCCCCACACGTGCGGTGGTGCAAATCCTTCCGTCTAGAATTGCCCTAGTGAGTGCTTGAGAACATCCCAACCTAGAGGTACCAATTTCGATACCCACCGTGCCACCGACGTTGTGCCCTTGGGAAAGACACTTTACACGACCGAGGTTCAATACTACATTTACCTTCTGTCTGTACTTTGTGTGTGGCACTTTTAAAATAAGTTACTAACTTGAGTACAGTGTCACATGGTCACCGTCTGTCCCATAGCAAATGAAAAAAAAAATAGTGCTAGTACATAACAGTGCCCTCACGATGTCACACACCCCACTCTTATGCAGACGCGACAATCGAGTGGCTGCCTCATGCACAGGTTAGCGTTGTCCAGACAGACATATAACTCCTGACACGTACGTGTGATTGGCATATCGCTCAAATGTGGCGTCTATGCATGCGCATTACCCTGGTGTGTGCTTGAGAACATCCTAACCTAGAGGTACCTATTTCGATACTCACCGTGCCACCGACGTTGTGCCATTGGGAAAGGCACTGTAAACTACATACTAGGTAAAAGACTACATTTACCCCCTGTCTGTACTTTGATGTGGCACTTTTAAATTGAGTTACTCACTTGAGTGCAGTGCCACATGGTCATCGTCTGTCCCATAGCAAATAAAAAAAGATAGCAGAGGCAGTACATAGCGCAGTGGCCTCATCATGCCACGCACCCCACTTTCATACAGACGCGACAATCGAGTGGCTGCCTCATGCACAGATTAGCGTTGTCTAGACAGACATATAACTCCTGACACGTACGTGTGATTGGCATATCGCTCAAATGTGGCGTCTATGCATGAGCATTACCCTGGTGTGTGCTTGAGAACATCCTAACCTAGAGGTACCTATTTCGATACTCACCGTGCCACCGACGTTGTGCCATTGGGAAAGGCACTGTAAACTACATACTAGGTAAAAGACTACATTTACCCCCTGTCTGTACTTTGATGTGGCACTTTTAAATTGAGTTACTCACTTGAGTGCAGTGGCACATGGTCATCGTCTGTCCCATAGCAAATAAAAAAAGATAGCAGAGGCAGTACATAGCGCAGTGGCCTCATCATGCCACGCACCCCACTTTCATACAGACGCGACAATCGAGTGGCTGCCTCATGCACAGGTTAGCGTTGTCTAGACAGACATATAACTCCTGACACGTACGTGTGATTGGCATATCGCTCAAATGTGGCGTCTATGCATGTGCATCACCCTGGTGAGTGCTTGAGAACATCCCAACCTATAGCTAGGTGCCCCAAGTTCGATACTCACCGTGTCACCGACGTTGTGCCTTTGGGAAAGGCACTTTACACTACATAGTTAAATGACTACTCTGTCTGTACTTTGTATGTGCGTGGAACTTTTAAAATAAGTCACTAATTTGAGTGCAGTGCCACATGGTCATCGTCTGTCCCATAGCAAATAAAAAAAGATAGCAGTGGTAGTACATAACACAGTGCCCTCATTATGTCACGCACCGCACTTTTATACAGCCGCGACAATCGAGCGCCTGCCAAATGCACAGGTAACCGTTGGCTTTAAACACATGAAAAAAGCAGCCAGGCGCAAGTATGGTTTGACGGTAAAATCTATCAATCAATCAATCATTCAATCAATTAATTATTAACCTTTATTTAACCTGGATATCCCTGTCGGCCTTAGTCGCCCTTCCCAGAGGTCCAGTGGTTTTAGGCGGGTTAACGAGGGTTAACACTATGTACTAATTACTTTACATCATAACTTAAAATTTACATAGTGATAGCTTAAATTTCAAAATAGCCGTGGTAGTCTGGTTTGCAAATCAATCAAAGCTGTCACTATGTTATATCTGAAAGTCCTCAAAGATGTGGCATTCCGTACGGTTTTTTCGGGATGTCATTCCATATAGCTGGACATTATGCAGCCATCGATATGTCTTAAAAAGTCAATTACGTATTATCATTGAATGTGTGTGGTATACGAAAATAGATTCGCAAACTTAACAGCAGTCGCGACCAAATAAGATTTTTACACACAAAATAAAAGATCCTACTAGTACATACACTGAACCAGGTGTTTATTCCACCGGCATTTTAGTGTCTGTCTGCAACCAGCCACAGTTACAGGTGATAATCCAAACCGCTTCGTTGTATACAATGAATCTACTTATTCCATGGCCTAATTAAACGTTTAATCACAATCTGCAATGAAGGGACACTGCAAAATAATGAAACGCGGAGAGCACCACAGCAAAATAAAAGATTCCAGACTGAACTGACATAGAAAACCTGTAACTGACAAATATCACATATACATTAGCGTTGTATGTACTATGTATTATGAATATTGTTAATGTTTTATTATCATGCCCATGTAAAATTTCATTTGTATTTTCTCCGTCAACAGGCCTGTGCTAGCCCCTTTATATAACCACAGTCTAGTTGGGCAACCCTGTCTGTGCGTGCTAAAAAAAAAAAAACAGCCTATATAGTAACCAATAGATGAAATAAAAATAAAATTGCTAGCAACGTCTAGTTGATACTCCTGAAATCAGTTAAAGGATAAAAGCATCTGGATATGATTTTGGGAACATTCATACATTTCAGACAACATCTATTGCCTTTCGAAATTGACACTGTTAAGATCTTATATAGGAGGCTATTCTGTATATCCTAGCTATGAATTGATATGCAAAAATAATCTAGCTGGAGACCAGGTATATCCTTACAATGAGTTGATAGCAAAAAAACTCTATTTTATTGTCGTGATGCAGAACAGCATATATCTTTCCCGGGGCCGAGCACGGTTGCCATCCCGCCGGTTCAACACCGTATCGGGTGCGCTTGTTTAATGGCTTCCTTCAGATTAAGCGGTAAATTAAAGATGAACCCAGGCTGGTTATTTGGGACTTCTTGACTCCATCTCATGAATCACAAGGAAAGAAACGGAGCGGGTCTTAAATCTTCGACACCTCCGGCTCACTTATCTGCGAGTTATGTCATCCAGGAAACTTCGTACATCCGTCTTCGTGTGGAGCGGGTCGACACGTGACGAAACTTACTTTTTGTTTCATTTCCCACGAGGTCCCCAGGTTCATTAACAAAAGCGCACGCAGTGAAATTGTCTCGCTGTTGCATTTATTTGGCAATATTTCATCATTTGTTTCTGTCTTGTCGACATCGCTGGGTTCCTTGTCCTGTGTAATCAGCTGCACTTTTGCAGAAACGCCAAATGAGCATTCCCACATGAACGAGTAGATTGCTTCACAACATCTAATTGTTTTTCGTCGACATTTCCGTAACAATTGTTCCTCACCAAAGTGTTTTTGTCTCCTACCCCTAGTACCCATCAATTTAAAATCAACAAGACGATAAAATGGGAGGCCCAGGCAGAAGTGCTGATTTTGGGTGTCAGAAACATACTTTTAGTTCAACAGACCGCGTGCTTAAAATTGCATAGATAAATATATAAAATCTTAAAATTATTAAATAATACATTAAAACATCCACATATCTAACTGGCTAATGTATTCAGACTTCACTGCAACTCCAACGTTAATATCTTTGGGATTGTAACCGTCTCCCATTGCCAAAAGGACTGGTGACAGGCAAAACGTCATATCTGATTACCAAGGGAAGGGCAATAGCTACCAGAAGACTATGACTTATTCGCAGTCACTCTTCTTCCTCGAGACACATCTTTTTCCATAGATATAGTTAACATAGATCATTATGCAGCTCCAACTTCAATGTCATAGGGTTTGTAACCGCCTCTCATTGTCAAAATGACAGGTGACATGGAAAAATATGTCCTATTACCAAGGGAAGGGCAATTGCTACCAGAAAACTACAGCTTATCCGCAATCACTCCTCTTCCACGAGACTGATCTTTTTCAATACATAAAGTTAACACGGAGGATTTTGCAACTTCAACTTGAATATCGTAGGGTTTGTAAGCGCCTCTCATTGTCAAAAGGACTGGTGACATGGAAAAAGTCACATCTGATTACCAAGAGAAGGGCAATAGCTACCAGTGTACTACGCAATCACTCTTCTTTCTCTACTTATCTTTTCCTACTAAACGACCCCGACCTGGCTCACTGAAGCGTCAGGATGATTTCGAATAACTTCTTTTCTAGGCCAGTGCTTAATCAAAAGCAGCAGGTGGGAGAATAGATACTATATATGCGTTTTCATCACGGTGATTTGACCATTGCTAATGCCAAGGACGCCTAGAGAGGATAATAGACTCAGTGTAAAAGTATCGGACAGCTTAGGGTATAGCCATTTGCCAAGCTCGGTGACCTAAATGCATTTCCCATTTTCGCCGCTTGGGAGTCCCTATTTCCAACAGGGAATATATATATATATATATATATATATATATATATATATATATATATATATATTCTGAGTGGCACTTAAGAGACAGCCCTATTCTTAATAAAAGAGCCCCTACTTGGGTCGAAATTTTAAATTGAAAGCGCAATGATAAATTTGAAGAGCTTCTTTTCTGGGCCAGTACTTAATTAGACGCGACATGTGGAGAATAGATACCATAGATGCGTTTTCATCACGGTGGTATGACCACTGCTAATGCCTAGGATACCTTGAGATGAAAAGAGAGTAAACGTGTCAGACAGCTTAGGGTATAGCCGTTAGCCATTTTTGCAACGTAAATACATTTCCCATTTTCGTGTAATGGGTGTCGCTTTTTGCCTAGTAAGTAATATTTCAACGACGTTAGTTTCCTGAGTGGATAACTTTTCTACTTCTCTAGCCATCTCTACTCTATAAAAAGGCCTTGACCTAGCTCTATTTTTCCAAATGGAGAGGGTCAGGACATTTTGCAACTTCTTTCTGAGTCATTACTTATTTAGACGCGACAGGTGAAGTGAAAAGATACCATAGATGCGTTTTCTTTACGGTAGTCTGACCATTGCTAATGCCAAGGACGCCTATGGAGGATAATAGACTTAGTGTAGAAGTATCGGACGCTTATTGTACAGCCGTTTGCCAAGTTCGGTGACGTAAATGCATTTCCCATTTTCGCCGTCTGAGAGTCCCTATTTCCAACAAGTGATATTGCAACGACGTTAGTTTTTTTGGAGTGGCACTTAACTTTTCCTAATGAAAGAGCTCCTATCTTCTGGGCCCGTACTTCATTAAAAGCAGCAGGTGGAGTGAATAGATGATATAGATATGATTTCATCACGGTGGAATGACCACTGCCAATGCCAAGGACGACTAGACATGATGAGATGAAAGGGTAAAAGTGTCGGACAGCTTAAGTTATAGCCGTTTGCCAAGTTCGGTAACGTCAATACAGCACCCGTTTTCGGCGTATAGGCGTCCTTTTTGCCTCGCTGCAATGTTGGGATGGCGTTAGTTTCTTGTGTGGATAACTTAAAAGTCATCTTAACTCTATGAAAAGGCCTTGACCTGGCTTCATTTTTCAAAAGGAGAGTTCATGGACATTTTCTGTAACTTTTTCAAGTCATTACTAATGATTAGACGTAACACGCCGACAGGTGGAAGAATAAATACCACATATGCGTCTTCATCACAGTGGCATGACCACTGCTAATGCCAAGGGCGGCTTGATATAATGAGAAGGTATCAGGCAGCTTAGGGTATAGCCGTTTGCTAAGTTCAGTAACGTCTAAATCCACATCCCATTTTCGCCGTCAGGGCGTCCGTTTTCGCCTAATGACTAATGTTGCAACGGCGTTTGTTACCTGAGTGGATAACTTAAATTTAATTATAAAAGGATCCCGATCTGTCTCGGCTTTATTCAAATGGAAGCGCCAGGAGAGATTTCGTTTCTAAGCCATAACCTAATTAGAAACGACAGGCGGGGTGAATAGACACGACAGGTGTGTTATTATTACTGTGGCATGGTTAATAACGCAGTAATGCCAAGGACGACTAAGGATAATTAAAGGAGTTGATCATGAACAGGAGGGTCAGGGCCTTTTTGTCAACTCTGGCTTTGCACCAATGAACCATTTGGCCCGTAAATGCGCGGTGCATTTCGTCGTTCCTATTGCGTAATGAGCTGTACTACAATCGCGTTAGGTTCTTAAGTGGATAACTTGAAAGGCATCTCTTTTCCTATGACAACCTGGATCTGGCTTAACTTTTTCAGGCTGAAGCGCCAGGATGATTTCGAAGAACTTCTTTCCTGGGCCAGTACTACTGTAAAAGCAACGGGTGGAGTAAGTAGATACCATAGAGGCGTTCTCATCACGGTAGTCTGACTAATGCCAAGGTCGCATAGAGATGATAAGAGACTTAGTGCAAAAGTATTAGACAGCTTGGGGTATAGCCGGCGCCGTTAGCCAAATTCAGTAACGTAAATACATTTCCTATTTTCACTTTATGCCTTATGGGCGTCGCTTTTTGCCTAGTAACTAATATTTCAACAGCGTTAGTTTCTTGAGTGGATAACTTAAATGACAGTTCTTTTTCTATGAAAGGGCTACGATCTACTTTTTTTCAAATAGAGAGGTTCGGGACATTTTGCAACTTTTTTTCTGAGTCATTAGTAATTTAGACGCGACAGGTGGAGTTAATAGATACCATAGATGCGTTTTCATCACGGCGGTATGACCACTGCTAATGCCAAGGACGCATAGTCTGGATAAGAGACTCAGTGTAAAAGTATCAGACAGCTTAGGGTATAGCCGTTTGCCAAGTTCGGTTACATTTCCCATTTTTATCACCTGGGGGCCCTTCTTGCCCAATAGCTAATGTTGCAACGGCGTTAGTTGCTTGAGTGGATACCTTAGAAATGCATCTCTTTTCCTATAAAAGGACCCAGACATGTCTAGACTTATTTTTCAAACGGAAGCGCTGGAACATTTCCGAACTTCTTTTCTGATCCAGTACTTTATTCAAAAGCAACAGATGGACTGAATAGATACCAGAGGCGTTTTCATTACGGTGTTATGGCGACTGCTAATGCCAAGGACGGCTAGAGATGTTGAGAGGGTTGAAAGTGCCAGACAGCAGGGGTATAGTCATTTGTCAAGTTCAGTGATGTACATGTAAATACATTTCCGCCTGGGCGTCCACTTTTGCCTAAGTGTGAATAACTTAAAAGGCATCTATTTTCCATGAGAGGACCCTGGTTTGGCTCGACTACATCAAACATAGGCTCCAGAGGAACTTCTTTTCTGAGCCATTAGAATTAGATAGAAGCAACAGCTGAAGTGAGTAGACACGACATGTGTATTATCACTAAAGTATGATCCAATGCCAAGGAAGCCTAGAGATGATGGGTGGGTGAAGAAGTCAGACAGGAGAGGTTAAACTCGTTTGTCAGATCCGCTCTTGCTCCAATTAACCGTCTGTCTGAGTACAGAAAGTTTGGACATACAAGGCACATTTTTTGTCACCTAGGTGTCCCTATTGCCGTGGAAGTTATATAGCAATGGTGATAGGGTCTGGAGTGGATAATCTAAATGGCAAATCATTTTCTATATAAAGGACCCGATCTGGCTTGTCTTTTTAAAACAGAAGCGCCAGGAGATTCAACAAAACTTCACAAAACTTTTTAGTCAAAGTTGTTTGACTACTACAATTGCCAACGACGCCAAGAGATGTTACGTGGGTAAAGAAGCGAGGCAGGCGAGTATGCTTCCGCTTGTCAAGTCTGGCTTTGCCCCAAATTACCATCTGTCTGAGTGCAGAAAGTAAGAGCATACAAGGCATATATTTAGCACCTAGGTGTCAATATTGCTGAATAAGTTATATAGCAATGGCGTTAGGGTCTGTAGAGGATAGCTTAAAAGGCAACTACTTCTCTATTGAAGGACCCGGATTTGGCTAGTCTTTTTATAACGAAATTGCCAGAAGATATAAGAAGAACTTCAGGTGCTTTTTCGTCAAAGTTGTTTGACAACTACAATTGTCAAGGACGCCAAGAGATGCTAAGTAGGTAAAGAAGTGAGACAGGCGAGTATGCTTCCGCTTGTCAAGTTTGGCTTTGCCCCAAATTACCATCTGCGTGAGTGCAGAAAGTTAGGGCATACAAGGCATATATTTGGCACCTAGTCGTCCATATTGCCATATGAATTATTTAGCAATGGCGTTTTAGCTAAAGAATACCTTGAAAAGCAAATCCTGTTCTATGGAAGGGTCCCGATCTGGCTCGACTTTCTGAAACAGAAGCGACAGCGACAGGAGATTCAGATCGATTTTTATCCGAGCCAGTACTTATTATTAATAATCAAACGCAACAGGTTGGGAGTGAATATATACATATTTCATTTGTGAATGTCCCCAATTCAATGCTGAAAGAAACACACCATTCGAAAGAGTGTCCGAAATCATACCAAACTTTTCATTGTTAATTACAACACAAAACACACAAAATACACACTTCTTGCTAAGATCATCGAATCAATCTTTCATAGTCCCACATCTTCGACTGTTTTCAAAGAAGTCAAACCCCGCAATAACAACATAGGTTTAGAATCGTATTCGATACTCTAGATGTACATGCAATCAATTAATCTTTGAATGTTACGATTCAGACTTAATAATTTATTTACTTGTTTTCAATCACTTTATGTATTTGATTTTGTTCACTTGCAGTTAGCCCCATGAGCATGCATTTACTATAAAACCTTTGCTAAAACCTTTACTATATACATAGGTACGTTTTTATTACCATGATCAATGCCAAGGACGCCTAGAGATGAGTTGTAGATAAGGTAGTCAAAGAGGAGGAGGAACTACCGTTTGTCAAGTCCTATTTCAAGTGCACGAGTTAACCACTTGGCAATGTGCAGCAAGCTCCTAAATGTGCGGCCCATTCCGTCGTCTAGGCGTCATTATTGCTGAATAAGTTATGTTGCTATGTCGTTAGTTTCCAGAGCGGATAAAGTAACGGCTTATGTCGGCAATGAGCATTTTTCAAATGAAGCCATTTGCACATTCTAGTTTGCTTTACTTGTGACAGGTACTCTCCGTCCCATCAACAGCAGAATGATCTGCAAGTTATTTGAAATATAATGATTAGCTCTACATTAATCATAAAGAAAGTATTTCCTAAAGAAAAAAAAATGGAAGTTTGTTTATGGTAAAAGTGCATTCTGGTCAGTGGCCAAATAGCATATCTTCATCATGAAAAAGTGGGAACACATGTGAGATTTTTATGGTAAAAACTAATGTTTGGTCTGTCGCCAAACAGCATGTTGTAAAGTACACAGTAGGCCATGTGATACACTAGGAGCTAAAACTTTATCCCTTTTTAAAATATTTTCTGCCTTGACCCTCCGTTTCAATCTCTTTTGCAACAACTACGTCTCTGAACACCTACATGTCGATGTTCTCCCAGTCTCCCAGCTCTAGATGTTGCAAAAAACACTGTTAGGGCATCAAACCATAATGCCAAGACCATTACGATGCACCAGGAGCTAAACCTTTATCGCTTTACATACTTCCTTGACCCTCAGTTTCAATCTATTTCACCCCAACTACTCTGTTACACACATATGTCGATACTCCACCCAGTCTCTGTAGATGTCGTGAAGGACATTGTTAGTAGCCAGTGTGATACACTAGGAACTTTATTTCTTTACATGTTGCCTTGACCCTGAGTTTAAATCTCTTTCACATCAACTACTCTTAAACACCTACATGTTGATATTACTCCCAGTCTTTCTAGATGTTTTAAAGAACATGGTTAGTATCCAGTGTGATAAACTATGAGCTCAAACGTTTTCTTTTTACATACTACCTTGACCCGTGTTTTAATGTCTTTAACATCAACTACTCTGAATCACCTATGTGTCGAATTTTCTCCCAGTCTTGCTAGATGTTTTAAAGAACATTGTTTGTAGCCGCCAGTGTGATACACTAGGAACTTTATCTCTTTACATGTTTCCTTGACCCTAAGTTGCAATCTCTTTTGCACCAACTACTCTTCACACCTACTTGTCGATATTCCTCCCAGTCTTTCTAGATGTTTCTGTGATAAAAACAGGTTGTGACTCGAAGGCTAATGCAGGAGACTCACTCTGTTGGCACTCTTTTAACCCGCATCAATCCTCCCATTCTTGGCGTGTCAGTGAGTTGGTAAGAGCTGTGGAGGTGAAGGTTTCTGACGAGATTAAGTTGGCAGTACAGGAAACGGGCCCGCCCAAATCGTCCCCAGTTGGCTTTTAGTAACGCATTAGGCACGAAAATGATCCCCATTCCAACTTTATGAATTTCGCCTCCTTCCGGAACTGCATCAACGGTAATAGGACCAAATGCTGTACGTGACTAAGATAACAGGGGAGCAATAGAAATGTCGACAAATTACAGTCGGCTAAACGGTACTTACTTTACACACCTTAAACTTCTTATTACAAAAACTTTTAAGGTGTTGCAAAAGTCGTGGACACAGTAGCGAGAAACTAGTAGTAGATATCCTTACAGAAGGAGAACACTATTTTGCACGGCAACTTTACACGGTACAATGTACGGCCACAAATGACTACCCTAACTTCTAGACCATACGTTTTTGACGTATTTTCTAGAATAATTGGTCAAGCTATGTCATTGGAAATTGGATTGGCAAGATCAAGGTGTGTCCATGTGTTTGCGTGCAGGCATAAAAGAGCTTGTATGTATATGTGCATTTTCTTGTTTGATTATTTGTGTGTATGCATGTGATTGTTTTAGCTTACTTTTTAGAACAAGAAAAAAGGAAAGTTAAAGTATAAACTTAGTGCTTCGAAGAGCTTACTCACCACGCATCAAGTCCAATACAACCGTAAGTTTGCATCATTATCCCTTTAGCCCTGACCGTGGGGAGTGTTTCATGTACGCGAGTCTATTCACTGCTTCATTTTCGCAGCAGATAACGTTAGTGATGATGGGATAACCCGGGGAAGCCGTGAGGCTCAGCCCCTCATCCCTCTTATCTCTCCTGTGCAAATGTCTGGAGCTATAATGGGAATGACTTGTGGCTTTGGCAGACCTCATTTTAAAGTTGCCTTGACTGGGAGTCACGGCCGTGTTCAAACTTCTCAGAAATCTACGAAAAGCAATTTTCAAAGGTGCAAGTAAGAGTACTTGATATATAGTTGTCTACCGCACCTGGAAATAAGGGCATCATCTTTATTTTCAGGCCATAAGGTCATTTTGATCACTGTCTAAAAATACGAAAGATTGCATCGTGTAATAGTTATAAGAATATGATTGATTGATTTATTGATTGATTGAGTGTGTGTGTGTGTGTGTGTGTGTGTGTGTGTGTGTGTGTGTGTGTGTGTGTGCCTGTGTCTATGTCTGTCTGTGTGTGTGTGCGTGCGCGTGTAATAGTTGCAGAATCTTAGCAAACCCGTGTCACTTTTCCCCAATCACAGAGTCACCCCCACCGACAAACCTGTTTCGGGCGTGCCTGAAACCAATTTGTGCTGACCTTCCAGTGAATCCATAGATCATTGGAGACGAGATGTTTTCTACTTCTCATGGTCAACTGCAGCTGTGTGGATCGATATCTGGCGTGACACATCGTCTTCTCCGGCCTGCGAGAAATTACAACAGTCATCCAGAAGGAACTCCTGAAGGGACAGAGTATTCTTGTGTCACAGCCTTATTCTGGTCTTCTGCAGACTCTGTCAACATAGGACAAAATTTTCAATTGTACCTTGTTATCTAAGCACAATGGTGTAATTACTGTGTCATCTTTAAGGTAGAGTAAAGACAGTTTGTTATTATTTAACATAGATGTAATAGGGCATTTTTTGTAAAAGTTTTTTGTAAAAGTTATGAAACTCAGTTGTCCTATAACTGCAAAATGGAAGAAGGTCACCAATATTGATATCATCATCCTCTCTAATGTAACATTTTACATTATGATCGTAAAACACAAAAATATGGCTGAGACTAGGCTTGGCAGTGTAAGATAATAAGTATATATATTAGCCACGTCTGCCTTTGATTATTTTGCTATAATGCAAATATAAAACAATGTCGCCGTTCAAACGAAATGTTGTCAAATCTTTAATCCTTAACCCCAATATTGAGGACCGTGAGCAGCCACATACAGTGTAAGAAGAGGAGCAAAGTAGGATGTGTCAAAGGTCAGGTGTTGTCATCTGACGTGTTTTGTGTGAGCTCTCCAGAATTCGCGTTCTGGAAGCTCTCGAGCGGTGCTAACCGTTCTTTTTGAGTTAGTAGTGATACATAAGTGTGTGCTGACTTTCGTCGCTGCCTTGGAATTACTTTCTTTCAATCTTTGGAAGACTTTGTGCCCGTCTTTTGAAGACCAGTGGGAGGGCTACTCCGACAGGAAAGATGGCGGCACGTGACGACATTTCAAGGCTCCAAGACACCAATCTTTGGATCAAAATCGACGCGGTCGGTATGCCCAAGTTGTCTGAATTTGATATAGTTGAAGCACTGTACAATACTGTTCAGAATGAGCTGGATGATTCCATAAAACCAGAAGAAATCCTAGGCGCACAGTACCTGAGCCAGAAGCGCACCTGGGTAATTAATTTTACATGCCTGGATGCTAAGGCGAAAGCAATCAGCGTAGGTCGAGTAGTTGTCGGTTCAAAATCCTACGGAATCCTGGATTTCCAGAAAACGGGTTTAAGGAAAACCGAAATCAGGATTTCTATCCATGGTATTCCGCATAGTGTATCGGATGATGAGGTTGCACAATGGGTGGACTCGAGAGCTGATAGGACGACAGAAGTCCTGAGACATCAGAAGAAGAACAGGAATGCGGACTCCCCCTTTCAGCACCTGTACTCGGGCCACAGATTCTGTTATGCGTCGAAGATCACCAACCCATTCCAGCGGTACAGTACCTACAGCATACCTGACCCTACGGATACAGTTTCTCTGATTGACATTGAAGTGACAGTTTTCCACGATGGCCAGCATATCAACTGCAAATCTTGCAAGTCAGAGGACCATGCATTCCACGAATGCCCTCATCGCATCACTTGCCACAACTGCGGAAAAAAAGGTCACACAAAAAAGTGGTGCAGGGCCGAAAGAAGTAATCCATCAAGAGAAAGAAGAGATGTTGAGCAGAAAGTTCAGCAAGGACTCAGAGCTGCCCGGGAGGCGTCCAACTCTCGATCGACTAGTGCTTCAAGAGCAGTCGTTAATAACAAAAATAGTGGAGAAGATCAAGACTGGACAGACTGGGCTTCTGGTGATCCCGATGAGACAGCCGAGAGTCTAGTTACAGGGGACAGTGATGGCGCAGAGAACACTCGGTGTGAGACAGAGTCAATTGCAAACCCCCCACATCAGGAACAAGCCGGTCTCTCTGGTGGAACCAATCAGAGAAGACTTACACGTTCAACGCGCCCAGCGCCCACCAGCACTGAGGACACTAGAGATCAAGGTCAACGGCGTCAACCTGGGACATCAAGGTCAACTAGGAAGAGAAAGAATGTTCTGACTCCGCCTGACAAGTCGAAGCCGGACAAACTGTACAAAGACGACGGTCGCCACAACGATCAGAGGAGAAACAAAGACAATGGGTAGGACTTAGGTCTATCTTCCATCAACACCCATGGTTCGACTACTCACCATCAACACGCGAGGCTTAAGGAAACGAACGGTACGGCGAACTGTTTTTCAATACCTTAAAGATAAGAAGATAGACATTGCTTTTATGCAAGAAACTTACATCAGCAGTGCTGATATAGAGACATGGAAGACAGAATGGGGAGGGATGCTTTACGCACACCCTGGTACCTGTCATAGCAAAGGACAAGTTATTTTGATATCTAAAGGTTCCAACATTAAAAATGTGGAATTTATAGATATATCTGAGAGGGTCATTGGTATAAAATTTATACACCATGGTGAGAAATTTGTTTGTTTCAATGTATATGCTCCTAACAATGTAGTGAGTAAGAAACTGTTCTACAAACAGGTTCTAACTCAACTGCAAGAACATTGTTGTGACGGTGAATATTTTATGTTAGCTGGTGATTTCAATACAGTACTCAATCGTGATCTCGACAATGTAGCAGGGAAAGAGCATGATAAAGCAGAGGTTAAATGTTTTAATAATTTGACAGACAACCTTGAACTACTTGACATCTGGAGAGTCTTCCATAGTGAAGACAAGGATTACACATGGTCTAAGAGAAACCCTTTTACAGCAAGGAGACTAGATTATCTCCTGATTAATGACTTTTTGTTTGATAAAACTACTGCATGTGAAATCATCTCTTTCCCCTGCAGTGATCATAGAGCTGTTGTATTGGATATGTCTGTAACACAGTTTGACAAAGGACCTTCATATTGGAAATTCAATAATTCATTTCTAAAAGATAAGGTGTTTGTTGATCGTGTTAATGAAATCATAGGAAACATCCAAGAAGGCCTTAGTGACTCTGTGATCGAAGATAAACAGTTAATATGGGACATCTGTAAGAGTAAGATAAAAACTTTCTCAATTAGTTACGGGAAACAAAAGGCTCTTGAAAAACGATCCAAACACAACATAATTGATGAAAAATTAGAACGGCTGGAAAAACAATTAGCTTCCGATCCAAAGAATTTAACTTTACAGCAACAGGTGCACAACACAAAGGCTGAGTTTGAAGCATTAGCCCTTCACGAGGCGCATGGTGCACAAATCCGCTCAAAAGTTAAATGGATTGAGGAAGGAGAAAAAAACACAGCCTACTTTCTTCGACTTGAGAAGTCACGTGCCATACACAATGTTATTACAAGCCTCAGAACACCTGACGGTCACATAATAACAGATCAAAATAAATTATTGGAACAACAAGTCGATTACTATAGAAAACTATACAGTAAAAACGACGATTTCGACATAGAAAGCTTTGATGACTTTATTACAGACGTAAATTTTCCGACGTTGTCTGACATGCAAAGTAAATCTTGTGAAGGGTTGTTTACTATGACGGAATGTACATCTGCTCTACGTAACATGACAAATTGCAGTCCCGGCCTAGATGGCCTTACTACTGACTTTTATAAAGTCTTTTGGAGCAGAATAGGATCTATGGTTTTGAACTCACTAAATGAGGGCTACACGAAGAACCAGCTTTCTTCCACTCAACGTAAAGGGGTTATATCCTTACTCTTTAAAGGGGGTGAACACCAAGATTTAAGTAGAGACCAGCTGTCTAACTGGCGACCTATCTCAATCACAAATACGGACTACAAAATAGGTGCAAAGATATTAGCAAGTAGATTACAGAACATTATCTCTCACATTGTTGGACCAGACCAAGTTGGATATATCAAGGGACGTAGTATTTTGAATAACATACGAGCCATAGATGACATAATTTGCTTTACTAGAGATTGTAATGTTCCAGGTGCCATTCTCTTCTTAGATTACAGCAAAGCCTTTGATACTATTTCCAAAGACCTCATTATAAAAGTTCTTGAAAAGTTCAATTTCGGTTCAGATTTTGTTCAGTGGGTAAAGGTATACACTAATAATGCCCGTAGTTGTATCAATCATTGTGGTCATATCTCTGAATGGTTTGATCTGGGAAGAGGTGTACGTCAAGGATGTCCCTTGTCTTCTCTTCTGTTTATTCTAGCCACAGAGCTCTTTGCTCTTAAAGTCCGCCAGTCTTCCGAAATCAAAGGTATTACATTATCTGGGCTTGGCGACTCCGATGTTGAATCTCGAATTTTTCAATATGCAGATGATACTGAACTGATACTTGGTGACAAAATTTCTATTGATAGAAGTTTAGATATTATTAGACATTTTTCCGTTTTTTCTGGTCTAGTTTTGAATAAAGAAAAAACAGTAGCCATGTGGCTAGGCCCTTGGAGACACTGCTCTGAACAAGCTAGTGGGCTAAAATGGTGCACCACAGCAAAATGCTTAGGGATTGTTTTCTCATCTGCATGTTGTGCCTCTGAAGTAGAAGTAAATTGGAGCAAAAAATACTGTAAGATGAAAAACATTTTATTATCTTGGGCTTCACGCAACCTTAGTCTTATAGGAAAAATAACAGTGCTCAAAAACCTTGTAGCTTCACAACTGTCTTACAGTTTTGGTGCACTTATACCACCGGATAGCTTCTTAAAGGATGTTAATTTGATGTTTTACAGATTTATCTGGAAAAGAGATAGAGTAAAGCGTAATGTGATGGTTCAAGACTATTCAAAGGGAGGATTGAAAATGATAGATATAAGAATAATGCACAAATGTTGTTTATTACGATCGATAAAAAAATTGTTATCCGGTAGTGAAACTCCTACTCCTACATGGAAGAAGATACAACTGTATTATTTTAAGAAGTTAGGACCTGATCTTTGTATATTGAGACATAACTGCTCGGCAGTCCATGTGTCATCTAAAGATTCACTGTTGCCCTTACCTCTCTATTACCGTAAACTCATACTTACTTGGTATGAAATGAAACCTGTACAGAATGTCAATGATATTGAGGTAAATCAAGTAAATTGGCAATTGTTATGGAACAATGCTTGTATAAGTTACAAGGGCAATATGCTTTATTTTAAGAAATGGATTAGACGACATATTCTTTATGTAAATGATATTGTGGATGATCAGGGTAACTTTATATCTTTTGATGATGTAAAAGCTATTGTTGGTAATGATGCACATGTATTACTACAGTATCATGCTTTAATCAATTCAATTCCCAAACAATGGAAAGGTGTTTCTCGATTAGACAACGAAGAATCTCCTAGTATCAAACTTTGTGGTAAAGACATCCGCTTACTAGACTCTATCTTCTTTAAGAATTTCTGTATCATGCAATACCAAGCAGTCCCAGTCTCACAGAATTTCTGGGAGAAACGATTTCCTATGTACGATTTTCGTTCCATTTCTTGGCATGTACTATGGAAATCTCCCTTCTTGACCACTAAAGAACCCAAACTTATTAGTTTGCAATGGAAGATCTTGCATAATATTTATCCGACCAAAATATTGTTGCATAAGATGAGAATTGTAGAAAATAATAAGTGTATTTTTTGCGATATTATAGAATATATAGAACATTTTTTCTTTGACTGTAAAATTGTTAAACCATTATGGGATTATGTGGAAAGTTTGTTTAGTTATTCCATATCTCTCACTGTACATGACATTATTTTTGGATACAACCCTCATATGTTAAACAAGTTTCGGTACATCAATGAACTGCTGCTAGTTGCGAAACTATCCATTGTAAAATATAAGTCTACAGTGTCATCCCCGAATTCACTATGTCAAGATGCAGAAATCATTGTGAAAATTTTCAAATCAGAATGTATTCTTAGAAATATGATATAAGCTACACATTGTACAGCTTTCTGTGACATGTAATAAAGTGCCGTGACGAACACGGAATCAGGAAGAAAAAAAAAAAAAAAAAGAGGAGCAAAGTATTCAACAAAAAAAAAAGCTTAAGTAGTTCTAGGCAGTTCAATAGATGCAGCCACACGTAGTGCGCGCAAGAAAAAAGTTTAAGTCATACAGTGTTCAATAGAGGTAGCTAGGAATGGAGTGTCCAATTGCTAGGTGCCTTTCGATTAGTTTCCTGATACTAGTAATCATGACAACTACAAATAGATCGCGTCCGTGTTTTAGTCATTGAGACTTTGGCCCGAATCTTATGAGTTTCCTTGTGAACGGACTGGTCCAATAAACCGACTGCATCCAATGTTCGACCGGAGTAATTGCGGTCGCCGAGTTTTAGATTGGCTTTCCCACGCATCGCAGATGGCCTTGGTGATCCCTCGTCGTTATGGTAACACCGACGCCACTAATCTTACAGGCTATTATACTTATCGCTGTTGCTTCGTAACCTTTATAGACACGAAATTGTACATGTAAGCCATCAAGGTAACGATGCAAAATTGCCGGTGTAAAATCTACAAAACATAGTGTTCAAGCATGAGCCTGCAGCTGGCAAAACTTTTCTTGTTCTTAACTTCCGCTTTGGTTGCTGTGAAGAGAGAAATTCAACGAGTAGGCATGCAATGTAGAGGATACCTTGGGTAAATGATAATGGAATAGACTGGCATTTTACTAAATGTTTCAAATATTATAGGTCCCTCACACTGAAATCGAATCAGCAGGAATCAAGCAGAACCAGCCGGAATGAAGTATTTGCAGAATTCGTGCCACATTCGGTGCCATTTCGAGTGGGTATTCCAAATGGGCCTTAAATCTCCTTCACACGAGAAGGAATGAGCCAGAATGCCGTAAGAATGAAAATCCCTTTCTATTCCTGTGAATTCGTAGTGTGTTCTAGACATTCTCACTGCATTCGAGATATTCTTTCGGTCGCATTCTGGCTGGATTCGAGATGGATAGCCGTTTCGAGTCGCCATCGAATGAGGTAAGAATGTTTCGAATAATGTTGGAATGCCGCAGAATGCGGTCAGACTGCAGTCACAATAGTTAGAATACACTTAGAATCCACTATGAATGCCATTCGATATTTCTCCACTTCGAATGCACCTCGACAGTTTTTGACATGTCAAAAACTTTCGAGCCAGCCAGAAGAACGGGGACGAATATCTGGAATGCAGTAAGAATGTTAAGAATACAGTACGAATTGCCAAGAATTGCCACGAATAGAAAATAATTTTTATTCCGGCGGCATTTCGGCTCATTCGTGCTCTCGTGTGAATGGGGCTTTAACAAAAAAAGGAAACCAACAAGAGTGGTTCCAGATCGTCTGTGATGTTCCAACAATAAAAGGTTACACGAAAGATAGATGAGACTTTATAACGATGCTGTTTTATTTGATCACTTATGATATGTAGCATGTCTGTTGTCTGTTACACGGTATTGGGTCGCAATAAGCTTGTTTGGCCAACGTCTGTAAAGTATTGTTATTTTTTCCATAAAATCAATACAAATGCACATTTAAGTACTGAATGGTTGTGACGGTCACAAACTTGTTTATCATTCTGTACATCATGGTCTCTCTTGACATTATATTCTCTCTTACACCAAAAAAAATCACGAATACTATCATATCATATTATATATTATGTCATATTGCAAGAGCAAAATAACAGCTGCTTTTGAAATGCAAGAAGATTTGTCATTCATCGGTCTACCTCTTCTGGTTATTTGTAGAGACAGAGGTGAAGGCCATGAAAGCCCGACATGACAATTGCTCCTATCCACTGCGTGTGGCCATTATCGTAACGGCTAGACTGTGGAGGGTTTGCTGCTGTGAGTCCATATTTCACCACGGGACGGCGAAACAATAAGGGAATTTCAGAACGCCGCACGGAGGGAGTATAAATAATGCGGCATCCATATGGCGAGTGAAAGCAGTTACGGTCGCAGTGGGCGTAACGGCTCTCGCTGTTATCGTGGATCGACCGAAACTTTACTTCCTGCAGATGAGCATATGTTTCACATAAATAACATTGTGTTGTATATGGCTGAAGTAAATAAAGTATCAAAAAGTAACAAATCCTGTCATATATCATAATTTGACTTGTAAGCGATATGGTTGAGGTATAGTAAATGAAAGCAGTAAGGTAGTAACATTAATTTAAAAATAAATTTATCAGTCACATATGAGTAAGGTCATAGAGTAATTCTTCAATTAATGACTCTTGTGAAAAATATCTCCACATTTCGTTGTCTGCTCAGTACGTCTTGATAATGGAACGATCTAGTCTCAGAGGTAGGTATTTTCAGAAGGTAGTAAAAAACATCGGGTAACTTAAGTCAGTTAAAGAAGTCTGTTCCTTCACTATTCTGTGACTAGTATAGGAATCAAAAGTCATTTGAGAAGGTTGCAAGGCATTTGAGAAGGTTGAAAGTATCTGGGATGTCTCACTCTTGTGGTAAGGTCCTACAGAAATTGCCACAAGCAACATTCAATTTCTTGTCCTTCCCCTTCAACCATCTTTGGGAGACCCTAGGTCTAGGGTTCAGGCTTCATGCCAACTTCAATTCTACTTATTCCGAAATCGATCAATCTGGCCACCAGAAAAGTCATTCCTCCATATCTACGACCCCGTCAAATCAACAAGTGCATTAAAGTTTATACTTTTCCAGTAGCTTTTACAACGTAGCAAAGATTCAATAACTTGGTTTCATGGAAAAGCACTTAATTCGTATTTGTGAACACTGGGTGGGCGCTTGTAAACTTAAAGGCCTCAAAGGTCGTTTCGTCTACAGACCCTTTATAACATGAATTAAAGATGAACTACTAGTTAGAGGTATAAGACCTGCGTAATGCTCGTATCTCAAGAAAATGCAGTCACATAACAGCGTCATTAGTCTTTCTTCCTTCCTCAAAAATTTTACAAATTTAGCAAATTTTTCGGTGCTAAACTTTAAAATCATGTAAAGAAACCATGTTCTATCAAACTCCCTCCACCTCTGATTTTTTCACGTTGTTGTCATGTCCTAAAATTCATTTACATTTCTGATCTATAGAAAGCTTAGAGTATAACATTCTTTGTCTCATATTTTGCTTAGTACAATTTCTCTTACGTTTTCTTCATTTTTATGTAGATTAGTTTTACTTAGTTAAGTGGAGGAGGGCACAGTACAGGCAAACAGACTTCTAACCTCGCGAAATTAAAAAAAAAAAGATAAAATCGTCGTCTTATTGTTTTCATGACGTTGTCAAACTAGACCTAGTGTAACGAAGCTCCTTGCTGTACGGCACAGCTCAGCAGTGACGACATTCTCTTGGAATCCCCTGCTGAATATTTCAATGAGTAGGATTTAGGGCTCCCTGACATCCTCACCCCACAATATTGAAATCTTTAATAAGACATTTTAATGGTTGAGTGCGGCATAAAAGATCGCCTACGACCCAAAAAGGCGAATCATTAGGAACATTAAGGGCCTTAAGTCCGCGGCTTGGGAAGACCCGGGCCATTCCTTCCGTCTGGGTCAAGGAGGCCAGCATTGACATACGATTCATTCGCTTCGGGTCATTCCTAAATTTACGAATGGAGGCAGGAATTATGACGGTTTTAGGGTTTTGTGCTGGGGTAAGAAAGGAGTCTTGTGTTTAGTGATAGCAAAAGTTGCCCCCTCATGTATCGTGAATTTTATAGTAACTGTTCACATGTCACATGTAATATTAAGACCAGTTTCTTATGAATCTTAGAGGACTTTCAGAGTGGAAACAGCACTACATATAGACTGAGAAGAGACCATTCTGAGGCTTTATTGCTTTATATTTCCGCAATATATTAGAGCGTATATGTATATTGTGAAAACTTTTGACGTGCGATAGTGTAATATTTAAGCCAGCATCTACAGTGATCCGCCATGATAAATTTAAACTGTAGGTCAAAGGTCATTGACCTCACTAGAGGTCATACACAACATACAAGCCGTTTATTTAACCAGAAAAATAATATCGTAACGAAAAGTGGGTTGCATACTCTCTACTATTGATTTTCGAGCCATTTCATTAAAATTTCATAGAAGAAGAGAACATATCGCTCGGAGTACGGCTGAAGGCATGGCCCTGTGCATGGAGACAACCTTCCGGAGTAGACTGATTGATGCGTGTGATTCCGTGGACACAACCGGACGTCCCGTGATCTTACGAAATGAGTTCGACCCCGTAACGTGGCCCCAGCTTAAGAATCCGTTCAGTTTAATCAAGTTGGTGGTACATGCTCTGATGTGATGATTACAAGTGGAGGGGACGTGGACTGCATGAGAAGGCTGCTTGTTTGGGTTTGCTAATGAACAAAGGGCTATTTTCTGTACTGAGTCAGCTTATAGATGCACCCTTAGTAGAAGAAACTGTCTCATATATATATACTGGGATTTTTCAGCAGATGCTATAGGGCTGATATCAAATATGATCTTGACTGGCCATACATGATTCCTTTATGGTTTGGATAGATGCAATGTACTTAACAAGTTTGAGTCTGAAGTCGTACGGAACGGTTTTGTATTTTGTGTGTGCAATGTGTGACTATATCTAATTCCGTAACTGGCATTATACATACAAACGCAGACTCTACTGGCAACTAGCGGGTATAACGATCCAACATGCGGACAGTACTTCCGTCATCATCACGTTTGTGCAAACACGTACATGCATATGATCACATTTTGGTGATACCCGTTATCTACTATAATGTGCAAACTTGTACTTACACAAAAACAACAACTGGCAATTAAAGTAAACAAATCAAGTAAACAAATACAATACTCCCCATTTACCTTAGGCCTTTTAAGATCGATAAACTTCCATTAGCATTCTGGTGCGCTTTGGACTATCTTTTGCACATATGCATAATAAAGATACAATAATTATATATAATGATAGTTCTTCAACTATATGTGCTGAAGTATTATTGTGGCAGTTGTGCACAGTAAAGGCCTTATCCATTTGCATCAGTTACAGGGTTTGGACAGTCAGTTGAGTGATAGACAAGCATTCTCAAATAAATCTATATAGAGATAGAGGGGCAAGGTGATGTGCATTGCAGGCATCGTGATGTACAGTTATTGCCACCTGTGTGGAAGTATTCGTCCGGTGGGGGCGTCAGTCAATCTTGGTCTAACATATGCCATGTTTGAATAGCCTTGCCTGTTACTTTTCGCGCTTGATCTGTTAGTCCATTACGCTATCTCCCCAAACACCTTCGCCTTAATCCCACGTTCTACCAGCGCTACACAATTCTTGGCGCGCACACGCGTAAGAAGCGTTCTCCCAGATGGCTTCCAAGTGCGCAAAACTTAAGTGTTAGTGGCTCCAGAAGCTAAGCAATGTTGGCGGACGGTGCTGCCCTCCCGGGGAGTATCACACAGACTCTACATATGGTGCCATTCCATTACCGCACGTAAGATCGACGCCATTGTATTGTGCGGAGGGATCAGCATGCTCAGCCAAAAAAGGCAGTAGAGTGTAAGTGCCAAGAGACTTATCAGCTTCAACTTGCTGCCAAGTATGCTAGTAGACGTCACATACCGTTAGCTCAGAGCAATGTACATTGAGAAGAAAGCTTCGTATTAAATCTTTTGGCTCTTCTTCAGTCGGATGACTGGTGTGAAAGTTTTAAAAGCATACGGGCGACAGACATCTTGTATGGGTCCGCAAAGTATAACCGTCTGAAAGCGTTTATGTAATGCACCTTTATTCGCCTTTTGAATGCCGGAGTTAGACGGGAAGCCTAGTCGCCCAGCATGCTGATGTCAGGTACTTGAAACCTATACATTTTCTCCACTTGACGATTTGATATCTGTTCCAGTTGAACCACCTAAGATATACCCATACATAACCCAATGCCAATCTGTTGCCTGAAGACACTAACAATACAGGATGGCATGTGCACCAGAATGCTAAGGAGAGCTCTTAATGTGTCATGGAAGGGCCATGTCAGAAACACAGCACTATAAGGTACACTGCCTAGTAGACTAAGTAATATAATCATGCCAAGTCGTATGCAGTTCTCTGGCCACTATTTGCGACACCCAGAACTAGTGGCAAGTGAGCTTATTATATCGAAACCGGGGAAAAACCTGGCATGTGGAGAAATACTCTATGTCACAGATATTTACAAGTCTTCGAGTTGTAGAGACTAAGCCTGTTGCAGGCCGGTTTGAGCTTTTATGTATAAAAAAAGGTTCAAACAAAAACAAAATCCAGGGTTAAACACAGAGTAATTATTGCCAGGTGGAATTGGAGCCTACGCTACATACATCGTTTTCGGCTGTTAGTTACCCTGATGTGCCCGTGACATCTCGTATCGGCACTATGGTGTTTGCAAGTTTATGAGATAGTCAGAATTCTACCGCATTTGTCACCTGGCATCAGCCCTTATAGAATGCCACCGTGAATCATAAAACTAGTCCTGGTTCTACTGATGGCTACCTATGACTTTCATTAACTACGGCTGTAACCAAGCTACCTTCGACCTAACGATTGGACGGAGCACCCAACGGATTTCATTCAATGGTTAAGAAAAAATAGTCTTATGTTTGGTGCGTGTGTTTTTTTTTTCAGTCATACTTTTACACTTTGTATAATATTGCCGTTTTTAAGTCAAGGCCAGGGTTACACACATGCAATTGAGGTCTCTGAGTAATCGTAGTTTAGCGAGATCCAGGCCTAGCTATATAGGCTGCACGCTTTTGATATGCCCGTTACATCTCCTATCGGCACGTACAGATGGAACACCGTATTGATGTTCTGGTTATCCCGCAGGCGCCATGGGCGATGGGCAGTCTTCAAATGCAGCTGGTTTCAGGCCATTGTTTAGATGATAAATGACCCTAATTTATATTACATTATCTACTAATTCCAAAGATGTTTAGAGGAAAGCTGGCCATGAGTCGTTATTTGCCTTTTGGGATAATGATGCACATTTTTTTTATCCTCCATTGATTTTCCACAAAGGAATACCTAGGATTTTACAAGCAAGCTCTTTAAGGTTTGATAATTTTCCCCAATAACTAAGCAGAAACAACCCCATGCACAAATGCGCATCCACGTACTTAAATTCCTTGACCTTATTGTTCTTATATACGAACACAGATACAGAGGTGATAGAGGGTCCCAGAGCACGACAAAGTACAACTACTGTATTCAGATTTAGTTTGGGGCAACTGAAGACCGCCTTATGAACCGAGAACTGCCATTGGATAGATGCCAAATTTATTGCTAACTTTAATTATAGGCCTGCCTGCTGTCTTGATGAGATGCCTACTGCTTTGAGATGCCTTTGTATAATTTCTTTTCTAAGAGGTAGTACCCTTAGTCTATCTTTTCTATTTACATCTCAAATACTCAAGTATACAATGACAAGGCTTCCATGTGAATTACTGTGGCGTCCCTCCCATTAACTTTTTCCCATAAAGAGTGAATGCAACATATGGATTAAGTACTTCTCTAATAAGCAGTGAAGTCGATCTATATATGCTCGTGCCAAGGGTCCTGGTCCTGAACCTGGACACTACTGTACGTATTTGACGAGCTAGGGATATAATACAGCCATTTTCCCCCATTGATTTTCTTAGGACTGTGATTAATTATTTACGGCTTTCCCCATAAACCGGTTCGCGTAATTTTGTCGATGAAGCTCAGCCCTGGTGCTGTCCAGTTTCCCGTACGTCAGTTTTGGTGCACTAATAATAATATATACCAGTCTTAGGTGCAAAAGTACAGTTCTTATCTATCAAAACTGTCAATGGCACACCAAATCAGAGTATGCCCTCATCAATGTTCCTGTACATTCCATTTCAACGTGCTTTGTCCGCTGCATGGCCCTGCAGCGATTTCAGCATGCATGTAAGGGGCCATCTTGACATTCTGGTGGAAATACAGTTTCACGACGTCAACCGGGCAGTCTAGAAGGCCTTCGCGGGGCCTACCCAGTCTACAGTCTGAAGTCGAGGTTGAGTGCACTAGGCCACAACAATTTCATGATTTGTATCTTCTCGGATAAATTAAAAGAAAGATATTTAGATATTACTGGATTGAAATATCTACACGAACCCGAGTCTACGGGAAATAGTTTGAGGGGGCGAACGGAGAAAGATGGAATAATTTCTCTCAGTCCTCAATTTTCAGTCCTCCAGAATAGCGTCACGAGATGAAACCCCACCACGTTTCGTTGTGTTACTAAGTTTCGTTGTGTTACCCTGGTTTTGTTCGAGTGATGCTTTGAGTATGACAACCGCTGAGTTATGGAATAAATCGAATACAAATGAGTCTGATTTTGTACCAAGATAGTAAAACAAAACAATATCTAGAATTTCTCTGTCTGTGCAACCTACCATGATTACCTTCACCTTCTAAGCATTGTTATCATCCGCCTGATGTGTAATGCGTCAGTAATAAAAACGCTATATCTGATAACTGTAATGTGTCAAAGTTATGGCCCAATTATTTCTCAAGTCACTGTGAGATTTGCTACATCTGTGATGCATTCGTTAGCTTCATATTAGCACATACATCACGTTTTAGTATCGTGCGTTCAGTATATTTCTAAGACTTAGCAGGGAAGCATATATCAGCTAGTCGCCCCTTTGGACAGCCTGGGCCAATTCCATTCGGAATTTCTGGTAAAAGGACTTTAAAATCCTTATGTTTCTAGTCTAAGAGTATAAACTTCAATGAATCATAAGTATGCAACGTAATACTTATTTGGAAGAGTGTCAAAGAATATGTAACTACGAAGAACGTTTGCGTCCAACCTGAGGGAAAGAGGGATCAAGGCCTGACAGTCATTAAACACACTGTATGATATCTCTATAATTAGAACGATAAAATGTACTAAGGGTCAATACCAAGGTTTCTCAGCGTAATGCAATGTTAGGATTTGTGGCAGACTCTCTGGCTACACCGAGAAGACCTGCAGAGCATCTGGACATGAGACTGAAAGATGTAGCCGATTGGAACGAGGAAGGACCAAAATCTGTCTGTCACTCTATGGCAGCTTTCGCTGGAAGCGGCAAACTAGCCATTTGTGATAGCAATTCTTACGACGCTGCAGCTAGACGTCTTGAATATTCACTCGGAAATGTTGGCCTGTTACTGTGGCTTTATTACGTGGTTATATTCGGTGTTTGCATCAGTGGATAAAAAGTCGTTACACCATATGCACGTACCAACAAACAGGGGGATCATTAACGTTATCATCATGTAGCCCATTAAAACTGAAACAGTTAAGAGTGACACATTTCTGCAACACACAATACTTTAATGATAAGGCCTGTACGTGTGTATTTGATAAATACATCTTAAGTGGAATGAGTTCAATAAATACTTTAAATGAACATGTTAAATGATAAACAAGTCTTGAATATTGAAGGCGACTTTTCATTCAAGTTCAAATTACTTGAAATGAAACGTAACCGGTCTGTGGACAATTGGTACAGACTATCATTAGTACTGTAGTATACAGGTTCTACCATATTGTCGATATTCATGATGAAGCATTATAATTATACATGAATAGTAAAACAATGTTTCACATTTCCCTTTAAAAGTGTAACAGTAATATAGAACCAGCAACTCTTAATTCGGTTTGATAAAATTATCCAAGGAATTCTGTTACTGGAAAGGGCCCAAAATTACGTAAGCCTTCCTTCATAATGAAGAGTCAAATTTTCAATGTACGCCTGGAATGTGGTGCGTCATGGATACCAGTGCTAATAGTTCGAGTAATCAATGTTCATCTACCTTCACTTCCCTGCGTCGTTAGTTTTATGTTAGTGTTACGCGCTGTATTTCAATACATGGATTACGTCGTTAAAGGTTAGACATCCCGATAATATGATACGCAGGGTATCAAGTACTCCAAGCAGCTTGATAGATTTTGGAAACAGTCAGACTTAGCTTGATTTGATTTATTTGGCTGTATGGAGTGGTTCCATCGACTGTTGTCAGTGAATACTCCTTGCGGAAGGTAGTTCATACTACCTGAACCATACCAATTCAAATCATGCAGTGGCATACGTTTAGAGTCTAGAATAGCAAAAGCTGCATGGTTGTGTAGTGTTCGCGCGATAGTTGTTTACGCTATATACAAACATGAAATAACTGAAACAGATTCTTTAGTTTTGTCATTGGTTAAATCTATTTTAGTTTTAGTACGATCCTAAACTTTCTTCCAACAGAAAGCTTTACACCTATCAGGTAAAGTTCAAAGATTTGGTAGAAAGTATAGCATCATACTAAGATAACCACAAACACAATGAGCTCCCGAGATAACTTTTATCTTATGTTGTAATAAAATTGCAGCAACACAAAGCAATGAAGAGCACATTGTTGCAGCTTACGTAAATGTTTCACTTGATGAGACCTTGGCGAATATGTGGTTCAAGGTTGATGCGTAGATGGGCAGTTCTTTCAACGTCCATAAAGATAGTAGTTTGCCATACTTGTGAGTTGTGACGGACCCCGGTTGCAAAATTGTTGTCAGTGGGCTGATTTGCATATCATTGCTTTAGGGTTGGCGACGGATTCTGAAGATCCCATCTCTGTCAACTTGTCAGTTTAACACTCAAGAATGGCATGGGAGGCCCTCAGAGACTGTCACAACGTGGAACTTTAATACAAAGAAACCGCTGTTGAAGCTATGGTGGAATATCAATTAATCTATTAATCAATCAAAAGTGATTTATTCATTGAAAATGCGTTGCAGCCTGGAGCTGAATTTTGCCCTCTTTTGTTACAAACATGCAATCCATTGCACTTCATCATATTCTGCTTGGATTATGTCATACAAGACATTACACATTTAAAAATATCTACAAATGCGTTGGCGTGAATAGTTACATTTAGCTAAAAATTTTTTATTTGACTAACTACTTTACAATAATTTCATTAATCTGGTAGTTTTACAAGTTGGTAATGCTAGTTTGCTTGAGTCTATCAGTGATTGTCCGTGTGTCAGTCTCCTAGAAGCTGATACTAATTATAACTCAACAGAATATACACAAAGAACAACAGTCAGGTTACGTGACCTAATCAACATAAAGAGCTGTCGCTCAAGTTTCAGTATCGTTACGAGTCAATAATGTCTCCACAGTTGGTGAGATGACATCCTCATCAAATGCACCGCGTGTTCCCCCATTAGCAAAACCACTAAAAACCTAAGCTGCAGTAGATTGCTCGCTAAAAGCTGCTTTCCTCACATCTTAGACCACAGGACTACGCTGACGAATTGCTCGGTGCATTAGCAATACAATCGTGCGAGGGTGTCCAAGGGCACTTAGTTGTGAAGTTTTTTTTAACAGCAACAGAAGAGCAGACAGCTCGCCTACATCGTGACTATCATCAAAGTTCCCGCTGAGCATTCTATTGATTTATATTTTCCACACGCGCCGCTAATGTTAGATCCGTTCCGAAGTACTAGGGAGGCAATTAACAGCACGACGCAGACTGACCAAGGGAACACATGCATCATCTCCGCCGGGGTGAATTGCCCATGCGGCAAGTCTTGGATCTTAGCCACGCTAGTTAAAAGCCTTGGCACTGGGGATCCAGGAGAAAGACTTTGATCCAAAGTTTTCCATCACTCTGGCTTTTTGTGAAGCCCTAACCGCAATATCTAACCGCATATTTAGTGTTATCCCTTTTGATTGGGTCTATTAAGTATTCTAGTGCACTACCTTTGATGAAGCCTAGATTTTAGCTAAGCTCGCAAAAAGAAAGAAACATTATTGCGACTGAGTTAAACTTTCTCAATGATTTTGGTATCATCTACAGGATAGCTGACCTTGGTGTTTAGAAAGCGTGACCTGGTTGACATCTGATCCATCGCCACGTCACAAGTCTAAAAGGTCACGTGTTATCCCTTTTGATTGGGTCTATCAAATATTATAGTACATTACTTTTTATGTAGGCTAAATCTTAGCTGTGCTCACAAAAGGAGAGAAACATGGCGACTGAAAATGCAGTGAATTTTCTGCCATTTTGAAATCTGATCCATCGCCAAGTCACAAGTTTAAAGGGTTACGTGTGCCACAGGCAATCTAGTCAGTAATCTTGACGATGACTCAAAATTCTGTGAATCTATAGTTTCAATTTGCTTTCATAAACGATATGTATCAAAGCAAACAAACACAATGGTTCCGTTGTAAAACTCTTGATATCTTCTTTTTCATTAGCATGCCGTAATGCGTGCTCTTAAACAACTATAGTATAGAAACTCAAATTAAAAGAGGTTTCTCTGGCCCCACCCCCGGTCAGGTTTTCCTGGAACTGACCATAGTCGTGGCTATTGGCATCCTGTTTGATTTAGCCGTTCTGTCACTGTTAACGGTATCGATTTTCTTCCTGGAATCCAGGCCACTGAAAACGTGAAATCGAACTTGGTCTGTAGCAATCTTCCATCCAATGCCTTTGGCCCTAACGATGAAGGATTTCTACTTTAAGAGTCATTGCACGAGAAAACCAGGCAAAACCATAAATTGTTGCATTTTAGAGGGTCTCTGAGGGGGTCCCAGAACGCCAGAACGAAAAATAGCTGGAGATTTTTAACTATATGGCTGTTCCACATACCTATGACACATAAAAAGTTTGAGTCTATTTGGCCGACCACCATCTTCCGGCCCCTACCTGGTTTTCTCGAGCAATGACTCTTAGCACAGAAATGAATATTGCTCTCTGGTGCAAACTTCTTAAGCTAAAGAGACATATTTGTTGTATGATTCTGTCAAATTTTAAGCTTTGTAGCTTGAATTATAATGACACAGACGTGAATAATGTCGCTATTTGCAGGGGAAATCGGTTACCTAACAACCGTTGCTAAGAAACAGTCATTTTGAATCGGCTCCACATACTTAGGATTCATTATACCAAGTTTCATGCTTTTATCACATTTTGCGCAATTCTAGCTATATTTTCCACCAATCGCCTAAACTATACAAAACTCGGGGCAATCCATAAACGGCAGTACTTCGCAGTTCATGAATGCTTTACAATATCAGCTGCGATACTCATTTAAATAGTTTGTCCTTGGCACCGAGAGATATTCAGAAGGGGTGCGAGATATTGTTGGCCACGATATTCACGCTCTAATTCACCATTTCCGAATTCAACTCACACATCCTCATGACGCAGATCATCACTCGTCGGGTCAAAGGGTAATCCTCTGTTGCCTAGAGACATCGAAGCGGGGACGAATTTCAAAGGGATAATTTCCAAGGTGCTTCGCCGGGGATTTCCGCTTCATAAATCGTCAAATCACTGGAGCCTCTCGAGAAGCGTTTGAGTTTGCGACGGTGAGAGAGGTGACAGTCGGTGTCTCCCCACTTCTCCTCAAGAGTGTGTTATGCATGTCAACAAGTACATGTTGCTACAGAAAGCGAAAGATATATACATCGCCCTGTCAAACTTTAACAAAACGTAAAAAAATTGATATTGTAAAATCTGAGATAACAAAAATACGTAATAGCAGCAATAAATAATACTTGATAGCAGTTATAACTGTAATAGACAATCGGTAAGTATTGCAGACTGCGTCTCTAGTTTGTTCCTGGAGACCGACTTTCGTCTTTGAGGTGTGCTTTGTTTGGTTTTTCAATTTGTGTTTTTAGATATAGAACGTAGGATAGCCGTATAAATAGCAGCAATGATAGAATTGACACATAAAGTAAATTATAGTAGTATATACGCATATCCTTAACGTTCAAGAATTTCCAAGAAAACAATTGATTATCACATGTAGCTGTATAAATGACAGCAAAAATAGAATTGACACAAGTCATATAGTAAAGTGTCCTATATACGCATAGCCTTAACGTTCAAGTCACACCTTGAATTGACCGACTTTCCAAGAACACAATCGATTCTCAATCCGTGCCCGGTCGGGAAATTGCCATTTCTTCCTCCTCTAACCATAAGATCGTTGAAAATGGCCTTTATCCATATAAATTTCCTGCGCGTCCCCGGAGGGCCGACCTACTTACTGTCGTCTCGGCCAATATTTCTGCTGCCGGGGTGATCTTGATCGACAGAAGAGGAGC
The DNA here is from genome assembly GCA_019207045.1 of Branchiostoma floridae x Branchiostoma belcheri. Taxonomy (NCBI): domain Eukaryota; kingdom Metazoa; phylum Chordata; class Leptocardii; order Amphioxiformes; family Branchiostomatidae; genus Branchiostoma; species Branchiostoma floridae x Branchiostoma belcheri. Next base: position 3,288,174 of record CM033030.1, read on the forward strand.
GAAGAAGTTTGAGCGTCGTCAGTAGACTGAGACAATTCAAATTCAAATCAGGCGTCACCATCATAATTATATGGACGACATACCCATGTATTGATTTTGGAATGGGGATGTCGCCTCTTCAGACAATGCGTCTTGGTTCCAGTATCCGGACAGTATTCAGTATCAAAACTTTCATAAGTCAAACACCCGAAAATGAATCATTTGATAAAACTCAAAGTAAAATGATATGTATGTTTCTTTCTGTGATTCTGTAACCACTACCTTCATAATGTCAAAACATCTATTACATAACGAGATGCACTATAATGCTTGTTTTGAACATTTGACAAAACCTTAGGTCGTTTTGCTTTCAATAACAGGGCCATATCATCAGGCTTGACTACATCATCCTTCAACTAAAAGCAACTACCTGACATGGATCCAAACAAGGTTGTCATAGGGGATCACTAGAAGTCCTACTGTCCGAATTCAGACTTATCTGTGTTGGTAGAATCCGTACTTGTAAAGTTTGAACTTTGTTCTAACAGTAAGAAAAACAACAAAATTTTCAGTCGATCTCTTCGACCTTCGTCAGATATTTGATACATTGCACTGCCTTTCCGAAAGTTGGAAGGAATCAAAAGTGGCACAAAAGACTTTCATATAATAAAAAATATTGATTTATTGATAGATGACACAGAGGTTTTAAAGACATTGGTTAAACCTCCATGTCTGCTTTTGTATCAAGTGAATACTTGACCTTTGCATGTATCTAAATACTGTTGCAGTAGCAGCTTACCGTTAGATTGATGCTTGTCTTCAATGTAAAGCGTTTTGCAATGTCCACATAGTCGACCTGCCAAGCAGCCCAGTGTTGTCTTTTCTTTTACCTCCCCGACCGAAGTCTGGTACCTAAATTTATTTTACACCTGGGTGACGTGAGGAAGGTCGTGTAAAGTGCCTTTCCCTACGGCACAACGTCAGGAGCACGACGAGTATCGAACTCGGGACCTCTAGATGCCGGACGCTCTACCATTTACGCCACACACTATACGCCACAGTATGTTGTCGATGTCCGTTATTGTACCTGCTGTGTTGGGGAACTCCATTAGTCTTGGGAAATTACCGTCGTCATTGATCACTTGAACAAAACGGCAACCACGTACGTAATGTGGACTCGGCAAATTTATGGCGGTTAGGCGGGTCGATGACCAGCTAACATCGATAAATGAACCTTCAAGTAAAAGACTTCTTCGTTACTTAAAGGAAGATCAATTTGATACGTCACGGACTTAATGCACCGTCTAAAGTGCCTTTAGTAACTATCAATCAGACATCTGTGCTTTAGGTCTAGACTCTGCTCTTTTTTCTACCTTTTAAAGAGATGGCGGGACAAGATTCAAAAGTCTTCAATTTTTTCACAGAGGCATATATCCGTTTATTTTTCACGATATTCCAAGTATCGTGCTATTAACACCAGTATTGATGACACTAATCTTAGACATAAATCATAGTCACAGAAATGACTTGTCCTTCTATTGTTGCATTCGCTGAATCATTGCACAGCCTAAGTAATTTTATCCTGCAGACTGTAGCTAGGATAGCAAACTGATGTGTCTGGTGTGTAAGGCGATTCGTGTGCGCTGTTAAGACTTCATCAATCGTGGGAGGACACGGACCGCTGCAGGATACGACATTCAAGAGCTGCTTTGTCATTAGAAGAAAGTGTCAGGTAGTCTATAACGCCCACCGTCTCCGTTCAGTGTTCCATGGCACTCCTCCGTGATAATCTGATATGCCGTTACTTACTGTGACTGTGTGAGGCGATTCGTGTGCGTTGTTACTTAAGACTTCACCAATCCTGGAGGACATGGAACGCTGCAGGACACGACATTCATGAGCCGCTTTGTCATCAGAAGAACGTGCCAGATAGTCTATAACGCCCACCGTCTCCGTTCAGTGTTCCATGGCACTCCTCCGTGATAATCTGATATGCCGTAACTTACTGCGACTGTGTGAGGCGATTCGTGTGCGCTGTTAAGACTTCATGAATACTGGGAGGATATGGACCGCTGCAGGATACGCCATTCATGAGCCGCTTTGTCATTAGAAGAAAGTGTCAGGTAGTCTATAACGCCCACCGTCTCTGTTCAGTGTTCCATGACAATCATCCGCGATAATTTGATATGCCGTTACTTACTGTGACTGTGTGAGGCAATTCGTGTGCGTTGTTACTTAAGACTTCATCAAACGTATAGGACTTATAAGGACTCAAAACGATGTAACTTTATCTCTGTTATATACTTTGTCTGACCCTTGCCTCTTCCCTCATGACCTCAATGAAAAGCGGCCTGCAGGCCGATTTGAGCTTTCATGAATAAATAAAGGTTCAAACAAACAAACAAACAAACAAACCTGGGAGGACATGGACCGCTGCAGGACACGACATTCATGAGCCGCTTTGTCATTAGAAGAAAGTGTCAGGTAGTCTATAACGCCCATCGTCTCTGTTCATTGTTCCATGGCACTCCTCCGTGATAATCTGATATGCCGTTACTTACTGTGACTGTGTGAGGCAATTCGTGTGCGTTGTTACATAAGACTTCATCAAACCTTGGAGGACATGGACCGCTGCAGGACACGGCATTCGTGAGCTGCTTTGTCATTAGAGAAACAGCTTGTCGGTGCTACGGACCATAATCCACGCCGTCTGGGTCTGTGATTACATTCTGCCGTTACAGTGATTTAATCCATATTAAAGTAACTTGACTGTGCTACCAATGACAAGTACGACCTGCCCGATGTCATCTTTGAAGACGCTGAAGGACAACAAGACTAGTCGGCCGTGTGTTGCGCTGATACACCCGATCCCCTAGACCTCGCAAGTTAGGCAACGTGCAGTCCGGTCAGTACTTCGAAGGGAGACCACCAAGGAAGTCTGGATGCTGTAGCCCGCCCAAGAAGTCACGGATTCGTCTTTCGGAAGGGACATAAAACGGGGGTCTCGTGTTCGAGCAGGCGCCTCGATCACGTAAATCAGTCTCTTTATTAAATGTTGGTACCTATTGGCTGCAAATTACACACCAGATGTATTATTGCCTCAAATATTTAACCCTATTCAGACCGGGCTTTTTTGGTCATCCCTGGACCGGGGGGGGGCTTTTGAGGCCCTCCACTTCTAAGTCCTCTAACTCATGAACAACGTGCCGTAGGGCCACCAAATTTTCAGGAGATGATATCGACATAATATCTGACACGTATTTGACGTTTGACGTTACGTTGACTTAAAATGACGTAATTATGACGTCATCAATTTGATTATATTGGCCGGACCCATGAAAACAGGGTATTCTCAGAAAACTTCAAGTTATACTACAAAAAATGTAACAACAAGTGCAGATAACAGAATAATAATGTTTATTACGACTTGTATTGCCAATAGCAACATGGATGACGTCATAATGACGTCACAAAATGACGTCATGCACATCTAAGGTACGAGTTAGGCTCCGCCATATTATATCCACCACCTTGAATTTTTTAAAGTACTTTTTTTGCAACAAATAATCACAAAGGGCAATGGAAATAGACTAAATTCATTCATTTAGATGGTTTTTGATGAAAAAATACCAGGTAGTTACAAATTTTAAGGGATAATTAGCTTGTTATTCTTGATCTGGCCATACTGTCCGCCATCTTGGATTTTGGGCTGATGACGTCATCAAATTAGCATAATTTATGCATATATAATTACGAAAGATATGCTAAATAATATAATATTTTATTTATGTAACAAAATAGCAGTAATATAGCAAATCAATGTGAAAAATACATTGTTAAAACCAAAAATAGTGATTTTGGGCAAAACTGCCTGTCAACAAACGGTTGCCATGGCAACACGAAAAAATGGGAAATTTGTCAAACTTCGCAAAATTGTTGCCAACAATATTTTAGGAAAACTCATTAAATTTGGTGGCTTTAGCGTAAGGCGTTCTTACGTTATAGGACATCGAATTTGGCGCGGGCCTCAAAAGCCCCCCCCCCCCGGTCTGAATAGGGTTAAAAACATTCACAAAATATTGCAATCCTTTTCTGAAAAAAAAACTTCATTCGATTTCATGGCATACTTGACTAATTATGGTACTTAGTTGTGTTTTTACTTATTTATTTAAACCCTTACGCCGACGACATATGGATCCATTTAGAAGAGATAACATTGTTTTTGATGTTTTGTGTTGATCAGAATCTGTCAATACAAGCCGTGTTACATAAATATAGCAGCCAGTGCATGTTACAACTAGCCACAATTATTTGTCAAAATTCCACTTAATAACCATAGTTAGCATTCAAGATACTCGACGTGTTTCTTCGATGTTCCATAGACATGCATGTTACCCTGTCTTTCAAGGTCACAAACGTATAAGCTCCTCCGACTTTGAAACTTACATTTTGTCTGATGTAGGTAGAACCAAGTTTGTAGGGGCAAAGAGCAACCCACAATCTAAAGAAATGCACTCTCTTTTAAAAGGCAACCCCCCTTTAAATTTACATAGATATAGCAACCAGCGCCCGTTACTAATACCGACAATTATACCGACAATTATCTTGTCAAAAATTCATGTAATAACCATAGTTAGCATTCAAGATACTCGACGTGTTTCTTCGATGTTCCATAGACATGCATGTTACCCTGTCTTTCAAGGTCACACGTATAAGCTCCCCCGACTTTGAAACTTACATTTTGTCTGAGGTAGGTAGAACCGAGTTCGTGGGGGCAAAAAGCAATCCACAATCTAAAGAAAGGCATCTTTTAGGAGGCTACCCCGCATTAATACTGTGCTCCTGTGGGAAGTCACGCTTGGCATTCGCACTGCCGAAATGAGTTTCTGAGTGGATATGAATGAGAACTAGACGGACACAGGTCGACCTCTTGTAGTCTCATTTCAGGTTTGGTTTTATTGATGCGGGCTGACTGGGCCCATCTGGGAGTAAGCTATAGCTACCGTATGTCGTATAGGTACAGACATCAGTCATTGTTTATTATTCTTTATTAAAGAAACTGCTCATCTATCTGTGAAGTTATTACACAGGAGTACCCGCTCTTGCTCTATAATCCGGAACAGTGTCATGGGCGACGCCATGCATATGCAGGTGCATAACTTGCACTTCATTGAACCCGCTAGAGATGATAAATTGACCAGATAACGGTGTCTATAGCCAGCCCTCTTTGGGTACACTGTACGTATGTTAACCATCTTAAGAACAAGTCACGTACATGAGTTGTAGTCGGCAGTCAGCATTCCATACAGCTCACAGATAGCTCACAAGTTTCTTGCTAATCACGTCTGTAGACCCTGATTTTATCTTCCTTTTATCGTCCTTCACAAAAGATGCGTAGGCATGGCCATCATCAGGATGTGACAGTGATTGTATAACATTGACAGCAGAAGTGTCGCCAGTTTTGAACTCACTACCGATTGCATCGCAGGCAACGTCCAATCTGCCCAAGTGATTTGTATCGACTGGCATCTGATATGAAACAGTACGCAGGCGACGTAATGAGATTTCAATTTTGTGCTCACAAAAGGAATGACAACGACCAGCTGTGTGACCCCCGGCACTCCAACACCCCCCTTCGTGCCTCACGAGTAATATCACAAAGATCCAGAGCTGTAAGTATCACAGGAGTTAATATGCAACACTCCGTTTCAGGTCGGCTAAAATTGCCACCTTGACTGAGCAAAATAGACGTATTGTGCTTACCCCACCCGGTAAAAAGCCGCTCAAAGTGAAAAGAAGAATGATTTACGGGGTGCGGGGTGCCAAGGTCGTGAGCAGCAGTGACCCCACAGGAGTCTCCCTATAGAGAACGGTTCATGTGGTAATACTGGGTGGTGTAAAGGGAATGGAATTCCTGGGTTTTGTAGGACGTAACAAAGAGACGATATTGATAAACTTCTTGGCTGCATCTCTTCATAATTGTAAAGAATGCCTAATGGAATACGACTTCTAAAATTTATGATTTAAGCCACGAAATCTTAGTGGTTAGTTCTCTGATCAAAAGAAATGCTTAACTGCTAAACATGGTAAAAACGGACCCTAAGGATCAGTTTTGTGGCATGAATAGTAATGTTCATAGTCCAAAGCTAATTTAAGTTTCTTCCAACACAAAGTACTTCCGGATCAAATTTTCAACTTTTGTGTTGGAAGAAAGTTAAGCTTTTTAGTATGATTACTACTAACACAGACGGGCTTCCATGATAAGCAATGTTCATGTTTTAAACCCTGTGCATTCCTTTTACGTCACCTTATTCGTTAAGTATATAGGAAGACCCCTGTTAGGTTAGATTACCAACAAACCTTTCCGCAACTTAGAAACATGACAGTGATACTTAGTATCACCGTTCTTTGAACTATCAGTTGAAAGCAACAGAAACAATTCCAATCGTTGTTTCCGACCGCTTTAAATACCTACCAACTAGATACATGTTGAAAATACAGCGTTATCCATCTGTTTTTGAATAGGTACAAAAAGTGTCGTCCCTTAGCTAAATACAAAAATCTAATATATGTATGTATATATTAGGCATGATGTGCTATACTATCGTCTCCATCGGGGGTGGATCTTTGAACGTTGACAACGTTGTACAGTTTGACTTGCTGGGGCTGATACTCTCCACATCCGGGATCTGGTAGAGATCCACTATTGCTGGATGATGGTTGATGGAGTTGCAGTTCTTCTGTAGCTGATAGTTCCTCTCCTGTTGTCTCCTCTCCCGTACTTTTGAACACTTCACACCAAGATAACAGACTGTCCAAAGTAAGAATCCGAAGGACAAGATGGACACTATGGACGATATAACATACTTCTTGTAGTCGGTTCGGGGCTTCTTGTTCAAATTGTAATCCTCGGGCCTTATGGTGTCACCACCCGGGTAGTTGAATATGTTGGGACCGTAGGTAGCATTAGGATCGATTAAGGAAGTCCCATTACGCCAATTTCGGTCCTCCTCGCTGGTATCTATTCTGGTGACCGATGCACAGAAATTGGCGTTGATGGAACTGGTGTCCAAAGGTTCCTCGGCTAGCGGAAAATCCGTACTGGTTAAGATGGTCCACCTTCGCGGTATATTGGTGGGTAAGACGTTCAGAAACGTCGTGAAGGGGTCGTTCTCAGCGTATGTAGGTGGCTTCTGCGGCAAGCACCGGTACAAACCAGAGTCACTCATGGTCACACTTGTGATGTTCAGGGTCCCGTCGTTGAAGACTCTGACCCTTACTTTGTACGAACCGTGCCTTATGACGGTACCGTTCGGGGTCATCCAGCTGACGGCGGTCTCCTGCCCAGCGTTGCAGTACATTGTGGCACTGTCACCCTCCGGAACCTCCACATTTGGACTGGTAACGTTGACAGGAGGACACTGTATCAGCATGAACTGGACCTCGAACAGGTATTTGCCTCGCAGGCCGTCGGGATATTGGCAGGTCCCTACCGACCCGTCTGTCCTGTTTTGCACGTGCGTGCTTAGCCAGTCCACAAGCCATGTGACCTGGCACGAGCAGTTCCAAGGATTTCTGCCCAGGTTGACCTTCTTGAGCGAATAGCACGGATAAAAGAGCCCTAGCGGTAATAGAGTCAGGTTGTTGTACGATAAGTCCAATTCTCTCAACTCTGCGAGATCCTTGAACGCGTTGTACTCTACTTTACTCAAGTTCGTCGACACCATCAATAGCCTTTTTAGCCTCTTTAGACCCACGAGGTCTCCCGTTTTGAGCACCTGTATGGAGTTTCCCGACAGATCCAGCTCCTCCAAACTGGTGAGATACTGAAGGTAAGGCACACTGTCCAGGTTAGACACCGCCATGTTGAGATACACTAGCCTAGATAGCCCGGCAAAGGCATCCTTGGAAACAGCTTTCAACTGCCTCAACTCACCTATATCAAGCAGCCTCATGCTATTTAGGGGGTAGAAAGCTAACGCATCTAGACACGTGATCGGGTTGCCACGCAACCACAACTCTCTCAGAGCAGGTATTGCCTTGAACGACGACGTCGGTACAAAGGATAATCTGTTGTTTAGCAACTCCAATGTTTGCAAGTTGTCCAAATTTCTAAAGGCTTCCGCCTCTATTGCCGATATGGTGTTGAATCCGAGCTGTAACGTTTGTAACTGCCTGAGCGTTACAAACTGGTTCTTGGTCAGTTTAGTAATGTTGTTATACGGAAGGCTAAGTACTTGCGCTATGGTGGGGATGCCTCGTGGCACCTTGAGTAGATCACTTTCTCCACAGTAAACAGTTTCAAAAGAACCGCTGCATTTACAGATGCGAGGGCATGTCATGGTCTCCACCAGCTCCGGCACCATCCACGTAAGCAGTAGCAGCGCCTCCATCAGAGCTACGGACGTCACTGGAACTGCAGACCTGAGCATTGTGGAGAGTCGAGTGCTGAGTAACACACAAGTCTCCTTCCTAATCACCACACATTGATAGATCTGCTGAAGTCGTTAACTCCTCGCAAACATTTGGGGTGTCCTATGGACAGGTTGATAGATGGTCCCCAAGAAATTTGTGCTGAGTAATACACAAGTCTCCTTCCTAATCACCGCAACGGATAAATCTGTAAAGGTTGTTAGCTACTCGCAAACAACGGTGTGTGTTCACTCGTCCTACGCACAGGTTCATAAGTAGTCTCCAAACACTGGTTTAGTATCCTCAAAAACACGTCTATTCACAGCCAGTTGTATCCACGAGTAGTACACGCGACTATGCAGTTTGGTACTCTTTCATCTGAACACTTGCCTCCTCTCCACAGCTGATAAGGATATCTAGATGCGATGCATTTCAATCCGTTCTACCACTCCGAGCAAAGCTGCTGGCACTCCCTCATCCGAACGAATGCTTGTCTGCCACCCACAGAGTGCCCGGCGAACATCAATCGATACCTAACCTTGCCGGCCATGCCCGTCGCCATGAACAGTTGCTGGTGCCGAATATGCTCGCGGTACGTTTTCCGATTTTTCCTTTCTTCACGGCCGACCAAACCGCGGTCCCTAAATCTCCGCGGCACCGAAACGGCACGTACCGAGCGAAACGCGCACGTACAGACGTTGACAGGATGAAGCCGTTAAGGTCCAGGGTTCACGACTGGAAGGTAATCCCCAGCTTCTGCTGTCCGGCCCCGCACGTCCTTAAACACGTCTCTCAGCACGGCGGAGGGAAATGAGTTTCCACCCCATTAGATCTCGTCAGAGCCGGGAGAAGACACGTCCCTCATCCATCACGACTCCCTCTCTGTGGTGACCACACGCCCTCACCGCCTCCACCACCTGCCCTGCACCAACACACACAACGGGAAATTACTTCATTACGTCGCACCGGATAAAAGATTGCCTTATGTAGAACAATGATACACGAGGGGTTGATACGTCTGTTCTAATTAGATGGTGACTCCTCTCAATTGAAAAAGTACGCTGCTAGCGACTGTTATTGTGAGCTTCCCTGCGGACTATTGATCAATAAGAATGTGGTTTGAATATTAGTTTTCATTACGCCCAGCGGTCACCCCTTGACATTATGGATCATACCTTCATCATGCGATCAATTATAAGTTAATCACAGGTAATTATGGCTTAAATGATATCGGTCCTAGCTTGCCACCTCCGCTTTCAAACGGCAAATAGGTTGTAAAGTCGTGACACATGAACAGTCTATAATGATCAAGAACTTAATCAGCAAACAGTGAAACGCAGATCTATACCAAGTAAGCTGACAAAAGCGCAGCCAAAGGCATAGTCTTCTCTTGGGGAGAAAAGGTGAAGATGGAAACATGATTAATAGTCTATGCTTTATGCATTTGCTATTCATCTGCGTTGTTTTTCAAGAGAACTTACTTTTGCCATTTTCTTTAGTAGAACAGGACTACAGTGTTCGCATTGTTCGTCTTAAACATTATTGATTGCAGAACTTTAATCCACTATCGTCTCAGACTGGATATATAATCTGTGCTGGCTGTATATCAATAATTTTATAAAATAATAGTACATAATCTGTGCCGGCTGCATGTGATTAAATAAATATTGGCATACAATTTTCAATATCACAAAGAAACGAGAAGAAGCCGAATGTACGCAGTAGAATACGATTCTTGAGTAGTGTAGATTCATTGTATCATTACATCATGTTGTATCATTTATTGTGACCTGTACTGAACCCAGTGGGTATGAATATACAATAAAAATCTTCTTCATTCATTCATTCATTCATTAAAATGGACTTAGGTACTGCGCAGCCTAAACTAAAGGGTAACATCGTGTGTAAACAGACATCCCGTACCCATTCCTGTCATGGAGACAAATACCCGCTGCTTTACCGAGTTTCCTTTGTCTGTCTGGAGGCTACAGCCAGTGTTTGCGCTCCAGCGCTATATATTCTCGTTTCAAGACTTAAGTCCAAACTTTACTGCAATAATGGGTGCAATCAAACTTCTTCTAGAAGGCTACCTGAGTAACTTTGGCGTCTTAGGTCTGGGTTTACAACCCTCTCCATGGTCCATCAAGTCCAGCTAGGTAGTTAGCCACTATTCGTCTTCGTCTGATTTATCTTCGGCTGCGACTTAAAAGGTCATCGTGTGATAATCAAAAGTGGCCACAAAGTAAAAGAGAATTTAAGGCTTGAGTCGGGCTATTTTAGGACGCGGAGCAAGAAAGGGTATTCACGTTGTGCCCAAAAGCCAATGCTATTAAGATAAGGGAAAGGAATTTCCCTTTAAGTGTATTCCAGCTCTCACTAGGATTACTTGTTGGTCGTATATTCTGATGAAGTGGATCGTTACTATCGGTCAGTAACCCGGGATGACTGGGCCGATGGGTACAACTATTGACTTTTTTGTTTTTTGTTTTTGCTGCATTTTTATTCTGTTTTGTTTCCTTTTTACCGTATCAAAAGCAGCGTGCTTGTTATATGCCATATGTGTCGAGACATATTTTGGTGTTTAGGCTAAGATTCCACTGAGAGTTACAGCAGTATTCCTTATATTGTAAGACTATTATTTGGAACCAAAAAAATGTCTTCTCGTGACACAGTGTGAAAGCTACTTGTTAAATTCTCTTACTGCCGTAGTTGCTGTTAATCAATCGTGTGCAATATCCGCTCTTAGGTAATGGTTTGAACTGTTTTAGTACGTAATGTCAACGCTAACTTGGCAATTCATACATAAATGTGCAAATACTATTTGTAACAATTGTCTTCTGGTTTAACAAATGTAACTTGACAGGACAATTCAAGGTCTTCATAATGTCCCTGCTACCCGTGCGGTGTAGTAAGAGAGTAAATAAACAATGATTATGATGATGATAAATGCATCCCAAGTGATGGAGACAATGTGATCCTCGAGTCAGCTCCAGTGGCTTGCGTTGGTCATCAAGTCATGTACTTGGATGGCCACGAATTTACGCCACGTCTCCGAGAAATCGGAAAATTGATTCTCACGGACAATCATGCCGACCCAATCACACGATGATCTGCCTCGAACCTCTAGAATCTTATAAATTCACACAAAATTTGAACGTATATCGCAATGGTGATAGGAGCACAATTTTTTTTTTCTTGTTGGACCGGTCCCCCAAAACATATCTGAAAATATGAGTAGACCGGTCGTTGGACCGATTCGAAAATGAACAGATTATACAGTCAGGCATTCACGTGTTTCGGGGCTTACAGATCGAAGAAAAGAACAAGAGCAAATTAGAGGAAAGTTGTTGCTAATGGTACTCATTTCTACCATGTACCAGGCATCTACAGTCAAACTTGGTCTAAAACAGAGCTATGAAGTTTTTTTACATGGTTTAGGCTTGAACCTGGACATCTGGACCTGAATTTTCTGTACCGGTACCCACCTCTGGTCAGTGACGTCCACTGATATCTACACCTGACATACAGACAACACTTCTTCCTCTCGTAATCCGTCGGGAGTTGCTGATTTAGCCCGAAAATTGGATGTGAGAGAAGGGATATTACGAGAAGGGGCGCATTTTCATCTGCGAAGAAAACATGTGGGAGGCATAACAACAGCCACCTCGACGGAATCGAACCGCCCCATAAACGAAGTGCGCATGGTCAATGGGTCCCTGATTCTGGACACGGGCACTGGAGCATATTTCACTGGTAAGGATGTTTACAGAAAGAGGTCAATCTTGATTTACAACCTATTCCATATAGAAACCGTAACAATATATAAGAGGTAAACTTCCTACAATCTTGAAGTCCAGACTACTGAAAGGTCTATTGAAAATCAAAAACATCTGCGACCTATAGGCTAATGGATTCCCATTGCAAGGTCTTCTGGGAAATTAGTACCGTCAACTGCTTGATTTGATTGTATCAATAAGGTACTTATCCAGGATGACATCCAAGTAAGAAAGGCACGGCGTGGGCCACATTTTTTTTTTAATGTTGGCCACAAGGACAAAATTACGTTGCGTGCGTAGCTTACTGGTAAGGCCCTGAACTAACAAGCGTCAGTTCGAGTCCTGATTGTGTCGCTCACCCAACATGCACATACTGAAAAGGGACGTTAGGCTATCACTTACACTTACTTAGTTTGCTTTTCGAAATAACCCAAGGGAGAATCTCACAGGTACAATGAACCTGTAAAAACTCTACATGGTGCCTGGTTCAAGATCACCATCATGACATGTATACGAAGCTGCAAAAACATCTCGTTGGAAGTTACACTTCAATCAGGGGAAATGTTTTACCCCATTACCTAGCAAAAGTAATCTATGGCCCATGCCATTCAGAAGTAGGGCCATCTTAAATCAATATAATAAGGAACAGTTCAAAAGAGGCGTTATAAATCTCCCACCATATTGATGATAAATAAAACCCTCTGGCAGAATGATGCAAATTGTGATTAATGTTTGTTAAACATGCCTGCCGTCTGAATTGAGGTGCATACAAACCAGTTAGGTTACCAAACATTGGGAAAAGGTCACCTTTCCATGGCTGTAGGATTACTGTAAATGCAAAAATGTTCGCGGTGGATTTATGTTCGCGGTTTTCGCGTTGGCCATTTCACCGCGAATTTAAAACCACCGCGAACATTTTTCCAGGGCATTAAGATACTACAGTGCATGGTGCTACAGCGAAATTAAAACCACCGCGAAAAGTCCCCGCGAACTTAAATGCATTTACAGTATCTTAGTGTACAGAAAATTGCATCATAAGAGCTGCCTACAAGTTACGTTAGACCAAATCAATATAATCCTTTTTGTTCTTGGAAACAATCATATGCGTTTTTATTTTATTTTAGCAAGAGGATATGGAGGGAAATTGTTGACACGGAGGGTCAGGGAAATTGGCCTCCAACTATGTCTATGTCGTGCCTGCCTATGTATGCTCGCTCCCTAAAACTGTATGTGACAAGGTGAAGACCTGGAGGGTAACCTTTCCCATCGGCTATGCACATATTACACATGTAGACTGATATGGAATTGTTTTTTCTGAAAGAGTCACACAGCCATGATTATTAAACAGGTCCAAACAGACTACAACAGAGATAGATCGTGCCAGCAAGAAGACATTACTCCATTAATGGAGCAATGGCCATTCTAGGTCAGAAAGTATAACATTATATTCTAACAAAGCACCAGATAAGTAACGTTGTAGCCTATACTACCTGTATAATTTGCATTAGAAAGCAGACCAGAGAGAGTGTATACACTCTTTCTTATAAATGCTACAGAGTGGCCCGGGACGTCTCGCAAATAAGGCAATGACCATCAATATAGATCAGAAAGTATAAAGTTCCATTCCAAGGAAGTGCCGGATAAACAACGAATAAAGAGATCTGACTAGAGAGAGTATGTGCTACAACTTGGCTCGGTACTTCTCGAAAATAAGATACTACGTTGTGAACTAAGGAGAAACCCTTCAACATCTTTAGACCAAAAACCTATTAACCTTCTTTTACGAGCCATTTTCTTCTTGGACCAATAGATTTCCAAATTGTAGGTTCTCGTCAGATTAGTAAGTATGGACCCCAGCCTAGCCACATTAAATTGGCCAGCTCGGCTCAAGAACGCCGGGCCCTTTTGGTGTGTGCCTTAATGGCCAAAGCGACGTTTGGTCAATGTCGAAAAGCAATTATCATCCGCCGTGAATAACGCCTGGCGTTATCACTATCGTCACCCTGAAATTAGGACGTAAATTCACCTCTACGGAACAAATCCATTAGTCGTTAAATTGTGCGTCTTGCAAAACTGTATTGACAAAAATGTATAAGGAGATAGGTTGGCGAAAAGCCCTTTGAGTGAAAGCGCTACTGTTCGTGACATAATGCAGATCGCTATTGACAGCCCTTCTGTAGTAGTTTCGGTGATTAATCCCATACTTACACTCTGCCTTGGTAAAGAGGATTACCTACAGTTAGCCCCATTGCCAAACAGCAACATAAGACCTCCGATAAACTTAGAACTGATGTTAATATTACATACGTATAAATCTGAACAAGATGTGGCTCTTAGCAAATTGTTCATATATCACCATCAGCGTATATTTGAGACTTGCGGAATCAGCATATCAACGACAGCCGAGAGACAAAAGAGGCGTCATAAAGTCACTCGTTTCATAGACGTATCGTCGTAAATATTCTATACGCTAATATTCCTTATATTAATGGCACTGTCATCAGCGACGAGGGGGCAATGCCTTTGTTGACTCCACTCGATTGCGAGATGTACATGTAAAACTGAAACGTTTTATAACCGCACCACAAGCATCTACTTTGTATTGACAATGATTAACAATCATGATTTTTCATTTCGCCTAAATGTGTCTGCCCCCACATTAAACAAAGAGAGACTAAAATGTGGATATCACTGATATACCTAAGGCTTCACTGTAAATATCACCAGGTCAGGACATTTTTTTTCTTTCTTGACGTAGAATGTGCCTAGGGTGATGTCGATAACTACCAAGCAATGATAACTGATTGTGCACCTTTGCTACCACTGAGAATTGTAAAAATCATACGATTAGTCAAAGAGGAGTTCACTGACATGTAGGTTGTTCCTTGTGCTTGTGGGAGGTTGAATCTATACATCTGAGGATAAGCAGTTGACTGCTAAGCTATACATCTTGCCAGAGTTGACACAGACAAACTGTAATGGTCTAAATGCTTTGAACGCTGCGGGGACGACTTTTGACCCGGAGGCAGTTGAAAGAGCTGAGCTTCAGCATCCTTTGAGTTTGTTCATTTCACATATCAATATCAATGAATGAAAATGCTGGACAAGGGAAGCCTGCATGGCTTATACAAAGCCTTCATCCACAAGTGTAGTAAATAAAACATAAATCAAACAATAGCAAGAGTTGTGAAATTTCAACAGTCAATCTGGAGTGTAAATGAATGAGCACATATTTGCATAAAGTATGGAATGTTAAGGCTAACTTTTAATCAGATATTTGAAAGAATGAGCAATTTATGAAACATTAGAAAGAAAATTATTATCATTATTATTATTATTTGGAAAGATTGAAAAAGTGAAGATTGGAAACAATTCAATCTGATTTTATTTTCTATGCACTTCGCTTTGCAGTGTTGAATCACAACGATTTGATATCCTCCACGCGATGATGCCAGAAAGATCAAGATCGCACGTTGTGCATCATTCCCTTTTGGGAAATCTTGTCGCCATAAGCGTAACCGCACCACGAACCAAGATTGAGCGGTTTCAACGAGCGGTTATGTACCCCGGAATGACATGCAATTTCAACAGGGAAATAAGCTAGGAAACTTCATCGTTAATTGCCACGGCTTGTCAAACGGTAGACACTTCAAACTCATTTCTTACAATATGTCTTCAGTATTTCTTCATTCTCTGACAACTTTACATAAAAATGATAAGATGATAGCTGGCCGGTTGACAAAGGTCCCGGACCGGACCACAGTTACCAATTTCATCTGATTATATCTTTTCTGCTCACTTCGGTTGACACGTTTGGATCACGACTTGATATCACCGTAACGTTGATTAACATGCTTTTGTTCGTCCTGGTTTTTAGTATATATTGAATGTCTTGATGTTTATATCAATGATCATCAAGACATCCAAGGTTATACTCTCAGTGAGCACATTTGCGTTCACCTTTTAGCAACATGCTTATGTCATGAAGAATCTAAATATGGATGTAGGCAGAGCTGTCTTTAATCGTAAATTGTCCGGTATGATATGAAATCAGTTACATCATATATATTATATTATAGAGTCGATTCCACATTACCAAGAGGGTATTTCTTGCCTTTTTTCAACATTTTGGAAATCTTTATAACATTCTAAATGTGATAAGTAACTGTTTAGAACTATTTATAACATCTGTGTGATATTTTCTATAGTGTTCATACATGTTCGAAACATTTCGGACATCAAATACATTATTTCTGTATTTTCTAAACTGTTCCAACATAGATCATCATTTCTGATCATATGTTCGAACAGTGAAACAAAATGATAAAACTGGATCAGTGGGCTGGGAAGAGGGCAATTCACACATCCCTGCCAAGTACAGGAAATTGTGTCTGTCTGACAGGTTTTCACAAAAGAGCCACTAGTGTCTACTAAAGAAAATCTAAACATAAAGGCCCAAACAAAAGGCCCAGCTTAGCAGCTTGGTTTATGGGGGTAATAAAAGTTTTTATGGAGGAAAAAAAAATTATGGTGGAAAAACATTTTATGGAGGAAAAAAATTGTTGGAACATGTGATCAAATGTTCCAACAATAACAAAAACACATACTATTAGATGTTTCTAAATTGTTCTAAATAAAGAGATATTTGTACCATTAATTTCCCAATGTTTCCAACAGATATAGGTAGGTTCAAACATGTTCAAACTTTCATTTTCAATTGTTTGAACAATTTAGAACTTCGGTGACTGAAATAGTCTTTTGCTTACAATAGTTCAAACTTTTTACAAATATTATTTCAAAACCCTCTCGGTGACTCGGAATCGACTCTATCATATTATGTTGTATCATATTATATCATTTTAATATATATGTCACAGTGGAGATCACGATCCAGGAGAAGCGCCGATCCTCCTAGGAGAGATCGCGATCGGAGTTTCTCCTAGGAGAAATCCCGATCGCAATCTATACTAGGAGAATCGGCGATTCTCCTAGTACAGATTGCAATCGGGATCTCTCCTAGGAGAAACTCCGATCCAAACTCAAACGATGCTAAGATGTATGAAACAGCAATAATTTTTTTTATAAACAATGATTTTATTCAGTTTCAAATGCAAACCTACTAACTCATTACCAACGTACAACTACACTCAAGCCTACTTCTGTACTTCTACAATGTTAACTTCACCGAAGACTACCACACTTGAGTCACTTCTGCAACTTTACTCAATGCACACTTCTACTCAATGCTACCTCACTATTGTCACTTCTACAACAGTTACTATACTCAAGATCATACTGGTCTTCTTCTTCTTTCGTGTCATCACTACTGGTGTCACTACAACTATACTAAGGCAACCACAAGGATACCAGACTTGTGTCACTTCTACAACGTTAACTACACTAAAGTCTGACAAGTGAAATTGTACTGATCTGAGTAATAGGAGTGAAACTGTAACATCTTGAAACTGTGATTGATATTTTGGCATTTTGATCACTTTTCAGTTGTTATTTTTCTTCCAAAGTTGTGAAATGATTCTATATTACCTGTTGGTGTCTTTCACATATAAGATTTTTGTCACTACTTTAAAAGAAATTACTTTATCAGAAATTACTTTATCAGAAAACATACTCACATGAAATTTACCATGAAAGTGATGCTATATACTATAGTGTACCTTGAGTAAAGTTGCAGAAGTGACTCAAGTGTGATAGTCTTCGGTGAAGTTAACATTGTATAACTATAAGTGACACAAGTAGGCTTGAGTGTAGTTGGTAATGAGTTAGTAGGTTTGCATTAATACCGAATAAAATCATTGTTTATAAAAAAAACTATTGCTGTTTCATACATCTTAGCATCGTTTGAGTTTGGATCGGAGTTTCTCCTAGGAGAGATCCCGATTGCAATCTGTACTAGGAGAATCGCCGATTCTACTAGTACAGATTGCGATCGGGATCTGTTTCTTATATCTATCGTAGTTTCTCCTAGGAGAAATCCCGATCGCAATCTATACTAGTAGAATCGGCGATTCTCCTAGTATAGATTGCGATCGGGATTTCTCCTAGGAGAAACTCCGATCGCGATCTCTCCTAGGAGGATCGGCGATTCTCCTGGATCGTGATCTCCACTGTGACATATATAAATGAAATGATGACAACTAAGTCATCACCTACATGGCCGACTATATCTGCCAGCTATCAATAACGATTACACAACAGGCCGCAGAACGTGCAGAACATATCAGATCCTGACCAACCCAATACCAATTAACGGCACGGACAAGTCCAGAGCAGTGCAGACCGTCCGAGACATCGATATACCAATTCCGGGAAGCGCTCACGGCTTGTCAAACGGCAAACATTCATACTCATTTCTAGCAATATGTCCTCAGCTATTTTTCTGTCTTAGACAACTTTAAAGAAAAATAACAAAATGCTAGCTGGTCTGTCGACAAACGTCCCGGACAGCAGTTACCAATTTAATCTTTATTAAAAATCTTTTCTGCTTAATTCGCTTTGTATTTGTGATTCACCGCGAACAGTGTAACGTTCATTGAGATACGTTTATTTTGATTTTAAGTATCCATTGAATGCCTTGATGTTCAGAGTCTGACGATACCAATACCAATTAACGGAACGGACAAGTCCAGAGCAGAGCAGACCGTCCGAGACATCGATATACCAATTCCGGGAAGCGACCACATCCCTGCAGATGGGCCGGTCGATACCATATGTCTGGAGCAAAGATATAACTTCCTCAGAGGAGACTCGCTGTGGATAGTGATGTGTGCTGGGCTCCTCTTGGGGGGTTTCTCTGTACCTTAACACAGATGTCGCGGTCTCACAGTTGAGCTTCGAGTTCCAAGGTGGCTCTGAGACCCAGGTTCAAGTCTGGAAATCCCCAATCTACAGAAACTGGCTCCCACCATGCCGTGGGCAGATCTCAGGTAGAGTGACTCGGTCTAGTAACAGGCTCCAGACTCTGAAAGCGAATACTACTCGTTTCAAGAGAAGTCCGATTAACTATATGGTTTCCTTGCTAAACGATGACTCTGTATGAATAGTTTATTTAATTGCTTAATGGCGTTATTCAGTAAAATTCTTCTTTTAATGATGACATGCTGTAAATATTTTTAACAGATTTTATCCCAATTGTAATGTGAATGTGCCTATCAATTCAGCCTTAGGGCTGCTATCTGGGTCATGTATATATGAATTGTTATTTGAATAAACCAGTCATCATCATCAAGTCCAGAATAAGGGATATCGGCTGCAATACGTACAGGTGTCACTCTCCCACTCTTACCTTGCGAAACTGTTGAACAGGTGACTGGTCCAGACATCTGAACACAATTACTGTAACCCCATTGAATTCCATTTTAGCCTTGAATGTTCTCCATGCTGTTATCAAGTATTTTTGGTATATCTTCTTCGTCTATTTAACGTGAGCTCGTATGCAATATGATATACATGTAATGAATTACACAATTCAGCCTAGATGGCTGCGATGTTTTACAAAATACTCATACTCCCCATAAGGCAGCTCTCGTCTTTCGAAAGAACGTAGAGAAAGGGCCCCCTGTTTGATGAGCACGTTAAAGGGAGTGGCTTGCAACCAATCACTATAAAAACATGCCCTAGCACAGAAACAGAAAGGAACCTTGCTGACCTGTGTGCCACTAGGATATACAATGTGAACAACAAACAACAACCTGCCCCCATCTACGCTGTTGGGTCGTGATTCTCCGGTGGGCAGCAGATTGCAATGGTTGAATATTCAGGGTCTCATATCGAATATCAATATTTGGCAGGTGTCTAATGAAGCGCGAAATTATCAGACTGTTCCTGACCTCCACAGGGTGAGTTGGTAATTTACAATGAGAAGTTATCAGCGACCGTGTAGTTCAAGGTTTTAAACTATCGTCCAAGCGACCTCGATGTAAATTGGTATTGTTTGGTTTGGTTTGGTACAGATCTCCATTTGTGTCTGATATTTCACCATTTTTCTTGGAGTCCGGTTGAGTCAACAACTCCAGACAGAAGGTGGTAATTCTCTACAAATCACCCGGACTCCAGGAAGAGTAGTGAAATATCAGACACTAATGCAAGTACCGAAAAGCGGTTTTGTTTCAGGCTCAAACATTTTAACCAGAGTTTTCTGTAGCTGCCTATTGCATATTGTAGATTAAACAACGGCCTGGGTTTCTAGTATGCCATTTATCATTCTGATATTGATTATAATACATCATTGACACAAGGCATATATGACAGCTCGAATATGGTATAAACTCTTTCGCAGTCATTGGCTAGGTTGTTTCAAGGGCGTTATCTATGAAGTCCTCTGTTGTTTGAACGGCGAAGGAAATAATAGCTGAACGTGTATAGGTTTGTATTCTCATCAGACGCACTCTAAGTACCTCCGGTTTCAAGTGGAAGACTTTAATCTTCAGAAAACGCCAAGATTCTTAAGTGGTCTCCTCCCGCGGAGTGTGGTCTTGTCGCTCGTCTGACGTCTAAAGTGGTGACAGATACGAATTCCCAGTAACAGAACAATTCTCCTGATGACGTGCTGTGCCCCTGGGTGGATCCTGTCCTTCGTTAAGCAACCATTAGTAAGCGTCTCGTGATCGCCTGTGGGGAAAGTTTTAAACTAACACTGGCTTTCAAATCAGCGTTACGTTTGGCATCTCAGCGTAAATGAAAGGTAACATTCTAGAAACTATTATAAACCCATGAACCTATAAAAACCATGTTTCTCTGTGGAGACTGTATATATATATTATAGCAAATAGAAATGCTCGTGCACTATGTCAATCCGCAAGTACGTCCGCATTTGTGATTGTTTTCACGGATTTTTTAATAAAAAATATGTTTGGCTCAATATATTGATGCAAACCAAGCCCATGGAGCAGGTTTATGCCTTGACGCACTCTGCTTTATGAAGTAAATATGGTGTTGTTCAAGTTTTCCTCCCTACCCGTTACTTTCATGTTATTCGCTTCCTTTTTTTACACTTTAAGAAAATACGTGAACCAACAAATTAAATTGGTGAGGCCTTAGTGTTATTTTGTCAATTGCATCGTCGCCGTATAAGTGCAGACTAATATAATGTTTTAATTAGTAAAGCGCAAACAGATAGATTAATCCGCTTATCGTAAACATTACATTCGGGTGTATCTGTATCTGTATCTATATAGCCGGTATAACAGCCCTTCGGCGTAACACACCAGCTTCGCAGGCACACGGCGCGACAGCAGCTGGTTATATTACACCAAAGGATCCGTCACACCTTCCTTTTGCACATCTATCTGCAAGCGTTCTTTAAAACTATCCAGAGATGATGCCCCTACTGTGTTTGGTGATAGCAAATTCCACTCTACTATTATAGTTCTAGGAAAATACGAATTTTTTAACACATCACTCCCAGATTGGTAACTCTTGTAGTCTTGAAGTCATGGCTGTTTCTTGTTCTTTTTTGAGCTGGTATTAGATGGTTGATCTAAGGAGGGGGGGTCATTCTGGCATTTTTAGACCATCCTTACAAATACAAAAACATCGGTGTGCACGTGTTAAGTGCCTCAGGTGGAGAAAGCCTTAGATACTTTCAATAATACTTCATCAATTAGTCTTTTGTTGAATACAAATTGAACGATGGGTGATCCTGAATATCAAAATCTACTACCAAAGCTCGACCGGCTGTGCACAAGCCCTTAGGTGTTAATCCTTGTGTATTTTTGGTGCGTTCCCGCAGACATATTTAATGGGAAAGTTTGATAGTAATAACTCTAAAATTTATGCAGCTGTCCAGAAATTACATTTTTAGTGTATTGCATAACCATTGGTTGCATATGTTAAGCGTCTGTGGTGGATAAAGCCTTAGAAGCCTTTCAATGATACTGATGTTAATCCTGGTGTATTTTTGGCGCGTTCCCGCAGACACGTTTAATGAGAAAGATTGATAGTAATACCTCCCATACCCCACTGTGGAGTTGTAAATCCGAGGACGACAAACAACAGCCGTAAGAGATAATATCACGCCTATGGGTTTCCAAACGGCTCCAAAGGGCTGCCTGCAGCAAGGGACTTAAAGGGCAATTTTGCAGTTGACAAGTTTATTAGTCCTCGTTGACTGAGCATGTCATTTGCTCTTTGTTTGTTTGGCTTAGAGTTTTTTCAATGTGTAGCAATCAGGAGGAAAACGTAAACGAATCTGTAATGAAACCATTTACATTTTACAGTTTAATCATGCAGAGAAATGAGAGACTTAATAATTGTTTTCACCCCCCACCCCCACAACCCCCCCACCCCACAACCCCCCCACCCCAATATATGCCGAGTAATTGACATAATTGTGAATAGTTGAAAATTAACTAGTCTACCTGATAGTTACGATAGACATGATTTCAGCCATGCAGAACTTCCTTTTAAGATCATCAGTACCTTTATCACTCTGATTAATGTTTAATAAATTTTCATCACACCCCTTAATATATGCAAGGGAATTGGTCAGCTTCGACAGATATCGTTTTCGGACAAAGGTCAAACATCAAAACTAAACAAAAATCATCTGCAAAGTTGAGCAAATGAATGCCTGCTAAAGGTTTTAGACTTCAGACTGACATTTCACGCAATTTGCTGCCACACACCACTGTCCCACCGGGGGCTGTACATGTACATAAACGCACGCACATAACACAGCAGTGTGGCGGTAGGTGGGAAGGTTGCAACAAACGTAAACCTACCTTAAACATCAACTCCACTGTACACAGTAACGCATGCCGTTTAAAGGCCATCGCGTATTCTTCCGTATTGAGAAAGATTGAGAACTATAAAATGCCATACGAAACACTGCTTGCCTCCTATATAAAGATCGACTCAATGTTGCTGTGTCTAAAAATATATCAATTATATATAAAAAAATAAAAAATATATCAAAAATATCAATATACTCTCGAGTCAAACAAAGTTCGGGCTTAGAATCGCTCTGAAATACACGTCTAAAATATATGTGGATAATTTCGTCGCGAATGAAATAATCGCATCACCACACGGTACCGTGATTTCGATGCAAGGTGCGCTCTTCCAAGGAATTATTGACGCCTTACTCGCTGATTAATGAATCTTGATGACATGACGTTCAATGAGCACATCTATCAAGAGACTAGAGGCGTCATCAAAGAACAAAACGTGACCATGACCATGAGAGTCTCGTATAATGCAACACTAGATACAATACTTCACACATACACGCAAACTTAATACGACAAAGAACAGTTACTCATTAAGAAACTGGATATGATTTTGGAAACGGACAGACATTAAAAAAACATCCGTTATTTTTCGTCAGTGACACCAGAGAAATCTTATTGGAGGTGGTTTTTATATCCTATGTAAAAGAGATCTAGAAGAAGAACAGTTTTTATCCTAACTATGAATTAATATTGATGTTGATACAAACTATAGTGAGATACCACCTAAAATGGGATTCTCGTATAATGCAACAATACTTCACAAACACACACACATACAATTGCTTGATAGTCTAGGCAAAGAGACAAAGAAACTCGCCTCTTTCAAAGCCAACCAGTGCCGCACCGGTGTACCAATTGTAGTGATAAACCACATGAAAAGGGAGTCTCGTATAACGCAACACTAGATACAATACTTCTCACACACCTGCTTGATAGTCCAGACTAGTGCGAAGTTTCCGGGGAAACAGACGGCATGTAGTCCGTGGTGCGTACCTAAAAGTCAGTTACCACGTCACACCCTGTCGCAAGACGCTATCTCCGGCGACAGATATGAAATAACGTGAATTTGCGGGGTTGGAAGGGGGTGGGGGTGGAGCGCAGAACATCGACACACCTGCTCAATGGTCCAGGCCGGTGCAAAGTTTCGGGGGAAAACCTGGGACAAACGACAATCCGCGTAGCGTACATAAAAGCCAGTCACCACGTCACACTATGTCGCAAGACGCTATCTCCGGCGACAGATATGAAATAACGTGATGTCGCGTTTTTGAGAGGGGGTGGGGGGTTAGCGCAAGATCATCGACGTACCTGTTTGATAGTGCGGGTTGATGCAAAGTTTCCGGGAAAGCCTGGGACAGACGACAATCCACAGAGCGTACCTAAAAGTCACACTCTGTCGCAAGACGCTATCTCCGGCGACAGATATGAAATAACGTGATGGATCACCTCCAACCTGCCCGAGTCTAACTCGGAGCTTACAGCACATCCATCATCCTTCCCCGAGATGCCAGGATAAGAAAAGCCGGGGTTTCCGTCCCGTCCTCAGCCCTATCAATCCCGGAACTGCACGTCCACACGCTCTTCCAGGAATCTGCGCAGAATTAGCCGTAATAAGAGCATAAAGACGGCGGGAAATTGCTTCGAGATGCAATATCTGAGGAGCCGCCACGGTTTGAAGCATCTGCCTCTGAACGTCACGGAGAACTGGTCGGAAGCGATAGAAGAGTCTCCCTGCCGGGGTCGGCTCATGATTTGGATTAATGTACTCGGAGTTGAATGATCGGGTTGAAAGAGCATCGCTATTATTCGGTGCAGTCGGGCCTCAGATAGCATCATTAGTAACGTAAGGACAAACAGACTTGATTTATGGATGACATCTTCATGAGTATTGATTTTAATTCGTCTCCCTTAAAAATAGAGACAAAGAAACTCGCCTCTTTTGGCATTGGGAAAGGGCACGCTGCAATGCCGTAACCTTTGATATATGTTGTCCATTACAATGTCTTTTTTATATATTGTTTTCAGTTTAGCTGTTTTACCAAGAGAGTAAGACAATTAATTATTACGTTTGCCTTTGATTCAAGGAGTAATTATGTTTCTCCCTGACCTTCCTCTATTCATGACACTCTTTATTGCCATGTTCTCATAAAGACCCAAATAAAGATAGTATGAAGATCCCATTGCCCATAGCTGCCACCGTAAAGTAGTACTTCATCTTTAAAAGTTCATCATTGTGATCATTTAATGATGTTTATAACCGTTTGACTGTGAATTGTAACAATCGTTTCCTCGATTTCCAGGCATTATCTATGTTTGCAAACTGAGAGTGTCTCAACCCAGATAAGCAATTGCCTGAATGCTGTTCATTAGCATAGGTAACGATGGTTCACCAATCCACTTGTGTTTTTATTGCAAACTGCCGCTGCAAAATACCGCACGTAGACCTTAAAAGACCAACGTTAATACGATTGCGTGGGCTACTATACGATCTTAAGATACCACAGTGGTTAAAACGTGACTCTCGGGTTTAATGACATGTCTGATGATATAATCTGTGGGATACGATATCTATGTTATCATTGTGATCATTGAATGATGTTTATAACCGCCCTTTCCTCGATTTTCTAGCGTTATCTATGTTAGCAAACTGAGAGTTTCTCTACTATGATAAGCAATTGACTGAATGTTGTTCGTTAAGCATCGGGTAACGATGACTCACAAGGAACTTGTATTTCTAATCATATACTGCAAAACGCCTTTAGTAGACCTTAATCGACCAACGTTAACACAAATGCGTGGCCGTTCCACTAGACGGCGATCGCACTGCACTCTCACTGCGACCTACATAGGACGTGCATACTTCGCTTTCACACCGGTTATATCATACAAAATGTGACAAAGTGTGACCGAGAAGACAACAAAGCAAGTGTAAAAGATTCATGTCTTTTCTGCGGAATTTGTTGAGCGATCTGTCAAATTTCAGAGAGAGAGAGAGGGAGAGGCGAGAGCGCCGTCTTTGTGGAAAGGGGATATAAAAAATGTGACTCTAAGGTTTTATGACATATCTGATGATATCACGATATCATCGGTGGCATAGGATATCTCACTCAGAAACTTACAATCATGTGAAATGCAAAAGTTGTAACACATGCCAAAAATCAATTTCAATCTCGGAGGTGGGTTTATTGCGCACGTTTTCGGAATGTTTCGGCGCGGAGTGTAAAACCGAGATAGCGCGAGGTTAGAGTCCCGAATCTCATCTGGCCTGCGGATAAAAATCCCGCCGACTCGTTAGGGAGTTAACAGGCGGAAGGCCCCCATCTGTCTTCGGACAAGCTGTACGTGCGAGAGGTGTTGTCGTTCTTTTGATCGCGACACTTATTACATCCAGACATTTGAAGCGAGGTATTATTTGTCCTGTTTTTTTATAGATTCAGTTGTGCTTAAAATAAGTTATCACGGGCACAGCTTACATATTTGTTAAATTTCTAATTTGCTTTTGGGATAGACGACGACAATGTGGCACTGCACGCAATTTAGTAACTTATTTAACAGTGACACATACAAAGCACAGACAGAAGGTAAAGGTTATATTTTGCCTCCTTAACCGAAGTCAGGTACTAACTTTCACAGCTGGGTGAAGTGGGGAAGGTCGTGCAAAGCGCATAGATCCCAAGGGCAAAACGTTGGGGAAACAGCGAGTATCGAACTCGGGACCTCCAGATGACTTGCCAAACAATCTACAAGTTGCGCCACTACTACATTTGGTGATGTCCATTTTAACCACATTTTTATTCTATTTGCTAAAGTTACAAAAATGGTAGAAGTTACCTAGATCATTAGTCTTGGTACCATCCGGAATGTAGTTTGCTCCGAAGATTATTATACAATATACAAATAATACAATCACTTTTCTGGTCTTCCGTCCGGAAACCTTGACATCTACAACGTCTGCAATAGTCCAAATTTTGGACGAGGGCGCTGATTGGTCTCTACACATGAACTCAGTAAGCAGTGGGTTCAAGCGTTTGAGCAGCAGTTTCATCAGACTAGAACCCATTCCTTACTTCGCTCATTAACTGACATCACCACCAAAAGGTTTAAATGCGCATTTCTTCAGACAAGAAGTAGACGCAAACATAAGAGCAAACTACTTCCCGGATGGTACCCATGCTACTAGATAATGGCATCGAAGCTGGAGCAAATCATGTGCATCACAAGAAGCGTTCTAATAAGAGAACATTGTCATCGCATGTTTATTACAACGTCCCAATCCAATCTCCAAGCACACCATTACGATCTTGTCTTCACTGTTTCATTCGTCTTAATACCATCGTTATGGGATCGTGAGGTTGAAGTATCGGACATGGGTCAATAGACAAGCGAGAAACGTCCACCTAGACTAATGTTCAAGACAAGATCTAGGTTTCTTGAACTAGTTGAACTGTAAATTCCAACACAAAAATTGGACCAAATGACTTTACCAACACAGATGGACTTCCAAGTTAATAGCCAGGTTCAACGGCAAATAACTTCCGCAAAGACAACAAGTGACCATCGGTCTCTTTGAAAACCATTCATTTTACAGTCTTAATGGAGAAGCAGCTGTTAAAACAAGTTCTTCTATACATCTTTATGGTACGTTTCGCTCCATGTGTATAGGGATTTATATACGTTTTTGAACTTACGAAACATTATGATGATGAAACACTAAGTGGATGGAAATACCTTCACCTTTATAACTATAACATCGTTACATGCTTCAAATTATGAGACGTCCCTTGTCATTAATCCCGCCTTAGATGGGGACCTTATCTACATTGTGGAACTGATTTATATGCGATCCACCAAAAGGGGACACTAATTGCGCCTTGTACCTTGATATTGCCTTTTGTACAGAAAGTATGGCGAAATTGATTGTCATTTATGGCGCTTTTACGTCGATGAGGGCATTGTAACGCAATCTCCATCGCAGATTGGATGAAAGTAATAAAAACAAAGGGTCAGAAACTTTACCTCAAGTTACGTTCATTCCGAGTAATTTTATTGCAATTATTTTATTACAAGCACCTTATCATGACCCTGACCTAGAGGAAAACAATTGGAGGTCCCCGAAAATCTTCAACGGAAATCATTACACCGATGTAAAGTCGTTTGAAGATAGATTACAATCATAAAACATGTAATGGAGCTCAGAGGCAATTCAACACGAATGGATGACCAAAGGTGGAAGAGATGCGGGATGAATTGTGGACATTGTTGGTTGTAAGTATGGAATTACACTCCTGTCTAGCAGCATCTTATGCATGGCTGAAGATGACTGCCTGGGAAATTAATTTAGGATAGGGTGGTGGATCGTTGGTGCGTGGACGAGATAAGGACGGGTTCTATGACAGGAAGGGAAAGCTGTCCTGAGGGATATTGGTAAAATCCGCCGTGACTGACACCTCTTTATTTCTGAAATAACTACTTCCTGGGACTTACCGATGGGATGAAGAGCAAAATTCAAAGAAATTTTAAAAATAGACACCATAAACGTTGTAACAAGAATTGAGGGGACAAAATATGACATCGCAGCCCACAATGCCATAGTTGCTGCATTCTAGACGCGCACTGGTGTAGTAAAAGTTACACTAGTGTGGTAGAAATGTTATGAATATGAAAAAAAAATCATGATTGTCTCTTTCAATCAGCATTTGTACATGTTATCCACAAAATAATCTCTTGAGCCCACAGCTTTAGGAAATGAATATACATATATAAGGACGGGTTTTATGACAGGAAGGGAAAGCTGCCCTGCAGGATATTGGTGAAATCCGCCATGACTGACACCTCTTGATTTTTGAAATAAGAAGATCAGCTACTTCCTGGGACTTATCAATGGAATGAAGAGCAAAATCGTAAGAAAAAATGTTATAATTTTAAAAAGTTATGATTTTCTCTTTCAATTAACAGTGTGTTACGTTAAGCGTGTTACGCTACATATTTTAATTTTATTAACTGTTAGATACAGATACGGAAGATGCAAGTTTTCCTCCCAGCCTTTTCTTTTCATCTTGAATGCTAGCAAAATTTTCCTAACAAATGAAAACCAAGGAAGTAAAGTATTCTTATATATACAGATGCACAAAAGGTAATTTATTGTCAGGATTCAAACCAAAGGGGGAAACCTCTTTCAATTTTATATAGTTTACGTTCTTCTCTTGAGACCACTTTTATGAATGCTTCAGGCGTTTCTCTCCGAATCTTAATGGAAACCAATCCGCCCTTCACGTTCCTCGTCTAACATTGATCACATTGTCTTAGTTCCCAATCTAACTCACAGCATGGTACTAGTGAACATAGAAACTAGAGATATATCTTCTGGTAAACTTTTCTGGTACCGGAACGACTTTAAGCCGTAGAAAAATATAATATAAGCCATGACTAATGAGCCAAAACGTCCCAAAAGTAAACCACTGACACAGTGATAGAACGCACGGGCATGTGAAGTGTCCCCTTGCTGATTGCCATTGACTAACAATAACTTGTTGCAGACGCCCATGCTGATATATTTCATTACTGAGAGAAACGCCAAATGAATCTTGCGGTTATGGAATTGAAAGAATCGTTCCTTTCATGTCGGCCTTACAAAACGGTGTTCTGTTTCCAGTTTGATTTGCCAAACTTTTAGAAAGAAAGAAATCTTTATTGACACGACAAAAGTGCAGTGACATTCGTAAGGTCTATAACAACTACTTACAGTACAACTGAACAGACGTATACAAATATCCATAGAATAAGTCAACATATTGGGTCTACATATCAACATTCTTGGATATATTTTGTTATTTTTACATAGTAGGGGTTATCGCCTCCTAGAATGTAATTGAATTTATCTTTCGAACAGAGAGTAGCAAATTCTTTAGAGCACGCGTAAAGAAATGTGAACAGATGTCTATCCAAATTAAGCCTAGTGTCAATATTTTATAATTGATCCATTGTTTTTATCTCGTTCACAGTTTGTTATTTGTATGATTATTGTAATATCATTGGAATTCAGCCTCCCAGGAGGAATGTTATGTCTATTGATAAACCTTTCCACTGCTATTACTACTACTACTACTTCTACTACTACTAACAGTTACTGTTTTACAAAGTTAAGGTTGGTCGGAAAGCTTTGCTATTTTTCCTGTCCGAAGTGCTAAATAAAAAATTAACAACATGGAAAACTGAAAAGCATCAGGACACATATTTTCAACATCCTAACCTTATCCATAGTCTGTTTAGAGAGAGAGAATGTTATCATCATAATGATCTACACTTGTGCAAGCAGAAGTGTATCTAATTAATTAAAACAGTGAAATTTTGCTCCACATTTTCGAGTGCCAATCAGAGTGTGAAACACAGGATGTTTGTTTCCAATTGTATCATTTATACCTATACAACTTTGGGCCGGTGGGAGTTTGCCAGTGCTGTTAACTGGATACAACAGTTTGCCTTGCCTTATGTATACGCAGGCGCTAACTCACAGCCGCATTTTCCACAGTCGGTCGGATTTCCACCCTACGGTGTTCGGTAAAGAGGTATCGGGTTTGATGGTGGGTAATGAATGCCCCACGACCTTTTCGTTACTCTATACCACCAGGCACGCTTGGCATAAACTTGAAAGTTCTCTTGTAACCAATTGCAGACTTGGCTTGGCAAAATGCACCGATCCGTGTAAGATTGTTCAGAAGGAAGGAATGTATGGGTGATTAAATATGTAAATTGACTACAATGAACCTGTGACTGAAATAAGTCATTTTGGCCTTTATACTGCACTGAGTCATGGAACCTATTCGGGGCTAAAGAGCATCTCAATAAACCCATATTAAACATGCAGCATTTCACTGTCGTAGTGGGTCGCTATCCATAAAGACACCGGTGTTTCAATCTCTGTACAGTATGTGACTATATATACATGTAATGCTATCGGAAACTCAAAACCACCGTGAACACTCAATTTCTGACTACCTCGAAATAATTCCTGCGAATTTGCATTCACAGAATTCGAGGATTCTAGACATACATTGAATCACAATAAGTGGGCTTATTCTACTCTCCAAGCAGAGGCTAGCCCCCCGGCTGTTTTTTGTTTTTGTTTAGCGTTTTTATCGGGCATTCTATTTTGTACTAAAGTCTTGATGTCTCCCGACTAGACAAAAAAACAAAAAAACATTCGGAGCCAAACCTCCGCTTGCTTGGAGCTTAACGTTTACCTACATCAACTGACGCTGAGTTCACACCAATTGATGAATTAATGAAGCTGACCGTCGATGATCACACATGAGATGGTCGCACTTGTAACTTGTTGCCTATATAATTACAGTAACCACTAGGGTACTGCTAGGGCTTTAGAAATTTATGGGACGATTAGCATCAACGACTGCAAATTCATTCTAATCATCACCGATGCAGACCCCATAAACGCTGTTGATAATGCTGTGTAAAACGAATCCTTGACACTTTATCGCGTCGTATTTGTGAAATTGGTTTTCTAGTTCATGTAGAAATGATAAATGAGATGAGATTTATACATTTTGTTTGCGATATATTAACTACCATACATCAAATACATGGGCATTAGGGTATTTACAAATGTTCGTTATAATTGCAATTATAATAACTCATCAAGCATTGCTGCGTCACATTTAATATTCAAATATCTATAGACGAACTCATGAAATTTTTGCGATGTATGAACAACAATATTACTTAGGCACTTGGGTATTTATAAATGTCAGTTATAATCACAATTATCATACTTCATCAAGTATGACTGGAGTTCAATCAATGATTAACACTGAAGCGTCACATCTAGTATTCATATATTTATAGACGAAGTCATGATTAGATCTTCCATTAACTTACTAGATCAATGCCTAGATGGAAACAAACATGTTCTTGCATAGTACAAACCTGTTACAATAAAAATATTATATCTTGTAGAACTTGTTATAGGACATATTTCCTGCAGAACGTAGGATATGACACTGCAACGGACGTTGACTCATACAATATATCTTATCAGTGGTGTTTCACTTTTCGTATAGCCACACCAATTTAATTCCTCGGTTCTGGTACTGTTCTATGTAACATTCTAGCAAGAGAACATCATATAAAACATTTCGGCTGGAAGGGAAACTTGACTCTGTCAACTCCCTGAAACTCTGCATGTGTACCCAGAGACAGACTTCCCCTTCCCCTTAGACTCAGTTTTTTTTTCAATATTGCAATATTATTCGAATTTTGAACCAACAAATTGGTGTTACATAAACTAACAAGATTTGTAGCGCACGCACGTTGCTTCAAACTGTCAAAAAAAAAGCAAGTAAGCACCATGCAATCATTGGTCTACTGATAGTGAGGTGTGTGTTCAACTTCTATACTCTTTCTGAAATGCTGAGTGCCAAGCTGCGGGTTAGCAGAGAAAGCAACATGTACCATTTTCAAATTCGTTCTCCCAGTTAACCAAACGAGACAAATAGCGATATTATACATCTTACCCAGTCATATATACTTGAGACCAAACGTTTCGAAATTGATCGAACATTGTTCTTTAAAATATTCTAAGTATATACTTGTTGGATTACCTTACCCCACTGTTGAACTTAAGTTTATTCTATATCACATTGTATTGTCCTTTGTCTATTTTATTTTCGAATGTACCAGTGGTGATGATAATATTAGCTCTGCTGGAGTACATCATCACAGTGTCTTGTTCTTTGATATGTTTACCAATTTAAAAAAAATGTCGTTCGTATTACTCAACCGGGGATCGAACTCACGACTGACCGAACTGCTGAGTGCAAAGCGATCACCCACTAGGCCACTGTACCGACGTCAAAACTGTTATCCCCGAATAAGGTTTCTGACCTGCTTGGATGTCAAGCCCTCAGTGTAACAGAACAACCACCAGGTTTATAGACACTAATGCAAGCAACAATGAGACGTGCATTTAACAGTAGCCACATCTTGACATTCTTGACTGCACACGTCTATGCTGCCAATTTCTCCAGTTTCTCTGGACAAAGACAAGTCGCTACAATTTGTTAGCTTGCTTGAATGTACACCCCTGGTGACAATGTAGCAAAGAACGGTCTAAGTTTTATAGACACTCATGAATACAAGCTACAATGCGACGTGCACCTAGAGTTGCCACACCTTTTAGATGTCCCAGACACACTAGACTGCACAGTGTCACGTCTTTAATGTCTCCAGACATCACCCGCTCCCTGTGTTTGGTAATCATGCAGCTTTGAAGTCAAGCCCACGGTGTAACAGCAAACGACCACCAGGTTTATAGACACTAATGCAAGCTACATTGCGACGTGCACCGAGGGTTGCCACACATTTTTGATGTCCCAGACATACTTCACTGCACACGTCAATACTTTTAATTTCTCCAGTTACTCCGGACAAAGTCGCTACAATTTGTTGTAAACCCCTGGTGACAATGTAGCAAAGAACGACCGCCAGTTTTATAGACACTAAATGCAAGCTACAATGGGACGTGCATCTGCAGTTGCCACACCTTTTAGATGTCCCAGACACACTAGACTGCACACGTGTCACGTCTTTAATGTCTTCAGACATGACCTCCTCCACGTGTCCGATAATCATGCAGCTTTGTTGTCAAGCCCACGGTGTAACAAAGAACGACCGCCAGTTTTACAAACACTAATGCAAGCTACAATGCGACGTGCATTTAAGAGTTGCCACACATTGACATACTTGACCGCACACGTCTATACTGTCAAATTGTAGCGACTTTGTCCGGGGAAACTGAAGAAATTGACAGTATAGACGTGTGCGGTCAAGTATGTCAATGTGTGGCAACTCGCCCTGTACGTCGCATTGTAGCTTGCATTAGTGTCTATAAAATTGGCGGGCGGTCGTTCTTTGCTACATTGTCACCAGGGGTTTATATCAAAGCAAGCTAACAAATTGTAGCGACTTTGTCCGGGGAAACTGAAGAAATTGTTAGCTTGCTTTGATATAAACCCCTGGTGACAATGTAGCAAAGAACGACCGCCCGCCAATTTTATAGACACTAATGCAAGCTACAATGCGACGTACAGGGCGAGTTGCCACACCTTTTAGTCCCAGACACACTTCACTGCACACGCCTTTAATGTCTCCAGACATGACCTCCTCCATGTGTCCGGTAATCATGCAGCTTTGATATCAAGCCCACAGTGTACAAAGAATGACGGCCAGTTTCATAGACACTAATGCAAGCTACAATGCGACGTGCACCGAGAGTTGCCACACCTTTTAGTCCCAGACATACTTCACCGCACACGTCTTTAATGTCTCCAGACATGCCCTCCTCCATGTGTCCGGTAATCATGCAGCTTTGAAAGCCCTCATCCCTGCGTGAGTGGGAAGCGGTGGAAGGACATTAAGGGTCTTTCGCGGGATCTTCTCGCAATGAATACATCGACCCTTCTGTCATTTTTCCTCGCCCCACAAGCTCTGCCTGTCCAGAAAACGTGTTACTGAGATGAGGTCCTACAAATGCCTCGTAACGCGAGGCATAACTTTGCACTGAGTGGATGTCAGAAGATAGTCTCTCTCTTGTAGTGATTGACACCAACAGCTTTGGCCAAAGCCCTGGCATGTGTTATGGTCCCTGTAATGACTTCAGCAAACAGGACATTGCACTTCAACGAGTACTTTCTGCTGTTGATGAATACATCACTGGCGGGTACGATGAAAAGATGGTTTTACCCGTATAATGTTTATTACAGTACCCATACGTATTGTCACATAAACGAAGTTGCTTAGCAATATTATACACTATGGTGCTTTAGGCAAGTATGCTTGACTTACTTGTTGCTCGGGCAATTCATGTAACGGTACATTTCAAGATGGGAATCTTTTATCCGCACTACATTCATGATGCCATTATTTTCAAAACCCTAATATGAGTGTGTCTGATTCCTATCAATTCTGATTCCTTTGTTCAAAAAGTAGTGGCTGTGAGATATTTGTATTATCATACTCTAGATCTTTTTTTACGCTCTGTATAACAACATATTTCATATTCTGTCTCCTGCATATTCTGCTTTCTTGTATAATCATCCCTTATGGAGGAGTTTACATAAAACGTATTTCTTGAGATACGCCAGACCTTTTTCTGCATGCTTTGTTGTGCAGCTGATAACATTTTATACCCACGTAAACCACTCTAATCCATGTTTCATAAAACTAAGGGCAACAACTTAACCTGGCGCATTCCACACAGCAGGACGTATGGTCGTTTTAGTGTGCAACTTTCCCATTAAAACTACATCTTTGCTCGTGGCACCGTTAAGAAATGACACGCTGCCCCCCGCATTCCGTGTCGTTAAATATTTACGGGCATATTTGTATTAGTGAGAGGTGACGGATGGACCTGGGGTCAAAGGGAGAAGAAGAAGAAGTGATTGAGCTTTCCTGACTGCCGTAGCCGTTGGGGGCGACTGGGCACTTATTTCGTAAATAGAGGCCGTAGCGTCCTACGCGATTATATTTATTATATTACTCGTCGCGGGAGAGACACCCAGCAGAGAGACATTGCCAGACGTTCTTATATCAGGGGGGTGGGGGCGGGGGTCGTTGGTTCGTTGGTTCGCGATTTTCAACGTTGGCTAGTTTCTCTTGTGCCGGGAAAGGGAGTTCGCTCTGGAAGCGAGTTTCGAAACGGGGCGAAACTCCCTACCACAGCAAACTCCCTTCCTCGGCAAACTCCCTTCCACAGCAAACTCCCTTCCTCGGCAAACTCCCTTTCCCGGTACAAGAGAACCTAGCCAATGTTATGAATCGCGAACCAACGCCGCAGAAGACTAGAAGGCAACAGAAACGTGATTATATTTATGACTCGTCGTGGGAGAGACACTCAGCAGAGAGACAATGCCAGGCGTTCCTGACAATATTGCGGAAGGGCAGGGCCTTGTCTCTTGGCGTTTGTCTAGTCTACTTCACGTCTGGCATCCCGTCAAGACTTGGTCCCAAACGGAGCTGAAATGATCAGATGTTAAGCCTCCGTGACCGGGCGGAGATGAGTTGAACGGAGGCCAAGACTTGTAATACCCCTCTGCACTAGGACGGCGCTCGCGCTGCGCTCTCACTGCGACCTAAATAGGATACGTGTAACCTTCACTTTGACACTGCGTATATCATACAAAACGTAAAGGTGTGACTGAGAAGACGACAAAACACAGAAAGTGCAAAAATTTCTGTTTCTTTTTTATACAATTCGTTGAGGGTTATGTCCAAAGTTAGGTCGCAGAGGGAGCGCGGCGAGAGCGCCGTTCTAGTAGAAAGTGGGTATTATAAAGCGAAAAGGGCTCACAGTTATGCCAGAATGTCCCTGACAAGATTAGGACTGTTACGGCTGGAAGAAGAGGGTTTACTTGGGATTTATCTCCTAGATAACAGAAAACCTTATTTCCAAGTGAACTCTACCCGGACCCGGGCATATCTTTAGACAGGCGCGCGGCACCCGTGTCAAGTAGATAGGTAAGCTGAACATTCGCCCACAATTCATAATCCTCTGAGAAATAAACTTAAGCTGTACCAAAAGGAAATATTCTATTCACTATAACTGAACACAATCTTGCATTTATGAAACGAGTTACTGCTGATGATATGATCAAGCGGTACAGAAAAACCACAAACTAATGCTTCCTGTCTTTATTATCAACATTAGAGGTGGGTACTGTTTTTTCTGCCTTTACAAAATTCAATGGTTTTTCTGGTTTTGAAAAATTTAGTAGACCGGATGTTGTACATATTGCATTGGAAAATGAACATATTGTACTATCAGGCATTCACACATTTTGGGGCTTACCGGTGGAAGAAAATTACAAGGTCGAAATAGAGTTAAGTCTATAGTCATTTCTACCAAGTTTTACTTTTGTAGGAATTCAAAACGCCAGTGGGAGTCGAATACTCCCACAAAACAGATTCCATTTTCACATACTGAATCGGGCCTAGTGATCCTCTGGACATAAACCTAAACCTGAACACTCTTTACCGGTACCAACCCCTAGCCGGGACCGTAAGGATTTCCACATAACGATTCTCCAGCTAACATGTTTGCCAAGGTCAAAATGTCATTATCGAATGCAATTGAGAAAAATCGTCGCACGTTCAAGATTACATTACGTATACATCAGCGCGCGCGTTTAATTTCTCCGTCTCGTTCGGGGAAAATGCGATTCGGCGACGCCGGCTCAATTGAAACAAATAGCATCCGCACCAATAAATAAAGCCGTGGCTGGCGGCTAAGCAAACGCCATCGATTTAGCATCTGCTACTAAAACCCCGGATTATGTTCGGCAGCTAACAGAACCTACAATGTGCGATTACTGCTAAGCTCAAATTCATTACGAGAGACCGTCTGTAATCTTTATAAATGTGAGCGGGAGTCATTTCAGCTACAGATAGTTGAGGTGTTGAGCCCTACGGGTATACTATAGTTTACATGCTTGCTGGTTGTTAATATGAATTTTCACAATTAATCTAGGATTTTTAGATTAGGAAATAAATACTCTTGTGATCATTACAGATGAAACGGGTGTAAGTCAATCGTTGAAGACAGGTATAAGGAAGCGGCCATATGTTTGTATTATGGTATTAGGATGCAATTTAGCTGAGACTCACCGAGGAGGATCCCCATTGTGCATATTGATGAGATCTGATGAGCGCTCATTTATTTCTGAAAAGTTCAAGGTCTCTGAGGCTTGTGCACCATGGTTCTCTGGTAGCGATGGGCCTCTATCAGAGCTACCAGACAGTCAAATTTTTCGTTATATTAACGAGTACTCATTGTGTGGTCCAAGAACCCAACCTCTACTTGAAGAATACATTTTCGTCAGATGTCCGTTCTCTTTGTACACTTAAAAAGCACATTAAGCCACACTGACTGACATTTATGGATGACATTTCGTAAAGAAAATGTGGCCTTATATTACCCCATGTCAATCAGAATCCCGTGGTTACCGAAGGACCTGGGCATGGGGGCCACAGGGCATGGGGCCACAGCACATTGTTACCTCTTTAAACACGACTGGCAATACAAACATGATTAAAACGGCGTCGATTGTCTGCAGGTGAACATCATAAGACAAACCAAGCCGGGAAAGGATGGACTGGATGTTAAGTCATGTGGTTTAGCAGCACTTTTTTGCTGGATTTTTCTTTTCTCGCCCGCGCGCATTAGTTTTGCTATATACTTTTGGGGTCTCCAAAGGGAGACTTAATATATAAAATCAATTTGGCGAAGCCTTACATTTGGCATTGGCCGTCCTCTTTATTTCCATACTCGTCATCGTAATGGAAAAATATCTGAACGATGCACCTCATTCATCCGTAAAATTCATGGGCAAAAAGGGAAGATACCCAGGTTAAATTTCTGCAAACTGCTTCTAGAGACAAGGCCGTTACTTGCAACAGTTGGATATAGTCATTACATACCTCTCTTTAAGTTAGTTCATCTACCCATTGTGTAGCAATCTTTCTTTATATACCATTTGTTGTATGCATTGATGTACATAACACTTTTTTTTATGTATTCAACTAAAGATTTTTTTTAAAGGCAGGGAAGTTGCTGAAAGTCAGATTACTTCCAACAGACCCCTTTACTACACTTAAGAGGCTACTCCATCAGCCTTTCCACGCGCTGAACAGACATGTTTTATGCAACTCGTGTGCCACTTTGTCTGGAAAATTCGGGCCAGAAAGGTTCGCCAGTCAACTTGATTGAAAGCAGATTTCAGAACGTGAACGCCAAGTGGTGGAACCGCTTCGGCATTCAGCTACTGACCATGCATGTCCTGTGGATGTTTTCACGACGTCTTTTGGAGTTGTGTTCCCCCAATTGGAGAATGTCCATTGATGTTTAGATTTTGGCCCCTCCCCCTTAAAAATATACCAGTGTGCCATAAATAATACATTTTTAATTAGTGCTAGCTATCATGATACCACAATTTGAACAAAAAAAATCATCATATGTGATGCTGATGGACCCCCTCTACCAAAACATCAGGTCAAACCTTTTTTTGTAAAATGGGTTGAACGAAATTATTTTTTTCAGGCCTTTGCTCCTGTACTATAGGAAATCTGTATATTGCAAATATTGGCAATTGGGGAACAACTTGGGGAGGTATTATCACTTGATTTGTGGCGAAGTTTGCATATTAAATTGTTTTTACTCACACACATACTATAGGGCCTAGGGGGAATCTAATGGCATTGTGTGTGAGTAGTTTGACGAGCGGCTACAGGGAAAACATTCTGCATAACCCTTTCTAGTTCTCTTCATCCCTTGCACCAGTATCAGTACAGCCTGAATACAGTTGTCTACTTTTATG
This sequence comes from Branchiostoma floridae x Branchiostoma belcheri, assembly GCA_019207045.1. Classification (NCBI taxonomy): domain Eukaryota; kingdom Metazoa; phylum Chordata; class Leptocardii; order Amphioxiformes; family Branchiostomatidae; genus Branchiostoma; species Branchiostoma floridae x Branchiostoma belcheri. Next base: position 3,327,471 of record CM033030.1, read on the forward strand.
ATCATGTCGGTTCTTTGAGACAATGCCCGAGGCGTTTACGACTGATGATAGCCCTTTATACCGACATAGTAAACATTGAGTAAGGCCAAATCACCGAAAGTTTAACTTGAGTAGTCAGACACAACATTTAGTACCGCTCCTTAAGACAGGAAATGCGAATACGTGAATGACGTCAATCTGTAAGTGCCTCCGTGCTTTAGTAACTATGAAATGCACTTTAAGAGCTCTAGAGTCCGCCTATACGACGTGTCCTGCTTACCTTATTTGCCTTACATGATCTTTGGACGGAACTAATTGCAGAACATAGGCGTCTTACTCCATTTGTAATAAAGAGGCAAATTGACTAACTATTGAAATGGTACAAAGTTTAACAGTATTAGGAATGTATTTCTAAATGAGTTTTTGTTTAATATTTTGCAACTCTACGCAACTTGTTGTACCGCTTGAGTCTGTTTTATAAGTGCTTTGTGTATTCAGTGCCATCTAAAACAGGTCACGGACATGGTAGAATATAAATATTGATGACGTAAATGCTTGTATGTGCTCAGAAGTTTTATGACCTCTGTCCGAGGCCATTGCTTGTCTACAAAAAGAAAACATGAAAACCCACTCATAGTAAATAGTTCTATTGGAGTGGCCTGATGATAACCTGACCCATATCCCGTACTACGGAACAGCTGTGCTCCTCGCATAAAAGGCTCGACCTGTCAGGCTCCTGGGCCAATATCTGAACGTGATCCAACATGCAATAGTTTCTTCTTAGGGCAATCAAAAGCTGCTTATTATTGTTTCTACAGACAAGCGGTTTTAATTTAATAGTAGGAATTCTTGAAAGATAGCCGCTATGTCTGCGAAGTCAAGACGAAACATTGGTTTGCTATAGTCTTTCCAATAAGCCAAGTTTTATCATGCATGGACTACGTATCAATTCTGTTTTTATTGTAAAGTGGACCAGTTGCAGGTCTCCTGAAACATATATTGCATGGGATTTTTTACCAATACTTAATGATCAAACAGATAGTTTTAAGAAGTAGAAAGAAACACTATTGAAGTTGAAGATTTGAGTTGAATTATACACACTAAATATCATTGTGTGTCTCACCAGTGGTATCATCAGTTGATCACCACCTGTCGTTGGGAATTTCGGCGCACTTAGATCAATATTCCCCATGCAGCAGTGCTTGGTACGAGGGGCGTTCAAGAAGTAATCCACCTGACCCACTTCCAGTTGTCTGATCTAGATAAAATTTTGCATATGTAATGATTCATATCTCTATGGGTTATGTTGCAAAAAACAGCTCTGAACTAATTTTGGTTTTTGATTTAAAGGTGTTTGAACTGAGTCAGGTGTGAAATGAACCAGGTGTGAAATGGAGCCAGTTGAGTGTCGCGCAGTGATCCGGTTTTTGTATTTGAAAGGACGCATACCAAATGAGACTTTTGATGAAATAAAAGAAACTTATGGTGATGATTCCCCATCATATGACCTTGTAAAACGCTGGCATTGTGAATTCAAACATGGCCGGAAGTCTGTGGAAACAGCTCCCAGACCTGGTCGTCCCTCTTCTGCCATTGATGAGGAATCTGTTGCAGGACCAACCTGGGGCGTCCTACAAAAACGGTGTACAGAGCTGCATCAAACGATGGTAGAAATGCATAACTCTGGGTGATTCCTATGAAGAAAAAGACTAATAACTGCACCAAGTTTCATTAATCTCCTCCTTTGGGAAATGGGTCAGGTGGATTACTTCTTGAACGCCCCTCGTACACCACCTCCCACTGGTGAGTTACATAATAGCTATGTCTCAGCCTTTTTTGGACCTAGATGTACTTTTTCCAGATACATGCAGAACCCGTTGCAACCACTTCTACTGCAGCTCTGGTGATATACTTAAATTTCTTCCTCTTGTATGCACCCTTAGCACTCTCAACCATCTCTTTTTGAGATTGAACTCGCCATAAAGTTCATGCTATGATTGACTGACTGTTCACCCCTACATACGTGCTGGGCCCTCCTCAGGCGATGCTGATCTGAGTCCGGTCACGTTCAAGTTCACGTTTTGTCGATCGCAATTTCTCTGTGAAATGAGAAGCAATGTTCTTCAGACGCAACCGGTGCAAAACGGTACTCGTTTCATCCGTCATTGGTAAAAATCTAACTTTCATTCCCCAAAAGGCTTTCCAAAAAAAATGGTGAACCAGATTTCAGGTCGCACTAATTTATTTCCTTGGTTCACGAATATTTTGATGGAAAGATTTAGCTACCAATCAATATAAAGGTTGGGATGAAAACTTTCATCTTACTGTACGTGTATCTTACTACCTAAAACTGTGTGTACCAGGGTGCAACCCCCAAACCCTGCTTTCAATGTAATATTTCCATTGAGCATTGTTCTTTAGAATTAGGAAACCCAATTTAAACTTTGCGTGGGTTTAGTACGAGTGTCTTTGTTTCTATCGATTGCCTCCTTTTTTCGATGATTTAGAATATCCTGAATCTTGTTATCACTTTTTAGGTTTCCGGCTTTCCCCAGATTAATGCTGCCTAATTGCTACAAACGATAGGAAAGATGGACTGTAAGCATTATATTAATTGCACGGATTTGTATTGTGTACCCTAGAAAAACGACTTGAACAATATGAAAAATAATTGGCATCACTTTAATGATCCTATTAGATAGACACGAACGAGATAATTATCGACAATATGTGTTTTAGATCCCTGTGTTTCCGTCAAATTGGCCGTGACGACTGTGACCCAATTAGAGCGATGTTTTACAACAATATAACGAAGGAAGGTTTGTACACGACTTCAAAATTCCACAATAATACCGTTTTGAAGTGGCCGACTGAAAAATTACAATGAAAATATAATCAGGATAATGGCGACATCTAGGGTACGGCCTTACCAATCTATTTTCTTGGTTATAGGACATTTTAAGGTGGAAAATGTAGCAAGCAGACATCATAATGGGGAGGGCAGGAAATAACATTTGTATCCACCCCATTAGGTAAGGGCACCAAGGCATGAACCTGGTCCTAAGGCTTTGTTTTATTATGATTATTCGTCGATAAAGGTTAGACATTGAGGTAATAAGATACGCCAAAAAGCTGTTACTCAAACAACTGGATATGAATTTGAAAACGGTCGGATGTTTTAGACAACCACCCGGTGTCTTTCGTCAGTGAGACCGGAGACACTGTTTATTTAAAGTTTTTTTTTATTAAAATCGATTTGTAAAAGAGATCTAGTTGGAGAAAATGTTCATCCATGTTAATTCTAACTATGAATTAATATACAAAAAAAAGGGAAGTTTTTGTTTTCATTGTTTTATATTGATTTCAATCAGGGAAACAATGATCCAAATTGATGATGCCCAAGGTTAGGAACTGCATCTGTCTCTGCTGTAGGCCATCAAAATACATGAGTATGGTTATCAAATGCTGCTATCATCTGCGAGCCTATGGCTCTGTCAGTAGAATGGTAAGTGGAGAAACTATGTTTTCTTATGCAAGTCTCTTTTATAAGATGAAGGGAGCAGTATTTTCTTTGGTGAGGTGGCCTTGGCAACATCGTCGATTATTATCATTACCCCTAAATGTTTTTAAAGACAAATGTAATTTCTGATCACCAAACCACTAAGTAGCAGCCTCCGAGTACAACATATTTCCGTATACATTTGTAAATCTATGCTAATATATATAATAGTAGATAAATATATATATATAAATCTCTCACTACCTACCATAGAAAGATTCTTTTTAACATTACTTGGTGGTTTGCATTGAATCTTTATCTTAATGCTATATTGACCAATTTAATTGACTGACTGAAAGAGTGGACGTACGGGACATTCACTATGCGTAGATATGTCTTTGTCACTGAAAAAGGCCTAGACTATCGTTTTTTCCCGCTTTCAATATTCAAGGCTAAGCAACAGTTTGTTTTATTGCCGTCTTTAGCAATCTCTCGGGTGTCTTTGCTCTTCAAACAGATAAATAAACCCGGCTTAAATATTTTACACGAGTAATTTCGTGCTCGGGAGCCAGATGGTTTTCTTTAAAGTTGAAGTTAAAAGATGGCATGTACATACGGAAGCAGTCCAAAGACCTCGCGAGCCGCTCTTTTCTTATTAATCATTCAGACCTTCATTGCGACGGTTAATTGAATTTCCCTACTCCAAGTTCAGACTGCTGAGAAAGCAATTAAAAAATCTTATGGCTCATTGTTCACTGAGACTCACTTAAGGGTTTAACTATTATTCTTAATCCCACTGAAGACGTAACGACAGCCTATCTCAAAGACGTTACTACTATAGAATAATAGCTGTAAGCACTTCGCGCTAAAATTTGTATTCAAGTTGGCAGCTCTTTGCTTAAGGTGCACTCTCACTGCACTTGCGTCACCACGGGGTTCGAAAGATACTCAACGAATTTCAGAGATACAGAACGAATCTTCTTACTTTTTGTGTATTTTGTCGTCTTCCTTTTGCGTAATACGCAATATCTGAAGTATCAAAAATCCAAGAAAATAACAAAATAGCATTGACGTAGTGAAGGACCCCCGCAGTGACGCAAGCTTGACGCAAGTGCAGTGAGACTGCACCTTAAGTCTGGTTGGAATTTAGCTTCGCAACTCAAAACACCTTTACTTGCCTCGCTGTAGAACTACTACAGACATGCACGTCTAGTTTCATACCTTATGCATCCGGTCTCTGGAACCAACTACCACATACAGTGAAACAAGCGTCCAGTCTGAGGGGTTCCAGCAGAGACTGTCTAATTGGACTGCCATATATATATCTTAGATGTATGGAGGTTGTCTTATTATCCTATATTGTTTAATAAGTAGTATTTTATTATCCTATATTGTTTAATTAGTAAAATTACCATATCTATTCTGTGTTCTTTCTTCGCATTATAGTTTATAGTTGACCATATAAAGTCACTGTATTTTTGTCGTGTCAATAAATTAATGTATACATGTGTAATATGTGGGTCACAACAACAGCAATCGCTGCCTGTGACCTGCGTGTATTGTATTATCAACAATCTAAATAAAGTCAAAGGAAGAAACGTGAAGTAAATACAGCCCATACACCCACTGCCTCCCGGTACTACTCCACTTCATACTCCAAGATAACATCTCAGGAAAGCATCTCCACAGACTTCTTTCCATCCGTCTCGGGACGCGCGCACTTGGCGGGACGTCTTTGGTTAAAAGCTCGCCTGCCGATTTTATCAGCAAAGCGAGGATTTCTGCACAAGCACGGGCTTTTCCTAAGAGTCCCTGGGAAAGAAAAGAAGTGCTTCTCTTCACCGGCGACAACGGTAATGCCACTGCCATCCATCCTACGCTCACGCATCTTTGTTCACAACGCTTACTATTCCTCACACTGTCTACTCCAAATCCATACATTATGCACGGCCGGCGCTGAAACCCGAAAACATACCGATGTTCACTAGCTATATGTAATACCCCCTTTTTACTAGGACGGCGCTCTCACCACGCTCTCTCTGCGACCTAAAATTTTACAGATCGCCCAACGAATTGAATAGAAAAGAAACGTATCTTTTTACATTTTCTTTGTTTTCTTGTCTACTCAGTCAAACTTTTACGATTTTTATGATACACCTGGCGTGAAAGCGAAGGTTACACAGATCCTAGTCAGGTTACAGTGAGAGCGTAGCGCGAGCGCCGTGTTCACGTTCAAGTATAATGCCCTGTTCACGGCCAGCGCTGAAACCCTAAAACATACCGTCGTCCACCAGCTTTGTAATGCCCTGTTCTCGGGAAAGGAAAGAAGGCGGTACACAATGGAGAAAAAGATGGATCATCGGCTATTGATCTGACAAACGGCCAGGCTAAACACTCCTGGCTAATTGCCACAATGGGGATGAACCCTGGACGGGATGATGGGCCCTCATCTGGGGCCGGGAACGAGAGGGAGCCAGGACGGGCGCGGGAGGCTAATTTGGGGCGACAGCCTTTTGTAGAAGTGTTAGACATCGTTTGGGTACGGATTCTTCAACCCAGCTTGAAGGCGTGACGTGGAATAGAAATACATACGTTGGTCTGCAGTGAAGGACCTATTCACAAAGGCCATTTCTACGCAAAAACAGAAGCAAAATGGCAAACCCGGACGTATCAACAATGAATGTTACGATAGATTTGAACCCACGTTGTTTGTAGAAGTGTTAGACATCGTTTGAGTACGAATTCTTCAACCCAGCTTCAAGGCGTGACGTGAAATGGAAATACCTACGTTGGTAAACTATTCACAAAGGCCATACCTAAGCAAACACGAAACTAAGCAAAATGGCAAACCCGGACGTATAATATCATGGCAACAATGAATGTCGCGATAGATTTGAACCCACGTTGTTTGGGGCAACAGCCTTTTGTAGAAGTATTAGACTTCGTTTGGGCACGAATTATTCAACCAAGCTGTAGGCGTGACGTGAAATGAAAATACACAGGTTGGTCTACAGTACTAGTGTGATAACCTATTCACAAAGGCCATGCCTTAGCAAAGACAGACCTACGCAAGATGGACGTATCAACAATGAATGTTGCGATAGATTTGAACCAACGTTGTTTATGGCGACCGCTTTTTGTAGAAGTGTTAAATAGACATCGTTTGGGCACGAATTCTTCAACCCAGCTTCAAGGTGTGACGTGAAATAGAAATGCCAACGTTGGTAACCTATTCACAAAGGCCATGCCTAAGCAAAGACAGACCTACGCAATATATGGCAAACCCAGGCTTAGTCAACAATGCAATGGAAGTCACTAAATTTGCACCCACGCTGTTTAAGGTAATCCCATTTTGTCAACATTTGATCAAGTTGCGGTTTGATTCTTACCACTATCTTTATCACCACTTACTACGTGCTGTCTGTCTCTTTCTCTCGGTGAGACTGAACCGAGCCATTACACTTAATTATAAGAATTGAGTCACCCTGACGAGCGCTATTTGTGTTTACCTACAAGAGTAAAAGCAACAACGGATTAACGCAAACTTCTGTTAACTGCACGGAATCCCCAAACCCTTGCGGTCTAGCAAGATAACTTCGCATCATTGCACGAGCCGGATAATTGCACGAAATTCACTGGCAAATATGCCGTGCTATTAAGCGGCTACTACTGTACTACAAACAGGCTGAAATCTCACGCATTAGTATAAATTATCACGTTTTTGCTATGGTTTACCGATAGGGTCCTTAACTGTTTTGTTTGTGGTTTGTCCGACGCGTGTGTTCCACCAGCTCGGTGATGCCGGGCATCAGTCAGGCGGCTGGTGGTACCGCCGCGGCTATCGCACGATCAACACACAAGCACAGACACCATATCACAGGCGATATCCTCACGTCCAGAATGACGGGCCTGACACAGATTGAAACGACTTCATCCCCGGGACCCACACGAGGTGTGAAATGAAGCGAGGTACTACTGCTTACCTCATAAAGAGCAGGCTCGCTGATGAATCTGCTGCAGCTGCCACCCTGTCGTGATCAACTGCTTGTACTGTAGGTGGCGCAGCGCACGACTCACCCTCTCACTGGTGTTACACGCATTACACTTCATCCGCCTGTCGTCCACGCATCCTTCAAGCTAGCACTGACGACCTGGATTCTGTGAAATCTGACGGACGGACGAGCTGTTACGTACGCGTAGTGGTGCAACTGCCTACCAGTAAGACCAGTGTGCAGAGTATGTTGACTGGTACTTTTCCCCGCTGGCTGATCAACTCGCGCCGATTTCATAGGGCTTGCCGCACGGCGTAGGGGAGAAATCAATTCAGGGGAGTCACTATGGGGAATTTGGGAACACCGGACTGTGCAATTTCCAGCGGCGTGCCGTGTGTTATGGTAAACGGTGTAACTGCGGGAAGGAACCTCGAATAAAGTTGGTTTGTAGCTGTTATTGAATAGAAAGGAAATTGCAAACGAAACCGTTTCCCTGCCGTAACCTCAAAGAATATGGCTCAATTCTGCACAGTCTTTGAAGTCGTCCATTTATTTGAAACCGCATTATTTAAACTCTGTTTACTGGATTCCTATAAAGTAAATAAGGCGATATTGAGCCCGCGCTGAATGTCTTGGTAATTCCCTTGTTTAACTGAGGCCTCTAAGCTGCCATAAGAGCGAGGGCTTCTTAACAACCTGCCGCCGCACATCCAAGGTGATGCGTTCGAACTCGGCAGTCAATGTCACATGGGGAGGTGGTGCCATGATTGAATTTGGTCTCCCCGCGGATGGAATCAGCTCAGAGCACAGGAGATTGCTCCAGCATGCAGTCACTTCTTATCGCGATGCGGGTCCACTGTATATTACAATACGTGTAGCCCCTGACCAAAGGTTCTGTCCTTTCTGTCCAAAGCATATTTAAGATGAATTTCACTTTTTAATGGAATGTTCTAGATACGCTATTTTACGTAATGAGCTATTCACATTTCTCGAATCCAGTACAACAGATTGCAAGAAACTCGATGCTACAGACAGATTTGTATATATCTTTGGATGCCGCAACTCCAATAATGCAAAGATAGGCAAATATATCAAAGACTGATTTGCTATTAGAAAGAGAAATGAACCTCATGTATAGCCCAACTCGATTGTAACATTATATCAAAGACTTGTGCTAGCCCTTCTTGTTATGTTAATTAGAATATTAAGTCTTATTCTATACACCTATGTTGTACCTTGTGTAACAGTCGTTGTCATACATTGTACCATGTAAAAATGTCGAGCTATAAAGTTCATATAATTACTGTTTTCACGACGACGAAACCTACAAGAAATAGGGGTGGGTACCGGTACACAAAATTCAGGTACAGGTACGGATCAGGTCCAGGTCCGGATCTGAACCTGGACCTAATTGTTTATGAATGGGCTACACTGGAAACAGTGGTGAGTGGTCCATTTCGCGACAAGGGATTCTGTTTGGTGGAGTATCCTATCTTCGTGTAAACAACGCTAACTACCTCTATTAATTAATTAGACGAAGTTTCACCGTAGAAACCTGGTAAAAATGACTATCGCTCAATTCTGCACAGTCTTTGAAGTCGTCAGTTTATTTGAAACCGCATAATGTAAACTCTGTTTACTGGATATCTGTAAGCTGCCAGCATCCAGTCACATCGTTTCTGCAGGTCCACCTGAAGCATAAAAATGGTGCGCGGCGCGTCGTGTTATATACGCGTGTGAATATTTCATATATATAGTCGTGTAAATTTTTCATCATACTGCTGCTCAACAATTTGGTTGGTGACGCGAATGCCAAAATTGGACTGCGGTATGTACAGAGGTAAACAATATTGGTAAGAAGCGGCACGACGTGTGAATATTTCATATATATATATATATATATATATATATATATATATATATATATATATATATATATATATATATATATATATATATATATATATATATATATATATATATATATATATATATATATATACTCGTGTTTATCATACTGCTGCTCAATAATTTGGTTGGTGACTCGAATGCCAAATTGGAATAAAGTAACACTTTGAAACTTTGAAACTTTATTAGAATAACCATTAGCGGTGGACCCTAGGGTCCACCGCTAGTCTTCCTGGTATTCATTCACAGAGACAATACATTATACAAACATGGTTGGCAACTAGACAAGTCACAAACACATCTAAATCAATAACATATTTACAATATACATAATTTAAAAATTGACAATCCTGTCGCACAGTGCTTGTAACTACTGGTGGAAGTATTTGTGCAAACCATCCTTAAACACTCTCAGGGATTGTGTGGATTGCATGACAATTGGAAGGTTATTCCACACTCTGACAGCCCTGTACATGAAACACTTCATCAGTGCGTTAGTTCTAGGTTTCTCTAACAGAAAAGATTGTTTAGCAGCAAAACGGGTTCTGTAACTATGCAAGTTGTTGACCGAACGCAGTTGCCTACTGATACAAATAGGTTCGTTTGTGAGTGTTATCCTTTTAAATGTTGTCATGGTGTTTATTGACAATCTCGTGTGCACAGGTTTCCACTGTGGCTTCGACTGAAACAGACGAGTTGCCTTGTTCTGCATTCGTTGCAGAAGGTTTATGTTAGTTTTAGTTGTGCATGACCAAACTGGGCTGCAATAATCGATGTGTGATAGTACAAGGCATTCTATTACAATTTTTAACAATGTTTGATCCATAAGGTATGCGCATCTTTTGATCATCCCCAGTGATCTAGCCATTTTCTTAGATGTTAATTTTGTGTGAGTATTCCAGGTAAGGCACTCATCTACTGTCGAACCAAGTAGTTTTACCTCTGAGACCTGTTCGATAACCTTACCATTTGCAGTTAGTGTGAGTTTGGGTTTAGCAGACATTTTGGGCTTGCTCCCCAGTACAATACATTTTGTTTTTGAAGTGTTCAAGAAAAGCCGGTTCACTCTTACCCAGCTACAGATGTTGTTTACCTCTGTCTGTAGATTATGTGAGATAGTTTCAATAGAAGGAGCGCATATGTAGGCTGATGTGTCATCAGCATACATATCCGCTGTGGCCTGAGTGATGGCAAGCGGTAGATCATTAGTATAAATGGTAAAAAGAAGGGGCCCTAAACAGCTCCCCTGGGGCACACCGCAAGGCAGTTCCTTAAAGGAAGAGTTTGTTCCATTGATGTGAACACATTGTTCTCTTCCCGTCAGGTAACTTGCCATCCATTTGGTGGTAGATTCATCAAAGCCATAACATGCTAATTTCGAAAGTAGACAGTTGTGATCAACAAGGTCGAAAGCTGCAGAGAAATCGAGGAAGATGGCGCCTACCAGTTTCCCCTGATCTATACTGTGGTACCAATCATCTACCATGTGCAGCAGTGCAGTACAGGTTGAATGGTTCTTCCTGTATGCATGAATGCACTAATTCACCTTTATCCACGGGGTAACCTATTCCCGTTCTTTAAACAAAACAATGTGTTTTCAAGCTGCAATAGTTTGAAAATATTGCAGTTTTAAACCACGTCCAGTGATTTGAAAATCCGTTGAACCCTGTTTATCAACACAATTGTAGACTACCCCTCGGATAATGGTGAACTAACGTTACAGGGGTAAACAATATTGGTAAGAAGCGACACAGCGTGAAACCAAACGACAAACCAAATACGAATCAAGAAGAAGGCCTGCGTTCATTAACTTTGCGCAATGAATGTAGCAACATCAGTCATAACCGCTTAATGACATTTAAAATCAATGCCACAATTTACACAGGGGTATTTCGCTCTTTCTTCACACCGCAATTACTCCAACGCTTGTAATTAGATCAACGATGTATTTGCATGACTTGATGAATGCGCGACGTTCCTATTTCCATATTAAAGAAGACTGAAGACATGCACACAAGTTGTTGACTAACCGCGGTGCATCAAAGTACCAACTGTGACCTCCTTGTACGACGGAGAAACCCACCTGATATAGGGGTGGGTACCGTTACAGAAAATTCAGGTACAGGTACAGTCCAAGTCAAGAGGACCAGGTCCATGTCCGGCCCTGAACCTGGACCTAATTGTTTGTGAATGAGCGATACTGAAAACAGTCCATTTCGCTACAAAGGAATCTGCCGCCATAGTGCCACAATAATCTGTTCATTTTCTAATCGTTCCAACATCCGATCCGGTCTGCTGAATTTTTCACGTCCGTTTCTTCCGGACCAGTCCAACAAGGGGAAAAACGCTTTCGTACTTAACCTGAAACAGTTTTTTCCGGACCGGTTTAACAAGTAAAACCGGTACACCATACCGGTAACCACCCCTATCCTAATTCAAGCGTGGTTTATGCCCAAGAGACAGCAGGTGGCAGTAGGTACGGATTGAGGACACATGCAGCAAGCATCTCTGCAGGGAATGGTCATTGCCTTTGCTTAAGTACCGAATCGGAGCCAGTAACGCTACCAGGTTCAGGGATTACTGTTATCCGTGATACATACGGGATTGGTGAGGTGAGCTGAGGTGAGTGGGTGGGCAGAATCGCGTTGTAAACTGGTGGGTGATCTAAAAAGGGGGGAGCTCTAACATAATAAACTTTACGTCGATCCCATCTCTTTTTCTTATATGGCGTCCGTGGTCAGCTCATCTTACAGCAGTTGTAAAAACCGCTCATGTGGGTTTGAGCGATTAGACAGGCTGATTTGATATTCAGGTTTATTCTTGGAGAGGAGACAAATGGCCGATCAGAATAGGAAATGGCGATTAAACAGGCCGTAAGTAGGTCAAGCACTGTACGTGGTTAAATAAAACATACTTAGGAAGTTCCTGGTGTTCGTCTTGACTAATACCAACTTTTTTTTTCAAATCAATCTTTTCAATTATGTCAATTCTTTCTATGTTATGAACGAATGACCGAATAAATGAATTGCTCAACAATCGCACAAGGTACATTGTATGGCAACTAAACAATATGGCAACCAATAACTATTAGCTATAAGACAATAGTACTAAGAGGCTACATACAGAACAACAAAATATTATCGATGATAGTACAGTTATGTTTGAGTGATCTCGTCTGGCATTTGTTTATGCTGGAAAAATTTTACCTAGTGTACCCCTAAGAAATATTCTGGAAGAGTGACGATGATGATTGCTCATTTCGATAATCGCATTGCATTTTCCACAGCATAGGTACCAAAGCGAGCTGAGTAAGGATTTATAAAGTTGGGCACTTTTCTCTATGCGTGATCAGTATAGCGGAAATCGTAATACAGCTTTCTGTGCCAGTGGAATGCACGATACACCTAATTGCCACTAACAGTCATCGTTGATCAGTACATGAGACCAGCTGAGGACAATGATTGCAAACATGCCATTGCTTAAGGCATGACGTATCTTACCTGCAGTTTGAGATAAATCCTTTCGGAGCTCGTATTTCATTGATCTATATGGAGGCTGACAATGTTGGACGAGATTCAAGTACATCGGTGGTTTACTCCCTAAAAAGTCGCTTATTTGAAAAAACACGAGCTACGAAATATCACCAAACATTTGCGCAGTTACACAACAATTATTCGAATGTTAAAATATTTAACATGTGCTTTAAAGAAGAAAAGGTCTTATTCAACCGCATGCGCAAAATTTAAACTATCTTTACAAGCTGGTTACCTTATTTATTTGCCGCCCTTTGAATTACATTCTATTGTATAGTTTTGTCTTATATAGAAAATCAATAATGGTTTGCCCTATTTCTAGAAATCTATGGAGAATATTTTCTCCTCCATATTTCCATTCTACATCAGCGCGGGACTGCACGTAAACCTGAAGAAATATTTCCTCCGGTTTCTTTCCTGAAATGTAATCAGAACCGATGATTAGGACAGGCAGCGCCATTATAAATATGGACGAGATCACCCTGCCAAATACACATATGATGGGTAAAAAACTGACAAGCACCTTGGCGGACGCGGGTAAGTGATGGAGAAAAGTAATTCGGGAACACATCCACACTCGAACGGGCATTCCTTTCCTGGAAGCACTCCATATGTCACAGGCTTTAGTGCTATCTGCGAGGTAACTGGAATTGCCACGCTCCAAAACTGCCTCTTAACGGCGTGTTCCTCATAGCTCAGAAGATGGGATGGGACTCTGTAATGGGGCTGTTATCAGGCACAATGGCACGTGGCGTCGCTGCCGAGCAGGAAATGGATCCAACGTTCCCTTTGGACTATACAACTGGAGACGCCAAGGGAATCTTAAACTCTAGTATGTCTTGAACATGCACTAATTGTATTGTGTTTATTCAGTTTGTGGGTTCTGAAGTTCTGCCAAACTAAGGTCTAACTAAGTCCCAAACCACATATTTACAGGTAGTATGGGCAGTGGGTTGCTACCTACTGAATAGGGTCAATATTGAAAGGCCGGTCTTCCCGGTGAGAGTGGTTCAAAACCTACAGTCCTATGGTCGCACCTGGAGCAATTGATGTCGTATTGAGATCACCTGGGCTAGCGCCGAATGGCAGCCGCTCCAGACCCTCGGAAACCCCTCCTACTGTAAGCTCTTGGCAATTCAGCCCCTGGCTGCGAAGAGAGAGTGTTCCTCATAGCTCAGGAGACGGGTGGGCTTCTTTAATGGGGTTGTTATCAGGCACAATGGCACGTGGCGTCGCTTCAGCGCAGGAAATGGTTCCAACGTTCCCTTTGGACTGCACACCTGGGGACGCCATGGGAATCTTGATGTCTTGAACAACGTATTGAGGTCACCTGGGCTAGCGCCCATTGAGAGAGTGTTCCTTGACCATTGCACTTTGATTGTGTTTATTTAGTTTGTTCGTTCCGATGTTCAAGACGCACAGCCAAACCGCTATGGTAACTAACAGGACTTTGTTTATGGCATGGCATAAAACGTAGTGCACTTACGTATAAACATGTCTCCTGAAGCTCATATTCATTTTTTCTTTCCAGTTCAACATTTGTATTTTGCTTAAAATCCCGGATTCAACATGTCAAATTGGTGTGGCTTTAAGGAAGAAGACTTTGATATCCGAGTTTGTGCGACAGTCAAACTCAAAACCTTTGACATAAAGTCCCGATTTCTGAAAGTCCCAAGTTATCCTAATTCACAACACTTAGCAAGCTGCTCGTCGCCGATTCCAAGAAAAAGCAGTTTAAAAAAGCTGTGAAAGACGAAGTGCTACTTTATCAGCACCTTCCGGTCTCTTGACACACAGGGACTATTTGTAAAAGACGAATTGCATTATCAGCTCTTCCCAGTTGTCCCTCGTTAGTTCAAACTGTGAAAATTGCTGTCGTCGAACCCAAGACCCTTTATTTGAGTCAGCACCAAAGTCAATAGCACATCATTCTTACTGAAGCCTTGAGCTATTTCAAGTTCTGGAACGTACATTTTCTAATACCATACCGCCCGATTGGTTGAATGACGCCCATTTCTTTCCTCCATTTTCTAAGCAGGAGCTATTTCAAGTTTTAGAACGTACATTTTTCTAATACCATACCGCTCGATTGGTCGAAGTATGCCCATTTCTTTCTTCCAATTTCTAAGCAGGGACCAAAATTATAGATGTTCAGCACAACTTTGTACATTCTAATGCAGATATAGCTCACACTTAACGAGCGCCTTCCCCTATTAATCGTAATCCCTAGAGACCCTGCACTATTCATCGGATGATGTTTGGGCTCTCCTCCAACTTGAAGCAGCTGTTTTTCTTCGTCCGTGTACTGCATATCTTACGTCGTTTCTGTAATGCTTCATTCCCATTTGTGAAGACCGTATTCAGTAACTCTTTCAGGGGAGGGATGTACCGTGTGAAAACCATTAGTCGAAGAGAGGGATTTGCAAATTATTCTACATTTATGCCAATTAGTGTGGAAGTAATGTAGTTTTCATTTTACCTTCAATGACGTTTTCTCGTGACTGAGTTCCCATAATGTCAGTTTATTATGGTTTCGTCTTTGTTTCACTAATGAAGGGAAGCATCTGTTTTTAACGGTTTTCATAGTGGAATCATTTGTGTTCAGTCCACTTTTAAGCTGTTGGCTCCAGTGAAAATCATAAACAGTTGTGCGCATTTTTGTGCATGTCCCATTTGATCATTTCACACGAGACTTGGTTCATGTCCAACTCCCTAAGGAAAGTTCTGTTAAGTATGATGATCTTACGTCAGTGAAGGTTAGACATCATGCTAATAAGATATGCCAAGAAGCTGTTACACAATTATGATTTTGGAAACGGCTAGAAATTTCAGATAGCATCCACTATCTTTTTTTCAGTGACACTGAAGAGATCTTGTAGAAACTGGTTTTATGCACTATGAATTGATATCCAACAGAGCTAAAGACAACTTTGGATGGTTACTCTTATGTCAACTGAAGGTATGGATAATTTCACTTCCGTAGTAAGACAGATTACTACCTACTAATTGACATAAATGGGGGACCATTAGTTCTCTTCTGATTCCCCATTCCCTCGGTAAGACAATCGCACAGGAGTACAAGAGTGACCAGAGTGTACAGGGGTGCTAGAATGACCTTCAAGTGTACAAGAGTGTCTACACACTTGGTTGTCAGTGCATCAGAATCAGTTTAGAGTGAATCAGAATGTACGCAGTGTATGAGAGAGATTCAAATGACGAATATGAGTCTAGATAGAAATTGGAACACGGTGACGGGTGTATGAAAATTAGACCTGGTTGAATGATACCTACGATATTATAATGCATAACTGTGTGCATAAGGTATCCTCATTTACATATATGGGACTAAGGCATGCTACCCTTCATTCCAGCTGATCTTCTGGAAATCCCTTGATTATTGTTCTCTATCGGGTACTTTTACCTACCGGTATTTCTTCTTGTACCACTTTCACGCTGGAAAGACCCAAAATTCTTGTGCTTTCAAACATGTAATTTTGTGGCATATCGTCGATCTGTAATATCTGGGGTGGAGCGATCAGGAGGATAAACCACACAGCCACTGTCTTCAGTTATCATCGACCACCTAATACCACAGGACCCGTAAAAAAATAATTCCTTTGTCGATACTTATCGGGTGCGGATGAGAGCTGTCGTGGGTTTAACAGCCCGCTTGTGCCGTCGGGACAGACTTCTATTCAAGACACGTCTAACAGTGGAGGAGTTTCGTCTAAATAGATATCCTAGTCAGTCATTCCAAACAAATGCATGGTTATGGAAAAAGTGCAAGTCTAAGAATAGTAAAGGAGATAAACTGCTTACTAACCCTCTATCTTTGGTAGACCTAAGCGCCTGGCATTGTTTATGCACTATTGAATCTTATTCCTTACTACCACCATTCCAGACACGTATAAAGGTGCATGAGTTTCGTCTAAATAGATATCCTTGTCAGTCATTCCAACCCGAAATGGTTATGGAAAAGAGTGCTAGAATACAAAAGTACAAGATAACTGTTTACAAAGTTTAACCCTCTAACTTTGGTAGACCAAAGCGCCTGGAATTATTTATATTCTAATGAATTTTATTGTATACTAGCTCTCATTCCAGACTCGTCTAAATAGATATCCTGGTCAGTTATTCCAACCCGAAATGGATATGGAAAAGAGTGCCAGAATAAAAAAAAGTACCAGCTGAACTGTTTACCAACCACCTGTCTTTGGTAGACATGGCCTGGTATGATTTATACACTAATGACTTTTATTCTATTCTTTCATTCCAGACATGTCTAAAAGGTGAGTTTCGCCTAAATAGATATTCTGGTCAGTCATTCCAACCTGAAATGGATATTTTAAAAAAAGAGCTAGAATACAATCATAGTACTAGATAATATGTTGCTACCTGGGGCAGCATACTATATTGTCTTGTTGCAATTTGAATTACGTTAAAATGTTTCCCAAGCTGAACCATCTATCCTTGGTAGAAATGCGCACCTGGCATGATGTATTATATTTTATTGAAATGCTGAGGCGATATCAGCACCATTCAAGTGATAAATCAATGATGGAGAGAAGTACTTTCCACATCTATTGGATAAGCTAGATCTCACATTCGACATACAAATTGCCTTTAACCACATGTTTGATGTTGGACTTGAGTCAAAATCAGATTCCCAAATAGATTTCCACAGAAGGTCATGTTGATCGGGTTATATGGATGACACCCTATGGAAACCCCCAACCTGATGCAAGCGTGCAGATAAAAAAGTTTCCTTCATTAAGATATCCATGTGATCCAGAAGAATCAACAAATAACAGATTATGGCCATGATGGTGCACTAAGTTATTTTTTTTTTGTTTTTGTTTTTTTCGCATTCGTCTCTGTAATTGACTTTCGCATCAACATCAATATCCATCTGCCAATAATTTTTGCAGCATACAGCAAATGTTTGCTCATTTTGCAAATGCTTTCCACGGTTTTCCGTATGGTCAAAAACTTTTTTTTGGCAAAATATTGATGCGTGCACACAGATAGTCATCTTAATTAATGACGCCAGAAGCAGAAATTATAAACATGGCGTAAGAAAGAATCAGTAAACTGACCAAACTCTCCTCCAACCACCATGACACGGAGTTCTCCTGGAGAAGACTACCATCAACACACGCTCCAAGGACCCTATCCGTGACCTGGACAATCAGGTAGACACTTGCATCTCCTACGACCACTATGGAAGAGGACCACTATGGAAGAGGACACTGTCTTTTTGAACCAAGATAGGTGGATTAGTTTTCATTTATCTTTTTATTTATCTGTACACCTCAAGTTGCACTTGACTGACAGAAAACTGAAAGTCAAATCGATAAACATGCAATGGGTCAATGAAACCTGGACCAGAAGAAGAAAAAAACTTTTTATTTTGACTGAGTGGGTTTCATTAGAAACTTTCAATAATTGGTACACACCCGTATGATGCATGTGACGATGGTGTTGTTTGTCTTCGTCCAGTGGTCTCTTGAAAATGAGCATGCCAGCGATGAAGACGATTAAAATTAATGGATTACGTAACAAAACAATAGTTCAACATTTTTCTGCCTGAAACTTTAAAAAGAGTTGTCAGTTGTAAATTACGGGGGCGCGAGGGCGCTTCAGGCATAATTCTGCCTGATGAATTATCGTCTATATAAATCTACGCCTCCACAGTTTTGGTGCTACTATGTACAGTGATGGATCGTGTTGCAGGTTATAGATGATCCCTTATGTGTAAGTAACGACAGAAATATAACAACTACGTGACGATAATCTCTATCGACCTTCTAGTGTCGAGCTGCAAAATGCAAGTTCTAAAAAGTCCTGTCGGATTCCGGGGTATATAGATAGTTAAGTGTATCATTTAGATTTGCTTTATTTCATTAGGTGATTATCTATGCATTACATCTTAGATCTACAACACTTGAATTATCACATAGGTCTCTGGATTCCCCAGCATTATTTTATTTACTCCTCTGCTGTACAATACGTATGTTTCAGACCTTACTGGGAAGCTAAACTCCGCCATTGCTGGCTGCTTTTTTTGGAAAGTTCTTGTAAATCATCTACTGTGTGCTGATGATATTTGCATGATATGTCCTTTGGTAAAGGCTCTGCAGACACTGATCCATTTTTGTGATGTCTTTGAATGTATTTTTTGTTTGCCATCAATGCCGCTTGTCCGAAAAGACACCCTCAGTGAAGCTCAATGTTCCATCAGTCACCTATCTAAATATTCGAATCACACCTGATCTATCTGACGATGACTATCAAAAAAAAAACCCCGCCAATTATCACCGTACAGGACTGATTGAAGCACTGCAGTGCATGTCTACAATCATCTGATACAGATACTTAAACATCTATTTTGTTGGTGGCGTCAAAGTACTATTAAGAAAAGCGGCTAATCAATCAAATCAGGGCGTCATGATAAAAAGGGATAACGGATTACTTATTATGTGAAGTAGAGAGAATGTCATTAAAATCCGGTCCTTGACACCATTAGAGGGATACCTTGCCGTACAACCTCCCAGGCACCTTTGACCCCACTATGGGGTCACCTGTGACAACAGGTCACTGGTAAAAATACTGCGTTATTATTCATTATTACGTATATGATTTTATAGAAACACTTCTTGTCATGAGTTCTTATCATGATGAGTCAATTCTCGCCGTACGATACTGATCAAAGAACTGCACTGCATGTCTCAAATCATCTGATACAGGTACTTAAAGATCTATTTTGTTGGTGACGCCATAGAAAATGGGCTAATCAATAAATGGATGGCGTCATAATAAAATAAGGATAACGGATCACTTTGTGAGAGAACACCATTAAAATCAGGGTCCTTAACACCATTAGAGAGAGACCTTGCCGCACAACCTCCCAGGCACCTATGACCCCACTATGGGGTCACCTGTGACAACAGGTCATTGATAAAGATACTGCGATATTCATTATGACTGAAATGTCAAAGATCAGCTTAAATGTCAATGCACTTACTAGCTGAGTGTATTGGATAACGCAGATATATTTTTCACCAACAATAATATTTTTGCTTTTTTTAATTCTTCGGGTACGTATGGACTATAAAGCAATGAAGCCCTTATTGAGTGTCTGAGACCTGTTAATTTGCTGAATTCCAATCTATCTAATGCCTTTCAAATAGTAGTCACTGCTTTATGAAAATTCTATTAACTGTGTACAGAGCATTACGTGACTGATGAACCTCTTCAACGATACGTAATGTCTGGTTATGTGTTTAGGGGGGACGCTCGTGTGGGAGGAACACATTCTCTGGCCAATCTTTCCATATTCCTCATAATAGGATGTCCCCGTGTTATCTTATCCAATATTTTCAACTTCGATGGACCGAAATGCTTTGAATAGGCTACCACTTGCGTCCATGTTTGTTACATTGCGAGCTGTTATCTGTCAGTGAGATTTCACTAACCAACATTGTGTATGTTACTTGCAGATTAAGCAGTTATCAAAGAAATAAACTGTACTTACGGAACACACAGGACCCTCTGAATGCCTCTACAATTTGTTTGTTTTTTAGTGGTTTCCTAATTGGTCTAATATCCGGTCCACTAATTTTATTTCACGTCCAGTTTTGCTGTACCGTTCCAACAAGACAAAAAAAAACAGATTTATACCGGTATACCGTATCGTTACCTCCCCCTACTGCTTATAGAAGAAGCAGTTATCAAAGAAATAAACTGTACGCCAACAGTGACGGAACACACAGGGCGCTGTGCACCATCTAAATAATTCAAAACCTCGATAATACACTGCTAATGTGCAAATGCCTTAGGACATTAACAACCACGCAAGACAGTTGCAGCCTCTTCCAATACCATAAAACCGTCCTTAACACCATAAGATACATGATAAAAGCACACTTTACAACACGGTTGAGCCAGCGGTTCTACACCTTTTTATTTGATATGATACGATATCATCGCGGTTGAACCTTTCTATTAGTTTCACCGATTGATTTTCTCATTTGCTTTCACACTTAAGCGGTAATTGATAGCGTCTAACGCCTGAATCAATGAATGGCACAAAAAGGTGAAGATATGTATCAAGTAGACAGTAAAAGCTCAGCGGTATATGCGCTGGGAAACTGTCTGAATGATTCGATTGACGCGGATTGCTGACACCCCACCACTTCTTCTGATTGTTTTCTTTGTACGTCTGATCTGCAATTTCCAACAAATCACTCAGTTTCATACCCAGAAGCGCTTAGGTAGATCAGAGACATCTATATTTTGTTTCTTTCAGCATCAGAGGCTCCCACGTTTCCGGCTATTGGCGTCATTATGACGCAGATACTACGTCGTTCAATACACCAATCTGTAGCGAACGCACAGTTACTTGAAGATGCTTTGATGCGTATCTAATCTTAGAACACCTATTACGGATCGAGAGTACTCTATTGTGCAAAGGTATGCATTACTTAATTCTCCGGAGGTACGGCTGAAAGAAGGGATTATTATTTACAGGATGAAACCCTGCACAGGACCAGCCACTTAAGAGTAAGTACGTCATGCCACTCTCAGTAGCAAGTGGAGCGGTTCGGATGTGTGTGAGGGGAATAACCTGGCAAAGCAAATGCACTGACTGAGGCAGCACGGAGGAAGAGTACCAGAATTACTTTTCGTGGAGTAGGAAGTTAGGTTGTTTTTTAACATAGCAGACATTATTACAGGTACAGCTTATACCACTCAAGTCATATGGCCTTATCTAACCTCCTTGTTTAGAGATGAAAGTTCGTAAATTTGAAAGTATTGACTTAGTACACGTGGAATGAATGCACGTTGTACAGCCCCTCGGGGAAGAGTACGGAGCAACCTTTCTAGATGCAGCAAAGTGATAAGTAGATCTTAGCGATATCATGCCATCATCAGAGAGTGGCCCGGGAGCATATGCTATCACTACAGTATGGAGGTCACTAAGATAATAAATCCGCTTGGGTCGATTTGGGCCATGGCAGTTCGCTGAAACATTCCCTGGGGGGTCTGGTCGTTACACAACGTGCCACCCGACTGAAAGAAGGGTCCATATGTTAGAGTCCAGGGCTCGAAATACCACCTGCATATTCAGGTTAGTTCAGGTAAAATTGGAGCTGTGCAGGTGTTCCCGGTGTCTACCTGCACATAGTCTGCACTGGTCCATGTACTAGGTTTTATACGTAAATGTCCTATGATGTAGGTGTATGTTATGGTTTGTTATTAGCTGCATTGACTGTTACCACCTATTTAAGTATAAAAGAAAAATAGCAATGGTTCCTGGACAATTTTAGTATGATGTATACTTTTTGATCTTTACTAAAGTTTGTCTGGTGCAGGTAATTTTCAATGTTACCTGCACTTCCAGTAAATAGTATTTCGAGCCCGGCGTTAGTCAATCCAACCTACTCCAACGACGGACCGAAAATATCGAGTTATTCTGATGGGTATGACAATGGACTCCATAAACTTATGAGACATAGTAGGGTTACATAGTCATTTCATTTGTGGCGGCCGAGGCTTGTAAATTTGCCATTTCGCAGTCAGAAACGGGGGCACATCATGTCGTTTTGTTTCATGTGAGGGGATTGCTTTGGACATACTCCTAAGGCAAGTGGCAGAAACGTCCTTATAGGGTGACTACACCAGGCTTTAGCCTGCATGTGCAGTCAGAAATGGGGGCACGCCATGTCGTTTGGTTTGATGTGTGTAAATTACTTTGGACGTACTCCTGAACAAAGTGGCAGAAGCGTCCTTATGGGGTGACTAAACCAGGCTTTAGCCGGCGTGTCGGGCGCGATATGTATTCTCCAGCAGTACGTCCCCACTGTGACCCCCATCACTCTCATGATGACAAAATGCACGGTTTCAATCTTATGAATTCTACCCTCTCTGCCTCAACTTATGCATTTAAGATTATTGTCGTATGATGTGTACTTATTGAGTCAGAAACTGATCTGGATGGCCTGGAAATTCTCGCAGCGATGAAAGACAGACTTCACACCTCCACATCCCTCGCTGCAGAAAAACGACATACAATAACAGCTTCATCCCCTACACCTCCAGGATCTGGAACAACCTACCAAACCACATCACCGACTCTACCACTCTCTCACAGTTCAAAGCCCGTTGCAGAACACTAACCTTCCACCTACTCCAATCTTTTAGTATGCTACTGATTATCTTATTGCATCATATTGTATTGTTTTTGCTATGAATTTTTTGTATGTTAGTCCACATTTTTGTAGGTTCTGCCGCTACCAGCCCTAGCTGCCTAGGCAGAACCTTGTAATGACTTGTCTCATCGTCAAGAAAGAAAGAAAGTACCGGAAGTCAAACTTTACTTGCTGCACCTCGGATGACAAATGATGATGATGATGATGTGGGTTAAACTAGGTTCGATGGATACATAAAGGTGCGGTATTTACTTTGCCCCAAAACCATATATTTATGGTTTTGCGGTTACCTAAGAGCAAGCATTTCCATCCCGTGGGCGAGAGTTCTAAAAATGTCATCGCGACAATTTGAAGAGTTTTGACCGATCTCTGGGCAAACTGTAAACTTACTTTCGGCTGATAACATCTTGAACATAATTTTCACATTTTCCTAAACTTAAGCACACAATTTTGTATCAGGTTTTATGACTCAATTTAGTGGAAAATATGCAGCCAACTCCCATTTAAAGTCATCAAATAGCTACAATATCATATAATTTAATAGTATGTGTGTGTTTGTCTAACGCACTACTCATGATGTAGATGAAAGATGTTCAACATGATAGCTGCTTCAAAGAACTGTCAGCATACAAATATCGAACCACTTGGACTCTCTGACTGCACGTGTTTCCATCATGGCACTTCGACGACTACATCAAAGACGTTTTGATCCCCGAGTACAAATCGACCTCTCACCGTTCAAGGCCACGACGTCGACGACCCGTACGATCCCACCTGCAGGCGACAAAGACTGAGGACCCCTCTCCCCTTCGCATTGATCCGTTGACTGACGGTTGTTGATATCGCAGTTATTACAACCGATGCAACGGCCGAGTGGGCGGAGTGTTCGCCTTGCAGTCGGTAGGTCGTGAGTTCGATTACCGGTCGAGTCATACCGAAGACTTAAAAATGGTACA
Organism: Branchiostoma floridae x Branchiostoma belcheri; assembly: GCA_019207045.1. Lineage (NCBI taxonomy): Eukaryota > Metazoa > Chordata > Leptocardii > Amphioxiformes > Branchiostomatidae > Branchiostoma > Branchiostoma floridae x Branchiostoma belcheri. The sequence goes on from CM033030.1 coordinate 3,351,549, forward strand.
TTCTGCTTTTTCAGCATTTGGGAAAGAGTATAGGTGTTAAACACATACCACTACCCGTGGACTATCTCCCTGCTGTAGTGACTTACACAGATGTATGGCCCGAGGGCTACAGAAATGGAGATGGGCGTCACCCGTAAGCATTTGCACAGATGTAGGTGCAACTTTAAGTTTAACTTTTGCCGTTCAAAGCCATGACCACCGTATACAAGCACACCTGCAAGCGACAGAACCTCGCAAAGGTCAGCCCTCAACTCAATTCTTATTGATCCGTTGATTGATAGTTGATATCGTAGTTATTGCAACAGTCACCTTAAGGTTGTCGTAAAACGGCACAAGGTATACCATATTCTACCAAACCCATAAAAGCATAGGTATTTCGGGGTCATCTGGACTGTTATCTCCCTTGCAGGGATGCCTGTTTAAACGTCACATTTGAACGGTAACGGCATCATTATAGTAAACTACTGGCTGCAGGCCATCCGAACATCCCTATCTCTGTCATGATTTGTTCAATACTTGTACATGCAGAAAGGGTACAGGATGGGTGGTGCTGTCGAAGTGTCTAAAGTGGCTCCAGTCAATAAAGCGTTATTTGATTGTATTCATGTCGTTGGTTCACTTAGAACGAACAAAAGAAGCTGACAGGGATCCAAGGCCATGGGCAAGTCGGCGCCACTATCTTCCGCACGAAGCAAGCGTCTATATTCAATTACTTAAGCCTGTCACTTTCAAACGAACTTGGATGTATAGTATTACGTGTAGGATCACCAGAGGGTCGCAGGTATGATGGATTTCGATTTGTTAGATCCAGCCCTGAAACATGTTTTGTAATAGAATAAAGCATTAAAACCTACCATTTATTCGTGTTGAATACAGAATGCTTCAAAAGGAAACGTGTAAGCCAGTTGTCATTTTAGAAATGTGATTTTCTGCAACACGATGTTTATCCAAATGTTTATTTCTAGGATGCCCATATATCCCGGTATTACTTATCGAGACATACACAAAGTCTAATACTTGCATTTTGTAGGAAATCTACGATTAACATGATATCAATCCAATGACCTGCTGAAAGCTACATGTTATCTATAGTTTTTTTTTTTTGCATTCAACAGCTCTTAGCATTCGAAAAGAATCAATGAGTCATTCCAAAAATACAAAAAGCTAGGTATGTCCTTCACATTGGGTACACAAGAAAACTATCTTATGTATTATTTTGTACTCTCATTCACGTATTGATCAGACTACCAAACGAATCGACGATAACCTTTACTTCGACAGGACATGTCTATATCATCTAACAACAGATGTTTTCACCAGAGCTCCGGGTGTAGGTCAGCGTTAATGGTGCATTGTTGTGCGATGTTCAATGGAGCCACACACGTTCTTGACATTCCACCATGGCAAATGTATTGAGGGATCATGCGGGGGTGAACCTTGCATGTTCGATTCATGCAGCACCGCGTAACGTGGGCTCTCGTGGGTGGCTAACTGTGGCAAGACCACACCAATTTCGCCGGTTCTCGGATTTTAGACAAATCTAAGAAATGCTTAGCTAGAAAAACATTATGAAACAAAACCCGAGGACCAGGTGTATGGCTTAGTGGACTTAGGTTTATGAATTCAATACTGTCATATTCAGGTTTTCCCACCTGTTTTTTTATAATGTCAACTTAATATTTTTACTTTGAAAAAATACGAGAACTAACAAATTAAATTGATGTAGCCTAAACATCAGGCAGGTTGGATCTGAAGCTCATTGACAAACAGAACGCTGTTTTTGAGAATGAAATTTCTAGTATCTCTTCGCACACAGAGTACAACAGCGGCGTACCTCAAGACAGCTGCCTTAGTCCATTACTTTTCTGCATGTACACCGACAATCTACCAACAAGCTGTCAAACATCCAAAAGTAGCATTGTACGTGAAAAACGTTTTGATCCCGGATAGGGAGGCCAAAGTCAAATGTTCCTGGGCAGGTTTTTTGAAGGCACATAACACAAAAATTGAGAATGGAGCACTGGTCATTGAAACTATTACAACTGTTAGAATGTACAACAAAAACAGTCATTGACAATTTCAGACTCATACGAAAAATTCAATTTTATTGGCTTTGAAAATGGAAAAAAACCACAAATATTGCTCTCAGACCCTGAGCATAAAACGACCTCCTACCATTCACGGCCACTCGCACGATCCCTCCTGATGGCGACTGGCCGAGTATCACACAGAGGTCGGGCCTCTCACCACATCTTATTGATCCGTTGATGATTTTAAGTAGTTGATATCGCGGTTATTGCAACAGTCGCCTTATTGCAAAAGTCTCCTCGCACAAAGTGTACAAGAGCGTCGTACCTCAAGGCAGCTGCCTGGGACCATCACTATCATTCACTTATTGATTTGTCGTACTTGATATAGCAGTTATTACAACAGTCGCCTTATTGGTAGTCTCCTCGTACAAAGTTTGCGAGAGCAGCGTACCTCAAGGCAACTGCCTGGGAGTCCCGGACCGTTACGTTTCTGCATGTACACCAACAATCTACCTATAGCTGTCAAACATTCAAGTAAAGCAATGTACGTCGATGACACCACCCCCATTGGCTTCAGGTTCAAGTATAGCGTCAATACTTTCTACAAATTGATCTGACACATATTTGAGAATGGGTAGTAGCTAACAAAATTGCATTGAATGTGGCCAAACGGAGTCGATTGTGATAGGCAGACGCCAGAAACTTTAATGGAAATGATTTATGGGCATTGAATGGATAGTAGAAGTAGAACAGGTAAAACAACTAGGAATGTCAATGGACAAACAGTTGGCCTGGGGTCTACACAAAATCAGAACAAAGATGGGAAATTGTTCTGGAATGCTTGGCCAAGATTAAAAGATTCCACTCAAGAGCCACACAAAAGATAGCAACACAAGCCTTGGTTCTGGTTACATGAATCGAGTGAGCACTCTGCACCTGCTTTCCAGGCTAGGATGGCAAACAGTTAAAGAGAAATTATTCTTATATATCTGTGCTTTTCATAAAATGCTAACAGTTAAGGAACCGCGAGGAATATATGACAGGGTCAGAAGTACCATCATCTCTCATAACCACAACACAAGATTTTCACAGAAGGTGGTGGGGTGGGTGGGGGTCACTCTGCCCAAACCCAGAACAAAAGCACTCACCAGGACATTCCTTTACAGATGCACAAAGGCATACAATTCACTACCAAGCAACTTCACATCAAGAAACTGTACAGAATTAAAAAAAAAAGAATAATAGAATGGAGTAAACAAAACAAAGCAGCACCACTGAGTATGTGGTGTTAGCATGATGATTCTGTTTTTTTGTTGAGTATATTTATGGTCCAAGATAAGATAACCTGACACTTTTCTATTACATGTATTTTATTAAGCATCATTTTTCTGTTCTATTTGTAAATACATTAGTCACTGTTTTACGTTATCTAATTCCTTACCGTTACGACTACTTTATTTTGTACTTACGTCCATTTCATTAGTTGGAAATTGTCATATACGAGAGTAAAAGCTTGGTTGTAAAATGGAGCACAGTTGACACCATAAGGGCTTCATATGGGTTATGCTCGACATAAAGTCAAGCCAAGATAGAGAGAGGATATTTAAATATATAAACAGTAAAATATATAAACACCATGACAAATGCCCGGGCTATTTTACTGGTGCGTTCGGGATTTAGATATGACGAGAAGTGGCAGACACCGCTGTTATAAAATATTTATGGAGTTGAACCAAATGCCACGTCTTTGGTTGACTTCTATATATCCTGGTACTTCGACGTGGTGATATCCACCCAAATAACACGATAAAGCATGTATTTAAGTTTATGGTACCAAAGGCATTATCCTCCTACGACGTCATGGATTTCCTGCAACTTGATAATGAAGATGTTAAATGTGAGGTTACTATAGCCGCATTTTGAACGGGTCTCACATTCGGTCTAACTGGACATAGAGTCCGTTTTATTTTGTGAGCGATCAAAGAAACCATCTACATCAGAGTTTTGCAACCACCCCTAACTTAACAGATACGGCGCTCTCAATAGACTTCGAGTAACTTACATATATTAATTATGTCAGAGAATTATGAATCACTGCTTACCGATTCACCTGTGTTATCTACATAACGGGACGTCACGGAAGGATGAAAATTTGGTAAAGTCCCAAACTAAATTTATTGTGGCTTTCGGAAAACAGCGTTATGATTCTACATTCACCAACATTACATACTAGTAGAATAAAAGGCAGAAGAAAAGTGTGAATAAAGGAAAAATTCCTGTGATAATCAAAGTACTGGTACAAACCAGGTATGTATACAGAATGCTGATTCAAACCATTTAAGCTCCTATTGGTGGGAGGTGAGCATATATGTATGTTGAATGAGCATTTTACAGTCACTATCTTAAAACGCACGTGGCAGCACATCATTTGGAGATACTTTACATTACATAACAAGTGCTCCAAAGTATCAGGAAGATACGTCTACGTACTACATGATTGTACAGACACTGTGCAAAGGCGGAGGCAATACATAATACCTTAAGATAAGAGTAATCCAGAAAGCAAAGTATTTGAGTGGGAGGACCTTACAAAACACTGTAGCGTAACGGATGTGGGCTAGCCAACACGAGTTTACTAAAAAGGTTAAGGGTGACGCCGCTTTCATGCCGAAATGTCGGGACATTTTCTTGCTGAGAGGCAACCTTCTACAACTCCAGCTGTAAAAGAATACCATTATCTAACGTGCAGGTCTGTTGGCAATACGTGCAGGAATAACCTTTACATTTTTTTTCGTGACAGCTGCTCGAATATCTGTTTTATAAAGATTATTGCCTTGCTTTTTTAAAGGTAGGAGTGTGTAGTGAATAGTCTTTGTGTTGGTCAGATGACGAATTATATCTATCTTTGGCTTTCTACTAACTCCCGAGTAAATAACTTAATAGTTTGCAGTGCCACTTACATCGGCTATAAGTACATGTAGTAGCAAGAAGTAGTTAGTTTCCAGTCATTCTAACCTAATGATCGCGTCTGATAGACATCAAAATGTTGAAAGTAAGTACTTCCTGGTTGTGTCTGAAGAACCTTTAATTTACTATATACTTTAGATTATGTTTTTAATCTCTTGGGTGTAGACAGAAAGGACTTAGGTACAAATATTGTCATGGCTTTTTCATCATCTTGAAAACAAAATACAAAGAAGATGGTAGCCTGGTATGGAGAAAGAGAGAGTCTGATATTTTGATTGAGCGCCTGAGTAATCTGTATCTGTATCTAGCCGATAGCTATATAGCCGGTATAACCGCCATTCGGCGTAACACACCAGCTTCGCAGGCGCGCGGTGCGGCAGCAGCTGGTTATATTACACCGAACGACCCGTCACACCTAGCTTTTGCACATCTATCTGCAAGCGTTCTGTAAAACTACCAAGAGAATATGTCCCTACGTACTGTACTTGGTGATAACAAATTCCACTCTACGATAGTTCTGGGAAAGTAAGAGGTACGTTTGATGTAGTGAGTGTTTGATCAGCGGCAAACGGAAAAATACTTTCAGCAGTTTCCATGTCACGATTGGCCTGTCGTAGTCTCAGTGGTACTTCTCTCATCAACTGCCATTTGGCACTCTGTAGAGGACAGCAGACGGCAAAATGTTGCCATTACTCACACTTCCTAGTGGCCGTCATGGTTTTAAGCACGCGTTTGGGGGTGTTCGGGCATACTTCTTTAGTTGCTCCAACATTAGTACGCGACATTTCCGGGAGAAAAGGCGATAAAAAAAGTGCAAGTCCCGACTGAAATTGAACTTCTGGGCAGTAAAGCGCTGTGAAATGTCCATGACGATGGTGTAATGTTGCTCCGTTTTTAAATTGGTTCCTTTTATGGAGCCCCTGAGCTTATGGAAGTTTCCGTATCATGTGCCCACCAGTGCTGCAAATACCAAATTTTTATGGTGTTTCCATGCATGACACTATGGTCACCCAGCACCTGTGGTCCTTTGGCTTTTTAACCATGTACAAAAACTTCGTTATTGGGTCTGCGTGTTCCTCTTGAGATCGAGAATTCAAGAAACTTTCGCTGAAAAAATAATGTTTACCCTGCGATTACAGGCTTCAATTCGACCAAACAAACTTGATTCAAGTATACGTATTTATTCTTTGAGAAATTATTATTTAAAACAAATGATACCCACTTCTGGAGTGGAATGCTCCACGAAGTACCATTGATCATGTGATATTGACAGTGAGTTTGCGTACATTTTGACATTCGAATTGACCAAGGGTAACAACAGAAGCTGGTTCAGGTCACCGATCATCAATACAGGCAAGCAAGAAAAAGGACCTGCCAGCATTCATGATCCAGTCGGGTTTTGACAATAAGTGGAGTTTTGTTAGGCTCCTTCGCACACTTCAAGCGGGATGGCACGCTGCTTCGCTAGTTTAAAAGATAGTTAAGGTTCTCTAATGCCGGGAAATGGAGTCTGTCGAGGAAGGGAGTGTACCTTGAAACTCCCATCCCACGGTGTTAACTCCAGCGGCCAGGTACGAAATTCTGGGAAGGAGAGATAACAGCAGGACCAGCTGCAATCGACACCTAACAGAAAGGAATTCGAGCTGCCACAATGAATCGCAAGACAGAGCCAGGAAAGAAGACGAAAAGCTGTCTGTTAAGACAAGGAGAAACTGGGTTCATTTTTGCCACACTAAAAGTAAAAACGTGCAAATTAACATCCGAACTTAATTGACGTCCGACCTTCTACAACAGTTTTAATAATGGCGTGGAAAGATAACGCATCGTAGTATTTGTTTTGTTCTGCATTTATTTTGAAGCCAAGCAAAACTAAACAAAAAGGTACGAAAACATATCATAAAAATAAGAAGATAAAGGATACATTCTTCAAGTATTGTGTGGTGGCCAAGAGTTGGTTTTCTTTTTTTTTTAATCAAAGTTTGGGTGTTCTTTAACATGGTTTTTCACATTGTAGTCTCGCTAAAAGTGCAGCATGATTACCCTCCTCCGGGTAACTTTTTTGTTCTTCCGAGAACCAAGAAGTCAGGTTTGTATGGCCAGAAGAACCTAAGTCTTCGTAAGCCTTCCACTATAGCAATAATAGTCGCAATCTTTCTTCCGTAGCCCTTGTTATGCGTACTTGTTTCCTGATTGCAGCTAAACGACCATCTCCTAAGAATCCACGGAATCGTCCCAGAACACATTCCTTAAGGCATAAATAACGGCTTAAGGAGCTTTCGAACGACCTTAAGAAAGGAATCCTCTCGTAAACTGCACAGTGGAGACTTTGCTCAAATGGTTGCTGTCCTTGAGTGTCCTGAGCCTCCAATAAATCACTGTGGCGAAACCATTACTCTCTAATTATACACCTGAGCTTGGCGGAACTTGAGTTTTCGGCATGCTGATATCCGCCTTATTCTGATTGACAATGGCATAAATCACTTACATGGGAAGATGTCAGCATGATATTTCAGTAAACGATCTCCACAGTACAATCAGGTAGAATCAACCACCTGGAAATGTTCATGTCTTTCAGCCATTGCGTAATATCATGAAAGAAAATTTGAGTGTTAATTCAACCAGCAGAAATGCAAATGATGAAAAACCTACAAGTAAATAAACATCATTAGACCTGAAGCATTGCCCGATGACGTTAACCAATGCAATATTAAAATACGTTCTTAAGAAAACTAATGTGAAAGAAAAATCGACTGTTCTCTGTGGTGGCAGAACCTATCAATGTAAACAACCTTGAAAGGTATCACAAATTATGACAAAGTTCCAACACGTATGGCACGATTTTCGTTCTAATTGTAATACATGGTTCACATAGATCTCTAATAATGAGTGTCCTGCCTCGATGTTCAGAAATCCACCGGTGAGAAACCACATCTTTTTTTGTCGTACATCCAAGCCACATTGGTGCATCACAAAGATACCAGCTGTTGAAAGGAGCGTTGGACTTTTTCTCTCATGCTAACGTGACCATGTGACCTTATGTGACATTGAAGCAAAAATGGCAAAGCCCCCTGTACCTTATCAGGTAGGCATACATGGACGTTTCTACTCCATCTTGCATATATATAGTAGGAATTGGTCAGTTGGCTAAGACGTTGCAATACATCCACGTCAAAAGTAAATACGTCCTTTCAGTTGTAGTTGGTAGACAATAGACTTCTATGGTATGTTTAGACCACAGCAGTTGTTCTCATGACATACCTTAAGTCTACCTTTTAGACGATCTACAAGTAATCTCTTGGTAATGTAACCAACATACGAGGCTCATATTTTGTATGCAAATGACTGCATTTACCAAAAGAAGCACAAGCTTCAAGGTGAGGTAAGGCATTGTCAGATTTCCTCTGCAGACCCTATAGAGAAAATATTCAACAGTGACATATTTCAGTTTACTCTACTTGCAAGACAGTTTGAGAAAACACCAAACTTAAATTAACTGTGGGCGCCAGTGAGCGTCATGGTTTACATATAAAGCTCTTTGTCTACAGTAGCGAAGCTGTTGCTCTCGGGTAGGTCGATTCATGATGAAAATTTGCCTAGATATTGCAGTGCTATGGAAATGTCTGTATTTAATTGTAATGATACTTTTGATGCCAGATTGCGTAAGTAGTGGTATTCCACTATGTATAGGCTTTTCCACTCTTCTAATTCCATCATACAGTCTGTGTTCGAGTCGGATTATTTCTGCCGTAACACATATTTCAAAAACCTCTGGAGACACTTGTAAATTTATAGTGCAATGTTTTATGTGTCTATGATATGTTGTGTGTCTTATTAAGTATGTTTATCATGGGCCAGTTATCACCTGCAATAAAGAATAAAGATAAAGAAATGACTCCCGTTCGGAGTCCCTGATTACAAACTGAACTCCAGTGAACCGTACGGATTGCTTCAGACGACACGGACATGAGTAGAGCCGAATCGTCGTGGCTTTGCTTTTAAAAGCTTTTCAGGTGGGTGCAGAGGGCGACTTTGAATGGCAGAACGCCGTAACTAATCCTCTGTACTAGAAGAGGCTTCGCTGATCTTGCCATTGAAAGCCCATTCTGTCGATACAGACGACCACGCGGGGCTCAAGAACACAGACTGTCTGAGTGAGTTTCTGTCAGACGTGGAGGACCGTGGATCAATGTGGAGTACCTCAAGTGTGCATGTCTTGAATGCGTCTATATGTTACTGAAAGCTCAAGTAAAATGGTGCCGAATTGGTGTAGCAGTTAATGTGTTTTGCTATGTTTTTATCATCGCCCAGTTCCTTATTTATTTTTCCCGTGACACACCCACCCCACCCCTCCACTGTACCTCTGGGAAGAGCGGCTAAGGCAGACAAGGCTATCCTGATTATATAAAGAATAAAAGCTGAGAATAAAATTTTTTGATTGATGATTGATTGAAAGATTGATTCTCCAACTCAGCTTCATTTCTTCAATCAGAGAACCAGCATCTCCATTCTTCTAAGGCAAACATAAAACTAAAGTGCTCATGTGATATTGATCTAGTAGCTTCTTCTCAATAAATATAGTAGTGCCGATATTTCAGTATCATTATTCTTAAAGACGTCTGATGTTGGTAATATTCATGATAAAACCATTAGTATGAAGCGATGTATAGCTACAACTCAAGTATACAGTCAAACCTGTCTATAGCGGCCACTCAAGGGACCGGACAAATTTGGCCACTATAGACAGGTGGCCTCTGTATAGAGGTGGCAACTTGTAGATAAAATACCCAAGGGACCGACAAAAAGTGGCCACTATGGACAGGTGGCCCCTCTGTAGAGGTGGCCCCTAATACAGGTTTGACTGTATATGGAGCCACATTGATTGACTTGAAGGTGAAGGTTGCTCATTACCGCTGTTAGCCTGGAGAGTTTACCTTCACAGAATGTGTCTAAAACTGGTGATGCAGGCATTTTATGACAGAACATCAAAGAGAAACAACGACAAAATAGTGACGTGTGCAAACCTAAAAGTAATCATACCATATAAAAACACACAAAAATTAAGTGCACAAAATACACTAGATCCCAGAAAAGAGAAGCACAGAGAAAAGAAATCTGCAGTCACAGACCACGTTGCTGGAAAGAATTGTGTTATTGACTGGAAGGGGGCAAGGGTTATAGACAACAGGCGGATCCGTTGGATCATACAAGCAATCTGTGATGAACCGGGACGAAGGGGGGTACAAGGTCAGCCGCGTTTGTGATAGTGTTCTTGCCGCACAAGCGCCACCTACATCGGCTACAATTAGCGGCAAGAAGCAGAACTCCAGTTAGAAGCTCTAAGAAAGATGTCAGACATCGAAACGTCAGCAGGTGAGATGAAATGTTTGTGTAAAAGAAAACTCTTATGTCCTGTGATCTGCCCAACCTGATGAAATTATTTTAGGAACAAAAAAAATGACAAACAACAGTTATCAGTATTGCTAAGTAGCTACTTTAGTCTAACGCATAATGCTAAATGTATCTTATTGGGATTGACTTTTTAGCGAAACACACATGGATATTCAATAGCAGTATATCAAGCCCACTGTGTGCCCATACATTCTAATAGTACCCCAAGCACACTAACTCATAAAACGATCGGAAATACATGTAAAGAAATCAAATTGATACAGAAAGGCACTTAAATCTATACCATCTACGAACAAAATGAGCCCAATATACCTAGTATGAGCTGCCTTCACATCGGTTTCCCGCAAGCAGTCACGGTCGCTTGTTATGTATCAAACGCCTGCGTTTTTCCTAGAAAGATGGGACGATTTCCACGAACACGGCATTACCATCACCCTGCTGTTTTACAGGTGCTTTAGAGGGCTTTTCGTGCCATCTGTTCTGACAATGTCCAGAAACTTCCCTTTAACTATGCATTTGGAAGAGCAACAGAGGGCACTAAATGAACGCACTGATCATTTAAACTTTGTTAACATTAATTTTATGACACTTTGCAGTACCTACAGACTCTAAACATTATGCCCCATATAATGGAATAATGGTGGAGAATGAGCAGGGTATTGAAAACAATTATATGTATATCTATGCAAACTTTATGAACATTCCATGCGAATGTGTATTATGTACTATATATATTATTGTCATTAAACTCTGGCCCGGTTATTATAAGTTGATGCTTGAATATGTAATGAGACTTGAGCGTGTGGCTCGAAGTTTGTAGAAGTCTGGTGTTCTTTTTCTACTACATGGAGTTCGAAGGAATGCAAGATCCACTAAGATTGAAGAACGCCGCAAGTTCACCAAAAACAAACAAACGAAATCAAACTCATTCAAAAGGGTTGCTAGATTCGATGTAGTAAAACATAATTTTATCAATCACGTCCATCGATATCTGCAAATATAACAAATACATGTGGGAAGTTCCGAACAATTGATATAGCTTGCTACATCAACACGACAATACGGACAGCATCCATCAGGAAAACTACAAGCATTGACCTTTTTCAAAACAGATCTCTAGGGAGTCGGCCTCGTAGAGGAACTTTTGATTTCTGTTGCCGACTCCCATTAGAATGCAGTCAATTTGTAAAGTCGAATAAAGAAATAGATAATGTTAACATCATTTTTGCAGAGGTTAAGTAATGTACTTCCTTGTCTCAACAATCAGTCATCAAAAATGTTTTTTGGCGGTTGCCTATTAAGATGGATGTTTTATAAAGCAATTTTATGCCTGTACATTAAAATATCAAGTGACAATTACAGGTCGAAACACTCGTCTCCACTTTGTCTTCTGCTCCCGCATAAACACAACAGTTGATGTATTTGTTGATGGCCTCACTAGCCTCAAAGTCAAAACAGACCACAACTTATCTCCACTCAAATTGTGGGTGAAAGGAGACTATGGCACTCGAAGAGATCGGCCATTAACAGCATTCTACAAGAACCAATTGCTTGAGACATGTGGCATTGACTGGGAAGGGCCTGAATTGCAGGTTAACTACAATATTGATGTCCTCAGAGATCTGGATGTATCGAAGAGCAACAGAGGGCACCAAAGACACTTAATCATGTTTTTAAGTCATATTAGTTTGCCTGTACATTAAGTGACAATTGCAGGTCGAAACACCTGTCTCCACTTTGTCTTCTGTTCCCGTATAAACAGAACAGTTGATGTATTTGTGGACGGCTTCAATGTCCACAAAGTCATACCACCTCACACTGCCGGCTTGTCGAACTCAAAGACTAAGTAAATCATTTCTGTACCAGGCGACATCTTTATGACAATTATACTCTGTAGACATTTATTCAGTGAGAAATGCATGTTTGTTATATGCTGTCGAACTGCAACTCTCTTTATCATATGTAACTCTATTTAAAGATTCTTCACTTTTATGATGTGCGTTTCGTCCTTTTTGTAATTTGGTTTGAAATTTCAGTTCTGTAAACTGCCAAAACCAAATAAAGCCCTCATCATCTTATCATCTCCTCAACAGACCACAACTTATCTCCACTCCAGTTGCAAGTGAAAGGAGACTATGGCACTCGAGGACATCGGCCATAAATTTAAGAACATTCTCCAAGACCCAATTGATCCTTTGAACTTTTTTAACATCTATGACACTGCAATACCTACAGGCTCTATACATCATACCTTAGTAAGTTACACCATGACTGCGGTGTGATGTATTCTTTTAAAATTAAAATTACAGATACTTGTCAGAAATAACCCCCTCCCCAACATAAGCTCTTCTACGTACCGGTTTAAAACAGATTCGAATGTGCTTGAGCCTACATCCTTACAGTTGATGGAAATACTTTGCAACTAGTTCTTCCTAGGAGTTTTTATTTATAACTTGCTCATTCCATTGTGTCCTTTCTTTGAACGTGTCCCAGCTGAGAATATGTCAAATGTATTGAATTTCTGTGTAGAATATATGTGATTTCATTTCAACCACCGCCGGGCAATAACTTTGGGACGCCACCAGGGATTCAATTAAAGACAAGCACATTATTCAAATCACTAAAGCAGGATAGCTAGGTAAGGTAAGGTAAGTTATGGTACGGTATGGTAAGGTGTGCTACGTGTTATATTGCCAAGCATCGCAACAAGATTTTTTTCATTCACGTTAAAATATAATAGGAATATTAAAGAAGCAGTCCACATCCAGTTGGAAGGTGCGAAGCTGAACCGCAACGATGGCTGGGAGCTGCCCAAGTCCTACTTACCACTACTGCGTGAGAAGGAGGGGTAAGGGGCAGAAGATCCATGCGAGACTCGTGATTAATTAATCTCTTCAACGAAAGATAATTCCATATCAAATACATAGATATTTGCAAATATGGTCCTTATTCTGAAGTGATCTTTCCATTGATTTGAAGGCAATATACATTGTGTTGCCTATTATTGCTGTAAGATGCTTATCAAAGCAAGACCTGGTAGCCAAGTTAATCAATTGCCCAACATTTACAGTCAAACCTGGCCGGCTAACCACCTCCAGACCTCCAATAAACCAAGCCACCACATTCCAAATTTTACATTGTTGAGGTCTTCTGCCAGCCAATCATGTGTCTTATCCATCAAGCAACTGTTTTCATTCCTGGTCTCACTTAATGAAGCTATGACATGAAGTGTGATAAATATAAACCTTATGTTGGTGACACAGTTATTGCAATAAGTAGACCTTAGCATTTCTGTATTTTGATGGTAACCTATTTGGTGGTACTACCATCACATGCGTGCCACTGATGTTTAAGAGATTGTACACATCTGCCGACTGGCTTGAAGCGTAGAAGCCTGGTAGGTTGGAGATTTCAAAATGCAAATGCTATGAAAATGCTGAATGAAAATAGTGCACTTCGTAGTGCAAGCATACACGACGAGTGCCAAGCCCACGCTGGCCAAGCTCCTTAATGACGGCCTACAGAACTGATCTGCAATTCGTACTGGACAGTAAACTTGATCTTAACAAGTCCGAACGGAGATCCACTTGTACATAGGTTGTAATTGTAATCGTCCGGAACTATCATATTTATATTAATTGTAGATTGATGAGCAGATGTTGTTTGTATATATTGTAATCCTGTGAACAGATTAATGTAGTATTGATAACGTTGCGCTAGTTTTACAGAGTGTATAAGTCGGCGCAATTCAGTTTTTACTGCAAAGCCGATGTTTTTATCAATAATAAACTACTACTGTCTGTGGTGCTGAAAGTGGAATAACTGCAGACACATAACTCTTTAGACATATTTTATCCTCCTGTTCTCTAAAAAGGCTCGTTATGTCATTGTCACGATAATTGCACTGATTTTAAGGGAATATTCACATAGAATGCACTCGATCGTCTGTCCTCTGTGGCACGTACATTTTGTATATACCTAGTTAGTAACCTTTTCTTAAGCACAAACCTCATCACCACTTATGCAATCCGGCATAAGAACACAGAGTACGGCATGGTCCCCTACACACAGCCAATGTAGGGCAGAACTGTTTAACATTTTTGTTTAGGTCTGAATTTCTTGTATATACAGTCAAACCTGTCTATACCGGCCACTCAAGGGACCGGACAAATTTGGCCACTATAGACAGGTGGCCTCTGTATAGAGGTGGCAACTTGTAGATAAAATACCCAAGGGACCGACAAAAAGTGGCCACTATGGACAGGTGGCCCCTCTGTAGAGGTGGCCCCTAATACAGGTTTGACTGTACCTACCTTTTCTTAAGCACAAATGCAATCACCTCTTATGCAATCGTAATTTTTTTCATTGTCACAAGAAATAGCTAAAATTATAAGCAACAAAACTTATTGCTGTCTGTATTTTTCAATGGTAGAATTTTGCTTCGACTGCTAGTCTTCAGAATGTAGGGCTAGATATTGACAGAATGCATGGCTTCGTTTTTCATTCATCCATAACGGCAACTCCAGGGAAGAATGTCAGGTGGACCTGGATTATTTCATTATAGGGATATCTATTCAAACACGTCAATCTAGTGTATATTTATGTAATTTAAATAGTATTTGTTTTGCATCATACACCACGATAATAGCGTTACTCTCCCGTCAGACTTATTGTGTTAAGAAAACAAAAAAATCCTAGTATTCAAATTTAGATTATCTCATTCTAGTATGTATACAATGCCATGTAGTTTGAGTATTCTTGTTATACAAAAAATGTATAGCATAGCATAATGATTATGGCTTTAGGCTCTGGTTCAAGACTGATTGTAAATATAAACAGAATTACAGGGATATTTGTATTGTGATGATATACTGAAATGTTTTCCTGCCCGGCAAACCCTGTTGTCTGATGCAACTCCACCCTCTTGTCAACCACTTTCCTCAGTCAATCAGGTGGCTTTTCAGACCAAGTTCTACTTTACTTTTAGCAGCATTGTTCCTCATTCATCCAGACCTCATTCTAAAGCTCTATTCTTGAGTGAATCATGATGATGATTTTTGTGCCAAAAAATCATTCCGCTTTAAGGGCAACATTATCTATTTGTACCGTCAATGCTTTCAATGCGTCGACAATGGAGCACAATGTTAAAATGATCCCACCATGCTCTTTACATGGATGCCGGTGGAAATCCGCGTAAGCCGTAAGAAATGCACGGATGTCTGTCGATGGCGATAATAATACCCATTCAGTATCGTTTGCGAGAAAGTGGCTCTATTAGTCCCCAGCGTGATTTGTCAGGCTTTGTAAGAGATAGTACTCGTCATGATCAGCTAGTGGGAAGGAAATGCGGGAAGGGCTTTCTTCAGAGACAGAACGTCTAAGTTGTCAAGGAAACAAGATGCTTTGATATATTGATCATTACCAGTACATTACATGTTTCTTACTACTTTGGGATCCATGCATGTCATTTTCCCAACTTCAAGACATCTTAGAAAAGCAGAAGTTTCTATGTTTTCCAGTACTATCTTATTGATTATATTTAAGGTAGGTCATGTCTTTTTTACGCGAACGTTATCCATCATTATCTTTATGTATCTTGATCATTGTGTTTGTGCTGAATGTTATTGTTTCAAATGTGTGTGAGGACAGGGATTTTCACAGGCATTGCCCGAAAGTGAATAAAATATGTGAATAAGTCCTGACGAAAGATGATGATGGGAATTGTAAGTAAAAAATTAATGCGTTAAAAATGAATTTTAAAAAAATGATGCGTTAAAGATGAAGAGAATCTTCTTTTGTGTTGATGCGGTGTACCTTTTATGCGTTATATTTTTTAAAATCACAATTTCCTCTTAGCTTGCTAATTAAAACAGCTAAAAGATTTCTGTGTCACACCGGTAGTCTACAGGATATGAATCCTTCCCAATAGTCGCCAGCTACGACCACTGGAGCTGACAAATTTGGCAAGATAACTTCCAGGGCAGCTTTGAAAGACTTATTGGCAATCAGATGATTTGGCAACATTTCTTCCAACGATCTATCACCTATCCGGATCATTTGATGTGTAATATCTAAGCCGTACATGTGCAATTCTGTGTCTGACGCAAGAGCCGATTTTACAGACAAAATTTATCTGAAGTACCGCGTTAGAGCGACAGCTGGTGACGCACGATGTTACAAATTGCCTTCAGTTTCTGTTACTGCCTTTTTCATCATGTACAAGTGTTGGTGGCCAAATGGGGTTACCAGAAGAAGCCGTACCTTTGAAGTCTATGGCGACGTCTATAAGTTACTATAATTGTAATACCCGATTCTTTCTTCCGCCGCCGTCACAGTGTTGGTGGCCAAATGGGGTTACCAGAGACAGCTGTATATTTGAAGTGTATGGCGACGCCCATAAGTTACTATAAGTTCAATACCCGATTCTTTCCGCCGCCGCCGTCTCAGTAGGAGGTCTTAAAAGGGGAAGACTTAATTGTATTAGCAATCATGTGCAAGATAGCTTTATAAACGACCATCGACCATGGAACACAACCCGCCACATCACAGACTATTGAAGTGGAGCGTCTATCAGAGCGTCTCGATACCAGCCTGGCGTACCACCGAGTACGACAACAAAAACGGGAACAATGTCAATGTCTCACAGATGTGCATACTGTTAGTCCGGGAGGGTGCATTATCTCATCCATACGAAGAACTTTGATTGTGAACGCCCCTGATGTACGTTGGTTTTGATGTTGGTTGAGTTACATACAACGAACAGGCAGAGGCCAGAATTCGAAGGGAGAAGCGACACCTACGTAGTAGGCAACGAGGGACGACAACGTCGGCATCCGACGGTCGGCCACAAGCAAAGTATCAAACGTTGGCTTGGTCCGTATGAACAGGAGTGAGCCAGGTGAAAGGTCGATCCCCCAGAACGCCATTAACAGTATTGAACTTGCCGAACGTGCCGGATCGCTGTAGTTTAAATGGAGTAACGACCACTTGTTTTTCTCTGAATGGTCACGAATGGTGACTTTTTATGCCATTATGGTAAACTTTACCCTTTAGTACCTTTAGATGATAAGAGAGATGGACATCTACATGTATAATGGCAGGCTCTAGGACCAGCCCACGTACCACACAGCACTGCTAGCTCCACACGGAGACAGGCCTAGAAAAGGTGGCCTAAACAAAGCTCATCTTCATCTAAACCAGTTGGCAGGCCGTGGCCATCGGGCATCTTCCTCAGCGGTCGCAGAAATAGAGCATGAGCTATACCGATTATGGTCACCAGCATGACTTTTCATGGCACATGTCTTGTAAAACTTTACCCTTCAGTACTTTCAAATGATACGAGAGATAGACATTCACATTTATAATGGCAGGTTTCCATAGAGCATGAGCTATACCGATCATGGTCACCAGCATGACTTTTAATGGCACAAGTGTGGTAAACTTTACCCTTTTAGTACTTTTAAATGACACTAGAGATGGAACTCTGCATGTATAATAGCAGGTTTCTGTAGAGCATGAACTATACCAATTATGGTCAACAGTATGACTTATCATGGTACAAATCTGGTAAACTTTACCCTTTAGTACTTTTAAAGGACACTAGAGATAGACATCTACATGACATTGTATAACTGCAGGTTTCCATAGAGCATGAGCTGTACCGATCATGGTCACCAGCATGACTTTTCATGACACAAGTCTTGTAAAACTTTGCCCTTCAGTACTTTCAAATGATACGAGACATGGAAATCTACATGTTTAATGGCAGGTTTTCAAATGCATGAGCTATACCGATCATGGTCACCAGCATGATTTTTATGGCACAAGTCTGGTAAACTTTACCCTTTTAGCACTTTCAAATGATACGAGAGATGCAAATCTACATGTATGATGGCAGGTTTTCAAATGCATGAGCTTCACCGATGGTCACTAGCATGACTTTTCATGACACAAATCTGGTAAACTTTACCCTTTAGTACTTTCAAATGATACAAGAGATGGAAATCTACATTTATAATGGCAGGTTTCTGTAGAGCATGAGCTTCACCGATCATGGTCACCAGCATGCCTTTTCATGACACAAATCTGGTAAACTTTACCCTTTTAGTACTTTTAAATTATACGAGAGATGGACATCTACATTTATAATGGCAGGTTTCCATTAAGCATGAACTATACCTATTATGGTCAACAGTATGACTTATCATGGCACAAAGCTAGTAAACTTTACCCTTTAGTACTTTTAAATGACACTTGAGATAGACATCTACATGACATTGTATAACTGCAGGTTTCCATAGAGTATGAGCTATACCTATTATGGTCAACAGTATGACTTATCATGGCACAAATCTGGTAAACTTTACCCTTTAGTACTTTTAAATGACACTAGAGATAGACATCTACATGACATTGTATAACTGCAGAGTTTCCATAGAGCATGAGCTATACCTATTATGGTCACCAGCATGACCTTTCATGACACAAATCTGGTAAACTTTATCCTTTTAGTACTTTCAAATGATACGAGAGATAAACATCTACATTTATAATGGCAGGTTTCCATAGAGCATGAGCTATACCGATCATGGTCACTAGCTGGTAAACTTTACCCTTTTAGTACTTTCAAATGATACAAGAGATGGAAATCTACATATATAACGGCGGGTTTCCATTAAGCATGAGCTATATATATTATGGTCAACAGTATGAATTATCATGGCACAAATCTGGTAAACTTTACCCTTTAGTACTTTTAAATGACACTAGGGATAGACATCTACATGACATTGTATAACTGCAGGTTGCCATAGAGCATGAGCTATACCGAACATGGTCACCAGCATGATTTTTCATGACACAAATCTGGTAAACTTTACCCTTTAGTACTTTTAAATGACACTAGAGATAGACATCTACATGACATTGTAGAACTGCAGGTTTCCATAGAGCATGAGCTATACCGATCATGGTCACCAGCATGACTTTTAATGGCACATGTCTTGTAAAACTTTGCCCTACAGTACTTTCAAATGATACGAGATAGACATTCACAAGTATAATATTATGGCAGGTTTCCATTAAGCATGAGCTATACCTATTATGGTCAACAGTATGACTTATCATGGCACAAATCTGGTAAACTTTACCCTTTAGTACTTTTAAATGACACTAGAGATAGACATCTACATGACATTGTATAACTGCAGGTTTCCATAGAGCATGAGCTATACCTATTATGGTCACTAGCATGACTTTTCATGGCACAAGTGTGGTAAGCTTGACCCTTTTAGTACTTTCAAATGATACAAGAGATGGAAATCTACATATATAACGGCGGGTTTATATTAAGCATGAGCTATATATATTATGGTCAACAGTATGACTTATCATGGCACAAATCTGGTAAACTTTACCCTTTGGTACTTTTAAATGACACTAGAGATAGACATCTACATGACATTGTATAACTGCAGGTTTCCATAGAGCATGAGCTATACCGAACATGGTCACCAGAATGACTTTTCATGGCACAAGAGTGGTAAGCTTTACCCTTTTAGTACTTTCAAATGACACTAGAGATGGAAATCTACATGTATAATTGGCAGGTTTCTGTAGAGCATGAACTATACCGATTATGGTACAGTGCCTGTTACGTAATATATGAACGTCGCCCATGGAGGCCATGTAATAACCCGTGAATATTGGATGCGAGTATGCAATAAAATAAAACAATCATGCCCTTATTTGGCGCCGGTGATCATTCTACTATTGACTTTCAGTCAGCGAAAAATAAATATGCTCTTGGCCATGACTTTGGCAGCCTTGGGGGCGGCCTGTTCATGCCAGAACTCCTCTTTGATATATCAGATTTTAACAGAAGCCTTTGCTAAGCCCCAAAGACTATGGCATACAGGTCACTGAATATGCCATAAACATGAAATAGACTTTTTGTAGCTTGATGTTTCGCCTGCTATGCTTACAAATGTGGGTAAGCTAAGATAAAAGCACTTTTATTGCACAAGGATATAACGACATTCGTGTGTCCTGGATATGTCAAGGCGTTGCCTGTATCTATAGGTAATTTACAGCAACTTGAAAATTGTGTACGATCGCGTAGCAATCATTACCGGGTGGTCGTAAATTGAACCATATGTCACATGGACATGTCTGCAAGGGTTGACACTGCTGCGATAGACTTTTGTATTAGTGACGCTGGCTAGACTGGGCAGACATTAACTGACACCAATGGGCTAAACAAGTAAGCCAGGATGTACCTGGCCAAGAGTAACATGTTAAAGCATACATCCTAATTTCTTTGTAGCTATAGCTATAAGTAAGTGTAATTATCTCTAAGTAAAAACTCTTTTTTAATGTTACTTCTTTCACACGCATCTCCAAGTATACATTGCCTCTGTTGATCACTATTCGCAAGCAAAAAGCATTTTAGATATCTAATATAACATACATTGGACCTGTATTATACTAGAGGCTATGTTCGTATATCATACTTTGAATGTCGAATTATCTGAAATACCTGGGGCAACATGTGATATTGAAATTAAGCTCAATCTTTTTTCCAGTAAGAGGCAAAATCTGTCTATAACCAAATCTCCAAGTATACGTTGCCTCTGATGGTCACTTGTTATGTTCGTATATCATACTTTGAGCTTAACTTTCAATACACATGTTGCCCCAGGTATTAGACATAATACAACACTTTTCTACTCGTCAGAGAAAAATCTTTGTATAATCAAAACCTCAGACCGCGTTAGCCTCACTCCGGGGTGCACCATCTCTCCCCCCATCCCATCACATTCCTCTTCCAGCCGCTATTGGCCTCTGACCCTCGGGAATTATCTCTTCTCCCGCCTACTCTCCCGCATTTAGCCGAAAATGGAGGCAAGTTAATAGGGGTCGGGACCCCTGATGGCCAGCGGAAGGCACCGGCATAATAACGTGTTCCGAACAAGATCAAAAGCTGTTACCCCGTAGCTGGCAGACAGACCTGGTCTCTCAGCGAGCCAGCCTGACGTATACCTTCCTTTACAGGTTCAAGAGAGATGTTTAGAATGTGAAATTCCCTATTAGGCCGGCGGCTGTATTGTCACAGGGTCTTCAGATAAAAGAGAGGCCGAAGTTTTAGCACTCAAGCGTGATTTATTCCCCCATTGTCTGGTTGACGTGGGCTGTGCGGGCTTGAGAAGTGGTAGTGAAATGATGTCCTGCCCGGACACACATTATGACAGGTGAAATATGGTTATAGATATAATAGCAGGCCTAAAGCAGGGAGATAATGCCACATGTGATGCTGTAAAACACGGCGGAATATGATGATACATCAATGTATTGCTTATGACTAAGGTTTGGCCCGCACAGATACCGTTAAAAAGCACGCTGAGCGAAAATAATAGGATTCTCAGCTTAAATCACATGTCATATCCTGAATGATGGCTTACACCATACAAAGTGCTGTGTAGTTTAGGAGCTTTGTAAAAGCCCACTGATGCATCTTGCTGCTGTTGTAAAACCTTCACGCTACACACGACCAAAGCGAAGATGCCATGATGGTTTGAATGCCTCATCGCATAGCCGTTTGTACGTTATTCCCTATCAATCAGCAGACTAGCAATGATAAACAAATCCGGGCATAGAAGCTAGACAGTATGTATCAAAACATAGTGTGGATTATTGTTCAAGTTTGCTTTGTAGTGAAAAACAAACTGTAGTTCCATTCATACTTGCTTTCATATATTTCGTAATTTACATACTTATCAATACAGATAGAGGAAAGTCAGTGCATTAGAGAACAACGTTGATTTGTCTGTATACTTTTTGATTTTCGTACGCATAGTGTGGAAATGATTTTAAATGTCAACATTTGCAATGTATCACAGATTCTGTCAATCGCTGCACATTAATTTGCAATTCAGTTGTTTTCAAACTGCCAAAAACAAATAAAGCTCTTATCTTATAACAGACAATTCAGGTCTGTCACTTTTATGTACAGAAAAGAAGAATAGAATATTATATGCATATTTTAGAATAGATAAAACCTATAGCTGTTACCCAAAGTATAAAGTATAGCCATTTCTGTGACCATGAGGTATTTCAATCCTTCAATATCCAATATTTCATAACCTTCCTTTGGGAGATAATGACAAAAGTCTAAAAGAAATAAATGATGATATTTTCTGAAAATCTATGAGCTTTCACGTGAGCCAACTTTCCTGGGCGTGCGATGGATGAACCTGGCACGGATTTGCAGATATGATTTCGACCTGGTGCGGCTAAAATTACGGGTGGGCCATCATTCAAAACATACCCAATATGTAATCTCAGCAATGTTGGCAGAGTATACCATTGACCATGACCCTAACTTTGACAATGACCCTTTCCTCGACTGCACGTCTCTGATGGCAATTCTTTTAAACTATCCGTGTTTATCAGAAGACTAAATATAATGGATATATTTCAGGAGACTTATTTACAGAATGTGGTCAGAAAGGCTGAACACAGTCAGAGAAGTATGAGAAGATACTGTGTTTGATTTGGTGCATTGGATGCAGACATGACCAGAAGACGCACAACGATTACGCCCTTGAGAAGGTCGCTCTGGATATATATCATACAAGCAATGGAGGACAGTGATGCATTGGACGCTATCACGACTCCATACTGGAAATGCTTGACATTGGCAGGCAAGTAAGCAAACAAGTTTCTCAGCTGAAGAGCCATATAACGAGGGGTCGCACGTTGTATGTATAGCGTCTAGTTTACGTGTAATTTGTACTAGATTGATGCAAGTTTTAAGTAGTACATTGTTTCCTCTCAATATTTTCTTTCTTACAAAGATTATTGTCCTCCCATAATTCTATTAATACTATAGAAACACTTTTTCTCCGCAACTGCAATGCCTATTGTGAAGATAGATGTTTTTAATGTATATGTATGTGGGATCTTTTGTGTACCTTTTGTGTTGTTTTTTTTATATACCTGAAATAAAGAATGAAAGACTATTGTATAGACTAGAAGCTAGGTGCCTGACACAATGTATATTACGTCGCCCAACATTGTACCTGCGACAATTGTTGTGCAATAAACTTTGACATCCATGACATGCCACCAGAAGTTCAGGTCGTTCCCAGATCGCCACAAAGATTTGATGGACGACGAGTGGACATTTCCGGCTGCCCAGCTAATCCACTCAATGCCCCATGATATAGCATGCCGTAGGGGATGGCAAAGCATTTAATTACAATCAACAAGACTACTTGTATTCGTATTTGCCAACCCTGTGGATCGAAACATCAGTCTTGACACATAGTTTTAGCTGATTTGAACACAAATGCTTGTAGCAAAACGGATAGAGTTGTGAATGACAAGTCTTACAATATTGAAAGCTACACATATTACATGTGTCCCAATGTATCAAATTCCAGACGATTCCATCTTCATTATTATAAAGATCACGTCGATGAAGATTAGACATTTAGGTATAAAAAGGAAGCATTAAAATGGTAAGGGAATTTCCCTCGTAACCCCTGGTTCGCCTATTGAGTCAGTCAAGCTTGCCTAAGCTTGATGTTTCTGACTTAGGGAGAAGAGATGTTGCCACAGTTACCCCATGTTACCGCTCGCAGATTGACTATGAACATAGACGGTGATGCGGCAAGACGAGCTTCATGCCGTTAATTGCGCCTGTCGCCGGCAGCCATTTTGTTTTTGAAAAGGTTAAAAGGTCATGATGTTCTTTCATAGGCTCATAATGGAGTCTACATCAACAGTAATTAGGCATAATAGGATAGACTACCTTCTAACAAAACAAGCTGATTACGGTCTGATAGCATATTGATCTGCTTCGTTAGTCTGGAAAAATACAAGTAATGCGAAGTTTATAGAGTGACATTGAAACTAAAGTAACTGTCATTACTAGAATTAACGTGAATGACATGGCTAATTAGATAATCAATTCTGATCAGTGTTAAGAGGTTTGCTTATTTAGCCTTTACGTAGCTTGTGTGTACTCATTTCAACTATGACATTAAATCCATAAACAGTCGTTGATTGACCAGTGTACCAAAGGAGCCAATAAAATTATATCATTGCACCGTTAACAAGCTTGAGGTACAACACAATTAAATATGATGCAGTGAAGCCTACAACATCCCTATCGGACATGGATAGTTCTGCTGCATTTAAGTCGCCAAGATGTATTCATTTGAGACCGCCATGTCGAAATGCAGTAAAATACCGCCCACAGTTGATACATACGCGACTTTAGACAAAGTACTCCAAACGTATCTGATCCAAACCAACTCTAAACAAGACCTAGCCTGTCATGTAATATGCATCATCATCATGCCATGTCAATAGACCTCTAGCCACACAGCCTACTACCAGATGCTCCATGCCGAACCAACTACACAGAATGCATTCTTCCCCAGAAATGTGAAGGACTGGAACGGTCGCCCAGCAGAGGTATCACTCAGCACCACTCTAGACATCAAAAATATAGCTCCCCCCTTCCTTCCCGTTCTCCCTCCCCGCTACAATACTCCGTTACTTTCCACGCCTCGCAGTAGACTTTCATACTACAGGCAGCATAACCTTCAATAGTCACATACAATATTCTACAATCATTTGAAAATTACTGTCTATTGGAATATGGTTTTTTGTATAAATATAATGTGACTATTCCTGTAACAGGCTTTACAAAAATTCAAGGAGGCTTCAATCTATTTTCTGTGTATTTGTTTGTGAAATAAGAAATAAATATATAAATAAAATTCCTGGTGCAATATGCTGTTATCGACATAATGTTCTCGAGTAATGGAAAACATTAGTAAGCCTATCTGTACTGCTGTTTATAAAGTAGATCTCTAAAATAGATTAACGATTCCAACTTCCGTTTATGGACAAGTTGCCAAAGATTATACCTGTTACAACCACGTACCCCCCATGACTTTTAGGTTGTTGACTTGTAACTGACAGTAGAAGTTTATAATCGATCAAACCTTTCAAACACCCAAAGTTAGATAACGGCCCATTCATCAACAGTGGAACAAGTCTTATTAGTGCGTTTATCGATCGCAGGGGATTCCTTTTGGTAGCGCTAAGAGGATTAGACTCACCAAAATGCCGATACTTGTACCGCTGTCGATCTGCAGCTCATGTATGTACCAAATGCTGTGTGGATTATTGTCAACTGTAAACCTGTAAGTACCTTTACGGTAAAGGTAGTCTAATAGTCATTTTTAATGCCGTAGGGGCAGTGGGTTGTTATCCACTGTGTCTTGGACACGGTATTGGAAGGTGAAATCCCTTCCACCACCTGTTACCTCGGAACAAAGTCAGGTACCAATTTTTACAGCTGGAACGTTTCATTTCTTTTCGGAACGCAGAAGTAAATTTAATGGATTTTATAAGCGCGCATGAATTTTCGCCTGATTTAAAAAAAAAGGAAAATCAACATGCCGCAATTTGACAAATATATCGTAAATGTCCATCGGTAAAACACCCTGTATGTCGTTAATAGGATTATACATGCACGTTGCTTTGTTTTTGTATTCCTGGCGGCAAGATGGCGTCTACCAGGGGCAAGATGGCGTCATCTAGCCATTCTTCTCTATCCAACTACGTCAGTATAAAATTATAGAAAAGGGGAGAACGTGGTGCATACTGGTATGCGATAGACGTTGGTGAGGGGGAGCTTACAATCGCCCAATTCGTCACCGCCAGTGAGTTCAGGCCGCAGAACTTCTGGCACGTGTTCTCAAGAATTGCCTCTGTCAACTTCTTCGTACGAAGAGAAGTGCGTAAGAGGAGTGGAAGTTTACAGCGGCTTGCAAGTCGACCGGCAAGATTATGGTCATAAAAGAAAAAGAGCAACATAAACAAGTTACACATTTGAGTGAGCATTTCATAGTACCAGCGTATTTAAAGCTTTATACTATTGAAAAGTCTTTGGTATACATGAAACAGAAGTGACATTCCTCTGATGTATGAGCAACCTTTTTATCTTGAAGCATTTGGTAATGTTTAATCCTAGAGTATTTACAATTGAAACTATCTGGTACTCTAGACTGGTACCTTGTGTTGGTTAGATATTTAAAATGGACACACACAGATTTAAATTGCATTTGCAGGCATGTCGCAAGACGTGTAGAAACAAGTGGTGAGGGGATTGTTAGAGATCGCCTGTCTCTGCTGCATGTGCAGTGCCAATCAGACCGGGGACGGCTCCGCTGTGAAGCAACAGGGTAACCTGGGATCCAACGACAGCCCAAGCACATGGGCCTCTCCAACCCACCGATGTAGTTTGATGTATATGATGTGGCCGGCACTTCACATTTGTTTTTCACTCTTTTTTTTTGTTATTGCACTTTTCCTTCACTTAGCCACCGGCCACACTACCGTGCACCTACCTAGTCGGAATACCCCAGAGGGTCTTTGACCAGGAACTATATGGATAGACAGCCATGGCGGCATGGACCGATGGGGCTGCCTGAAGCAGAGCGTACAAGGCTCCCTTTTCCATCTCCACCACAGAGCTCACCCTACCCACCAATCATCACCGGCACCCAGCCTTGATGAACCACTAGATGTGTCCTTCGCCATCCCCGACGTGAGGAGGAATCGTCAGTGATGGACTCCACACCAGAAGACATCACCATGGACAACCCAACCTCGCCGCCGCAAATTTCCCATTCCTAAACGGTCGTTGCCGTCGAGAAGGGTTGTATTTAGAAAGACACACCACCACCACACTGGGAGATAAACATGGCTTCAGAGGAAGACCAGTCGCGTGTGTCAGAACTTCAGGCTGCACGACTTGCTGATCCACCGCCCACCTACAAGATTGTTCCAGCAGAAACACAACGCTCCAATCCAAAAGTAGTCGACAGTCAAGGTTACAAGTACAATGTCAAGCCTGAGGGGCAGCTCGCTAAGGATAGGCAGTGTACCAAGCGAAGCAACACCACAAGTGTTCAGTGACTGTCAAGCAGACGGAAGATGCCCTCCCATCTGAACCCGGTACCGAAACATTCGTCCAAATCACCGCCGATGTCAAGAAACGGGCCTTGGCCAATCTCTCCGCACCCTCCGGCGATCTAGTGAACGAAGTCATCGTACAGTACATAGGAGAATAAGATGCCCCGTACCCTATCGGGAACCCAGCCAACCCATCCCGTATTGTGAACGGACACTGCCAAAAGCTGCGACCCTCATCAGACCCCACCGATCTGGACTTCGAGTTTGGCACTACCTTCATTCCAGACTCCTTCTACAGAGATGAAGTTACGGTAGGCACGTGGAGGCACTTCATATTCGCCATAGATGACCAGTTGTCTAAGCTGGCAGTCACCAAGACATGGTACGTCGACAAAGCATTTAAATTAAGGTGGTCAAGGAACCGTTCAAGCAGCTGTTCGGAATCCACGGATCAGACAGAAGATGAAGCAAGTTTCCCTCGCCCTAGTGCCATCATATGTCATTGTTTCTGAAACACTTAGCTAGTCCGTGTAATACATGCAGCTCATACTGCATCACTGTAATTTGTAGATATTTCCAACATATGTAGATAAATTACAGTTGGTTTAGAATTTCTGTGAATTCATTTTTGCCTGTTAGTAACGGTTAATTGTTAAAGTCAAATAAAACGCAAAGTGAAAAGTCACTGTTTGTTGAGTTTTCTAACACGAAACGTCGCTTACAACAAACAAGCATTCATTTGCTTCGCGTCAATTGAATGCTTTCTTTGTTTTGGTATCGGCATGAAAATATGTCAAAGTCTTAAGTATGTTATGTATTCAAAATCTATTAACACAAAAGCTGCAATAAAGATACTGTTTTAGACTCGTATTCTAAATTGACCCAGACTTAATCTTTTTTGTCGTGTTATCACAGCAAGCAGACATACGTATGCTGCAAATTGTGATCTGCTTAAAATACCTCCGAAAGGTAATATGCTTATCTCACAGTTAGTGGTGTAACGTTAAAAGAAGCTCAAACAGTGAATCACCTTCATGATGTTCTTGCAGCTAACTACATGGTGGAACAGTCGTAGCAATTTTAAGTATAAATTATCCAAATAATAAAGCAAACGTTAATTAAGAAATCGCTCGTTACCACATGTATTGCAATTAAAGTTTGAAATATGGTTATCAGATTGGCCGCGCCAGAAATGGTTAGCTTCACATCCAATATTAATGTCAAAGTGTTTTACACACAGGAAAAGATATCAAATGGAGACTTGTCAGAAGCTGTCGTTTCAATGGTAAGTTCGGCCGAGGAATGCACGTCATCTTATCAGGCCTACTGCAACAGCTACAATATAGAAGCATCCTGAAAGGTGCTCTAAAGAAATTTCTTAGATAGAGCATGTATTTGTGCGGTCTAACGACAGTGTTATACCTTTGTATACAGGTAATGACAATCATCAGCGTGTAACTTTGTAGTAACCTCATCTAAAAGCATAACAAATGGTATGAACGATATCCCAAAACATTCCTGTCCTTATTCTAACAACCATCGCTCTTTTGCCGATACACATTGTCATCCTCAGGCCAAGATGGTAATTGTAAATGTTGCCTCAACTGCGCTTGGTATTTGTCTTTATGAAAACTATGTAACTACTCATTCCAACATTATGTTATAATTGCTCACATAAAATGTATTATTCAAGTTTCAAACATACAATTTACTGCCAAATGGGCAACACATCACATAAGGTCATGCCCGCAATGATCAACATCCCATTCCTGCTGGCAGCAACACTGAGGCAATTACATGTAGCGCCGTGGAGTTCACAAGTCCCTGGGAGCTTACGCCCATTAAAAGCTTGCAATCGACCATCTTTCTTAAGAGATGAAGGACAGTCTTCTCCGCTTCGTGCTATCCCAGATACATAGCAAAGCCTGTGGGACATTTGTTAACCAGGTTCTCTATTAGTAAGTATCTAATCTGCTGTGAAACAATTACTTTAAAAGCAGATCGATACACATCGACCGGAAAATCCTGGAGACCCAAACACAATTCTCCAGCAAATCATCTGCAGTGCTTACTAAAGAACTTTAAGTACGTGACAAATGGTTAAGGCTGTCAACAAAGAGGTACCAAGGGGAAATCTTGGAATATATATGGTTTATCGGGTTGTTGAACTTCCCTGCTTTATATATATAATGCATATATTCTAGGAGTAAACTACAAATGTTCGATATCAGATAAAAAGCGACGGAATATGCATTTTTAGTATCTTTTGTCATATGGAAAACGGTGACTTTGAATATCTAAATACATCCGAGAAAGATGAGATATGCGCAACAGTACATGCTTTTGTCCACAACACCAAAACTGTCTTGGAGGTCCCCACCTTTCTTTAGTTGTTGCAATTTGACCAGATGTATTATATTTGGTAACCGAATAAACGCGCAGGTTAGGGAAAGAACTCCAGAGCCTTTGACCTGAAGTGCAATGACAGGAACACCAGAAAAAGTACTTCAGATCTTGAGTGGTTCCTTTACCCATGGCAGCAGCTTACATAAGATCCCTGGTCTTGTCTGGCTCACTCGTATGATACACTCTGCCACACGACGCTGTCCAGAGTGGCAGCTTCTATCACAACCTTCAAAATGATTTTGTCAAAGTCACTGACCTCTTTTAAACGATCATAAACCTAAAGAAGTAATGATTATACCTGGTTGTTTTATTATCATTATCTATTCGTGTATTTTTTGTTATAGAAATTCTGAGTTATAATTGATTATTGACCCGACATTTCTCCGATCGCGACCTCCTCGACAAGCGGCTAGACGGACGAGTGGAGCATTATTCCACTCTAAATAAAGGCACGAACAAACAAACAAAAAACATGGACAGTATAACTCACGCCCAGACTTCCTCTCTAGGGGATACCATTGCCAGTCTAATGGCTGTAACCACACTGTCAATAACAAAAGTCATAAATAACTTTTACGACCGCAAACGATACCCATTGCAAGACAGACACATTCATTCCTGTTATAGAGCATTGGACACTTTTATGATACTCTAAATCACCATACTGTCAGCTGTTGCTTCGTTAAAGTGACACACGCGGGTTATAGCTTGCTATTAATGTAACTAAAAATCATTGTGATACCAGGGAAGAACAACGGTAATCATATTTGCTCTACTGTAATCTGCATAATAGGATTTGAACGGATTATCCTGCCAAAGGGTGACCGATCTTCCCTCGAGACGCTGTGTTGGCAGACGTACTTTGTCAAGATAACCAGATTACCAGTTGCACAGACATGTATGAAATTTCTATAGATGAATTGAAATGACACGGAAAAGCCATAAAACGTTTCAAATTGGTATAATCGTCTGAGGATCATACTGATGTACAAAAAAATCTATCTTAGAAAGTCAACACTAAAAGTTGTGCACTTAAAAAGCATTTGTCACCGCAAACTTAAATATGATCTAAAATTTATTTTCATGATAGCATTTTCATGATGCACGATGTCGGTAGCTTGAGGGTGAATCTACTCTATTGTATATGAGATGTGCCGATTCGTGTTTATCCCAGTTGTGTTATCATATGAGGGGCGACTCTTTCGTCATTTCATTAAATCATGATATTCCTGAGAAAAATCTGACCGTGCCGGTTGATGATTCGTCTTGTATAATTTGCACAGACCATAATCACTTTTTCGTTGGAGGAAATACATCAAAGGTACAATCGTCAAGGAATCTGCCTGTCTTGTCAAACAGCTTCAAACGATATGTTTGTAATGAATTATTTGTTGGGTAATATTTAATGCCTTACAAGATTTTAACCATCTGTAGCTCTAATGGTAGTGATTGCAGCATGCATTTCGTTAAGTTGTAGGGGGCTTTTACATGGAATTGGAATAATTTTAGGACGATGCCAGCCCGGTCAAGCACGCGGGAACGGACCAGGTACAGCAGACAGCCTTCTCCAGCTAACATTAACGACAAGTAGTATATGGTATATGGTAATAGCCTGCCATTTGCATGGTAGAAAGTCGCAGAAAGTTTGCCTGGGGAAAAACACTTAGTTTGTTGGGTAATGGAGTAGTTAGAAATACTTTTTCTCTGTCTCTTTCTTTACTTCATGCCTGGGGCCTGGCAGTTACTGTCTTTTAAAGATCCATTGAGGAATATTCCTGGCTAGAATTCTCCTGGGTGTTCGATATATTACCAGCAATGGCGATGCAGACGGCTGTTAGCTGACAGATGTTTCCGGTGCACGCTTTATTTTGATGACAGAAAGGGGGAACGTATGTTAGACGTTTATCTGGGAATGGCACATTTAGCAAGTCAAGTTTTCTCGGAACGAAACGATAATGAACCCCGAAGGTGTGAGGGAGTTTACTACAGTTCAAAGTATTGAACTTATTGTAATATTGGAGACGACTAGGTTTTACATCTTTGTCAACATTAAACCAATCTTGCGATTCTTTAGCGATGGCAGCAAGGTAATAACTTATGTCAGGGGATGGCATATTTGGCAAATCAAGTTTTCTCGACACGCACCCACAATAATCTATGAGAGTTTTGGGACACTTCAGTTCGATCTTTGGCAACTTCAAACCAAAACGTAAGCCAGGCGTATGGGGTTGACACTTTTGGCAAGTCAAATAGATGACTATTGTACAATGTATGGAAATTATTCGAGAATGGAGAGGTGTAAACTTTACAGAATTGGCAACTTTTCAATCATCTTATATACAATGTTGCAATTTAACAGTTACTGTGTTTTTCATATATAGATATGCAACAGCATTTTACGCTGATTTAAGTGTTATGGTACGGTGCATGCATGCGCCTTAGATAGATTATCAATGAGGCTTTAACTGCTCGTAAAGCTAAGAAGCAATCTGACTATTGAACCATAAGGAGAGTGGTGTGCGCTGACAACAAAATAAAAGAAATCATAACAGTTCGCTGATGTGTTAAAATTACTAACATTAGCGTAGCACTGTACTAATCCCGCATACAACAACAAGGTATTTAAAAGTAATCTTTTAGCACTTTCTAATAATGCCTTACTATTCATCACTTAACGGGAGCCCATTGTATTCAGTTTTCATAAAAGTGCAAAATGTTTATCATCACTACAAAACGCTTTAAATCCTAATTTCTTCTAAGTTCTACACTTGCTGTACATAATTCGACTTTTCTCCTTTAGGGGAGGGGTTGGACTTGCGCCAAGAAAAATGTCTGTTGTATACCATTTTACACATATTATGTACGTGCTTTCTGTTACATAGATTTTCTTACATAGATTTTGTTACAATCTAATATATCATTATAGAATTGCTAAACTTTCATGCTAATCTAATATATCAATTTAAATTTAAGAAATCATGTCAAAATCAACGTATTTTGGGTCCCGTTCAGGACTGCCATATTGATTGTGCAACAAAGTTTGAAAGTTCGTCAGGGCTGACCTACTATCGTGTCCAAAAATCCGAATGACACCGTTTCAGACGGCGCATCTGGGACAAACTAGAGCGCAACTAACCTGGTCGCGTGCCTGAGATGCAAATCATAAGTTGACATAACCATTTCACTCTCAGTTACAGCAAGTTGATCCTTCTTTAAAGACTTTGGAGGGGAAACTAAGCCCCTGTCGAAGCAATCCGCGTTGGCTGTTTAATGGAAAAGACGAGACGACCAGGCAGATACGATCTACGTTAGTTACAGGTAGGGGAAACTCAGAATGACATTTAGAAGGGGAGTTTGAACCAATGGTATTTGCGCTGTATCACTGTAATAGACCGTGGAGTGGCACAGGTCAAACAGATGGGTTACAGATAGCCCGGTAGGAACGTTTCATCTTGGCTATTAGAAGTCGGGTCGGGATAGGTCGCCGTGTCTCCGATCGAACTGGCTGGGGAGACTGCTTAATCTCCAGACGCCGGGGCGTGTCGGGCGTCCGGTAACATTTTACTCCCAGAAATATTTTTTTGTTTGTTTTTTTTCTATGGGCTTTTGGACGAACAAGGATAATGTGGAACTGTAGTGAGGTCAGTAACTTATATTCACAGTGCCACATACACAGTACAGACACAAGATAAAGGTAGTGTTGTTTTTTTCATTTACCTCCCCGACCGAAGTCAGGTACCCATTTTACACCTGGGTGAAGTGAGGAAGTAATCGGGTCCGGTCCCATTTTACTCGTGCACATTATCTGAACGGCTGACGTAATATTGTTATTGGGACTTGTGCTTTAGAATTCAGGTTTGCAAATTAATGAAGAAATATGATAAAGAAATGTACTGATTATCTATGACGACACTGTCCTTGTCATTCAGTCCAGGTCAGATGAAACAGGGCACACAAAAATCATACGCAAAATGCAAAACATAAAGACTCCTAAAACTCATTTTATACCAAGTCATCTACTTGATATGAAATCCATAGTGAAACGGGATGCATGTAATGAAGTGTCCTGATAGAGACACCTTGTTAAACAAGCCAGTCGCTATCACCTGATAGCCAAGAGGCAAAGAAAGCTGAGAGAACCCCGTACAGCAAACCAGTTCAAGATCAAAGATGGCGGCCGAACGATAAGTGTGTGTTTGGAGGTGCTCTTCGCTACCTTTACTTTCCAACAGAACTTCCAGAACGAGGCGTGTCGGGCGTCCTGGTCTGGTCCCATTTCAAACTCATACACATCGACATGTTATTTTCTCATTTTTATTGTATATATTACTTATAGTATTCAATGTCAGGCTTTTCTTACATTTATTGTTTTTATACTAAGTTTTTTAAATCTTTTTGAGTAGTCGGCCTGGTAAAGGAACTAGCTTTCAATTGCCGACTCCCCTCAGATTGTACCCAATCTGCGAAGTTGAATAAACAAATATGGATTTTCGGAATGGCTGATGTTATATAGTTACAAAAACTTATCATTCATCTGGGAAAGGTCTGTATTCTATTTGACCAAGTATTGATATCTTCGATGTCAGATAAACAATGCTTCTCTTTGGTGCATCGGGTTTTTCCACTCATCTAACATTAAACATTCTTATGTATTATCATCATCATTCTATTCTAGTAGTCTTATTCATTCAACCGCAATAACTACAAAAAACTGAAGACGTCTGTGTCTATAGATTTCACAAACGTTCTGGAAGATATAATGTGCAGAAAAAGGACGAGGGTGAGAGGAAGTCATTCCAGGTGTCAGAGCAACAAGTACTGCTCGAAGGAAAGCGACAAGTAGGGTTCATATTGCTTTGTCTAAAGAAATCTTTGCTATAGATCTCCATACTAAAATCAGCGGTTTTATACTCATAGTACTTGGAGAAAACACCTACACAACACTGCCACCGATACGATAGAATTTCAGATCGTAATATTACATTCTGTGCAACAAAAGAAAATATACTATTTTTTCTGTACAATCATCACGCAATGAAAAAAAAATGAAAAAAAAATAACATGCGATCTTGACTAGCAAAGTTCATCAGATTGTAAGTTAAATAATAAGTCACAACACTGTTTCACTAATATTTGTGACCTCTGTACTCTATTGTTCAAAATGAATTAAAACATTTTTTGAACAAACATATTTTAAAAACCGCCTAGTACATTATGGTACAGGTTCATCCCCAAAGCTAACGTGGCGAACTATGGCCTCCCGCCCAGTTTAAGTACCCAGGTACGACCATTCAACACTGTAAGGCGAACCATCCATCCTCGGGTAATCTGTAGACACGTTTCCTGCTGGCCATCAGGTTTCCTGTCAGGTTCTGCGCTTCCCTCAAAGCAAAGCTATTAACGGCAGAGCAAATGGACGTTACGGTGCGCGCACCTCATTCAGAATGGCCTCGCAGTAATGAGGAAGTCTGCCAAACTTTGGCATCAGTGGATGTCTCTTTCGCCGGACAAACACTTATCATTCGTGTAGAAGACGTCTAGTACTATCCCTCTTCTTAAAGGGAACCTAGTCGTTGGAACACGTACCTGGCATGTATTCAGACACGTTCAAATTGAGTATAGGAATAGTTATTAAAGTCATGGGACGTCAACTTCCAGTTTCTTGTGAACCCTAACTAATGTGGTGTAGCGACGCTCAGCTCTATCCCTCTTCTTAAACAGAACCTAGCCGCTGGAACGTCAGGAATTTTTATTCAAACACGTTCAAATGAAGTATAAGAGAAGCTAAAACTTCCAGGTTAACGCAATTCCTATTTCGTTGTGAACACCACCTCATCTAGTGGAGTAACACTCAAACTTTGGCATCAGTAGATCTCTTTCGCCGGACAAACACTTATCATTCGGGTGGAAGACCCCAAGCTCTATCCCTCTTCTTAAATGGAACCTATACGCTGAAACACACGGCATGTTTTCAGACACGTTCAAATCGAATATAAGAAAAGAAACTTCCAGGTTAACGCAATTCCTATTTCGTTGTGAACACCACCTCATCTAGTGGAGTAACACTCAAACTTTGGCATCAGTAGATCTCTTTCGCCGGACAAACACTTATCATTTGGGTGTAAGACGCTCAGCTCTATCCCTCTTCTTAAACGGAACCTAGACGGTGGAACGTCTGGCATGTTTATTCAGACACGTTCAAATGGAGTACAAGAAAAGATGAACTTGCGGATTGACGCAATGCCCATTTTGTGAGCACTACCCCATCTAGTGGACTGGCACCAAAAAAACTGTTGTCTGCTTAAACGTACGCAATTCTCTACGTCATACAGATATGATTTATGGTAAGGCCAGTATGTTTGCTTAGAAAATAAATACACTGTGGTTACAAGAAACAATATCTATGTGGACCAAGTATTCATACCATTTTACACCACCTGATATCAAACGGTGTTTTGTATTTAGTTGTGTATGCTAAGCGTTATGAATTTTTGACAAGATGATATGTATGAAATGATTGTGTATTCAACCGCTTTGGCTTCCTTGGCATTTCAATTATTTGGAACTGGACATCGACTTTGGACGTCAGTAAAACTTTGTTGAAACGTTGGTCTCCAGTGAGAAATTTATCTCTCCGACTATTAACTATAAAGTTGACTATGTTAATTGCCTTAGTGTCGGCGGGAAGGGAGCAATCTCTTCTTTACTGGATGTCAAATGTTAAAAGAACACTGCAGATGTACAACTGTGTTATCGTTCCATTTCGAGCTTATATTTTTCATGGTTTGTACATTTGAACATGTGCACAAGTAAGGAAGCACTTATCCGCCGTTTAAATTCGAATCTTAACCAGCATTATAAAATTCCATTGTATAAATCCATTTAGAACAATTGAAAATAGAAAACAATAAGAAAATTACCTTTGCCGACCAACGAAAATGGTTTGAAAAAAATCTTTATCAATGTAGATCATAATAAACCATCATTAGGTCTGCCAAACTTTCAAATATTATGCAGAGTACACAACATTTCGTTGCAGATTATGTATTGAATTAAGTATACACTCTGTCTGACAGGGACGTAAAGTCCAGCATTGACGTCATGACACTGAGGAAAGCTACGAGTCAGACGACGAGACTGATGACAGCTTTGTAACCTTCCATAAGAAGTTACATCAGAAGGCGCTGACCATGAACTTCTCTGTCGGCCGGCAGCGTGACAAAGACAGGATGTGGAATGCATAGTTGCAAGGATCCTGAGCATGTTTGGAAGCTTACCAATTTATAACTAGGTAGATCAACATGTGCCAGCCTGAGGCCCTACATGTGTTGAAGAGTTAAAACACATACGATTGCTAATCATTCTACACTTGATACAGAGAAAAATTTAAATCTGATTTTTCTGTCTTTGATCTCTTCGACCAGAACATCATGCTTGGCAAGTCGTGCTCTCTTCGTTTCACAGCTCTAATGAAGTCCTCAAGTTATTATTGGATATATCTATGTCAACTAATTGTGGAATTGAACACCTAGAGAACAAATTGGTCATATCTTTATAATGTAGTCCCCGCATAAGTGGAGACAAGTGGGAACACCTCAATCAAATACAGGTGAAATCAGACATGTGATAATAAGAGATGCAATGTAGTTTTAAAAGGGTACGGAAGCGAGGGCTGCCTTGCACACGAGACATACGAGACGCACGTTGCGAGGGCGAGAACCAGGAAGAGAAGGCGAAGAAGTTTGGAGGGGGAGGTGGTGTAAAAGCTTGTGCAAATATTTGACACCCACCCACCCTGCCCAGTTTTTAAAACGATAGGACACTGGAGCAGAGGATCACTCCGTCAGTGCGTAAGTATCCCACTTACACGGTCACCCGATATCATTCTCTATACATAACATGTGTGACACCTTCTGCACTGGAGCGAAGAGATACATGATTGAGATAGAGACAGATTAGCTTATATTGTTTCTGTTTCACCTGTTACGCACATCTATAACTTGGCGTTGACGGGAAGCTGCGCCCAAGCTCAGTGGAAGACAGCAAAGATATGCACCTTACCAAAGAATTCGAGAACTCAATTGACTAGGAGCAATAGCAGACCCAACAGCTTACTCCCAACCTTGAGTAAGATATTGGAAAAGATTGTACACAATCAAGTTGGCATTATGTTACTCTAAATAATACAATTACAACCCACCAGCATGCCTACCGTCCTAATCACTCCACAAGTACGGCCTTACTGAGAATGACCTATGATTGGTCTAATGCTTTGGATACGGGAGAGTTGGTGGGTGCAATGTACGTCGACCTGAGCCCTGCAATTTATCTAGTTGATCATGCTATCTTATTAGCCAAACTTAAAACTTACGGTTTTAGTCCAAGCGCTATGTCATGGATTAGTAGTAACCTTCCGGCTACATAACAAGCTGTACATAATGATGTCAAAAACTTTGATATAACTATTTTAACAGCAAGACAACTGAGGTCGAATCTTCTTGGGTTGTCGAAATGTATTATATGGTTACATGAAGTTCTGCTTCTTCGACCTGCTCAACAACCTTCTGGTTTATAACCTGCCACAACAGACGGGAGAAATGCCACAAACCTTGCTGTCACTGCAACAGTTCAGTGTAAAAGCAAATTTGACAAACCATGTCAGGATCCACGCAGGCAAGAAACTCTTTAGCTCCAAGATCTGCAAATGTCTGTTACAAGCTGCAGGAATGAAGAAGGCAGAAGCGCTCTTAATGTTCTGATTGCTGGGAACTATCAGTTTTAATAAATAGGTAGATCAGACTTAAAGCAACTATATGTTTACCTCAATGCAGATATATCCTTCATAATACATGTAGAAATAGAAGAGTAACTCCCAAAAATTGTCTGAAAATTTAAAAGAAATTGAATACTGTATGTCTTATAGACTATACTGTATGCCCTGTAGACTATTGAAAACTGTCTTCTTTCTGTAGAGTTAGCGCCACTATGTGTTTACGTCACTGCAGAAATTCTTCATAATAGTTCCACCGAATTACGAGGGGCATTCAATAAGTAATGCCCCTGACCCACTTCCAGTTGTCTGATCTAAATGAAATTTTGCATGTGTAATGAGTCATATCTCTATGGGTTATGTTGCAAAAAACAGCTCTGAACTAATTGTGGTTACTGATTTACTGGTGTTTGAACTGAGTCAGGTGTGAAATGGACCAGGTGTGAAATGGAGCAAGTTGAGTGTCGCGCAGTGATCCAGTTTTTGTATTTGAAAGGACGCACACCGAAGGGGACTTTTGATGAAATGAAAAAAACTTATGGTGATGATGCCCCATCATATGACCTTGTAAAACGCTGGCATCCTGAATTCAAACAAGGTCGGAAGTCTGTGGAAACAGCTCCCAGACCTGGTCGTCCCTCTTCTGCCATTGATGAGGCATCTGTCGGAGGACCAACCTGGGATGTCCTACAAGAACGGTGTCCAGAGCTACATCAAATGATGGGAGAAATGCAAAACTCTGGGTGGTTCCTATGAAGAGAAAGACTAATAACTGTGCCAAGTTTCATTAATCTCCTGCTATGGAAAATGGGTCAGGGATATTACTTATTGAATGCCCCTCGTATGTGTTCTCCCCTGCTGTTTAACTGGCATGTAGACTTCGTAGAGTTCTGGCTTTCTTAGACGGCTTCCATGTTTTCACGTAGTTCTACATCTTCGTCATGTTCAACAAGCTTGCTTATTTACTTGCTTGCTTAAGTCGAGTCATATAACCTGACAACGCACGGGAGGAATGCCACAAACCTTGATGTAACTGCAAGAAACATTTTAGTGTAAAAGTGAACCTGAAAAACCACATTCGTATCCACGCAGGCAACAAGCTCCAAGAACTGCAAAATGTATCTATTACTAAGATGCAGGAATGAATAAGACAGAATCGCTCTCACTGTTATCATTGCTGGGGACTATCAGTTTTAAGGGATTGGAAGATTAGACTTAAAGCAATATGTGTTTACGTCAACGCAGAGATTCTTCTTAGTTGTTTTACAAATTGTATATGATGAATAGTCTTCTCCAGACTACTGGAAACTGTCCCTCTGTTTTAACAATATTTTTTTTTATCAATTCCGTAGCACAGGCAGCCAAAGATTGGAGGTAGGCGCGTGTTTGTTAGTTTGTTCGTTAGTTTGTGTTGGTTCTGGTTTGTGCGGCAATGAGACAGAGACAGCTTATGGAACAAAGTGTGGGATAATCCTGGTAACTAAGCAAAAAGTAGTACCCACTCAACTCCCAATGAGTCGTGCCATCTTGATTCATAGGTAGATGTTTTTCAATGAATGTATTTACATCATGTCTGTGAAATGCGCAATATTTAGCTACATGCAAACAAATTACAAGTTTAATATGTAGGTCGCCCTTTGCAAGAAATGTATTGGTGTGGTAATTCTTTTAATCCATCAAAGCAGTGTTCAAGTGATTCTTAGTATTTCGATGTACATGGAGGATAGCTCATTAAGCGATGTACTAGCGGGGGAAATGGGCCGCGACAGCTAGTCTTCGCGCCTCCTGAACACACGGCTATCCTGCAGAGTGGTTTCATGGCAATAAAACTAAGAAGCTTAACATAGTGCCAATGCAAACTAACTTATCCCTGGAAGCTCTTCAAGCTTTTGTCGAGATAACAACATAAGATAGATTTGTCTTATAAGCCAGTAAAAGAGATTACACCAGGAAAGGGATCCATTCCATTTTTCCAATATTTGTACAAATGTATATGGAACGGGACTGGCTTGGGAACAGCGTGCGGACCATGGATGAATGGAAAGTCTCCTACCAGCCGATCCGGACAAACAGCGACTAATTATAAGAGGGCTATCACAATAGGCTGAACAAGAAGGGACACAGTACAGCAGACGTGGTATTGTGATGGCACGTTCTTCGTAGTCCGGCCACCCTTCTCCCAATTGTTTAGCATCCATGCCTACAAGCAGGTTCCGCTAGTGTTTGTACTGATGAGACAAAAGGTAGAAAGGAGACTACAAAAAGGTAACTATAACGTTGTATTATGATTTTACATTCATTGTTTAATGTTGATAAGATATGCAATGCAACGTCTGTTTTATCAATGATTATAACACAACAGAAACTGTTCTGTCATTATAGGTGTTCCAGACTGTGAGAGACATGCTGCCACGTCCACCCAAGGTCGAGCACTTTGTAATGGACTTTGAGGACGACATGCGAGCCGTGCGGTCCGTGTTTCCAACCTGCACACGGAAGGGCTGTGGGGTCCACCCTGACGCGGGCCGTCTACAACAAGATTCAGAGGCTCGGTATGTGCACAAATTTATCACTGTGCACCTATGAATTATTTGAATGAATTCATGTTTAAAAACTAGTATATCATTAGATACAGTACAGATGTTTTTGATTGCCATTTCTAAGTATCTTTTTATATTGTATTTCAACATAGTCTATCTCCCACGTGCACACAAATGTTCTTCTTGTGAATGTGACAGTCACTTCCCCACTATGGCAAAACTAATACTAAGACAATGAGAAGTGTAATGGACCTCCTAAATCAATGGTAAGAAGACCAGAAAATTGCAAGAGGTTCGGGAAGCAGCTCACCAGCTGGAGGACCAACAGGAAGCCGTGGTGCTGTAGGCTTGCAACATGGAAGTGTGAGTCATGGATTTTCTCTTGTCCGTAAAAGTTTCAAGAATTCTTGGAATATGTTATTCCATTCGAAACACAGACATCCAAGTGTTTGGGGGCATGCGTTCATAGCGATACGAAAGTGGAAGTCCATGGACTAATGTGTGGGATTAGCCTGGTAAGCAACATGTGGAACAGAGCAAGTCAAAACTAATAATTTGTTACGTTAAAGGAAAACTGTGTAAGAAGAATTTGCATTAGTCACCCCACTGCTGTAATGTAAACAAGTAGTTATGTTCCACCGCTTTGGCTTTTATTTTTGCTGGCCAGACACCTTCAGCCTTCGGAAACAGGAGGAACATGTTTGAGACCTGTGAGAAAAACTTCAAGTCAAAAAGTGGACTGCAAAAACACATCACAGTCCATCTCCCTCACAAATCTTGTCAATGTGACCATCACTTCCACACTATAGCAAAACTAATACCATCACAAGGAGAAATACCATGGACCTCTTAAATCAATGGTCAGGAGACCAGAAAATTGCAAGAGCTTCAGGAAAAAGTTCACCAGCTGGAGGATAAACAGGCAGCCGCGGTGCTGCAGGTAGACACCATGATGTGCCGGAGTGCATCTATTCACTTCAGTTAACGTTGGGCAGGAAAATGTTGGCACAACTACTCCCCGCAAACACTACCAAAACCTAAACGTCTTGTCAGAAAAAAAAGAATATTAACTCGCAGTGCATTTCTAGATGTTGATTTTGTCTTGCTATTTCATATGCCTTGTATATTTATGTATGCTGTTATTATTGAAATGTTTATTGTACCGTTTACTATTAATAGGGA
The DNA here is from genome assembly GCA_019207045.1 of Branchiostoma floridae x Branchiostoma belcheri. Taxonomy (NCBI): domain Eukaryota; kingdom Metazoa; phylum Chordata; class Leptocardii; order Amphioxiformes; family Branchiostomatidae; genus Branchiostoma; species Branchiostoma floridae x Branchiostoma belcheri. Next base: position 3,393,848 of record CM033030.1, read on the forward strand.
TTTGTCAATACCGACCGAAAGAGGCAATATGACCGAAAGAAAAATTCATTTCTCCTCCAAAACCAGAAATCGGCCGTACAAGAGGAGAACCTTGACCTGGCTCAGCAAGTCTTCAAACTGCAGGGGACGATGAGTGGAACAACGCTATTTACACGGGGAATCGAGTGACCATAGCGGAACACAACGCAAGAGGATGACCGATATTTTTCACAAAGCTATAAACAAATCTATATTCATTTGGAACAGTATGCCACAGGACAGCCAGTTAGCTAGCAAGAACACGTTTAGACAGGAGCTTCCTATGCATGCAAATCGGGAAATGAATTTTAGTTTGTAAATTAACCTTGAGCCTGGTAGGTTGGAGAATCTAAAACTACATCTGTAATTTAGACAAAAAAAATAAAAATAAAAAGATATTTCTTAAAGCAGAACCCAGTTATTGTAATAAGTAGACCTTAGCATTTCAGTATTTTCTTAGTAACGTTTTTGTTATTTCCATCACAGGAGTGCCACTGATGCTGCGTCGACTGCAGTCATCAGCCAACTGGCTGGAAGCGCAAAGGCCTGGTTGGTTGGAGAATCTAAAACTGCATTTATGTATATGAAAAAGGCACCTCTGAGATCTACCAGTCTCGCTTAAAAAGACGCTATGATAAGAAGTTTGGTACAGATATGCGTTGTACAGATATAAGCCTTTTGTTGGTGACACAGATATTGTAATAAGTAGACCGTAGCATTTCAGTATTTTGTTGGTAACCCATTTGGTATTTCAAATATAGGTGTTCACCTCATGCTCAGGAGACTGGTGTCCTCCAGGGGGTGGTTTAAAGCCAGAAGCCTGGTAGGTTGGAGAATCTAAAACTGCATGTATGTAAATGAAAAGGCACCTCTTAAATCTACCAGTCTCACTTAAAGAAGCTATGATAAGAAGTGTGGTACATATATAAGCCTTTTGTTGGTGACACAGTTATTGTAATAAGTAGACCTTAGCATTCAGTATTTTGTTGGTAACCTATTTGGTATTTTTAGTACAGGTGTTCCCCTAATGTTGAGGCGTCTGGGGTCCTCTGCTGGATGGCTTAAGGCCTAGGAGCCTGGCAGGTTGGAGAATCTAAAACTGCATCTATTATTATTTAAAAAAAATTATATTTCTTAGTGCAGCTTACACTAAACCAGGACAATACCTGAATGTACTGAAAGTGGAACTCTCATGTTTTATGCTACGGGTAGCGTTCTTCGACAAGATAATTGTACTGTTTACTAATAGTATAGCATTTACGGATGTATATATATATATATATATATATATATATATATGCGATGGCTGTTATGATTTGCATTTATAACAACATTTGTCAGGCCTTATAGAGACTCGATGACGCAAAAAAAGTTATAATTCTATAAAATAATCTCGAGATATGCAGTGAGAGTAGGAATAAGCATCATGGCAAGAGAGACATTCGACTTTAAGGTAGTTACGGAATTTCTTGCGCAGCTGGAACATGATTTTGAAAGTTTGTGACATGTGGGAAAAACTTCAAGTCAGAAAGTGGACTACAAAAAAACATCACAGTTCATCTCCCTCACAAATCCCATCCTTGTCAATGTGACTATCACTTCCCCATCATGGCAAAACTAATACTATCACAAGAAGAAATTCCATAAACCCTCTAAATCCATGGTAAGGGGACCAGTAGATTCTGGCAATTTGCTTTCGCGCATGAACTTGCAAATAAACTTTCTGTGTCGATGTGGTCGGAAGTCTTCCACGGTGCGTACAGAAGTGTCGTGGACCAAATCACGCCTTGGATCACGCAAAACAGACAAATTTGACATAACGTTGCATAACTATATGCCCGTAATCTGAAGCAATAATACATCAGTTAGACAGAAGACACAGTAGGTGTAAGGATATTGTAACTTAGCAAGTGAGGAAACTCAACCTTTCTCCCTCACTTCCACAGACTGGTCAGGAGATGCCTCGAAGTTGAGGAGCTAAAAGAGAGGTTCGCAATTTTAGAATCCGGCAGGTTTTGGGTCCCTGTAACTATAAGTAAGAAACTCAACCATAGCCCGTCTATTATACAGCCTGGTCAGTTCCACCTAATAGCGAAGCTCGCAATTTTGGAGTCTGGCGGGTTTTGGGTTCCATGTAACTGTCAGTAAGTAATTCCCTTTATGTTAATGTTGTACTGCTCACACACCGATGTATGTTTCCATTTTGATGACATTTTTAGTGTAAATTTACATTTACACAAAGAAATCAGGACTTCAGGACACCAGAAGGTTTCTCATTTAGCTGTATTTTGCATTACTTCTTGTAGTTTACAAATCCAGACTGCAAACGATACTGCACATTTTTTCAGTTTAAACTAACTTCCGTCAACTTGATATAACTAGATACCCTGCTTCCAAAAACAATTGATATAGCCCCGGATAAAGATAAACCTCTTAAACATAACTTGTTTGATATCACATGACCCAGTTACGAAGCACTCTTTTTTCCAAAGGTGCCTATTACCCCTATACAATTCATCACGTTTGTGAATGTAGCGAGGGTGATTGACTTTCATAACTAAAAGGGCCAGATACTGTAGATGCCTTTTTTTCATGCATGCACACAAACCAAGGCAAGAAAACGGATAGTAGACAACATGATGGTAAACCACAAATTAAATTTCAGGCATTTCCGAAAACCTTCTTGGCAAAAGTAACAGCAATAACATATTGTGTTTACAGCGCAGAGACCAGCAGATAGCTGGCTAAACCAGTCGGTATGGGCCCTCGAGGGACAGGTGGCTGATGCTGCAGATAGGAATGTTATTCGTGAGTAAATCTAGTAAATTTTAAGTGACAAGACGCCTTTGAACCGAATGACCTAAAGTTATAACCTAACCCTGACAGTAACCTGTACCAAATCGATTCCCATGGTACAGTACCGGTAGGAAACCCCACTTCTTAGCAAAAGTAACATTAACATATTGTTCCTACAGCAGAAAGACATCAAGTCTCAACAAGCACGTGGGTGCACTAGAGGGTCAAGTGGCCACGCTGATGCTGCAAATGGCAATGTTGATGGTGAGTAAGTCTATCAAGTTTAAGTTGATAATAAATTCGAGAGACAAGGCGCTTCACCGAATAACTATTTTCGTATAAACCACTGCTAACCTGTACCAAATCGATGTTCATGGGACAGTTACGGTAAACAGTACACAGTACTGATACGAAGCACTACTTCTTGGCTAAAGTAATAACATTAACGTAGTTACTGTGTTTTTACAGCGCAAAGACCAGGAGATTGGAGGTCTGCAGCAGATGGTGGGAGCCTTGGAGGGGCAGGTCGCCACACTGATCCTGCAGGTGGCCATGTTAATGAAAATCTCTTCGGGATTATGCATTCGAGGAGCAGGAAGCGGCCCTGCTCTTGTAGGTGGGAATGCTGCTGGTAAGTCTTAGTTTAAGTTGATAATTACAGACAAGACGATTTGCCGAAGACTATTTTCATTGAACCCAACGCTAACCTGTACCAAATCGATTTTCACGAATTTTACAGTACCGGTACAAAGCCCTACTTCTCAGCAAAAGTAACATTATAAGTATATTATGCTCACAGCGGAAAGATCAGACCATCGCTGACCTGAACAGGCGGGTGGGTGGATTGGAGGGCCAGGTGGCCACACTGATGCTTCAGGTTGCAATGCTATTGGTGAGTAAATCTATAAAGTTTAAGTTGATAATGACAGACAAGACGCTTTGGGCCATATAAGCCAACCCTAACAGTAACCTGTACCAAATCGATTCTCATGGTACAGTACCTCTAAAGTCACAGTACCGGTATGAAGCTTTACATAAGTAACAACAATTACATATTGTGTTTACAGCGCAAAGATAAGGAAATCGCAGCCCTAAATCAGCGGGTTGGTGCCCTTGAGGGTGAGGTGAGCACACTACAGGGCAAGGTAGGCGGGCTCCATGGCCAGGTGGGCACCCTGACGTTACAAGTGGCAGCGCTCTTGGTGAGTAAATTTATAAAGTTTAAGTTGATAATAACAGACAAGACGCTTTGGGCCTGAGAAATCAACCCTAACAGTAACTTGTACCAAATCGATTCACATGGTACAGTACCGGTATGAAGCCCCACTTCTTTACATACTAAAGTAACAACGCCAGCTGGTGTGTTACGCCGAAGGGCGGTTATACCGGCTATATAGATACAGATACAGATACAGAACTATTACATATTGTGTTTACAGCGCAAAGATCAGGAAATCGCAGCGCTAACCCAGCGGGTTGGTGCCCTTGAGGGTCAGGTGGGCGGTCTTCAGGACCAGGTTGGCGGGCTGCAGGGCCAGGTGGCCAACCTGATGCTTCAAGTTGCTATGCTCTTGGTGAGTAAATCTATAAAGTTTAAGTTGATAATGACTGACTGAATGGCGAATTTCATATAATTTTTCAACAAACACTCATCAATTGGGGCAAACCGATTTTCATGGTACAGTACCTCTAAAGTCTAAGTACACAGTACCGGTATGAAGCTTTACATAAGTAACAATAATTACATATTGTGTTTACAGCGCAAAGATCAGGAGATAGTGACCCTGAATCAGCGGGTTGGTGCCCTTGAGGGCCAGGTGGCCACCTTGATGCTCCAAGTTGCTATGCTGTTGGTGAGTAAATCAATAAAGTTGAAGTTGATAATGACAGACAAGACGCTTTGGGCCATATAAACCAATCCCAACAGTAACCTGTACCAAATCGATTCTCGTGGTACTGGTACCAGACCCTTCTTTTTTGCAAGAGTAACAGCATTAATATAATTACGTTTTCAGTGGACAGACCAGCAGATAGATAGTCTAAACCAGTCGATAGTGGCCCTGTTGTTGCAGGTATAAGTCGAAATGCTGCCTAGATCTAATTAGATGTGTCCAAATACCAAGGAGTTTATGTTTTCCTATATCAAAGACACTGGAAAGACTTGATTAAGATATTGTAAGCGGCTTAGAACAGTTGGGACTGAGTTCCGATGATCCTTCTAGCATCATAAACGTATTGGTTAATGATGGAGCGGACGATATGGGTGATGTGTCTGTGCATAAAGAGATAGGCAGACAAAGCCTTTCCTGACAAGGCAATCAGACTTTCTTTCTGTGAAATCAAATCTTCTTTTATGCACGATGGAAAAGAGGTTACGATATGAGAAGAACAAAAAAAACTCGGTCCGTTCTAACCGACCATTATTAGAATGCATCGGAGATGAAAATGACTCCGGATCCCCCACTGTAATATCTTTGGTGTTTTTTTTTTGCAATGTAGAAAGTTTGCATGAGTCAAAGTGATGATAGTAGAAGCGCAACGTTGTAGTGTTTTCCGTGCAGGCGTTTCACGGAGCGAAATCTTGATCGCTTCATCAAATTGTGTCCAAACTACTTTCCAGAGCGCCGGTGAGATGTACGCGATGATTGATGTGACCGGCGAACATTCGCACATCATACCCATGACGTCATACCCATGAAGCAGCTGGAAAATTGGTCAGCACTGCCGATGGAACACGTCGTGTTCACCTAGTCCAACAGAAAAATGCAAGGGGAAGTGATGGTTGAAGAAGGTAAAATTCTAAGATAATTTCACACATATTTCGCTTTTGTACAACTTTGAACCGCCTGGTAGATGCATTTTAATTTATATCATTCAATTAATCACTCGTTATTCATTTTATAATTAACGTTTTGTTTGTAAGAAGCACCAGTATGATAAGAAATTAACACGATACTTGTCAGTTAATAGGTTGGTTTATGTTTATTTCTTTCATGGGATGTGCAATGCTGTGGAATGATTGCTGAACGTATTAAGGATGTCCCGGACTCACTCTGCGGATTTGCAGAATTTCTGACAGCTCGATCCTTGCGACCAGAAACGGGTGGGTCAATGTTTATTTCCTGAACCTTTCACGATATCAATTCCCACCAATTTTCTGTCCAGATCTTTTTGATGACAGCGAATGGAGGGCAGCAAAATGTAGGGCAGGCGAAATGTCCCATGCATTCTATTTCCGGGAATATCAGTGAGTGAGATTGACTATAAAACCCTGCTTCTGACCAATAAAACTTAGCCACTTCAAGAAAGAAGAACGGACCTCAACGTGCCTCAAGTTTGCTAGGAAGCTAGATCTGCAGTGCTCTTTAAGGATATCAACGACTTTCGGCAGTCTAGTAGCGTGACACAGATGTTCAAATACCTGCAGTGGCCAGTGTGTTTTTATTATAATTTTGTGTCTTTTGTAATTTTTGTAGCAGACACGTCTGAGTCAGCCAGCGCAGAGCATGAGTCTGGGGTTCACGATGCTGGAATGGAGCGACTCGCCCAAGACCTGTTCGGCTGCAACTTCCAGGACCTTGCAGACATCGACCAGGACCTGGCGACTTGCAAGACAGAGGCCCGAGACTGGGAGAAGGATGCGACTGTGTTGATGCAGGAACTGCAGGAGAGTGGTGACAAGGACGAGGAAGACTAGGTTGAAGTAAAGTTCCAAACCTGAACTGTCTTCTGAGTCTCATGAAAGACAAAGATACTATGTGCAGAAGAAGGACTGAGGGAGCTGTTGAATGTGTTTGACCAGGCAGATGACAAGCTAAGCACTGTTTGGAGCCAGAGGACATGTACCCCTGGATAAATAAAAATAAACAAACAAGAGGAGCTGTTGAATGTGTCTGATCAGGCAGATGACATGCTAAGTACTGTTTGGGACCAGAATGCTATTGGTGAGTAAATCTAATAAATTCTAAGTGACAAGACGCTTTTGACTGAATGACTAATTTCACATAACCTAACCCTAAACCTGACAGTTTTAACCTGTACTAAATCGATTCCTATAGTACAGTACTGGTACAAAGCCCCACTTCTTAGCAAAAGTAACATTAACGATGATTCGATCTGCACGGAATACGCCTCAAACAGCATTCATAAAACAATGTGACCGGCGAGCATTCCGTACGCCATACCCATGAAGCAGCTGAAAAATCGGTCAGCACTGCCGATGGAACACGTCTTCTTCAACTACTCTTACAGAAAAATGGAAGGGGAACTGATGGTTAAAGAAGGTAAGTTGATAATTTCACACATATTTCGCTTTTGTACAACTTTCAACCGCCACGCAGATTCGTTTTATTCAATAAGTCACTCGTTCATTCATTATCAACTTTTTGTTTGTAAGAGGCACCAGTATCATTATAACAAATACTTTGAAGAATAGTTTACTAACAAAAAACCTACAAGAAAGTGTGACGAAAGTGGGGAGCTGACACAACAACCATAAGATGTATTCGATGATAATGCATACATGTATGTATGTGATACATCGCCGAAAGCTAAACTCTGCATTTGAATTTGTTATATATGGTTGGCGTATTCTGTTATATCTGGTGAGGCGGTGTCGGTTTCATATGTCCCAATAAATTGATGAAATTCCTGAAGTAAAGCAGTACAAGGCATAGCAGTAAAAATTGTGATTAACATCCGCACTCATTTTTTTTACAAATCATTTGCGCAAAATTATTGCGAACGTGCAGGAACTTATTGAAAATGCTGCAGGTACAACTGGGGTGCTCTATAGTTAGGATAATAAGATGCTCAATAGATTTTTCAACTTTGCAAGGGCCACGCAAGGAAAGGTAACACATACAATATAATTTGTGACGTGCTTTAGAACCACTGGCTCTATACTTCTAATGCCCTGTTGATCAAAGCACAGGCGATTGACTTCAACACTGTACCCGTTGTGGCGTGCTGGGCCATAATGTAAGAACTAGCATGGCAGAGGCTGAAGTCTAGTACCAAGTTTCTTTTGTGCATTCGTGTATTTTCATATACTGTTTGTGTACTTGTAAAACCGATCCAACATGTTTATAGATACCCATTTTGCTGGATCACGTACACATCTTAAATTGAATATTTTCATATTCTGCTTGGATACTTGCAAAACTAACCAAACAAATTTTAACAGCAAAGGTTGGAGTCAAGGTGCAATAACCTATTGTGCATTCGTGTATTTTCTTGTTCTGCTGGCATATTGCAAATGGACATGCACATTACTTTTATAGTCTTTTGAACATAAAGAGTTGGAATGTAAGGTATAAGATCAACATTAATTATTTGGGGCGCTTGTGGAGTGAGGTTGTGGTTATTGTACCACTTTAAGATAAAAGTAGTTAAATACATAATAGTAATTGTTATTAGAAATGATAATACCTCGCGTAAGTGTCATACGGGCCAGTGAGATCCTGAAATAAACTTTTGACCAAGTCATACCGTGGCCTAAGAGATTCAAACCAAGGAGTGGTCAGTGTAGGAGTTTGTACAGTATCGATGATTAAGATGGCCAAACACACACCTTACTCTCATTCAGTTACTGAGTGAGACCTGTTGAACCCACTTTTTTTTTCTCAGGACCGTAATCAAAACACAACTTTCATTTCTCCAGGCCTAACATAACTCTTGAATGTTTGATTGACCGCCAGGCAACGTGTGTTCATTGACAATAGGCAGAAGATAGTGACTTTACTGGACAAGTATTTACAAGCGTTTATCTTAATCTCATGCAGTTACTGACCTACCAACCTTTTTTTTTCTCAGGACTGTAATTAAAACAACTTTACTTCTCCCATGCATAACATAACTTTTGTATGTCTGATAGGCCACCAAGCAACATTGACAATACATTGACAATAGGCAGAAGATATACTGACTTGTCTTTACAAGTACTTACAAGCGTTTATCTTACTCTCATGCAGTTACTGACCTAGCAACCCTTTTTTCTCAGGATCGTAATCAGAAACACAACTTTACTTCTCCCATGCCTAACATAACTTTTGTATGTCTGATAGGCCACCGGGCAACGTCAATACATTAACAACAGGCAAAAGGTACTGAGTCTCTTGGACAACCTTCTTTCATATAGCCTTCAGTGGTTGTTTTTCTAATATAATGAATCATCTGTCAGTAAAGTCACCGATGGAAACAGATGGACAAGAGGTATAAAGAGGAGACGGCACACCCCAGGCATCATCCCCCATATGGCTTCCCTCCGCAACGAGCCAGAGCCTCAGGCATGCAGCTGAGGAACTAGAACTTGTTCTCTGTGCCAAATGCCAGAACCGAACGACTGAGAAGGTCTTTCGTGCACGCAGCGGTTAGACTGTACAATGACTCAATTCCTTAGCAATATTTATAGGTCTCTTGCTAGCCTTCCGGTTGTCTTTGTAAACAGGCCATGCAGTACTGGCCAAAAGAAGGGACAATGGAAAGGTATGTTTGTTAGTTTTAGGTTAACCTGCATTGATATGTTGTGTGTTTTGATGCCAAATGTAGCAAACCTTACTCAATTCAGGAAGGCTACAACTTCCTGTCCATGTAAGTTTGCTTGTGTGAAATAAATAAACAAATAGATTTAACCCATGCATCCTAATATTTAATCTAATAACCAATAAGTATGTGCTTTAACTACTTTCACCCACCAGTTCCAGGCATAATTCATGCAAGGACACAGGAATATTATAGATAGTGGGAAAAGATTCGGCAACACCAATTTGCAGGACAAATAACACGGCATTTGGAGCTCGCACAGTTGTACAATCCCCGATCAATATATAACACGGATTTTAATGTGAAGGTGACGAAAATGAAATATGCTATTCTAGAGCAAGATTATCACCGTTAAAGTCAAGGCTGATACCTATTCCCTCTGCACACTCCCTTGAAAATTAAACCCGGGTCTACCTGCCGTGTATTCCCACCGTGAAGTCATTTATAAAGTAGTTAGCCCACCCAGTCAGTACTGACATCTCATCTCAAACAACAGCGACACCGGGTAACGTCACTCGTGCGAACGTGGCGGGAAAACGGCGCTATGTGAGACGCAAGACAAGGGATAGCATCACTCGTGCGAGCATGGCGGGAAAATGGTGTAATGTGAGACGCACGACAAGTCCAGTTCTTCATCACATATCCCATCTCGCTGCCTGGGTGTCCCGTCTAGTGTGTCAATACTTATATTTCCTGCCACACGTGTTACCTGACACGGCGGCCAATTCTAGCTACTTAGGGGAGTGACGTTGAGAAAAGGAAACCGGAGAAGACACGGTGAACCTGACACCAGGACACAGTTGAATGAACTTCTGCAGTTAGAAACGTACTGCCGATTTCTGTCATATTCTGATCCATGGTAGTCAGTGGAAGACTACAAGACTTCCAAGATATTCATGGAACAGGTATAATTATGGACATGATTAAGCACTTGAACAATACAAGACAGAATGTATTAAGCTTTGTTCACCATTTAATTACTGCATTGTTGTTAACTAGTACTGAAAAATATTCTTATTCTTAACCCTGGCCCCTAGGCACCTCTCGATCATGTTGAAAGGCGACCATAACGGCCGAACAAGCCATCGAGATTAAATAAAGGCTTTGACTTGACAGGACCGTGTGTTCTCGCATTTTGCTTGGGAAGAAGGCCGCTGGTTGCTGCAGTAATATAAAGATGGTCGCAAGAGGTTGCTTCGTAGCAGATCATCTTTTCAATGATTTACAACTTTTAACTATCAAAATACGGATATAACAAGAGTGGGCATTTTTACATCAACAGTGTAGTCAATGTTGTAATTTAAAATAGCAACTGATTAAATCATACATGAAATAAATTTGTGTCACGCATGAACAAACAAAATAGAAGATTGGTTTTCGGCATCTTGTATTCAACAATTCTTCGTATGGAAATACAATAAGCCATTATGAGCCAGAGTTGTACAAAAAGTCTGCAAGAGTTACCGCTATACCCTTGGTTTATATGCTCTAGGATACGTTTTGCAATTAACGCGACTGTATAATGGAAGGGCATTGGTTCATCGTCAGAGTATAGGTCATGCCCACAGCACTTCTTGTGTGCGACAGACCAGTGCAGTTTCTCACGGACAGCCAAGAGTGCAGTAGCGGGCAAGCTTACACTAAACACACAGCTTCAGGGTTAACCTCTTACCTGGCGAACATGTAGTTATGTTTCGCCAGGCCCCCTAATAAATGAAAAAATGCATGGTAAAGATACCAATAAAAACCGCTGTCAAGTCCTGCTGAGATCAACCAACAAATATTATGGATGAAAGCAAATATTCGTATTGAAGGAAAACCTATTATGTATACTGCTTTTGCTAATGGGCATGTATTATTTGTAATGATAGTTTGAACAATGATAGCATGATAATGTCATATAATGAATTTTGTTATAAATATAGTCAGCTATGTAATAACTTTGCCTATATACAATTGACCGCTGCAATACCAATAAGCTGGTGATACCATGGAGAACGCTATCTCCCGTGGACGTACGTCTTCGAATTTTACAGATGTCGATTGTTTTCAATTTGCATCCAATCTTTTCAAACTTAAAATATTGGTCCACATTGCCTGTACAGTTTTGCCGCATACATTGTGGATGTCAATAAAGTTGTCTTGTACGTGATGCCCCCCAAAAGTAATAAGTGCGGTATTTCGTACATGTCGAATTTTACTTTAAGTGGTCCAATGTTTGTTTGCGACCAAGTAGGCTAAAAAGACCAAGCACCCTGGGCCGAAGAACATCTGGACTCGTTTACAGCATGCTCAGAGAAATTGAACTAAGATGGAGTTGTGCTCTTTTACAAACAACGCACGACGTAACACATGAAAGAAAACGGAGAATAAATGATAAAGGGCTCAAACACTGGTGTGTTACACACAAGGGTGGTTATACTGGATATATAGATACTAAAGTCAGGACTGGCATAGCGCATTTATGGCCCCAGCAGCGGGAAATTCGCACACGCAAACATCTATTTTCTGGTGCGGTAATTTTTTACGATTATACATGTACACACCGTCTCAAAGGATATTGCACTACCAGAATTACCAGTCGGAGAGAGAGTTGATGAGTCTACCGGAATTGCCGAGTCGAGTTGGTGATCTGACTCAGGTATGTCCACTTGTTGCTTTAATTATGAAGAGAGAAATGTGGAGAACCAAGATTGATGCGCAATATGATTTCTTAGAAATTGATTCAAACTTTTCAAACTAACAAGAATAAGACAGACTAACCCATCTATAAATGTTCAACGAGGAACAGTAATATGACTTCTCAAATTGATTCCAACTTTTCATACTAACAAGAACAAGACAAACTAACCTATCTATAACCAGGACTGGTATTGCATACCTATGGCACAGGCAAATTAACGTGTTCAAACTTGAAGCGACGAGAGAACCAGGAGTGATCCGTAATACGACTTCGTGGAAATTGGTTCAAACTTTTCAGACTACCCTATAATTGTTCAACGAGGAACGGTTCAGCTATTTGGCAACTATCAGAAACAAATTCAATATAGTATGAAAAACGATACAGAAGGCATGGATTCAATTTCTAACATGAACAAGATTTGTTTTCATCTATTTTCCTGGCGCTGGCCTTTTACTCCAGCAACAGCAACTATCTGTCATGATACAAATTTGAAATATGTCGATTATTTTGTTTACATGAGTGTCCACTTAAATGCAAAATCCATTCGGGTGTAAGACCATTCACCTGTGAAATGTGCGACTATAGATCAGCTCAGATGATGTCAATAACGCGTCACATGAGGATCCATGCCAATGCAAAGAAACACTGATTTTTTGTGGGGACTGTGGAGACAGCACACTATACAGCAAGGACACCACAGGACAAGGGCCAGGGAACCCGCTCAAGTGCTGTATGCGCAAAAACCATACTTATTTAGGTCACAAAAACAAACAGCAGTACAAATGTGGCTTAACTAAACATATTATCAATCAGGTTGTCAAAATCTTCTGGCATAGCTGTGTTGAAGCCATTTTAATTTTTTTTTGTCCATTTCCTTTTTTTCTCTTCCCTTTTTCACCAAGATGGTTAGCTAAAGCTGGGATTCACACAATCAGCGTCTTTTGCTCGATGCCTTTTTACTACTCTTTAGCTGGTTTGGACTTTCTAGAGGCTCTGATCCTAGCGAGGTATCGTTCCCGCTCAAATACATATTTGAATGTTGGGTACTGTGCGCTGTGTGTAAGCCGTAGGTTTGTAAAGCGTGTTGCACATGTAGGTGAGTCACTGTGCGCTGTGGGAGGAAAGCGTCTCCTGTCTCCCTAGGAAGGTTAAGTAAAGTTCATTGTTCAGACTTGAGCTCATAGACAAAGTGTCGTACCAATTGTACAAGTCGTAGATTAGATTGCCCTTATTATACAAATATTTTATATAGCTTATGGTATTTGTCCTAGGGCAAGACGGACGGGCATTCCTTCAACACCTGAGCAACCGTTCTGCATTCCAAGACTTGCTGGTGTGAAAGGTTCGTATCTTTTTCTGCCATGGTCTCAGTCCATAAATTACTGAAGCACATGGCCAAGAAGAAAAGGCAGATTACTAGTTTAATGAGTGCGGGTACGCTTCTAGGACCAAATGGAACATATTCAAAGCACAAAGGGGAGAAGATGTTCCATCCCGTCTATAAAGAAATTAATCAAGATAGCTAGAGGAGGATATACCAGTTCGTTATCTATTAAAACGGTAGTAGTATTGAGTGGGTCGTAGCATTGATGTGTACTATAAAATCAGAGCCAGTTTTAACAGGGAGTTCTGTGTGCGTTCCCCATTTTTTTTTTTAAATGACAATTTTATCTCAGCCAAGCACAATCTCCTCCATTCTTGTTCTGCTTGTGCACATCAGCATTGGCGAGCTCTCTGGCTTGCCGTAAGTACTTTTTCAACTCCTGCCAACTACAGCAACTGGACAAGTACTCGATTCGCGATCAGGCGGTAGTCAGTGCGAACTGTTCCTGTGAAACGATCTCTGACCGTTGTCTAGCCCTCCAGGCCGATAGCCTCGCTCACGAAAACTGTCACCAACCCTGGCGGGACCACGGGTCTTCTCGACAATAATCCCTCCCCACACAGCTCCTTACACCGTTCAGTTCATACACAGCCTTCTCGGAATTTCTGGGGTTGTCAAACTCGACAAAGTTATATGAACAAGTTACCAAACATGTACAAAATGTACACTACTTTGTAACAATGAGCACATTCAAATCTTTCAAGGTAAACCAGGAAGTAATGTCACCAAGGATGCTTGCTGAGGCCTGGAGGAATCTGACTGCAGAACAAAAGGTCAGTGGTTGTCAAACTCGACAAAGCCAAAGCCATTTTATAAAGCTGATTCCCCTGATCCCCCCAAAACTCCTTACTGCATTCTACAAACTTATCAACAACCATATTGATATGACAGCACTTGTTTTGTTTTGTTCTTTCAAACCAGCCCAGGGCCTCACCCGATGGAGCCACCCAAATAAGCTACAATGATAATTTGCAGTGTATTCTAAAAGCACGACTAAGCTTTGAGTGCAGTGCCACATTGCCAAGGGATGAGATCAAAGAACCAGATGCTGCTGACGACACATTGTCTCCACATTGCTACAATTTTGACTATAATTGACCTGTCAAATTAGTGGAGAAGCCCATCTATGCTTAAGATATGAAGGTCAGCTAAAATTAATTGCATTTAGTCTGGAAGTATATTATTAAGCAGAGAAAAGTAAAATAACCAGCGAGGGGAAAACCCCTTATATATCATAGCAACAAAACGATTTTAATTCTGAGTAAAGAATAATGTATACCCATGTGAAATGTCGGAAAAAGTAACGTATTACTGAAGAGACTTGGGGAAGATTAGCCGCTTAATGTGTAGAAATTGCAGTGCTCACGAGGAAACGACAACGGGAAATGTACACTCAAGAAAAAGGCATAGTGAGAATGAAACCACGTGCGACATGTTGCCAACTAACCAAGCGGACAACAGTCCGTATGTCACGGTAGCATTGTAAATCAATTTTTTTTATGTGACCGTTTTATCGTGTACTTTAACAAAACACAGTTATTCCATGTAACCTGCATAACGAGAAAGCCAATAAAATGGATCGTCCAGCCAAGCCCATCTAAGCTACACTGTACCAGCCCCATCAGTGCAATACTGTCCCCGAAGTCTGGGTTTCCAAGAGGCTGATCAGTGAAAATTAAACCTGTCTACTTCGACCCCGAGCCTGCTGGATTCTCCTATTAAAGTTTAGTATAGCAAGTTAACCTGGACAACTATGTTTCACAAGAAACTTACAAAGTAGCATGAAAATTGTAAATCTCATATTAAGAAATTGATAGTACAAAATAAACGTCACGGTTTAAACTTTGAAACAAAGTTGAGGCCGAATATAGCGGGGCGTTCTCAAGCATGCATAACGTTGTTAGAGAGGCGTCCTCAAGACGTGTACCGTGGACAACCACGACCAACGTAACAGTAGACTGTCGCAGCAAAACAAAAATGAGAACTTCCCTTATTGAACGAGATACGGTAAGCACCAACACATAGGATCATACGAGCGAGCGACGCTCAGTTTGGCTGTTCATTGACCAAAATGGCTGCAAGTTGAGACAACAAAAATGGCGGACGCCATTTCGACTCCGACCGGAACTAAGAGTGTGGCAGAAATATGGCAATTTCTAACATGACGGCTTTATCCAAGCAAAGCACAATAAACACAAAATCTCCAAAAACGCCCGAGCCGAGTTTGTATATGCCAACAGTGCTGTATCACCGCCATACGATGGAACAACGTCACACAACTGACAGACATTCCAATGACAAAATGGCGGTAATCTTCACGAGCCACTCTGTGCGGACTGGGCAGCGAAAAATGCAAGAAATGCAGAAAATAACAACACATAACCGCACAAATTGCGTCCCGCAATACCTCAACAGTCTCACCAACATGTACAGAGGGTTTGGATAGCGCAACTAAGCTCAAGGGATGCCACAAAAGAGTACACAAACTTACACACCACACCACAACACCAGCGTTCCAAATTCTGCCAAGTTTCGTGTCTGGACACGGATTTTCTTCTCCGCATCACACGCAGATTTTTTTATATCCCTCCGCGGTACGCTCTCAGCACCATCCATTAAACTAAATGTCGCACAGAGAACAAGTATACCGTTTTAGACCTTTGTTAAACCTTTTCAGAAAGATTGTAGTCTTTCTAAAACGTTTTTCAAGCTAACAAAGTTGGACACAAACTTAGCACTTTTTTCTGCTTGCACCTGAATACTGAGGAGATACGGTCTGCCTAACGTGGGGGTTGGCGGGAAGCCCAAGCAGGCCGAAACAAGTTAGCTTCTTGTATGGCGTTTTGCCATATGGTTCAACCTCGGAGGAGTTTCACGAGACCAATATGCTTGCGCGCATGCCTTCCTCGATAATCTATCCAGCTGACTGTCTCTTAGAAACTACGAGAAGCACTTCAAGTAGTGTCGCTACTCTTCAAACAGACGCTTGGCTGGAAAATAGTTAAGTTACATTTCCCGGATAGGTGGATGTCAGCAAGTCTCCTAATACCTTGCCCTAGAAACACTGGACAACAACCCACCAACCATTTGGCTTCAAAACGGCTATGGGGCTACCTTAATCATTACATGCGTTTCAGAAAGACAGTATAGTGACGTCTCGAACCACTGGAGAGGTATTTTCTAATCTCCAAGCAGATCCTACGGTAGCATAAGATAGTATCAAAATCTGGCAGAGGAGTGAAGCCGGTCTACTAGTGTGTATGTGCCCGTCTGACTCGGGCCTTTTAACCGGCTATACTCCTTTGCCAGCTTTGATACCATCTTATGGCATCGTAGGATCTGCTTGGAGACTATTCTTTTCCACCGGATAAAATTATTTCGGGGTGTCGCGACCTTTGTCTGGATTAGGGGCATTTGGAATAATGGGACTGTTGAACTAACCCGGAGACTTCTGGTCCCCAATTACCCCGTACCAGATATCGTCTGCCACCGTCCGTCTGGCACACCTCGGGTCACGATGTCTGACCTCGCGAGACTCCGTGAGAGTTCCTGGATCACAGCCGAACATGGATCATCGTCATCCACATTGTCGCGCACTGGCTGCACGGATGTCCTTGACATTGATACCTTCTAATATATATAGAGAGATAGGTAGATGGATAAATGGATGGATGGTTGGATGGATGGATGGATGGATGGATGGATGGATGGATGGATGGATGGATGGATGGATGGATAGATAGATAGCTGTTCTCCCAGCAGAGATTTCACTCAGGGATTTTTATACGGCTGCCTTATTTCCTCTTTAAAAATTATTGTAGAATAGATTCTTTCCAGAAACAAAATAAACGCGTTACGACATATTTATAACTCTCCATTGACATACACCGTAATTACAAGTTACAACACATAGAATGACAACAAAATACACAATGACATTGAATAGAAAATTATTCAAAATTTTACAGATAAAGTTCACAAATTGTCATATTACTACGTGATTAAGATTCCTGTAGGTAAAGAGTCCTGTAGGAAATGGATATAAGAAACAAGTTACACGCTGAAATTAAGTAGAAATTCTTCATATTTTACAGACGCCATACATATAAATGTCATAATCGGAAAGTTGTATGCGTGTTAGATTATTGTATATAAGAAATTTGTATATGAGAAATATAACCTTGAAGGTGATGCAATATCCTATTTCTGTATGTATTCCTAAAATGTCAAGAAAACCTTTTGAAAATGACAGGAATATACGAGAGACAGTGAGTAGAGGACAGGTTTGAAGAAAAGCACCTGCAGGCATAGTCTCACAGGAAATCACCAAAAGTAAAGGTAAGTATAATATGATCTATGGTGAAACAATGCGGAGCGTGGTCCCGTCGCCTGCAATTACTTACCAGCCAAAAGAATCGTTTAAGCAACTGAAGCAATCAATGACTTCGTGTCACGTGTGGGTAATTGCTTCGTCAACCGGTGAAATATCTTTTTATCTCGGCGAGGTGAGGGTAGACGGTCGTATTTCACAATTAGAAAACTGCGCGAGTGAGAAGAAGTATCGTCTGAAACAGGGAGCATCTAAGGCCTCTATGCCCGAGCGCGTGATATCATGTTCTAACAGTGATTGGTTACGTCGTTTCACCCTTGCACTGCCTGAGGATTCGAATGTTTGATATCATGACTTCGGAGCTACTTCCAGAAGTCTTAGGTTCGAATCTTTGAATCCCTGACTTCATCTGAGGCTACTGCCCGAGGTCATGGGTTGGAATCTCTAAATCTCGAGATCTGACAAACTGAAGATATTCCTCTTTTAAGAGGACGTGCTTATAATTATGACTTTTCTTCTGTCAAACATTAACATCGATTTTTCATTAATATTTTTCTATTAAAGTTTAAGACCACGACGTTTTTTTACAAGTGTTGCTTGCGTGTCAGTTTATCATATATAACATTTCTCTACGCAGCTCGATTCACCTTGAACCAAAAAGTTTTTATCCAACATAATTTCCCTCACAAAGTACTTCGGTATCCCTTTTCAGAACCTCCATGCAATCATACATGAAGTGAAAAATTGCACCACCTTCCATCTAAAGGGTACCTTTCTTCGATCGTAGCCTTTCGAACGACACATTCTCTATTACAGCAAAGGTCTACCCTGACGCAAGTTCAGGTTCAGGTTTGCCAAGCGCGTGTCGAGAAGACTGAATAATAGATGTGGAGGCGACCTTTAAGGGTGGCTTTTTCATAGGCCAAATATTCCGGCCAAAGGAATCGACATTTGTGGAAAAATGAATTTTTATTAAATCTCGATGCGATATGCTTTGTTGTGCTTTTACATCTGAAGATGAACCCGCCTAAATGTCACAGAATGACCATATCTTTTATTGGTAAACGTGAGCAAACTGTCGTCATACAATTGTGAGGAGGGAAAAGTAGGTAGTCCTCGTGTGCTGAACTTTGTTCGAACTTCGTGAAGAGTACATAACTGCTGTTTTATTTACTAACCGCGTTATTGGTTAGCTAGTAAAGGTAGTTCCCAAGGTAGTTTACTTAAAGTATACTAATGATATGTGACTGCATGTTATTGAAAGGGGACAAACGGACAGTATAGAACAGTATTTATTGTATTATTATTATTATTATGATGATGATGATAACGATGTATTATTATTCTTGTATTATTGTACTATGTATGTACCTTAATATGTATGCTGCACAACATCAGCATCTTGCTGCGTGGTGCATGCAGCAGAATCTATTGTCATGTTGCCATTTAAATAAAAGTAGACAGTATAGCATATGTCTACTGTAGTCTAAAAGCTAACTCTAAACCACATAAACATATACATATACATAATTTAACAGATATAATAGATACCAATTCGCGGTCAACAGCAGCAGGCAATTTTGCACAATTACTTACATCGTAAAGCAAACTCAGCACGCAGTACACAATAATCCTGTAACAAGAAGGGGGTGAAGGACCCAGCGTGCATTTGCCTCCGATGTCATTGCTCTCCGGCACCCTCCGGACTTCAATTTACCTCATGAATCACAGACAATTCCTAATTTCCTAAAACAAGTAAGGGGGGGGGACCGATCGTGCATTTGCCTCCTGTGTCACGCCACGCCCTGTCCAACTTCATAGCTCTCCGACTCCATCCGGACATCAATGTTAGTAATGTTACTTCATTCATGAACTAGACTGTAATATCCAACACAAAAATTGGCCTCACACAAATTTTCGACTGAACAGCACCAGTCTTTGTCAGGAAATTAAGAATCCACATTATGCAGATAGAACATATGACTGGGTGAGCAGGGGATCATAAGTTTCGTCTATGGCGCTCGCCGTCTCAGTCCAGGGATGGTTATAAAGCTTTGATGTGAAGGACCGGTCGTGCGTTTGCCTTCCATGTCACGCAACACTTTGTCAGCCTACATCGCTTCCCGGCACAATCCGGGCAACATGGGCAATGAGTCGTGCTGTGGAGAACCAGAAATCACTAAACCCACTTATTTTGCGGAACGTGGGACAGTTTATTAACCACCACCTTCCAAGAAATCAAACTCCACAAGAGTAAAAGTAGTACCTTATTTGAGTGAAAACTAGTGTTATATATCTATGCAATTAACCCTCGTGCATGATTTTGCAAATAAAAATATTTGATACGTCGATGTAGGTTACACATCCAGGTAATAAGATACGCGTGGGGGGAACGACCGATCGTGCATTTCCCTCGCATGTCACAGCACGCCTTGTCCAACTTCATAGCTCTTTGACACCATCCGAACATCATGGGCAATGATTCGTGCTGTGGAGGACCAGAAATCACTAAACCCTCTTATTTTGCTGCGCGTGGGACAGTTCATTAACCACTACCTTCAAAGAAATCAAACCTCACACTTGTAAAAGTAGTACCTCATTTGAGTGAAAACTAGTGTTATATATCTATGCAATTTACCCTCGTAAATGATTTTGAAAATAAACATATATATTTGATAATTGCATGAAACAAGGACGCCATATGAAACGTTTCATAAAACGTCCTTGCATGAAACAAGTGGGGGAACGACCGATCGTGCATTTGCTTCCCATGTCACGCCACGCCTTGTCGTCTTACATAGTTCTCCTGCACCCTCCGGATATCATGGGCAATGAGTCGTGCTGTGAGATGACTAGAAATCGACGTCCTGCTCCATGAAACATGGCAGTCTGAACATGAAGCAACGGATTCTTCATTAGCTAGGGGAATAACGGTACATGTTTCAGGGAGGCGCGTTGGGAGGAATACTACAGCTTACCACAGAAAACTCTGGTGAACAGGTGAAATGACAATTTAAAAAGTTCCTTGAAACCGGTTCAGTGACACTGGTTGGATTTCATTATTCTTACCTTAATTGTAAGTTTAATACATGTATATCCTATATTAGTGTCCATTTGGAGTGATTGTAGATTGATGAAAGGTCTAGGAATCTTCATTCTCCTCTGTCGTAACGTTATAAATGACATGGTGAGTATGCGGCAATTGCACAGTATTTTCGCAATACTACACCAGCGAAAATCACAAGATGTACATACAGAATGCTCAAAATGAACATATGAGATGTCTCTGCAGACAACAAATCCTTGTTTTATACAAACATTTTATGCATCGATTTACTTTTATTTGGCACTAAACTGAGGTAGTTAGGCCACCATTTATCGCGTCTTATGTGTTCCTCAAGTGTATGATATTCCGCTTGCTTCGTTACATTTTACAAGTCGTTTGTTCTCTTGCCAAGGCTTTGTCGTTCATTTTTCAAGTCTTCAGTGGCTTCTCGGGAATACAGAAAGGTTCAAACTAATTCAAACAAACGTATAACAAAAAGAACGTGCACATTTCACAGATAAAGGTTTTCCTAAATTTCTTCAGTTCTGGCATCTGCCTCATCTAGATCTCCAGAGACCTACTTGACGACTATAGATAGGTAGCATTTGGGTGCCTTACCATAACTCCTCTTTAGCCTAAGGCGAGCGAGTTGACAATTCTACAGCACATTTGTGACCACTTTGCCATTTTACCTGCCGATTTGATGAGCTCCATTTTTGTACCCCGCGGCACAGACATATACACCCTGCCGTTACACTACGACAACTAAGGCAGCGATGGCAAGCTACCAGAGCAATCCTGGCTTCTTTGAAAATCCAACCTTTTGCATTTTGAGAGCACATTCGGGGTTTGAAAGTCAAATACTGTAAAAGTAAAAATGTTCACATGAACTCATTTCACTGCAGGTTTAAAATGGAGTGTTCTCGTTGGTTTTTAAGTTCGCGGTTTGATTATAAATAAGCAAGGTTACAGATGACAGTACAAACGTCGTATGTGGCGTAACTGGAGCGTTGGACTCAGATTTTAAAAGTCCTGAGTTCGCGCCCGCCGTGCCCTCGACATTAAGCTCTTGAGAAAGGCACTTTACACCACTTTCCTCATTTCAACCAGGTGTAAAAATGGGTACCTGACTTCGGCCGGGGAGGTAAAAGAAAAGACTACTTTACCTTATGTATGTACTGTGCATGTGACGCTGTAATATACGTTACAAACTTGAGTGCAGTGCCACATTATCCTCGTCTGTCCAAAAGCAAAATAAACGTTTTCGGGGTAGTTTCAAGTTTGCGTGATGAAGAGGTCATGGCGAACATAAACCCACTGCATGTATCACATTTAAAGTCGTATCAACCGGCCTTTCCCGCAGATGTTGTGACTCCTGGAAGGCCTGAAAATGAGAAGGATCGGGCGATTTACCCCGCTGATGGACGTTGGGGTCCGCTTTGTTTATCCAGTGAAAGACTCGGCAGTGTCTGTGTGTGTGCTGATACGGCCATGCGAAGGTGAACGCCCTAGGGTGCACAATCACGCGCACCGCGCCGCACATCAAACCCGGCTTATCTGCAGAAGATGAATTATGATCAAAGATTAGTTTGTTTTTAACGGAACTGTTATCAGCTTTCTGAAGATCGAACGGTTGTACCCACATGGGGTGATCGAGTAAAGCGGGTCTATCACTGGACTTTGGCACGTTGGCGGCGTCTCTGCGTGATAACTTCAATCAATGTGTGTTACCCTTGACTTTACTTCACAATGATAGTATCATTCAAAGCATACATATCGAAAGGAGCAGGGGTCCGCCCGATGTAAGTGGTTCAAAACCTTCAGTCCTATGGCCGCACCTGTGGCAATTACTGTCGTACTGAGGTCACCTGTGTGGCGCCGAATGGCTCTTGCGATTTAGCCCCTGACTGCGATGAGAGGGTAGTCGACCCACCAAATAACAATACAAATTACAATGATAGTGTCATTAAAAACATACGGGTATGACCAAAAGACAAAAAAATACACACAATGCGAAAAGTTTGGGTTTTTTTATCAGTGAAATTCGTTGAGAGTTTTGTCACTTGGCCGCAGCTACACCGCCAACACGTCGCAGCTTCAGTGAAATACCCGCCCTTAACGTCGAAGTCGCTTTTGTCCACTGTGGAACATGCAGATTGTTACCACACCATCTTATATCTTCCCTGTATTCAACTAATGTCGCTCTGGTGCTATTATATTCACCTTCACGGAAGAGAAACAAATCTTTTGGTCAAATTAATAACATTAATGCTTGTACCAGATACTAGTAACTGTCACAGTGTTTACTGGTAAAGTTGTAGACACCCTGTAATGTTAGATTGCATATTATTAAATGACAATATAGAGCCAAATGTGTGAATGCGTTTGAGTAAGAATGCATTGTTAGGTTAGACCATGTGAATGTTAACATTATTTCTTTGCTTGTAAATATCACATTTCTAGTTACCTGTCTACAAACCTATTCATAAATTTATTTCTAAAACATTCTCCCAACAAAATATGCACGTCAAACTGTACACAAGGTCAAAATCGATGCTCAATCTAGACTACCTTGTAAGGTTCCACAACAGGTTATTGCCCTCTTGATTTCTTTTGGTAAAGTCCCCCGATGTCAATTGTAACTACGTCAATAAAGACAG
This sequence comes from Branchiostoma floridae x Branchiostoma belcheri, assembly GCA_019207045.1. NCBI lineage: Eukaryota > Metazoa > Chordata > Leptocardii > Amphioxiformes > Branchiostomatidae > Branchiostoma > Branchiostoma floridae x Branchiostoma belcheri. The sequence continues at coordinate 3,417,308 of CM033030.1, forward strand.
ATCCTCATGATCGCCGGCCGGAAATCATCCAAGAGCAATTTACTGCGGTAAGCATCAAGTAGCCGTGAGCCAAATAGGGTTCTCCTGGAGACAGCGTGGAATAGAAAACGGTGGCCTCGATTTTTCCGTTAAGCTCATAGACGGGAGTATCATACAGCATTAGTTCATTTTTACCCCCTTCACATTAGGCGCGATTCGATCGGACGATGAGTCTGCGAGCTCTAAATTACGAGGAGGCATGACCCTGACGGGAAGGGGGGAACTCAGCCAGTTCTTCGTCGGCATCAGGGTCATGCCTCCTCGTAAATTAGAGCTCGCAGACTCGTCGTCCGATCGAATCGCGCCTAATGTGAAGGGGGTATTAGGGCGCGGTCGCATAGGTCGTGCGATCGTCGTACGATTTTGATACCGTAGGATTTTCAAGCAGGTCGTGACAGAAACAACTAGCGACATGAATCCAAAGCAGCATTTTACTTGTGTGCCAAGATAGTTGAACTTTGCAGGAGACTTACATGATTGTTTCCAGAAATGCCCAAGACGACCGTACGACGATCTCACGACTTATGTGACCGCGCGCTTATTGACAAAAAAGTACAGAGACTTTCGTAAGGTCTTTCTTTATACAACCATATATGAAAACAAAGTGTGGAAACTGTGGATACATTTGGATCAGCCTAGTTAATTCTAACGTCAAAACATTGCTTGATGTATATACCTCTTTGTAATCAGTAATAATCTCATAGAATGTAATTGAATTTGTCTATAGCTACACAATGCATCATACTACAATTTAATTATTTTGAACAAGTGCAAATAAATTTGAACATCTTTGAGCGTTTATCATTTATCGTAACAACAATCCATGACGAAGTGACGTTCACTTTTTGAACAAAACGGACACCTTCTGGTCACTGGGAATTTCATGATAACCTGCTATGTTCATACGTTTTGCATAGGACAGCAGACTTGTATCGTTATCTTTGTGATAGCTCTGCAAAAGACGTGTCTTGTATCAATCATTTATATCTTATCATTCATTATACATATCTATCATTTATAAAATTTAAATCAATCAGTTATATAATTGTATGTCGTTTTGATGTTTATACCCAAACTACAGTGGTTTACAAGACCGTGAACCCCTATAATTTCAACACAATTCAGTTTTGATAATGTCTGCAAGGATGACCCGACATTTACGGTAAACTTTGTGTTTTCGTTTCAAAAGGAGGATTCACACGAGCATGCATATCAAAAGGAGGATTCACACGTGAGTAAATATCCATATTCGTGTATGAGACCGGTATGGTCTCAGTATTTACACTCCACCAGGTAATTGCGAAATAGTAGCAGTCAGACAAACATAGATGCTAGAGGAGTAAGCTGGCCAAGGAGTATATGGTTTGTGACCCAGCTTACACCTCTGGCATATTATCTGTCTAAAGTATATTTGTCCAATTTCTACTATTATTTTTCCAGCAACCTGCTGTAAAGCCTGGTGGTGGCTGCGACCTAGATACGGACCTCATACGCACTTGAATATATACGCACGTGTGATCCAACATAAGTACATACAAAGACGTGCCCTTACATCGATATAGCAAACCCGTAGGAAGCTGTGACAAACGAGGTGCCAACGCCCGGATCATATATCTGGCGGCATTTATCATAGAAGTGCTATTTCTGAACCTATTCCCGGTCCCTCCTCTCTGACTGGAGATCAGCTATCAGGTTTCCAGATCAGGTATCAGGTTCCCATTCCTCTCCGTGGGTAGTCACAGAGCAGCCGACCGTGCGCCATTCGTCAAGTCAAGGTCAACAGAAAAGTTATTGAGGCATTAAATCATACAACCCATTAGATTTATTGGATCTTACAGACTCGTAAATCATGCGTATCGGTTCCTTTACCTTATATGCTCCAGGCGTGTACCTTGTTTCACGGGTAGTCTATCCTAGAGACGGGTAGGCCTTGATGAGACTTTGAAATGATTAGAGTTTGTCCCCCCTAGCGGTGTGTTATTTGATTCCTGAACTGGATAATCTATAGTCATGTTTCTGGTGGTAGATATTCCATGTGCCCGAAAGTAAGTGACATTAGTTATGCCCCCCAGCGGTTTGTTCAGGAACTTGAGAGGTATTTTTGTTTAAATTGTTCAATCAAGAGTTATTGAAGCAGTAAATCATACAACTCATTTAGATTTATTAGTCAGATCTTACAGGCTCGTGCGTATCGCCTGTTCCTTTACCTTCTGAAGTTCTGTGCTTTAGGCGTGCCCTTGCTACATGGGTAAGTCTATCTTATAGATGTGTTGCCCTTGGTGAATAGAGTTTGGCCCTCGTATCGATGTGTTATAATAATTCAAGTTCTTGATAATCTATAGTCAGGTCTTTGTTATTAGATATACCTTGTGCTCGGAAATTAATGACATAAGTTAAGAGCTCAAAATGATCAGATTTGGGGTCTCCTGGCGGTGTGTTATATAATTCCTGTTCTGGCTTTAGCTACGCCAAGGTCTTTGGATGCTAGCTATCAGCTATGATCGGAAATAAGAGACATAAGTTTGGGCTTAGAACTTGAGAGGCATTTTTGTTTAATCTTTCAATCAAGGTCAACTGAGGAGTTATTGAAGCAGTAAGTCACACAAACCATTAGAGCTAATAGAATCAACATCAAAAATCGATAGTCCATGCAGATCACCAGTTTCTTCCCCTTCTCATGTTTCAGGCGTACCCTTGGTACATTGGTGAGTCTATACTTAGAAGACAGGTAGGTTTTGGTCAGACCTCGGAATGATTATAATTACGGTTTGGCCTTCCAGCTGTGTGTAATATAATACCTGTTCTGGATAATCTGTAGTCAAGGTCTTTAAATGTAAGAACCATCTATGATCGAAAATAAGAGACATGATTTTGGCCTTCAAGCGGTTTTGTTTTTGGACCTTAGGGGTATTCTAAATCGTTCATTCAAGGTCGACCAACTGAGGATTTATTGAGGCAGTACGTCACACAGCTATTTATTAGATCTAACAGAATCGATGGACCATGCGTATGGCTAGTTTCTTCCCCGTCTCATGTATACATCGTCTTAAAGATGAAGTCAACGTCTTGAAAGTTGTGGGAGGGGGGGGGGGATACAAAGGAGTGATGAGAGGGTTGAGGTTCGTCATTCATCTTATAAAAGATCCTGCTGCAATGACGTCACTAGCGCATGCAAGAGGGGTATTGACCTGAATTGCTTTCTTTTGTAAGCATTACTTCCACCATCGATTTCAATCTTTGTTTCGACCGTAAAAATTTAAGTTCTTCTTCTTCTTTCGTTTTGAGGATACCAACTTCAACTTGCTCAAGATCTTTGTAGCCTATCGCTTATTTTTCACTTGAGTGAAGTGAGGAAAGTCGTGTGAAGTGCCTTTCCCAAGGGCACAAGATCGGTGACACGGCGGAGTTCGAACTCGGGACCTTCTGGGTCTGAGTCAAACGTGCTGCCGATTGCGCCACGCGGTCCCAACATTGTAAGTTGAAGAAAAAAAGAAACAATAAAACATTCTGTTTGTTTTGCTAACAAATTTATAAGATCTTGAAGATGATCATGACATTAACAACTTACAGATAGCTGGGGGGCGGGGTACAAAGGATTGGTGACAAAGTATATTTTAGGTTATCCATTTATTATGGAAAATATTAGAAAATTAAATTCTCCAGTTTTATTCTCTGCTTATTTAGACTGACCAGGCAAAGTTTTCAAATGTTAAGAAGCCAAGCTGTGTTTCAAATAAGTCGTTGCAAATTTCCGATGATTTGCGTTTGCAAAACAAGTTTTGAGATTTTTTTTTCACCAGTGTGTCTACTTACCGGTTTCCGTTACAGTAAAGTTTCAAATGTTAAAGATCCCAGGTGTACTTCCCATAATTTGTTGTGAAGTTTCGATCCTTGGTGTTTGCTAAACGATTTTTGCAATTTTTTCACCAGACCAGGCGGGAGTCAGATAGAGACTAGTCTAATCCCCTAAACGTTCCAGGTCAGTAAGCCAAGATCAACTCGATTTCGACTGACCCACCGAAAATTAGGTCAGCCATGCCGGCGCCCTTTTGGGCAGGGCCAATTTCACTCCGCCTGGGGTCATTTCACAAAGGAGCCTCAGATCATTTATGCTATGTACTTGGTTCAATTTCGGTTAAACTCCAGACGGGAGTGTTATTTTCCAATAGATTAGGTATCAATGAGTTCACCATCGGCAACCTTTTTATTGTAGAATTTCAAAGAGTGATGTCAATTGTACAGTTGTTCTACTTACGAAAGCGCGAAAGTCTCTCAGTATAAAAACGGGCTTTTTGAAGGGGTCCTAAACTCCATAAGGGAATGTTATTTTGCAATAGATTAGGTATCACTGAGTTCACAATCAGCAACCTTTTTGCCGAATTTCACTTGTGGTAAATTACGCGAGGTGTGTTTGAAAATCTTACTAAACCCATGAAGACCCTAACAATGCATTTTCTATACCTACAGACACTTCCTTCGTCGCGAATATTTTCGGCATAAATGAGGGGCGATGTGCACACCAAGACGATCAATTGTTCACAAGCCATCAAACAACACAAAACAAGACGAGTTTTTAACATCGCCCCTCAAATTGAAACCGTACTTTTGTTAGGCCATAATGTGAAATAGCATGCATATTTCATTTCCAAAAATTAATATCTATCAGACAATAACAGCTCTTGTGCAGTCAATGACTCATGGTTTAATATGCTGAATGGCTGTTCAACTTCAATATTGTGATGCGGTATGGACGCGCCATCTACCGGTTTGATATCTAAATGCTGTTGCTGAAGGTGCAGAGATGTGGGATATGGGCAATTCATGCTCAATTGCTACGTTATTTTAAAGACTTAGGTTAGCCCTTTATTGTTTGAATTCCAATATGTTTCGTCATTAACTAACCCAACATGAAGCATTGAAAATTCTATTATGTGATATATATGCCCTTGTCAAATGAATAAACATAAACAGAATCAATACTAGACAGCTTGTACAAACATTTCAATAATAGCTATCAGTAAAGAAAAGTTTATATCTTTCAAATTGTTGTTTGTAATGATTTAATTCCGCCCTCAAATCATTGCTGATTCTTACATCATCTGTACGACCAAGCCAAACAGGACCATCGTCATGGTAACCGTCGCCATGGTAACGGCAGAACTGGTGACCACGTTGCAGCCGTCCTCGATGCAGCAGGTGACCTTGACCCTTGCCCCCGGGTGTTGTTGTGTGACGTCACGTAGAGAAGCCCTGCGGTCCACACAGCGGTGGTAGTGGGCGCAGCTGCGGCTCAGGTAATGTTTGCCTTCAACTGTAGGGAAGCAGGGCAGGTTCGCTATAAGTTTTCTGATATCACTCGTCGTGCACAAATGGTAAAAAGGTAAAAAGGACAGAAGATTTAATGTGAACTTCTGGGGAGGAGAAGATATATTAGAGAAAATGATGCAAGAGAAAAAAAGACAAAAGGAATTAGACAAAGAAAGTGAGGGATAAGAGGGAAAGAAAAAGAAAGAAAATTAGAAAGGAAATCAAGATAGGAAAAGACAGGAGATTACAATAAAGAAATAGAAAGGAGAAGAAAGCGAAAGAAAAATAATGAATAAAAGGAAAAAAAGTAAGAAACATGGCAATGGGAAAGAAAGAAAGACAGAAAAGAAGAAAGAAAGAAAGAAAAACCGATATTACCTAGTGCATCCATCTGGTAGCAGGCGTCGTACGGCCCGAGTCCCAGGGGCACAGGTCGGAGGTCACAGTCGGTCATGTTCCACACGGGACAGCGTGGGGGCACCAGCTGCGCAGGCGCGTCGGGCGGGAGTGACGTCATGGTTGGGGTGACGGCGCACTGCAGACATCGGATGGCGGGAACTGTAGAAAAGGACCACACACCAACTTTTTCCTTTAAACCGATTCCAGATGCTAACAGATCTCTAATTTATATAGCCGGTATAACCAACTTTCGGCGTGATACGCCAGCTTCGCAAGCATGAGAGCGGCAGTAGTTGTTCATATTTCACTGAATGACCCGTCACCTAACTTTTGCACATCTATCTAAAAAACAAATTGCTCTTTAACACTATCCAACGAAGATATCCCTACTGTGCTTGGTGATAACAAATTCCACTCAATGATAGTTCTGTGAAATTGCGAATTATTGAACAGGTGTTTCGTTTGACAGTCGAAAAGAGCTCGAGTGACGCCATTGGCATGGCGACTGATAACCCTGACCAATCCATTCCTCACATACCCCGTATTTCTCAGGAAAGGCCTATCAGCTAGTCAGAACCAGAATTAAAGGTTGGACATGGGCTTCTTTAGACAGGAAACACCTGTGCGCATTTCTTTAGCCTTACGCAGAAGTACAAATGCATCGTAAGGAACATAAACAATATGTGTGTATAAATCTAAAGTCGACAATACGCAAATCATCACAAACATGTTAAGGTATAGCTATTAAAATAGCCAGGCCATCATTGTCGAAAGCGAACTCTTTGTTACTCTACATTGCCACAAAATGAAAGCACGCGCTCTACTGTTTAAATTATATCACGTAAGAAAAATCTACTAAGTGAGCGATACTTTACGACAATTTTTGTTACCTACCCGGACAAACCATGCAGATGACAAGAAGAGCCAGGATGTTGATGAACTTCATACTGCACATCCTTCTAGCTGACGGACTGATGAGGGCAAGCTCTTTCGGAGTATGTTCTACACTTCTTACAAAGCACTTGGAACGGAAGTGACGTCAAAAGGTCCAGGGCGATCACATTTCTGGGTACCAGATCCACGCGGAAAGTGCCATGATGTAGAAAATGGTAGAAAAGGCGATACAAAATTGTTGACTGTTAGACTGTAGAAATTATCAACGACCAACAAGTAAAGCCTCCTTCGCAGACTTTTGGAGCAGCAGCGTGTATTTTTTGGGAAGCATTTTCTACATGGGCTAAGTTTTTCCATTTTCTACATGGGCTTTTTTTGTGATGGGAAAGGGATGTTTGCCGCATCTTCCCCAGTATAGGGAACTTTATAGCACATGTTGGAGCTGGTACATTTAAATCATGAGCTTACGTTAATTGTATCATTTCACCCTTCTCCCTTTTACACTTACGGCAATAGCTTCAGCTTCAACAGTATCCATGTAGTAGACCGAGCTGTCATATGTCAGCATTTACGTTTCTTTTCTAATTGTACCAAATACGCAGTATACCTGTACTTACAAATACTTTGTCTGTTATTTCTTTTTCCTTTTCCATATCAATCCCCATTCGTATTTTGCGCAATCCGTTTTCTTTCCTTTTCGATCTTTTATTTTACATCTCATTCCCTTCCCACGAACAGGTGGTTGTTGTCCTGGGACGGTCCCCTGTTCCGCGCGGTGGTTGCTGGGTAAACACCTGTCCAACATGGCGGCCCGCAGTGCCTGTATTTGGGCGGGTCTCGTGGTTTTGTTGCTTCTGCTCGCCTCTGCCGCTGGTTCAAGCAATGTAGAGGTACGGTGGATATTCTTTGATAATCTAAGAACATGTAAGACATTCCAGTAGTGTAGTTTCATGCCCACAGCGTTGCGGTAGAGTATGTTTTTTTTGTTTAGGGGGGAGGGGGGCACTGACCAAAACACGGACGAAAACACAAAGGTTTAGTTTGCCTTTTGAGCGTTGTTATCCTGTCTTGCTGCCTTCTCTATGTGGTTCCTTTGTTATTGTCTATATATGAGACTCCCGACTGAGCATAAACCTACAATGGTTTCTGCAAAATAGAAATTCTGCTCATATAGACAATGAATTTACCCAGTCACATTCATTATTGATGAGCAAGGTAGTATTCTGTTTGTGTAGCTTTTCATGTGTCATCAATATTTTTCAACATTGTCATATCCTATGATTTCTTTTTATAACAGGAGCAGGTTGGGGGTTTCTTCAAAAGTGGCCACACCAATAACTGGGCTGTGTTGGTGAGTCTTCTAGTAGTTCTACCTAGCTACGTATTACTATTTCCCTTCGTCAAACCGGCTGCCATGTTTCTTCATCCGGGTCATACAGGGCTGACATTACAGTTGGACCTCTACATAGGGAAGCATGATAAAATACACCAAAACAAGGCTTCAGAAAAGTACTAACCCCAATTTCAATCTTAACAAAATTTCTCCACCAGACAGCCACAAGGGTCATCTTTGTAACCATTAAAAGAAAACAGAGGGTTAACCACCTTGAACTCCGAGGAATCCCTGCTCTATGAAAGAAACCTCACCTTTGACCCCAGTTTTCTCCTGATACCACCAATATGACACAACAACTAAAATCCTTCCATGCGCCACCTAAACTGCTAAACTGAGCAAATTTTGACCAAAATGGGAAAGATTACACCTTACCTGTTTCTTCTGTCCCAAAAAGTCTCCAGGTTGAGCCAAAATTTTCAAGGAAAAAGAAGATTTTAAAGGATTTTTAAGTCACACCCAAATCGTCTTCCCATTTTGTGCCTTCTACCGCGCAACTCAACTGTGACGTCAGCCCTATAGACCTGCGGGTCTTTTTCACAGGAAACAATCACTACCTCTCACTCACTCACTCCGGCGAGCTCGCTCGGAATCTCCGCATGACTAGTTTCCTCCACCCCTCTTTGTCATCCATCGCTGCAGGAAGTTGCTGCAGGTCCAAACCACATGTCTCAATCACTACCTACCATTTTTAGTTTATTTAGGTGTGTAAACAGAAACACAGCATCAATTTCCCTAGTCCTAACCATTGACAAAGAAAATGTTTTGAAGTCAGTACAACTTGCAACAGTGCCACTTGACGCCAAAAGGTATTCCATGCCCTGGGCCTATATCATTGTGTAATATGTGTGTGTTTTTCCCTTCCAGGTGTGCACCTCCAGGTTCTGGTTTAACTATCGTCACATCGCTAACACCCTGTCTGTGTACCGCAGTGTCAAGAGGCTGGGCATTCCTGACAGGTAAGGACTTATTTAAGATGATAGAAATGAAAGAGTAAGCTGGCATGTGCCTTAAGAGTAAGCTGGTATTAAATAAAAAATGCATTCCGTAATTCTGTGTATGATGTATTTTTGTACCAATTTTCAATCATATGCTCAGTCAAAGGCAGAAAAGGAGGAAAAGTCACTCTGTTCTTGTTTTACTCTTTCACTTTGTAGTAATGATTTTTTCTATCCATTTCACAGTCAGATCATCCTGATGCTGGCAGACGACATGGCCTGCAATCCTCGGAATCCACGACCTGGTAAGATTCAGTCACTTCTTTCATACATCTTGTGTCAGGAATACAACGTTAAAACTTAGAAGTCCTCATTTCTCTAATCTGTATTTTGTTATAATCATAATTCATAAACAGTAGTGCTCTGTTTGTTTTACATTCACAGCTACAGTGTTCAACAATGCCAACCAGCACATCAACGTGTACGGAGACAATGTTGAAGTGGATTATAGAGGATATGAGGTAAGTTGAACTTCAAATGAAATAGAATCCCATTAAGAATAGTCAGGAAAGTAAAATAATGAGATTGAAAAGGTCCACCCTGGTGCACAGTCAGTATAATATAGTATAATTTATAAGCTAATAATTTCTTTATCTTTGCCAAGATAGAATTGTGTTGCATTGACTGTTGCAGCCATTGCTCTTTAGATACAATCTTGTTGCATTGTTTATGTAATGATACATATTGATATTGATATAGATTGGGGCTGATGTAACCTGTATCTCTGTTATAGTTTATCTGACCTATACCCCTTCCCTCATGACTTCAACAAAAGCAGGCTGCAGACCGATTTGTGCTTCTCATTGATAATGGTTCAGAGGTTCAAACCAACTGTTCTTCCCTACTACCAGGTGACAGTAGAGAACTTCATCCGTGTGCTGACGGGCCGTCTTCCCCCCAGTACGCCTCGCTCCAAACGTCTGCTGACAGACGACAGGAGTAACGTACTGGTCTACATGACAGGTAAGGACACCTGGCACTACTTACCCTAACTAACCCTACCCTTACCCTAACCCCAACCCTAACCCTGCCCCCCAGCATGCCTCTCTCTAAAAGACAGGACGACAGGACTAACATGTTGGTCTACATGACGGGTGAGTCTTGTGTTCTGGAGCAGACTTCAGTTGTTGTCTTTCATTGGTATCCTCATTTAATAAAAAATTACTTTCATCACACTTGCCATAGCAAAGTCGCATTGCACTGCCACTAGCTTGTTCAAAAACATCATGCTTCACTTCAGTTTAAGATGACTATTTTACCATTTTTACCCCATTGTTTTTGTCTGACAATGATACTTGTGGTAAATGCTAATAAGTCTCCTACCGCTGTTTTTTTTTTTTTCAGGCCATGGAGGAGAGGGTTTCCTGAAGTTCCAGGATGCAGAGGAGATCTCCAATGTGGAGCTGGCAGATGCCTTCCAGCAGATGTGGCAGAAAAACAGGTATGAATGAGACTGTGTTCAGAACTCGAGGTATTTAGAGAATGGAGGTTCCTCCTGCAGTACCAAGGAAATAAGAGTCCCTTCATATCCACAAAATCTAGTCACAATGTAGGTCAAAACATCACATACTTGCACACATACATTTGCACACACAGAGACACACTCAAACAAACATACATACACTCACACAGGAACTCAAACATAACTGCGATCGTGTGATGTTGAATACACAAGGTAGCATTTTATATTGTACATAACATTCGGGGCATGTTCGGGCACCACGCTCCCGCTATACACAAGTCAGGGATAGGAGGAATCCCTTACATCCTTAGTCGGAAGAAAACTCCACATAATAAACCTGCATCTGCTGGGCCGTCTTACGCGTGGCATACAGTTCTTGTCCTTGTGGGACTTAGTGCTCCAGTAGACTAGATGGTGGGGAAGGAAGTGCACACCCCTCCTTCACCTTAAAAAGTCACGTGCAGGCCAGGCAGACCAGTAACTGTCCTACCATTGTCTTCCGAGACAGATGGATGCCAAATATAACATTCTTTTTCTACCCCCCTCCCCCAGGTATCATGAGCTTCTGTTTATGATTGACACCTGTCAGGCTGTGTCCATGTATCACAAGTTCTACTCACCCAACGTCATCGGCATCGGCAGCGCTCAAGTCGGCGAGGACTCTCTCTCTGTAAGTCTTTCTGTCTTTAGATAGTACATTCCACCATGTATTACTATCACCCTACTAGGAGAGATGCAAAGAAGAAAACTTATGATTTGGATGGGACAAGCCGTTTAATGTGATACTGTAAATGTATTTAAGTTTGCTGGGATTTAATTTCGCGGAAGCAGGAAAAAGGACTTTCACAGTGGTTTTAAGTTTGCTGTAGTACCATACACTGTAGTCTCTTACTGCTATGGAAAAATGTCTGTGATATTTTTAAATGTCTCTGGCCCATGTAAAAGCTGGTGTTTTACTTCAAGTAGTGTAATCAATTTGGTGTTTGGCTCAAAGCCCAGAGGTCCTAGGAGTCCCCTGAATTTCTCAGTTGTTTCTTGCCCTTGGGAAAGGCACTTACCGGTAACACGAATTTCTTCACTCAGAAAATGACTACTTAGCGCCAGTTAGGTACTGAAAATGATATTTTTCAAGGACAGGTTCAAAGTAGATTAACCCTACAACTTTCTTACATACATGTTTTTAGAGTAATCTTTATCCTCCCCCCTCCAGCACCACGTGGACCCTTCCATCGGAGTGTACATCATCGACCGGTACACCTACTACCTGCTGGAGTTCCTGGAGACGGTCACACCCGACAGCAAGAAAACTCTGGCAGATCTGGTTAGCAAATGTTCAATACTTTTTTGTGGTCAATCTCTGAAGTGTTTGGGCATGATTTGGTCAGTGGGACACTAGGCACTTATAGCAGTTATAGAAAATGAAGTCCTTATACCAGTTATGGAAAGATGACTACAGATGTTCAGACACTTGTTGTAATTGTTACTTCTAGAATTGTATGAAAACTGTTAAGGACGCCAAATACTTTGTTCGTAAGCAGTACTTTGCATTTGTAGCTTAATTGATAAAGTCAAACTGCTGTTGAGAAGTCTAAAAATAAATCTAACTTTTAAAATTTGTAGTGGTAAAGGTAACCATTATTTCCAGTTCATGGGGTGTTTAAAAAAGATTTCTTTAAAAGGACTAAATCTAAAAATAAATCTAACTTTTAACATCTTTAATAAAGTTGTAGTGGTAAAGGTAACCATTATTTCCAGTTCAGGGTGTGTTTAAAGATTTCTTTAAAAGGACTAAATGCAATCTGTAATCTCTTATTTGAAAAATAACTGTATTTGTAGCACCATGTACTAGGCACTTGTTGCCATATAAACTGTTGCTACTGTAACCTTTGTCTCCAGTTCCGTGTGTGTCCGAAGCGCGTGTGCGTCTCCACCCCCGGGGTGCGGACCGACCTGTTCACCCGCGACCCCAACTCTGTCCTCATCACAGACTTCTTCGGCAGTGTGCGGAACGTGGAGATCACCAGGCAAACTGTCACGCTGCAGCGTAACGACACAGCGCAGTCATGCAGGTAGGCGACTGATAACAAACTGCTTGCTGCTATGTAACGACACTGCACAGTCATGCAGGTAGGCAATTAATGCCACACCATTTTTTTATTCTTGGATTAAAAAACTATTGCTAGATTGATATATCTAAAAGAAATAGACTCTGAGGAAGAATTTACTTGCCGTCAAGATAAAAACAGAAGGCTGGGAGGAAAACTTGTATCTTCCTGAATCTGTGTGTACAGGCTCTGTTTTATAGTTAATATTTCAATTCATCCATATCTTTGAATATCCCAAAACCAACAAAAAGAATTGCTATGGTGGAACTAAAAGGCAAAGGCGAACTTCTCTTGAGAGGACAAAATGGCTCAAACCTGTCCAAATCAAACACATGCCATGAATGAAAATACAAAATTTCTCTTCCCCCTTCAGTGGCAGTTCCTGTACTAAACACAGAAAGCTGAGGAGGAAGCTGGGGTATGCCGACCAGTTCCCAGTGGAGACCGCCTACGATGAGGAGCTGACCAAACCCAAGTGGCACTTCCCCATCTATTTTGTTGTTGCTCTTGGTGTATTTTTCATTGCTGCTGTAAGTGTCTTGAGAATATGATATTGACTGAAATGTATTTGTGCAATACAGAGATCTAATATTGTACACATTTTTATTATGCTTATTTGATATCTACAGTACATGTAAAAAGCATGTCTTGCATAAAATGTGTGTCTTTAAATGTTTCTCCTTTGTTGCAATGAGGGTGTTAAAAAGTCATGTTAGAGTCTCTGATTTAGTAGCTTGTACAGACTTTTTAACAGTGTTGTAATTATATTTCAGCCATACCATATATGGTATGGTGAAATATATTGTATTCGTAATGTTTCTTTCTCCTGTCAAATCTTCAAATCGATTCATCTCCGTCGTTCCGTGACCGAATGACCTGAAATTTGGCACAAGGGTAGAGTAGGTCAATACTAAGGTGCTTTTTTCTCATTTGTTTCATATCTGCCTCTAAAATGATTTTATTGAAGTTTAAAGGTCACGTTTTGACCAAAACGGTATATTTTGGCCCCCTGTACCCTTGAATTACAATGGAATGACCTGAAATTTGGTGTAGATAGGCATTATATAGTTGGTAAAATGATCCAAGTAAAATTTTTGGCTTAAACCAATCTCAAATTGTTAATTTCTGCACTTTTCTGAGGGTAAATTGGTTTTCTTTCGGCCTTCTCCCGTGAACTCCCGTGACCCCAGAGCCCACACGTGCCAGGTGCCAGCGGTCTGGGGAGAGCGAGAGTTAATTACTTTATGGACGCCAGCCAATCAGCGACGAGAAAGGCGAATGCTAGTTAATATTCATAAGCGGGGCCTTGCAATCCAGTATATACACAAACAGATGCATATTACAGCCTTACAGTGGCCACACAGTGGCCATATGTTACCCTGTGCCCGGTTTGAAATTGTAGTTTGCGAGGATTTGGAGTTCAGACAGGGTCATTTGAGCGGCAGCGGACGGTACGCGTGCATTGAACGTTAGAATACAAGTCTGTGTTGATGAATTTACCAACATTTTGCATGGCACTATCAATCATTTTCGCCAGATTTGATTTTGGGGGTTAGTTGAGACAATCGATAAAATGTAACTTGGCAGAAAACGCGGGAAAATTGGACAGTTTGCGTTTAGTTCTGACACGTAAGTTTGACAGTGGCGAGAATGCATGTATTTTTTCCCGAACAAATGTAGGTACTTCTAGTATTGTTGTTCTTTTTTGACGTAAACTTTGTACATTCAAATTGTAAGTAACTTTAAACTGCCAGAGTTTGAGCCCAATAAAAGACTCTTAGTACCAGAGTATCACCACTGAACTCCGAAAAGAAACCCCCGAACAAGGTAGAAACTCCTTTCCTCCAGGTCTCGCACGCTGCGAGCAGGAAATTATAACACTCAGACAAGATTACGTCCGATGGCTGATTGCATACAAAGTAAAACAATTTAACAGTGGTATGCTGGGGCATATACTTAACAAAGAATTTGAAGGAAAATTAAATATATAGATAAAGCCAAATCAAGTTAACTTGTTGGTCCTGAGATTTTTCAGAAAAGAAATGAAGCGACAGGGTGGTAAAATTCTTGGAAAAATTTGAGACGTCTCCGTTTATGTAATGACTCATACAAAACAAGAAGAAGATTGAAGTTTTTAGCTTGAAAAAAAACAACACTCCTACTACACAGTACCTGCACCTGCTTGACAATTATTAAAACGTATGCCCTACTTGATTAAAAAAAGTTCACTGCAATAATAAATGTACCTACATCACAAGGAGATTATGGCGGTACTTAGACCTAGTTATCGAAGTGGAAATTGTTGAATGGCGTCATGTAATTTCATGATGAAAATATTCTGAATGGAAGATGCGCTTTTTTTCACTCTTGGAAAAATAGGAGCTGCCGCAATTCTAAAAACCAATCAGTTATGCATAGGCGCTCCTGTGGAATATTATATTCTTCCATATGGGCCCGGGGCATATTGGGCAAGCTCTGTTTTGACCTGGAATCAATTCACAATATTAGTTCTCTTTTGGGGATAACTTACAGTTAATTTTTGCGCAGGGGTGACTTGGAACAGTCCAATGTTGCGTGGGAATGGGTATGGCTGAAATATGCTGTATTTGCACCCAAGCAAATGTCGGCCTTTCTAGTATTGATATTATGAAAGTGCATCTCCTGTAATTTAGGGATTACATTTCGGAAGTACTCAATTTTCAAATCTCAAAATGTCAACTGTCTGTCCACATCTAAATGTTACGTTATCTGATGGTGATTCTGCTTGTATATACTAGCTACAAATATGAATGATGATGATGATTATGATTATGATGGTGATGATATAATGAGTTTGGGTGGATTGAACAAAAACTGTATCCAGGTATCTTTCTAAGAGACCTCTTAATAAAGTATGTCATTTTGTGATAATGCTATTATCCTTGTTGTTATATCAAAAGCTAGATTCATCTACATGTACGCTATCAAAAACTTTTCACATTTGAGTGGGTGCATGTAGGTAACACTAGAAGGGCAACTAATGCTGCGTTCATATTATTTGAAAGGTCAGTTCAGTTCATCCTCTGAGAGGTGACATCACAGTCGCATTGAATCCCAACCCTGCATGACAAAGCAAAGCTCGTCAATCTGAAGACAGTTTATAAGTCATTGGACGTCATATAATGGGATGGAAGGCATGGACTGTACTAATGGATACAAGAGTCTGGCCAAGGACGTTACTTTGCTCTCCCTGGTGATTGTGTCGGGTTTTAATGTGCTGCGATTTAGCAACATGTTTGTTCCCACGTTAGATCACAAATTTGCTTTGTCGTGTTCTTCCTCTCTTGATTTCTCAATCGTCTTAGCAATGACTTCTAATGTTGACTCAACGTCTTTCTGACATCCACCTGCAAGATTGTCTTCCTCCACTCCACCAACTGCGCCTTCCTCGTTTCTACTGTCTTCCTTCAGAGCTTCTTTAAGTTGCCGAAAGACTCCTGGAGGTTTTAAACCCGGTGTTGTAAGAACTCTTACTTTCCGGTCTCGTAGCGGCTTGATACTCGCTTTCACTTCTTCTGACGGCTCTATAACGATTTTACTCTGTAGGAAAGCGTCTGCATCTGTTTCTACCTTGAGTTGGTCGATGCATTCCTTCAGTGCGTTCGCTTTGCTGACCGACCAATCTGAGAGCGGCGATAAGTTGATGGTGTGTATGAAGAAGTGAGGAAGATTCCCTTCTTTGATGCAGTCGTGAAGCTTTTGTATATACCTCAGGAAAGCCGACCCAACATCTGTCCACTCCTCTTCTTCTGTGTCGAACCACGTATGAAGCAAGGTGGTCTTCAGGCTGTAGCTGTCGCAGATCTTAGTCGGTAACTTGTAGTGATCCAGGAACTTGTTCTCGTTGATGAACTTGGCAACTCTGTAGATCTGTCTGGCAGAAGGAGTTTTCCTGAAGACGTTTTGGAGGAGGCTGAATTCAGCGCTGGACCAAGACAAACGCCAGAAGAACTGAAACTTCGGAACCACATGGAAACCCTCTCCGATTGCTTCTGCGATGATGTCACCGTGTGGATGGGAGGGGCCGTACCTATAATATAAATGGGTTTTATTGAAAGAACACTTAGCAGCTGGATGTTCTGTACATTAAAAGATACATTGACAAATCGGGCATACTTAATAATAGGTTTAAATCACAAACGTGTATACATATATGTATGTACAAACAGTTAAAAGATCCTGGTTGACCGTTCCGATTAAAATGTGATTTTCGAGAGCTGGACAAGGCAAGGAAGTGGGCTTTGAGACTACCGTACAGTGCGGACTAGCAACTGGTCAAGTACCTGCGATCTACATCAGACAGGCGACTCCACCGGTTGACATGCAGCGTCAGACAGACGTCTACAGAGATGCGCCTGCTCTTGTCTCCATCCCAGGCAAACTCCAGCGTCTCTGGCACACCTCTCACCTCCCCTCCCTCCTCTCCTGTGATGTGCTCTAACGTCTTCAAACTCGAGCTCAGCCATGTCAGCTTCTCGTTCTTAACCTCTGGTAGAATCGTCTTCAAGTGGTGGTAGAACGTCGCCTTCAACTTGCCTCCGTTTAGCAGTGCTATCCCGATGTCTTCTCCGAACATCTGCTTGGAGATGGTGGCGGCCATGCCTTCCTTCACGAGACAGTCATTCCACATCTCCTGCAGTTCCGGTTTTACCAACCTATTGTATGGACAAAATATTCGATAAATACATCATAATGCAATAATACTCTTTAAGCAAATGTTAGGATAGTTTCGGACCTCTAAATGTATTAGGTGTTGCTGTCGGTCCTTCTATTTTTTTCTCAGGTTTTCCTTTTGGCCGTCATGATCAGTCAAAAGGAAATCAAGATAGGCATTCCTGGAGCTCATGACATTACAATGCATTTGAATTCAAACACCACCTACAACTCTACTGTAAATCGTAAAACGCAGCTGAAAAATAAGAAATTAGCATAGCGTAGACTAGATTGCAAAAAATATGTGATTTTGTCTTTGACAAAATGGATGCTAATGTCGTAAAATACCGAGGGCAACTTCAAAGTCAAACAAGACCTTTTAAGGAATAAAACAAAGAATTCATTGCCAGGTATGCCATATTCTAATTTCTAGTTCTTTGTTCAACCTTTACTACCACTCAAATTTCATATTGGCAAAATTGTCTAAAACATTTCTTTGCTCACTCGTATCAGATTTAAGGTTCTCACTGGATGTCATCCATATAATCTAATGCACAAGGCCTAACCTGAGATAGACATACGGATCTGTGGCCTCCCCGCTAGCCCTGTACATCTCCACGTCCTCCGTACCAGCCTGGGTAGGAGTGGTACTGCCGGATGTTGTCCCCACGCACAGCGTCTTCAGACACAACATGTAGTCAAACTCGTCCGCTCGGACGATCTTCGTACCCTCGTAGAAGCTTCCGCTGGGGATGACCTCACACTCGAACCTTGGGGACAGAGTATACTGAATATTAGATCCCTTTGCTTCCCAAGGCCGTAAACTGTACTCCTCGACCAGCTAAGTCTTAGGTCACATTTCCATACCGGAGCCCGACATGGATGTTTTAAGAAACGAAAAATTAAAATGTATACCTAGAATTATACACATATTATGCCCATGAATCTTGTTTTTACATTTTGTGTATTTTGATGTCTTCCCGAAAGCTGCCCAGCCGGGCCCCGGTTTGGAAATGTGACCTAAGCCTTACTCCTATGGCATTGCATCTGACTAGGGCTGGGTACCGGTACAGTAAATTCAGGTCCAGGTCCGGTTCAGGTCCAAAGGATTAGGTCCAGGTCCGGACCTGAACCTGGACCTGATGTAGTATGACTTATACCAATGGTCCATTTCACTACAAAGAGATATGTTTGGTGGAGTATTAGACTTACACTGGCGTTTTAAAATACTTCAACGCTAACTGCACCTGTACCATTGGCTGTAAAACTTGGTAGAAATTACTATAAACTCTTCTCTACTTCACTCTTGTTATTTTCTTCCACCTGCAAGCGCCAAAACGTGTGACTGCCTGATAAAATAATCTGTTAATTTTCTAATCGGTCCAACATCCGGTCCACCTAATTTTTTCAGGTCCGGTTTTTATGGACCGGTCCAATAAGAAAAACCGGTTTTGTACCGGTACGCTGTACCGATACCCAGCCCTACATCTGACTGTTTGGGCGCTATCTACTGTTTTCCCAACTACATGTGGATCATGGTAGAGGTTATTGATCTCATCATTTCGAGCAATATATTCTGGTCTGTTATAAACGGTGCTTATACCCTTGTCACATTATCCACGATCTTCGGGCGTATCGATGGAAGATCGGCCATATTTAAGATACACAGAGGGTTGCGCGTATTTTCACCAGAAAACCGTCCCTATCACACATAAGCCATACTTTGTACCTTTGACAATTGTTGTGCAATAAAGTTATTATCATTTGTATATCAACTATGTTTATACCATGCACTTGCAATTAGCCCTCGGGCACGAACTTGCAAATAAATTTCTTCCTATTATAAGCGAGGCTCGAGCGATTATCCCAGAATCGTCGTCCGATCGATTTTCGCCAAATGTGACAGGGGTATAAGGACGTAATGAAAGTATTGCTGTCTAGTTCTGAACCTAAAATTGATGAAAGAAGGATTTCTTGATTTCGGAAGTTAGATTATTATTGTATTAAATTCATTCATTGGATTCTAAGTCAATGAAGAGTAAACATTTAATATGGGAAGCGTATCTCCGGTTTCGTATGGGGTACGACTCTCAACTTCCGGGTTCTGTTACTTCCTGTTTCGATAAACGAAGCTATGTAACGTAAAATTCGTGTCTAATATAAACAGCTTTTAGAAAGTCTGAGCTGTACCCCAAAGGCGATTACTATCTTTTATCAAAGAATGTTCACCAAAACCTTAACACTTTGAAACAAACCTTAGCTTTGTTCACACAAAAGTTCAAACACAAGTCATACAACTAGGGCTGGGTATCGGTACAGCGTACCGGTACAAAACCGGTTTTTCTTATTGGACCGGTCCAGAAAAACCGGACCTGAAAAAATTAGGTGAACCGGATGTTGGACCGATTAGAAAATTAACAGATTATTTTATCAGACATTCACACTTTTTGGCGCTTGCAGGTGGAAGAAAATAACTAGAGTGAAAGTAGAGTAGAGTTTATAGTAATTTCTACCAAGTTTTACAGCAAATTGTATAGGTGCAGTTAGCGTTGTAGGCCAGTGTAAGTCTAACACTCCACCAAACAGATTTCTTTGTAGTGAAATGGACCATTGGTATGAGTCATACTGCATCAGGTCCAGGTTCAGGTCCGGACCTGGACCTGATCCTTTGGGACCTGAACCGGACCTGGACCTGATATTTCTGTACCGGTACCCAGCCCTACATACAACCTATAGACGCAGACATTACAAGTGGAGGAGATATATGATTAGCTTATCGCAAAGTTTAGGTACTTCCTGTTTCGATAAGCGTGTCTATCGAACAATAAATAAAAGCCTTCTCAAACGAACTACCTTTCACAATTCTGAGACAGCTGCGACCCAAAGGCTAGTCTCCTTTGCCATAGATTATTTACAAAACATTTACACTTTACAACGGATCGTCGTCGAATCAAATACGTTCATGTCAGACGGTGCGAAGACATTGCAAGTAGAGAGGGAGGTTTATGTTCTCCCACCTGGAGTCCCTCTGTGCGACCCCTCGTGCCAAGGCCTGCACGGTGGTCTCCACGGCCTGTCGTATCGCAGCCGTCTCCGCCGGGTCCTGGAGCGCCGCGCGGTCCCCCAGCTGTTCTATCAGCTCTGCCGCCATCATGGTAACCTCTGACACCAGCACAGGTGCGGCACGTGACGCAGGTGTCAATCAAAGGTCAAGGATGAAAGGCATTGTGTTCTGTCGTGTGGCTTTATCCTTAAATAATGGATACCGTAGGCACCGTGTCGCGTCTTATTCCGGAGTCTTATTTTTCAACAATTGTGAAGCAACTTTAACACTTTAGTTTTACGGGTTTGATATTTCATAATCTTTTATTTGTATATTTGCAATAACAGTCTCTACACGTAACAGAAAGTGATCGTTGTCTGTGAACGACAAATAGTAAAAGATATATCCTTAGCGACAACACGCAATCATCAAACATCCACTCCGTAGAAGTATACTTTTCTTCCTCCAAACTCTTTGATTTACTCTCTCTTCTAGGAAATCAGAAGCCCGTCAGTCTGCCCTCCCCTACGCTTGATTTAGATAAGATATACCGCAGCTGGAGTCGCCTTGGGGGTTGAGCCGATAGTGTTATCATTTAGAGCGGGGTTTGGCAGTTTTCGTGACTTTGTTACAATGTCTGTTCAAGGCGTATAGTTATCTGAGTTGTAAATATAAACTTTTTTTTCATGTTAGATGAAATGACAGTTACTTAAGCTGGATAAGTTTCAGAGGTATCCACTATATCTTTTGTCAGTGAACTGATATTCAACTACCCGTACGTCCAACTTTTATCTAAATACTAAATCTAGATAATATGATGATTGTGTTATGCATTCAGCCTATTATGTACAAATCTTATACTTGTCCAATTGATGTCTACAATAGTCACTGTAAAACACACAGTGTCTAATTTCCACTTACTGGCACAATTGTGGCTTCTAATGTTCATTCAACCAATCAGCCGGTTGTGCTATGTATAGTCTTCACCAATCGTATCGACGCTTCTGGCTTACGTCAACATACAGAAAGACGTGACAGTGCTAAGTCATTTCTTCCCATGCACGTGACTCTGATTAGACTTTGGTAACGTCCACTCGTCAAAGTCCCAAACGCTACCCAGCTACAGCGCGTAAGGGCTGCAGTGGCAGTAAGGCTCCCTGTGTTGTCACTACCGCGGCGATGTTGTGTCTTTCCTTCCTCTCTGTGGGCCTGCTCGTCCTCTGGGCGTCCTCTGGACTGATGCAAGGTAAAACTCGATAAAATTCTTAATTTCATTCAGTAAGAGTTCATAACAGTTTGTATTGCCAATGCACTCTAACTTGTACAATATAATGCACATCAGTTTTGACGTCTGTTTCATTTCGTCTTGAACTCAAAAAGACCATCACTTAGAATGAAAGTTCATTATGTTCTGTTAGACGACATTTACAAAAATAGATTTTACTTTAAACCAACACTGAAAATAGTTGGGACTTATTCCGTGAACAGAGTCAGACGAAAATTTAGGTAAATCCTAAGTATTTTGTTAGTGTTGGTTATGTTAAGTTTGCTTGTTTGTTTGTTTTTATTCACGAGGGCATTACTTGGTTTGCTTGTAAGTTAGGAACAGATGCTTTTAATCTTGCATATGACGCGTATAGGAATTATAATTCTTTTTTCCTTTTCTCTCTACTTTTTCTTGGTGGGACTCTCAACATGTCCGTTTTTTTTTTGCAAACGTTTGGTACGTCTATCTTTCTCACGCACCACTCATTTCACTGAAGTTCAGTTTGCCTGTTTCCATTTTCACCGATAAGTACTCTACAACCCTACCTCCGACCATGGCGCTGCGTTGGTACGAGGTAGACATATCTATCACGCAGCTGCAAGGACACTGATAGGGGTAGTCACGCAGCAATACCGAGATTGGTTGATCTGCTACTTTTCTTGTTACACGTGTTGTTTTGGCCTTGTGGTTTAAGAGTTGTAAACTTAGAACATTGAATTGCTGAGTTCTACTCCCTGACATGTGTTGTACCCTTTAGAAAGGCACTTTATACTAAATTCCCTACCCAACTTAGTACCAAGCTTCGGCTAGGGATGTCCCTTGGATAGGACGCTGAATAGAAGTTCCGTGTCTGGAGAGAGCCACCCCTTGTAGTTCGCATATGCCGTCAAATAAGTGAAATGATAGCTGTTCCGGGAATGATAAACACTTCCTGTGCTCATGTATTTCTGCCATACAAGACAGTGGACTTTAGGCTAAAACTGATCCTATGCCCGAGAAGCCAACATTTCATTTCGAGCGCAAGGAATGAATGAAGTAATAAGGCAATTGAATGAACTTTGCAGCTCTACAATCGCACATGATATTATGTTTGGCAACATCCATTCAACAATATTGTATCTTCCAGTATCTGCGCTCAGCTGTTACCATTGTTCCGACCTCACCGAAGGAGCGCCACCTGGCGACTACGCGGAGTATGGCGATATCCTGGCCGTCCCGCCGACCTGTGACGTCATGTTCTTGATGACGTGTGCAGAAGAAGATGACGCGTGCATTCTGAGTACGGAGCACCGCTTCACTGGAAACGGTAAATATGAGAAAGTAATCAGTCATTGAATTTGGCAGCTACAATATCTTATTAGAGTTTTTCAGTGGTGATATCAGTGTTCTTAATTTGCAGTTGCATGACGTTAATAATTTCGCCATTTTCTATGCTTTCAGTAAAAAGATCACAACCAAACTCTAATGCGACAGATGCATTTTGTGTGCATTTTGTATATACTGTCTATGCTTACATACAATGTAAAAAAATGCATAAAGCAAAAACCTTGTTCTCTTCTATTGCAGTCGTGCAAAACGGTGTGGCATTCCAATGCATAAGTTTAAACATTTTTTTTTAAATAATTACATTGTGTATCATTCGATCATATAGGATTTTGGGCCTGTCACACACTTATAAGTATGCAATCTTTGCCAAATATCTATCACATTAAAACATTTCTTTCTTCAGGTACCACGATCAAGCTGGAGCGGAGGCAGTGCAGTTTGTACTCAAACTGCGAGACGGCGCAGTTGCTCTACCACAACAGCACCAACCTTGCCTACTTCCAGCGAGCGCTGGGCAAAAACTTCACCATGGACATCCACTGTTGCCAAGACGACGGCTGCAACGAAGTCGCAGGCATTGCCATGGCGACTAGTGTCGCTATGACAACTAGAAACAGTACAGCAACGGTTACTAGGGAGAGTAAAGTGTTATTGCTAATCACCGTATTGGCTATCACTCTTAAATAAAAGACAAGATGAAGTCACAAGTGCTTTGGAAATTCTTAGACATAAATAATACGTAAATCTCAGATTTTACATGTTTTGTGTATATCATACTGTAAACGTACTACTTAGTGAGATCACGGCTAGAAGAAACGGTTTTGGTTTAACCAGGAGAAGTCTATTGATTTACCATCGTTATATCGTATCACATATATCTATCTAAACTATTCCTTTATTCTAGTTTTATTTTATTATGTTTGATTGTTTTAAATCAGACTGCAAAACTTCATCACATTTCCTGATGGCGTGATTTTAAGTAGGCAATCCTTTGCAACAACAAAAATCAAAGAGTTCATGGTATGTTTTCACACTTCTTTTTTAACTATATATCAAATAAAGATCTAATTTGACAAGCTAACGTTGTTTTTCTTCTTGTTCTGCTAATGGTACGTTATCTACAAAATGTCATGTATGTAACTGCCATTCATGCTCCATAACCGGTAGTACAACATATTATCACACCTGACCTTTTCAGAACTCCGAAATTGGTTGTAATGGTTCTGAGCAGTCACTGAAGTGGAAATGACCACGCCTATGG
The DNA here is from genome assembly GCA_019207045.1 of Branchiostoma floridae x Branchiostoma belcheri. Classification (NCBI taxonomy): domain Eukaryota; kingdom Metazoa; phylum Chordata; class Leptocardii; order Amphioxiformes; family Branchiostomatidae; genus Branchiostoma; species Branchiostoma floridae x Branchiostoma belcheri. The sequence continues at coordinate 3,441,494 of CM033030.1, forward strand.
TTTAGATTACCACACTGTGTGCCGGGACTTGGTTTGTGCATGACCTACGCTACAGTTTACTAACGTTTAAGACATTGTTGCTGACACAAGGAGCGGTAAAAGAAGACTTTCTCAAGACGATATTACGACTACATGGGTCTTACAAGGTCACCATGAAGATCATTCTTGCTGTTTTGACCGTGTCTGTTCTACTAACGGGAGGTAAGTTTACGTTGGTCGCTAGAGTTTGGTCAGTGGCGAGAACTCTTACAATATTAACGTTGTTCGTCTAGATCAGTATTGATATTAACTATTTGTTCAAACAATTGTTACGACCACAAAAGTCTTACATAGTCAACATAAAAAATGTTTCTTGCTGTCGTTGCCGTAGGTTAATTTAAGTCGGTCGGTTGAGTGGAATGATAACGACTGTACTTACCGAGTGTGCTTGGCTATATGTCAGTGATTCGTAGTCGACATTCTTCTCATTGCGAGTTTTGTTATCTTCAAACATGCATTTGCGTTCAGTTTCTTTGACTAAGCCTCCTGTGCTTTTTTTCTAGGGCTGTAAATATTGTCTTTAGTTGGCTATCTCTTCTTTATATGTAGAGATATCTGTATATATCTTCTTTCACGTGTAATTTTTTTTTAATATCTTATAGCCTGCCATAGATAATCATACATGTTGGCTAGTCCGGTCTTGTGTCAGACGCATATGCCTCAGCGGTTCGTTGTTGTTGATTTTTAGAGGGGTACGTACATTCTCATGTCTGTGTGTGTTTAATGACTTACATGAAATGGGTTTACATTGTTCATGAAGTCTTTGACTTCAATCTAGTCCAACATGCTGGCTTGACGCGTCTTAGGCACATAACTTTGTTCTTTGTTTTGATTCTTGTTGTTTCAATTGTAAGATTTAGACATACAGACACAAACACAGAAACCCACCCACAGAAAAACAACGTCAAACCCTGCGTGCGCAAATCTGGTAATCATAGTTCACATCTTGGGTCACCGCTCCACTTGATGATGGGCGGGAGTCCGGGTGATTATCTAGATGCCATCACTACAGTATCTAGCACTTCAAATTACATGTGCGTCACTGACTACCAGTCCTGTTGTTGCTGCTCATTGTTCATTAAACGTTGTTTTTGTTGTTGCAGTTAATGCAGTTCGTCATTTGCGCCAATAGCATACATTGTTGCACCGGAAACGTAGTTTAATCGTTACATGTATTACCTTTATTTGACTTCAAACAAAACCCGATTCATATAAGATAAGTCCTTGGCCTTTCGCACATGATAACCGAGGTCAACTTATTTGCACGGCTCTCACCATAGCTCAGGCACAAGTCTTTTGTGAGTCGACTGCTGCAATATACTTTTATGGTGATCCACACTTGAATAAAACTTCCAATAATAATTTCCAAGCAGATGCTGGGAAGGTGAATGGACTTTAGACTTTGGATTTTAGACTTGAGTAGACGCATTGTTCAACGCTATTTGTATGTTCCCTTTCATGTTACCTTCAATTAACCCTCGGGCAAGAAAATGCAATAAACTATAAGTCTTATTGCTCAAAATTGTAACATTAACCTGACATAATACCTGGAAGTCAGAAACGTTACGTTCCATTTTTCAAACATCTGCTCGGAGTTAAACTCTGTCTCCCTCTTCTATCCCAGCCGCGGCTCTGAAATGCTACAAATGTTCCCTGGCGGACTCGGACGCCAACTGTAACAGCCGCGGGCCCACCCAGTGTGACCATCCGGACGCTGACACCTGCACAACGCTGTCTGCCAGTACGTATATATAGAAAACAACACGGTGTATTCCGTATTACCCTTGGTCCCAGCCCGACCGCGGGAAGGATCGCCCGACGGCCGAAGGCCAGAGGGTAGTCTAACCCGCGGGAGGGCTGGGACCGAGAGTGATGCGGAATACACCGTGTTGCATTTTATTTATGTCATACCCACCTGAGCAAACCCATGTTTCGTTGCAAAATACGCCAGAATCTAAAAAGAAAATTGGCGTCCTCCAACCAAAATTTGTAACAGCAGCAATGGACATTATATTCCAACGACCGAATTAGATATTCGAATTGTGGTACGTTCGAATTATTCGATGGAAGCCCGTATTGAACGTTATCGCGGCCCAGGTACTAGTATGACATGAATCTGTTTTATATTGTATGGTTAACAGTCATTTATCATTTTAACAGTAAAGAACTACACATTTTTGTTATCTTATATCCTACTTATTACATTACGTTTTTGGAACCGAAAAGAAATTGTAATCAGATTCTCCACGTGGCGTTGTTTTAAGATATTCGATCAACTAATTTTTTCTGCATAAGATTCAGGATTACTCCTATTGCTATAGGCGCATGCTGTATTTTCGTAATTTCATCCTGATTCTGGAATAACAGACCGACTTCCTTGTCTATTACAGTGTCGGGAAGGGAAAGGACCATCTCCAAATTCTGCAGTTTGAAGGCGAACTGCCAGAGGTCGAGCTGGACAGCTGCATCAACCACCTGCATGGCGGGGTTAGAGGTCAGTCTGAAGTAGCCAAGTTGTCCATGAGAGTGGTAAAGGGGTAGTAAAGAACGGGTCCTTTACAATTCATTACCTGTGATTGACCTATGACGCCGTTGCTAAGCGCATCTTGTTTTGGTGATGTAAAGTATGTCAATTTTAATTTCTTAAAAGAACGAAATTAAAATATATGTGCTCAGAAGTTATGAAAAAAAAAAACAGACTGGACTATAAACTTGTGCATGCATGTTGGCACACATTACAGGTGAAATCGATCTACTATTTGCAACATGGCACACTTGAAATTTGAAAAATTTCTTTAGAAAAGCCTTAGCAGCATACTATGTAATGTGCAGAAAAGGAATAATGCACTATTGTACATGTGCTGTACAATTGGCTTGATCTTTTTTCGTACTGTATAATCACACAGCCTTGCTCTAACTGTACCTACTATCCCACTATATGTATCACAGAACGTGTCGGGGTGTGTCCAGTGTTGCCAAGGAGACGGTTGCAACGCCGTGACGTCATACAGGAGTGACGCAACGACCACAGCAGTAAGCGCCATGGCAACCGTCGCCATGGCAACGTTAGCTTGCATTCTTTAACTTATGGTTTAACTTAAAGAGTACATATAAAGAGCAAACTTAAAATGCTTCACTTTGTCAATCTCTTCATGTGTAATATTGTTCAGCTGTCTTGTTCTGGTTACCCGATGCCACAGATAGCTTACAACATAGATCTCAAAGGTTAGCCATCAGCTTTTGACTCATTTATCAAAATATGTATTATGATGTGTAAAATATTATGGTCCTGCACGTAAGAAAAAAATAGCTACGCTAAATATTAACAGTTTTCGTCTTTCCATTATTTCAATCTACAAAATGATTGTTCAGCCTCGTTTGTCGGTTTGAGATGTGCAAAAAAACTCAATTACAATACGATCAGCACACACATAGCTATAAGCCGGACAAGCTCAGAAGTGAAATGATAAAGTAACAATGCCATGAATTAAAATATCGAACATTTCCATTTGTACATGAACAAATTGACATCGAATATTTGTCAAACAATACTTAATGTATGTGCACAATATTTATGATAACGCATTGTTTGAGGTGTCAATTGTTAGAACAACTATTGTAACAGTAGAAGCATACTACAATGACTGTTTGATTGCTTTTATGTCGATAATAGCACGCTATCTTTATCTCATGCAAAATATACTTTGTTCTGTGTTGACAAAGGTGTCAAAATGTATATTTGATAACAATAACTTGATATATACACCATATCTATAACTTAACATCACACAATAATCATTTTATGATACCTTCAATGTGTCACTGCTATGCAGCATTATACAGGAATTGATACTAGAATTTTTTTTAAATATTAGCAACCTCCCAGATGGATCTGAATTCAAATGTCCTGTTGAGTAAGCATCGTAATCATAAACTTACTCCAGTCTGCCCCTAGTCTGTGGAAATCGTTACAATTAGACACCATGATCCTAAACGTGGCGGTTACTAAGTATTTCTTATTGCAACAGGTTAGTATATAACATGATGTTGACACACTCAAGCTCGACCCGCTTATTTTCATGTCGCCATCAGAAACAAACTGAGAGTACAAAAGAACATTGAAGCAAATGCAGACAAGCAAAGCATATAACAAAACTAATGTTGAGTAAAACCACAGAACGAAATCATAGAATATAAGAAAATGCATTTGTATACAGGCGAATTTTGGACAGGATCAGCATCTAAAAGTCCTTGACCTTGACGTATTCTCTGACGTCTACGTCTAGCTTATCAAACTCGTTATCGTCGGACATCATTTCGTCGATGCTGCGTAATGGGTCCTGCCTTCCAGACCCAAGCTCTTCGCCCTTGTCGACTGCCATCATCAGGTTGTGCGCAGTGCGGCTGCGCACTATGGCGTAGATGGGCGTGTTCTCCAGCGGGACGTCATCGCTCCAGCCCTTCCCGAAGCTGAAGATGACCTCGCACTTGGGTTTGGGACCTCCGCTGTTGCCGTAGGCGCTCAGATCCCGCAGGTAGTTCTGATAGTCGAACACCAGCACCACCTGTCCCCTCTCCAGGCGTTCTGCCTGCCTGTTGCGGTTGTCGTTGCTCTTCCAGAAGACTTTGGTCTTGCAGAGGCGGGTGGCAGAGATGTTGCCATTTTCCGTGGTAAGCACGAGCCCTCGCTCCATGTTGTCCAGCAGACCTTGCACGACCATGTCGTCCTTTTGCCTGTTGGAGGGCTGGCGCGGCGGCAGCAGGATCTGTTCTGCGTCGGCTGGCCCGTACAGGTAAGGGGACAGGTTGGGTTCGACGGTCTGCCTCAGGTTGGGCTGGTTCCGGTCGCTGAACCACAGACGGCAGCCTGTCCTGTTGGTCACGTGATGCTTGTGGACAATTCCGGCTTTGTAGTACACAACTTCGATGTCCAATTCATGAGCTATAACATAAAGCATAATCATGAGTCGTAGACAATTCTTTGTTGTCAGTGCTCTTTAGTATTTCTTATGATTGAATATTGTTTTTAGTAGACAACTCGATTGCATTCGTCTTTGCTTATAATTCCTCCTCCCTCAAGTACCGTCAAGACCATTTAAAGTGTTACATCGCATGTATATGAACTTACCCGGATAAATCCTTAACTCTGGGGCGACTACAGCTGTAGGGGCGACAGTGGCGACCGGATTGGTCATGACGTCATCAGTCTCCATGTCCTCGTCACACGTGACCTCTGCCCCGACCCCCAGCTGGGTCATGTCCACGTTAACCAGCTGCTTACCATGGGTCTCAATCTGTGGGAAGGTTAATATTAATCAAAAACATGAACATGATATATGTTGCATTCCCTCCAGAATATTTTCAATGAATCATTGGATCACTTCAACTGCTCAGCCCTTGTGGCATCGCCAAACGTTTTCTCATCATACTGGCATAGTCCCGTTTTGTACTACAGAATACGGTAAGAAGTAAAATGAATCAAAACTGAATATATTGTTAGTATTTGTCAGAAGGTCCGTTTTCACGTCCTTGATGTGCAGAGGTGAAAATATTTCGTGCACAACATCTTGAAGGAAGCGTAAACCAATGTCATCGGCCAAGCCCTAGTGGCGTTGTCGGAAATTTTGTCACCACAATGTCATTGTCTCACAGTTAAAAAAATATTCTACTTTGATATATGAAAACAGCTGAAGACAAGGTGTGTGGCACATGCATCTCATCTAAATTATTTTCAGGTAATCTCAGCATCGCGAATTCAGCTACGTTGCGACCGCCAAAATAATGTTTGGCATCGTTTATTTCATTTTTTTTATTTGCACTGTATGAAACAATGATTATCTCACCTCGACGGGTGCGTTAGTGTAGAGTGGTTCTGTGATGATGGCTGGGTTACCCGCGGCAGAGGTGACGTCCATGGGGATCTCCTGTATGGTGGGACCGGGCCCTGACACGGCCTGCATGCCCTGCAGCAGCTCGTCCCCGCGGCCCGGCTGGCTCAGCATGTCCTGCAGGATCTTCTGGAGGGAGTCCTCTGTAACAGGAAAAGCAGCCATCTTCAACTAACGTAAAGAATGATTTTCTTCACGTAGCTAGGGTTCGTTTCACATGCGTTTTCAGCCAGGCACACCGGGCCACACTGTCCTTAGCTGACAATTTTATCGAAGGACGGTGCGATACTTTTCCATGGTTCTAAAACATTTCATAGTGTTTAACTGTTATAGGCTAGCAGTACACACAGTTAATTCTGTAATAGACAGGTTGGCTTGTTTTCCTAACGTTTGGCTAATGTTGTGACTTGGCAAATTGCGCATGGGCGACTTGGCTATGAAAGGATTTTGAACCCAGAGCATGCTAGGGTAAGATATGGCCATAAGACCGAAAAAGTCAGTCCACACTTGTCAATAACATTCTAAGACGCCCACTCACCTCGAACAGAAGAAGTTGCAGTGTCTCCAAGACTCGCTGTTGTGAAGGTCTGCAAGGTGAAAAAATCAGATCAATTTTTCAGATCTTATAGATATTTTTATAACAGCTGCAATTTCTTCACATTATTACAATGAGAGATCTGGTAGGAAGGTACGAGGACTGACCTGTGGCTCAATGAAGGTCTCGACATGAGGCGGAGAGTTCCCTAGCCATGCTTCTCTGATGGGCATCGCAGCTGAAATTTAGAAAAAAAATATTTAGCACAGGACAGAGGGAGGAGCGGAGGGAGGGAGAAAGAGAGATAGAAAGAGAGTGATTGTTGTGTACAGCTTACGTGGTTTGTCCGAGAAGACGTAGACCTTGTAAGGGTTGATAGGGTCTTCCGGCTGACTCTCGTTCTTCACCTCGTATATCTTGGGGTGATTGCTCAGGGCGACCCGCAGCCTGGTCTTCCACACGGCCGGCTCCGGCTTGTCGATCCCCGGCCGAAACTTGCCGGTGTGTATGGCCCATTCCTAGCGACAAAACATAAAGGCATAAAGGTTGTTGGCTTTGGGGTGAAACTTGATGCCATTGTCATGGCCCAGGTTTCCTACTTTTACATCGCCATGCAATTAATGTTGTGCAATAGAATCAAGTCATTAAAACCTCTCGTTATCTATTGGAAAATATTCAATACAAACCACAAACATGAGTTACTGAATCTTACAAAATACGACGTTGAATAAAAGTTAGCGTACTAACCCCTTGGAGAGGGCAAGTCCTACTTTGTCATTGACTATGCCCTTAGATTAATTGGAATAAGACTCGCTGTACACAGAAGCGCAAGGCATGATTATTTGGCGAAGGGATGTATATGTGTTCGTGGAACTCTAGTTTCAGTTAATCTGACTATGCCCTTATAGATTAACTGAAACTAGAGTTCCGCAAACACATCCCTGTGCCAAATAATCATGCCTTGCGCTTCTGTGTACAGCGAGTGAAGCTGTCCGCAAACACACGAACACACAAAGTCGGCCCGCTGCAGTGCCGACGAAAGTGCTACGCCAACCATTTCCAAACTCGACCTTCCTTTCTGCAACCGCTACTCAAATACCAAATATCATAAAAATCCATACTCAGCTTCTCGAGCTCGAGTTATATGCTGTTGACCTACATATAGAGACACAACATCTTGCCATAACCGAAAATATAACCTTCTTTGCGGAGGTAATAAGACTCGCTCTACACGGAAGCGCATTCTGGGAGAGGAACTGCGCAGTTAGAAAAAATGTGCTTCAAAGTCTGGACTAAAACGCCATGTCCTACCTTAAACAGCTTGGAGTCGCGGTCTTGGTCGTACTCGTGCTTGCCGGCGTGCTTCCAGGGTATCTTGAACTTCTTCTTGTCGGCGTCGAGCCACTCCACGCCCGGGACCTCGCCGCGGTCGATCATGCCGTACAGCCAGGGCCAGAGCCGGTCTCGAGTGTTGTCGGGAACTGTCACAGTGACAGGTGGGTTTGCTGTGCAAGGTAAGAAAACGACAAAAAAAGGAAATTAGGAAGAAATTGATAACGTAGATGTTGAAATTATTCATTAAGATGATTAGCACAAGTATATCTAAAGGCTGAGATAATGAAAGTAACTGCTGATGCATTCTATTGAACTCCAGATTATGGTTTCGTAGACACTATCTACTTGTAGCTGAAGACTATTCACGATTACTGCAGCGGCAGAACTCAGTAACAGAAAATATCGTAAAAGGTTAAACTATGTCATTTCTGATGCCGTTGTCCTTTCTTATCAATTATCAATATGTCGCAGATTGACAATTTGGCTGGTTCTAATTTGGTTTACCTTAACTACGTCTAAATGCAAACAACGCAAAAGAACGTTTGAAATGGATTAAAAGTATTAACTAACCAGAGAGTGGAGTGCCCAGTTCCCCCGATGCTGCACCTCTAGTTCTCTTCAGCGGACTTTTCAGTTCCCCCGATGCCCCACCTTCTACTTCTCTTAGTTGAGTGACCATTTCCCCCGATGCTGCACCTCTAGTTCTCTTCAGAGAGGTCTGAGGTTCCTCCGATGCCCCACCTCCTGCTCCTATTAGTGGAATGTCTAGTTCCTCCTGCTCTTTACCTTCAGCACTCTTCGGTGCAATGTCTTCCTCGGGACTAAAAATTACCACTTTTGCCTTAGCAGCCTCCAGCTCCTCAATTGTAGCCTCCATACTTTTAATTGATTCCTGGAGTCGACGGACGTCTTCTGTTTTTGTCATCAAAACCTTCTGAGCTTCTTCGTCTTTTTTATTGAGATGAGAAACTTGGCTGTGGAGGCTCCGAACAATGTTGGCCTGGATCTCGATTCCCCTTGTAAGAGCAGCTACCTGTGTTGACTTACGCTTCACACATCTGGCCAGGTGACGTGTGCCAGGATAGGCCACCCATTCAGTGAAACTTGAGTTCTGAGTGCTTGTAATGGCCAGGTCCAGACCCTCCAGGTCGGAATGCACGCGGCTCTTCTTGATACGAGTAGGCACCAGGGTTGACAGGTTGTTCACGGAAGTTGATTTCACAATTCCTGACAGAACATGAAATACAAGACATTCGGTGTTTTGTTGTGTACGAAATTTAAAAGCATGATACAAATATATACATAGAAAAAAGCCCCATCACTGCTTTACAGCTCGCATGGGCTAGCTGAAACCTCCATCATTTAAGAGGAAAGTAGATCAAGATGTAAAGTTACAGCACAGTGAAATCGTTTTATATGAAGAGACTTGAAAATTAATGGGGGTACTCGTACCTTTCGTGCAGAGCTGCCTTCGCACCCTGATGTAGTCATCATACCGAACCTCCACCCGGACCATCAACTCCTCCCCTCCGGCGGCAGCTCGCATCTGGTCGGTGATCAGGAGACGTGTCAGGGCTGCTGACAGGCTGTCTGGGCCCAGGCGGAAGTGGTCGTGGTAGAACTCATCTACGTTACATGGCTGGAAGAACCGTAAGTTGAAGATGAAGCAGCCCCTGGGAATGATGGATTCTTTTCTAGCCTTGTACCTGTTGAATATCTTGTCTGCCTTCTGCAAACGTTCCTCGTCGTCTAAGGTGTTATCGTCAAAAAGTTTTTCGGACTTCTCCAACAGCTGGTTGAACACTTTCTGAACAAATTCCAGCTTCAACTTTGCAGGAAGGACGTCTGAAATACAGAAATGCCTTCATTTACATGAAATATTATTGAAATTGGAATGAACTGATTTCGTTTCTTTCAATCTTACAATAATAATGATAATCTTACACACCAATTAGGCTACATAGTCACAAGTAATTATCGACAAGTTTGATACTAAGGATTCCTTGCCTAGATTTACCTGGCATAAAGGTCGGTCGTACTGACGACAGAACAACATCGGTGGTGGGAGGTGACCGTCGTTGAGTAGGTTGATCACCTGCAGGGTGCCAATAAAATAAAAAATGTTTGCAAAACATCTCATAGTAACTGAACAGTAAGCTTGGTAACAACGGGCAGATGTCGGCGTTGCCAATAAGGAATGGAAGAATTAATTGGCATAGATTCTTATCTTAACATCCTTGTATGAAACTGAACATTAGCCATAATTGTTTTCCCAAATATATCATTCTGTGGAAAGGCACCGCAGATTAAGTATTAAATAAAGTCATGTTGATTTTGCCTGAAAAGAACATTCTAAAAGGAATAAAGTAGTCCCAGAAGGATGATATAGTGATGACTATTATACTACTTATATGTGCTATTGCAGAGTACTTAGTCCTATACTGCACACTATTACATACTTACCGGAAACAAGTGAGAAGATCTTTTCAGAAAGGCCGGAGAGGGTGGTAGAAATTTCCTGCGGGTTCACCCTCTGTGCAATCATCTTCCTCAGCTTGTTTGAAAACTTCCTGACAAGGTTTCCAAACTCCTTGAAATCATCATTGTTGTCATCGAGCCAAATGGGTAAGATCTGGATGTTGTTTACAAGAGCCGCTTCCCATTCTGTGCGGATCCAAGTTCTATCGTTATCAAAACAGTACTTGCTGACCACAAATACAAACAGCTTTAAGGAAGGGCTTTCTATGACTTTGACGATGCTGTCAAGCTCATCACCCGGCTCTAACGACCTCTCATCAAAGAAGATCTGGTCCTCCTTCAGGCCGTCTGTCTTTAGACGATCAACAAGTTGCCGCACAAATGGCTTGCTTTCTCCGGCATGGCATATGAAGACAGTCTTGCCTAATGAAAGGAAAATGAGCAAATGTTGATGAAACAGAGAAGGTCATAAATGATAAACTTACGTGATGATAACAATCTATGAGCTGAAGATCTGCAGCTCGGACTGTACAAAAGATTCTGTACATGATATTACAGTACAACATATTATTGTTTTGTTAATCACACCTAAAACTATAAACGGATACGTACATTGATGTGATGCAGCCATTCTCTCATGATTTACGTCACTCAGTGGCGTAGAAACAGTTTCATGTGTAATGTTTCATCTACACACAAAACGTTTGGCCTGCAGAACTGTTCCTGTGAATAAAAACAAAATATGATGAAATGGCAGTCGACATGTAATACGGTAGATAACTTATAGGAGCCGATTGTCATATCCCTGCTTGACTTCTACCTACAAATCTCTCGATATCCATATATAAACGTAATTAGAGTGTTATACCATAGACGAAATTGAACGTTGAAATATTTGAACCACATTTAGTCTCGGGCAACTTCATACGTGACCTCACAAGAGTGACCAGGTGATAAGTAATTCGATATGAAGCTAAAATGCTTGTATTTACAGCTGAAAAGCAAAAACATTACATTAACTGCTCCAACAGGCTTCGATAAAACAGACTTCGTTAAAATAGCTCTTCATAAGATTCAATTCGTCTCTCCTAATTAGTATCTATGTGTGATTGCCTAAGACATAATGAACAAAACTGACCGTGCCCCCCTCCCACCCGGAAGTAAGACCCTGTGTCAACAGAACACAGCAAGCTATTTTAGAAAACCTTTCAAGTTTTATTTTCCAATAGAGTTTAAACATATAAAACTTAATTGGTGAAATATTCTATCACCCTCTTCACTTGTATTCATGAAGTCTACACTATAGCTCTGCTTCTGAGGCAATCTTAAGTTTAGCTTGCGCCATACTAACATTCACGACAGCGTCGCTTTTGTATAACTCACCTGTGCCGTTGCACCCCTCCCGTAACTTAAGACGGAGATCTGGAGGTCCTACGTCACACTTAGGTTTTGCAGTTCTTCATCCTTAAGGCACACAGAACGTTGGTGAACATAGAACGTACACGAGGCCAACTAGGCTACATCTTGGAATATTTTAAAAAGAGAAGCCTGCGCTAGGTTTAGCGTTACCTGACCACGGGGACGCGGAACAATAGTTTACGTTGAGGGGTTAAAGTTCATGTTACAGGTAAACAGGTGTACTTCAGTCACGTTCCGTAAGGGAGCTTACGTTTATACAAAAACATTTAAACAAGAATGACCCAAGAAAATAGTTTGCCCCTGGCATACACATACCCTCACATGCACCCAACAGGTGTCTGTTATTTACAGCATTAACCTAAGGAAGTTTGACAACACCTTGCCATTATGTCCTTTAAACTAAGTCACGAAATTCAGTCTGTTAAAGCATTTTGTAGTCCATTGCACCACTGTCGTCGAGAACTGGCATAGGTAGTCTGTCAAACTTTTTGGCAGAGAACATATCTTCACGAAGGTAGTTTACCCTCGTTTGTCAATGTTGTATTCACCATCAGCGATGTGATAAACGTTGATCGGATCAGATTGTAACTTGATCTGCCCTTAAGTAACATGGATCAATGCACACCTGTTTACCGATAGGGGGTGGCCTTAACAGTTCCATGGCCGAAGTAACGTTTTGTATTCACAATACCACCACAATTTGAAATCGTAGACCCCGCATCATAAGGTAAGAATAAAAACGTCAGGACCAAAGCTAATACTTCATTTTATTTTATTAGTTGGGACTGAAGTGTAAACATGGCTGACCTTCTGTTTATTATAGCTGATTATTCAAGATTAATTCACATCGAACGACGGAAAGCATGACAAAGTACAAACTAGCAATCAGTAGATATTTTAAAAAAGAAAACTAAAAAAATGCTTCAGCTTACAAAGATATTAGATACTGTGTAACAATGCTGTGTAATGTCTGACTATCCAACTGTTTTGGCACTTTTTAACGATAGCACTATGAAACGATAACTTTGAACTTGTCTTTCAAAAATCTTTAAAACTTCTATGCTTTGTTTCTGCTATTACGTCAATTTTTTTCTGCAAATACATCAACCATCAATCTTCCGATCTGGGCATACACTATTGCTTCACTGCACTCTGATAACAACCGAAATCAAACACGTCACACCAGATAAACCGTAGGAAAGAATGACAGATTCGTTACATTTTCAGAAGCTAAATGGTGCAGAATGATAGTGTTATAGATATATAAGGAATAAAAGTAATGGAAGAAGTTAAATTCATTTGCAACTTCTGCTTCTGTTCATCTACAGTACATGTCGCCAATGTATCACCCTATTTTGTGGCCAGTGGGCTCTGATGTGCACTAATGTATTTTACCAACACAGATGAACTTTAATGCTAACTTCTGCTTCAGTTTATCCATAGTACACGTCGCCAATCTATCACCCTATTTTGTGGCGTGCACAGCAGGGCAGCCTTTCTACACGTAGCGAAAGAACGGTTTCTGCAGGGTCTCCCGCGCAGCCCGAGCCACCGCATCCCAGTTCCTACAGCGGTCAGCCACGTTGTTGTAGGGGTTGGCCGGGTCCAGGATCAGGGGCCTGTAATATAGAATTATAAACCTAGGATTATTCTAAACTCCCTAACAAACTTCCTGGCATTAAAATGTTCTTCTTTATCATTGAGTTAGTAGTAGGATTGGTATAACTATAAGTGACCTTCCAGATAATCAGTTTAGATCATATTCAGATCCTATAAGCACCAGGATTTGTATGGCATGCATCGCTATTAAAAAATAACATCAAACAGTATGATCAGATATAGTATGATCAGAAAAGTTTATTGTTGAAAAATCTTAGAGACACAGACCGTTTTCCCAACATTGGTTGCACTCGTTGGAAAGAGTAGTTTTCGGTCCAGTAGGCAGAGATGTTCCTGTAGTCACTCAGTTTTTGCAGAACAGCCTTGAAGGCAGCTGCAACACTCATATGAGAGCGCCAGGTGTGGATACAGAGAAGTTCTAGTGGGTAGGACGTCAGGCTGGATTCCGTCACACAAGATGACCTAGTTCCATGCAAGGAAAAAGCATGAACCTCGTGGTAAACCCATTACTTTTTTAAGACAAAGCAAACCATTTTAGTACAGTTCATGCACAGCAATTACAATCATTTAAGAGCAACATTAACTTGATATGAAGTTTTTGCCATAAGTTGTACTCACTTCCACATCTTGACCAGTCGAATGGGGTCCTTAACCTTTGAGCCCTGCCCCTTCACAAAGTCCCGCTGTAGCTCCACCAGCGCTGCTGAACAGGTCTCTCTTCCATGGCGGCCCATCGTTTCCATCCTTCGGTACACTTCCTCTTTTGTACCTGGCAGAGAAGGTATATAACACACATGTACACTTTATTTGGGCATGTATAGATATGTTAGAAATGTAGTATGTTGTTTATCTTACTAATAAATTTTGATATATCGCATTGTTTCTATGATATATGTAAGATGCAACAAACAATACAAAAATTATATTTACATGCTCTGATCATACTTGGCTTTTTCAAAAACAGATAAGTAATTTCAGACTCACTATTCGAAAGAGAGGGTCCCAAAAGGTCGCTTGCCAGCAACAGGTCGACATCATGTGGTTCGTGGTCTGCCTTCTTGCTCTGTACCCTCAGTTTTACGGCAAAGCTCGTTCGACCCACCACTCTAACGCTGTAGGCAATGCTGAAGATATATGTAGTGTTTAGAATTCAACCAGACAATGCTGATCCCATACGCTTTTTCTGCAACTTGCACATACATACACACATTTGCTTGCATTCTAAGGTATGCATTCACTGCATGCCAAGAGGCACGTATTTGTAAGAAAGGTTGTGCCTATTTCATTCACTAAATTGTGGGAATGGACATAAGCGCATAGAACATTCTTAACGAAATGGAACCCACCTTTGCTTTGATCTTTCAATTGTATTCTCAAGTTCATCTAATTTCTTTCGCAGCTTATCGCTGTAGTCAAAACTCCCGATCGCAGGTAGCTCAGAGATGAACATCACAAGATCGACGTCAGACTTGGACTTAATCGCTGTGCCCTTGCCCAGAGAGCCGCCCTTAAAGTAAAGTACATGAATCAAAACGTTAGTTTAACAATAGAGCCACGTGTAGTCAAGATTTTTTACCCTTTTCACTTCTGTTGCATGCTCGCCGGTGGCTGACAAGGCCTATATCTGTATCTGTATCTATATAGCCGGTATAACCGCCCTTCAGCGTAACACACAAGCTTCGCGGTGGCCACCGCGGCTGCAGGGAATAATGAGGTACGCAATAACTACATTGCGTTCAAACTTGATTAAACAACTGTAATTACAGAATACTCTAAAGCTGCAAGAGTTATATCTTTTAAATTGTAAGACATTTACCTTGATAAACCTGTTAACGGTGAACGCAGAGCCTGTTTTAAAGAAGTGGGCCAGATGATCCACGACACTGCTGCACTCATCACTGTACGGCGTATCCGGCTGCAGATGGTCTGAGATATACCTGTGGACATCGGCTGGTTTGCAGCTGTCTAGGAAGTGCTCGATGTCTGCAGATGCGCGCAGAAAAAAGAATGCGTTTGCTTAACTAGCTGATGGTTATTCATAATATCAATTTGAATTTTACATACCAGTATATGTACCTACACGCAGTATAGTTTTACTTTTTATTGCAATATAAAGCATACATTTAAAACATTGGCTCATTGTGGCCAGGCTCGTCCGCTTTATTTGCCATAAACCAACCAGATTTAGCTATCTTATTCTATTAATGACACGTTTTAGACAATTCACTTATTTGTTGACAGTTTGTTGGTGTACACACATTAAAAATTTGGCATATTTCGACATAGACGCCAATATGCTACAGAACAACCGTGACCTGGATAATCATATCATTATGACATCATGATCTCTGTATCTGTGCCTCCCCCCTCACGTACTTTGGTACACTTTGGACTGTGGAAATAAAACGAAATACGCACCGGAGGATGAATCGGAATCTGTCTCTTCGTCGGATTCGCTGTCACTGCTGGTATCCGGCGTTGAAGGTGCCGCCCTATAGGTCCATGTGGTTTGGGCTTGATTTAAAGCAGGTAGAACATGGTTACCGATTATTTCCCTTAACAAAGGAAACTATTAGCCGAAGTTGTTGATACCTATAAACGCACTGTTGGGGGACAAACTGTATCAGTTATAGTCAGTTATAAGTGTGTCTACTTACTTATTCTACGAAAGAACTTTTCAACACAAAAGCTTCACATGAATGTATGTGAGTTACAAATGGACTATGTCATATAAATCACTATTCAAGGAACAGATTACGAACATATGACGATTAAAACAATCATTTGGACAATATGAGGGTCTTTTAGACAATAAGGATAAGACTAATTCTAATCTAAAACTACAAAAGCCCCACCCACCTGCGTGAGAATATCCACCAAAACTTGCAGCACTGCTGCCGTGCTTGTCCCTCCGGTGATGTTGCATTCCACTTTCAGTGGCGAAGCCGTCGGAACAGATGTCGCATCCATATGGACCTATCTTTGACTTGACTTTGATCTTCTTGGCCTTTCTTGCCCTTCTCTTTTTCGGCGCTATATGAAAGCATGCAAACTGAAAAATTTCTTCATCGCAATAAATAGTGAAAAGTCTGACTTAGCCACCCAAAAGATGTACAGATCCCTCGACCCTATATGATGGCAATGAAAATCATTATTCTAACTAGGCTGTGCTTATTGAATTCTATATCCTCTTTGTTTTGAGTCGCCAGCACTCATGTTTAATAAAGATTTTAGCAGAGTACACGTACCATGTTGTGATTGTTCCTTGTGCTGCCACAGAGACGATTCTTTCCCGAAAGATCTCGTACAAGCACCAACGTCACAGGTCCAAGAGCCATATGAGACAAGGTTGTGCTTGTCCTCCTTATGCTGTAGCAGAGCTGACTTTCTAATGAAGCTTTTCGAGCATGCGTGGCAGGACTCCATTTTGTTCGCTGGCAACCCTGCTGGGGATACGAATAATCAACATGGAAAGGGTTGAAAACTAACATTTGTATTCTATCATCATCATCATAGAAAGTCTGAAATGAAATGGCTAAAATATGCTAGAACAAGAACTAGAAAATACATAGCAATCATTGCAAATTGATCGTGGAAGATTGTATTTTTGAAAACTGAAAAAAAAACAGATAAGATAAGATAAGATAAGGTATAAAGAATGCATGGTTGTTACTTCCTTATGTGTTGATCAATGACATAATTGTTTAACATGTCCTTTCAAGTAAGCCACTGTTTTTAGGACTTATCATGTTTTTGTTTTTCTAATAGTTGCTTGGAGCACTTTTTTCTATCTGGAAAGAAAATTTTACATTTAGTTCTTCGACAAGTATCATGGTCCTTTAGACCTACAATATGCCAGGCAGTGAAAACCTCTTCGTAACGGTAATTTGGTTGAATGTTTGTTGTAACTGCATGGGACATTCCAAGCACTGTGCTCACAATGACCTTGACGTAACCCCGGACCAGGTGTTTATGCTAGAATGCAATTTGATCTATCCGTAGCGTAACGTAAACAGCCAACTGTAGCATACCTTATTCAAATACAGGGTCAGTCAACAAACGAGGGTACTTCAAATATAACTACCGAAACAGTAATTCATAGCTTCCTCCAGAAACAAGGGGCGTATTTAAAGTTAACGCAAATGTTTGTCGTCGTTCCCTTTGAAGTTCCGCTGCCGAGACATAGCATGTCCATTTGAATTGCGCCCAATGAAACGTTGCTTCAAAACACAATCGGAGTGTAACCATCTTATGGCCCCTTTACTGTAGACTGGCCTAATGTGTATGAGAAGAAGGCTACGATATTTCCAATCAACTTTTATTTGGAGAATAGCAATTATTGGCAAAGAAAGAACACCCACCCCCACCCCCCTTCCCGCAAAAATGACCCGCCCTAATTGAGAACTTCCTCGTTCAGTATAAAGCATAGACATATATGGTAATGAATTAACACGCTGACGACAGTGGGCTTCAAAATGATTCAATTATAAGCATAAATGGTACCGTGTGATCAGCTCCCTGGAGGAAAATGAGGCTAAATTGCAGGTGTTTCCGGGTATATACTATCATGCATATCAACATATTATACGTAACGTTATATACTGGATTTAATTAGCAGCAATGCGGTGGCCAGGGTATACTTCCGCAACAAAACGCACTATATATATATGGCTTATATCATTCTCGTGAAGTGAGTAAAGCTACTGCACAAACTGGTACGTATATTCAGCAGCATATATTAGCTACCTGTTGAAATCTTGTGTCTGTGAGCGCTTCCAAACAGCCTGTCTTCCCTCAAGTCGTTACCTGGTTCAGGTCTGCTAGCGGGACAGGTGAAGTAAGCACCGCAGGTGCATATATACCAAGCCGCCGTCTGGAAAGTCCCGCGTACGCTACTCCTGGCTTCGAGAACATTCTCATGGTTGCGCACTGACTCGCGTCCCGGGAGAGGTGGAAACCCCCGCAGGTAAAGTAACCGTACGGCGCTTGTAGCGACAAACAGGTAGCTACTGGGGGAATCCCCGTGACGTCATTCATCACTCAGGCCACCAAATTACCCATGATTCCACGGTGTCAAGGAAAAGTTCCCTTTGCTGATGAGCTTCGTTTATGGCTTTTGTGTACTAAAGCTGTTGAGATTTCTTGGTAGATTTTATAAGGACTGGTTTTTGTTACCTTCGCCAAGAAGGTTATGTTTTCAATAGCGGTTTTATGTATGTAACGTTATGTATGTACGCATGTACGTGTATGCATGAATGTTCTCGATATGACCTCAAATGAATTAGATTCAGGGCCCCCTATCGGCTTATTACCGTAATTGCAACTTCCAGACTCAATATCTCATGTTCTGGACCTCATTTGCATAACCTGCAATAAGACAAAGCCTTTTGTCGCCATTAAGTGCCTACGGCCCCTCTTTAAAACAGTTGGTCATGGATCAAATCTTCTGTGATCTCAACAGCTCAGAAAAAAAACAGTCCCTAACTTTGACATTTTAGACCCACACTCTGAATTCTAGAGAATATATTCTAATCTACAGATAAATAGGGATCATAAGATAGGGTTGAAAATGGCCTATCTGATAAAAGCATTACACCTTATGCTTATCAATCAATAAATCAATCAATCAATCAATCAATCAATCAATTAAGTTGTCAGATTAATATCCATATATCTCTGGTGAAAACAAAAATGTATCAGAAGCACATTGATTTATTCAAACAAGAAAATACTTACAAAACTATAACATAATTTGATGTTAAACGGGGTAACATAACTGTGTAGTTTGTTTGTTTGTTTGTTTGTTTATTTATTCACACACAAGTATTACATTAAAACACAAAACGAAAACAATGGATAAAACAGGTGCAGGAGGAGGGAAAAAGCTTGTGAAGCTTATACTTAGCCCTCCTCCTTTAAACTAAACAAAATTGATTATGATATATAATAATAAAGTAATACATAGAATAATAATGATACAATAAGGATAAACAAGTAATTAATGGTATGAATTAACGATGAATGATAAAGTAACGTAATATGTAGAAAATGATAATGATGCAATAAGGATAACCATGTAATTAATGGTTTGACTTAACAATAAATAATAAATCAGCATAATACTTAGAAAATGATAATAGTGCAATAAGGATAATCAAATAATGGAATGAATTAATATAATATGATTAAAAAGAAAAAAAAATGTGTCTACTACAGGGGGCTCGGATGGATTAACAAATGGGTTTTCAGATTACGTTTAAAAGTCAGGAGAGAGGAGGTAATATTCTTAAGGGAGGGGGGAAGATCGTTCCATATTTTAACACACATGTATTTAACAGACATTTGGGCAAGAGAGGTTCTGAATAGGGGGATGTGCAGATTTGTGCTTTGGCGAGTTTGATAATTATGAAACTGCGAGCGAAAATTAAGAAAGCTGTCAAAGGTATCGGGGAGAGTATGGTTTATGTATTGGGCTGTGAATAGAGCAAGTTGAAATCTGTTAACGTCATAGATATTCAAAATTCTAAGTTTCTCAAATAGTGGTGAAGAGTGAGTATAGAAACTCGAACATGTCGCAATGCGTAGAAATTTTTTCTGTAGAATTAATAAAGGGTGTAGAGAAGTTTTGTAGGCGTTTCCCCAAACAATATTACAATAAATGAGATATGGATAGATTAGACTGTTATATATGGTTATTAAGGTTCTCTGGGATAAAAGATGCCTAATTTTCCCTATGATCCCGATAGTTTTTGAAATTTTATTTAATATCATAGCAATGTGGGGTTTCCATGTTAGTCGATCATCAATAAGTACTCCTAGGAACTTAGCCTGGCATTCTTGGGAGAGAGGAAGGTTCTTTAGGAAGATATTGGTATTTTTCTTATTATAAGTCTTGTTTTTACTACAAAAGATAAGATAATACGTCTTTTAATATTAGTTTGAATTCCTGACTACCCTTTGAAAATAGTGTTGAGCCTTTTTGACGGTAACTTTTTTATACATACATTTCACACCTCTCGAACTCAGATACATGCACCTTCAATGTCAGGCTAGATTTCATATATGTATTGCAGACAATACACAGAGCAGAATCGTCTAAACATTCAGCATTGTTTCACTGCACTCTGTAAACAATCTCCATCCAAACGTCACATCGGAAACATATCAAGGAAATCGGATTGTATAGATTGATAACATATTTCAGACGATAAAGAGAACACAACGATACTGATTCAAATGTTAAAAAGCATTGCCAGATGTTTCAGGCACAACATTTCATGAGGCCTGTCGTCGATCAAACAAAGCAGTTGTTTGCCTCTGTGTTGTTTCGTGTGCCAATCATGAGAACGATTCTCAGTAGCGAAAGAACTAGTCTGTGTTACGCAAACTCCGCTATCCGGGATCCGGAGCTTGTAGACTCCTCCACGCGGATGGGCGCGGCAATGTACGACGGGCCTAAGAAGCGCGGTTAAATCAGGATACGAAAGAACGGTTTCTGCAGGGTCTCCCGCGCAGCACGAGCCACTGCAGCCCAGTCCCTACATCTGTTAGCCACGTTGTTGTAGGGGTTGGCGGGGTCCAGGATCAGTGGTCTGTGATATGGAGATGTAAAAATAGCGATTACGTTACATTGTCTGACACACTGCCGCACATGAAAAGTTCTGTGTGTGGTTCATAAAACAACAATTACTAGTATGTAAATTTTATAATATGAGTATAAAAGGGCGACTGGAATTTTGTGATATAATGACTGTTTACATCGCAAATAGAAATGAATTGTGTAGGATTGTACAAACAACAATTCCATATGTCGTCTACTTGATAAGTACTGTAGAAAAATACATATTCAAATGCAACTAGACAAACTCTCAACCAAACATGTATCAATTCTTTTATACCAGCTATGACTGAATAGCGAGGGCAAAAAGTTGCATACGCTGTATTCAATGCTAGTCCTTTTCCCAGTGTGGCAAAATGTGCAATTAGGTCTTCATTCCTTCATTTATGCCCATATAATGGCGATTACATGTCAGTTACATCCTTAGTGCCAAGACCACGCAGAATTCGTCACCAATATCAATGACAATGACAATCACATTGGTGCACTTAACATAATGAAAGGCTGCCCTATCATAGAATAATTGAAATGCACTCTTAAAGTCACAAACCTTTGAGCCAAAATCATTTGCCATGCCTTATTGTAGTTGTCGGTCCAGCAGGCCTTGATGTTCTTGTAGTCACTCAGCTTACTCAGTACGGCTTCAAATGCAGTAGCGACACTCATGTGGGAGCGCCAGGTGTGGATACACAACAGTTCCAGTGGGTAGGATGTCAGACTCGGTTCCCAGACACAGGCTGCCCTTGTTCAAGGAATGTAAAAAGGGAGATGTCAATCTCTGGGTAAAGCAATCTAAGTGCCAGACCTTGAGAAAAATTTGTGTCCTAGAAAAAATTGTAACAATGTTCAGCAATTCCAATGTCAAATCTGGTATTTGAAATATCGAAGAATCTGGACACACTAGAATTGTGTTCGAATGGCTCTATGTAACCCCGTGTGGTAACAGCAGAACCCAAGTGATTATCAAAAGTTAACCCAAGGTCCAGAACACCTGTATCAAACGTTATCACAGCCAAGAAATAACAAAATAATCGCTATCAATGTAACTATCACAAGCTTTAAGTTTACTCACTTCCACATCTTGACCAGCAGGATGAGGTTCTTTACTTCTGCAGGCTGCTTCTTCACGAAGTCCCGCTGCAGCTCCACCAGCGCTGCGGAACAGTTCTCCCTGGCACTGGGGGTCATTCTGCCCATCATTTCGTACACCTCATCCTTCTTGTCTGTAGCAAAATATTCAATACTGACAATAGTGTATAGTTTGATATCTGATCGCTGACCCTCAAGGACCGTTAATGAAATGATTTTGTGACTTTGAGTTGTTATGTTTCGTTATTCTTTAGAGTTTGCCTAAGTTCTTTGTATGATTTCTTGATGCTTAATACAGTATATTCCGTATTTATAATTTATTCAATCCTGTGTCAATAATGATTTTCTTGTATGTTGATTTTGTGAGGGCTCATTTGGAAACCGAAAGGACCTACACGAGGATTCAAAGATAAAGTAAAATAATTTTTTTTTTAAATCATGCAATCGTTCAAAGTATTCTTGTTCGTTTTTAACAGATACATGCTCGTGGTACAAATGTGTAATGGTTAGATTACGTTGCAGTTTTGAGAAATGAAGCAAATCGGCGAAACGTAACATACCACGGGTTGGGTAATCCCCCAGTAAGTCTCGTGCCAGGAGTAGGTCTACGTCGTGTGACTCGTGACCACTCTTCCTGGTCTTCACCCTCAGCTTCACGGCGTGGCTGGTGCGATCAAGTACCTCTAGGTTGTAGGCGATGCTGTACCTGAAGTTAGAATCCAGTTTAGTAATTACCGTCGCCAAGAAGGTTATATTTTGGGTAGCGTGTGTATGTATGTATCTTGATGACACCTGGAAACGATTAGATTTTGGGCCCCCTAGTGGCTTGTTACGGTACTGCTGCGGAAGTTCCGGGTTTGATATCTCAAGTTCTGCACATGCTCTGGTCATGACTTTCAAAATGTAGATAGCTAGTGGGACCGAGTGTAAGTGGTATAGATTTGGGCACCCCAGCGGCTTGTTTGGGAACTGCAGGACAGGTTTAGTGTCAGACTTTGAAAGGGAATAACTCAAAAAGAGATTGACGCATTGTTGTGATTTTTGGTATGTAGATAGCTTGAGTGATACCTCATATAAGTACATATTAATTATGCAGATTGGCATCTAATGTGCATAATGCATTGGAAAAATTGTCTAAACACGCTCAGTTTAATTATCGAACCATTACAACATGTGACATGTGTCAATGAGGAAAATGACATTTATATATATATAAAAGGACATTTGCATATGTCACATGTTGTAATGGTTCGATATATATGTTATGCAAAATAAAGCCCTAATTTGCATAATTAATGAGAAACTGCTATAATGTCATTGTGGTAAATGACAGGAACTTCTTACTTGTAGCATTTAAGCGTTATGTACAGGTGAACATCGTTGAACATCAATTATGTAAATGAGGTCCTCATTTGCAAAAATTATCAGAAAATTCAATTAAGCCTTGAAGTCATCTATCTTAACATAGATTGTGCACGCCTTTTGTTTGGTGAAGGAGATTATCAACTAATATAATTTATGCAAATGAGGGTCTTATTTGCATAATTAATGACAAACAGAATTAATACATGAGTTGTAAAGGGTAGAATCATTTGGCGAAGGTGTGGATTGTGGAACTCTAGTTGGTTAATCAATCAAAAGTTGTTTAGTATTTCTGTTGACATCTCATTTGATTTGGCCTCTACAAAGACTCTTTACTCTGCCGTACCTCATAGATCGATGGAGCATTCTATAAATAAAATTTGACAAACCTGGATTCCTTCAGCTTCTTTTCTACCCACTTGAGGTAAATCTGCAGCTGATCCCTGTAGTCAGGGCTGTCGATCGGCGGCAGATTGGATGTGAACATCACACAGTCGATATCAGACTTGGACTTGATAGCTGTTCCCTTCCCCAGAGAACCGCCCTGTGTATAAAAGACAGAATAGCATCACATCACATCTTTACGAATGCAGTGCCCGAGGTTAAGATTTTCTTCAATTTATTTTCTTTTCAACTCTATTTCATATGATGTTTTATATGTTTCCTGTGGTAATGGGGAGAGGTTTTTTTTAAGTTCCCGAACGACATATCGCTTTCTGTCTCAGGACTGTATATATAGAATTGTTCAAGTATAGACCTTATCTAATCTCATCTGTCAATTGAAAGTAAGAGACTAAGAGGTCGGAGAAAACACAGCTAAATTGTATATCAATATCAAATCGTTCTCACCTTGATGAATCTGTTAACTGTAATTGCCCCCAACCCTTTAAAGAAAGTCACTACGCGATCAACCACATCGCTGCACTCTCTGCGGTATTCGTCGTCCGTCTGCAGATGCTGGGAGATGTACTTGTTGACATCAGTGGGGCGACAGTCGCGCAGGAAGGTGAGGAAATTACCAGGAACGTACGATGTCGGGGAAGACGAAGCTTGCAGGTAACTGTAGCCTAGTGTGGATACCGTGGGCACGATTCAGTTAGCAATATTCATAACTCAATTGTGGTGTTTCAACGGATGTCATATCTATACATCCGGGTAATAGACACGCAAGCCGGTAATATTGACGAGTAACTGGATATATTTAAAGACCGTTTCTACTTAGATGCTCGAGTAGCTGTTACCTTACAGTTTTTTCGGGGGGAGGGTATATATTGGAGTCAGCCATAGCCATTTAGTCCGTGTGCATTGCATAATGTAATCAAATATTATTCGACTGGAATTTTCATTTGCTATAAATTGTTGATCATAAATTCAAAGCATTCATCCTTGATATGTACAGAAAGTAACGTGAGTACCGGTGCAACATACCCCAAGCAGATGTTCCATGTACATCTCTCTTATGATTCTCGACACCTTGCTCCGATCTCAGAAGTTTTGAACACAGGTCACACGGCACAGTACGTGGTCCACGTGGATTATTTCTATTCCGTGGCATTGCTCCTGAAAAGATTGAAACTTTTTGACAAGAAAATCTTCAATAATGAGTCAGATGAATTGAATACAAGCGTAAGGTGGCGGTGTTTCATTACTTCGGCTCTGTTGTGTAACCTTATCACATTCACCGCAACCTGTTGTTAAGTGAACACAGACAGGGTGTTAATTTAGCTGTCTGCAAAGTGATCTCTTCTAAAAGGTGACTCAAACGTCCCAGTACTGTATGCCACCTTAGCAAACAAGCGCACACCAAACAGTAAATAGCCTTCACCCATGCAGAAATAAGGGGCGCAACACGTTGTGTTGTCACAGTCTTTGAAGATTCAAAGTAACTGTCGTCTATCCATTTCATGTTTCCCTGCGTGATACGGGAACCGTTTGAAGTACCCTCCTATGTGGTCAATCTAAAGATTTGTCTCAAAACAACGTTACGAAAAGTGCAATAGACAAAGAAAATACTGCACAGACTGTTCATTCAACAACATATATGAGTCTCACCTGATGAAATGTGCGATCCAGATAACCGTTACAAACAGGGTCTACCTTCACGTCGTTACCTGTTGGGGCGGGTCTTTCAACGGAAAGAGACGCAGTCAGCAACGCAGGTGTATATGTACCAAGCCGCCGCCTGGAAAGTCCCAGGTACCGTCATTCCTGTTTTCGAGAACCTTCTCATGATTGCACAACTGGCACCCGGGAAAGGTGGAAACCCCCGCAGGTTAGGTTACGGTACGTGCGTTTTGAACAGGTAGGTACTGGGGAATCCCCGTGACGTCATTCATTACTCAGGTAACCGACTTACCCATGATTCACTGCGGCAGCGCTCAGAGAATGACGGAAAACCCCGAGTGCTGAGCTTTGCTTACGACCGTTAAGTGTGTATTCAGGGAGGTTTGCTGGCAAAACTAGCCCTTTTGTGGCAGAAATATTTACACAAGTGTTTACCAGTCAACTATAATTCACCACAAACTGGTGTAATGTATACCTACACAAAGGGAGTCATTCATACATATATCATATAACAGGAGACCACACTTGGGAGCCTGTCTTTAATAATTCATTCAATAGACATTCATTGCACAGCAATAAATGTTCACTACAACAGCAATCAATATTCGCCCTTGTGTAAATTCCTATTGATAGTGACAGGAAAAATGGGAAGACTATGGAAATATGATATGAACTGCTCTTTATAACCAGGCGGTCGTTTAGTAACGTGTAAAAAAAGATTCCATTGTCGCTCTTGAATACGTCGAAATAACGTTTAGACATTTAGGTAATAAGGTAGAAAAGATAGTAGTTGCTAACGCAACTAGAAAGATTTGTCTTTTCTATTACATTTCGAAGCAGTTGTCATCGCAGATGCTTGGCGATGCTGTACAAAACGTTGTCGTAGAGTCTACTATATACAGCCCAGAGTTAATTCCATGTTCCCAAAGTTTTCACATAGCGCTGACAGGCCGCATGTGGTCTGGATGGGTCTTCCGGATGTGCCGCCGCAGTTTTCTGGAAAGACACAAAATTCCAGGTCAGGTACCCTTTGAAATAAAAGGACGGATGGGAAAATTTCATTTTCTTTTTATCACAGGGAACTAAAGGCAGGGCCCATGAACAGCAAAGACAGACGAAAGCCACTATATCTCTAAAACGGATGGTAACGTTACGCCTAACCTGTATCCTGCACACGCACGTACCGGTAATTCTACAAAGATGAAACATCTTCCATCTACCATACTACAATGTGTACGTACTCACCTACCCTGCATCTTATGCAGGTAACACACCTGGTAGAACCCCACCTATACTATATCACTCACAGCCAATACACCTGTACCCTCACCTGAACTGTACCTTTACAGGTAACTCACGTGCACTGGATTACGTGCACACACAGGTATAACTCACCTATACTGTGTCCTGTCCAGACATATAAAACACCTGATGTAGCTGCTGGGTTTGTAAGGTGAGTCACCTGTACTATATACAGGTAACACACCTGTATTTTGCACAGGTATAACTCACCTGTACTGTTTCCTGCCCAGACATATGAAACACCTGCTGTAGCTACTGGGTTTGTAAGGTAACACACCTGTAAGTAAGCTCACCTGTACTGTAAACATGTAACACACCTGTACTGTACACAGGTAACACACCTGTACTGTACACAGGTAACTCACCTGTAACCTCACCTGAACTGTACGTATCTCACATGTACTGTATCCTGCCCAGACAGATAAAACACCTACTGTAGCTGCTGGGTTTGTAAGGTAACACACCTGTACTCTTACTTCTATTGTATCACACAGGCAACACACCTGTATTGTACACAGGTAACTCACCTGTACTGTACACAGGTAACACATCTGAAATCTCACCTGTACTGTATCCTACCGAGACAGATAAAACACCTGATTTAGCTGCTGGGTTTGTCTCACCTGTACTGCACCTACACAGGTAACACACCTGCCTGGTATCACAAGGGTAACACACCTGTAAGCTTACCTGTACTGTATCCTGCCCAGACAGATGTAGCTACCGGGTTTGTCTCAGCTGTAATATACCTACACAGGTAACACCTCACCTGGTTGAACCTCACCTGTATCATAGACACCTACAACTCACCTGTACTGTATCCTCCCCAGACAGATGAAACACCTGCTGCAGCTGCTGGGTTTGTAAGGTAACACACCCGTACTGTACACAGGTAACACACCGGTACCTATACACCTGCAATCTCACCTGTACTGTATCCTCCCCAGACAGATGAAACACCTGCTGTAGCTGCTGGGTTTGTCCGGGTCGGGCGGCGCATGTGTCCCATGATGCTCCAGGGCCTGCCCCAGAGTGAGGCTGACGTGGTGACAGTAGCAGCAGGTGTAGCCCGTCATTCGCATGGAGCTGATTCGGACAACAAAACATTGACATTTACAATGACATTGAAGTCATACTCGATCCATTCTAATTATAAAAGATCTAGTAACTTTGGATTGACACACTAGAAAGATTGATACAAAATGAGCTAATTCGGACAACAAATCATTGACCTTGATAATAATAAACGACATTGAAATCATTTTCGATCCATTCTAACATTGCAAAAGATCTAGACACTCTTTGACACTTTGAATTGACCTCATACGTTAAAAAGTCCAAAATAAGATGTTCAAATTCATATCATATGGGTAATTGATACAAATCAATCTTTCACAAACACAAAAATATGTCATAATTATATGGAACAAAACATTCTAAATCAATATATATGAACCACTGTCATAAATCGCATTATGATAAGCAAAATACTGGCACCAATAAAAAAACCATGCCTTTAACGTTCAACAATAGACATCAGGAAAACTACTGATAAAAGAAAACGACAAGGGTAAGATGCCGAAGCAACAGCTCACTGTAATAATATTTGTTTTTTCCTGCTCGGTCTATTTGATGTTTCTGTTTTTAGTTATAGGCAACAGTACATGTTTGGGGTCACTTTCTGCAGCGGCACCTGTTATACAAACTACGGACTGGAGCTGAATAGGAGCATGTTATCCAGATAGTAGGTCGAGGTTATGTTTCACTTGCTCCATGTAAATTGGGTCATCAAAGAAAACTCTTTCTAATTTTAGGATGTGATGCTGGAGCAATGAATAAAGAGTTGGAGGTGACATAAGTATTTGCAGGCTGATACACTGATGTTTAATTTACCTGAAGTCACAAACTCGCTTTGTTCTCACATAACATCCACATAACGTTATACAATGTATGATGGCCTGCCCCTTCAGCTCTGTCCTACCACTTGCTACATAGTGAAATCGAACACCATAGGGTATCTGTTACTTTTCCAGTAACCATGGTGACAGCCGACTTTGTTTGGAGGAGGAAGAAAAGGAGAAGAAACGGATTTAAACGCTACATCTCCCTTCTGTGGAGGTAAATATAATAATCAGGACACTATACATATCACGCTTCATGTTTCATGAGTGTTTGTATTCTATTTTTTCCTTCATTTTTAGGCTATCTATGTTTAACTTAGATCTTTGTTTTTCTTTACTTTTCCTTTGAATCGGCCCACACACAGTTTCAGTTATCTTCATATGACTGGTTTACAGGGCAAACAAATTAAGGCAGTGATAGCGCTTTCTGTTTTCATCCCGACTTTTTTTTTAATTTTAGACTATCCATGTTTAACTTCTCTCGTTTTTATTTTCTCTGTCAAATGTTAGGCCACACCTTTGAATCGGCCCACATACAGTAACACCATATCTTTATATGACTGGTTTACAGGGCAAACAAATTAAGGCAGTGAACGCGCTTTCTGTTTTCATCCCGACTTTTTTTTAATTTTAGACTATCCATGTTTAACTTCTCTCGTTTTTATTTTCTCTGCCAAATGTTAGGCCACACCTTTGAATCGGCCCACATACAGTAACACTATATTTGACCGGTTTACAGAGCAAACAAATTACTTTAGTGAAAGCGCTCCCTGTTTCAACCCCGACCTTTTTTTTCATTTTGAAGCTATCCATGTGCAACTTCGGTCTTTCTTTTTTTTTGGTCAAATGTTAGGCCACACCTTTGAATCGGCCCACATACAGTTCCAGTTATCTTTATATGACTGGTTTACAGAGCAAACATATTACGGCAGTGAAAGCGCTCTCGGGTCTTTAGAACAGACAGAATCGGGCCAGTCGTCTCGGTACCTGATCGTGAATCCTCGCGTTTGGACAACCCGTCATTCAGAAGCAAGTGCGTGGATGTCTGAAAACACTGGCCTGTCGTATGGATGAGGAGTTGACGATCCTCAAACAAGTGCCCATAGTCAACTGGCAATACAAATAGATGCCAAACATAGCGACCGTAGACAATTGCTTTCTACCTCGTTAGCACCTATCTAAAAACCATTAGGACAAGTCCTAAATAACATGGCGACCTTCGCATACATGTTCTCCTGCTAGTCTAACGTGTACGCGGGGAGTAGATTTGCCATGGGATGTCTGTAAATACTCGCCTTTCGTCTGAATGAAGAGTTGACGATCCTCAAACAAGTGTCAATAGTCTGGCTTAACAAATAGTTCACAAAATTGGCGACCGTATGTAGTTACTTTAATTTATTGTCCTTTCTGTACGTCGTTAGCACCTATCTAAAAGCCATTAGGACGAGTCCTAAATAACATAGCGACCTTCACATACATGTGCCCCTGCTAGTTTAACTAGTACGCTGGTTGTAGGGAGAAGATTTGCCCCGAGAGTTTGGATACCATAGGGGGACATTTTGTCGGACTTGGAGGTTATAAGCTACACTTCCAGCGGACTGACTCCCTTGGCCAATTATTCATCTTCATTTTGCTATATCCTACCCTCCTTATTTTCGTAGGAAGGCCGGTAGAGCCCGACATCCCGTCGGACCTATACCGGACATACCATGGCCAAGTATAATCAAGGAGCTTTTTATCATGTAATTACATGATAAAAAGCTCCTTGATTATACTTTGAGATATCAGTCGTTTCCCTTACATTTTTTTCACAATCCATTCAGTGGAAAGTCTTGAGCATTTCAAAAAAGTTACACGAATTCGAAGGTTCTGGTTCTACTAGTGTTCTAAGTCAAAAAGCAAGTCAACAATGCACTATTATCAAGACATATAAATTATGTTAACAAATATATAGACCTTGCGTATTTATCCCGTAACGTCTTAGATAACAATATGATCAAAATCTTAACAAAAGGTCAATCCCAGAGATTTAAGAAACCCGGCTAGGCGGTACATAAAAGCACACACCTGCGCGACATACCTGGGTTGCTAGGTTACCGCACGACTTAAGAAACATCTTCCCTAGCAACCATTCTCGCGCAGTACGGAAGACACAAATATCTTGAGGTAGCATTACACGTGCTTGTGTGCAAAATACAATTTGGTTTTACATTTTTAAGTTCGGTCACGTATGCAGAAAAGCCCGAACAATATACGTCCTTATGGGGGAACCCCACGCGTGGAGTACCCTTGGTGACCAAAGAACGCTAACTTCTATGTACTGTGCTTGTGTACGAACAAATTTGTCCTTTGCAAACTCGTAAAAAACTCGTAATTTTACTTTCTAGGGTTTCAATTTGTCTTCTTAACTTAACGTCAAATTCGTAGATCAATTAGAAATTGTATTTGAAGTTTAGTCACGATACTTTAGCTTCGGTTGAGCATTGAAAGTTGTTAATACTCCCTCACTTAACTGTTAACGCTCCCTCAGTTCTAATCTGTTACGTTGTTGTTAACTTTTTAAGGTTCTATACGGGCTACAATCACATGATCTAGATATCCAGTAGAGCTTTCAGGAGCCTTTTCAAGAAACTATTTCAAAACCGCTCAAGAACAAAGCAACTTGCGTGGGCGCACAAAAACGGCTGTTCTTACTCGCTATTCTTCGCCGGGAGCTAGAAATGGCCGCGATTTCTTGAGCGTAGGTAAAAATACGTAATCGAGATCACAACTAGCTTGCGACAAAAACCTCTGCTTGGAGAATGTGTTCTCACAGGAACACAGACCATAATCTTCTTGAGTTTTGTTTTTTTCTGATAGCATATCAGCTCTTACATATATCGAACGCTACTACAAATGTAGGCACAGTCACAAGAAAACGAGTACAGTAGATCTGATGTGGTATTGTATATTTGCTATTCCCAGTTGTTCTGTATCCAACCCAGTATCAGTTTTTAAAATCGATAAAAATGTGTAATTGTACTAAAGAGAGACAGGTGGTTAAACTGAAGGCAACCACGTGCACAGCCCCCCGTTCATGATATTCGTTCTACGCTATGGCGGCATACGTAGGATGTTCTAGCGACTGTCGTGGCTATATGTCGTCGTTAGTTTTTGACGTAGCAGATTCAGCCGTCTTGTAACGTTGCTTAGGCACTTGTTGACAGTCAGTTCTGGCATAGACAGGTTGAAAATTGTAGTAAAAAAAATCGTACAATTAAAACCTTCTGTGCCTCAGGGCCCGGTCACATACATCCTGGACGTGCGATCGCACACTGATGATGGCATTCTTGGTATAGCCAGGCATGTTTCTTTCAGATCAAATTCCAGACGTCTTGTTAGTAAACGGAAAAAGCGTCTTTATTAATTATAGTAGGCGGTTGTTTCTATCAAAGCTTCCTTGAAAATTTTGCGACGTCAAAGTTGATCGTACGGTTACCTTTACTGTACGACCAATATGCCCGCGCATTTTACAATAACAGAATATATTCTACTCACCTTTCCGAAATAACCGACCCGTCTAACATTAATCCCTCTAACAAAGTAGGTGCCCAAGCTCTGACGACGCGCACGTCCTACTCTATCAAACGTCGTTGTTACGCCCGAGCAAAGTACGAGTACTTGAGGTTTGACCGGGAACACAAGTCCACAGACATGTGCCACACGGAGCACACCCCAGGTTATCGCCTTGTCTCCACGCTAAGACTGACAGCTCATGTCACGAACGTTTCACGGCGTGTCACAGGTCTGTGTTGACTCTAGGTCGGGGCTAATTGACGACTCGAGTGAAAAAGTATCATTTAAACGTGGCGAGCGGAGTTATCTTTAGCTCAGGGTAAACCGCTGCTTGGTCGAACCTTTTGTGTGTGTCGGTGGGCTAGAGAAAGTTAAGCTTCTGTTTTGCGTCGTCTACAACCGAATATGATGTAGAAAACGTAGTCTCCATACAGACTTTTGAGGGCAAAATCTCGAGGGTTTTTATGACTGGACCCAATATTTGACCACAAGACCCCAGATGTCATGAAATGGGGCAAATCACAATCTTCACATCCAACCTCTGCTTGAAAAGAAAGAAAAACATTTGGCGCTGAATAGATGAAAGCTTAACAATAAAATTGTGCATTATTCATACACATCCTCATTCTTTTGTATGCTTTTGTTATCTATTGCATTTTTTCATCAGCTAATTGCAATTTAAAAAAAAATTCTCTTCTTATTCCAAAAACGTTTGAAAAGGAGACCACAACCCCCACATACAATTCAAGCTGCCTCCTTGTCAATTCTCTGTATTTACCTTTCGTGGGGGGTAGACTGTAGCTACAATGGGATATAAAAAGAACACTGTATTCTATGACATACATATTTGTGATACGAAAACTAAAGGATCAAGCCTTATACAGTTCTATTTTCAGGTACTTCACAGCCATAGGAACAAGACGTCTTAATCGTTCTTGTGTTTTATTAGGTGTCAAGATAAGGAGTTGCTCCAAGTAGCCTCTATTGTTGGGCGTCGTCCCGCGCAAAGGTACAGTAACAAAGCAAATGGGCCGTGACGGCTGAAAACACACAGCCATTACCGCACGCTGCTCATTAAACACTGGGTACATATTAGGGCCGGGTGAAGTCAGTCTTATGGATAACATCTTTCTACACAAGAAGCCTGTTTCAAAGAACAATAGTTACTCCTGTAAGACTGAAACGTAGTTTTGAAATGTATATGAATAATAGTACCTGGGGAAATCTACGCGTGAAAACCTGATGATAAACAACACCAAACACAGGACATAACTGAAAGCACATAGCCATTACTGCACAGTGCTCATTAAACACTGTGTGCATACTAGGCTGGGTGAAGTATATCTTATGGATAACATTTATTTACACAAGAAGCGATTGTTGCCTGTTTCAAATATATTGAATGGCAAGAATATTACTTTTGAGAAATCTAAAAAACAGCCATTACCGCACACTGCTCATTAAACACTGGGTACATAGGGCCTGGCCAAGTTAATCTTGTGGAAGACATCTACACAAGAAGTGATTGTTACCTGTTTAAAATATATTCCATTGCAAGCATATTAACTTTGAGGAAATCTAACATACAGCCATTAAACACAGACGCCCCTATAAACACTGTGTACATAGGGCCAGGCAAATTCAATCTTATGGAAAACATCCATCCAAAAGCTAATTTGGGCATGTTTGAAAGAAAAGAAGTTCTACATGTTAAGTCTTTGAAATATAGTTTTGAAATGTATATGGATAATATTACGTGGCGGTTTGCTAGTGCCATTGGATGTCTATTAGACAGCAAATAAATGATGTCAAAAGTATTGGTATCTAAGCAAAAACATCTACATTGTCATCTGTCTTCTTTATCTTCACTTTTAAGTTCACTGTCCTTCCTAGTAAAAAGTTGTCCTCAGCTTTCAGCTTCTTCCCTTATACTAGATGTCTGGATCTCTCAGTAGCTTGGTGTTTTAAGCTGGATTTGGTAACTATTGTACATTAAAATATGATAATGCACAAAAACATATGGTATCTCATAGCAACAATATCTACAAAAGATTTGTTTGTCATCTGTCTTCTTCATGCAGTTCACCTTCACTTTTAATTTCACTGTCCTTTCCAGGAAAGTTGCTGCCAGGTCTCAGCTTCTTCCACGACACCAAGTGTCTGGATCTCTCGATGGCTTCAGCAACAAACTCATATTTGCAGTGTTTGATGAGAAGGGCGTCGTCCGAAGTGAAGTACCCGTCCCGCGTCCGTCGGACTTTAGTGGACACGGCCGTGGATCTCAGCTCCAGCCCCATGTCATGGACGAGCTTTCTCAACCACTGGGGGGTCTCATGGACACACTGGACCTCTGGGAAAAATAATAAACTTTGTATCAGATTTCCACAAGTTTAGGTACTGCTGTGTACCATTTCCATCAGTAGAATATGACTGAAGTTCATAGACCAGAGCAGAACACAAGTAGAAGAATGAAAATTAATACGAATGATCATCTTTTACTGATCTAAGCAGATATTATTCTAATACAGTGTATTCATCATGATACACCAAGAGGGAAATAAACAGTTCTTTCCTTTTTGCAGTGAATCATTGTCTTAAAACAGATTGTGGAAAACATCTTATCATGAATATCCTTCAAGCATTTTTCAAGAACATCACCCATGAAATCAAGGCATATGTTGAGAATAGTGAGAATATTTCACATAATGTCTCTAGAATGGGTACATGTCATGATATTCAATGTTCGGTCTCAGTGTTGTAGCTTGTGAACAGCCTGGAAGATCAGTATGTCTCACTCTGTGACTGTATAGCTCTAGAATAAATGTACATGTATATGTCCTAATACATGTAATACATAAATGCCCTTACCCAGAGTGAAGTTTGGAGGCCGGTACTCCAGACATCTCATGGCCAGTACCAGGGGAGGGGAGGTCATCCGAGGTCGCAGCAGGCCCTGGGAGGCTAGCTCGTACGCCTCCTGGCTCTGGATGTCCACTCCTGCATACCTACAGGACAGGAAAAATGGTATCTTCAGGAAATATATACATTGGCCATTGCATTCTTTAATAGCCTTTTAGCTCTGTAACTCCAAAGGGATTTAGGGTTGACAAAACAACAGAAATATCGAATCTTTAACAAGGTTAGCAGTTAAGATAAAACAGAAGGCTGGGAGGAAAACATCCATCTTACATTCACCATCAAAGGAAAATGGTGTGGCCTTATTACAGAGATGAAGAGGAAATACTGCAAAAATAAAGCTTGCATTTCTATCTAATTCGAAAACAAACTATCTAACATGCATTTGATGCTCTTGAAACTAGCTCATCAAATTTTGTCTGGATTTTTTTTACTTTTAAGAACAACTCTAACATGCTATGACGGCTATCTGCAGGTACAGACTGTGCCTGTCCTTACTCTGTGGTGAGGTTCTGGTGGCTCCTCTGCAGGAAGGACACGACTCTGGCCAGCTTCTCTCCACTGATGTGGTCTGGGGAATCAGAGATGTACAGAACATGATGTTATCACACTATCATCCACTTCATCAATCAGGGCTGTCGCCAGCTAAACATTTTATTCGTCCCACTCATAATTTGGGAGCCCATTTTGTTGATTTTCCTGGTCATTCTAACTCTAAGCTTATGAAAGTACATTTTCAACACTTTCATGTCATTTTGCAAATGGATGGAGTAAAAGACTTTTCCGTCCCCACAAGTAAATAAGAGACAACCTTGTGACCAATGTAAAACTGATGCCAAAGGGCTACCTCAGCAAGGAAAAAGTTAAAAATCAAAGAAGAATGGAAGAAACAAGCTGTAAGAACTGGGGATTATGGCAACCTTGTCCCAAAAAGAAAAGAGATGGTGAGAAAGACTCACCATATGTTGTTCTCTCCACCACCTTCCCAGACACATCATGGTTGTCTGTAGCCAGGCCAAACTTCCCCTCAACTATGTATTGCTGAAAACATCATGTACTAGTATTACATACTTCATGTCAGTACACAACAAGTATGCAGTCTGATTGTAGTCTGGTTGCTATCCTAGTTTTTTGTGGCTCCCATAGCCTATGAGAGTTGTGGAAAACCATAATTAAGATGGCACCCAGGTAAAGTGCACTTCTGCCAATAAACCAAATACAAGTGCATTAAATGTGTGTACCTCCACCAATGTAATTCATTTTAAGAGCCTCAACTCACATGAAAATCCATGGTGATATTAAATAATCATTTTTTTTCAACATGTAAACGTTTCATAAGAAGACTTACCCTAGAGTAGTGAGCGTTGAACATGGCACGGACCTTCTTTATTCCATCTCTGATGCCTAAAACTGAAACAACAATCATTCAATCAGCCATTCAGAGTTGAATCCACATGATTTTAATCATTTACTTGACTGGTGTTACATTGCACATGAAAATTGACATAAATCAGTTTACATCACAAAAGCATGTAAGAGTATGGCACTCAATATAAATGAAGATATTCTCACCTACAACTCCAGAAGAAAGTGTGTCCAGAGGAAACTGGCAGTACATGGGTACTTTTTCATGGCCTTTCACTGAAACAGCACAATTAAACAGTTCTTCTAAAGCACAGCTATTCAAGATCAACTTTTCTGGTACAATGATATGTTACTATTATGTTACATACATGTATGTGTCAATGAATGTGTCAACTGACAATGGTGTGCTTTGATTTATAAAATAATGTAAGTAGAGCCCATTGTTAAATAATTTAAGACACTTTCAAACATGGAAAATGACTTTTTAAAGACCAACATATCCCAGCAAATGTGGAACTAGTAAGCTACTAACCTAGTGGGTGTTTGAAGAGTGACGGGATGTCCACCCTGGTCAGCTGTGTGGGGTCATCAGGAGAGGGCAGCAGTCTGTAGTCATGTCTGTGGGGCTCCCAGGGGAAGGTGGCTGTGATTTCTGGACAACAACAGGGAAGGCTTTGTGTCTGTTTGTTTCTTGAGGAATCTTCATTAGTGATCTCTAAACAACAACAGGGAAGACTTGGATTTCTAGAACTAAGCAAAAATTTTACCTGGTGCAAAATACACTTCATGATAATTACTATAATAAAGAGGACCTGAAAGACACTAACTAAACAAATACAAAAGAGGACAAGACAGATATCTAAGAAAATCATAAACAGATATCCTTTGGACCATGTACTACGTGAATCACTTCATCAGAGAGACTGAAGCTCTCTATGTAAAGCCTGGAGTCAGATGTTCTTTTATACTACTAGTAATAGACCCCAAAACCAGGATTTGATTACTACTAGTAGGAAGGAAGGAAGGAATAGGTTGATATAAATTAGTCAAACAGGTTGTACAAAAGCGCTCTCTACTGGAGTATTGCACAACTGCAGAATGTACAGGAAGCAGCAAAGCTCCTCTCTCTAAAAGTCTTACAAAAACTATTGTAGTCTTTTCCATCTCCCTGCCATCTTCAGAAATGAACAAACATAATAACCAACATACGTCAATGACGTTTAGACATCCAGGTAACAAGAATTACGCCAAAAAATCAGTTACTCAAGCAGCTGGATATGATTATGGAAACGGGCAGATGTTTCATAATAACAAACAAATACAGACAAAACATCCTCTAAATCTTAATTAAGATCAAGATAACTAAGTTCTCATCTGCAAACCTTTCCCCAGGTTTTCCTTGATGGAAGCGATCATCTTGCTGCTGTTGAGCCCGGAAGGTTTGTACACAGCGAACACCCCGCTCAGCCGGGACGCAATCTCTGCCGCTGACTTGGTGGTCTGCAGCATCTCTACTGCTGTGCATATATAAAGGTAAATTAATGCATTTGTCTTGATTTATGGAACACGATGGATTTTAAAAATGCACCCCCAAAAGCTCATCTTACGTTACTTGGTATAACAATAAGATAGCAGACTGGCACATATTAATGACATTAGTTCTTTTTTTAGTACATTAGATGTGTATTCAGTGAATCAGCGCCTGCGTCCAAAATAATTGAACGATTCCAGAATGATGGCCCGCGTTCCCAGACGGAAACACAGAGAAGCGACTGTATATAGTGTATAGTAAATGTCAGAGCTAGAACCGACTGTATATAGTATATTATAATGAACGTCGGAGCAAACTCCATTCCGGATGGTACCCAGGCTGTACTGTACTTTTATAAAAATTATTACACAGAATGATCATGAAAGGGGAGGGGGGCAAGCTGCAAAAGTCTTGCATATTGGCATGAAATGTAAGTTTTTTTGGCACGGAAACGACTGTTATATTACAAAACATGATGTAGCAGCAGTAAAGATACTAGCGAACGAAAAACGTTGGATAAACGGAAAGAATACCTCGTAAAATTGTGTTTTTTCCTTCCCAAACAAATGTTTACGACACAACTCACTGGGCGCCGCCATGTTTTTCGCACTGGCTGACGGGAAGGCTAACTACTCTATTACAATTTTAATGCCACAAACGATCACTATGCATCATATCTTACCAGTGCATCTGAAATTTGAATAATTTCTGCATATTCATGTGAAGTTGCGTTCTATTTTGGTATATCCCCACGAAACAAGTTGAAATCCGGAATTCAAATTTTGGGATGATGACGTCAGAGCAAAATCGACCAATCAACGCGTGTCCTGGGGCGTCCCAGCTGTAGCGGTAAAGAACAACCTCAGGAGGTGTGTAGGAGGGCGTCGGGCGGTGTTTGGGGCCAAAACCGGCCAGTTTGGGGCGTCTTTGGCGCATTTTTGTACAACCGACAACGCCAACAAGACTATCAGGTGTTTAGAAGAGTCCGAATACACCCAAGGTGAGTTGAATGACCTTTGCGGCGCTCCTAACCATGTATTCTCAAGGGTAAAAGTGATCGATCAAAGTACCCGCCGACAGGGGGTCACCTTCCGATAACTTGGACATCGCTCCGTATTTCTACGTTATCGAGCGCTATTTGATCAGGATTAGGGTCTCCAGAATATCATTCTGACCTTGATCTTGAAGGATATTATGTCTGGATGCACTTGGCGTATGGTTTTGCGTTGAGCAGAAGACACACCCATTCTCGCTCGTGATTCTGTGCGTTGGCGTTGTCTGCTGGTAGTAGCGTCGTCGACAGTAAAATCGTTAAATTTGTGCTGGCATATTAATATCTAGTTTACTTTCTAGCTTTGCAATAAGAGTTTAGAAAAAAAGTATGATGGGTTTATGTATCAATTTAACCTTGAAATCTTCAGTAAATAAATTATTGCATGTCCAAATGAAAGGACAATAAATAATTTGTAACAAATCAAACAATAACACTACTACCAAAGACAAACAACGTGCTTGTTGTTGTTGCAATCTAAACGACCTTAATGTTTTCTTAATGTTTTAGCGGTAATCCGAATTCCAACACGTCATAGCAAGGAGTTTCTGATGTCGGCAGAAATTCCGCAGAATCCATTAAGATTTTTTAAGTATTCGTAAATAATTTGGTGCTGATAACTTATTTTTGTTCACCTTGCATTGCATTGCCCCTGACTCTAAAATATTTTATCTTACTAATTCTTAGAGTAAATTACAGATACCTTCCAAAGAGCATCAACAATAACTTATGTACCAATTATATTTACACCAAATCTTGTGTTGGATGTCCATACTGGTAGTGTGGTACAGTATTACAAACATAATTTTATTACTTTGCAATTTTTGGATGATTTGTTTTCGTAGATATCTTAATTTTATTGATCTAGCTATAATTGATTACTATTATACTAGTAAAAGCCTTACAAAAAACAACCGCAAAACAAAAAACAGGGCTTATAGTTGTAAATTTTATAATTTACAAACCACATATAATAATGGTACACATGTATCTCTACTATAGCCCCAGGCCATTGTTGAATAATTCAGATGACAATTTGGTCTCCTCCAGAAGAATACAGGTCCCCCAACAGATGTTAAACAGGCCCCTGTCTGTCAGGCATACCTGTCGCAACTGTCATACGCTGGGCAGTGGGCAGTCTGTCTTCGTTTTGCCAAGGTCATGTACGTGGAGTATGCTTGGTGGGGCGCTGTTGGGGGAGATATAATAATATACTGAATTATGAAGCTGACTACTAGTATTGTAGACATCTCTGTTGCTTAGGTTCCTTTTGCGTAGACAAGTGTCATAGTCTGTATAGACTGACTGACAGAGAGAGAAAGAGAGAGACTAGTATATATGAAATTAAATTTTGGTTATAATACCAGACGTGGAATTGTCAATGTCCTACTTGACAGACTTTTTTTTGCTTTATATAATAAGGACAAGGATACCCTTTCCCCAAAAAAGAGAATCAAAAATCCGTTTTAAAAATTATGCAAGTGTGTTGAATCCTGATGTTTAAAAATCACTTGCACACTTCGAGAGTTTAGAAATTGAATGATACTTGGATTTTTCACAAGTTATATTATCATCAACAACTCAAAGAAGTTTTTCCAAGTACCGG
Source organism: Branchiostoma floridae x Branchiostoma belcheri (assembly GCA_019207045.1). Taxonomy (NCBI): domain Eukaryota; kingdom Metazoa; phylum Chordata; class Leptocardii; order Amphioxiformes; family Branchiostomatidae; genus Branchiostoma; species Branchiostoma floridae x Branchiostoma belcheri. The sequence continues at coordinate 3,482,168 of CM033030.1, forward strand.
TATAATTAAAACCTCATTACAATGTCTTCTTTTACAAACTCAATTTCGTTTCGTCGTTAAACTAATCAACATGTTTACACAAATTTTCCAAAGTTTTTTATTTTAGCACACAGAAAACCCCCCTTCTAGGCCCAGACACACTTGTAGAGGCTGAGCAGGTACCCTAACATATGGCATCGATCATACGTGTAATCATAATCAAGGCAAATGTTCAGGAAATAAAACCCACAAATTCCAGCACGTTACAGTATTAATGAGACCATATGTATCACTTTGATTAGTATTTTACCAACATACATTATTAATTACCTGAAAATTAATCCTGGTATTTTGTTGATTGCAAATATTTCAGCGTGTAATCAACATGGGCTATGATATCAAAAATAACATTTGATAACATAAAGGTGTCTAATCTAATGTCATCTGGATCAGATTATGTTATTTAGTTCTAAGTGTTGTCAGACATGAAAATTATGTGTGCATATAATATATTGCTATTGCCACTTAGCAGTAGGTATACACGTCACATACAAATTAAAGGTTCTGAAAAAAAGTTAATAAGGCCTAGGAAAAAAAATGTTGTGTTTCCTGTTTCAGTCCTGAAAAAATTAGGGTCGGTAGGTAGGGATTATCTTTTTTTTTTCTTGTTGTATTTTTTTTTAGGCTGGCCAAAATTCTAGTGATACATATTTACAATACAGTTGAACAAAGTAAACTGAAAGGTATGATGACACTTGTCTTTCAATGTCAAACTTTAATTTTGTGCATGATAGATACATTTATCCTTCATTAGATGGGACAAGCAGTGTTTTACTTCAATAGGAAGCAGGCCAAATAAAAATTCTAACTGTAAGCTATGTGACTCCACTGCCCACCCCAAAAAAAAGTCTAGGGTCGGCAGGTTTTTTTAGGGTAGGTAGGAAAACAGGAAACACAACATTTTTTTTCCTAGGCCTAATATATTCCCAAAGGACAATTCCATGTTCACCAAAATGGTAATGCTTAAACCTGTCAGCATGATGTATAACCACTACTACTATTACTTGTAAATGGGCTACATGGGCTAGATGGTCTAATTATTTCCATCCAGGAAGGCTACGTAATGCTGCTGAATGATAGACTGACTCATAAACGATATCCATGGCTGTTTGATGCCACAAGGTTGACGATGTTTTAAGTCGCAGGGAGGAAAAGTTTGGATGAACGCAAATCCTTCCATTACCGGCGTTATGGGGGGCCGGATTTGAGTCCGTGTGCTACAAGCTGCAGCTTTCAGCCTACATACATCATGACATTGTATTTATGTAGAGGTCTGGAGGAAGCCTTGTCCGCTGGCCGTTGGGAATTAAGATGGATGCTGAACAGAAGAGTTGCCATTGATCTGGGAAGCGCCATGTGGGGTGATGGAATTTGATCACCCATGATGTCTGTAGTTGATATTCTGTGCACGTGTGCAGTCTCTCAGAAAAGGAAAGAAATGGGGGGAAAACTTATTTCAGTCCGACTCCTAAACTCTCTTGGATTCCATTTGAGATTTTTGTGTAAAACATGTAGATCGACATGTAAGCCAAAGCATTTTGCAGCATGTAAATTTGTAAGCCAATAAGTTGAATACAATCAGCTTCTGATCAGATAATTGTATGAAGCTTAAGGTTTCTACAAAATCTGGAAGTTTTATTTTTAAAATTATCTCATCTTCCCTTGTTGGTCAACTTGATAGGTTTACAATAGGACACTTCTCAGATAGTCATATGGCGCTGTGACGACTGTATAAAGTTGCGTCCTTGCAATCTCTTTGTACTAATTGTAGAGTCAATTTATTGAATATCAGAATGTTCCCTCCCAACAGATGATGTCTAGGGATGACGGGCGGACCTCGCCGATCCACCTGCACGTAGATGAGGAGACACCTGTTCACGTGCACGTCAAGAAGGGCAAGAAATCCGCCACCGCAAAGGCTGTAGATGTAAGTATTACTGTGTAGTGTGTACAGGGACCTTGTTGAGCTGAATGTTATAGTGCAGATACCAGGTTTTCTTTTAACTGATTAAACTTTGAGAAGTTTGAAAACAAAATCCTGATCTCCAAGCAGGTGTTTGTGTGGACCATTGTCAACAGTTGTTTTCAATCTGACTTGAAGTTCTTTGGTTTCTCTACTAGTATGTAGTAGCCTTCTCGGTGTGAATGGATCAAAACCCTGTAAACCACAGTCCTATGGCTGCTTACAGTTCCTCGGGCATTTTTTGTTGTATAGAGGTCACCCGAGTTAGCGCTGAATGGCAGCCACTCCTGACCCTTGCGATTTGGCCTTGCCTATTACTTGCTCTTCACAAGTCATCCCCTAATTGTAAAGATTAAAAGAGAGGGTAGTCAGTCCACCCACCCAATATCCAAAAAGTCAAAGGGAAAAGATAGCATGAAAATTGATGAAAACAGACGGTGCAGTTCCCTTAGGCTAGCTGTGGAAATACCCGTTGAGCACATCTAGTAAAAACATATTACGGCCTGAGTCTGGTGTTATTCCCTATGGCACTTGTGGCTCGCTGTAATGTACTGATAAGAGCATTTTACTTTTAGGCTCAACACGTCAATCTCCGGAGTCAAAGGGTGGTGAAAAAAAGATGGCTCAGATCGTAATGGCCCACTATGGCCAGAAAATGTAACAATTTTCCACCCTAACATCTTCTTGGAGATAAGGCTTTTGTCCAAAGTTCTAGTCAAACAGCAAGTCAAGTCGAAGGCAAAAAAGAAGACATTGAGAATTGATGCAAACAGACTGTGCAGTTCCTTAGGCTAGCTGTGGAAATACCCATTCAGCACATCTAGTAAAAACATATTACGGCCTGAGTCTGGTGTTATTCCCTATGGCACTTGTGGCTCGCTGTAATGTACTGATAAGAGCATTTTACTTTAGGCTCAGCACCTCAATCTCCGGAGTCAAAGGGTGGTGAAAAAAAGATGGCTCAGATCGTAATGGCCCACTATGGCCAGAAAATGTAACAATTTTCCACCCTAACATCTTCTTGGAGATAAGGCTTTTGTCCAAAGTTTTAGTCAAACGGCAAGTCAAGTCTCAAAGGCAAAAAAGATGACATAAGATTTAGAACTGATGCAAACAGACTGTGCGATTCCCTTAGGCTAGCTATGGAAATACCCATTCTGCACAGAGTAACATATAAGTCTGGGCCTGTTGCTATTCCCTTGGCACTTGTGGCTCACCGTAATGTGCAGATAAGAGCATTTTACTTTTAGGCGCAACACCTCAATCTCCGGAGTCAAAGGGTGGTGCAAAAAAGATGGCTCAGATCGTAATGGCTCACCTATGGCCACAAAATGTAACAATTTTCCACCCTAACATCTACTTGGAGATAAGGCTTTGTCCAAAGTTTTAGTCAAACGGCAAGTCAAGTCGAAGGCAAAAAAGAAGACATTAGAATTGATGCAAACAGACTGTGCGGTTCCCTTAGGCTAGCTGTGGAAATACCCATTCAGCATGTAGGGTAACATGTACGGTCTGAGCCTGTTGTTATTCCCTTGGCACTTGTGGCTCACTGTAATGTGCAGATAAGAGCATTTTACTTTTAGGCTCAACACCTCAATCTCCGGAGTCAAAGTGCGATGAAAAAAAGATGGCTCGGATCTAAATGGGACTTTGCCGGAATCTGATGGATAATGTGTCATACTAGCCCTATAGCTATACAAGCTAAAATGTTCTTTCTGCTTTCAAAGGAACATCATGACTAGACTACAGCAGAGAGGCCATTAGGGTCATAAATGAACAATTTTGTAGAGAAGTGGAAATGAGAAGGCTAGCAAATTTATCATTTTCTGCAGTGTCTAGACTTTTAGATTTAAACTAAAATTATAGTAAAAGGCAAGGTCATTTAGTTGTTCATTCTGTATTTTAGGCAAAAACATCCTACCGTTGAACTCATTCAAGTGACCTTGACATACACTACATGTGATGAGGACCACTTGTTCAATATGACCACTTTTAAGTTTTTGGTGGTCCCTTATATTGTAAAGTAAATAATTTTTCCCATCACCACAAGCATTAAGATTAAGAACCAACCTGTTCACTATTTAATTATCTCATTTAATGTCAGTGGTCTTCTTGTGCAGGTTTGACCTACAGTCTTGTTCAGTCTTGCCTAGGGCTGGGTACCGGTACGGTGTACCGGTACAAAACCGGTTTTTCTCATTGGACCGGTCCAGGAAAACCGGACCTGAAAAAAATTGGTGAACCGGATGTTGGACCGATTGGAAAATTAACTGATTGTATGATCAGGCCTTCACACGTTTTCGGGGTTACCGGTCTAGGCAAATAACAAGAGCGAAGCAGAATAGATTCTATAGTCATTTTAACAACTTTTGCAGTCAATTGTACAGAGGAAGGTAGCCTTGTAGGATTTTTAAAACGCCAGTGGGAGTCGAATACTACACAAAACAGATTTCTCTGTAGCAAATGGAGCATCATTTTGAGTATCGCCCATTCACAACGTTCACATACTGAATCAGGTCCAGGTTCAGGTCCGGACCTGGACCTGATTCCTCTGGACCTGAACCGGACCTGGACCTGAATTTTCTGTACCGGTACCCACCCCTAGTCTTGCCCATAACCCATGGCCAGTCTAGATCTCTTTAGGCAGGTTTGACTGTACAGTCTTGCCCATATCCCAGCTCACACTATTCAGGTTCCGGTGTTGTTGACAGTTTGACTGATGGTCTGTGGTGTAAAACTGTAATAATGTTAGAGAGATAGAGGTGATGAGAGGGATATTACGTAGCTGATATTGATCGCTGTGACTTTTGACTTTACATGGTAATCTTCAGGTCAATACATGCCAAGGCCATGCAGTGTGTTTGCTTAGGGCTGGACTCAAAATTCAATTTGGGTTTTGGTGCACGTATTGTATTTTCTCGACTAAAGTATGTACTTTTCAAATTAGCCAGAAAACCCAAAGGAACACTTGCATATGTAGTTTAGGAAAGTAAGGAAATATGCATGAAAATAGATAAATGTTAAACTTATTGCTATATAGTATAGGGTAAGAACTTCAATCGGCAACTCTTAGTGTCCTATGATGAATATAGTTTTATACTTTCTTTGAGTTTTCTCATGTATGTTTCAACTCAGTACAGCTTCAACTTTATTGCACGACAATTGCTATGTACAATTTGGTACAATAAAGTAACAGACATTTTTGCCCTTCCTTTTTATTTATTCCAGGGTCGGATGAAGAGGACGCGGTTCGCCCGAGGCAGTACCTTCGGCGGTCCCGGGAACGTACGCCGGCAGCCGACACGAGTACGTAGCCCTCCCCCACCCTCGTCTCTCGCGCGTAGCCAGAGTCCGCCCGCGAAGGAGCCCTGGGTCCCGGCTCCCGGGAAGTCTACCCGTGGAGGGAAGTTTGCGTGGGAGGTACGACTGACCTTACTGTGGGGTAGATGTTGTGGTGGTGGCCAGCAAAATGCATGTCTGCTTTTTGTACAGTTTTATAGCTCTGAGTTGCTTGTAGACAGCAGAGAGCAAACCTCTATGAAAGATTTATGAAGAATCTGTAGCAACCGCCCAGGCTCAATCATTTTGGCCACTGGGAATATGTGGTGGTGATGGTCAGCAAAGCGCACTGATTTTTGTTCAGCTCAAAATCTTTGAGTTGCTTGTACTACGTTGTAGATGGCAGAGCGTAAACCTCTTAGAAAAGACGGCTTTGCATGCATGTTTGCATGGGAGGTGCAACCTTACAGTGGGGTGGGGGCCAGCAAAACGCACTGCTTTTTGTTCAGTTCTAAATCATTCTTTGAGTTGCTTGTGTTGTTCGTCCGTGTTGTTGTTCATTTGTGTTGTTGTTCGTTGTAAGAATACAGATCTATAGCAAAGAGGGACTTACAATAAGTTACATGTAGCTAGCCTGAGTAGTTAAATGAATTCTCTGCAGTTGCTTTTTCTTAGCCGTCTGACAGCTTCTTTTGCTGCCCAGACAGCACTTATTAGATCAAAGGCTCAAGTTCATGCTTTGAGCTCAGTTGAAGAGCACCACGTACAGGCTGTTCATTTCAGTCCCAGCCCTGTCTAGACGTAGTGAAGATAAGCAATTCAAGGCACGCAGGGTGTTGGAGGTGGAATATCTACATGTAAACCAGACAGTCTTACAGTTAGACTTACACCCAGACACACATGCACACATACATGTACATGTACATGTACCAGGGCTCGAAATACCACCTGCATATGCATGTTTGTGCAGGTAAAATTGGAGCTGTGCAGGTATTTCTGATGTCTACCTGCACCAAACCTGCACTGGTTCATGTACTGGGTTTTATAAATAAATGTCATATGATGCAGGTGTATGTTGATTGTTATTAGCTGCATGGACTGTTACCACCTATTAAGTATAAAATAATGGTTCCTGAACAATTTCAGTATGATCCATACTTCCTAAATTCAGAGTGGTGCAGGTCAAATTTGTCTGGTGCAGGTAATTTTCCATGCCACCTGCACCAGTGCAGGTATGCTGAAAAAAGTATTTCAAGCCCTGCTGTACAGTCATGCATTATATTTAACACTGGCCTAACCTATTTTTTTTTCAAATTTAGAAATGTTTCACTGAACCATATCCAGTTGCTTAAGTAATTGCTATATGGCGTTATGATCTTCAGTTTCACACTAAATTTGGTTAATTTAAAAAGTAATAGTTCAGCAAACAAATGATTTAATTTAACTTCTAAGGGGCTCTTGATCATGACATATCTATTGGAGACTGATATTCAATAAACCCACGATGCACTGTAAAACTAAAAGATTGAAAGATTTAGCTCAGATTGAGAAACTGTATTTGCCCTCTTCGTGCCCCAGCATGTATCCACGTCATCTGATGTATATCTAGTACTCAGCTCAAACCAAAGAGGTTATATCACCTCCTCGGCTCAACCCAAGTTCTGACGCAGCCGCTGTCACTAAGTAATGGTTCTATTCTGAGGGATGTTTTCCATTTGAATGTGTATGATCAGATGGGTAACAGTCTATGTACATGTACTAAATGTATACTTTAATAGTTCATACAGACAGGCTTTTAGCTAGGTTTTTGCAATAGGGGGGCCCCAATGTCATGGTGAGTTCCAGTAAGTCCCATCGAAGGGTGGTCCAGGAGCATCCATCTGACATGGTGCAGAGTTTTCAAGAATTTTAAGTTAAAGTGGAGCATTCTGTCAGAGAGGTGCAGTGGAACCAAAGACTGTGATCACAAATGACCTAGTGGCATCGCTGGTTAATCAGAATTTCATGGCTTGTCAGAGGATCTGCTCCCAAGTGTAAGGGTGTCTACTAGTAGCACATCAAATTTCTTGTCATTTTAAGAAAAGCGTGTCCAAATGATGTCTTGACGCATGCCTGGCTAAAAGCCTGCATACGCGAATGATTTCATTTCACATCTATATGTCATTATATGATCCAGCCAGCCTACCATATAAATCTTTATTGGAGACTCATATTTGATAAACACATGATGCACAACCATAGACCTCAGAAACTGTATTTTGCCCTTTCTGCACCCCAGCTTTTATATAAGTCACCAGCTATATCTCCTTACCTTAGGTCAGGTCCAGGGCAGGCTATAACTTACGTAAGGCAGTGTACGTACGTAATGGCAGTATGCTGCATGTGACTGAGAGAAGAAATGTGGGGATCAATTGTGGCTTTAGACCATGGAAATGAAACCCTGGGGCTCGCGGGGTATTCTGTGTAACTTTGTATCTCTTTAGGATTTTCTGTGTAATTGAACTTGAAGGCAGGCCGTTGTTTGCATCTCTTGCGGCTATTCTGTGTCAAGACAGCATTTATGGCTTACTGAGCCTGATAGCAGTGATTAAGTGATAGAGGGACTGTGGATTTGAATGCCACAGTCACATAGAGTAAGAACGCAGAGTGACAGACAGTCATCTTCAAAGTTGTCATCAGGCCATTTGGATTTCTTGGCTTTCCTGTGTAAAGGCAACATTTATGGCTCATTCTGGTAGAAGCGAGTGATGGAGGGATGTACTACATCATGTAGATTTGAATGCCAGAGTCACATACTGTACTAGTAAGGCCCCTCTTTCCATTAGAACACTTTGACAAACAGTCATCAGACTTTCAGTACCACGGCTATCTCCAGCATTGATATTTTTTTTCTCACTTTTTTAAAATTAATTTTTACTAAATGAGAGCCCGTGTTAGTTCAGTTGTTGGATCTGTCATTATAAGCTGAATACAAATTGTTGGAAGGAAATTTTCATCAATTTCATTGCAAATTCAATGACGATGAAATCTTATTTCTGCATTTAATTAAAGTAATTTTCTAGATGAAGAGCGGCTCATAGCGATAACAGTAACGGCATCTCTTCTCCCTACTAGTAATTACATGTAAATTAAATCAATCTTGAAATAATTCTATGCTGATGATTTGATTCTAATTTGGTACAAATGTCTGTATTATAACATGTAGTATTACATGACAGCTGATTGAGACTGGGAATGTAACTAATTCATCCTTTGAGGCTTTATCGCGCTGAGCCATTTAGGGTTGATGATGCGACAAGATAGTGCATTTATCTCAAACCATTAGTCTTGACAATGAGAGGGAAAATGGCACCGGGGCTTTCAACGATACGAATCGCTCATCATGGGTTATTCCCAGGGGAATTAAACCGCGTAGCTTCATCGCTACTGAGCCGGTACAACCGGAATTTGATGACATGCTATCTCACGGTCTACTGGTTCTCTTCATGTTTAGAAATCATGCTAGAAGCTGATGCCACATAAAACAGGTTCCTTTGATTCGTCTCATAAAACTATTCGTGTATGCAAGTTGCATACTATTAATCATGACAGACACAGAGATAGCCAGTAGTACAGCGTCTGCCTTGAAGAATTCAGGACTGGTTTGTAAATTGCAAAATATTCTTGTTGCAGAAAACAGAAATATAGAATAAGAAAATCAAACCTGGGCTTAACTAATGTTATAGTGTATTATTTTGCTGTCGCAGCGTTTAGCAGCTTTGAAATTGAATCTTTTGATTTGCTCTAAGGCCATAGCAAGTAAATTTTGCACACGCATTAATTTTTGCCTGATTTCAGAAAAATAAAACACAGTTTTTTTTTCTTCGGAGATGGTCAACATGACGAGAAAGTACCAAAAGGAGCAAATATGTTGTGTTGAGGCTAATGGTTGTACTAATAGAATTGACAGTAGCCAGGTAGCCATGACTGTAGTTGTAGAAGTGAGTGGTTTCGGGGTATACTACATTTTTACATCAGGAACCCAAGTTCTATTAAAATTAAAATTCTAACAACTCCTTTCTGCTGCTGCACGTATCCGTACATTCCAGTACCCCTGGCTCACCCCGCGAACCCGTAGGAAGGTCAGGAGTTTGAAGAAAAAGCCTCGAGAGAGCCTGGACGACTTGTGGTTGTCCTGGATGAAAAGGAAGGGGTACGGTCTGGAGGTGAGAGGGTCGCGAAACTTGGTGGCAACAAAAACGCACAGCTGGTGGCTTGTTGGGTTCAAGGGAGTTAAACCATATGATGCTTAAAAGAAATCACATATAACTTGTAACAAACTTATAGGGTACATACAGCAGAAGATAATGCACATTGAATTTTAATTTGTGTGACAAGAAATTCACAGCTGCATGCATGGTGACTTATTTGGTTCAAAAGAAGCGTGTTACTGTAGTCAGTTCAAAATTAGCCTTCTTCAAGTTCTTGGCTATAAATAAGAATTTACATCTAACTTTTATGTTTTAAGTTACTTTTAACTGTTAAGACTTTCAGTTAGAGCAAAAATAATAATTAATGCATGTTGAACTTTAATTTAATATGCAACCTGCATGAGTCTCAAAGGCATCACAATATAAATGTATCAACTGCACAGCGAGAATTGTCTAGCAAGATATACAGTTTGTACTATAACAGAAACCTCTGTAACACTGTTAGCTACTAACAGCTAATAGTAATAGTGTAGCAAAATGTATAGAATTTGTAGTCAATGTCAGATAGCATGGTTGTATCCTAAAGTGATATACTGTTATACAGTTAGAAAATAAACATGAATCATACCGTACAATGTACCTAGGCTGTTAGAGTTATGGACTTATTCAAACTCATTGACATCGAAGCCATAACCAGTGGCACTAATTTAGATGTAATATTAAAAATTGGAAAGAAAAGACTAGATGGTCTTTGAAAGTTTGATACATTTGTAAATTCTCCATAATCTCCAGAATTATTTCAATATTTGCAATCTCTTCACAATTACGGATCTAAATTGTATCATTCATCACAAAATGAGACAGTGTCAAAAAACATTACCTCTCAATCTCAATATGTTGAGTAACGTGAACATCTTGAATGGCATTATTCAATGATACCACTTTGTAGAAAAATTGCTTTTATTCAACAATGATATACAATATCTGCCTTTAGCATGCATTAAGAGTTAACGATAGTGATTCAAATGTCTGCAAAGGTTTGTAATCGCTACTAATTCATCCTGAAATTCTGCTCCTGGGGAATTTCACATGTCATTGAGTTGATGCCATTAGGGCAGTATACATCAGGCTTGTACCCAGCCTGAAATCATTTTCTGTCCCCTCGATTTTTGATCGGCGCGACATTTCTAGGGGGTCAGTGGGCATTTTCCCCCAGAAAATGTTTAAATCTAGGCTCTCTGACACACTATTTCCTGCATTTTGAGGTGTATATATTGCAGGTAGACTAAGCTGTTCAACAGCATCTGTTTGGGTGAAAAATTACACAAGGGAGACAGCTTTACTCCATCTTTACATACTGATTGTTGTCTGTCACAGGGCGGAATGGGCAGAATATTTTTTCCGTCACAAGCTGCAGAATTCAGTCAAAGAACGGAGGGACGGGTGCTGGCTACAACCCTGGTATACATGTAGTGCGAGACAACCTTCAACTTGTCCTAATGTGCAGCGATAGAAGATCCACCATTATTCTCTCTCCCCCTGTGATGATGGTGTAACAGGTTTTGCTGCCTGCAGTCAACTCTAACACCCTGGGGTTTTTGTGATAGTGATGCTTGGATGGAAGTAATTTGTCATCCTGTATCCAGCTTTGAGCTCTGCTACCCACAGTGTGATCTCGGATGACAGGCTTGTGATTTATGAAGGTGCCATCTGCGGGATTTTGCTGAATCCATCTTCCATCCGAAGTAATTTGTCACTTCCTCTGTCAGCTCCTCTCCAGGGAGAAAGCTGAAAACTTCTTCAGCGCAAATTAGTGATAAACTTGTGTATAAGCTGGGGAACTAACAAGTTAAGGCTTCCTGAGTTCATTTTATGATTGCTAATGTTGGGAGAAGGCTTCCTTTATGAAGTTTATCTCAAGTCACATTTAAAAAAAAATTATTTCCTCCCCATAACTTTATTTTGTATTCCTTATACAATGTAGTATCCTTCTTGTGTGATTTCTAAGGATGAGGCTGTAGTGTATACTTACGGACCACTGTGGGTTAAATATTATCCACTGTGTCTTATTAAGACTGAATATAATTTATTTGGAAAGCAAAGCCATGCCCTCTTCCACTGCCTTTTACCCGACCTCAACCGAAGTCAGCTACCCATTATATTAGTATTACAGCTTGGTCGAGTGAGAAAAGTCGTGTCAAGTGCTTTTCCCAAGGGCACAACATCAGTGACATGCTATAACTTCTAAGGGATCTCAGGGCTCTGTACCAAACACCCTAACTGCTTCGCCAACATTGACACCAAAACCCAGGCAGTAAATGCTTATCTCTAAGTTTCCCCCACCTGTGTTGTAGGGGGACTCTGCTCATGTTGAGTGCTTTCCCCAAGGGCACAATAGCAATGGCATGCTCTCAGGGGTTTGAACCCAGGATCTCTGGGCTCTGTGCCAAACACCCTAACCGTTACGCGAACATTGACACCACAACCCATAAATACATGATACAGAGGAAACACTGGAGAAACAGACCCAGCAGAAGAGGAGATATCCCCTGTGTGCTTGCTTTGAGGACATATATCCAAGGTTTCCTTAAGCTTATTGCCAATTAGAAACTGCGGTTCCCATGAGTTTCATGGTAAACAATCACAGGAGGATTGGGTTTCACAGGTGTATCCTTTAGTCATACATTGGAATCACAATAGAAAAGTGTCGCAGTATGTGTCTACTGTATGATATCTCTATAATGTTATCTCTAAGTATTGCCCGCCTGTGTTGCAGGGGGACTCTGCTCGACTTGAGATCAACCCAGCCGATAGGTCCGCCCTGCGGAGGTCTGACCTGGAGGCTGACCCTGACGACGTGAGGAACGCCGACGCCCGGCAGTACGAGAAACGCATCGACAGTCTCATGACAGAGATGGGCACGCTCAGGAACGAGGTAACTGTAGATTATGTCTCAGGGTTCGAAATACTTGTGCAGGTAACATTAATTACCTGCACCAGACAAATTTTAGCTGCACCACTCAAAGACACAGCAAAAGCAAGACCTCAATTTTTCATGGAGGTACTGTGTGTGATTCTTGCCTGGGTCTTTGTGGTCAGTATAACTTGAGATCCTCTGGCTTGATTATTTTGATAAGCTAAAACAGGAGTTAGGAAGGTGCCAATGAATATACTTTTGATTTTTTTCCCCAGGCTGATCTTGTCCGTAAGGAAAGGGAGCTGGACAGGACGAAGGACAAGCTGGACCTATCCCAGCATGCCCTGATGCGGCAGGAGAGCGAGCTGAGGGAAGCAAAGACTGACCTGACGGTGACGGAGCGCGAAAACGAGCGCCTGCGCCGCAGTGTGGAGAGGCTGAAGGATTCTGTTACCCTCACCAGGTACACACAGGGCTCGAAATACTTTTTCCTGCATACCTGCACTGGTGCAGGTAACATTGAAAATTACCTGCATCAGACAAATTTTACCTGCACCACTCATTGCAATATTTTCATTCACTTTATAGGCCATAACAATCAATGCAGCTAATAACAGTCCATGTACACCTACATCGTAGGACATTTATGTATAAAACCCAGTACATGGACCAGTGCAGGTTAGGTTAGACACCAGAAATACCTGCACAGCTCCAATTTTACCTGCACTAACTTGCATATGCAGGTGGTATTTCAAGCCCTGCACACATGACTGGGTAGAGCTAAATTGCTTAATGTCGGACCAGTGACCACTCTACATTTATACTTTGTTCAGTGGTTATTGGATCTAAAATCAAATGATTTTTCAAAAGAATGTCATATCTATATATAGAGAGAGGGAGAGTTGCACAGAGATACTTGTGTAGGGCTGCGTGTATACATGCTGTCATTTTTCATGACACGGGAATGTTTAGACTATACTGCATGTACATGTAATTGTACACTGGCACAATTATTGACATTTAGTGTTGAAAAAGGATCACAAAACATCAAATTTAAGTCCTAAAGACAGGAAAGAAGATAATGTAGTCAGGTTTTGCTGACATTCTGCTCTGTTTGATGTCCTGCATGCACCCCAATTTTTACAAGTTAATATGTTCTGTTCTGTTCCCGACAGCTCAGAGAAGTCCCGTATGAGTGCAGAAAGGGACCTGCTGCTGAGGAAGCTGACTCAGGCGGAGATGGACGGGTCGGCCGCATCACAGCAGCTGGAGGAACTACGCTCCACCATCAGGAGGCTGCGAGATGTGAGAGGAACTTCCTTTGTGTCAATAGATTGATTTTATCCTATTTTATGGTAGAAAATAGGATATTATTAGAGTTTTCTTTTGCACAAGCAGTAAATGTCTTTCAGACACCTTTTGCAGAGCCTATAACTGGAGTTCTGCTTTTCACTGCTATATGTACAGCCAATGTACTGTAGGTGGCGCTTATGCAGTAAGAACACAATCCTAATTTTGGGACAACCATTAAAGTCAAGTACCGTTTATCAATTTACCATTAATTCTTTCCTCTATCCTTCAGGACAAGAGGATGTCATCTGAGGACTCGATTGCCCTTGCCAGACAGAAGGACCTTCTGATGCAGCGTCTGGATGAATTTGAGTCGACCAATAGAACCCTGAGGACTCTTCTACAGGACCAGTACAGGAAAGAGGTAACCACAACATAAACTTATACAAGACTTGCACATTATCTGTCACAGTAGACTAAAGTAAGACGGAATGGGTAGGATGGCACCCAGTCATTGCACTGGATAATTAATGTACAATGCCTGCACTAGGAAGCTTTTGTCTAGCATTGGTCTATTTTTTTCTTACTGTCCTTCTGACATTCTAAGACTGAGTAGACTAAGTGTGCGTCAATCATAACTCTCATCACTGTACCTATAATCTGTCAGTTTTCCAGAATGTTAAATTAATGATATGTGAAATTTCCTCTCTATTAACACATGTCTGTAACTCTCTCACCTTCCTGGTGCAGCCATACATCCCCTGGTGCGTGATATGCCAGGGGCCGTGCATCCTGCATGCACGGGAGGGCAGCGGGGTATGTGTTACATGTACTTACACTAGTACTAGTCTGTAGCAGTCACACAAGGTGGCACGGGGTCCATACACTAGGGTTGAGTCCCCTGGTGTGTGATATGCCAGGGGCCGTGCATCCTGCATGCACGGGAGGGCAGCGGGGTATGTGTTACATGTACTTACACTAGTAATAGTCTGTAACACGCACAAGGTGGCACGGGGTCCATGCACTAGGGTTGAGTCCCCTGGTGTGTGATATGCCAGGGGCATCCTGCATGCACGGGAGGGTCCATACATGCACGGGAGGGCAGCGGGACATGTGTTACATGTACTTACACTAGTAATGGTCTGTAACACGCACAAGGTGGCACGGGGTCCATATACTAGGGTTGAGTCCCCTGGGGCCGTGCATCCTGCATGCAAGGGAGGGCAGCGGGGTATGTGTTACACTGGTCTGTTCTCGCTCGCAAGGTGTCACAGGGTCCATACACTAGGGTTAAACTTTGAGAGTACAGTCAAACCTGTCTTGTAAGTGGCCCCCTGTAAGTTATCATAAGGACCTCCTGGCTATTGACATGCAGCCAAAGCAGGCCTGGACAATATGACCACTTTTGGGTGTTTGTCAGATAGTCTTTCCCTTGACAGAAATTCTGACAGACTCTATATGGTTGCCACCTGCCTAAATTAGACCAGATTTTATCAGTTTCTGGAGTGGTCTTCAAAATAGGCAGGTTTGACTGTATTAATATTCCCTCAATGCAAGAAACTTTGCTTTACTGTCAATGTATAAGTGTGTGTGTATATGTTTACATTTTTATGTATGTGTATGTGTTGACACTGCACTTGATTTTATGGATGTACATGTACATGTATGTATGTGTGTTATGTGCATGCATGTGTGCATGGATACATGCGTGCGTGTATGTGACTTACCGTGTATGGACCCCTCTAACAGCTGTAACCGTTGTATTTGCTTGTGGAAAGGTGTCAGGCTTCTGGTGAGCAATGTTTACAGCACAAGGCCACACCAAGTTATTTTCTTGCTTCTTGGAGATTTGTTTTAGCAAAACTTCAACAATAGAGCTGCACAACTGAAGTAGGAAATCATGCATCTGATGATATCAACTCCCCAAAATTTTGTGTGCCAATTCAATGGCTTTTTCATCTTACTCTGTTTCCGTGATGATATTTCTCTCGACACAATGTCTTTATCCAAGAACCTGGAAATTTAATTGGTTTGGCCCAATGATAGAAACAAAATGTAGTGTAGAGTGTAGGAAGAGCTAAGTTTAACCCTTGTGTTTGTTTGTCCCCTGTTGTGCCCCACAGGCGGATGCCTCCCGTATTGTGGAACAGAAGGATGTTCTCATGAGGAGACTAACAGACGTGGAGGCAGACAATGTGGTCAGTAGAACAGCCCTTAAAGCTTACAGCTGCTGCATAGAGCTCTGCATTGCACTATCTATTACTGCCGGTGGCGCAACCAGTGGAAAGCCAAGATTAAGACAAGATGTAGATTTTAGTCATTAATTGTCATAATGTCATACATTCAGTGGCCATTGTTCACCATAGCATGTTAAATGTAGTGTTAAGAGTTCTAGATCGGCATTTTGTGTTGTCTGCATGGACTTCCGTTCTCTTAACAAGTATGAATAGTGCTCTATGCTATGGTGACAATAACTTGCATATAATGTACATGTAATACATGTATATGCTAGATACATACCCTGTCATTGCCAAACACATTGTGTGAATTCACTGCATTTAGCACTGTATATTGTCAGTAGATAATGCTGGTTGTTGGGCGCTCTGTCAGCTTGCTTGTGTTTTTTTGCCTGGGGTTAAAGGGAACCAATCTAAAGTTCAGCAAATAACTCTTAAAAATACAGGTATATCATGATTATTAATCACAACTATTGCAATAAAGATAAGACTGCTGTTTTAATGCATGGTCAGTAGTAAATGCTGGTTGTTGGGCGCCCTGTCATCTTGCCTCTGTTTCTCTGCCTGCTGCAGCGGTTACGGGACGATCTCCTGCTGAAAGAACGGAAGCTTGAGGAGTCGCTGGTGATGCTAGAGGCAGAGCGGGTCAGTTCTGCACTGATTAGGCCATGCAATTAACTTCTTTGCTTCTTAGGCCACACAAACTTAATTTGTTGGCTCTTGGATTCTTTAAGGTGAAAATACTTAAAAGTTAGAGCAGTAAGGCATAAACTTGGTTTTCATTATGTTTTCCAGTTAAGCATATTTTGACTTTTTTTAATATCAGAGAACCAACAAATCAAATTAGTGTTGCCTTTCTTCAAGAGAAGTAATACTGAACTGGAAGTTCAACATGGAAACATGGGCAACAAATTCAGTTGAACCGAGTTAGATTTATGTTTTCCTCCAGGAGGTGGACTCATCTTACTTTTTTGCCTTAGCTATTCCTCAAAATGTGTTGGAAGTAGGAAATAAATTGAAGATGCCTTAGGACACAATGTACTGCTTTGGCTAGCTGTACTATATAATGTATGTACTGTTTTGTGACAGTATGAATGCACCCAAACTCTGGGAGATCAATACCTCTCCTTGGTGCTGAAAATGTATTTGCTGTGATCATACAGATTAACATCGTAAAACAAGATTTTTTTCCTTGGCTGAATGATTCAGCACCAGGGTTGTAGCCAGCACCCGTCCTTCAGTCCTTTGAAGGAATTTTGCAGCTGGGGACAGAAAAAAATTTTGCCCATTCCGTCCTCTGTAATGGACAAAAACTATATGTAAAGTCAGTAAAGCTATAAAAAAACTGTCTTCTTGTATAATTTTTCAACAAAACAGATGAACAGCTTAGTCTACCAGCAAAATCTACACCTCAAAATGTTGGAAATTGGGTTTCAGAGGGTTTAGATTTCAAAATTTTTCAAGGGAGTATGCCCCCGGATCCCCTTAGGAACGTTATGCCTTCGGCTCGACGTCTCGTTCTTTCTGATTCAAAATCGAGGGGATTGAAAATGATTTCAGGCTGGCTACAACCCTGTTCAGCACCGTTGTTTTGTCACAAATCAGTGTACAGGTGGTATAGCCATGTTTCAGGTTAGGTTTTACCTGCTTTTCCAAGTTTAAGAAGTTGGTTTTGCCTTTAGGGTAACGCACGACAGATGGGAAATGTCCAGACGTCGCTGGAGACGACGAGGGCTCACTTACAGAAGGAGCTACGCACTAAGGAGGCCGATAACAACAGGATGGCTGTGCAAATAAGGGTATGGAACAAATTAAACTTATTCAATACTTATTACATTGGTTATGAGTACACAAAGACTGATTGTTGATGCAGAGTGTCCAGACCACTGCATCAGCAGAACACAGTAGACTACTACTACTACTACTACACAAATTAAGAACATTTGTTTGAGTACATTTGTTGGTTGCTCAGTTCCCCATGCTATTGTTCGCTCTGATCGATTTCTTAAGATGAAATGCAGGTAGACTTTGTGACTTGGAACCATGTCTTATTGCAGCTGTTGTTTTCTTTCTTTTTCAGGGTTTAGAAAAACAGCTCCAACAGGAGAGAATAGAGCGAGAACACACATCAGAACTGCTCATGGGAGCAAAGGTTTGTACGATCATTTTATTCCTATGCCCCTGAGTCACCAACTCTCTAATTAACACATCACTCTGAATACAAAGTGTTACTTTTATTGATGGAGGTTGGAAATCCAGCATCCAGGTAGTAGGGTACACATTCAAGTAACATTTACCCAAGCAATTGGATAAATTATGGACATGGTCAGATATGTCATGTAGCATCCACTACCTTTCATCTGTTAGATCTACATGTAATAGTACTGATCAAAATGATATGAATGATTGTTGAAAAGTTACCTCTGTGTTAGTTTATGCTTGTTTTTATCAATTAGCACTTATTGTTCTAATTGAGTTGGCTTGAACTGTGTAACACAAAATATGAAGACCTTGGTTAACAATTTTGTGTTTTTTTTTGTTGTGTTTTTTTTCCCCAGGATAAGGCAGAGCGGGACAAGGATGCGCTGAAGAAGGCGACCCGTGTGCAGAAACAGCGAGCAGAACAGAGCGAGAACACGGTGGAGAGACTGAACGCCACCATCATGGAGAAGGTGACTTTTGTTCTTCCTCAAACAAACCTGTGAATACAAAAATGTTGAATAAGCTATCATTGATCAGAGTGTCTGAGGGTTTGGAGCATGAGCTGTCAATCTTACAGACCATCATTTATCTGCATTCTCAATATCTTCAGAAATTGCGATGCTGTCCACAAAGTTTGTCTTGCTCCAAGATCAGCATCATAAGGGTGGCTTTCATGAGTAAACACTGTGCAAAGTTAAGAGAAATTGATATGTTAAGGTTAATTGTGTAGCCTCATGGACCCACTGGACAGATACACCTTCAAACATGGTGTGAAGACTAGCTCACTTCTTCCCACTGTCACCCCGACCCTGCAGTAATTTAAACAAATACTGGACCCCACAAATATGCAATGTCTTTCATATCAAATTCTTATACATGATTCAGAATATACATTCTTCATGCCATCAGTGTGTCCTACCATGTTATCTGTTACAGTAAAGGAATAGAGTGGTCTCTTTATTCTTGTTTTCTGTATGTCCTCTCAGGAAGCCCAGATCGCTGACCTCCACGCCTCCATCGGTGAACTGAAGGCTCAGAACAACCGGCTCACTCAGCAGAGGTCACAGGTTGAGTCAGAAAATGCAGTGCTTCATGGGTAGGTCAAGGGTTAATATGTCTCCCTAACATCATTATTGGCCAAGAAAACTAATTGACATCATACTAACATCTAGGTCTTTGCCATTCTCACAATGTAGAAAAGTTTAAAGCTAATGACATTCTAAAGCTAATGAGATCGATCATGCTTTCCGTTCACATGCTGCTCTGAAGACTTGGAAATGTGTGACTTTCACAAGAAATAGACCTCTGTTTAAACATTACTTTCTGTCTAAAAAGAAAGTTGTTACTGTATTTTTCTCTTACAAATCAAACCTTTTATTCAAGCTTTATTCCATGTTGTTTCCAGACGTAATAAAGACCTGGACCGTCAGTTGCGCGACACAGAGGACAGACTGAGAGCGAACACAGACACGCTCACGGAGCGCGTGCAACGGCAGGCCAATGAAGTGGCTTCCCTGAAGATAGACAATGAGAGACTGCAGGTATGGACTTCTTCTTCGTGTCATCACTACACTTTCCTTGTCCAGAAATCCACACACTCCCTTCCTCTGGGGGTCAGAGCTTCCAGATCTTCTTTGGTGCATGGTTCGGGCAGGAGGGGGCAGACAAGAAGGTGTTTCATAGTCTGCTCCTGTCCGCAGTCACTGGCAGTCAGTCCATCTGGGCTATGACTATGGACTAAAACATATGTAATAAGCAACATATGTATGTAAACAAAAATAACGTTTGTTTAACCTTATATTATAAATCGGGAAAACCCTACAATTTAATACCTTGCTGAATTAATGGTAATTACAGCTCCCGAGTCTTACAAGCTCTTGCAGCCTACATTGAATTTGTGTACTATGAATGAAGTTATTATCCAAGTTATGGCAATTATGTTAGCAATATTATTGTTTCATTGCTTTTGTATACTTTGCAAGTAACAGTAAGTAAGATATCGTTATTCTGTTGCTTTATATTTTTGTTGTTTGGTTTCCCCAAGAACCAAGTGTCGACCATGGAGGATAAACTGATCACATCCCAGACGGATGTCACTCAGCTGAAGTCCAGCGTCAGGCAGTACGAGAACCTGGTCACTGAGTACAAACAACAGGTATGGAAGCCTGATGGTGTCTCACTCCTCTGCTTTTAGATCAGTGTGTATAGTGTAGTTGCAAGCTTCAGGCAGCCAGGTCTATCTTTCAGATCAATATATGGGTAAAATGTTCTCTGCAAAGAGGAAGAGTATGGAAGCTAAACACACTGCACTACCAGTGGACTAGCCCCCTGCTGTAGTGCTTGCACCTATGTGTGGCCCAGGGCTTAGAAGAGGAGATGGGCGCCGGGCCCTATGCAACTTCTGATCAAGGAGGTTGATCTTCTTGTTCTGATGTATGGGCAACTTAAGCTTCTTATGATATTAATGTCATTGTTATATTAGTATTTAAACAAATGATTTCCATGTAGAGAACTGAGAACTAGATAATGTCGCATGTTATGATTCAATGCTCAGAATTTTTGGGCTTTTTGATATTAACAGATTGTTTCCTCTATTGTTTTAGTTTCTCATATAGATTTTAGTTTTACATCCACTTATATCCAGTTGTTCATTCTATATGCTGACCATGCTTGAAAGTGTCTTTCTCAAATAAGCATCATCCTTTAGGCATACATGTACATTATTTTTTTTTTCTTTTAATTTTCAATCTTGATTATTTTCCTCTTTGATTTCATACTTGTTCCTCCTCTACCTGGCACCAACAGCCACGTGGATCTCAGAGGAAGGTTTGTTGTTTGAGGATCCGGGGGATTGCATATGTGTCGTGGAGTCTGTCAAAAGTTGTCTCCAGTCTTGCTCATTCAAATTGGAAAAAGTCATGTTTTTTCAAGTAGATTTACACTAAATTGGCTCAATGTCTTGATTTTTTGGGTACAATGCAAATTGGTTCATTTTTACATTACAAATTAGTCTGGCTCAATTTTGTTTTTACAGTGTTTTTATTTTGTACACCAGAGGTTTGAAAATGGTTTGTTTCATTCATTTGAAAAATTAAGATTTGAAAAAAAAGTTTAAAAAGTGGTTTGTTTCATTAAACTGATATTACTCGTATTATTTTAGGTACGTAAATAGCAAAATTTAGCATGTGATTGCAAACTTTTTCCTGTTTCGGATGACCAAGATTGTATAAGCTGGTTGTTGTGGGTCTACAGAAGTCTGTGACTGTTTAAGTCAGGCAACAATTTGTAACTCTATGTCACTCTGTCTCTTGCTTTCACTCCTACACCCTGCTTATAATATCAATGAGCTTCTGAATGATTGTCAGTTTGTCACCCTGGCTAACGTGGGTTCTCTTGTGTAACACTTTCTGCCCTCTCCACTCGTGTCTCTCCTTCTCTCGTTCTCTCAGATGGTGAAAGTTCACGGTCCGCACTGTTACGCTCTCCACGTGGTATGTACGACTTTCACCGCCAGCGTCTACAAGTATGCGACGCATCTCTCTCTCTCACTTCCCCACCCCCTATTTTCTACCTGCTTGCCTTACAAGTGTGGTGTAGTGAGGACACTAACCGGTGGTTTTGTTTTATTTTTATTTAGGAGGAAAGGATCAGAGAAAGGCTGTAAGCTAATCCTCTTGGCAACTAAGATCGAACTGGCAAATATTTTGTAATATAGTAAACAATTCAATATTGGACCAAATCTAGCAAACAACATGTGGACAAACATTTTTGAAAGTTTGTTTTCACTGTTTGAATGGGAAAATTTTACATATTTTCACAAGTTTGAAAATATCAAAACCCTGTACTATATGTAGCCAATATACTTTTACGAAGCAAAGAATGTACACTTTGTTATCTTGCTTTGAAGATGAAAAGAACTACAGGGTAAGAATCAGTAATAAATCATTGAAGTCTTAAATTTTGAACGCTGAAACTACATGTAAAGGTTATCAGCTATGGCATTGAGTTAAGTTTGGCCCTTCCCTGATCCATTCCTTAAGTTTTTTCACCAATGCCTGCTGCACCAATTTGCACCAGTAACCTCTCAGTAACAGCTCACATGTCTCACTCACAACTCGCAGTCTCTCTGTAGTGTCACAGCGCCTCCTTGCAGCCTGTAGCATGAGTGCAGTTTGCAGAGCTGGCACGCCCCTCCCATATATAGAGCATGCATAGACAATACTGTATATCTTGTGAAGCATGTTTAAGTGTGTAGTATAGTGTATTGTAGTGTAGCATGTACACAATTTTGAGAGAAGGTTTTTGTGGTATGGCCCTTTCAATCTAATTCACTAGTTCTCAAATTCATAAAAAGGAATAAAATTCGAAGATCAACTTGAAAACAGTTGAGCGGAAGTTGTGTATCCAATTGACCAGTTCTGTGTCAGGAAAGACATGTAATTGGATGGAAGTTTTTCTCTCTACTTTGCTGAATGTTGTGCCTGAAAACCAATGAAACAGATTGATTTGGCCTAGAAGTAGACATTGCTTGCATGAAAACTATGTGCAGGCAACGTGCAAGGAACTAAGGTTGCAAAACGTGTGTACTGCATGGCATTTACAGGGTATTGACTATTGTGTAAAATATTTTATGTATCTGGCTTTTCTGTATCATCAATGGATTGTGATGTGATGTCTGTTCAAAACTTAGTTTAGGCCACACCAATTTTATTTGTTTGTTCTAGAAGTTTAGAAAATAGAAATTTGGAAAATACTCAACTGGAAGTTAATGAAAACAGAAGTGCCTGGGAATGAATACAGGCATAGTAAAGGTAAGTACACGTACCTCCAAATTTTCGATGGCTATCAGTCCATCTTGATCACGGAGTGACCTAGTTCTCACGAGAGTTCGGAGGACTAGGTCAAGACTTGCGTGGATCTTCCGCCCCTCACCCCGCCTCCTTGCGCAATGATGGCTGGGAGCTGCCCAAGTCCTACTTACCTCTACTCCGCAAGGAGGCGGGGTGAGGGGCGGAAGATCCACGCAAGTCTTGACCTAGTCCTCCGAACTCTCGTGAGAACTAGGTCACTCCGTGATCAAGATGGACTGATAGCCATCGAAAATTTGGAGGTACGTGTACTTACCTTTAATACAGTCACTGATTGATGAAAAAATCCTACTAACTGTGAACATACGTGACTAATGAATCTCTTCAACGAATGGCATAGTAAAATTTTCCTCCCTACTCTCTTTGATTAAAATATCCTAGAACCAAGGCTGTGGCAACCAGTGAGTGATAAAAACAAAGCAGTGTTGTTTTTAATGTCTGTTTTCTCGAAACCCTTTCTCCAGATGAACGCGTCTCAGAGAGAGGCAGAAGCTGCACATGTCAGACTGGAGAGGACCGAGCTGGAGAGGACACGGCTACAGGAGGAGAGCACAGGGGAACTGGAGAGGGTGGGTGTTATAATTCCTATCACAAACCCTGAATGCTAACGCTAGTTTACAAATGTACCTTTATCCGCGCGGTAACCTATATCCGTTGTTTTTAAAAACGTGGTATTTAGGAATACCAAGTCGACAGACAGAGGTTTCAAACGGCAATATTTGCAAAATATATTACAATTTGAAACCATGCACTGTTTGTTGACTTGATATCCCTCCGTTTTACCCTGTTCTCAAACACAACGGATAAAGGTACCCGGCGTATAAAGGTGAAGTAGCGTTACTACTAGTACTACTATTGCTACAAATAAAATGTCAATGGGATGTCTAATGGACCTGTGACTTATTTTTATTTGGTACAGTTACTGTTAAAATCAATTTGATGGATAGATGAAGTTTTGACATAGTTGATATCTAAGTATGTTCGGCCCATTATTCATTTCATCCCAGGATGCACTAATTCATTGAAAATCCTGGAATGAAGTTCAACATGCATGGGCTGACTAGTGTTCATCATGGCATTGCCTATTGTGTAAGATAGTGGATTCCTATATTGTTTCAGCTATGGAAAGCATTAACTTTAAATTAAAAGTAAAAAAAAACATGAAGTTCACAGTCCCCAATACCAATGGATAGTGTGGCTATGGAACTATAGAAACGTAGATAACATACATGTATATCTAACTGATGTACCTCATTGTATTTGTATGTTACATGTGTGTAGGTTCGCACTCGTCTCCAGCAGAGGCTAGCAGAACTGGAGCCCTTACCCGAGCTGCTGAGGGAGTCTGAGATAAAGATCCAGGACATGACGGACAGGATCAACGCCTACGAGAAACGGGCGCTGGAGCACACCAAGCTCATCACTGAACTTACTGTTAAGGTCGGTTTTAAATAGTCATGTCTGTGTGTTGTACATAGAGTTCTGCACACTTTGCCACTTGTAACATCTGGTTCAAATCCATTGAGCTGTCAATCTGGGTCCTGGGCATGCTAATTGGTTCTAACTGCTGTAGGTAGCATATAAGAGAAACGGGCCCTGGAGCACACCAAGCTTATCACAGAACTTACTGTTCAGGTCGGTTTCAGGCATACTTGTACTTGCTCATGATCATCAAATCAGAAGATATCTCTAAGCATTGCCATATTCCTTCCACTAGTAGTACACAATGTAGGTTACAGCCACAGTCTCATACCTGCATGGCTTTCTTGTACCAGTTATAATCCCTAAATTCAACATTGTGGAGTATTGATGAACTGCAGTATTACAATGACAGTGTTTTGTATGACTTTTGGTCTTACCATTTAACTCAACCAGACAAATTCACTGTAATTATTCTATGATTAACTTTTTAATTAGAACTTGGTTCTTCCCTTGTTGCCCTCAGGTGGAGGACCAGTCAGGCCAGCTGGAGAGCAACAGGAGTAAGTCCCATGCTGCAGAGGATGAGATTCGAGCCCTGCAGACTAAAGTGGATGCTCTACAGAGGTTTGTGTGCATGTGCCTTATAGTTATACACATTAGCTTAAACAAAGCAATTGTTTTAAGAATATAGTCACTGTGTTAGATTGGAAAGCTCCCATTTACTTCACACACTCACTGTCCGGTTTCATTACATTCATCACAAAAGCACACAGCGTTATCAACATACAGTATCTAACAAAGTGTGACAACGGTAGTAAGTTACTAGTAGTAACATAAACTTTAAGTAAAAAAATGTAGCCATCTGGAATTAAGCATGAAATGAAAATCCGTTATTTTTATAATAATTTGAAAGCAATCAGAGACTGTTACTAACGAAAGATAGTGAATGCTATCTGAAATGTCTGACCATTTCCAAAATCATATCCAGTTACTTGAGTAACTGCTTTTTGACAAATCAGAGAAGTCAAAGGGAAGGTGATTGAATTACACACAATTTCTCCTGCAGGAAACTGGAAGAGTCGGATGCACAGAACCGAGACCTGGTGTCGGTCATCGCCAAGCGAGAGGACACAATCCACGAGACGCAGGCGCGGTGTGACGAACTAGCTCGGGAAAACTCCAGCCTGAGCCGGCAACTGGAGGCATCGATACAGGACATGAGGCGGCAGACGGAGGAGGCTCGGGACAAGGCATCCAGCAAGGTGAGACTGCACAGTCTGAAACTTAAAGAATGTACTTGTTGGATGATGACCAAATTTTGACCAGGTCCTGAATTGTATCTTTCAAAATTTGGGACTGTCATGTACATTGTACAGCTCTTATTCGGTCAGTTCACTGTAGTTTATTGTATTCTGTGTTCAGTAAAACTATGCATCAAGGACACCAGATGATCACTTATTGCCATGGCTATTCCTAAAGGTAAACAGTGTTGCTGGCTGATGGAAACTGGAGTACTATACAGTCAAACCTGTATTAGGGGCCACCTCTACAGAGGGGCCACCTGTCCATAGTGGCACTTTTTGTCGGTCCCTTGGGTATTTTATCTACAAGTTGCCACCTCTATACAGAGGCCACCTGTCTATAGTGGCCAAATGTGTCCGGTCCCTTGAGTGGCCACTATAGACAGGTTTGACTGTATTAGTCAGCTGCAGTCAATAACATTTTCTCTTGTCCTTGTCCCCAGGAGCGCTCAGCGCAGAACCGTATCCTGGACCTGGAGGCACAGCTGAGCCGTGTGCGGTCGGAGCTGGCCGCGATCAAGAGACAACGGGAAGAGGTTAGAAACTACAAATTTGACATAATTACAAAGTTGGGATAATAATTCTTATTATAATTGTGGTTTGATTATATTAGCACTGTAATATTTTGTAAGAAGGAGAAGGGTTTCATTTGTAAGGTCTTAAAGTCTTTGGAACTGTGCCCCTCAGGAAATTCTATAAAGTAGTCCCATAGCTTTCTAAAGCTGAACAGTAGGAACACTGGGTTGTTATCCACTACGTCTAGGACATGGTATTGGAAGACAATGCTAGATGCTCACCTTCTACCACTTTTCACCTCCCCAACTGAAGTCAGGAATCCATTTTCTACCAGAGTCAAGTGAGAAAAGTAAAAGTCCCATTCCCAAGGATGCAAATTGCCTGGCCAGGAGTAGAGCCCATAGCCTCTTGATATCTTGTCTGCTAGCCCAGCAATTCAGCAATTTGATGGCACAAATGTTAGCCTTCTGCTTCCCATTCCCCCAGCTTGAGCAAAGGACCACAGTAAGCTACAGGACCTGACCGTAATCTCATATTTGTATGTATGAAAGATGAATGGATATGTTAGGGTAAACTTTATGCAATGAAAACTATTTCAAAGGATGTTCAAGTGTTTGTCTTACCACTCTTACCAGAATTCTCTGTCCTTTGCTGCCCTCAGCATGAGGGAAAGCACCACAGTCCATTTGTAAGCTACAGGACCTGACCGTAATCTCACATTTGAATGAAAGATGAATGAACATGTTAGATTTGTGTTGAGAAAACTACATCAAAGGATGTTCCAGTGTTTGTCTTACCTCTCATACCAGAATTCTCTGTCTTGTGTTCCCTCAGCACGAGCAAAAGCACCACTGACAGTACATTTGTAAGCTACAGGACCTGACCGTAATCTCACATTTGAATGAAAGATGAATGAACATGTTGGATTTGTGTTGAGAAAACAACTTCAAAGGATGTCCAAGTGTTTGTCTTACCTCTCATACCAGAATTCTCTGTCCCTTGTTGCCCCCAGCACGAGAGAAAGCACCACAGTACATTTGTAAGCTACAGGACCTGACCGTAATCTCACATTTGAATGAAAAATGTTAGATTTGTGTTGAGAAAACTACTTCAAAGGATGTTCAAGTGTTTGTCTTACCTCTAATACCGTAAATCTTTGTCCTTTGTTGCCCCTCAGCACGAGCGAAAGCACCACAGTAAGCTACAGGACCTGATCGTAATCTCACATTTGAATGAAAGATGAATGAACATGTTAGATTTGTGTTGAGAAAACTACTTCAAAGGATGTCCAAGTGTTTGTCTTACCTTTCTTACAAGAATTCTTTATCCTTTTCGCCCCAGCACGAGCGAAAGCACCACAGTAAGCTGCAGGACCTGACGGACCGGCTGGAGCAGGCCAACACCACCAACCGCAGCATGCAGAACTACGTCTCCTTCCTAAAGTCTTCCTACGCTAACGTCTTCGGAGACACCGTCCTCACAAGCTCTCCTTACAGATCCCCCACAGCCATTTCTTGACGCACGTCTTGAAGTCTTCCACACGTCTTATGTCTTAACTTTGATTTCTCCCTCGAGTCACTGTACGCCAATGTCTTCGGAGACTCTATTGTTACCAGTTCACCTTACAGATCTCCTACAGCACAGCCATCTCTTGATGCACGCCTTGAATTCTTAGTTCCTGACATCTTAAGAACTGTATGTCTTGATGGTGTGAAATTCTAATCACTTCATAGCAAATCGGTGCTCTTCCATAAGAAAATGGCAATCGGTTGTGTGCACATGTACACTCGGCAAGAGATTTTTTTTGCACAGACCTTTGGCCGACTGTTCAGCCAAATTGTCTTGTATCAATTTTCTTTCCTTGACTCAGACTATACCTATTATTTGTATGTCATACAGTACAAGGATCAAGTGACTGGTGTAGTTTTTCAACATGGAAGAGTTCATTCATCATAAGTCATTCATAACACATGACATCAACAGTTATTTACTGTAGCGAAACGTCAATACTTTGTACTGATTTGATATTCCAAACTAAGTCAACATTTGGTCACTGATTATTGTTAGTAGTTAGCCAGTCAGTATGTCAAAGACTCAGATTGAAAAGCATTTACAGTTATATGTTGCTGAGTATGTCAATGTCAGATACATGTAAAGCGAAAGGCCAAATGTATTTAACTCCAAAACGGGACATTTTTAAGTCATCTTTTTTTTTCATGAAAGATGAATTCTTATTAGATCTAGATACAAGAAGTGTTTTGCATTTTTCGTACCATTTTGTTATTGTAAATAAAGTCGTTCTTCCAAGTGACATAAAAATGTGCAGGGTGTTCTTGGTGCAGTTTGTTCACCCACAGACAGGGGGCACTTCTGCACAGTCCATAAAACGTTGCACGAAGCCAAATATATTGCACTCAATGCCAAATATAACTTAAACAAGTGAAGTTAGGGGAGGTTTTTCTATGTGTCTAGGACCAATAGGCAGCTAGTAGTTCAGTATTAAAGAGGGAACAATGTACATATTTGTAGAATTATGTATTTATTCATATTAAGAATCGTATCAATTTGTGCAAACATAGTAACATAATCTGCAGATCTACAGGTATGCCAGTTTACATGACATTGTACTGTTTCTTTGCTATTTGTGTTTCATGTTATACAAAAGATTTGAACATAGTTTGAGCATACTTCTTGCATGTTTAGTAAGATCTGTTCCGATGTTGTATACAACAGTGCATTACCAAATAAATATGTTGTCACAGTATATAATACTTCAGGCTTATGTGTGCGTTTCTGCTGTTTTTTTGCAACTGTCCGTGTCAGTGGTACTCAAGTTTTCACGCTTTGGGCCAGCCTAGTTATGTTTTTGTGCTGTCTTGTTAAAATTTCATGTAACATTGACAGGGAACCAACAAATTAAATTTGTGTAGCCTACACGTTGTCTGGGGCTTACCATCAAGTCCAATGTTTAAGGTTCTTTTCGATGTCCAGTTTGCTCAATTTCCATCTCATAAAATAAAACATAACATAAATTGTCGCACCAGTGAGAACATGGTAATAAAAAAACTGTAATATATGGGCATGGATTTGGTTGCACAATAGCTTACTAACGGTACTTACTCCTTGCCTGACACAATTACCTTTCAAAATTCCAAGTATTGCTTACTTTATAAAAGATATAGCCACATCTTAAATAACTTGACTCCATTCTTTACATTGCTACACAACGGCAACTCTAAACATTTAAGTTATAACTTACAGTTCTGACACCGTAAATTCTACTATGAAAGTAGTGCAATCTTGTCTAATAATATTCTCTATAAATGCAAAATATAAACATCTTCCATAGCCGTATTAATAAATTATATATTTTCTATGGACCAGTTTATATAAAATATACATACTGCTTGCAGCGTTCCTCTTTATACATGACATCTTTCCATATTCTTTCTCAAATACGTTTCAGCAATAACGCTAGACTAAGTCTAGCTTTATCTGTAGGGTAACCTACATGACATTGTACATGCGTTGTTTATAAAAATAAACACTTGGTTTAAATTGCAATGTCTTCAAAATATTGCAGTTTGAAATCACTGTCCATTGCCTTGTTTTTTAAATACACTCAGTCTGAAAGTTACCCCATGGACAAAGGTGAAAAAGCGTTAACATCATTACAAAACTCAAGTTTTGGGTTAGTATTTGAAGGAAAAGGCCAGTTGCAAACGAACATCAGGCACAGGAAATTCCTTCCTTTGGTAGCGGCCTGAGAAGTGAACATGAACATTGGGATGAGAAGTGCTTCGTTTCCAGGGTTGGACAGTTCTGAAATACACTTGAATGTCCTATCGGGCAAGTACATAGAAAATTTCCTTGCCTGAACAAACTTTTCACTTGAATGTCCAGGCATTTAACTGACATTTGTCTAGTAAGTATTTTCAATTGAATTCTTTTTTGTTGGCTCTATTTTTCTGTGTTGCTTGCATGCTATGACTGTCAAAGGTAACAAGCATAAAAAAATCTCTCTATGGAAAATCTTACTTGCCCGATAAGCACTTTAACTTTCCTTGGACTAGTGGACTTGTCCAACCCTGGTTTCTCTAGTTTCTCCTACTATATATGCCACTACCAACTTGAAGGCTGGGGTAGTGAACAAAGGCTGGGCCAGAAAACAAACGAAAGCTGGGGACAGTCCTTGCCACTACCTTATAAACCCCAAAATCTAAGTTACACACTTAAAATTGTGCTAATTCAGACTGTACTCTGCCTTGATTGTTCAGCTCATTATTTTTCTTTTTTTTTAGTTTTTTATTACAATATCAATTTGTATTGCTCTACAAAGTTGCTGAAAGTATGATTTCGTTTTAATATACCAGTTCTATCTAATACCATTCAGTTTTCATGTCGTATGGCAAGTGATGTTGGTGAAAAAGGCCTTCTCGGTGCTGTTGCATGATGGGATAGGTGCACTCACTTGTCCCAAGGCTTCACATAGCTTGCTGGGAAAATACCCACGTTGCCCCTGGAGCGGCCTTCCAACCAGTCCTCATTTACTGGGGGGGGGGGGGGGGGGACAGAAAATAAATAACGTTAACTCATTTGTCATAAAGAAAAGACACATTCATTTAACAGTCACAAATATCAACACAAGCCATTCTTGCATTATTGTATTCTGAGATAGAGAAATACGCACACACATTTTAACCAAAAACACATTAGTGTAGACAACACCAATTATATTTTTTTGTTCTGGACATGTTTTGCAATTGAGCAAGAAAACATTCTCTAAAGCAGATTGAAGAAAAGTAATAATTGCGAAGAGGAGAGAAGAGACTCGGGAGCTACATTACGGCTGGATACCAGGCTAGACTTTCCCCTCCTCTCTGTTTTCATGTTGATAATTTTCAATATAGCATTAACTTAATAATATCTCTTTAAATTTGATTCGAGAAACAAAGATTCATACTGGTATGGCCAAAGCTAACAAAAAAATATTTAAAAAAAACTAAATCCCTGCCCACCTTGTGACATGATGGTGATGACGTCCCCCTCCATGAAGCCCAGATCGCCCGGCTCGCTCGCCTCGTAGTCATGCAGGGCCACAACCTTACTGAACTGCATTGGGCTCACACCCTCCTTATCGTCCTGATTGCAGAAACATGTAACATAAAAATGAATAATGACAAACAGTGGATAACAATATGATCTATGTATAGAATTTTTGTGACACTACTTTCTTCTAAATAACTCTAAATTCTGGCTTTGACTTCTTCTGAGAGTGAAAGACGAAATATCCTTAGGCTATTTTTTCTGTGATGTTGAAACTCAGGGGAAACACAGGAAAATACATACCTGGCAGAAGATAAGATATCTCTTGTGTATATCCTCCCACTTTGCCCTTGTCAGAGGATTTCTAATCTTTGCTTAAGGATATATATCAGAAAGGTTTACTTAATGACAATTAGCGACTGTAATTCACATGTGTTTTCCATATGTTTCAAGGTAAACAGTCACTCTGAGGAGAGCATACAGTCAGTTTACAGTATCTAGAAGACATCAGGCTGGCAAACCTACCTTCCTGTCCTTGAGCCACAGAGTCAGCTGTCCCTCCCTCACAGTGGACCACGCCTCTCTCATGTCATCATCTTTTGTTATCTCTGTCATGTCCTCGTCTCCTTCCTTCTTGTACCTGTAAAGCATAGGAGGTAAAGGTTAAAAGGTTAAGATAGCACCATTTAAGGGTAGAGGGTAATGTTATCAACTGTGTCTAGGGCACAGTATTGGAAGATAGATCCCACTCCTCTCTTTAAAGCACCTAAACAAAATTCAGATGCCAATTTTTACAACTGAGTGGAATCAGGAATCTCAGAGTGAATTGCCTTTCTGTGGAAATACTCAAAATCAAGCCAGGAATGCCAAGATTTAAAGGCTTAGTCTTCCAGATCCCATGGCAGCTACAGTCAATTGGCTATGCAATGCCTGTGACTGAACACAATATGATCTTTAAAAAAACACAAAATAAGGCAGATTTCAAGAAAAAATAAAAACACAGAAAAAAGAAAACTCATCATATATATAAAGAGAAGACTCTTACCATAGTGTGACCACATCCTCAGACATCTCAAACTTGTTGGCGACCATGACGGTGAGGTCACGTAAGGACGCGCCAGTCTTGGACCTGATGGCGACAGTGTAGCTGTCTGTGTGATGAACCTTCACTACAACAGGCATGTCCGCAGACAGGCTAGGGGGTCTTGGGGGCGGAGGTCGAGCGGGCGGAGAGATAGGGGCATCCTCGGTCTCGTACAACATTAAACCGTTGTCACTCTGTAGCACAGGCAAGAAGGGGAGATGAATTACATTAAAGAGTCTGACCTTTATTGTAACGCTACTTCACCTAACACCAAGCTAGATTCCTTGTTTCAAAAAACTGGGTATTCAGAGATTTCAGGTCAATGACGTGGGTTTCAAATTTTCATTTTCAAAAAATTGCAATGTGAACCTACCTTCCATTGACTTAACTATCCCCAAATATCCCATCTCTATGTACAACGGATATAGGGAACCCTACAGATAAAGGTGAGCCAGCATCACACTTTTACCCAACTGTTTTATGTGCAGGTATGGATTTTAAAGATTATGCTTTTAAGTTAACTTAAGTTAGTACAATGTACATAAAAAATATAGATTCAGGGAAAAGAATAAGAAAGACTTTTCTTCCCAGCCTTTTGTTTTCATGATGTTCTCTTGCTAATATTTTACATGAAAATGTTTGAGTCTACCAACAACTTAATTTGGTGTAGCCTTAACAGCGTGTCAAATACCAATTTCACACCTTAAGAAATTTATATTATCATACTATAATTTTCATAATAGCTGTAAAACTGTAACAGTTACTATAAACTTTACTCAATTTAGTAGCACAAACATGACCTACCCCCCTGAGCAGAGGTGGCGGTGCCCTTTTCGGAGGTGCAGAGGGGGGTAGGAAGGCTGCATCCTCGTCAGGGGGTGTCGGCAGCGCCTTCTTAGGGGGCATGAGCAGAGGGGGCAGCCTGGCAGGTGGGTCGGGGCGGACGGGCGGCTGGGGGGGTTTACTCCGGGGGGGCTCTGGCACCTTACTGTCTCTTATCCTGCCTTCTTCCTGAAAATGTAGGAAAATTATGAAATTAAACTTAATTCATTTTCGCAGCTTTGACAATTACAGGATTTGGCAATGATGGTTAGACATCCAATTAAGATACTCAAGGTGTCACATACTCAAGAAACTGGATTGAACTTGGAAATGGTAGGACAGGGCTCAAAATTCATTTTTGGGATTAGGTGCACTGGTGCACCCAGCTTATAGAATTGGGTGCACAAAACAAAATTTGGGTGCACCACTTGAAGTAGAATGTCAGAAAAACCTAATAACAAAACTTAGTTACATGCTATCAAATTCTTAAACAAGTACCATGACAGACATTTTTATTATCTTTCTAACACTAAGATGTCAAGAATATGATGTATGCTAGTATACTTTGATATCTTGATATCACCCACAGAAAATAATTGGGTGCACAGCTCCAATTTTGGGTGCACCTGGGTGCACGTGCACCCAGTATTTCAAGCCCTGTAGGATATTTCAGACAGCAACTGCTGTATTTTGTCAGTTCACACTGTAGTCACTGACAAAAGTTACTAAGACCAAAAATTTCTTACCATTTAGATATTTAATCCTGTTGTTTGAGAAACTGATATCCCAGGATTTATTTTGAATGGACAGCATGAAATTCAAATCTGTATGATGACTTGTAAAATGCACTATAGGAGATTAAGTGTCTGACTCAACAGAAAACAGTAATTTTGTAACTTCACTCAGGAAAAAGTGTTGAGATGCACAATAAAATGGGATAATGAGAAAATCATCATATTACTGAGAGTGACTAGTTGAATGACTTTCAACCTGCCTTTCTACCAGACCAGTGGAACACATCCCCAAGTCTGTCCCAAAACTGCACAGTGGTGAAAGCAGAGCAGAGGAGAAGAGCAAGAAAAAAAGACAGAGACAAGGAAAGACTGAGAGAGGCAAAGACAGAGAAAAAAATACAGATCTACAGAAAGATAAGAGGCCATTGATAGACTAAGTACTAGACAGAAAGTTGGAAAAATTCTTATAATTCTTAATAAATGTAGAAAAAGAAGCAGAAACAGCAAATGGAAATTCACTCTAAAAGTCTTATAACCCCCAATCAATATATGATTTTACTAGCCTGGGTGCTGTCTGATTTTCTATGATGATAGTGACATTATTATGTAGAGCTGCAGCAAATTTCACTCAATTCTCCTGATAGAAATATGATGTATAATAGCTCTGCAAGTTCTTTGACACAGTATGCATGTCCACTGTGTAACTCTTATCACTAACTTAAAGGTAAACAACTTAGAAACAGCAATATTTCCTAGTACATTTAACACTGTAATTTTGCCCAAACCATGACCTATGTTATAGACAGGGCAGCTGGAATTCCAGCCAGGGAGGCAGTCTTGAGTAGGGCTGTGGTAAATCCAGCTGGTGAGATGGCTATGCACAGAATACAGATGAATTAAATCAATTACATATAGAATACAACACGGTGTATTCCGTATCACCCGGGGTACCAGCTCGACCCGCGGGAGGGCTGGGACCGAGGGTAATGCGGAATACACCGTGTTGTATTTTATTTATGTCATACCCACCTGAGAAAACCTCTGTTTTGATGCGAAATGCACCAGAAGTTGAACAAATTTGGTGTCCTCGAACAAAAAGTGTTGCAACAGTAATGTTCCAATGTCCGAATCAGGTATTTGAACTTTCGATGGCGCCGCACTCGGCCCGCTCGAAACAGTTCGATTTACTCGAATGGAGCCCGTGTGATACGTCTTTCGAACCTGTGCGATACGGAAGTTATGGCCCGGTCCGGAACACCCGTATCGAACGTTTTTGCGTCACAGGTATGACATAATACAATGTATAACATGAGTGGTAAGCTATAGATCAATATATCTACAAATAGCGTCATATTGAGACTAGAATATTAGTTGCATCAGAATCCATTATTACCACCGTGACCGTAACTGAACCTCCCCGCCCCCTTTCCTCTCTTGTCCTCCATCTCCCCCAGACACAAAGCTTAATACCAGCAATATTTCTGGTGATTTTCTACATATTAATCGTAATTTTGCCCAAAATGTAAGGTTACAGGCAAAACGTACCCCCTTTCCTCTCTTGTCCTCCATCTCTTCCAGACACACAGCTGGCACCAGCCCGATCTGTGAGAAATTACATCATCTTAAACAAACATACTTAAAGCACAGCATCGGTAGACTGTTGAGTTAAGCTTGGGCTAAGTTCTAGGGAAAAGAATGTTGTGTTTCCTGTTTCAGTCCTGAAAAAATTTGTAACCATTACACACAAAACTGAAAGTAAAAAAAAAGTAAAACTAAAAGCATTGAAAATATAAAGTGTGATCTGTGGGGAGTTACATCA
The DNA here is from genome assembly GCA_019207045.1 of Branchiostoma floridae x Branchiostoma belcheri. Lineage (NCBI taxonomy): Eukaryota > Metazoa > Chordata > Leptocardii > Amphioxiformes > Branchiostomatidae > Branchiostoma > Branchiostoma floridae x Branchiostoma belcheri. Next base: position 3,517,897 of record CM033030.1, read on the forward strand.
TCTTAAACAAACATCTCAGACAATGGCACACTTTCTAAGGCCCAGCCCGATCTGTGGGGAATTACATCATCTTAAACAAACATCTCAGACAATGGCACACTTTCTAAGGCACCAGCCCGATCTGTGGGAAATTACATCATCTTAAACAAACATCTCAGACAATGGCACACTTTCTAAGGCCCAGCCCGATCTGTGGGAAATTACATCATCTTAAACAAACATCTCAGACAATGGCACACTTTCTAAGGCACCAGCCCGATCTGTGGGAAATTACATCATCTTAAACAAACATCTCAGACAATGGCACACTTTCTAAGGCCCAGCCCGATCTGTGGGGAATTACATCATCTTAAACAAACATCTCAGACAATGGCACACTTTCTAAGGCCCAGCCCTATCTGTGGGAAATTACATCATCTTAAACAAACATCTCAGACAATGGCACACTTTCTAAGGCACCAGCCCGATCTGTGGGAAATTACATCATCTTAAACAAACATCTCAGACAATGGCACACTTTCTAAGGCCCAGCCCGATCTGTGGGGAATTACATCATCTTAAACAAACATCTCAAACAATGGCACACTTTCTAAGGCACCAGCCCGATCTGTAGGAAATTACATCATCTTAAACAAACATCTCAAACAATGGCACACTTTCTAAGGCCCAGCCCGATCTGTAGGAAATTACATCATCTTAAGTAAACATCTCAGACAATGGTGCACTTTCTAAGGCACCAGCCCGATCTGTGAGAAATTACATCATCTTAAACAAACATCTCAAACAATGGCACACTTTCTAAGGCACCAGCCCGATCTGTAGGAAATTACATCATCTTAAACAAACATCTCAGACAATGGCACACTTTCTAAGGCCCAGCCCGATCTGTGGGGAATTACATCATCTTAAACAAACATCTCAGACAATGGCACACTTTTTAAGGCACCAGCCCGATCTGTGGGGAATTACATCATCTTAAGTAAACATCTCAAACAATGGCACACTTTCTAAGGCCCAGCCCGATCTGTGGGGAATTACATCATCTTAAGTAAACATCTCAAACAATGGCACACTTTTTAAGGCACCAGCCCGATCTGTAGGAAATTACATCATCTTAAACAAACATCTCAGACAATGGTGCACTTTCTAAGGCCCAGCCCGATCTGTGGGAAATGACATCATCTTAAACAAACATCTCAGACAATGGCACACTTTCTAAGGCCCAGCCCGATCTGTAGGAAATTACATCATCTTAAACAAACATCTCAAACAATGGCACACTTTCTAGGCACTAGCCCGATCTGTGGGAAATTATATCATCTTAAACAAACATCTCAAACAATGGCACACTTTCTAAGGCATCAGCCCGATCTGTAGGAGATTACATCAACTTAAACAAACATCTCAAACAATGGCACACTTTCTAAGGCCCAGCCCGATCTGTAGGAAATAACATCATCTTAAACAAACATCTCAGACAATGGCACACTTTCTAGGCACTAGCCCGATCTGTAGGGAATTACATCATCTTAAACAAACATCTCAGACAATGGCACACTTTCTAAGGCACCTGTCCCTATCTGTGAGAAATTACATCATCTTCAACAAACATCTCAGACAATGGCACACTTTCAAAAGACCAGCCCGATCTGTAAGAAATTATATCATCTTATTATATACAAACATTATCAAACAATGGCACACTTTCTAAGGCCCAGCCCAGATCTGTAGGAAATTACATCATCTTAAACAAACAGTTCAAACAATGGTGCACTTCTTAAAGCACAGATCACACAGTTAACAAGCTTGGGTTAAATCCTAGGGAAAAAAATTGTTTGCTGTTTCAGGCCTGAAAAAAACTTGTAACCATTATGCAAAAATTTAAGTTTACCATTGAAAATATAACATTAAGAGCATTATTGTCCCGCCCATACTATTCAGTTTTACTCTGTTGAACTGTATTGTGTTTGGGCCAAATTAAAGTCTTTGAAAATTTAACAAAAAAGATAATCCCTATAATTTTATACAACCTACCAACCCTATTTTTTCAGGACAAAAATAAGAAACACAACTGTTACATTTCTTTCCCCTGGCCTTCAGGTCATTGTTGATCATCATGAGGTCAGCAGGTTAAAACGAGGTTTGAGCATATTTTCACGAAAATCTAAGGCCCGTCACGCCCAGACATGGCTCAGAGACTAAAATCTGACCTTTACCTTCCCATGTTAACAAGTAATTCAACATTTCCTGGTAAAATTATTGACATTATTTCCTAGAACACACTCATCCATATTCACCAAAAGCTAGTCAAAGATATGTTTGGCATTACTTCCTAGAAAAGAGCTTTGCATATTAATTACCAGGTGCTACATTATTTGCTACATGTTATGTACATATTGATGAGCAACTGTTTCCTTCAACTTTAATCTACTGCATATTCTAGACATTTTTCCCTGCACACATCTGATGATTCAAAACAACTTTGGACGTCAAGTCACCAAACAAATTAATTTCTTGGTTCTGGAATTTAAAAATGCAAGTTTAAGATATTGAAAATTACCTGCACCAGACAAATTTTACCTGCACCACTCTGAATTCAGGAAGTATGGATCATACTAAAATTGTTCAGGAACCATTGCTATTTTTGTTTTTCTACTTTATAGATTGTAACAGTTAATAAGTTATAACAATCCATATACACCTACATTATAAGACCGTACATGGACCAGTGCAGGTTACAATGTAAGTGCAGGTAGACACCAGAAATACCTGCACAGCTCCAATTTTACCTGCACTAACCTGTATATGCAAGGGGTATTTCGAGCCCTGACATGAAAACAGACTCAGGACGTCATTGATCAGATTTTCATAATATAAATGTAATTGCAAACAGTTGCACTACTTTTCTGTTTTGCATCTCCACACAGTCCCTGGCTGCAAAGATACTCTGTTGTCAGCCCACCCAATAATTAAATGATACAGAAACAGAGTGCCAAGCAAAATGTTGAAAATTAGACATGCTGCACCAGCCCTCCTTTCAAGCGGCTACAAACACCCTGTTCCCAACACGGAACACCACAAACAAACAAACAAACAAACAAACCTTGTTGTTGAACGACACACTGAACCATCCCTCCTCCTGTGCAGCTACAAACACCATGTTCCCAACATGCACCTCCAGCTCCTCTGCAGAGTTCGGTATGTGGTCACGCACCACTTTGTGGGGGGTCCCTTCCAGTCTGTGTGCAGCAAGAGTCAAAATACAGATTCTAGCTAATTTGATTTCAGATTTGAATGCATAACAATACATATAAAATACGTAACATATTGAATACTGTGTTTTTTGTTTTGTTTCACTTTGTGAAAATGTAACTTTTTATAGGTAATATCTCACCTTAGAGCAGCATCCAGTGATTTAGTCTGGGATTCTTTCTGAAAAAGTAAACAAGGGAAATACATTATTTTACTCGGAAATACATTTATTTTACTCAAACTGTCTAACAAATTCATTCTCACTCACACATTCACTCACTCACTCACTCACTCACTCACACACTCACTCACTCACTCACTCACTCACTCACTCACTCACTCACTCACACTCATCCTCACTAGCTCGTGAGAGCATGGCACCACAGTGACTGCAAATGACAGGATCCAGTTTGTTCTTGGAAAAGTTGGGTTCTCTGAGTCAAATGACCTCCAAGTTTGGTGTAAGAACTAAATTCTCAAGATGATTTGTTGAAGACCTTGCTTTACTATTATTCTGTACTGACTCTTAAGTAGACAGCCCCTCAGATGTATGGGGGAACTTCTGGTGGATAATATAATAGCTTAGTTTTAGTTTAGTTTATTCAGAAAAACAATCAGCATCGCAGTCAGTAAAAAAACAAACTGGATATCACTGATTTTACAACTTGTTACATTATGGTGAATACAGAAATATATGTAATACTATATACATTAATACACAATTACGAATACTTGACGCAGAAACACCTAAAACAAAATTGTACGTAATGCCTTACAGAGAACACTGAAGTAAGGACAAGAACAGCTTCAAGTGCCATCAAGAATTTAGTTGACCTGGTGTGCTTGACTGAAAACACAAGCTGTAGCAAAAACACTTACTATTATATAATAGTCACATTCAAAGGCTTTATGATTCATCACCATAGAAGGTATTACTTAAATTATTATTGAGAAGAAGACTAGACTATAACTTACCGGCCTCCTGAGAGGTTCGAACCCTGAGAAGTCATCTCTGTCTGTGATGGACGAAACCACCTGTCGGGAAAACAATGTTGTAGGGAGAGTTGTACAGGAAGTAACTCATTCAGTCTGTTCATCAGGCTGATAATTATTATTTATGTCATACTTGTGACGCGAAAACGTTCGATACGGGTGTTCCGGACCGAGTGATAACTTTCCTTACGGCCCGGGGTTATCACACGGGCTCCATTCGAATAGATCAAACTGTTTCGAGTGGGCCAAGTACGGCGCCATCGAAAGTTCGAATACCTGATTCGGATGTTGGAACATTCCTGTTGCAACGCTTTTTTTTCGAGGGCAACAAATTTGTTCAACTTGTGGCGCATTTCGCATCAAAACAGTGGTTTTCTCTGGTGGGTATGACATAAATAAAATACAACACGGTGTATTCCGCATCACCCTCGGTCTCAGCCCTCCCGCGGGTCGGGCTGATACCTTGGGCGATACGGAATACACCGTGTTGTATTCTATATGTACTCAGTCTGGTTTATTACATCATAGGTACAAGAGGCTTTCTCTGCCAGTTTTTATTATTGATGTATTTATTCATGCATGGTGGGGTCAGTCATAATATACAAACAACACCATTAACAAAAAACTATAGTTTAGTGAGAATTATGATACAATTTAACTAAAACAAATACAGGTATCAAAGATTAGTTTATGTGTTCAAGCTGATGTAATTACCTCCATGAAATGTCATGGAATGGAGGTTATATTTTCTGTTATGTGTCTCTGTCTGTGTAGATGATTACTCAAGAACGGCTGGATGGATTGGTTTCATACTTGTTGTGTTGGTGGGGTGTGATGAAAGCTCGAATCGATGAGATCTTGGGAGCCGTATCTGTCGTTATAATCGACGTAATAATATCAGAAATCACCCCTATATTTGAGTTATATTGGTACAGGCATCGTGCTTTATGTGTTTGTTAATGGGCTTAGCTGCAAGCAGATAGTGAGGTGACAGCTGCTTGGGGAACCCCCAGTAGGATGTCTCACATACTGTACTGCTGATTTGAGTGACATGGTGATTAAAATGCCATTAGGTCCTCTCATGGGTTGGGTGTCAAAAGTTTTATGGGCGATACAGATGTTCTGATTTCGTTGCGATAAGGGACAGTTGTTAGTTGTCTCTAATGGTACTTTTTTAGCACACGGGGTTGGCGCCAAGTATTCATCTTACAGTTGGTGTAGGGCTGTCAGAGGAAAGTTTGCATCTCGTTTTTGTACCGTGTGAACAGCTGATGTTATGACATATTGGTGGAAAATCAAATCACCATCTGACTAAAGTTGGCCACATCCCTTCTTCTTTCTGAGTTTCCCAACTTCCTCCCACCACACCGCTCTGAGGCACATAGTCGAACCTCAATAATGCTGACAACCTTAGACATTTTAAATGCCAAACATCAAGCTTAAGGAACACCACGCTACCATATGCCGTCGACCTCTTAAATGCACATTACACAATTAAGTTTCACATTTTAATAATTACTAATCAGATGGACATCCTCTGTGTCATTAAATAAATACACCGCTACTTTCCCATAACATTTATAACCATTACTCTCAAATACAACCGACTATAAACATACATACCATCCACAAAAAAGCAATAAATATTTCATGGAGGTATGAGGTCCCCGAACTCTAGTTAATTCTCTAGTAAGTGTTATGAAAATTCCAGACAGCTATACATTGTAGATATTATTGTTATTGTTATTGGGTGGGCCGACTACTCACTCTTTGCAGCCAGGGGCTGAATTGCGAGGAGCTAACAATAGGCAGGGCTAAATCACAAGGGTCTGGAGCGAGCTGCCATTCGGCGCCACTCAGGTGACCTCAATACGACAGTAATTGCCCCAGGTGCGGCCAAGGTACTGTAGGTTTTGAACCACTCACACCGCACCATCACACATGTGGCAGGTTGACTTTAACGTGCCCGGGGTATGGCTCTCCCCATACACGGGACCTCCATTAAAATTTAAACGTCCTATCCGAGGGACGACTCATTTTCACTTGAGTAAAGTGAGGAAAGTTTGTGTAAAGTGCCTTTCCCAGGGCCACAAGATCGGCAACACGGCAGGCGGATTCGATCCCGCAACCTCTCGGTCACGAGGCGAACACAATACCACTGTACCACGCGGTCCCACATATGATACAATTACAGTACTTTGCAAGCACATCTACAGGTTAGAAACAATACTACTTTAAACTTTTGAAGTTTATGTTAGATTGTAGTCTTCTTAAATAATTGACTACAATATCAAGCACACATGAAAAGATTCCCCTGACTGCCAGCCTGTTTACCTTTGCCTTTCCCAGGTAGTCCTTCTTCTCCAGGTTCTGTATGATGGAGGTGGCTGGCCTGAACTGAGTGCACTAACTGAGGCATAAACCTGGTCCCTTCCCATTTATCAAAACCCTTACTAGTAAACTGCCAAACCCGGATATTTGCGGCACACATATAGTTACATGTCCTGTGTGCCATGCCCGGATATATCTGGGATAGCGCATTCCCCCGAAGTAGCAGCTTTGCGCACGTGTAGCGCACGAACCCTTCAAGTTAGGGACTGATAGCATTTTATAGGGCTGAAACTCTGGCAGTTTAAGGGTTAACACATGTCGAGATTCCCCAGACTGCCAGCCTGTTACCTTGGCCTTGGCCAGGTAGTCCTTCTTCTCCAGGTTCTGTATGATGGAGGTGGCTGGCCTGAACTGAGTGCACTAACTGAGGCATAAACCTGGTCCCTTCCCATTTGTTAAAACATGAAAAGATTCCCAGACTGCCAGCCTGTTACCTTTGCCTTTCCCAGGTAGTCCTTCTTCTCCAGGTTCTGTATGATGGAGGTGGCCGGCCTGAACAGCACGTTGGATGGCATTTCTATGGGCTGGAATGTCTGATGACGCTGGACACATGGTGGAAAGAAAAGTGGTTTATTTACAAGTAAATTATGCAAAAAATGAATGCTGTCTTGAAATCCTGATCTATAAAGCATTACAAGGAGATTGTTGTAAAAGTAAGACAATGCCAAAATTATACTATGGTAACCCTACAGAATACCTGCAATCCAACTACATTATGTCTGCTTCTTGCATGATAAACATAATTTCAAGCTAAGAATAAATGATCTACCAATCTGGGCCACAAGAACTAAAATTTCCTATTCAAAATAGTTTGTTATAAAGTGTAATAGTTATCTTAAGTTGCAAGTGTTAGGCTATGAAGTGATAGACTTAATTTGTATGGACAAGTCCCTGAAAGAGTGAGCAAGAAACAATATTTGTTTGCTTGTTTTTGTTTGTTTGCTTAGTTGTTTGTTTGTTTGTTTGTTTCAATAGCTAATCTCCTTACATCCAGAGACTCCAGAGCCCTGTCAATCACGTTGTGTCGAGGCTCAATCTTGATCTTCTGAGCTTCCAGCAGCATCTCCCTGCACTGGGCTGTCTGTCCCAGCTTAAAGTGTACCAGGGCTGTGTTGTACAGGACCTGGAAAGTATTACGGAAACTCCATGCATGATTGTACTAAGACCACATCAATTTATTTCCTTGGTTCTCTTTCAGTTTCAGTTTTCAATTTCACTTTCATTTTGAACACTGCAGTCGTTCACAAAAAATTGTAGCCTGAATAACATGTGAATAATTTGACATAATTTGATATTTACAAATTAAAATGCAAATCAACACATTTGCACACTGAAACAATCATAAAATGACAGGTTCCCATTATTTTGTACCCAGTTCTGTTGCAATTGTCTGATTGTACAATTTAATTGACCGGTGAAGGAAAGAGTTCTGACATCTTTTTGTACCTGCTGGGAGGTAGGAGATGGTGTTTTATTCACCAGATAGGAGAAATGAAAAGACCCCACAGGGGCACAGGCACTAATGAAATTGCTAACTTCAGAGACAATAAGGTCTCCCAGGTGTTCTGAAATTGAAACAAAAAAGAGGGCAGATGAAGGCACTGCCATGCACGTGATGTGATGCTCAATAGAAAAGTTACATTAGTAACTGGAGAAGTTTTGAAGACAGTCAGACTTTTGAAACAGCATCCACTGCCTTTGTTCTGCACCCAATCATGCATTATTAAATATATCTGCCTCCAAAGCATCAAGACCACAGCTTGTCCAGGACAAAATACTGTACATTCTGCTGCAGTACCAAGGTCAAACACCTGGGAGCCTGAAATCAACCTCGACCTTAGTCTTCTGAAGATCTACCCATGTATACCAAATCTCATAATAATAATAATAAATCCAGCGGCTCTTAAGTTATGCAGTAGGCCAGACATTGTTTAATATTGGGAAACACAGACCGACACAGACTAACAAAAACAATACCCTCATTTTTCATGGAGGTAATAACTGATATAACACCCACCTCGCAGGCGCACAGTTTGTAACGCAGCCCCAGCTGTTTGTAGTCGATGAGCGCATTCCTCCGGAGACGCTGGTACGACTCCTGAAAATCTTGCAGTCCTTCTTGGTCCCTAGAAAAACAAAGAAAAAACTTTATCCTCTGATACACAGGACTCTGTATCAGGCCCCAACATCTTCAACTGGGACCTTATATAATTATATATAGAAGCTAATGAGAAGTCCGTGGCCTGGCTGCAGTACTGGCACGGAACGATATGATGATGACCCTACTTTTGATATTTTGTTATAGGCCATCAAAAATGAATTTCTCAGTTCTTAGTTGGATTTTGGAAATCCATGCATGCTGATGAGGAATATCAACAGTCAGAAACAAGGCCGCAAGGAGACCACTACTCTATCTTAACCTTTGTCTTCCTAACGTGTTTACCAAATAATGAATATCCTTACTGAATCCAACCAGAGGTTATGCTGATCACAAATATCTGGAAACACACACACACACACACGAGACAATACCCTGGTCCATTTTTAAGGTTACTACCAAGAGCTTTCGCTTTCGGTATGGCAGCCTCGAAAGGTGTCTTCTAGCAAGAAACACCTGTTCCGCCATACCTTCCACTGTATTGGAGAACCTAAATGAATAAAGTGGAGTCAAATGCAAAGGAAAAAGTCTGTACCTCATGTACCTTGGTACACAAAGTTTTAGCCTTAATACTGGCTCACCTGCCACACTTAAAGTTTGCAAGGCCCCGCTGGAAGTAAGCCACAGACAGGTGTTCATCTTTCTCCAGGGTGGAGCTGAAAGACTGGGGAAAAGAGAGGGATTAAACAGTGTAAAAATGCATCAATGTGCACGGGGTCCAACATTTTGGTCAACAAGGCCAGGGTAAGGGTTAGGCTAAGGGAGTTGGTTTGGGTTTGGGTTCAAGAGTTAGGGTTTATAGGGAATCAAATTATTAGCACTGTTTGAAATACCCGTCTGCAATCTGCAACTTGCAGATAGATTTTCAAGACTGCAGAAGAAAATTTTGACACTTTGGAATATTGCAGAACACTGAACAAAAAGTATTTCGACCACTGGCTGGGGTTAGGGTTAGGGTAGGGCTTAGGGAAGGGGGTTAGGGTATCAAAGCTTGTTCACTATTCCAAATACTGTAAATGCAGAAATGTTTGCGGTGGATTAATGTTTGCGGTTTTTGTGGTGACCACTTCACCGCGATCTTAAATTTTAAAACCACCGCGGACATTTTTCTATTATGATATTAAACCTAATTGTTGTTACCGCGAACTTAAATCCACCGCGAAAAGTCCTTTTTCCCGCTACCGCAAAATTAAATCCCCACGAACTTAAATACATTTACAGTATGCAAGTGCATCAACATCCACTGTTGCTCATATGTCAGAGGTGAAGGCCCAGACATAAACAAAACATGTCTCAGGGCCTTGATATGCAAATGAAAACTGTGGTCGTGAGGAGGACCCCTTACAAGTCAGGGGCCTTCATCTTTTGTCTTCCACATGCATACTCGGAATGGTGGAAGAGCATACTGTTTAAATACATTTAAGTTCGTGAGGAATTAATTTCGCGGTAGCGGGAAAAGGGACTTTTTGCGGTGGTTTTAAGTTTGCAGTAGCACCATGCACTGTAGTCTATTAAATAATGCCATGAAAAAATGTTTGCGGTGGTTTTAAGTTCCCTGTGAAGCAGCCACTGCGAAAAAACGCGAACATTAAACCAATGCGAAAGTTTCTGCATTTACAGTATTCTGATTCAGAGTTTCAAGTAAGTCCCAGTTGACATTAATACAACAACTCTACTGTGCCTTTGGGGGTCTAATTGAATATATTTTGAAGTGAAAGTTAAGTAACATCATTTCCGCTTTGGTTGCAAATTAAATCACCGCAAGTGAAAATACATGTTTATACAGTAGACCAGCTGGTAGAGGCGTATCAATTATTGTCGTTGTTTACAAGCGGTACCAAGGACATATACATTGTACATAATTTAAGGTTGTATGAGTATTGGGCGTGGTTATGATATAGATGTGTTGTGACAACACTTGGCTGATTCTTGATTTTCTAACTTGTTGATATTGAGTTTAAAGCATATTTCCAAAAGATTACAACCTCTAATTATTCTGTATTTTAACTTCAAAATCTATGGATTGTGGTGATGCAGAATTTGAGGTCTTACAGTGAGTAATATTTCCAGTCTTCACGCTCCAAGATTTTGCAGTTTCCACGCCCCCCTCCCCCTTACCTTCGCGGCAGGCTGAACTTGTCCCAGCGCCATCTGAACCGTCCCGATGTTGAAGAGAATTTTGGCGGACGGATCCTGGATTCCCGTGAACTTCTCCAGCGCCGTACGGAACTCCCCACGATCGCAGGCGGCCACACCTTCATCCCACAGCCGCAGGTTCTCCTTCAGTGTCGCCATGATTCTCTCAAACACAGATCGCGAATCTCAGCTAGCAACGTGATCTTAGATTCAGAGACGACAGCGCTCAGTCCTAGCAGAGTGGCAGTCTGCAGGGGTTAGAACGAAGCTGCCAAGTTGGTATTTGTGTTTCTGGAAAGAGCGGAAATTGGTCTCAGTTCGTGGTGATTCATGAGTGATCATGAATAGGGATACGTCGTGACTGGCGGCACGGTTCACTTCAGCGCAGGGTAACTTTGTGTTGCCAAACCTGACGTCAGAAGTTACTTCCGGGATCCCGCGGTTGGTTTCGGGGAAGCCGGAAACGGAAGTCGGTCATATCGATTGCCTGCAGGTACACGTCTGTCCGCAAGTAGGCGTTGCCGTATGGAGGAGCGCTTGGCCATGCCATACCGAAATCAGGGATGTTGCAGAGTCAATGCAGACTATTAAAAAATCCCGTCCTGAGACAGTTTTCTTTCAATAAAAAAAAAAAAAATCATGAACATCTTAGGCATTGACACTCTCCTTGCACTTCTCCACGTTAATTGAATACTTTGTAATCTTTCTTTGTGAGCATGCTCTCAAACCATCCAATGAAATAAAATATTCCAATACAATGATCTACAATAACTGCCAAAGAAGTCTGTCACTTTAACTTGTTTATTTCCCAAACTTTTGTAAAATTTATTATTCTTGGTCTTGGTCAGATAATCCGCCATACACGTAGCTGACTTGTTTGGGCCTGCCTGGGTTTCCCGCCAAACTCTGCCGCAGCCCGATCGCATCCCCTCTGTAGTCAGGAGCAAGCAGAAAGTAGTATCACGTTTTTGTCCAACTATTGTACAATTGAAGACATGATTTTTTTTCAACAAGCTGTTTTTTTTCTATAAGATTTCGATGATTTGTAAGACGACTTATTTTCTCCCTTCAAGTACTTTGGCGCTGTAAGTGTCCAGCGGATTGATATAAAATCCCTGCGTGATGCGGGGAATAAAGACAATAGCCAGACGTGGAATTTTCCAGAACTGGGGAAAGCAGTCGTCTGGCTTGTTGTGTATTGTGTGGGAGCCTTTTTTGGCTGCATTTCTGGTCAGATGCAAACGTTCAAACTCTACTTATTTGTTGGCGACATTGTTAAGGTACTGTGGGCTGCAACTAGAGCGGTTTAGTGTTGTTACTGTCCGGTTCTATCTTGTCAAATTGGGCGACCCAGTCCGTCCAGAGTCACGGTTCGTGAGGGCTTGGTGAGGGTGACCGCCATTTTGTCAATGGAATTCCGGAATGTCTGTCAGTTGTGTTTAGAGGCTTTCTGTAGTGCTGTTTTCTCCAATGGTGTTTGTAGCGGTCAGCCGTATACTGTGTGGCTTTTGGTCGAGATAGAGCCGTCATTGTGCAATTTGTGTTATCCCTGGTTCTCAGGCCATGTTTGTTCCCTCACTGAGGCTTGCTGAAGATGATCATGGCGTGTATACAACAACAGCCGAACAGCATCACACCAAGTTCGGTCGTTTGTGTGTATCAATATATTAGTGCTCGCCGTGTCTTGTTTGGCAGCGGATGTTTGGTCTCTTCTTATGCCAGTCCACACGCTGCTCGTGTCGTATTTGGCAACATACATCTTCGGGGTGCAGATACCGATATTTCTTGCCACCCTGTGTCCGCCATTTTTCTTAATTTTTATCTACGTCACTTATGATACCAAGGAGCTTTTATCGATGATACGAAATGTTCCCCCGAACTTTGTTTCATTGGAATAATGGCGTTGATTTTGTCGGAGTCTTAGTTGACAAGGATGTGCCATTTGCAATTCCTGTGCCTCGCATTTCCTCTGCTGTCTGCACGTAGTTGTCCAGGTCAACTTGCTATACAAAACGTATAAGGAGAATCCAGCACGCTCGGGGTCTAAGTAGACAGGTTTAATTTTCACTGATCAGCCTCTTGGAAACCCAGACTTCGGGGACCGTCAAGTACGGTGGGGGCTGAGACAGTGTAGCTAGATGGGCTGGCTGGACGATCCATTTTTTTTGGCTTTATTGTTACGCAAGTTACCTGGAATGATCATGTTGCAGCAGATGTAGACTAGATACTTTATTACCTTTATATCACATTCAGGAGAGAAGGCTTCAGCCTGTTGTGTCCTGATCTTTGCTCTTCATGTGACATACTTTCGACACTCCCAGTATTTGTCTAACCTGGCCTTAAACTGATTGACACTATCAGCTGTGACTGCTGTATCTGGTAAAGCATTCCAGTTAAATACAGCTCTGGTACTGAAGGTGTGAGTTCTCACTCTAGTCTTAGCCAGAGGGACTTGCAGATTAAAGCTATGCCCTCTCGTAATTGACTGTTCTACTGGGGAAAAGAAGCTACGTGGGGAATCCTATCAAGTCCTTTAATGATCTTGAACACCTGAGTCATGTCCCCTTTATTCTTTGCACACGTTTAATCCCTACCTATTTGTTGGTGATACTGTTCACCTATTGTGGGCTGCAGCTGAGCCGTTGACCGGGTGACTTTTTCCACAGCAACGTCACAATACATAGCCCTCCACGGTTTACTGTGTTCAATCACAACTGAGTACTTAAAAAAAAAACTTTCAGCACTTGGATTGTTTGGCACCTTCTACTTTCAATTGTGTCAAAAGTGCACCATGTTCAGTCGGTGAACACTAAAATACATCTGCACAGTAGAAGATGCTGAATATTGCGCATTCGCCGCGGCTACCAATGCGGCAATGACAAAAGAGTGTACCCTTCTATATTTGTACATTCTACAGGGTAGCTGGGTGTGAATCATGTTTGCGCATTTTGCCCACATTCGGTTTTATTCCTATTCTGTTAACTTTAGTTTGTGATAATTTGATACTACACGTGCGTGCATTGTTCATACAAATAGCGACAGTGTTCTGGTGTTCTAGTAATGAAGCCTTTAGCATATTTTCTCCCCTCAATGTTTGCTGCTCGTCTTTGCCAAATAGAAAATGATAGTCTTTGTAATCTCATTATTTAGAGTTGATACAGAAAATTTATATTGAGTATTTTTCTTTGGTCAAAAACAATTTAAACCGTGTCATAGATGTGCTGCCAGAGGCGGTCATTTCCTAACACCTGTTATGCCCAGGGTGGTGGCATGTACGTGAAGGACACTCAAGGGTGGCTAGCTCTGGTATTGTATTCAGTTTTTTTTAGCACTTTGTGTGCGTGCTCACCGAACTACTTCATTCTTACGGCAGTAACCTAAATACACTAGCGATGCTCCCAGAAGTTCTTCAGTTGCAGGCTTTGATTAGCAGCTTTAAATTGTTGCCTTCTGTTCGGCAGAACGGCAATCAAAATAAAAAGAAAAGTCATACTTTTATTTGCATCTCATGGAGGATCTTTATACTGACCTCTATCTCACCTGTATCGGTTTCACAGCATACTTGAGCTAGAAGTTCGTAAGGAACTGAGTCCATTGTGTTGACAACATAACACAGCAAGTCGTCTATAACGACAGCAGAAACCACACCTTTGACAGGACAGCAATGTTGTGAGCCACGGGCTGCACATAACATGACATCTCCCTGGCCTAGACGAGCGCCACCCGCCTTGCAAACTTCGCAGTCCTGCATCCCGATGTAATGGGGAGAGGGGCTATTCCCTTGAATCCTCGCGAGCAACGCGACCGGAGGAAAACTTAGGTAAAAACTCAGTAACAGGAACACAGAGGACCTTCGTCAGTCTGTAGAGCCTTCCAAGATTATATACGGCACGATTCCAGGGACAAATGTGAATAACACCAATTTTAAACAGTCAAAGAACAGCCATAGCTTCTCAACCACTCGGAGGGGCGACCGCATTAGTGGCCATCTTGAATATGAAAAAAAAACTAGTTATTGGCATATTGCACAAATGGTGATGAGCAGCAGACCACGATACCTCGTGTGACCTAGTCAGTGAACTATCTCGTGTCGAGATTTAAATAGTTTTTTTGTTGTGTTGTTGTCAACATTGACATTGACCGGGTTTTGAAGATCATTATAGTATGCAAGGTCAAACTTCGAGTTCAGTTGACAGCGTCCTAGATGATAAATGATATTCAGTATTAACTCATTGACGTTTAGGCACGCTTCTGGTCCCGTTGGAGCGCAAAGGTCCTGTTTGCGGTTTCTTGGGCCTTTGGGCTCGGAAACGGCCGGATGCCCCATATCCATTGGTGTGCATAGGGGAGGCATGTAACATGCATATCATTAAGCTATTGTCATTTTGAATTTACTTATTTAGTTTCTTTGCTTGTTAGCCCGTCCCAAATCAGTATGTAACGAATTAGAAAGCCGGTTGTCCCGCCAAAACACTTGACAATCCATCTGGGCACAACTCAGTGCCTCTTACACTAAAGTCTAGGTGTGTTTCAGCCGGGGCAACAATATGAAACTGGTTCTGGTCCGATAATCATTTCATCCGTGTGTTTATGTAACTAAGGTCGGTTTTACTGAACTGGTCGCTACATTCCTGTCTACTGTGAGATATATATACTGCAAACAGATCTAGATTCAGGTAGAATAGCAAACATCAAGCCTCCAATAGGATTACACTTTCCAATCTCACGGGGGCCCAGTAGGGGTGCAATAATAGCCAACGTGGCTTGCAGAAATAGACATTGGTTACCCTACATCAGGACAATCATTGACTGCTTTGAAATGGTAATGGGGTTTTCCCTATTGATTTTTCATGCTGGGAATAACCTTTGCTCTAACATACACAATGCTATGTTTCTATGCAATCTGTATTCCTTGAACATTGCCTTCCGCATAATATTGGAATGCCTTTAGTTTCTCGTGACATTTTGAAGCAAGCACAACATGGTTGAACTTCTTGGTCTGTAAGATCAAGTAGGCATACAGTGATGCAAAGTTGAACAGCGACAGCTGCCTTAAATTATTGCTGCAGACAAAGGCCCCGGTTTTCTGTCCAGAGACCTTACATCATACACTCAGAGTCAATTGTAGCTGTGGCCTGAGCAGTTGCTTTGCTTGTTTTAAGCTTCACTACGAACTTGTTAAGGGCCCTCATTGCCAAGTCTGGCTTTGTCCCACTAACTTTAAGTTTTAAGGACATGAGTAGGAACTGGATTTCTATTGCTAAGCTAAAGTTACTGCTCTTGCTGTGAAGATGTGAACAATATAATCAATGCAGCTCCGATTGATTCTAATGCAGAATTGTCAGACAGCTTTAATATCGCAGACCTCGAGCTGCTTCTATTGTTTACATGAAGGTTAAGATGGGATGTCAAATACAAGTACTGTAGTTCCGTCATTAATTGTGGTGGCTGGCAGTGGATAACATAAATTATTATTAACATTTACAACAGACTGCCAAGAAAGGCTTAGGGTTTATTCAGGATATGTGTGTCTACGGATTTCCATTTGTCGACGGCAAGCTGTTATCATCAGGGGTTGAAACCACGGACCAATATAGGTGGTTGATTATGCTTGCAATCCATGGCTTCAGGGCCTGGTACGCACTCCTTTGGCTGAGGGCCTGGAGTATTTGTCTTCACACCTGAAAAACATTAAGACCATGCATAAATCTTAAGAATAAAATGGTTGATCATGCCACAGTTCTGTGCATAAAAAAATTTGACATTTTGAAATTGTCAAACCATAAAGTACTGTTTTCTTTAAATGTCCAATGTACTTGAAATATTGCACTTACTTTTGGCAACGTGCCAAATGTCAAAGAGGTGTTTCATGGCAGGATGTTCCTCTCTAATCATCTTGTTGATGCCAATATGTCGGTCGGTGACTAGCGTCCCAGCCACTCCAACGACTTTTCAAGTCCCTCCCTTTTCCATGTGGTAGGAACCACCAACTTCATTGCTCTGAATAAAAAAAATGTTATTACCACTGTAATATAAACCAACATACACTTTTCGATACAATTCTTACTAGGCAAGCTTACTACATAATACTCACTAGTCGATTCACCTGCAAAATGTACCTGAACTAGTTGAACGTCGATCACTCTTCGTTGCTCCAATTTCATCATGGTGTAGGATTCGTACTTGGCACAGTGTCCCGGGCTGTCAGCACGGCCATTCCCGTCACACACGATGGGCCTGCAACGTAGAGCGTACAGCATGCCAACCTGCATCTCCCGCCACAGTCGCTCCACAGCCCTGAACAAGAATGCCGGTTGCGATCCCGCCCAAACGCTGACCATTCATCTGGGCACTACTCATTGTCGTTTACATTGGCGTCTATGTTTCAAGAAGTGCAACAATATGAAACTGGTTCTAGTCCTATAATCAATGGAATTGGTGCGTCCTGTTTTTCCAAATGCAAATCGCTTCAATTGTCTCATATGAAGTCTCGGTGCATAAAAGTCCGTTGGACCTACATTGGTTTTTACGTCACCAAAATAGTAATATCATCATAGACATGACTCATTTATTAACAGGACAAACACAATTTTTAGATGTAGTATGCGTTTTTATTTTCATGACTGGCACTTGCGGTAGCAATGTACTCAGATATGAGACTAAGTTGCACACTCAGAGGAAGAGAGAGGATCTTCCTCCGACACTACTGAGTTAAGCGATAGCAGTTGTATGACAGACGCGGTCAAAAGCCTTGGAAAAGTCCGTAAGATACCGCCTGACGAGTTTCAGCTCCTGCGTAAAACGAGCAAGACATGGAGACAATGAGTCGTAGGGCATGCCTTCATATTACCAAGTTGTTTCGGATTGATATTAACATGGGACAAGATATTTATTTCTGTTTTCTTTATACAGGGTGGACACACTCAGTACTTTGTACAGGGCACACCTGAAAAGCAGTACGCAATGAGATGAAACAAAGCTTACACAGATTTTTTGCAAGTTGTGCCGTCAGTGCTGACCCTGATGAGATTGACCCTGATAAGTTGCATAGCTGAGTCTATTCCAGTACGTGTCGGTTTTCGCAGCATGCTGTTCATTTTCATCTTGAAATATTGTTACAATAAACAAGTTTAAGTGCTTCACAGGAAAATTCTTTATTTTCGGTACAAGCGGCTATTGAATGTAGCTTTCCCGCCATCATGCGTAAGGTTAGGGTATCGGCTTTCACAAGTTCCTGCCTTTTTTAGTTAATATATTACGTCGCTCTGTATGGGAGCGATTCTGATCAGTACATTGAAAGTTGTCGGTACTTTATATTATATCGGTTTTCAATTTGAAGCAGTAAATAGGGTTCCTTACTTGTAACAGGCTGTCGTCCAGAAAAATAACTTCAAAAGTGCCTAATAGCGGGGAATTATGCAGTCTTTTTTGTTGTTGTAATTATTCAAGTGAGGCATTATTTTAGTACTCGTTCTAGGAGCTTCACGGCCATGGAGTGACGCGTTATCGGAAGAGAATAAAGCATGCTACTCAATAGAAAACGTATCTTATTTTCATCAAAAGTTACATTGCAAATATTTGATAATGGACAATGATATAAACATTTTCTTTACTGTTATTGTGTGATTATCCAATGTGCGGCATGACTCCCAAGAGCGTCATAAATAATCGTGATGCGTGGACTGGAGCGACAACATGGATGCTTTCTGGCAGTGTATTCTCAAACTCTTTCTGTAAGGGCCCTTGGGACTTTTTGATGGGTCCTGTCTTTCTGCCCATTTTATTCGGTGGGACCATGGGGAAAATAAATAAATGAAATTAATACAAATTAACTAAATACATCTTTACACTACGTATTTTACAATCGAAATCGTCGTGGTAGTCCGGTCCTTTAAATCAGTCAATTCAAGGTCATGCTATGTCTGAAAGTCCTCAGAAATGGGGCACCCCGTACGGTATCCAGGATGGCATTCCAGGCCAGACCTGATACAGCCAGCTTTTCCGCTGTACCCTTTGGCACCTTTAATGAAGAGGTTGCCACAATTGTGGTATTTCTCCATGGTTACAGCGGCATTGTGAGTAAAAGTGAAAGTAGTGTCATACTTGCAATACAATTTCAAGAAAGATAATGATAATCTTTGTTAATTATTTAATTAGGGGGATAGCGACGATCAACAGACAAGGAAGCCATTCTGGTTAGACTCAACATTCCTTTGTGTCACGATGACACTGAAACAGGATTAGATCGTGATATCCAACACAATAGAAGTATCATTAGTCTTTCCTGATTTTGTGATATATCACGAAGCACAAAAATGTACACAAGATCACAAAAACTCGCTGAGAACACTTTAGAGAGTACTCCGATTCGGCGTCCGTCGCAACGCCGACTTGTCTGTGACGTAACGTTGTATTGAAACCTCAGCGCACATGGCAGACACACCGGTAATCAGTTGTTATTAAATTACGGTCGGTTTTCTTAACATTTGTTCTAGTCGATGTTATTGTTTGCGTTAGTGATGTACTGTCGAGGCTTTGAAAATGGATTTTGTACTGATGTGGAGTAAAAAAAATGAACACCACGGGCAACTGCTGGGTGCTTCAAGGCAAAACATGTTGTGTAGGTGAAATGATGCGGCATCGGTGAGGAAAGGGTGGCAAGTCTCTATCAACTTCATCACGATGGAATTAGTTAAATTTGTATTTTCCTTAAGACGTTGAACTTCCCTCCGTTGAACACACTACAGGAAGTCATTTTACCATTCTCTATGTCTTCAAGGTGGCTATCTCTGCCCAACACATCTCAACAGCATTCCTTGCTCATTGACCTCGCCTGATTATGGATGGTTGTTGCTGCCAGATGTCCTGGAAAGATGAGCTGTCCTGACCATTCGCAAATTTGTTATAGAATGTTACTTTGCCCTATATACTTAAAATGTATAGCCACACACACTTGTAGGAGATGTCATCGGTATACTCATACTCTTTAAAGTCATTATCCCACTCACTCCACACCTGGGTCGAAGTGAACCTGCATCGGGGGAATAGTACTCAAACGTATACCAGGTATCTGGAAGCTAGCTTGGCGTGACCTAGATCCTCTTACCAAGGAAGTTGACAAACTCACCCTTTACAGGCACTTGCGAAGCACTAGGTAATAACCCATAGCATTCAATAACATTTCGTAAAATATGTCGCCGTATAAATCATCTAGCA
This sequence comes from Branchiostoma floridae x Branchiostoma belcheri, assembly GCA_019207045.1. NCBI lineage: Eukaryota > Metazoa > Chordata > Leptocardii > Amphioxiformes > Branchiostomatidae > Branchiostoma > Branchiostoma floridae x Branchiostoma belcheri. Next base: position 3,538,043 of record CM033030.1, read on the forward strand.
CACCATCTTCCTGGCCTCTGTACCATCCGATTTGGAATCTTGTAATTCTTATTCAGCTCAATTACGACCGCCCGAAACTATGGGTCGTCTACAGTGGAAAATGGCCGAAGAGACTTGACAATGTAGTAGCAAAGCCTGCCCGTAATCAGTTGTTGACTAAATGTATGTAAATAGTCCCCAATGCTCCATTGAATGTGTCTTGGGGTGAAAGTCACTTACATGGACTTTGATGGTACCGTAATAGACCACTATGAGTCATAAATCAAATATAAATCAAACTTTCTTTAATCGAACTTGGCAGTTGGTGTCCCCTATGAGTATAATGCCAGACAGAGGAAACCTCAACTCTGTTGCTTGGACAGATGTGCTCAGGTAAGTCAGAGTCATAGGAAATAGGTCCTTGTCCAGTGGCTTCTGAGAATTGATTAGAACTGTCGATTGTTTTCTCACAGTAAGGACACCTGCGTATCACAACCAGACATTAAACCCATATTTGAAAATCTTCGAGCTAATATTAATGTGGCTGCGAAAAAAAGGGTACTACCCACCTTTTTTACGCGAATTTATCTACTTGTATGCTTAAAGAGGTCAATGCTTTCAGTTCATTACAGCTGTTTTTGAGAATTGTTTGTTGCTCAAAAAATCGCTCTGCGCCCCTTTAACAACTTAACTGACGTACACATTTTTTAAAGATTTGTTATGATTCTTTTTCTTTGTAACAGTGCTCAGTACATCTTTCATCATATGTCAAACTTGTCTGTGATTCCTACATTTCTCTGTTCCTTTTGTGGTTTTAGATAACACTGAACAGAACTTGCAGTTTATATACATGTATCTAACTTTGCATTCAAATCATAGTAAAGGGACAAACATTGTAGACTTACTGGTCCTGTTACTACGGCTGGCCTCGAACCATCCACGGCGGCAGTTCTCTTTCCACCTATTGTCGTATGTGAGCTTGTCATCGAGTGTTATTCCCACCAATTTTATCTCCGGGAGTACTTAAATGGAATTTCCTATCAACGCTGAGATGATGGTTGGAATATAGGTGCTTTTGTTTTGCTCTCTTCTACTTTCATGTTCCACTTCGGAGACCATTGGCTGATGTTTGAGTCTCTATATGTGTGATCAACTCTGTCTTCCAGGCGGCTCCGTCACCCGCATATTGGAACTTGTTGATGTCTATTTCGCTATAGGCGTCAGCCGTGTATATGTTACATCAGGTAGTTGACAGTGTGAGTGGTTTTAAGAATTTTTAGTAATTACAATAAATGGCTTTCCATTTGTAGACTTACTGTTATTACTTCCGGGCCTGCCGAATCATCCATGGTGGTAGTTCTCTAGGCTCCCACGCTCTTGTGGCAGAGACTAGGGAAATACACATGATTTAGGAAACTAGTGAGTAACAAATGTTTCTCATTACTTCCATGTACAAGTAGAATCGCATAAAACGTCTCATATTTGAGATGACACAAATTAGTAGTTACAATGATCACCGACTGCTGATCACTGATTCTTTTACCTGTATGAAAATGGAGATATGGTTTTGCTGATCACTTACATGGACTTTATGGAGGTAAAAGAATCAATTTGTAAATCACTCACGTTACCCGGCAGCTGCACGATCTGTCCGGTGGGGAACATGAGTGGCACGCCCTGCTGCGTCTGCTGCACCGTGATTGGCTGATGGATATGCACCGTAATTGTTGAGTTGCACTGATTGCTGAGATTGCTGTACCGTGACAGTAGAGATTGCTGAGTGACAATTATCACCATGACAGGAGAAGTATGTAGCGTCATCCACCTGCCGAAAATAGGGACGCCCCGCCTTTGTCCCTCACTATCCACGCATAATCAATTGTTTGATGCTTGCAGCTCATACTGTGGTACATTCAACTCCATATTCCAGTATGGGTCTTATCAGCGCCCGGTACAGTAATACTAATAGATGAGCTTCTTGGTTTGGGTTTCTTTTGGCATTTGAGACTTTGCTGATTGCCTTACCCTTACGCTTTTCTTTTTGTGTTGGTGACATGGCTGTCGTATGTGAGCTTATCGTCCAGTGGTATCCCCACCAAATTTATCTATGGGACTATTTCAATGTCTTTCTCATTAACATTGAGATGGTTGGAATACAAGTGCCTTTGTTTTACTTTCTTCTACTTTCATGTTCCTCTCTCTCCGCAATCGACACAGGGGAACTACATAAGTCCGGCGCGGCTCTTTAGGTTAGAACATAGAACTTCAATACAAGTAAAGATTATGCAGTCAAGTTGACTAGAACTTATGTCATTACATACAAAAAAGATGGTTAGGATACGATTCAGAGCAAACTTTTTAAAAAATGGCATTAATCGACGGAAAATAAAAAAATTATTTTCCGTAAATCACTGTAAATCACTGCACACAATGAACTATGATGTATAATAGAAAACTTCATTATATCACACGTGCGATACGCTGATGCACGTATCCCCGTCCCCGCACTCTCATGTACGCTCCACACGTCCCCCCAGGAACGGTGCAGCGGGTCGTAGTTGTCCTGTTTGTGGAAAAAAACAGCATAGTTAACGAAAATTTTTAAAGGAAATGTAAGTCTAACGATAGAAAAGGAAACACAAAAATATGTATACACACAGTTAAACTTACCACAAACGCCATCCACTTATGTCGTGGGAAGTGAGCGTTTCCTACAAAGGTCTTCGACATCCTGCCAAACGACACACGGTGGTCAGTTGCATTGAAGGGGTATACAATGTAACTTCACACTGACAGTATCTGGTTATCCAAGCTTCCCGCGCTATCCATTGGCAAACTTACTAAGTTTTGTGTTCCTCTGACGCACGGAAAAGACATAGACGTGTTTCAACTGTATCAATGCAATATGGTCATGAATTCAGATACATACATAGGTACCATAGTATTACCTTTAAAGTGTACTTACTGTTTATTGCACAACAATATGGTTTACTTAGTCATCAACAATACAAAATGCAATGTACGGTTAACATACTTACAATCTACCTATAAAGTTTACTTATTTGGAGTTTAATCTATTCACCAAAACTCTTGATTGCAATATGATCATGAGATCAGATATCTACTTAGATGCCATACATCGGTAATTGAGGAGACTGACCACTAATCCTACGGTTTCTCAACCCAGCACACTTAGTCACAGCTCTGTCAAAGTCAAACTCGTTGACATGTTGTCCATTGATAGTTATCATCAACAAATGGTTAAGCATGGAGGTGCTGAGTTTGCTCCGCAGCTTTGTCTTGATTCTCTTCAGCGTGCTGTTCAAATGACCACGCGCTGACTGTTATCCATCAACACCACAACTGTTCACCATCGGTAGTTTCTTCAGGCATACAAAGGCAGGAAAAATACATTTTCCATTTATCGTCTTCTCCGCCTCCAGTCTGATGAGCTCGAACATATCAAAGTCGCCACCGCCACCACTGCACCTACGGGTCTAACCGCATGCTTTGCCGTTTTTAGCCTACCTAAATCATGTAGAAACTGTTCATCATCCCAAACTAACCATCGGTAGGTTCATAAGGCCTACAAAGGAAGAAGAAAAGCCATTTTCCATTTATCGCCTACATCAAACGCGTCTTTCCATTTGTCCAAGATGTCAACTGAATTAAGTGAAGTGTCATTAATATCTCTCTACTCACGAGTAACGCTAATACTTTGCTGGTACCAAAACGTCTAACTGTTTGCCTAGGGCGTCTAACGGGTTGCCTAGGGCGTCTTAGAGCGTGGACATAGTCGAAGGGCTCAACTGTAAGAAGAGCACACAGGAAAAGGGACAAACAGGTTTCCTGCCCTGTCTGTATCAAGGAATTATGTAGTTTTTTTACTTCCTGATTTACAACCATTTCTTTGGTCCTCTTCCCGTTTGCCGTATGCAGGCTGACAGTATATGTTTACTTTAATAATATGTTGCTTGCTTGTTTGTAACATAAACATAATGTAGCCTTGTCCCCTTTTACGGAGCTGTATAATCTAAGACTAAGGCCATACCAATTTAATTTGTTGGTTCTCGGATTTTTTCATGAAAAATATGAAGCGACAGGGCGAAAAAAAAAAAAAAAACTTCTCTGATGGCAAAGCCATTGCTGAATCTGGCCATGGGGGCTCTCGTATCATACTCACTGAGACACTAACGGTACAGTAAGTGCTACCGGTACATACATTGCTATTTTCGTATGTTATTTTCACGATAATTGATTTTATTGATTTCTTTAACGAATTGTACATTTGTACTAAAATATTAGAATTATGGTTATTGATAAAAGGTGACATTGTAATTATGAATTTTATATGTACCATCCTGGTTTGATTCAATTGGAAACAACAGTCTGAAAATGCAGTCATCATTTTTGTCTTTTATTCATGGAGGTCAAAAACCAAGTGTCCATCTTACAGTAACTGAAACTTATCAACAAACCCCAAGGGGAACTCAAAATAATTTAATATTTGCTCTGCTTGACAAGAATTCCCAGTCTTACTGCAACTCTGTGCTACCTAGTTTGTCAAAATTCTACTCTTTAAAAGTCAAAAACCCCTGTGAACTTACTTAGTTACTACTAATTACTAGTACTTTGGGAGTATATGAACAAGCCCCAATTTGGCCAAGGGAACTCATATTTTTCTGTTGGCTAAATACTTCGAAATAATTTTTGGTTTGTCCATCAAATATCAAGGAAATTATATTTCATCAAACCCACCTGCACATCGTTTGGGCCCTCGATGCATATCTGTTAATTATGTGACAGAAGAAGAAGAAGACATGTTTTCATAAATAAATTTTGTCTGTTGGCCAAGAAGTTTCTTCTGACTTCTGTCCCCGGTTAAAAACTGTACACACCACAAAAAATGTGGCTTTCCTGGATCCACAGACATGGTATTTTCTTCTCCTGCTACTGCACTACCTTCTACTACACTTCTTCAAGCTCCAATTCTACTCTATTTGTACTCAAAATTATCCGACTCCGGTACTCCTTCCCCTTCTATTTTTCTGGTGGCGCCATTTTGATTGTAAGACTGATGCTTCTGATTGGCTAATCTCCGTCACATGATCACTTGGGTCACAACTTCAAAGAGAGACACCTATCGACTTATTGAAAAACTGCAGCCTTCAGATAGCCTGGGTAGAAAAAAAATTATTTTTTTTTTGGTTTTGCGATTTTTTGAAGCGGCGATTCCGAGAACCAACGAATTAAATTGGTGTGGCCTAACCGTTACGATGTCGTGGTGTATGCATTAATTGCAAGTTGAAATGGAGGTGGTTCCGATACCGCGCAAGTTTGAGGTTGGTTTTCTCGAAGCATTTTAATGTGTTATAGTATATAGTATGGCATGTGCTAACTATAGATGATTGACTTACGGTAGAATAATGTGTACAATGTTGGAAAAAAAACACTGGTTTGCCATTCCATAGGTTCGGGTACGTGCACAAAGGAAGGGAAAACGACAGGGGGCGCTGCTGTGAGGGGGTTGTTGAACTGAGTGACAGGTGGCGTTGTTGTTGTTGTGCGGAACGGGTCTGGATAGTGAGGCTGGTGAAGCCTCGGGTCTAAGCACTGGGAAAGATGCCTCTTCGACGCGCCCTTGTTTGGGAAACGCATCTTCTATGTTGTAGATCCTTTCCCTTGTTGAAATAGATTGCTTTTGCTGCCTAAGAAAATTGTTCATTTTCGTTCCAAGCGGCTGTAGTATTGAGTATAGCATTTTCCCGCCGTCATGTTTTAGCTTGGAGTATCGGCTTTCACAAGTTCCCGCCTTGTCGGGCCAGTATGGCATGTATGTTGCGTTCTGCGTTCGCGATTCTGCCCAATACATGCGATGGTCATGTGGTCGGTACTTTTGAAGACGTTCCTATTTTACAAAAATTCTAATTAAACGCTGGTTTGCCATTCCACGCGTTCGGGTTCGTGCACAAATAAAGGGAAAACGACATTGGACGCTGCTGTGAAGGTGTTGTTGAACTGAGTGACAGGCGGCGTTGTTGTTGTGAGGAACGGGTCCGGTTAGTGAGTCTGGTGGAGCCTCGGGTCTAAGCACTGGGAAAGATGCCTCTTCGTTGCGCCCTTGTTTGGGAATCAACTCTTCTGTGCTGTATAGATTCCTTCCCTTGTTGAAACAGATTACTTTGCTGCCAAAGAAAATTGCTCATTTACGTTCCCTCGATACAAACAAATGTGTTATGGATGTATGTGACATAAACATTTTTGTGTATGAAGTTTTAAACGTACTACAAACACATGACATAGTCTTTAGATCTTGTGATCTTGGCTTTTTTGTAAGATGGGAAAGCTTCTCCAAAATGAACACCAAAATTTGTTATACTTGATATTTTTAATGAAAGTCCCAACTTCTACTTGTATAAACATTTACATGTTTAAAGTTTTGACATGATTGGGTTTAGCATTTTCCGGCCGTCATGTTTTAGCTGGGAGTATCGGCTTTCACAATTTCCCGCCTTGTCGGACTAGTATGTTGCGTTTTGTGTTCGCGATTCTTCCCAGTACGTGTGATTGTCATGTAGTCGGTACTTGTGATCGCGTTCCTTTTTATGAATTCTAATTAAACGCTTGTCTGCCATTCCATAGGTTTTGGTTCAGGTACGTGCACATATAAAGGAAAAACGACAGGGGCCGATGGTGTGAAGGGGTTGTTGAACAATTAATCAAGCTTTATTGACACGACAAAAAGTACCGTTACTTTTGTATGGTCGACTATAAACTACAACAAAATAGCTGAAAAAGAGAATACATCTTACAATTCTACTAATTAAACAAGTAGGATAAGAAGATTCTACTAATTGAACAATATTGGATAAGAAAACTCTTTACAATCAGGTGGGGCTTAACTTTTGTGTCACCACCTTCTAATTACAAAGCAATCTTTTATGTATTTAACTATCTTAGCATCATGATAGCTGTCGGATCTGAAGATATAGTCAAATCTAGTTCTGGTATCCCGAAATCTGTAGTATTTAGACATAGGAACTGAGTGACAGGCGGCTTTGTTGTGCGGAACGGATCCGGTTAGTGAGGTTGGTGAAGCCTCGGGTTTATCACCTAAGGCATATGAAGAAAATGCATTTTTCACTTATCGCTTTCTCCTACGTCTAACGGGCCTAGCTGCTTGCCTGGGATGTATTATTACTTTTCTGGAGTGTCCAACCGCTTGCCTAGGGCGTCTGGGGGCGTGGACATAGTCGTAGGGCTGAACTGTGAGATCACACAAGAAATGGTCACAATTATTTCCTGCTCTTCATTCAGTATTCAGTGTGATATTCAGTATGATATATATAGTATCTCGAGAAATCATGTAGTGCCGGTTGCTGTGTTTTTTACCTTACTGATTTACAATTATTTTTCTTAGTGGTTGCCGAATTCCTCCTGGAAACTATTTGTTTTCGTTACTTGTTTCTTACATGATATAGAAATTGCTTATCATCCCAAACTAGCCATCGGTAGTTAATAATTACCTAAGGCATACAAAGGAATATGAAGAAAATACCATTTTTCACCTTCTCCTTCGTCGAACGGGGTTAGCTGCTTGCCTGGGACGTCTTGCTACTTTTATCCAACCGCTTGCATAGGGCATCTGAGGGCATGGGCATAGTCGTAGGGCTCAACTGTAAGAGGAACACAAAAGAAAGGTATAGACAGGTTCCTTGCATTGCACTGTCTGTCTCAAGAAATTATTATTTTTTTGTGTGAACTTACTGATTTACAACCATTCTCTTCAGTCCCATTAGTGTTTGCTAAATGTAGGCTGGACAGTATGTGTTTATTTGTATTGATTACTGTACATGTACTGAACTCGTTTTAACTCTTCGTCATCCCGAGCTAACCATCGGTAGTTAGTAGTCACCTAAGGCATACAAAGGAATATGAAGAAAATATTTTTTACCATTTATCGCCTTCTACGTCAAACGGGGTTAGCTGCTTGCCTGGGACGTCTTACTATTTGTCTGGAACGTCTTACTCCTTGTTGGGGTGTCTACCCGCTTGTCTTGGGCGTCTGAGAGCGTGGACATAGTCGTAGGGCTGAACTGTAAGAAGAACACAGAAGAAAGGGACACAATTATTTCCTACTCTTCATTCAGTATTCAGTGTGATATTCAGTATGATAAATAGTATCTCGAGAAATCATGTAGTGCCGGTAGCTGTGTTTTTTACCTTACTGATTTACAATTATTTTATTGCCGAATGCCTCCTGGAAAGTACATGTTTGTTTTCGTTTTCGTTACTTGTTTCTTACATGATATATGAATTGCTTATCATCCCGAACTAGCCATCGGTAGTTACCTAAGGCATACAAATGAATATGAAAAAAAATGAATTTTCCATTTATCGGCTTCTCCTACGTCGAACGGGCCAAGCTGCATGCCTTGGACGTCTTACTACTTGCCTGGTCTTATCTTGCTACTTTTATCCAACCGCTTGCCTAGGGCGTCTGGGGGCGTGGACATAGTCGTAGGGCTCAACTGTAAGAATAACACAGAAGAAAGGGACACAATTATTTCCTGCTCTTCATTCAGAATGCTATTCAGTATGTCAAGAAATCATGTAGTGCTGGTAGCTGTTTTGTTTTACCTTACTGATTTACAACAATTTTTTTCGTTTCACGAAAATGAATTTCTGCCTACCCTATCGGCCATGAATCATCAACAGTAAGAAACCCATAATCAATCCACGCTAAATATCTTTTGGTGCGAGTACCAGAACTTTAATTGACTGGCATGTAAATCAAACATCACTCATACAGGAACTGTTCGGATTCGAAATGAAAAATCATTGCACAAATTGTTACACCTGGCATATACCATCTTCACACTCATTTCATTTCTCAAGATATTTTACCAAACTTGAACTATCCTAATCCACAATCAATCACGGGTCTTTTACTCCACGCGGCTCTCTCTTTAGCTCAGTCAAGCATTTGACAAGACCTGCAATATGTGGTTTATATAGAGGGTCAAAGACCCTAGCCGAAGGTTCCACCAGAATGATTAGACGTGCTCCCGTACGAGCTTTGACAAGGGAAGCCATGTTTATGACTCGCAGGGCAGTTACTTCGGGCGAATTAGGCATATTCATTATATCGTTACAACCCAACTCCAAATGAACTTAGTCCGAGATGGGGAGCCGACCGTGCGCCAAACCGCCAATGCTATCAACATGGCCTCCCGATACCCACTGCCAAGAAACCTTGCAATCTTTGAACTATAAGCCGGGACTAAATGCTCGGCCAGCTCGGCCAGATGCAGTATATCTTCTATCTTATACAAATCTCCCTAATCTTATGACGGAAGAGTGCCCAAAAATAACGACCTTTGTTGCTGTGCTGCTACCTTCTGCCATGTTAGAAAATCGCACAGACTACAAAACGAAAGCACAACAGAAGAAACTCACCGCTAGATAAAAAGAAAAAAACAAAAAAGGGTACTGTAAACCCTGTTTAGGCCGCTAGAAGCCTCTGTCCACAAGAATTACGATGGGTGGCAAACCTTTTTGGACAGAGCTCTCCAAGGTGGCGGACCTCTTCACTGCTGACAGAGAGCAACACCTGGTGAGATCTATCACCATTCTCACGGTCATGGGGTGTCTGTTGGTCCTTCGTGTCATTATACTTATCATGGGTCTATCATATGTATGGACGTATATAATGTTTTAGGCCATCATTTTCTTTTCTGTTGACTTATTCCAACAGAGAGTCGGAAGCTTAAGAATGCACCACAAAATGCTAAAAAAAAGTGACATTATTGTAGTACCTTGTACAACCCGGCATTTCTTGTATTTTCTCGGGGTAGCAGCATCTTCTTCAGTCCAGGTCTCACTCACCCGGTGCAGTCTGCTCTTTGTTTCACAGCTCCCTTGAGGAGGCTGACGCAGCTTTGGTCCAGCAGTCGTAGGAGGCGTGGAAGGCCTGCATCCTCGATCGCTGAGATGTGCAGGATGTCATGCCTTCAGTGGTCTAGAAAGTCTTTGCTATACTCAAAAAAGTTGACCGCCATCCTGTCACAGATGGCTTTGAACTGCTTGTTGTAATGGTCGACCTTCCTGTCCAATCATGGTATGATGCCAACAACTGCAATCTGAAGGATAAAGTGTAGATTCGAATTATGTCGTCACCGTTTGTTTGAACGTGCCTCTAAATTTCTTTCTTAATGTAGTGGTAAGATATACTAAGTTAATCCAGCATTTTAGTTAAAGGTAGCCAAACATTTTCCCGGTTGTTAAACCAAATCTAAAGGTTACATTTCTTTGCATCCATGAGTATGAATCAGCATCCTAATAACTGGGAGAGACAGCTATAATCATCATCATCGGTCGACGTGATCAAATGTAGACATGTTCGCACATGTCTACACACGACGGGGTTATACCGCCCCTTACGGGGTGACATACCCTTTCGTAGGCTAATTACAAGACGGGGATGCGCCAGGTCAGCTATAATAGATCATTTCACTCCTGTCTGTTTGAACCACTATAATACTTTCTGAAAAAATATCTATCGTGCATGATATGCAGGATTCACGCATTCAAAAAGCAAAGCAAAGTTACTATTACTCTGTAAGATGTCAGTGTGCTTCCATTTTGTTATATTTCTATGTACCCCTATTAACAGGGATCATGAATAGAATTTTGTCCTTTACAATCATGCATCTTAATGAAATAAGAAACACTGGTCAGGAGTTTCCTTTTGCTGGGTAAAAATGTAGTCGAAAGGAAATGCCAGTAATCAGAACAGCTTGCATTTCACCAAACGTTTGTTTCCTGTTCAATATCATAAAAGTAAGTTTCAACAAGTTGTGTTACGTATTAATATACCCATGTTAAGTCAAAAGTGACACGGTGTCGAGGACAATTCACTTGAATGTGTGAAGGACTTACTACATACAAGAAAATAACCGACACAAAGAGTGATGCCAACCAAATTTATTTTTCATGATGCTGAATATAAATACGCCTTGCGTCTCTTTATCTAGTCCAGACTTGAACATAATGGTGAATGGGCAATACGAAAATTTAAGAAATGAAAAGAGCTTCGGTGGGTTACTGTAAGTAGAATGAAATATATGGCAAGGGGATGGAAAGATTGGATCCTTATACTATGAAAATAAATTTAAGCATTATAGATGCACTCTTTCAAATTCAACGAGATGTGTGATCCCAGAAGGGAATTGTATACAAGGCTGGGCGTAATGTATTAAAAGAATGCCTCAGCACTAAAATATGTGACTCAGAGCATAGTAACTCCAGGTACAGTTATTAGTATTGCGTCTCTCTAGCTCGGCCGTGGTGCTAGAAGGTGCTGACTTGACTTTCCCGCCTACTGGCGGCGTGGTGTTGTTGTTGTCTGGATCTGAGTCGGAGTGGGCGGGCTGACCGATACCTTGGCAGTGTTTGTTTCCACGCCCGTTAGGATGTAGAGCATTGTCCTTCCCACAGCCTGAGCACTTCCTAGCGCGTTTCGGCATAGCGAAAATTACCTAAACTTCAATCAATGCTATGAATTTAATTTAATTTGAAGTATACCGTTTTAAGCTTAATGTATGTAGTTTAGATGTCATAATCGTCATTTAAGTAGCAATTTGCATTCACGTTGTTCACTTAGTCATCCTTCAATCTTTTGTGGGCTAACACAGCACTTGAGGGCAGGGACATTTTAATCAGCAATTGAAAAGCTACACTTCAAAGCCATAACTACAAAGCAAGAAAGTCATTCTGCTTCTCTGCTGCATAGAGAAAACAGCTGAAAACATCAATGGAACATTTAGCAAGGTTACAATGTTAGACAGAATTGACCGGAATTTAAATCCTCATCCGCAACTTAAATCCTCATACCTCCTTCCAGCTGTCACTGCTTTGGTAGCTGACATCGTAGCCGTTTTTTTTTTGGGGGGGGGGGGGGGGACCAGTCAACAACAAAAAAACAGACCTTCAGTGGAAGGGGTTTCCCGTTTAGAAAATGGACAGACTAAATAATAAGCAAACTGTTATTCTGTTTTTCTACTGCATGGATGAGCCAGGGCCTGCTAGCACAAATAGGCGTATGGATGTAGTCAAGACTTGTTTAGGTCTTGTCGTTGCTGCTTTTTAATGGATTGCAGTTTGGCGTCCAAGTCTTCAAAAGAGACAACACTGGGTTTTGTCATCACAAGTGTCCGGTGTTTGGAGTCAGGTGGACCAAGGTAGCTGTAAATGATAGATGAGTACCAGTTATGTTGCATAAGAAGACATTCATGTTAAATTAAAAGTGAGAGGGTAGAGCACGATTCACGCCAATATGTCTGAACTAATATATTACTTCAATCACTCCAACATTACCGACACAAAAAGTGATGTCAACCAAATTTATTGTGTAAGCAAATGCTGAAGATCTCATGATAATAATTAGATGTAAGAATGCTTCGTATTCTATTTTCAGCATACTTTATTCAGCTGAATGTATTCAGTATAGATGTCCTCATTGTCCAAAAAATAGCAATTTGCAGTCACCTTATCTTCCTCTTGTGGGCTAAAACAGCACTTAAAAGCAGGGACATTTTCATAGTTGAAAAGTCCCTCTTGAAAGCCATAATAAAGTATAGTTATTCTTAGTAGTGCCCTAAAGGAAAGAGATGTTAGTTTCAGACTAGTTATATATGTAAATTACTTAAGAGTGTTGTTCTTTCAGGTAGTTTTTACAAATCCACGCTTCCACTGGTCCAAAAAGTGTGAAACATACATGAGGATGTGAAGTATGATATTTTCTACAGAGTGCTTTCGCTCAGACAGAAAAGGGGTCTGTAGTATGGCTGGATTTGAGAATTGCTATCAACGTGATTCAGCTTGTAATAGATGCTTGGGCAAGAATTGCAGACTTACTAGTATTGTAATTATAGCACCATCCAACGGGGCAGTTCTCTCTCTCACATGTTCCTGTGCTAGCTCCTGGTAGAAATATGGCAGGTTTTGAGAATTGTGTAAACTTTGAATATGATCCAACTTTTAGAAATGGACCAGAATCTCACACTTACTGTTATCATTGCGCCTGCTAGTTGATCATCCAGTGTGGTAGGTCGCGTTCTACCCATGCGTCGATGCTAGGGACTGTGGAAATACACATGGTTTAAAAAATGATCATGAGTAACAAAGTAGGTTTCTCATGAATACATTTCCACGTACAAGTAGAACTGCATCAAGCTTGTCAAATTTGCAATATTTCCCACTTGGTTATTTGGTTGGTTTCGAGAATAATAATTGTTAATGAACGGGATTCAACTTGTAATGAATGCAAAAGATACGAAGACTTAACTTGATGTGCAACATGTCCATGTATAAACCTGTACACTGAACATACTAGGGCATACAGAAAATTTAAAGAAAAATTCAAAAAAGACTGGAAATACACAATCATGTCTCACACTGCTCGACTCTGGTTTAAAAGTAGGTTTCTCATTAACAACAATATAAGATAATATAACAAAGAAATGCAGATAAATGATTAACTGATAGTTCACATAATAAATATATTCAGAAACTAAAAAATGCCACTAAGATGAAGCAAGAAACAATATATAAAGCAGAGAAATACATTTTTCTAAGAGTTCCGTCTCATTTGAAGTTTATAGCCGCTTCCATGTCTGGTGTATCGAAGCGCTGACCGCTGTCAGACGATGGTTTGTCTCTCAATTTCAGTGACCGAAAGCCGCGGCGCCCTGTAGCATCACACCCGCTCCATGGTTTAGCTTGGCGTAGATGCCTGGTGCCGCCTGCCCGTTAAATCATCTGATCCCTGTGGAACATTGTTGGCCAGCTGCAGGTTGTTGTGGATCCGGTTAAGCATGTTCTGCTGCTCCATAGTTTAGCTTGACCCCACTTGGCGTAGATGGCTGGAGTGGTCTGCCCGCTAAAGCATCTGATCCCGGTGATTCTGCCCATGTTTTCGACCACTTTTGGTAGCGATTCAGAGTACTTAATGTAAGATTCTCGCATGTCAGATGTTCGGAGAAAGTTGCTTTGGCCATTGGTATGACAAACACAAGCATCAAGTCATTTGTCTAGGAAAGGTAGTGGCAGATTGACATGCGTCATTGTGTGAATCTGTGAGAAAGTGCTCCGCTTACTAAATAAGGACGTTTTGGCGGACCTCGCAGCCAGCACATAGCAGATTTCAGCGATTGCAGTCATGTTTTATTCCACGTCTCCGCGCAAGGAGAGTCAACCCACTGATGTTATGTATTATTTACTTCGATGGAGTCCAGAGCACTTTGGGCTTGCGTACTCTTTTGGGTATTGGTGTAAAAACGGAAGACGTTCCTGTCAGACCTGCGAAGGGGGCCTTGCTGTTGGCGGCGAGCAGCTCTGTGCTGTCGGTTTAATAGAACGTAGGAAGTCAATACAAGTAGTACAGATCGTGTAATCAAGTTACTCTAAGAATGAAGTTGAGAATGAAGGTACCTCACTCTTGCCTTGGATCAATTTACCTTTCAGTCCGGTCTTGTATATATGCAGTTTGTACTGCCCTTTCGGCAAATCGAGTGTGTAATACATAAATACGATTATCAGACTATGTAAAACTCGCTATACTCCATGACAGGCGTGATTCTTCTGTTTGATTGTTTCCTTGGTTCATTGTATGGGCGGGCAGCTCTGTGCTGTCGGTTAGAATGTAGGAAGTCAATACAAGTAGTACAGATCGTGTAATCAAGTTACTCAAAGAATGAAGTTCGCTAAGGATGAAGGGACCTCACTCCTGTCTGGAGCGGAAGAATACTGAGCAAGGTTTCATTGTTAGTAGTGGATCAATTTACATTTGTCTGGTCTTGTGTATACACAGCTTTGTACCTATTGCGCGAATCTTCAGTGTGTCATACATAAATACGATTTAACGATTATGTAAAACAAATAACAATATAATAATAACTCACTGTAATGTTTGACCGGCCGGCGCTACCTGCCAGACCTCAAAGGGCCCTGGTGTTGGCGGCGGACAGCTCTACGCAAATCTTGAGTGTGTCGTACAAAAATACGATTATCCGACTATGTAAAGCAAACAAGAAACTCACTTTAATGCATGACCGGCCGGCGCTCCCTGTCAGATCTCCTATAAGGGCCCTGGTGCTGTCGTTGGGCGGCTCTACGCTGTAGGTTAGAACGTAGAAAGTTAATACAAGTATTACAGATTATGTAGTTAGTAGACAATGAAATTGACTAAGGAGAAAGGGACATATACTTAAATATGGTTAACGACTATGTAAAACAACTGAATCACTGTAATCTTTCACGGGCCGCCGCTCCCAGACTGACCTCCTCAGCGGGCCAACTCTTTTTTTTTATGCAAAAGTTTTGGGGTCCGCATAGAATGCCAATTCATTATGTATATCGAATCAACATTGTTTTACGATATATGTCTGAAAAATGGCAACAGTGACTCACATTGACGCACATGTAGCAAGGAGTAAAAGGGGTATTTTATTTTACCTGTCGGCGGTTGTTCTGTGGGATGTTGTTGTTGGCTAGGTTGTTGATCAGCTGGATGTTGTTGTTGATGTAGTTAGTAGACGTTATTCAGAGAATCAAGTTGGCTAATGATGAAGGCACCTCGAGATAACTAATTTGAGTATGTCATGCATAAATATGATTTACCGACTGTTAACTTAAGCAAATATTGAAATAAGTAACTCACTGTACGGTAATCCTTGACAGGGCGACGCTCCCTCAACTTCTCCAAACATTGCAAGGTACTCAGACTCTTCATTGGTCAAGTGAATAGCAGGATCATACGTGGTCTTAATCATGTACAGCATGTGTCCATGATCATTGATCTGGCTGCTGTCCTCTCATACTGCGAGGTGACGTATATAGTGACGTTCAAGTCTCTAAAGTTTTCTTCTCATTTCTGTGATGCTGAATGCAGGTTCGGCAGAGTATGTTTATTTGTATCTGGTTACTTGTTTCGAACATCATGTAGAAACTGTTCATCACCAAAGTAACCATCTGTAGTTTCTTAAGGCATACAAAGGACGAAGGAAATACGTACATTCTCCATTTATCGCCTTCTCCTATGTCGGATGGGAATAGCTGCTTGCCGGGGGCGTCTTAAACCTTGTCTAGTTTGGGGCGTCTGGGGGCTTGCTTGGGGCGTGGGGGTGCGTGGACAAAGTCGTAGGGCTCAACTGTAAGAAGAACACAGAAGAAAGGAAGAAACACACAGGATTGTCAATGTCATTTTTGACATTTATGCAGAAGAAGATCAAAACTGTTCGAACGTTTTGTGCGGGATGTTCATTGGGACTTAGGCTGGGTTGTTCTGGATGTTGAGCTGTGGGTGGTGGCTGGTTATTCTGGTTGGGCTGCGGGTTTTGAGGAAGATTGGGCTGAGGTTGGTTTTGAGGCAGGTTGGGCGGCGGGTTTTGCTGAGGTGGGTTTTGAAGCTGTTTGGGCTACTGGTTTTGCTGAGGTGGGTTTTGAAGCAGGTTGGGCTACTGGTTTTGCTGAGGTGGGTTTTGAAGCAGTTTGGGCTGCTGTTGACGTGGGTTTTGAAGCAGGTTGGGCTGCTGGTTAACGGAGGAAGTGAATTAGTGTTACCCAGGATTAGATAGAACTGTTCTCATGTGTCTAAATGCTGCATCAGAATAAAACTCGGATGCAATTTTCAGGTGAGGTTTCGAACATACTCACAAAATTATGTGTGTTACTTTGGGCGAAGTAATAGTTTGAATTAATTGCCACAAGAGAAATTAAATGCAAGGTCAACTTACGGCAAGCTCTCTCTCTCTCTCTCTCTCTCTCTCTCTCTCTCTCTCTCTCTCTCTCTCTCTCTCTCTCTCTCTCTCTCTCTCTCTCTCTCTCTCTCTCTCTCTCTCTCTCTCTCTCTCTCTCTCTCTCTCTCTCTCTCTCTCTCTCTCTCTTCTCTCTCTCTCTCTCTCTCTCTCTCTCTCTCGTTCTCTCTCTCGTTCTCTCTCTCGTTCTCGTTCTCTCTCGTTCTCTCTCTCTCTCTCTCGTTCTCTCGTGTCACTCGAGTATGAATGACTCGATTCACACGTCTTTGTTACCCTGAACCGGCATATACTTGTGGGGAATAGCGACTGTTTAACATGCGTCTAAATGATGCATCAGTATAAAACTTGAATGCACTTTTCAGCTGATGTTCGCAACATACTCAAAAAGTCATGTTTGTTACTTTGGCTAATGGTTTGAATTAAGTACCAAAAGAAAAATTGAAGGTCAGGTCAACTTACGGCCATGTTTTGCTGGAATTCAGCTCTCAACTCTGCTGTAACCTGCTCCACAGGGTCCATGTTCCTAGAAAGAATAAGAGATGAATTATTTTGCAATAATTAATGAAGCTTGAATGAGTTGAATGAATGAGGGAATAGAGGTTGCAATTCAATCGATGTAGGAGAAAAATTGAACTAGATTTCTACACTCAACGCCATCGCCAAATGAAAATTGCTACTGAATATTTTTTATTAAATATAAAACTGGGTTTTGATGGAATATGCTTTGTCATTGTGATTAATGCTCTGTGGTGTCACAGGAACTGAGGCTTAGGATGAACAGGGTTTCCCCCTCAAATGCGCAAACTAAGGGCTTGGTGATTTTGTTGGCATTAAGTTGGCATCCCTGTTACACATTATAAGATAATGTTTTGGAGTTACCCAAATTTTATATCAAGCGCCAAGCAAATGTTATAATAATAAAAGCCATCTAACATATTCATCTTAAGAAACGACTGGGTTGTCCTTCTAGTCAGCCAAAGTCCAAAGGAGCCCATCGTGTATATATATATATATATATATATATATATATATATATATATATATATATATATATATATATATATATATATATATATATATATATTTAAACACATACATATATATATATATATACATACATATCTTCAATGGACTTAAAAGGGCCAGTCAGTTACTAGTAAATAAAATAAAAAGTGACAGCTCTCTATCCGGGTTAAAGTCCGTTATTCTCCGTCTTGCGAGGGTTTCACGTTGAGAGATGTTTTCATTGCTGACTTCCAGTAGATCAGGCAAAAACAACATCTCGACTTAGGGGTTAAAAGGCGGGGTTTTCACGACAGGATGTCCTTCCCGACGCCAACTCCGTTTGTTACAGCCTCCGGAGCCCGGCTGGGTTTCTTGGGTCTTCTAGAGTTTTCCTTGCAGCACGTAACGCAAATATAGATATCCTCCGTGAAAAAAAAAGGAGTAACACTGGGGTGGAATATGGGGTACCGGGAATCTCCCAAGAAGCCAATATGAATATCTGCCAATCTTACCTTCTCAGGGGACCATGATGTTGGTGGCTCTGCGCTGATGACGGTTCTGCTGGTTGGGGTTGGTGTTGTTCTGCTTGCACAAGAATAACACTGGTTCAGTTCAAGTTCTTTGGGTGTGTTCCTGGTCGTTTTGAGAGAGCAGATGATTACGAAGGCACTTTTTTTTGGCGGGGAGGGGGGGGGGGCTTTTTTCTTCTGCACGCATCAGTTCTTGGATGCACATAGAATGTCAATCAATATTATCACATCAACATGGCGTTACTATACATGTGTAAAACAGGACAATCGTAGATGGTGTCACTAGCTTGCATGACACACATGTACCAAGAAGTATAATGAGCAGCTTGTATACGATTTACCAACTATATATGTAAAACAAACGAGTAACTCACTGTAATCATTGACGGGGAGAAGCTCCCTGTCAGACCTGCGGAGGGGGCCATGATTGTGCCGGCGGTATACATGTAGATGGTAGTTTTTTCTACATGAAATTGTACATTGTCTTCTCCAAACGTAGGTGTACATGTAGATGGTAGTTTATTCCTACATGAGATTGTACATTGTTGTCTTCTCCAAACGTTGCAAGTTACTCTTCGTTGCAATTGGCAAGTGAATAGCAGGATCCTATGTAGAGCATGTGTCCATGATTATTGATCTGGCTGCTGTCCTTCCATACTGTGAGGTAAAGGGTCCGTTCACGTCTCTTGAATTTTCTTCTCATTTGTGTGATGCTGAATGCAGGTTGGGCAGAATTTGGTTTATTTGTATCTGGTTACTTGTTTCGAACATCGTGTAGAAACTGTTCATCATCCCAAACTAACCATATGTAGTTTCTTAAGGCGTACAAAGGACGAAGGAAAGACATACGTTCTCCACTCATCGCTTTCTCCATGTCGGATGGGATTAGCTGCTTGCCGGGGCGTCTTAAAGCTTGTCTAGCAACCTGTCTGGGGGCGTACGGGTGCGTGGACAAAGTCGTAGGGCTCAACTGGAAGAAGAACACAAAAGAAAGGAAGAAACACACAGGATGGTCAATGTCATGTTTGACATTTATGCAGAAGAATATCAAAACTGTTCGAACGTTTTGTGCGGGATGTTCATTCGGACTTGGGCTGGATTGTTCTGGATGTTGAGCTGTGGGTGGTGGCTGGTTATTCAGGTTGGGCTGCGGGTTTTGCGGAGGTGTGTTTCGAGGCAAGTTCTGCGGCGGGTTTTGCGGAGGTGTGTTTCGAGGCAAGTTCTGCGGCGGGTTTTGAGGCTGGTTTAGGTTTGGAGGTTAGATGGGCTGTTGGTTTGGCTGGACGACCGCCATGATGGCAGCAAGCTGGGCAAACACGGCAGGCTGCAGGGAAAAAGACATGTTCTCGTGAAAGGTTTTGGGGACGAGTTCTAATCATTAAATTGTTAACTAGTGCTGTAATCATGGGGTGTCTGGCTAAACTTCTGCCATCGCCACCATTTGTTCATACCCGTGGTCCTCTCTGATTCCCATGAAGTTTTTTTTTATCTTGGTGAGTCCTATTTCTGATGTCTTTCAGTGAAAACTATCTGCCCTTAACTGCTAATGTTTTTACTTGGTTGCTGCCTCTTCCTTTGTCAAACACCATTTACTCGAATTCGTTCGGCGCAATCATTTCCCCATCTTTGATCATAACTTCCAGACTTCTCCGCATCTATTTTGCTGGTAGGGGGATGGGCATTGTGACATTTTTCATGTTGGCAATCCGTTTTTTTTTCTTCCGCGTGGTCTTGGGGTGTTTTTCCTTCTAGCTGCTGTTTTGAATCGATGAATGTTGATTCCATCTAGAATCAGCCAATCCTGTATCATCTGGCCTCCACTCTTTGTAGGTTCGCCCTTTCTGTTGTGGACCCCTTTCTCCAGGTCTGTATTTACAGAATAAGATGAGAGTTGTGGACAACAGGATTATGCATCCTTTACGGGGCCCATACCTCCAGCAAAGCTATGAACTATAAGAAATACGCAAATAAACATACATAAAGATATTGTAACAAACAATCAGCGAATACAAAATGATAGCAAAAAAAAAGTAAGGGGATCAATTTTAACAGATCCTGACTGAATACACTAAAGATAAAAACAAATGAAATGAGGTAACTATGAATTGGCCGTCCAGCTCACCTCCTTTCAAATCAGGCGAGGATGTTATTTCCTCTTTTATGCCCTCCCAGTCCCAGGTTCCCCACTTATTTGCTGCGCCAACCCTTCGTTTCGGATTCAGCTTTATTAATCCTGGCTTGGCATGTGACATTGAAAATGCCACATGAAATGTGTCAACGGATTATATTCCATAAAATCCTCAGTAAAATTGTTTACAGTTTACAAAATACATGATTACATTTTGTTAATAGTTTCTTCGTTTCTTCTCACAGCTTCCTGTGGCTTCCTTGGCTGCTCTTTCTCTTGCCCTCGTCTTGGCACTTTTTGTTGCTTCAAAGTTCATTGCCATCTTGCGTTCTTCATATTTTCCGTCTGACTCTCGGGTACTCTGGTTATTCTGTTCCTGCCTCACCTGTCCAATGCTTTGCTTCATGCTGGATCCCACTGTTTGATTTTGTACCCACCCCAAGTCCTAGGAAAACTCTTGCAAGAAGGAAGGATGGGGGTTGTGGGACTTTGTTGCCGAACAGCTGACAGACATCTGACAGGCAGCAGCTTCACGGATCAGCACAATCTGCCTGGCTACAGTTGTGCTTTGGCAATCGTCGCTTGTTTCATTAGGCCACACCAATTTAATTTCTTGGTTCACGGATTTTTTCATAAAAAATATGGAGCGAGAGGGCGAAATAAAAATAAAAATAAAAATTGTAAAATGGTTGGGGTAAAGGTAACAGCTAATCCAAAACATAAAGAAAAAAAGTTTTCAGCTTGAAAAAAGTACAAAACACTATTATTGTACAGTAACAGCACCTGTACCCACACTTTAAGGAGCTTATAGTATAAAGGCCAATTTGCTACACCAGAAAGCTGGTGAATGGTTTCATTAATGGTGAAAATTTGCTGAGTGGTAATTTTTATTTTTATTTTTTTTCCCAAAAAATAGGAGCGAGCGAATCCGTGAACCAAGAAATTAAATTGGTGTGGCCTTACATCCAGTTGTAACTAATGAAAAGGCTTCTTGTAAAAGATTTCTTCTACATAGGTCTGACTCACAAGAGTTTACCATGTCTGAAAATCTCTGAAGATCATGATCTCTATACTGGCCATCTTCTATTTCACCAATCCTCTTGACGCGTAGGGCTTTGTCCTCTGGCTTGAAGAGTAGTATAGATTTGGCCAGCCTTCCATCTCGTCCTTTACGGCCCTACTCCTGAAGGTAGTCAGGGATTGAGGATGGACATCCCAAATGCACAACAAACCTTACGTCACTGACCCTGGAGCCTTAGTTGCGACTAAAATGTCCTTCACAACGCTCTGCCAATCAATCAGACTCTGCCTTCCTTCTGCTTCGTTCTGTCTTGTCCCCGTACCATGATATTTACCACTTTTACCCTAATTTCCTGCAACTGATAGTGGATGTGTTTTACCTCATCCACAGTACGGCAATAGATGATGCCAGTCCTTTGTGTTCCACTTCAACACCACACACCTGAGCATGACGTATTTCTTTTTTCCTGCCCTTCTTCTTGACCTCGTACACAATGCTTTTTGGTCTACTGACAAACAGGCAATACGGCAGTCACCCATACATGTATTTAAATTTTCAATGATGAATTGTTTTGTTGTTAGACTTGCAGTGTCAGTGCACGCCACAATCTGTGCTTTCATGGTCAGCCAGTTGGACAGCTGTAGGTAGGTGGAGTGGAATTCATGGCCCATCTCCAAAAGTCCCCTTTCTTACAACCCTGCAATACACTCCTACACTGCTGCCTTGTTTATCAAACTTTCAGGGGTCTGCCTTGTTGATCAGACTTTGAGGTGTTGTTATGACAAGTTTTGTTGTTGGACTAGGACTGTTTAAGTCATGGATTATGGTGTGGATGCTTGCCTCTGCCGTGAAATTGGACAAAACTCGGATGGTATGGAAGACAACTAGCGTTACCCATAATTACATGGAACTGATTTGTGTCTAAATGCTGCATCAGAATAAAACTCGGATGCAATTTCCAGCTGAGGTTTGTAACACGCTCACAAAGTCATGTTTGTTACTTTTGGCTAACACAATGTAGTTTGAATTAGTACCAACAAATTGAAGGCAGGGTTCAACTTACAGCGACCTCTTGCTGAAGCGTAGCTCGGAGCTGATTGATGTCCATGTCATCCATGATTCTAGGGAATAAAGGAGAGAATGAATGATTTTGAATGAAATAATGAAGCTTGAATGAGTTGAATGGATGAATGTAAAAATGAACAAAATTTCCATCGCAAATTAGACATGACTGTTCTGTGTCTAAATGTTGCATCAGAATAAAACTCGGATGCAATTTTTAGCTGAGGTTTGTAACACGCTCACAAAGTTAGGTTTGTTACTTTTGGCTAACAAAATGTAGCTTAAATTAGTACCAACAACTTGTAGGCAGGGTTCAACTTACAGGCTATAGATGCACTGCGTTTGGGTTGATACAAACTCAAGTAGAGGTCTTAGTTTGAACCTGACTTATTCACGAGAAACTCCAATCAGCCCGTGAGGTCGATTTTCACTGGTCATCAGGTCATGAGAGCAGATCTAAGGCCACACCAATTCAATTTGTTCTCGAATTTTGTAAGTGAAAATAAAGACGAACCTCCCATCGACTGCTAATGTAAGGCCACACAAGCTTTGTCAAACATTATTTTCATCTTGTACACAGAAATTAAAAAACGATGGATAGTGACATATTTTTTCGACCGGTCCATGAAGAAAACAGGTTTTATGGTTGTCCCCACCCCTTGTGGAAAAATAGGAAGAAGGGCATTTAAACAGATTCACGGCAAACACAGTTTTCTAAGGTGAGCGACAGTATGCTCAAAGGGACTGCATGTACAGTGTCGTAGGTGTCGGGAGCAGTTGGATACTGTTTAGATATTTGAATATTGCCATTAAATCCATCTGTTTGGTTAATAAGGAGACTCTTTTTACACTACCATTGTTTTATTCACAACGACGTTTCGGTGACCGTCTGTCACCTTCTTTAGGGCAATTCTGACTGGTACACGTTGTACTGCTGGACATCTGTTTGTTTTTTATAAGTTATGAAAATTGTCTTTCGGCCAAGCGTGTTGTCTCTAATTTTTGTAGATTCTTGTGTTGGGTCGCAAGCCCTACGCCGGGTTTTACAGAGTTTTTCTTGCCGATCGGGGCTTTTAGTCACACTAAGTAAGTTTAGTGATATAAACAAAAGAAAATGTTTGTGAACTCATAATATACAGAACCTGGGATTCGAGGGGCTTCGCCATCACACCCATATTATGTGGGTTCTAAGTTGCTAACTAACAAACAGAAATCATAAAGAGGAACATAAAAGAACTGTAAACCCTGTCTACAACTTAACTGAAGATGATGTTGGCCTCAAGGGACTAGCCCCTTGGACTGAGGATTGGGATGGATTTTAAACCCTGGTGATCCTCAATAAAAATAGCCATCTTGGATGGTGACCCTTGACCCTCATCAATAATATTCATTTTCAACCTAAACCTAATAGATTACTTACCAGCAGCATGCCGACCTGTAACATAAGGGCCGCGACCTGCCCCTCCAGGACTCCCACCCGCTGGTGCAGCCCAGCTATCTCCTGGTCTTTTCGCTGTAACCACAATATGTTAATGCTGTTACTTTTGCCAAGAAGTAGGTCCTCGTACCAGTACTATACCATAAAATAGATTTGGCATAGGTAAGGATTAGTGGGTAAGGATATGAAATAAGTCATAGTGCCAAGCGTCTTGCCAGTCATTATGAACTTGAACTTAATAGATTTACTCACCAACAGCATTGCGACCTGTAGCATCAGGGCAGCCACCTGGTCCTCAAGCCCCCCAACCCTCTGGTTCAGGGCCGCAATCTTCTTTTCGCTGTAATCCCAACATATTATTGTTGTTACTTATGCTAAGAAGTGGGGCTTCGTACCAGTACTGTGTACCGGTACTGTACAATGAAAATACTGCCGCTATTTCCATCTGCTTGTTGAAAATATGTTATGAAAATAGCCATGCAGCCAAGCGTCTTATCTCTTTTAAAAATCTGTATATACTTAAACTTAATAGATTTACTCAACATCAATAATCAACGTCGCCACTTGCAGGGGCATGGTGGCCACCTGGCCTTCAAGGGTTATCCTGTGCTGGTTAAGGCCATCGATTTGACCGTCTTCCTGCTGTAAGAACAATATGCTAATTCCAATTTTGTTCAGAAGTATGGGTTTTTATCGGTACTGTGTTTACTGGGGCTTTGGGCTCTCAAACGTTTTTGCCATCAAAATCTGTAACTCCATTGTCCGCCTCTTCGTTACGAGGTCACGCCTCTACAGTCTGTAGAAGTAGCTTCGTATGCTCGCTCCATGTGCCTGTGACAGGTTCTCTTTCAAGTCCGATGGTGCGATATTTTGAAGCCAACTTAATGACCAGATTTTATGATTTCTGCCTCCTTGGGGAACAGGTATTTTCAAAATGCGATTGTATAATTCATAGTTAACATCCCACAGATTGTTAACATTAAGGGAACGGGGTAGGTTTGACATGCCTAATATGACATATTGAATTACAGATTAGATACCGCACGATATATGATTTTGAAAAATTAAAATTACAACATTACCTGCAGTAATTGGACTTCCCTCTCTAAATCTCCCAGCAATACATTCAATTGGTTGTTGATATGCAAATATTGCTCTGTTACAATAATATACTATAAAGTGTTTAGATGTTTCTTCGTCTTCACCCCCAGAAAGAGCATTTCGAACTGGGGTTTTTCTTAGCAACCCCTCCCCGTACCATGTGAAATAATTGAAATTTGTCAATCTTGAACTTAAAATCCCTATAGGTGCAGTAACAGTCCACTTATTCACGCAGCCACAGAAGTCCCAGGTCGAGTTGTCATATGTGTCATTGCATTTATTTTGCCGATTCGCCATTGACACTCAGTAGCAACACTCCTCGTCCGTAAATTAGCCCGCGTGATTTCCACTCTCCACGCCAAAATGCCTCAATCCTACTCTCTTGGGGCTTGTTCCTGGTGGTTTTGAGAACATCGTTAAAAATTATTCCAACCCCTCTCGTCCTGCACCTGTCATTCGGTTCGGCATGAGTTTGAGAGAACAGATTATTATGATGGCAGCTTATTCGGGGCCTAACCTTTTTTTTTCAGTATATTTGAGTATGTTTTCTTTCTCAATCCGGAGGTATCTATGACGCCTTTTTCCAGGATTCATGCACGAGGCCACAGTGGCCCTGAAAAGTCTAGAAGTGCTTGACAATGTGCTCTTCCATTTGTTTGGTAAGCTTACCTCTCTGGAGTTCTGGATGGTTAGCCATATAGTTCTATTGTCGAACGCATCAATTTTGGTTTCCTAGAATGTGTCAAAATTGAATCTATATCAAGTCAACATCGCCTTTAACCGTACATGTGTGAAAAAAGCCAGTAAAAGATGGTGTCACTTGCATTGGCAAACATCTAACAAGATGTAAAATGAGTATTTTTTACCTGTCGACCGTTATTCTGCTGAACGTTGTTGTTGATCTTTTTGTGGATGTTCAGGTTGTTCTGCAAACCTTTCTTTCGCACGTTTAAGTTTTTGAGGTCCCATGAAAATCTCAATCCATATTATCTAATCAATATGCTTTTACCATAAATGTGTGAAACAAGGCAATCGCAGATGGTATCACTCGCATTGACACACATGTACCAAGAAGTAAATTGAGAATGTTTTACTTGTTGGCGGTTGTTCTGCTGGTTGTTTGTTGTTTTGGTTGTTCTGCTGGTTGTTGCTGTTTTGGTTGTTGTTCTGGTTGTTGTTTTGGTTGTTCGGCGGGCTTTTGTCCTGATGCAGAATAACACTGGTTCAGTTCAGTTTATAAAAAAACACTTGCATTTCCCGATGTAGCATATACTTACAGTTACATTTCTATTAACAATACATCTCAACGCCATAGAAGACCGTTCAGAATCTACAAAACAATTAGATGACTCACATGTACCAAGAAGTAAAATGACAATATTTTACCTGCGGCGGTTGTTCTGTATGAAGGTTGGGGATGTTAATGTCATTCTGGTCGAGATTGTCGAACTGCTGGTTGTGGTGGATGTTCTGCTTTCTCCTGCCGACTCAGCTCTTATAGCTGTGCTTCTTTCTTGCCTTTCCTGGTCTCCCGAGGTTCTATACCTTTAGTTCTAATAAAGAAACCAAGAAGTCTGGCAAGCAAGTACAATAAACCGTTACGTCTAATCTAATGTCTTGAAAGATCTAGTGACAACATTTTATACAACAGTGTATATGTTCAATTACATAGAGGGCTACATGCATGGTAGGCGTCCATTCTCATACTCCACAACTTTATCCAAGTTTCCTTTGGATCCAGTCGAAGTTCAAACACACAATGGCAGGTTTTCTGTAAATACGAATTTGATATATATTTAAGTATTTCAATTAAGACTATATTTTGGTGCCGACCTTCCTGCAGAATCTAGTCTATCCACCTTTTGTCAAGTCTGGGGTTCATTCTTTAGATAAGATATGTTTTATTTCAGCGTTACGATGAGTTTCTTAAAGAACAATTATGTGAGCTTTCTGTACCATCCAAAAGACACGCCATTTAAGCCTTTGGAACTAGTAGCAGAGGTCTGTACCTTTGATGATGTTAAGCAGCAGCATAGTTCGGCCTTACATCGTCGCGACCTTTTCAAAGCTCTGAAATTTATCATTTACTTTCCAGACAACACATGTATTTAGCAACGAAACATATTGCATACAACACTCAACAGCAACAATGATAATAGTAAACAATATAGGAACCAATATTAATAACAGTACGAGACATTGACGACATGCATAATGCTATACATAGACGACGCCTTCATTTTACTCCGTCTTATATCTAACGCTATACGAGATAGCGGACAGGCTTCCGTAACGTAAGGGTTGACGAAAACATCTGCTCAACACGTGCCAAGCCAGGCGTGCATGATGCTCAGTGGGGCATTCTCCAACGATTCTGGTAAACATGAACTAAAAGAATCACACCGGGCTGTGTCTCCTTAAAAGATTATAGGACTGGTATTAAACGCTCCATTTTTTCATATTTTCGTGTCTTTATATAGACTGTTTCGATATTCGTTGGGGCCCTGAGTGTTTGGATTTTGCGTATAATTGACCACTTCCGTCAACGGGCCACACAGGACCACTTCCGTAACGTTTGACGAAAAGATCGCAGCTCGAGATAGCGGACACGCAACTGGCTTGAACTGGCTTCCGTAACGTAAGGGTTGACTAAATAATCGCAGCTAGATATAGCGGACAGGCTTCCGTAACGTAAGGGTTGACTAAAAAATCGCAGCTCGAGATAGCGGACAGGCTTCCGTAACGTAAGGGTTGACAAAAAAATCGCAGCTAGATAGCGGACAGGCTTCCGTAACGTAAGGGTTGACTAAAAAATCGCAGCTCGAGATAGCGGACAGGCTTCCGTAACGTAAGGGTTGACGAAAAAAAATCGCAGCTCGTAACGTAAGGTGGAAAAACTTGGTTGCGTGTGTCTTGTGTCTTGTTAAGAAGGACCACCCGTGCTAATGCCGTTATGTAAGGTTTGCTTGAAACTCGGTGTCCCTCTTGTGTCAGGATGGCGTGTGTCCCTTGTTAGGCTGTGGGAGGTTTTGGACGAAGGGTTGATGGAAAATGTGTATACTGTCCCAGCCCAGACAACATGAAATTCAAGTACCTGATTGGCATGTAAGGTGGATTGTGTTGCAAAAATCGGTGAATTCCCTTGGGTGCAATATCATTCTACGTTAGGTCTTCTGTTAGGTTTGGAAATGCCCCATGTTTCACAATGTCCAATTTCTTGCCATGTATACCGCTCGTACAGCTGCGCTTGTGTTTCGTGCTTTTCTTTTGTTCTTTTTGTGGGTCAGCACTCAGCAGGAAGGAGCTCGAGCCTGCGCCATCATTTCTCGGATGGTGTAACATCAGACCGGACTGTCGCTGCCGGCCGCCCGTTAAGTTGATGACCAGAGCCTGCCGGCGTAGGTTCTTGTGGTAGTTCTCATCACTCGTCGTCTCACTCGTAGCTTTCTTTATCATTGTCAGTGCTGCCAGAGTTCATACATCATCCAATAACACTCTACAAGAAAATGTTGTGTACTCTGCATAATATTTGAAGTTTGGCAGACTTAATGATGGTTTGTAATGCTCTACGTTGATTGACTGTATTGACTTACATCCTGTCTTTGTCGCGCTGCCGGCCGTCCATTAAGTTGATGGCCAGAGCCTCACGGCGTAGGTTCTGGTGGTAGCTCTCGTCGTCTGACTCGGTGTCAGTGCTGTCAGACAGAGGTCATACATAATTCAATACACTCTACAACAAAATGTTGTGTACTCTGCATAATATTTGAAGTTTGGCCGATCTAATGATGGTTTATGATGATTAAGATTATTTGAGAAAAGTGTTTTTTCTTTCTTTTACTCTATTTGGGGCAAAAATGTTTACTAAGCCTATCTCGACATTATCACGGATGCATAACTTATGCCTATTCTGAGTGCTTTGCGTAGCTTCACATTCTCCGAGGAGGCCATTTATATCCTCTACAAAGTCACCCATATCTCTGTAAGTAGGCAAACCAGCAGCTCTTGCATGCAGTTCAGGAGAAGGGCTCTACCATCATTGTCTAGAAATTTAGCGTCTATTAGCATGGATATGCTTAAAGTCTAAGCAACATTGCAAGCCCCCCTGTCCTGCAAGATCCTGGCAGAGCTGGACAGGGACGGCGTTTTGACTGATCCCACGTGGTAAATATTTCTTTGGTAAATATGTGTGACAAGCCATGTTTTGTGTTGCTGGCATACCACTTATGTGTTATCTGCGAAATCTATTTAATCAGTGTGAAATAAGTAGCGTCAATACAATTTAGGCCTGGTCATTATATCTAAAGTGTCTATCCTGATTAGCTGCTTGTTGCTTAAGTAAATGAACAAGAAATATGTGTGATTAAATGTTGAAAAATGAGAAGTAAAAATTAGTCCTGTCCATATCACACTACAGCGTAGCGACGGGACCACCTGAGCCGTCTTTCGTCCCCTGGCCCGCCCCTTCTGACCGTGGTGGTGGTGTAGTCGTCCCGTGTAAGGTTCTCATTGACGTTCACGCTCGCGACAGGCAGGCCATCGTGGAGACGTTGTGGGAGGGAGTCGACCGCCACATGAGCGACGTCAAGAGTGTCGTCAACATCGTGTGAACAGATATGTCATGTGAACCGTGGACAATAAAGACATACGTTCAAAGACTTGTGTTGTCAGAATTTTTCTTTATTACATAATATAAATTTTTTGTAAGTATAGCATAAAGGAAAATCCCCAATCTCAAACGTCGTGACTCCCGTTCGCTCAGAAGTAAACAATATATCGATAAGTTAAAATCACAAGGAACGAGGTAGGCTACGAGCGCCGTCATTAATGTCAGATAGACAGAAAATCCTAAAGTGAACTCAACACGCGTGCGGTATCGCGTTAGAATACGCAATCTATGAGTGATAAATATCGCTTGCAAAATCGCGTCTTCACCTCAACAAGAACGCTTCCGGGTTTTCCGTCGCCATCTTGATTTTGGGGTCATCTATAGGGGTCATAGAAAGTACGCATGCGCAATTAAGCTAGTGACGCCATCTTGCCCGTCGCTTTAAAAGGGCACAATCTGGACTGCCTGTTACAGTTAGATAAAACTTTGAGGCTTGAAAACAAAGGCCCTGACGGTTTTGTTTACATTTTTTCTAGTCGACGTTATTGTTTGCGTTAGTGATATCCGCTCTCTCATCTCATCCTTCCTCTGCTCGCGGTCGTGGTCAATACAAGCCATCGTACTCTCGAGGCTTTGATAAAATCTTTCCTCATGGTGCTCGGGTGGCATTTGAGGTGCAAGGGTCGTGGGTGGTGTTTCCACACTGCCGTCCTGTTGTAACTCCGTCCCCATACTGACTTAGCACTTTAATACGGGCTTGTCGAGTCGACGAAAGGCAAGTAAGTGCAGTAAATAGTTCTACTGTAGCTTTCCCCATTGGCGTAAAACACAACTAACAGACAATAGATAATGGAAAGACAGCATGTTCTGTGCAAATGTTAAGCAGATCTAGTCTCGTTTCTTTCCCTGCTCTTGCTTTTTGTCATAGCATCAAATGGCGACAATCAATTATTGGGGAAGTTTTAAATGTGTGTGTTTGATAGGCTTAGATAGATAGGTACGAAAGTTGTGACCAGTACCTGCATTCCTTAGGCCTGTCACAAAGTGTCATGTGAGCTGTGAAGAACTTCTGTGTTACTGAATGGGACATTCATCTCTCTCCACTTCAGAAAGTGTGTGAGATGGTATCCACTTGGACTCCTTCAGTGGTTGGCGGCTGCCTTCGTCTGTAGCGACCTGCCAAAGATATTTAATAAACATCGCGTCAATGATCCCTCAAATCTAATTTCATCAACACAACTTCGTATGACAATGCTATACGTATAATAAGAAAGCCCAGGACCCATGTTACAATTTAAAGTAATATAACTTGCCTTAGTATTACAGAATATTTAACGACCTACCAAGTAGGCTTTTATCACCGGAATACCTCCTGTTCGTCACTCTTGTTGAGATGTAATGCATTATCCTTTCAAATATGAACATCCAGTACTCTCGTGCTGGTCCATATCTCGCCAGATAATCGGTTGGTGTGTAATTTTTTTTTTTATTCGGACAAATAAGACATAGAAGACAGACATAGTGGTGGCGCACTCAAGTTAGGAACTTATATTCACGCCACCACTATACATATGTACAAAGACTTAGACATAACTGAACTAAGTGAAATACAAAATTAAGAAAGATATAAATAATACTAACATCAAGTAAAAATTAAATGATGTGTAACAAAAGATGGTATGAGCGCATGCCGGTTCCCCTACCCCAGTAACAAAAGATCAGATTTGCAGAGAACTAAAAAGTATAAATCAGGATATAAAACGTTTAGATATTGTAATAAAGTTTTGGGTTAAAGTAAGAATTTTGGAATTTAAGGAATATGAGAAAGAAGGACTTCCATTAAGTAATAAGGAAATATGCATATTTTCGGAATGTGTAAATAAGTTAAATGACTGTCCTAAAAGCCGAGAAAGTTTGCCGAGGAGAAGTAACCTGGTGTGTAATTGTACTGTAACGTACAAACAAAAAGTGAAGAATTTGCAACCATGGCCAGTAAGGTTCATGTTTCCGTAGTGTTGGTGGTAGAACAACAGAATTTTACATGTAGGGATGTATTATTTTCACTGCATACATACGGCCTCCTGACGATGTTTTCGTTGTTGTCGATCACAGAGAGCTGCAGCCTCCCTCTCATCACTGCGTGCGTGAAGTGCCTCTTCTTTGGAGCATACTTCAGGACGAGGTTGTGATCGATATACCTCTAAGTAACCTGTAGCAATAGCAAAGATGATACTAAACTTGATAATGGACTTACATTTCAAAATGTCTGCTTTACCTACTTACCTACGAAAACATAGCTTAGTTCATATGTCACAATTAAAAAGAAAAAAATTCAAGACCTTCACAATCATGTAATATAATATTTATTGGGATACAGAATGTAAGAATGAGAATAAACTAGAGTTCGGCGACCTCATACCTCCATGAAAATTTAGAGCTTTTGTAAATTTCATGCAAATGACTAAGACATTAACATAATTTATGCATGGTGTTGTTCATCATTGACAAACGTACACATGTCACAATTATAAAATTCCCATTATTAATCATAAAGCGGTTTTGCAATTTTTACATAAATTATGCAAATAAGTTCCTCATTACCATATTTAGTATCTGCTTATATTCCACCTATCATAATTAACGTGTTACATTTATTGAAGTCCAGTTATTGAAAACAATGGAATTATACAATTTCCTCATTAATTATGCAAATTAAGTCCTCATTTGCATAACATGTATATCATTATGAACATCTTTGCCTAAGGTACCCGCGTGCCTAATATGATGACAATCCGTTAATCTCTTCTGCAGTTATCCTCTTTGGAATGTCTTGACAAAAATGCCCCTGCAGTTCCTAAATTGAATGTTAGGGGGCTGAAACTTGCTCCACTTTGTCATGACACTGTAAGCTATCTACCACCCAAATTTCAAGACCATATAACGTCCAAGACAAGAGATACATAGAAAAAACTGCTATGATTGAATGTTGTCATTAATTATGCAAATTTGCTCCTATTTTGCATAATTAGTATTTCATCTTGTACAACATTGCCCAAGGTACCTACATACCAAAAATCATGAAAATCCGTTGTTCCCTTCTTGAGTTATCCTCGTCAGAAGTTTTTGACAAAAATGCCCCTGCTATCCCAAAAGTAGACGCTAGGGGGCCCAAACTTATGTCACTTCTTCCTGAGCACAAGAGCTATCTAATACTCAAAAATCGTGACCATAGCATGTTCAGAACACCAAGATAGCAAAACCGGAAGTTGCGCTGCAGTACCAAGGGAAGCCGCTAGGGGGCCCAAAATCTAATCATTTCCAGCTTTTATCACACCCTACCAACACACCAAGTATCAAACCAATCCACCCAGCCGTTCTTGAGTTATCTTGTTTACACACAGACACACAGACAAACGCGGGGTAAAATATAACCTCCATGAAATTTCATGGAGGTAATGATAGAGGACAATGTCAAAGAATATTGTGAGTTCTTTTTCAAATACAGCTTGTATCTTAGAGTCATCTATAATATCTCTAAACGTCCTCATAGATGGAGCGCAACTTGCAGCTTCAGTGATGTTGTTCCATAAGACCGATCCTGAAACCGCCAGTGACCTCCGTACTCCATCTCTTCTGACGCTAGGTACCACAAGCTTAAGTTGGTCCTGTTTGCGTTGTCTCTACAAGATACAAACCGTTCTCTCATATGTAGTGGCAACATGTTATTCATAGACTTATAAAGTATCAGGAGCTTATGTGTTTTGTGTATTGTTACCTCATCTTTCCATCCAAGAGACGTGTACTACAGCCGAAGGTGTTCTGGGCTGCAGACCCAGTATAAGTTTCCCTAACCTATTCTGCATTCTTTGTAGTCTCAGAATTTGTACTGCATGCATTGCAAAGTCACATGCACGTGGTCTTAAGTGCGTTGTGTTTGAGAAAGAAATTATAATCTATAAAGCAATTTTGGTTAAGGCTCTTACCATGATGTGAACCGGGTAGTGCCGTTTCGACAGAACCAGATACTCGTCTACCGCTCGCTGGATGTGAGGAATCTTGTCTGTACACACTGGACGTAGTCTTAATCTTAGAGAGCCTCTAAGATATATAGTAGTCACCATAGTCTGTTTTAGTTTCTTTCTGTCGGTCGGTGTAGGTTAAAAAGGGATCCATCTGTTCTGTTACTGTCTCAAAGCCTGGTTAACAACACAGGGGAAGAACAAGTTGAGAATTGGTGCCAATATAATACCATGATAGAAGATTTCAAATGTGTCAGATGCTTGTCCCCCATGCAGCACAATGCCATCCAACTGGTCATAAATAGGCGAATCATATTCACAAACTTGTGAAGGCATCCATACCTCTCAAGTATTGTTCAGAGTGCTTCTCTACTGACAGTGTCGAATGCCTTCGTTAGGTCGATGAAAATGCAACGACATAGGTCCAGGTTTTCTGTCTTATCTCCTTGCGCTTCTCTTCTACCTGACGAACTGCAAATACCATGTCTATTGTGCTGCGGCCTGGTCATCAGCTAACCACACTGTGCTTCCGGGAGGTTATTACATCAGGGCTCCGAGCACATCACACAGCCGGAAGAGTGCGTTTTGCTGTTCATGCCCTAACATGCCACGTAGACTGTCGAGTAGAATCCCCTCGTTGCAAGCTTGGGCATAAAACACAAAAATACACATTTATACGAATTCACATTCATTTTATCATGACTTCTACTTGTCGAAGAGTGTTAACCCACAATCAATCTATTATCTAGAGTCAACGAAGATATCGCAGGTACGTACTTGCATCCAATCATGGCTTTTGAGGTAGGAGAACTTGACGAAAACCCCCTTGGGGCTGTATCCAAAGCCAATAGGAACTTTGACGCTGTCACTTTCTTTCCTTTCTTCAATGTCCTACGTTATATTCCTGTGTACCATCTACTTGACCCGCATACTTCATTCACATATTTTGCAACAATATCAAGATCCGGTGTCATCATAATGCAATTATAGATAAATTACCTGTTATGCAAGTCAGGTAGGCTCTTCATGGTCCAGTGATCACTTCTTGCCTGGCCAGGTGTAAGGAAATTTCATCTGCTGCTCAGAGAGTCGAACTTTCATTGAGTCGTCCTCGCCGTTCACTTGGCTGAGAATTCATATTGAAGACAATAAGGCTCCCCATAAAACTTATCGCGGGGTCCGTACACCTCAGTCCATGCTGGTGAGTCGTGTGTAGATCACGGATCACATTATCAGCCGGTCTCAGTCGCGACCAATGGCTCTGCAGGGCATGGGCGATTCTCGAGATCTCGAACATCTGCCGAATCCGTGGGACGATAGGCAAATAGATGAACTTATTCCGAGGCTCCCTCCCACAAGCCTTGGACCTTGACGCACCACACACCGGGTGGCTTGTCAGGTAGCGAAAAATCGTAAAATTCATGATTCAAAACATTAAAAATCCCATTGTGTTACGATCACGCTGAAACAGGGTTTGATCGTGATATCCAACACAATAGAAGTATAATTAGACTTACCTGATACGATGGAAAACATCGCTATTATTGCTACAAAATCTCGAGCAAGGTTCACCGGCGTCCGTCGCAAGGCCGACATGTCTGAGTGTCTGTGACGTAACGTTACGTATTGAAGCCTCAGTGCGCATGACCGACACCCCAATAATCAGATGTTAGAAACTGACGGGCGGTTTTGTTTTGTTTACATTTACGTAGCTGCTTGGTGATATCTGCAGCATCCATGATCCTAGCAAAGAAAAGCGGGAATAAATGAATGATTTTGAATGAATTGATGAAGCTTGGATGGGTGGAATGGATGAATGAAAGAATAGAGCTTGAATGGATGTAGGAGATAAAGATGAACTAGATTTTCATGGCCCCATACCATCGACAAATGAAATTGAAGCATTACAACTGAATATTATTTTATATATATATTGAGTATGAAACTGACTTTACATAAAAATCATGCTTTCACAATGGGATAAATACTCTATGATGTCAAAAGAATTGGGGCTTAGGATGAACATTGTTTCCTCCTCAATTGCTCGGACTATGGGCTTAGTGATTCTGTATGTTGAATTGTTGTAAGAGATTCAGGAACCCCACTACAAGGTCTCCACCCACTTCAGCCTTCCAAAGCCCTGTTTCCTCATCTATCTGTCCTACCGCATACCATCTGATATATTTGATAAGCATTACATACAAATAGAAGGCCTTAGTATGCATGTGGTGTCTCTTGCATTGACACACACGTACCAAGAAGTACAACAATAGAGTACACATTCTATCATGACGTCTACTTGTCGAAAAGTGCCAACCAAAAATCAATCTATTATCTAGAGTCAACGAAGATATCTCAAGTGCATACTTGCATGCAATCATGGCTTTGAGAATTTGACGAAAATCCTGATGGCAATGGGACATCAGTACAGATGGCAGGTCTAGAGCATTCATCGTTGTCTGAAAAGGAAAAAAAGCGCAGATATTACCACTACCATATTTTATAATCACCTGTCAAGACCACGCTGTCAGAAATTAAGGTTCAAAACAGGACTGGTGAACATGGTTACCGAAGTTGTCATTATTATATTCTAGCAGATTCATTAAAGTATACGTTCTATCATGAAGCTTGGAACTCAAAAGAATAAGTTCAGCACATGCACCATCCTGCCAGACAACGTCTAGAAGCAGTAGTGCAGCTATGGTCAATGAAAATCCTCTGTCAGCTTAACTTTTTTTTCTTAGAATTTAACATTAATCTCTTCTTATTTTCTTACAAATACTAGCCGAGCATAAGGTATTGAGATGCTCCAGCATGAGTGTTGCTGTGTCTCTCCTCAATATCGTCATTGTAACGTCTTCTGATGAGCTCTCTCCATAAGGCCCTTCCTCGGTGACCATGCTCGTAAGGATTAACCTGATCCTTCGCAGTTTGTCGAGATCTTTTTCTCTGATTTTGAATGTGTTGGAGTACACTCGTCATCTCCTGCTTTCGCATCACTATTTTTTCTGTAGCCCGTGAAGAAGATGGCGTCAACGATCCTCAAACCTAATTTCATTATGTAATTATAAAAACATTATAGTAAACAGAACGTGGAAAACACCCAACTAGTGTGTCTGACCATACGCATCTTACCTGATCATCGATGTAAAGTGCTCATGCATGTAAGGATCAGCCTGATCCTTCTTAGTATGTCAGGATCTTTTTCTTTCCCCAGCCTGGCTGTTAGCACTGTCCGACGATGTGCTAGGCAGGCCTGATCGATCGAACAAAGTACAAAACAGGAAAGAGGTAATGCCCTCTAGCAGTATTCTAATATTGACATGACCTCTCAAAAAATGATAACTGACAAGAAGAAATAAAATGACAATCTCAAAACAAACAATTCACATCTGTTTACATATAAGTTAGGTTACTAGGAAGTTACAAAACGTTTGGTATGTACAATATGTGATTGGGTTAACTATAAGATACTGCAGTTTGTATGATGTGACAGGAAAGGTGAACCCCTATATAGTAAAGATGGATACGGGCTGATTCGGATAAACTATTGAAGTTAAGAGTATTCCCTAGCAGGCTCTGTAGATTGCCGAAAAAATTAGTTCTATATTGTTGACAGGTATGGGGCGTTGATGAGCGCTTGTCTCACCGTTCAGAAGCCACGCCGATTTTTTCACCGCCTTCAGCTTCGGCCGTCTGTTTCCGTCCTCGTTAGTGAGAGACTAGATCAATTTTACCAACTCCGAGGACACAAACTCAGTGAGCTAAACTGCTCTCCAAGCTTATCGTATGCTACAACGAGGTCTGCTTGGAGATTACCAAAATTCGGGATGGAAATGTTTATATACCCCAACGAAACCGCGAAAACAAAACCACTACAAACGTTTCAAGATTTCCAGTATGTCAGACAAGCAGCACATCAGTGCATACATCGTCACACCAGACAACGTCAATTGGCGAATCAGATTCACAAACTTTATTTCAAGTTTTGTCCATAGTCCCCTCTCTACTGACGGTGTCGAATGCTTTCGTTAGATCTATGAAAAGTGCAAATAAGTCCAGGTTTTCTGTTTTCTCTCCTTACACTTCTCTTGAACCTGACGCACTGTAAATACCATGTCTATTGTACTGCGGCCAGGTCAATAGCCACACTGGACCTCAGCGAGGTTATTACTTCAGGGCTCCGAGCACACCACACAGCCGGAAGAGTGTGTTTACTGTTCATCCCCTAATGTTAACGTGCCGTGTAGACTGTAGGGTAGAAACCCCCTCGTTACAAGCTTAGACATAAACACAAGAATGCACTTTCATAAGGTTATATTCTATCATTACTTCTACTTTTGAAGAGTGCTAACAAAAAATCAGTCTATTACCTGAAGTCATCAAAGATATCGCAAGTACATAGTTACTTGCATGCAATCATGGCTTGTGAGGTAGGAGAATTTGACAAAAATCCTGATGGCACTGGGACATCAGTACAGATAGCCCGGGCAACACTTAGACTGGCAGATCTAGAGCATCCGTCGTTGTCTGACAAGGAACCGAAACATTTTGCCACCAGGCCACAGAATAAATTGGGGTCTGATTTATACGCAACTATTTATTCTGCAATTGCCTCGAATTCTTCCGTTCTTGCGTGCCCCTCCCTCCTAGCCACTGAGACTAAATTATCGATCAGCGCCACTTTTGGGGTTCCATCCAAAGCCAGCGGGAACTTTGACGTTGTCACTTTCTTTTCTTTCTTCAATGTCCAAGGGTAGTGTGGATCTGATGGGATAACGGCATGTTATATTCCTGTGTACCATCTACTTGACTCGCACATACATACATCAACGACCGGAGGTCGGAACCAGGCTAGTATATATTTCACTCTATAGAGCCCAATCTGAAGTACCCACTCGCACACTTAATTTCACATATTTTGAAACAATACCAACGCAAGGTCCGGTGTCATAATGCAATTATAGATAAATCACCTTTACGCAAGTCAAGTACACTCGAAGTAGATCCACTGAATACGTTCTTATTCCTCTTGAAATAACGTCCTTGCACGAACATAACTCGCAGAAAACTTAACGCTGTAAATTGCATCAACTCAGCTGCAAATCCCTCTGGCCCAAGCTTCTCTATAGTCAACTCGGTAGAATTCCTCCCCTGTTTCGCTCGTCTCCCTGAATGTAAGATTCTTCAGGGCAGTTGTTGCGCGTTCTCGACGATTTTCCCATAAGTTAACATTTCTTCATCGGAGGCGGGCGGAGCTGTGCCCTGGAAACTCGCAGTTGGTGCTAAGGAGAGAACAGTATACGATGGCCGATGTAGATGACCGATGTTGATGACCTATTGCAGAGGTTTTAAGTATTGTCCTTGGCACGAGAGCAAAAGCTCAATTACCGGTAGGGGTTTTATTCTGCTCAGTTTGAGAAGGTCTGACAGTGTCTTCCTTCCTCCCTTAGTTTAGACTTCCCTGGAGACAGTAGAAAACCCTTTTCGAAGCCTCCGAAGGCCGTCTCCTTTTCCGGATTGTTATAATTACCGGCCGCAGAGGCAGAGGCTCGATGCAGTAAAACTACATACAAACGAAACACGACTGGGAGAGTGGAAAATGTCAAACTTACTTAGTGTAGGGAATAGTTTTCTGATTATCAAGTTAATACATTTTTTAAACGTTTGTTACTGATATAAAGATTATTACTGAGGGACAAACTCGCATTAAAAGCACATGTTTAGATTTTAAAGATATCTTACCAACCAACCAGCATTTGTTGAGCGCAGAAGTGGCTCCTGTATTTTAGTGGGTTTTTTTCGGTTTTACACTGCGCCGAACGAGTAGTCCATTACGTTCAGCATCACTCCTGCACGACCGTTGATTTGTACATCTGCATCCACACACCTTACAGCATCAACAGCTCGTCCACAAAAGATTGTATGTACGGGTTGATGTTCTTCGGCTCTCTCGTGTCTGAAATGGGTAATATCATATCCTGAATGCCTTCGGCCTTCAACTCAACAAAAACTAAATGACTGTGTATATCAATGTAAAAAAAAACGTTTTTTTTTTTAGAAAACAAATACGTTTTCTATATATTCAACTGAATTGCAAACATCTATTGCTAATTTCTATCACTTGTTTGCATTAGATAGCCTTTGTAGTATAGCATTGTGCGAAATATTCCATTGTACACACCTACCTTTCATTGTGTAATGGCTTCACTTTTGGTTCTTTAGTAATTCGACACTACTGGGCTTCCAATAACAGCTAGAAGATCCTGCTCTGTACCAGTGTACGTCCTTTGCCGGTAGCTAGCGGGTCTTGACGTTGTAGTTTCAGGCTAACCTTTTGATAGCAGAGTGCTTCTCACTCTCATCCATTGCTTTTATTCATTTATCTATCTATTCGAGCTTCACCATACACAGAAACAGAAATGGTGGGGTAGTGGTAAGACATTTGGGGGTTGGAGGTTGGCCTGAGAATTTGACCTTAAAGATGTGTGTGGACAAGTTATATAGTGATGAATATCAATACCATGTTGACCTTAAGAAGCATTTAAAGAGAAAGGACAAACTAAAAAAAATTCTCTACGGTAAGATAGGGGTAAGAGCGAGCAGCAGATCAGTCTATCCCTTTAAACAGTTGTATAGTCGTTAAGAATACATTTTGTGGCATATCTTTGGACTTTTGCAAGGGCAGCAATAATAGGTAATGAGTGTGGGGGGACCAGATCATCGAGCAGTATTCAAGTCTAGGCCTAACTAGTGTAATATTCTTGACAGGGGCATGGTAACAAACGGATCTTTTAATAAAACCAATGGTTGAGTTTGCATTAGCTGTGATACCAACCTCAAATTCTTCCTCGCTGTCTGAGTCGGAGAGGCCGGGGTCTGACTGTGGCCGCTTCGCTTTCTTCTTTGGAGGCGGGTCGCGTCCGGTGCGCGCTTCTTTGCGTCGCTGGGTGTGTCGTACGGCTTCTGCCTGAGGAGGGCTACCGCTGCCTGGGCTGCCGTCTTGCCTGCTTCAGAGTCGTTGATCGGCTGTGCTGATGTTGTATCGTTGGCCGCGAGGATGGCGAAATGAGCCATTTGGATCAACATGTCCTGGTTTTTGTGGTCCAGGCCGGCCACTTTCCCCTAGCACTCACAAGGCAGTGAGACTATTTACCCATAGTTGGGGCCCTAAAGAGGTGCTGTCACTCCGGGCCAGAGTGAGCCAGGGAGTAGTGATAGCTAAGGGGTCACTCCACTCTCCCCCACAACCATGACAGCCTAGCCATGGCCCTATCACCTATACCCTAGTTCTTGTGGTCCAGGCCGGCCAGATGGAGGAGCGCTTCGGGGTCGTCCGCGTTTAGACCCTTCAGGCGCTGGATCAGGTCATTGTCGTCGTACTCTTTGAGCTTTTTGTCGTTCTCAAAGCGCGCGCACAGTTCCTCCGTGGGAAGAGGCTCGTCTCCCTTCACTCGTGCGAGAATAGGGGTGAGCCGGTGGCCGACGAGGGTGGCATCTGTTCTCAGGACGGGAGCGGTCATGGTGTGTCTAAGCAGAACGATGTGCGAATTAGTCCATATTTTTACAGATGAGTTAATTCAGCTGCAAATGTGGTGATACGATGTTAGATTCTTAACAAAAACGATTACTACTGCAACTGCAACTGCACTGTAATCCTGATACTTAACAATGATCTCATATTTAACCTATGAAGAAGTATTATTTCTTCTCCTCCTCCACTTTCTCCTGGGCCAGCATGGCTAGTTTCTGCTTGATGTCACGGCTAGCAAAGTGGTTATTGGCCTGGAAGCTGTCAGGTTAACCCAAACTTACAAATAATCAAATTAGTTGACTCAACAACAATTCAATTAGTTGGATCATACCTTCCCCCAAGTCTATGAGAGAAGTACCATAGGCATGAAAGTTGACATCAATACTGGTCAAATAAGATACATCGTCTGGCAAAAGCCAATGTTCTTGAAGTAACACAATGTCAGATGTTTTGCATATCTCCTTCGCAGACTGTATGGAGTTTTTAACGAACCGCAAGGTACTTAACTGAAAGGACGTGTAAGAGTTAAACTTGGTGGGAAGATCGGTCATCGATCTTCAAAGAGTGATTTCCTTTGTATCCTAATACAATCTCTTTCAAACTTGTTTTTATATCACATTTAAAGCACCTATATATCAGTTCATAGAAGGTCATCCAAAATTCTCCAAATCCCTTGCACTTTAGGAACATGTGTTCATAGTCTTCTACACATTACATATATGACATGTTTCTGCTTGATGTCACGGCTGGCATGATGGTTCTTGTCCAGCAGCTGTCAGGCCAACCCAAACTCACAAATAATCAAATTTGTCGACTCAACAACTATGTCAATGTTATTCCCATCATGTCATCATATATACAGAAAAAATGCTGCTAATGCTAGCTGACTTTCTTAGTTGCTGCTGTTTTACATGTATTTTAAAACGGCCAACCCAAACTCACAAATAATCAAATGAGTTGACTCAACAACGATCTCAATGTTATTCCCATATCGTCATCATAAGTATATAGAAAAATGTTGCTTATGTTCTCTCAGTTGGTACCTTCATCTGCTGATTGAATCCCCGTACGCTTGACTCACACGCCTTAGTACAAAAGAAAAGTACAAGATTTTCAACAAGCTTATATGGAGAGGGTTACTTTGCCTCTAAGCAACTTCTTCAGTTTGTCGTGGCTGCTTTCCACACGGTTGTTGGTACGGTTCCCATAGTTGGTGTACTTGTCGGTAAAACATTTCACCCATTGGGTCTTGATGCTATGCCACTGGCGGGTAATGTACGCAGCAAAGCATTCCGCTCCTTCTAGGCTTACCAATTCTGCATATGCTAGCTGCTAATGTCTATCAGTCCAGCCTCAG
The DNA here is from genome assembly GCA_019207045.1 of Branchiostoma floridae x Branchiostoma belcheri. Classification (NCBI taxonomy): domain Eukaryota; kingdom Metazoa; phylum Chordata; class Leptocardii; order Amphioxiformes; family Branchiostomatidae; genus Branchiostoma; species Branchiostoma floridae x Branchiostoma belcheri. The sequence continues at coordinate 3,580,640 of CM033030.1, forward strand.
AGTACAACCCGTATATTGTGTCGTTGTCGTGATGTGCAACACTTGATTCTGCGATGAATGCCGAGGATATTCACCGCATTGTTGCCAGGCATTCTAGACATTAATATACCTGTATACATCTTTTCTAAACGATACGCCCTCCCAAATTCAGCCATTTTAGCTTCGGGTCACGACTCTTCTGCATTCTCATTTCACGACTTCGTATGGGCACCTGCAGCTTGAGTTACAGTCTTTTTACGCGGGGTCTTGTGTAAAGTCCAACCTGCAGCTGCGGGTGTCCATGCGAAACCGTTTCACACTACCTTTTGCACTGCCCTACTTATAATTACCAGCGTTCTGTCCTATTCGGCAAACTGTCTGGGTTACTTGTACATATACTTGATTTCCAGTCTTACAAATAATGCCGAAGAAATGTTGATCTTACACGGTAGTTATTTCTGTTCTTTTAATGTCAATTGCAAAATTATAGCAGCAACGCATGTCTACATTACATCTGGTCATGGAATTGGCCAAATAGATTCACAAACTTTTTCAGCTTTTGTCAAGAGTGCCTCTCTACTGACCGTGTCAAATGCTTTCGTTAGATCGATGAAAAATGCATATAGGTCCAGGTTTTCTGATTTCTCTCCTTACACTTCTCTTGAACCTGACACACTGTAAATACCATTTCTGTTGTGATGCGGCCTGGTCAATAGCCACACTGTGCCTCAGGGCTCCGAGCACACCGAGTGCGTTTCGCTTTTCGTCCCCTAACATGCCGCGTATACTGTAGGGTAGAACCCCCCCCCCCCTCGCTGCAAGCATAGAAATGAAACACAAACATGCACATTCATAAGCTTACGTTTTATCATGACTTCTACTTGTCGAATAGTGCTAACTTTCAATCTTTAATCTAGAGACAACGAAGATATCGCTTGCATTCAATCGTGGCTTTTTAGGTAGGAGAACTTCCCCTCTAGTCTAATTGGGGTAGCCACTGTCTCTGTAGTACTAGGCCTTCGTCAGCAGCCCCGATCACTACGGTACTACATGTACCACCCCCTAGTCCATTGGGGTAGCAACTCAGCTTCTTCAGGCCTTAGATACCTCGATCATTACCGGTACCTCCACTCCTACTCCATGGAGTGGCCACCAGTGGTTTCCACATTTGTCTCATTACAGGAGTTTAATGTTGTACACGAATTGACCATACGCTTTAAAAAAAAAAAAAAAAGATGTTGCATTTCCTTCTGGCACACAGTTCAGAAACATTCATGTCACGTAATTTTTTTTCTTCCCATGGTCCCACTGCCATGGTCTTTATTTACACAAAACACATACATGTATTTACAAATTATAAAACACTACTTACTGCAATGTATCTAATAGACGAAGAAGATCTCCACGTAATTTTTTTAGAATTTTTCCAAAGTAAATTCAGACAATTTTTTCCACCTAAAGATAACAAAGTGCTGAATTTTTTTAAGACCTGAACTGAACTGAAGATAAGATAACTTGCAAAACATCCCTGCCATTTTTTTGTTATCCCCCCCCCCTCCCCTACAATATTAAACACATGACCATGGGATGCTCCAGCATGGGTGTTGCTGTGTCTCTCCTCAATATCATCATTGTTTCCCCCGTCTTCTGAGGAACCATCTCCATGAGGCTCTTACTCTGTGTCCATGCACGTAAGGATCACCCTGATCCTTCGTAGTTTGTCGAGATCTTTTTCTCTGATTTTGAATGTGTTGGGGTAAACTCTTCATCTCCTGCTTTCGCATCACTATTTGTCTGTAGCTCGTGAAGGAGATGGCGTCAATGATCCCTCAAACCTAATTACATTATGTAATTATAAAAACATTATAGTAAACAGAACGTGGAAAACACCCAACTAGTGTGTCTGACCATACGTATCTTACCTGATCATCGATGTAAAGTGCTCATGCATGTAAGGATCAGCCTGATCCTTCTTAGTTTGTCATGATCTTTTTCCTTCCCCAGCCTGGCTGTTAGCACTGTCCGACGGTTTTGTCCATAGTCCCTCTCTACTGACGGTGTCGAATGCTTTCGTTAGATCGATCGATCGATGAAAAATGCAAATAGGTCCAGGTTTTCTGTTTCTTCTCCTTGCGCTTCTCCTGAACCTGACACACTGTTAATACCATTTCTGTTGTGCTGCGGCCTGGTAAATAGCCACACTGTGCCTCATGGAGGTTATTACTTCAGGGCTCCGGGTACACTACACAGCCGGAAGAGTACATTTCGCTGTTCATCCCCTAACGTACCTCGTACACTGTCGGGTAGAATCCCTCTCGTTGCAAGCTTGGACATAGAACACAAGAATTCACATGCATAAAGTTATATTCTGTCATGACCTCTACATTCCTGCCATGTTTTGTGTTAATTTACCCCCCTCCCCTCTACAATAACACATGGGATACTCCAGCATGGGTGTTGCTGTGTCTCTCCTCAATATCGCCATTGTTTCTCCCGTTGCTCTTACTCGGTGGCCATGCACGTCAACCTGATCCTTCGTATTTTGTAAGGATCTTTTACTCTTCCCAGCCTGGCTGTTAGCACAGTCCGACTGTGTGCTAGGCAGGTCCGATCGATCAGGTGTTTTTTCTTTATTTATTTTTTAAACAACAAAGTACAAAACAGGACAGAGAGGTAATGCACTCTAGCAGTATGCTAATATTAACATCACCTCTCAAAAAAGGATAACTGACAAGAACAAATAGAATGACAATATCAAAAGGAACAATTCACAGCTATTTCATGTAAGTCAGCCGCTTCATATAAGTCAGGTTACTAGGTACTTGCAAAACGTTTGGTATGTACAATATATGATTGGGTTAACTGTAAGATACTGCAGTTTGTATGGTGTGACAGAAAAGGTGAACCCCTTAATAGTAGATGGATACGGGTTGATTCGGATAAAATATTGAAGTCAAGAGTATTGCCTAGCAGATCTGTAAATTGCCGAAAAAATTAGTTCTGTATTGTTGATAGGTACGACGTGTTGATGAGCGGTTGTCTCTCCGTTCAGAAGCCACGCCGATTTTTTCACTGCCTTCAGCTTCGGTCGTCTGTTTCCGTCCTCGTCTGTGAGAGAGTAAATCAATTTTACCCACTCCGAGGACACAAACTCAGCCAGCTAAACTCCACTCCAAGCTTATCGTATGCTACAACAAGGTCTGCTCGAAGCTTACCAAAATTCGGGATGGATTCAAGATTTTCAGTATGTCAGAGAAGCAGCACATCAGTGCATACATCGTCACACAAGACAACGTCAAGTGCAGTCAAAATGACACGGCTGTACTTGCACCAAACAATATCAACCGTACCTTGTATCTGCCCTTGGCACTGAATGGCTTTCACATACTTTCCAATCTTGTGCCCCTGGGAAAGTGAATACCCAGTAACTTTGGTTAGGGCCGTCCCTCAGATAGGACATTACATGGACGTCCCGTATTTGGCGATACCCACGCTTCTAGAACCCATCACACTTAACGAAAAAGATGTAAATGGTTGAAAACACCAGTCAAAATGACACAGCTGTATGTGAACTTTTAAGTTTTTTGTTATTTTGTTAAAACAATATCAATCGTACCTTGTACCCTCCCTTGGTACTGAATGACTTTCACACTCACACAGTCATCTGTCTATAGTAGTCAAATGACTTTCTCACAGAGGATTCCCTGTTATAGGGATCGATTCTGTTTAAGTGCCAGGCACTTTACACAACTTTCCTTACTGCACATATTCAGTGGAAGTGAATACCTAGCTTTGGTTAGGGCCGTCCCTCAGATAGGACGTCAAATCGGAGGTCGCGTGTTTGGAAAGAGCCACACCTGAAGCATGAAAAAGAACCCACCACACTTATGAAAAATTTGAATGGTTGAAAACATACAGTCTCCTAGGGCAGCACCTGCGGCAAGTACTGTCATACTGAGGTCAGTTGAGTTCAAGACCCTTGCAATTTAGCCATGCTTATTGTAAGCTCCATGGAATTTGGACCCTGGCTGCATTGAGAAAGTATTCGGGCTCAGCCAACAAAAACACCCTAAATGAGTAGTATTAGAGTAGGGGTAACCTGGTACCCTTTGCTAAAAATCACTAGCTGTAGTAGACTGGTTTACTAAGAAAGCAACACGCACAACAGTCCTCCTGGCAGCCTATGAGGCTGAATTGCGAAAACATTAAAATCATGTTCCGTTCCAAAGTACAACAATTAGCAAACTTTATGAGCGACGTTAAACAATAGGCCAATGATAAAAAACATATCAATAGTTACCAGTTAAAATACAATTTGGAAGTATTACGAATTTGCTGTGTTCAAAGTATTCTGCTATTCATAGGCTTAGAATTTATATAGACTTTTAAAACTTCAACAAGACAACTTCGTAAAGCTCGTAAGTCACCACGAGGAGGCAATAAAAATAATAGAGCCAGGCGGAGCAGCTGAGGCTAGAACAAGATTGGCTGCGTGGTACGCTTTGACAAAAGATTGCACTTTTGTAGTAGCTTGAATTTTGGTGACGAAACCGAAAAATATTGCCACCAGACAACAGAATGAATTAGGGTCTGATTTATACGCAATTACTTCTTCTGCTAGTGCCTCGAGTTCTTCCGCCCCAGCGTGCCCCTCCCTCCGAGCTACTGAAACTAAAATTGTCGGTCAGGCCACTTTCGGTGTTCCATCGAAAGCCAGTGGTACTTTGACGTTGTCACTTAATTTCATTTCTTCAATAAGCAAGGGGCAGGAGGTAGTGTGGATCTGAAGGGAGAACGGCACGTTATATTTGAATTTCTGTGTACCATCTACTTGACTCGCACATACATACATCAACGACCGGAGGTCCGGACCTGGCTAGTACATATTTCACTCCATAGAGCCCTATCTGAAGTACCCACTCGCACACTTAATTCAAATATTTTGAAACAATACCAACGCAAGGTCCGGTGTCATAATGCAATTATGGATAAATCACCTTTACGCGAGTTAAGTACGCTCATAGTAGATCCACTGAATACGTTCTTATTCCTCTTGAAATAACGTCCTTGCACGAACATAACTCGCAGAAAACTTAACGCTGTAAATTGCATCAACTCAGCTGCAAATCCCTCTGGCCCAAGCTTCTCTATAGTCAACTCGGTAGAATTCCTCCCCTGTTTCGCTCGTCTCCCTTAATGTAAGATTCTTCAGGGCAGTTGTTGCGCGTTCTCGACGATTTTCCCATCAGTTAACATTTCTTCATCGGAGGCGGGCGGAGCGGTGCCCTGGGGCTGCTTCTGGAAGCTCGAAGTTGGTGCTAAGGAGAGAACAGTATACGATGGCCGATGTAGATGACCTATTGCAGCAGTTTTAAGTATTGTCCTTGGCACAAGAGCAAAAGCTCAGTTACCGGTAGGGGTGTTATTCTGCTCAGTTTGAGAAGGTCTGACAATGTCTTCCTTCCTCCCTTGGTTTAGACTTCCCTGGAGACAGTAGAAAACCCTTTTCGAAGCCTCCGAAGGTCTCCTTTTCCGGATTGTTACTAGCCGCAAAGGCAGAGGCTCGATGCAATAATACTACATACAAGCGAACTAAGACTGGAATAGTTGAAAATGTCAAACTTACTTAGTGTAGGGAATAGTTTTCTGATTATCAAGTTAATACATTTTTAAACGTTTGTTACTGATATAAAGATTATTACTGAGGGACAAACTCGCATTAAAAGCACATGTTTAGATTTTAAAGATATCTTACCAACCAACCAGCATTCGTTGAGCGCAGAAGTGCCTCCTGTATTTTAGTGGGTTTTTTTTCGGTTTTACACTGCGCCGAACGAGTAGTACATTACGTTCAGCATCACTCCTGCACGATCTTTGATATCTGCATCTGCATCCACACACCTTACAGCATCAACAACTCGTCCACAAAAGATTGTATGTACGGGTTGATGTTCTTCGGCTCTCTCGTGTCTGAAATGGGTAATACCATATCCTGAATGCCTTCGGCCTTCAACTCAACAAAAACTAAATGACTGTGTATATCAATGTAAAAAATAAAACGTTTTGTAACTTTTTTTTAGAAAACAAATACGTTTTCTATATATTCAACTGAATTACAAACAGTACATCTATTGCTAATTTCTGTCACTTGTTTGCATTAGATATGTAGTATAGCATTGTGCGAAATATTCCATTGTACACACCTACCTTTCATTGTGCAATGGTTTCACTTTTGGTTCTTTAGTAATTCGACACTACTGGGCTTCCAATAAAAGCAAGGAGATCCTGCTCTGTACCAGTGGACGTCCTTTGCCGGTAGCGGGTATTGACGCTGTAGTTTCATACTAATCTTTTGATAGCAGAGTGCTTCCCACTCTCATTCATTGCTTTTATTCATTTATTTAATATCTATTCGAGCTTTACCATACACAGAAACAGAAATGGTGGGGTACTGGTAAGACATTTGGGGGTTGGAGCTTGGCCTGAGAATTGGACCTTAAAGATGTGTGTGGACAAGCTATATAGTGATGAATATCAATACCATGTTGACTTAAGAAGAGAAAGAGAAAGGACAAATTTCAAAAAAATTCTCTACGGTAAGATAGGGGTAAGAGCGAGCAACAGATCAGTCTATCCCTTTAAACAGTTGTATAGTCGTTAAAAATATATTTTGTGGTATGTCTCTGGACTTTTTCAAGGACAGCAATAGGTAATGAGTGTGGGGGGACCAGATCATCGAGCAGTATTCAAGTTTAGGCCTAACTAGTGTAATACTCTTGACAGGGGCATAGTAACTAACGGATCTTTTAATAAAACCAATGGTTGAGTTTGCACTAGCTGTGATACCAACCTCAAATTTCTCCTCGCTGTCTGAGTCGGAGGGGCCGGGGTCCGGCTGTGGCCGCTTCGCTTTCTTCTTTGGAGGCGGGTCGCGTCCGGTGCGCGCTTCTTTGCGTCGCTGGGTGTGTCATCCGGCTTCTGCCTGAGGAGGGCTACCGCTGCCTGGGCTGTCGTCTTGCCTGCTTCCGAGTCGTTGACCGGCTGAGCTGACGTTGTATCGTTGGCCGCGAGGATGGCGAAATGAGCCAGGCGGATCAACACGTCCTGGTTCTTGTGGTCCAGGCCGGCCACTTTCCCCTAGCACTCACAAGGCAGTGAGACTATTTACCCATAGTTGGGGCCCTAAACAGGTGCTGTCACTCCGGGCCAGAGTGAGCCTGGGAGTAGTGATAGCTAAGGGGTCACTCCACTCTCCCCACAACCATGACAGCCTAGCCATGGCCCTATCACCGGTTGCAGTTTAATGTCATACCCTAGTTCTTGTGGTCCAGGCCGGCCAGATGGAGGAGCGCTTCGGGGTCGTCCGCGTTTAGACTCTTCAGGCGCTGGATCAGGTTCTTGTCGTCGTACTCTTTGAGCTTTTTGTCGTTCTCAAAACGCGCGCACAGCTCCTCCGTGGGAAGAGGCTCGTCTCCCTTCCTGTAGAACAATAGAAGGCACACCACACAACGGTCTTCCACATAAGCGTTCGAGGGTATCATGACGTCTTCCTTTCCTGTAGAACACTTGCAATAGAAGGCACACCACACAGCGGTCCTCCACATTAGTATTCCATGGTATCATGACGTCTTCCCTTCCTGTAGAACAATAGAAGGCACACCACACAGCGGTCCTCAACATAAGCGGTCGGAGGGTATCATGGCCAGATGGAGGAGCGCTTCGGGCTCGTCCACGGTTAGACCCTTCGGGCGCTGGATCAGGTCCTTGCCGTCGTACTCTTTGAGCTTTTTGTCGTTCTCAAAACGCGCGCACATTTCCTCCGTGGGAAGAGGCTCGTCTCCCTTCACTCGTGCGAGAATAGGGGTGAGCCGGTGGCCGACGAGGGTGGCATCTGTTCTCAGGACGGGAGCGGTCATGATGTGTCTGAGCAGAACGGTGTGCGGATTATTCCATATTTTTACAGCTGAGTTAATTCAGCTGCAGGTGTGGTGATACAATGTTGGATTCTTAATAAAAACGATTACTACAGTAGCTGCAGCTACACTGTAAGCCTGATACTTCACAATGATCTCATATTTAACCTATGAAGAAGTATTATTTCTTCTCCTCCTCCACTTTCTCCTGGGCCAGCATGGCTAGTTTCTGCTTGATGTCACGGCTAGCAAAGCGGTTATTGGCCTGGAAGCTGTCAGGTTAACCCAAACTTACAAATAATCAAATTAGTTGACTCAACAACAATTCAATTAGTTGGATCATACCTTCCCCCAAGTCTATGAGAGAAGTACCATAGGCATGAAAGTTGACATCAATACTGGTCAAATAAGATACATCAGGCAAAAGCCAATGTTCTTGAAGTAACACAATGTCAGATGTTTTGCATATCTCCTTCAAGGTACTTAACTGTTCTTTCTGTAACGGCCGCCATCAGATCTGCGGATGGTCGACGGATGAACGTTTGCTGTGGAAAACAAAGTTCTCTCAATCCCTTGCACTTTAGAAACATGTGTTCATAGTCTTCTACACATTACATATATGACATGTTTCTGCTTGATGTCACGGCTGGCATGATGGTTCTTGTCCAGCAGCTGTCAGGCCAACCCAAACACACAAATAATCAAATTTGTCGACTCAACAACGATCTCAATGTTATTCCGATCTCGTCATCATATATACAGAAAAAAAGGTTGCTAATGCTAGCTGACTTTCTAAGTTGCTGCTGTTGCACATGTATCTTAAAACGGCCAACCCAAACTCACAAATAAGCAAATTAGTTGACAACGATCTCCATGTTATTGCCATCTTGTTATCATATATAGAAAAAAATGTTGCTAATGTTTTCCCAATTTGTACCTTCATCTGCTGATTGAATCACCGTACGCTTGACAGAGAAGCCTCATATTAGTGGAAGAGAAAAGTACAAGATTTTCAACAAGCTTAGAGAGGGTTACTTTGTCTCTAAGCAACTTCTTCAGTTTCTCGTGGCTGCTTTGCACACGGTTGTTGGTATGGTTTCCATAGTCGGTGTACTTGTCGGTGAAACAAATTGACCCATTGGGTCTTGATGCTATACCACTGGCGGGTAAAGTACCTAGCAAAGCATTTCACTCGAATATCATGTTGACTTAAGAAACATTTAAAGAGAAAGGACAAATCTAAAAATTCTCTGCGGCAAGATAGGGGTAAGAGCGAGCAGCAGATTAGTCGATCCCTTTAAACAGTTGTATAGTCGTTAAAAATATATTTTGTGGCACGTCATTGGACTTTTTCAAGGGCAGCAATAGGTAATGAGTGTGGGGGGGACCAGATCATCGAGCAGTATTCAAGTCTAGGCCTAACTAGTGTAATACTCTTTACAGGGGCATAGTAACAAACGTATCTTTTAATAAAACCAATGGTTGAGTTTGCACTAGCTGTAATACCAACCTCAAAATCCTCCTCGCTGTCTGAGTCGGAGGGGCCGGGGTCCGGCTGTGGCCCCTTCGCTTTCTTCTTTCGAGGCGGGTCGCGTCCGGTGCGCGCTTCTTTGCGTCGCTGGGTGTGTCGTCCGGCTTCTGCTTGAGGGGGGCTACCGCTGCCTGGGCTGCCGTCTTGCCTGCTTCCGAGTCGTTGACCGGCTGTGCTGACGTTGTATCGTTGGCCTCGAGGATGGCGAAAATGAGCCATCTCGTCTCCCTTCACTCGTGCGAGAATAGGGGTGAGCCGGTGACCGACGAGGGTGGCATCTGTTCTCAGGACGGGAGCGGTCATGGTGTGTCTAAGCAGTACGGTGTGCGAATTAGTCCATATTTTTACAGCTGAGTTAATTCAGCTGCAAGTGTGGTGATACGATTTTAGATTCTTAATGAAAATGATTTCTACTACAGCTGCACTGTAAGCCTGATACTTCAGAATGATCTCATATTTAACCTATGAAGAAGTATTATTCTTACTTCTCCTGCTCCGCCTTCTCTTGGGTCAGCATGGCCAGTTTCTGCTTGATGTCACGGCTGGCATAATTGTTCTTGGTCTGCAGCTGTCAGGCCAACCTAAAACTCGCAAATAAGCAAACTAGTTGACACAACAACGATGTCAATGTTATTCCCATCTCATCATATACAGAAAAAAATTGCTAATGCTAGCTGACTTTCTTAGTTGCTGCTGTTGTACATGTATTTTAAAACGGCCAACCCAAACAAACAAATAATCAGTTGACTCAACAACGATCTCAATGTTATAACCATCTCGTTATCATATATAGGAAAATGGTGCTAATGTTCTCCCAGTCTAACCTTCATCTGCTGATTGAATCCCCGTACGCTTGACTAAGAGGCCTTAGTGGAAGAGAAAAGAACAAGATTTTTAACAAGCCTTTAGAGAGGGTTACTTTTCCTCTAAGCAACTTCTTCGGTTTGTCGTGGCTGCTTTCTACACGGTTGTTGGTGCGGTTCCCATAGTTGGTGTACTTGTCGGTAAAACATTTGACCCATTCGTTCTTGATGCTATGCCACTGGCGGGTAAGGTACTCATCAAAGCCTTCCGCTCCTTCTAGGCTTACCAGTTCTGCATATGCTAGCTGCTAATGTCTATCAGTCCAGGACTCCAGCATCAGAGTACAACTTATATATTGTGTCGTTGTCGTGATGTGCAACGATTGATTCTGCGATGATTGCCGAGGATTCACCGCATCGTTCCCAGACATTCTAGAAATGAATATACCTGTATGAAGCTTGCTTGCTGCCATTCATTGCCACATCGAGGGCATAGAGCAATTTGAGGGATGGACCTTCATTTTCAACGTTTGACTCCGTTTCGCAAGACTGTCCAAGTCAGACTGAAGTCTAATGTAATAAAAAATCGAAGCGATTCTGTCAAACTTATTTTTTCATCAGCAACAAACATGGCCATCCTGACATACTGAACGTGGTCTGGTAAATCGTTGATGAACAGAAATAGACATGGACCTAGCTAGGATTTATCCACGAGGACACCAGACAATAACGGTAGGAAGTGGCTACCGCTGAGGTAATCACTGATTACAGAAAGGAGTTGAGCACTAAATCCAAATAATTTCAGTACAGGTAGGTCAGAGGCTTTACAAAAGTCTAAAAAATATGACGCCAACATTCCCAGATGCGTCTCTAGCTTTGCCTTTTCTGTGCTGTTAAGTCACTGTGAGCCATTTTAGTGAGTCTAGAAGGGCTAAGGTAGAGGTGTGCCTGTCACAGCCTGGTATTACCCGGGCCACGCTGTTTTGCATCTTTTGAAGTTTATCAATGCATCAACCCCCCCCCCCCCCCCCCCCCACCACCACCCCATCTCAGACTGTACTGCAGTGCTGAATATGTTCAACGAATAGTGTTTTGTACATCAGGTCAAGTGCCTGTCTGTTGAAGTAGAGTTTTAAGTGGTTTAATGCCAATGACTTGAGCAATTTTCTCTTCATCGCCAAGAATGTTATGCGCTCTCGCGAAAGTTTTTTAGTGGCTGGTTTGTACATGAGATAACTGAATACGTTTTGAGTACGTTTTCTACATATACTCTAATTATATTATGCAGATATACCAATCTGTGTCTCCAACACGGAGACAAGCAAGACTTTCTTGCAGCACATTTATTTCATCACCAATCTTTACAATATCTGATATTTTCAAACAAGTAGAACACATGGCAGGTTATCTCATTACGGAAAAGTCATCATCACAATTTTGTCTGCTTGGGCCACAGCAAGTAAATGTTATAGCTGACATCAGCGAACTTACTAAATTTGGCTTGATTTCTGTTCTACAAGTAGTAGACCATCTGCTCTACAAGTAGTAGAGCAGATGGTCAACATTACCAAAAATGAGAATATATGTTGTTTTAGTCTAATGATTGTGCTTATAGAAGTGATACTATCGAGATAATCATGACTATCGCAGAAGTGAAACTAGTTGGATAGTTGTAATGGTGGCACGATGATGGAAGTATGGATGCCATAAGTGTAACTGCCGAATCTAAAACTGTGTCCTACCAGTCTAACAAACTAGCGTCACACAAGTGCACATCTTGAATATAGGAGTAATTAGTGTGAAGATAAAATACCTATGATTAATGTTGTTAAGATGTCAGGTACAAGGTGTTTGCATTGGTTAAGTGTTTCTGGAGATCTTGTAATGCACCAGTGTAAGTCAGTACCTATGTTTTAATTTAAGAATACTGGGATATTCTTGGGGTTATTTGCAATGATGTATAATGATCCCTTTGTTTTAATACGTTCCTAACGTTATTCTTTATATTGTAGTACACGAATATTTGGATACGTTGAAATATAATACATAATGATAGGATGTAATAATAATATCAATCTTCATGTTGAAGACATTCAATTGAGATTAGCCATAATAATTTAGCGTAACTGCAGAACCGGGAAAGATGCCTTCCCAGTCCTCAAGAGTGAACCCTAGGCTATATCGCACAAAACAACTAGAGTTCCACTGCCTCGTACTTTCGCTAACCTTTACAACTGACGTAGCATTACGGGTCCCACCAATTATTCAAATTGTTTACATTATTATGTAAATTTTGATATCAATCGTTATATTTCTACGTTTCTCAGTTACATGTGTCACATGTTCGAACATCATTTCATAAAGCTAGGATTTATTTATTAATTATAACTGAAATTTCCTTATCAATTATTATCTAGGATTTATTTATTAATTATAACTGAAATTTCCTTATCAATTACGCAAATTTGGCTCTGTAATTGCATAGTTATCATTTAGTTGTTTAAACCATCACCAAGCCTTTATACACCCAAAAATCATAACGATGTCCTATAAAACAGTACGAATTTCTAAGCACGCTTTATTCACTGACGATATCTAATTCAAAAGTCGTCAATTGTAATTTTCTAATTGCTTTTTTTGTAATTAGTCTACCATGAATTTTATTATGATATACTGTGTAATTAAAAATGTCACTAATGTATCTTATAAATTTTTGTAAATCTTGTACATTTTAGATTTCCCCAGTATTTTTCTTACGAACACAATCAAATTTGTGACATTGTATTCCGACCAGGGCAAGGTGGTGTGGCAAAAGGTGATCAAATTTCAGCAATGAAATCTTTAAGTCCAGTTAATTACTTTGATTTGATAGGGTATTTCTATGCTATTTCGTTATTCATCCCTGGTGTGTGTGGGGTTATATTTTTATTCAATCCATACATAGTATGGGTAGCAAACGTTTTTTTTTTGTCACGTTTCTTCATCTTCTCTTTCTCCTGAAAAATCTTCAAATTGATTAAACCTTTTCATTTTTCCGACCAAATGAGCTGAAATTTGACAAGGAGGTAGAGATAGCAAATGCACCCAGGCTTTTTAAAACTTTTTATAGACGCCTTAAAATTGCTTTTTTTGGTGTCAGTTTTAGACCACAAAAATATATTTTGGGCCCCTGTGCCCTGATATTAGAAGCTAATGACCAGCAATTTGGCAGAGGTGCATAGGACAGATATGCCCAGTGGACGCCATCAACTCTTTTTGAATACATGGCGTCAAAAATAAGTTTTTTTTTAATTTTGGGCCTTTATTGACAACAAATATATACTGTTGGCTCCTATGCCCTTATCATCATCATCATCATCGTTCGGCTCCAGATGTATCTCTGGTATGCAATGGTGGAATGTAGGTCACACTGGCTCCCTGGAGGAATTTGTCCTTTGAAACTAGTGGTAAGACAGGGAAACTCTGCACAATGGATCACGTTGTTTTGGTTGTTATGTTATGTTATGTTATGAAGGATACATTTTCTTTTCTAGAGCTTGTTCAAGCCATACGCCACAGGCAGACAGGAAATACTTCTGTAGTGCTCAGGTGTAGGTTTAGGTCACTGGCAGACCATTGTGCTGTACCGGGGATAGTACATTTCTGCTGGCTGTAGGTTTATGTCACAGGTGGGCTTCTATACTGTGCCAGGGATAGTGCGATATATATGGCAAGAAATTGGACATAGCAAAACACGGCATAATCCAAAATCTAACTGAAAACCTAACATTCCATAATATTGCACCCAAGGGAATTCAATTGGGTTTTAACCCCTCTTCCACATGTCATGTCAACATTACAAGGGGTTTTTTTTCACTGCAGCCTAATACCTAACAGCATAGCTCACTGTTAAAATATTGTAACGTCACTTGGATTATTTTACAAACAATCTTCTAAAGTTCAGCAAAGTACTGCAACACACTGGCCGCTGGTCTCGGAAAACATGACAAGCAATTAAGAACAGCAGGCTCCCACCATATCTCACTGTTAAGTTTACTGTTATGAATATAACGGAGAATATAACCATAGCGTCAGCTAATTGGGACATGTCAAAAACAATCTTCCAGGCCTGGAAGATTGTTTTTTGACATGTCCCAATTAGCTGACATAACTGTTATATTCTCTGTTACACTTTTTAATTTATTTACCAACGACTTAGTTAAGGACTTAGACACCCCAGAATGTTCCCCACCAGCTCTTCACAACTTACTTGTATCTTGCCTACTTTATGCAGACGACGTTGTCATTTTCTCTGAGACAGACAAAGGGTTACAATTAGCATTAGACAGACTAAGTACTTTTTGTTCTAGGTGGCAACTAGACGTAAATTTAAAGAAAACAAAGGTTTATAATATGGTTTTTAATTAAACAGGACGCAAATTCAAAAACGAGAATTTCCTGTTCGGTTCAAAGCAAATAGAAACCACCACATCTTATTGTTACCTAGGTCTGCTCTTGTCCGCTTCGGGCAACTTTTCTTTAGCCAAAAAAGAACTTACTCTCAAAGCACGCAAAGCTGTCTTCAGTATAAAATCCCTCATCCGCTCTCCGATCTCTATAAAGAATTTATTAAAAATTTTTGATACATGTATCAAGCCTATCATGCTATATGGTAGCGAAATTTGGGGTAAAGACCACTTGCAGGATAATTCTCCAGTTGAAGTGCTTCACAACCGTTTTTGCAAAAGTATTCTAGGAGTTCATAGAAACGCCAGCAACTTGGCATGTAAAGCTGAACTCGGAAGATTTCCATTAGATGTTGATGTTTCAGTTAGGATAGTTAGATATTGGTTGCGGCTAAGACAACTTGAGATATGTACACATCCTTTACAAGTAGACGCTCTATTGTCCCAACAAAATGATATGATGAATAGTAACAAGAAAAACTGGTTGTACCATGTAAAAGAAATTTTAGATAGTAGCGGTAATTCATTCATGTGGCACAGTAACAATGTAAATGTTGATAGCAAGTATGTTTGTGTATCGCTAAGGAAAAGGCTAACAGACATGTATATTCAGAGATCTCTTCACCAATTATCTGTTAATGCTGGTAAGTTAAGATTGTATAAGAAACTTAAATCTGAGTACAGTATGGAGAGCTACCTATACCATTCAGATTTTGAGCTAAGATCCGCTTTATGTAAAATGAGGATAAGTGCTCATTCATTAGAAATAGAGAGGGGCAGGTACAAAAAACTGTCCGTTGACGAGAGAACATGTAAATACTGTTCAGAGAAAGCAGTGGAAGATGAAATGCATTTCATTTGTCAATGTTCACATTACAGTTCCGAAAGAATGAAACTTTTCCTTGAAATCTACAAAAATTTCCCAAGCTTTTATAATCTTACCGACGAACAAAAATCCATCTTCTTGCTTAAGTCGTCCAACCCCTTTATATATGAAAATGTTGGACAATTCATCTTCCACTGCTTACGGAAAAGAAGTCAAACCCATCAATTAGCTTAAGTAGAAATTGATTTAGTTTAGACGTTATTCTCTTTTTATTTATCTATGATTATCATTTCCCTTCTTTGTTAAGTATGTTTATGTATACCACTACTACCTTACCCTGTATGCAATTAGCCCTCGGGCATGAATTTGCAATAAAGATCAATTATTCTCTGTTAGATTCCTAACAACAAACGTAACAGTGAGATGTGGTGGTAGCCTGCTGTTCTTAATTGGTGGGAGGGTTCCTGGCACGTGTCGTGGTTAATGACCCGTTTGTTAGATGTTAGACGGCCCACAAAAATACTTTCCATGATTTCCAGTGTGGCCTGGAAGATAGTTTTTGACATGTCCCAATTAGCTGACATAACTGTTATATTCTCTGTTAGATTCCTAACAACAAACGTAACAGCGAGATGTGGTGGTAGCCTGCTGTTCTTAACTGGTGGGAGGGTTCCAGGCACGTGTCGTGACGTTTGTCATGATTTCCTGCGCGACCTAGGAGAAGAATCCAATTAGGTGATGTTACGGTCACGATCATTTGTGTTGTTCAATTCCCAAGGGAAACTATGGTGCACCGTGTGGTCAATTACTATATTTGAGTTTCACTTGAGATATTGTCGGGATTTACCTTAATTGATTTTATCCCCGAGAGAGATATAAAAGGACACATGTCGGTAATTTTCCTAAATGGCTGCCTGATCCATCTAAATTGTTTTTCTAGAGGTTATTCTCCCTGAACTATGTGTCTTCCCTGATCCATGTCAATCCCTTTTTTAGCCTGTTAGGTTTTCTGTTAGGTTCCTAAATGCCTCATGCTCTGCTAGGTCCAATACCTTGCCACTACTGTAGTGCGACAGGGAAGTTCCAGTCTATTTCTGATTTGAGCTGTATTGCTGTACCCTCAATCGTCGTCATGGCAATAATACATTTTTATTGCCAGTCTTGTTTTCCATTTCAAGACTAATAATGTATAGTTTGGTTACTATGCCTTTCTATTAAATCCAAATGACCTGAAATTTGGTACGAGGGTGCGTACCATATGTGCCCATAAGACTCAATGCACAGTTATGTTTAAAATTGTTAAATTTAGAACTTTTTTTTACTAAAAATGTATATTTCGGGTTACTATGTCATGAAAAAGGCTATTGATTTGGAATTTGGTAATGTGGTAGCTTTAGCACTAGAAATGGAAAATGGTCACATAGACCGGTCCATTTTGCATAGATAGGGATGTTCTGGAAGTGTCTAGTCTTGTGTGGGCGGTCTATTTAAAAAAAAACAATTTTGGAGTGGGATAATGTTTTGGGATACGTCAATTTATGCAAAGATATGATATGAAACAGTACATATTTTTGCATTTGGGATGAAGATGGATTGAAATATGCTGTATTTGCTCATGAGCAAATACCAGCCTTTCTAGTATGGTGGTGGAAGTGGTGGTAGCGGAGGAATACCGGGGATTTCATAAGGTACAGGGTAGGTGAAAGGGATGTGATTCGGTCGAATCAACCACCAAAGAAAACGGCAGACGAGAGGGTCAAGTCCTCCCCCAAAAATCCAATCGATTAGAATGAACTCTCCAATGTACCTAAATTCATCTAGGATTTGTTGTAAAGATTCCTCATAGAAGTAAGGCAGCGAACTATAGAAACCAGTAACCATGGTATTAAGGCTGTATTTTCGACTGCGCACGAATTCTCCAAATGGTTTAAGTGTTTCCTGAAAAAGGTTTCTAACGTATTCCTCAACAGCTCCATACAACCGGTCAGCCTTATCGACAAGATTACAGATAAGATCTGTGATGATTTGTAAGATATCATCAACAATGCTATTGAGATCTGGAATTAAGTTCGTAGCGGCAGATGTGATGTCGGCGATGGCACTTCGTGCTTCACTGATGGCATTTTCGGTTGGTTCGAGCACCGTTGGGTGTGTGTTTGACGGCGAAATGGCGTCCTCCAGCCTAGTGATGAGCTCGTCGACGCGGCTGTTGACATTGTTCAGGATGCTTATAACCTGGAAGATATGTGGAGTCAATGTAAATGTGTTTATTTGTTTATTTATTTGAACAACAAAATACATAAAACGATATCGGAAAGAATGCATAAAACAGGTGCAGGAATAAAGAAAAACCATAAGCAGCGTGTACTATGCCGTCCTTTTCTACACTAAAAATGTATGGTAGTTGATGAATAACAAAGAAGAGAAACACATTGGATGTGATAATGATACAAAAGGATAACCAAATAAGAATAATAATATAAATTGAGATAAGATAATGAAGGACTATATGAAACTACCATAAGGGGCTAGGGTGGTTAAACTTTTCAGGGCAATGCCATGATCGTCAGTATACCTTATAGTGTAGCATTGCGTAGGAATTGATACTGCGGTTTTTGCTTTTGAGTACAGCCTTATCTTGTAAACGGACCTGTAAACAAATTGAATAACTGAATTGTTATTGATTTTTCGTCTCCTTGACTGCTAACTTTACTCATAATATTTACATTATGAGTTGACTAGTTAGATTGTCATAAAGTTGACTCACGTGGTCCTTGGCGTAATCCCACAAGTCACTTATGCTGTCCCAGAAGGCTTTGTGGTACATCTCCAGCTCGGCAATACAGCCGGATGATGTCAAGGCGTCGCAGACTTGCTGCAGCTCCCTCGGCTCGAAACTGCATTGTCTAAAGAGATGAAGTATTTGATTGATGACTTATCAATCAAACGTAGCAGTGAGGCAAAACGACACGGCAAATACGGCTTATATCTTGTAAATAATTGATCACAATGCGTCCAAATCATAATTTCAAATCACCAATTATTCTAAATGCCATACAATGTTATAAATCATAGCACAGGTACAGCTGTGACGATAGACATGTAAAGTGCAGCCATTAGAACAATCACGAATACAGACAAAATAGTTTAAGGTTAACCAGTGTTTGTTGGGAGAAAGTCGAATAACAAAAACATTTATGTAACCTACCCTTCGTTTGGTCCAGAATCGTCTTGCCAGGGATAAGGACCTAGAAAAAACATATTTCTCTTGAAACATAACCTTCTAATCACCTCTCTAAGATATTAGAATCCATTAACGTCGAGTCCAAGTAACAGGAACTTATGATACAAAGCTCAGTTAAGACTCAGTAAAGATGCAGTAAATTGTGACCCACGAAAGATCAATACTTGAGAAAATGAGAAGTTCATCAAAGTTTTCTCTCTCGACTTAACAGTTTACATTTATTCCTTGCATCATAGATTTTTAAAGTATCTCAATAGAACAAGTAGCTTTCTAATTTGAAGTCAACAGAAGTTGGGATTAACTCAAAAGTTCCATATTTTGTCAATGATACAAGATATTTGTTCTCCAATGTTTAGAGACACATACGTTTGTCCGTGATAGCTGCCACCAGCGCATAGCATGAACCTGAAATTATGTAAAAGGGCAAATTACTTTGAAATATTGTGCAGGTGATATCTAAAGGGAAAATTACTTTGAACAAAAGTATAGGTGATACATGTGTATGTAAAAGAACAATTACTTTGAACAAATGCACAGGTGATATGTAAAGGGATAAGTTATTTTGAACCTACATGAACTATATCCATGAGCGGTAATGACAAAGCAATCTTACCACTGTGTTCGACACTAATGGTGGATATCAGCCAGCTCGGGTCCTCCTGGGTTGTGTCCACGACACGAAGGCTGCTGCCGCTGATCGTCTCCAGTCCGTTCATGTCGATCAGCCTGCTGCGCCCTATTGCGCCTGCGTAAAGCTCCATCCCAGCGTCCCTGGCGTTTTCGACAGAGCCTGCCACGTCATCCGTATTCTAATAAGAGCGGCAAAGGAATCAAATAGCAACATTATGCATCTTACCCGATCATATGTACTCGAGACCAAACGTTTCCAAATTCATTGAACATTGGCCTTAGAAATCTTGTTTCTTATCTCCATTCCAACATATGTATGTATGTATATAGGTATATATATGTATATCTATCTATATATATGTGTATATGTACGTACGTATATCTATACTTGTTGAAGGAAAATCACCACTGTCTTGTTAACTGATATGTATACCAATAAAAATGTAAGAGGGGCAATCGTTGTTATTGCTAAACTTTTCATGAAGAAAATTGCCATTTCGATATCTGATATTGCTCAGCTTAATCATTAACAGCGCTGTACCAAATTAGGAAGAGAGCGTCATATCAATAACACCATGTTGTACCCAAGAGGTGTTGTCGGAAAAACAGAAAACTCAAGATACAAAGGAATTATAGCCTACGACGATGAATTAAATATTCAGGCTATAATGTACGCCAGATAAGTTACTAAAGCTACTGAATATGATTTTGGAAACGGTCAGATGGCATGGCATCCACTATTTTTTTGTCTTCAACTCCATTCCATATAATTTTATACTTAGGATATAAAACCTGCTTTGAAACAGATACCCCTTTAGTGTCACTGATAGTGTCGAAAGATAGCGGATGCTGTCTGAAACGTTTCGAAAATCATATCAATGCACTTGCTTGAGCAACTACTGCTTTGCTCAATTCTATCATTTGTGAACAATCGTCATTAATTTTGTGTGGTGATAGAATTTGAGTTTGATAAATTACAACGTAAAGATGGGATACCTAAATGTTCTGTAGACTATTTTCATTTATTCAAATTGCGACGGTGCATTACATAGACCTATAGGCAGCACAGCTGCATAGGTCTACAAATAACATAACATGACGGTACAAGACAAGTAAATGCAAATAAGAAGGCTATTTAGTAGACTTGACAATCTAGTAAGCGTACTTACCAGCCCATCGTGGATCTGTCCGTCCGTCAGTATCACCACTATCCTGGGTACATCTTCTCGCCAACGCGTCTGGAAACAGCAAGGGAGAGTATGGAAGTCAATGTATTATATCATCATCAACATATTATTAGTACATAGCAATTTAGGGGAGTTTCATTCAAAGTGGTTATCTTAACTTAAATCAAAGGCTACAACTATGCATAACAAGAGGTTTCCCACAACTACAGCATTTTTAAAAACTTTTTTGCCAATTTTTCTGCATCTGCCTTCAATGATAAATTATTATTCGCGTTACAAAGTGATAAAGCTCAAATGAAGGTAGACGAAGAAAAAACATTCAGTTTTGGCAGATAAGAGAGGCTGTGACAAAAGAACGCAAAATACTTCAAGATCCAGAAAACACGTAGCATGATGAAGTTACGGTCATTCAGGTGCCAAGTGACTTACACCTAATGGCTTAGTAATGCTATTTTTACAGCTATGTTGTTATTTATTGTTATTGTGTTGTATTGTTTTTATGTATGCGCATGTGCCCATGATTGCCTGAAAAACAGGTCTACGCTGACCTGAGATATATTCCTGATAAAAGAAATAACGTGAAAGTAAATTGAAAGTTACCTACCATTTTGTTCTACCACTCTCTTCATTATTATCCTGGAATGCTGTGCTTACCGACATAGAGGGTTTACTCACCGTGCACTGCATGTACTTGATGCAGTGGCCGACACGCGTCGGTGCGGCGTCGAAGTTGACGCTTTCCACAGCATCTTGGAGACCGGGAATGTCGTCAAACGTGCCCAAGGGAATGTTTGTCTTGGCTTCACACTTACAATGGATCATCCCTACCTGTGGCAACGAAACAGGATGCAATACGGCTGTGTGAGTCACGCTCCGCCCCAGAAAACAACAACAGTAGCAGCAACATTATCTAGAAAGAAGTATATCAGTCTAAAACCCAAATTCCGAATAAAAACTTCATCTTTCGTTGAGCTCGAATTGTCATACTTGAGGCGAAGTGTGATGTCTTTTAGGTAGCTGATTGTGCAATGTGACCTCGCCATGGCCCAATTTAATGTCCAAGCAAACTGGGTTACTCCTACTATTGTCGAAACCATCTATATCGATCTAAATCTATCTATATCTATGTAAATTGATCTAACTCTATCTATATATATAGTATCTATCTATATCTGTCTCTATCTACCTAAATCTATCTATCTTTTGATGTACATCAATCTAGTTTAATCTAATCCAATCACTTAACTATCAAGCGTATATCATGTTTTGCTGCGAATTTAACAAATCAGCTACTGGAACAAACCCCTGTGGTGATGCAACGAAATTGACTTACGTTGCTGCAGTTGAAAATGTTTATGGCATTCATGATATACTGTTTGGCACGTTCGAATCCCTCTTCACCGACGCTGGAGGATCCGTCAACCAAGAACATCAAATCCACGTCGCTGGAACAGTTAGCCATGCGGCCGCCTACACGTGCAGTTAGTAGAGCTTTGAAATATCTTTCAATGTAGCACGTAGGTTTCATTTTAACCTCATTGACTGTAGTTATCGCTACCGTTCAAATTTTGTCATTTTATTTTCATTAAAAGGCCTAGATTATTGACAACATTTCTTCACTTCAATCATAATTGCATAATCAGTCGATAACACTATTACTCATACTGAAACTTCACATTCAAAATGATGAGCACCAAACTCAATATTTACCTTCACTTTTAAACATCTTCGCCATTCGGGGCCGAATTTCGGTCTAACGTTGTCTTTCCAGTAGGTAACTTGCGAGCATATCTCATTTGGGCCACAAGGATATACTTCACATACTTATTTATAAAGCCATTGATCTTGTATTGATAGTCAGTGCGTTAATTGCCATCTAAGTGGCATAAGTTTATGTTAAATCTCAGCCCACGTGCCAGGGATTTTGTTTTGAAAAAGAAAACAAATGTATGAAAACAATAAGCCAGAAATAACTGGCAGGAAAACAGGAAAAACTTCAGACTTAATCACACATGTACATCATTTGTATGCCCGTTTTTTTGTTGTTGGAATGAATCCAGTATATACTATGTATTCACTTACCAGCAGTTCCGGGTCTCATCGCGACCGACACCAGCCAAGCGGACAACAACACTTTCCACCACATGCCCCCGTTTGCGTGGTCTGTGAGAGAGCGTAAGAAATGACTGTACAGATACAGATACTGAGTGTACCTTATATGCTGTACGCTTGTATATTATTTCCACATTACATTCCTATCCGGATAAAATAAATCCCTAGCAGTTGGCCTATATTGCTATTGTCTCTAACAGACTGACTACTGTTATTATACTTATAGGGAGAATAATTTGCCACCAGAGAAGTTTGTCAGGCACGCGGCCAGAAGAAAAATATAAACCTAAGCGTTGACTGAAACCCCTGATCAATATCCCAGTTGAATTCTGAATTCTAAGATCCCTGCACCCTCGTCAGAAGGTCTGATGGAGGCTACTATATTGCCCCGAAGAGCTAGATTTGTCAGGTGACCATCCCATCGGGAGCTCACCAGGCTCCCTTCGGTACGAAAATTGTTGCCCATCCGCCTATGTATGCCTACAGTCAAAGACTGGTAACGAATTTTATGACAGGCCAGTGGATGCTTATTAGGCTATAGCTACGGGCAGGTGAGTTCAAGAAATACTGGCTACCGGAACCCCAGTTTAAATACGTACGTCCTGTTGTAATCTACATGTATCTAGTTTCTGCTCGCTTACCGGGCGGACGCTCGCAAAACGACACTCAATTCAAAAGTACTCCGTCAGAAAATACTGTTGTGTAAGTTCGTATGAGCTTATGAGGGAAAACAACAACAGGTAACAGTTATAAAAAATACGGTAGTTATAGAAATGTTTGTAACATGAATTACAAGGGCGTGAGACAACACGTACCGTCAGATGCACCCTGAATAGGCCAAGAAGTAGAGCACGGTAGAGTTGAGATCCCAGCTCACCGCTGCCTCTCCCAAGAACGGCCCGGTTTGGAATGAGTGAACACAACGAAATACGCTGGAAAGTAGAGCAAAGATCGCTACGTGGCAAAATTCAGGAATTCTCCTATTGGTCCATGTTATAATGACGCAGGTATAAATTATTATGATTAGATTGCGTCAGTTCCAGCGACGTGGCGAGCTCATAGTAACAGCAATACGACTGCTCTAACACATGAATCCATGGTGTTGTCAGTAAATAACTTCCTACGCAAGAACCAATATCATTATGTTGTGTCAATACGGTACAAAAAGACTTTGAACATCGATTGATACCACCACTACTGACGTGCATATCAAGGGCACATCAAAGAATAATATTCATGATAGAAGCCGCAGTTTGTAGCTCTAAAAGCAAACGACGTCGAGATTCGATCTTGCATCCTTGTTGGTTTGTTTTTCCTTAGGTCTTTGTAAATATCGCAGGCAGGACGCTTCCCTCAAAAATAGAAACAGTATCAACACCAAGAGTGTCGGATGATGCAATGCAAGGTGACGCTTTCTAGTATACAGACATTAAGCGTTGACATGACGGTAACATAGAGGGACATTGGTCTCTTTGATAGGTGCGTGAAGTTCGTGGTTCTCCCGTCGTTCTATGTATCTTGTCATTACCTGCATGCTACAGCAATAGCAGATGTCTTTGATTTTTGTCCGATGTCCGATGAAAGAGTTTCCTGGCTGTATTATTCAAAACGTTCACGGGGGGAGTGGACAAAAGTGACCAATTGGAACAGGTTGACAGACTCTACATTTTCACAAAGATGCGTCGATGAGCAATTATATATTCACCTTGTTGTTTACATGCTTGAGGAATCTCCTCGAACACGGGACACTCCATTTTAGGTCCCTTCCGGGAAAGACAAATCCAACCAGGATCGATACCCGTACCGGAATCAAATAGGTTTAAAGGTCGTCATATGTTACAGATCTTGTATATACAGTACATGTACTGTCTATGACATAGGACTGATAATGAGAATGGTTTATTCTGTAAAACGTCGCAGCCATCTAGGCTGAATTGTGTAATACATTACAAGTATTGTGTAATACATTACAAGTACAGTGTGCAGGAAACGGCTGACGTGTAACACTGACACGGAACATTTGGAGGGATAGGACTTCATTTTCCACGTTTCACTCCAATTTTCAAGACTGTCCTAGTCAGACTGAAATCTAATGCAATCAAAAATCGAATCGATTCTTTTAAATCATTTTGCATCATCAGCAAACAACCTGCCCATCCTGCCAGTCTGTACGTGGTCAGGGAAACCGTTAATAAACAACAGAAATAGACATGAACCTAGGACATGAACATACAATACCTATAGGTAGTTGGACTGGTGACCCTCTACAGCTGTTCTTTGATGGTGATCGTTGAGGTAATGACTGATTACAGAAAGGAGTTGGCCACTAAATCCAAATAATACCAGTTTGTGTACATGTAGGTAATGAGAAACAGTGTCAAATGCTTTACAAAAGTGATTTAATAAATATGACATGAACTTCCCCAGATGCGTCTAACACCTGACCTATTTCGTCATATACTTCTGAAAGTTGAGTTTTGATGGACGTTCCCCTAACAAATTGAATGGGCTACAGAGAATTAGAGACAAACGGAAACACAGAATTATAGATACACCGTTCAAATGCTCTGCTTGTTATACTTAGTAATGTGTACAATAATGTGTTCGGAATAAAGTTATATACGAAAGCAGCTGAAAACAATAATGACAGGTGGAGACAAAGATTAGGGCCTGCATACTTCGGGTGCTCGTTACTAATCTGAGCCACGGGCTTTTCCATTAGGCAGGTTTCTAATTACCTCAGATAATTCCAGAGCAGAGTTCTGCATACCAGAGTCAAATTACAAAGGACAAGGGTATTGTTACAGTGGTATTTCTTTCAAACCTTTAGACTTTATGAGACTTTATTTGAAAAGCCATTAATCTTCATGGACTTCATGACATAAAAACAATGACATACATACAAAACATCAAATATTTACATACACGTCAATTTAAAAACGTTCATGCCATTAATACACACACAATGCACAAAACCTTGAATCATATACCCATGTATTGTTAGAGCTAGCCATTGAAATACAGGTCACGTTGCTTGGTACCCTCTCTTGGATCAGTTGACAGGATGCATCCGCAGGAAAAATGATAGTTTCGTCTTGTATACCCGTTGTAAACTTTAATCTGAAAAGAAATAGAATAAAAGGATGATAAAATCCGCAATCAACAACCTTTAAATAAGTTTGAAAACAAAGATGAGTGGACGAATCACTTAGTAATTCATGTGGAAACTTACCCAGGCGATTCCAAGCATGTCGGATCCTGAAATTTTAAGTCGAAGCCAGGTGGGAGCACCGAAATCGGGAGCGTAAAATCTTCGACTGAACTCAGCCCTTCGGTGTATAGCATGTGAGAAAGTACAATAAGTCAGTTTAAACAGTTACGGTACAAAGATGGCGGTCCTTAACTTGTAAACAGTTCTTGTATAGACTATCTTCATACTGATATCTAGACATATTTTTGGTTTATGTCTTTGGGGCTTAAACTGGGCATGAACAGCTTAAAAAACATGAACTGCCTTACTTTTCCCTTATCATGGTCATGGGTTCATGATGAGAACGGCACGTTCGTCAAAGCAGGTGTGGTTAAGTTAGTCATATGAAGAAACTCATTTGCAAAATACCGTTCTCGATTGTGAAGTTACATCTGGGATTTACGTTTAGTAAGTCTTAATTAGAGTATACCTATATTTGTAGATAGTTATATATACCTACCCGGTTGACATGAGTCCCTCTACTGTTGTTATAGCGCAGACACCACTGCAAACACTAGAATATATTTCCACGGTCAATACATCAGAACTCGCATGGTAAAGCCCGGAACTCGTCTTGATCCTCAGGGTGTGAAATATCCCTGTTTGACAAAGAGAACTTTATTGCACGACATTTGTACAATGTATAGCAACGACTATTACACAAAGTACAAAATATGTGTATAGAATAAGACTTAACATCCTAATTAGCATAATAAGTAGGGATAACACAAGTCTTTGATATACTGTCACAGTCGAGTTGAGCTTATCGTGAGTGTCAGTATTCTTTCTAATAGCAAAGCAGTCTTTGATATATTTACCTAAGTATCTTTGCATTATGACAAAACTTTAGGTTATCACGTACATATTTGTCGATAGCCACAATAGTAGCGACATGACCCAATTGAAGATTGCTCATATCCTAGTCTTGTTCATTAGGCCACACAAATCTTATTTGTAGCTTCTCGGATTCGTCTGCACATTTTCTTTCATTAAAAAAGGTTTTGCTATGACAAACCTGTACATATTGCCATTCAGAGCCCCCCTCTTAAAGTTTCAGTCTAAAGATAATGTCCTTTATTCGCAACAGTAGTAACAAAGGAAGGGATTCATTGCATAAAATGTGTCATTAAAAGCTGAAAACCTAGATAATCATGTTGTTTTTTGTTATTTAAGCCGTATATCTTCACTCCAGTGACTCTGGAGTGAAGATATACGGCTTAAAGTCCAGACCTTTTGAGAAAAAAAATTGATTTTGTTTTCGACCTGTCCAATTATTTCCTGAAAGAATCTGAGAAGCAACAAATAAATTTGGTGTGGCCTTAGATGCGTTAAGTTTGAATTTCACATCAAACTTCTTGTGTACTACAGGTGAACCAATGCTTACTGCGACATGAGGCCCTCCTCCCAGACCAAGTACCATCAGCTTGACAGGTAATACTGCTGCTGCCTGTATACATCTCGTAACCATAGTTACAAGTGAAACTACAGTTCTCCGGATAACGGAAGGAGGAGCCGCTGTCACACGTCATACCACCGTTGGAGGGACGGGACAGGCTAGGGCACTGCACACCTGCAGTAAGAAACAACG
Organism: Branchiostoma floridae x Branchiostoma belcheri; assembly: GCA_019207045.1. Lineage (NCBI taxonomy): Eukaryota > Metazoa > Chordata > Leptocardii > Amphioxiformes > Branchiostomatidae > Branchiostoma > Branchiostoma floridae x Branchiostoma belcheri. The sequence goes on from CM033030.1 coordinate 3,608,148, forward strand.
TTAAAGTTCCAGTAGTGTTGTGTCACATCTAATATGGTTGTGGCTGTTAAAATTACCTATTATAACTACCTTTCAAGATGGACGTTGATGATGATGATGATGACTATTTGGAAAATCGTGATGATTTGGATCATCTAGAAGGTTAACAGCGTCAAGCTACTGCGGCAATATCCAGTCACATTACATTGAATTTCAATTTTATAATGAACACCGGTGTTTTTTTTATTTATTTATTAAGACTAAACCATGGCATCATTGTCATCTGCAGACGACGTTGGGTCATTTTGTCAGTTCACTTACCGATGCATTCAGCGTCGATACCAGACCAGGTTGCGTCAGCCTGACAGTGCCTCATACTGCTGGTTCTGGAAGTCAGCTCGTAGCCTCGGTCGCAGGCGAAGCTACAGATCTCGGGATAGCGGAAATGGGAGCCGCTATTGCAAGTCATTGTGCCGTGCATGGGAGTCGACAGGTTCGGACATTTAGTAGCTGAAATGCAATTCACAATGAGTATTGCTTGAGAATAATTAGCCTTGTAACATAACATAATCTGAGTGCATCATAACTACACAAAAGGTGCACAATTCTATTGCAAAATCCCCGATCAGTTGAGAGTTGAGGCTCTGAAAAGTGATGTTTAAAAAATATCAACAGCTGTGAGTTGTAAAGACGAGTTATTAATACATGTTAATAAAACAAGTTCCTTAACTTTTGATTGATATATGATAATAACATAATTATATGTATATACTCCACCAGGACAATCTGTTTTTAACTAACTTTGTAAGACAAGTCAAACAGTTTTGCTACGATCAGACTTTTAATAGTTTTAATGCTATTTCAATTTGACTTTTAGCCATTGTACTCGACCATTGTACTCGCATCTGCATTTTAGACATTGTAATTCGTATATTTATTCATTATAATATTCATGCTATACGTCTTATGTGTATTGTTTATGTTACAATGTTTTTGTGAATAGCAATTATGTAACGTTGAACAATGTAAACAAGCCTGATAATTCGGCTTTCGAGCCGCAAGTTGGCTGTGATACAAATAAACCATTCTCTCTCTCTCCCATATTTTTTCAATTGTAATCGTAGGTACACTACTCAAAGCCGAGCACTAAGACAAAGTAAGATGTCCAGATGTACCTAAACAAGGTGTGTTCTCTGCGCTGTTCATGTCGACAGGAATAGTCCAGTTCCCGTCCTGTCCACAGGAGTACTCGGCATAGATCAGCCTGTCGTAACCATGGTTACAGTGGAGCACGCAGACGACTTCGTACTCCGGCTGGGTGCTGGTAGCTGATTGGCAGGTGTCGGCTGCAGAGGATGTCGGGATAGAACACGAGAAGAAGCCGTTCTCCGGCTCAGCGACCTGTGGAGATGTGGCAGCGAGAGACATGAATGTATAGCATGCACGTTAAAGAACCCCCACACGTGCGATGGTGCGGTGTGCGTTGGTGCAAATCCTTCTGTCGGAAGTTGGTGATTCACTTCAAATCACCCGGATGGAGGCCTGGCGACCTCTGTCTCGTATCAGCCACATGGTGATCTACATCATTCACCCGGACGGGTGTGTCACCCCGTAAGGGGCGGTATAACCCGTCGTTGTGCGAACATGTGCGAACATGTATATAGGGCTCCCTTGGAAATCAGTTACTACGTTAACTGAAGGGACTACCCTAAAAAGATCAATAAATAAAAAGATCAATAAAAAAAATTTAAAACGCGTCGTATTTTTTTCATTACAGAGATGCAGCAAATCATTTATCCTTCTGTTCATCTGCGGATTCAAGTCTTCCTACACAATCTAAAACATACTTTCCTTTAAATGGCAAATGCCACTCGAAAGCTAGTCAGGTTTCAGTTTGAAGTCGTGGGCACCAGTCTAATTTCCTTACTCCGTTAGAAACAACTTCGAATCTTATAAGCTTTTTGGAATGGGAAGGCAGACTGCTACTAACCGGAAAATTCGGACAGGCGGTCCGTTCACAGTGTCTCCCGTCCCCGACCGTCCCGACCCGGCAGCGGCAGCTGAAGGCCTGGTGACCCGTCAGGCTGCAGACCCCGTGCTCAGGGTGGCAGTCGTGCAGCCCGAGCTGGCAGTAGTCAGACGGAACACAACTGCAGAACAGGGCGTGTTCATTGTACACTTAACTGTATCAATTAGATTACTCTGACTAGTTGAAGACCTTAATTCCGACTGATTTGTCAGAATTCAAAATAGCAAAACAGAAATAGAGGATGCTGCACGAGTGCCGTTTTTTGCTGACCAACCGAATGGATTGGGCCCGAAGACGCAATGTCATTCCAATGTCGTACAAATGTATCAAGTGTTGTTATACAGACATTTTAAGTACCTTGAAGGAGACATATTAGGAATCAAAAAGTGGGAAGATTTACCTCGGCTTGTTGTTCCATTGTCCACTCGCCATGCACCTGAAGTTGTAGAGACTGTGGAGAAGATGGCCGCTCTCATTGGCGACTTTGTAGCCCGGCTCACACGTCAGGCGGCAGGAGTCCTGGTACCTGGTCCCGCTGCACGTCAGGCGGCCGTGGGCCGGGGTCTGGGGGTTAACACCCCCATGAAACTCCTTTTCCGCCGTACCCTAAAAATCTCGCCGTACCCGCTGAAAAATCTCGCCGTACCCGATAGGCTCTGCCGTACCCGCTAAAAAATATCGCCGTACTCTACAAATATCTCCGTACCCGTCCCTATCCGCCGTACAAAACAGCCGACACCGCTCGGCCACAGGGCATACTCACACGAAAGTCACATCTAAATACCCTGTACGGCAACGACACACGGTCTCATATAGCCTATGCTCTGGGAAACATTCCTGGCCACCTCTCTGCCCAGTGGCGTTGTACAAATCGCGCCCAATCCTGAGAACACTTCGGAAAACTGTGGTGAGAAGCGGTTTCGAGAAGCGGAAGTCAACCACGTAACCCGGAAGTGACAATCCTCCTGTGGCGGGAAACTTGTTTGGTACCCGTTTCAGCTCGCAGAGAGGTGTTGTAAAAAGGTTGGTGAAACGTCAAGTAAAGTTTGGCTATTATATAGTATTAATGCGTGAAATGTGCGGTTTTATATAACTAACAGCAGCATTATAGCAACAAATGATAACATCAAATGTCGGCCAGAATTGCGTTCTACTTAATAAAAATTACGTTACCGTTATGTGCAACCAAGGAGCTTTTTTATAAAAGCTCCTTGGTGCAACAACAGGAAAGTTTTCAATAGCAGTGGTTTAAATGATGATATATGTCTGGACATGTCTGTACACAGGGATCTCTAAATGGGTCTATGATTATAGATAGGGTGGTGTGGGGCAACCAATAAGATCTCTGAGTTTAGCCACTTCTGGGTGTTTAACATAGTGGAATTGTGTATTGTGACTTGATGAGATTGCAGCATAAACAATGTAACTCGTACACAATTACAGATATTCCATCGTGGGTTGAATCACACTACCACCACCAGAAATGAATATCGTCACAGGAAACACCCCAGCACCTGAAGTCACAGGTCAGGACACCCCAGCACCTGGAGTCACAGGTCAGGACACCCCAGCACCTGAAATCACAAGTCAGGACACCCCAGCACCTGAAGTCACAGGTCAGGACACCCCAGCACCTGGAGTCACAGGTCAGGACACCCCAGCACCTGGAGTCACAGGTCAGGACACCCCAGCACCTGAAATCACAGGTCAGGACACCCCAGCACCTGAAGTCACAGGTCAGGACACCCCAGCACCTGGAGTCACAGGTCAGGACACCCAAGCACCTGAAGTCACAGGTCAGGACACCCCAGCACCTGGAGTCACAGGTCAGGACACCCCAGCACCTGAAATCACAAGTCAGGACACCCCAGCACCTGAAGTCACAGGTCAGGACACCCCAGCACCTGGAGTCACAGGTCAGGACACCCCAGCACCTGAAGTCACAGGTCAGGACACCCCAGCACCTGGAGTCACAGGTCAGGACACCCCAGCACCTGAAATCACAAGTCAGGACACCCCAGCACCTGAAGTCACAGGTCAGGACACCCCAGCACCTGGAGTCACAGGTCAGGACACCCCAGCACCTGAAGTCACAGGTCAGGACACCCCAGCACCTGAAGTCACAGGTCAGGAAGTCGACACAAATGCCACATTTGCAGGTGAGCTTTATTGATTCATTTACTTCTATAATGTAGAACACATGTGTATTGAGACATTAAAAACACTAGTCTAAGAGAACAACCTGTACATGTCTGAATCCTTACTTGTATTTTGAATTGTGTATATTGTTGCATCTTTTGTACAATCAAGTCTACATGTATGTGTGCATACTCAAATAACCGTTAGCTTGCTTCTTTCCCCTTAGCATCAACGAATACCATCCTATGCGACAAATGCGGAAAAGATGTGGCAGAAGCAAAGTACACAAAACATTGCCTTCGGCACAGGGCTAAACATGTCTGCGAAACATGCAGAAAAGCTTTCAATGACAGGTTTGCTCTGAAAAAACACATAGAATTCCAGCATAACTGTGTATCCTGTCCTGAGTGTGGGAAGTCATTTAGATCCTACAGTGGTTTCCAAAAGCATAGTCACATGCATAAACCAACACAACACAACTGTAAATCCTGCAACCTCACATTTTCATCTAAGGCTCAATTATACAATCATCGGAGGAAGGCACACCACCCTCAAAAATCATGCAACACATGTGGAAAAGTCTTTTACAAGAAGTGTCATCTGACAGATCACATGAAGACACATGAGGGTGAGGAGTCAAAGGTGCACAAGTGTACTCAGTGCCATGCATCTTTCAAGCAGAAACAATCCTTAACAAGACACATGAGCACACATGAGGACCTGAGGACATGCGACTTGTGCAACAAAACCTATCATGGATGTAGGCAGCTGGCACGCCACCTTGCAACAGTACACAAGAACTCTACATAAATGACCATCATACTGTATTAAATTCAACTTTTCATCCTTGTTAATACTGTATGCACCATTTCCATCATCATCATTTGAGACCAGAATATGATAATGATCTTTAGAATTAGCATTCAAATCAATCGCCGATTTTATCAAAGATACCATCATTCCACATTGAAAAAAGCTTAACGTTGCAGTTGGCAAAATACCAAGTACAAAATAAAGAAAAGGTCAATTAAAAGGACAGTTGTAATGCACACTTTTGACGAATTGCAATCAATGCATTCATAATCTTTGAATATAAGTCCCAAATTAGCACTGAAAACATTGAATGATTTCACAATGCTACCATCATTCCACTTTGACATAAGCTTAACATTGCAGTTTGCAAAATAAGTACAAAAGTTAGTGTGCAGTTTACTTCAAGACGAATTGCAATCAATGCATTCATAATTAAGGATCTTTTAATAGAAGTCCAGAATTAGTACTGAAAGCATTGAATGATTTGACAATGCTACCATCATTCCACTTTGAAATAAGATTACACATGGCAAAATAGAAAAGGAAATTTGAATTCTGAAAATAGGATTAATTGTATTCTTAATGTGCTACAACAGTATAATGTAAATTTACAATATCATTACTGAAGGCCCATGCGATCATGCGGCAGGATTTTTGACAGATCAGTCCTGTGGTACTGCCTCACACCAGTCTGTCCCTTCATGGGGGCAGTAAGCTTTGTTGAAAAACTCCTTGGTGTTTTCTTCCGTTGCTTTGCCCTTGATGCCATATCAAAGGGATGGTCTTTGACAGTCACAGCCTGCAGTCTGCATGGTGCTTCCCACTGTTGCGGGTTGTCTGTTTCTGGTGCCAGTACGATGTCCGTACTCTGACTGGGGTACACAGGTCTACTCCCTGTCATCCTGAGGGGAAAGCCCCTGGCCCTGAAATCAGATGATTGCATTACTTAACTTGTTTCATTAGATCATGAAGCTCAGTAATATAGAAGAATAAAATGTGAATGTCTTGCAAAATTTGGAGCCATGTCTGCTTGCTGAGGTTTTTCACGAGACACTTCTATGTAAAAGGATGGCTTAAAAGTTAATATCTGTTGACTCTGGATTCAATTGGTATGATTTCATTTGTTGGTGATTTTTCCTTACCCAAGAAATGCATCTTGCATTTTGCAAAGAAATGGTGGTCAAATACAGATATGAGGAAAATTTCAACTGAAAATAAGTGTTATTGTGGTCATACCACAATGCTGGAATTAAACTATGCCAACTGAATGCTATTTTTTAAATGTTACATGACTCCTGCTTTTGTTTCATGGACATCAATGGCTGACAGCATATAAAGGATTTTGGCCTTACACGAAATGATTTTCTATTGTTTTGTCTGTACCCATAGTGCTCATGTTCTTTCTTTTTTTGTCATGTGTCAAGTAGGGTTAATAGTTCACTGGTGGTATCAACATTTTTGAAAACATGTTCTCACTAGAGTGAAAGCATTGTATACTTTTCCTCATACAGTTGTTTTGCTAAACTCCATGCTAGGCCCTTGGTGAAATTTTGATACTTTCATGCTTTTCTGTGAGCACTCCTTGCTTAACTGCTTTATGATTGTTTCAAGTGTCCTCACATTCTTAGTGTAATATTTGATGGCTAATATGAAGAACAACCCAGCAATGACAAAAAGGCAGGAAATCAGCCAACAAGAAAGCAATATTGAAATACTATCAGGGCTTCAATGTATAGCTGCTACTGTTCTGTTTGGTTGGTTGGTTCGAGTTGTCAATATGATGTAACAGAATTTGTTTCTTTCTGTGTAGTTTAGTTGCATCATTATTATTCTTACTTAGGCCACACCAAATTCATTTGTTGCTTCTCGGATTCCTAAGAAAAAAACAATGCAGGTTTTGCTATCACAAACGTGTTTACCATTCCGAGCCATATACACATAATTTCAGTCTAAAAACAATGCCTTTTAGTGAGAACATTAGGAACAAATCCAAGGAAGGGTTCATTGTATAAAACGTGCCATTAAACTCCTCAGTCTGTTCTTTTTTATTTTTGTATTCAAGCCATATATCTTTACACTGGGCTTTACGAAAAGATCCGAGAAGCAACAAATAAATTTGTTGTGGCCTTATATACTCTGATGAATATGCATATAAACATGTCATTGACAATTTTGCATGTTAATATTGTACTTACTGTTCAGGCTTCATTCTCATCCTCATCTCCTCCACCATGTGGGCTTGTATGTGTCCCAGTTTCTGGCAAGATGGGATGTTTTTCCCTTCATGTGTCCGCCTAGCTTGGTCCCCAAAGTATTGCTCTGCCACTAGTGTCCCCATGGCTCTCACGTTGTAGCTACCCGATGGTATCATTCCATAGAGCTGTAGTGTGACACAATAAAGGCAATGGTTACTCCATTTTTGTCAACTGATCATTTTGTGTCAATGATTTAGTAACCTTGGAGAAAATCGCCACCTAAGAATTAGTACATTGCACAAAAGAGAACCTTTATTTAGATTAAGATGATTTTTGAGGTTGATAATATTCAGAATAATTATAGAAATTCCACCTTTCACCAGTGCCTCTGTTTCCACCAATAAAGGCAAACCACTGGAGAGACAAATATTGAACAATGCATTAGTTTTGCCAAACCTTGTTACAAAATAGCTTTTAATGGCCTGTGTAAAGTGGGCCTTAATTGAGTATAGAACTACCTGTATTGACAAGTCAATTTGTGCCAGGGCTGCCTCCCATGTTGAGAAGAACAGCCCTCGGATGTACCTGCCTGGGGGTGGATATATGTCGAAGTTGACACCTCGTAGAAGCCATTCTCTCATCCTGCAGCAAAATACATGTATGCTTGCATCAACTGCTGCCAACAATGAAAACAGACTACCATCCTGATCACAAGAATAAATACAATTGTAGTAATTTGTACATTATTCCCATATCAAAGAATCAATTCTGGTCTACTCCAAGGCCAACCACCCAATGTCCATACATTTTGTAGATAAATACTGGTAACTCATGTAGTATAGATAATCAATGTAATGTGCAAGGTATGCATGTAAACTAACACAGTTAGATAAAGGAGTACTAAAACTAATGTACCAATCACTTCTGACATGTCAGAACATGTCGTTTTCTACATTTTAAGGTAGTAACAATAATTTACATAATGCTAAAGTTTTGAGACAACATGCTGTATTTCTACTCACGCGAGTCTCAGGCGTACCCGTTCTGCTGCGGGGATCCCTGCCACATCATTAGCTCTGTACCATCCATCCATCTGATTGTAAAAATGACAATGCATTCCATTGTTAACAATGTATTTTAAAAATTCTTGTGATGTTACATCCTTCCAAAAAATATAAAACTCCTTTTGATCATCTCATGTTGATAAGATACACTCAAGGCTTATGCAAAGTTTTGCGCTTGAAAAGCCTGCTTCTGTCTCACGAAGATACAATATGAAATATATTAGTAGAACATGTATCTATTTTTAGATCGAGTAAGTTTTTGTATATTCATGGTATGCACCATATAAATTGTTTGAAAAGCTGTTCTCACCAATGTGATAAACTCCGCAGTAGTTGCATGTCCCAGGCGTTGGAGCTCCTTGGCCACATCATTCGAAAACAGAATATCACACATGGATTTTGACTGCATATCCAATGATTCATTGATCATCACAGGTGTTAATGGTGTTCTCCCACTTGAGGCTACTTCTTGCAATGCTCTCAACTCTACACCTTCAACCTGGTCTCTCAGCACACTACCTCTTATGTTGGTCCTGACATGATGAGGATCGACAACAAAGGCCTGCATAAATCCTCTGTTTGATACAGGTGGGCAGTAGAAGCAGTCTAAGACCATATTGACTTCTTGAGGTGTATCCTTCTCAAGACAAATCTGAAGACATGAGCATGACCTTGTTTTCTCCCATTCTTGCCTGCAATTTCCCCCTACAAAGCTTGCGAATGCAGCAGCTAAGGGCACGACAGCAGACTGCTTGACAGTTTTTATACAGAGGTCTTTGAGCGGTAGAGGCTGCCTCACTCGTTCCTGTCTGAAGTTGACAGCAAGACCAGTTGAGATGGCTCTTATCTGCTCAATGATCTGAGCCTTCTTCACCGAGAGCTTCACTGTACCATGTGCAAACTTCTTGATGGTCTTTAGAATTTCCTTGAGTTCTGCTACAGTGCATTTGTTAAGCAGTTCATCATCAGCCAAAGTATCTTTAATGACAGAAACATCCTTCCCCTGCCATTTATCTGGCCGTATCTGTAGTAGCTGGGCTTGTACATCTCTCACTGTGTTGTCAGTAAGACACGATGTGCCAACAGGACCTGTGACGGTTTCTTGTGTGCTGGTATCTGTGACAGTTCCTTGTAGGGTTACAGATCCTGTGACAGTTCCTTGTGTCACAGTGCTGGCATATGGAACAATGTTTGCAGGCATGTCATCCTCAGATGTTACTGTACCTGCGACAGTTCCTCGTGTGTTGGTATCTGTGACTGTTCCTCGTGTGTTGGTATCTGCGACAGTTCCTTGTGTCACAGTGCTGGCATATGGAACAATGTTTGCAGGCATGTCATCCTCAGATGTTACTGTACCTGCGACAGTTTCTCGTGTGTTGGTATCTGTGACTGTTCCTCGTGTGTTGGTATCTGCGACAGTTCCTTGTGTCACAGTGCTGGCATATGGAACAATGTTTGCAGGCATGTCATCTCCAGATGTTACTATACCTGGGACAGTTCCTCGTGTGTTGGTATCTGGGACAGTAGCTAGTGACACAGCATCAAGGGTCTCAGTTTCCATTGCTTTGCTTTGGTCTTCCATGAATTGCCCGACTGCATGGGTCATATCGACAGAATCATCAGTATGTGACAATCCAGATGTGTTTGATGATCGTAGCTTTTCAAAGAGGTCTGGATTGTCAGAGCAGAAGTTTTCAAAGCTGTCCTTCACTTCCTCGGGAAGACTGGTAATGAACATGTTATACCAGTCGTCATGTGATGTTTCCTCTGAGACAGTAGCAGCTGGCTTTGACTTGAAAGCCCATGTAGCAGTGCTTGGGCTTGGATATTTATTAGATCTTTCAACAGACAAGCCATGGTCATTTCTTTCACACTTTACTTTGGCACAACCTGAGACTGGAGACCAAGCGTCCTCTGTCAACATGGTTATAATGGTTGTCAAGTTCCTCTTGTCCATCTTTCTCACCTCTTTCCATAGGTGCTTTTGATAGCTTAGTCTGGTGTTAGGTCTTCCATTTACACTACGAGCAACCATGTACTCAAATGCACCATCTCCTGATGTAACTGGCACATAAACATTGTGATCATGGCACTCTTGCAACACTGCTTCCACGACTTTGTTTGCCTGATTTTCTGGGAAGGAAGCAGATTTTAGGAAGTAGGCAACAGGTGACCCATACACCGAGTCTGTGGTCCACCACCGATCGGTGTCACTGGCAATGAACTCTAACACTTCCTTGGCCATTGGTTTGAATAGTTCCTGATATTCCAAGATTGAGTCCAGGGCTTTGTCTGTTGAAGCTATGGCATCAGTTACACACCTGTCAGTGTCAGCAGTATTCTCTGGCATGGAGGGTTTGCAGAAGTAGGGACTGTCTTCCTGTCTGACAAAGGAGCCGATATTTGCAGCGTACACTGATCTGAATTCAGCCACCAGTTGCACACCAGCTGCAGATGATTTGACCTGTTCTCTCAAGTCTTTGAGCACCTGCTTGGGAGGGTGGCCTTGTGGGCCGTAGATATCACAGGCATGCCTGCACACGTTGCTCCAAATGCCAACACTGTGAGACACCTTATACATCACTGTACTCCTTTCTGTATGGTACAGCAAATAACATACATCGGCATCCAAGGCCTCACAGTGCGCAAGGCACTGTATGATGTTATAGTGCCTTGCACTCTTTGGTAGATCAGTGGTAGTGTGCTTGATCTCTATTGCTGCCATCACAGGGGAGTGGAGATGACTGGACATTGTGTGTGTGGCACCATCAGGACTATCCACTATGTGAGTCCCATCTCCTATGTCCACCACCTTGCACCCCACCTCCCGGAATTCCCAGTTTGGAAACAGTGCAGGCAAGAACTTTCCACAAAACGTTGCCACAGCATTGGGTTCGTGCTGTACCCCCTTCTTCATGGCCTCTTTGGCTTTTTCTGTAGGCTCGGGAAGAGGTGTTCCGTTTTTCTTGCTCTGAAAGATCTGCCTTGCCTCCTTCAGGGTATTAAGTCCAAGTGCTGCATGCAGCTTGCTTCCTGCATAAGAATATTAGAAAACAACTTTCAGTTAAGGTCTTTTTACCTTGTATGTAGAAAGCTTAGTAATTTTTTACTGATGGAAACAACCGTCAACATATTGTTTTCTGTTATGCAATCCTGCAAAAACACACATACCTGTTACAGGAACTGAATCTCTGAGTTGAAACCAGTTCCTGCCTCGCTGCTGCCAGTACAAGGTGTCCTCATTCTTTTCTACTTCTGGGGGGTACTCTTGCAGCTTTCTGTAGTTGGACTGCTGAGGCATGTTGACAATGGGAACATCAGTCCAGAGGTGCTGTACACCTGTTAGGAATCAGTGATATGATCAGGTATACAATATGCATTCTAAGGAATGACCCTAAGTTGGAATCAATTTTCATAGCTGCATGTAGATATGTCTGAAAGGGGATGTTAGATGACACAAAATGGCATGTCACTGACACAAAATGGCACGTCACTGACACAAAATGGCATTGTATGAAAATACCACTGTTCAGTTCTAGAGTAAGGCATATACTACATATTTCATTTTATAACACTTTTTCTGTTCCTAACACACATGGCACATACTTGTATGTGAATATTGCATGATTTTTATGTGTAGTTCTTACCTGCCAAAGAGGCACACGCCCTGCCCAGTTGCTCCCGGGCCTCTTCATTGACCTTCATCACAGCCTCCACCTGGTGTGAGACTGCTTTCAGATGGCTAATGAGTCGACTGTATTTTGACTTTTTCCAGTCGCCTTTAACAGTGCCCAACGCCATATTTAAGGCATACTGTTTTTTCTTTTTCATTTCTCTGAGATTTGCCATGTGCCTTGACAGAAGGGTGATGATCTGTCTCATTGATTGCAGATTTGTGTCTAGTTCCTGTGGGGAAAATCTTTCCAGAAGACTTTTGGCAGTTTTGCACAAATCCCTTTCCATTTCTTCAGCTTCATGCCGTTGCTTAGCTGTGGGCTGCTCAATCTCTAACCCTGCCAGGTCAACTTCACCAGTGTTATATTGAACTAATCGCCCATCAAAGGCCAGAATGAAAGCCTTTCCTTCATTACCCTTCTCTTCACTGATGCTGGTGATTAATTCTGTGTGGATTCCTGGTGGCAGAAAGTTCTGGAGATTGTTGTCTGTCCGATGCGCGAGCAGCACCTTTACACTTGGAACAGCAAGCACAATACTTGCTTTAGAACCTTCCCACTCACGATTGACTGCAGTCAGGGCACTGCCCATCGTTTTCCACCCAGACATGATTCTTATCACTGATGCTCCACACTTGGTCATAACCAATTTCCAGAAGTCGCGAGTCATTTGAGAGTACCGTACTCCCCTTATGTCTGGAGAATTGAGGAATTGCAAGGTCTCATATATTACTTGAAACGTTAATCTTGAAGTGTCCAGGTTTCCTGAGTTAATAGCATCAATCAGTTCCATTATAACATCTGGTCTTCCATTTTGCTTCAAGACATCTTGTGCTTGCATCACCTTCTCCAGAAGTTCCCCATCTAAATAAAAATGGAAATAAACTGTACTCATTATCATTATCATAAAGCATAAGAGGCCATTCTTTATCTACTATTACCACACACATCTGCCCTAGAAATGAAGATGTGAATCACTGAAAGAAAAGAGAACAAAGTGTTATCTGTAATAAAAAATATACAAGCAGATGAGTCCATTAGACCTCATCATAGAAGAATTGCAAAAGAATGTTTGGTCCTGTATTTGTCTGTAACTGAACTCAACAGTAACTGAACTCAACTGAACTCATTCAACAGGAACCAAAACTAATTGCAACATAAACCCATTACCATACAAATTGCTGCATTCTCTCAAGTCTTCAGCATTATCCCCAACACTGAAGGATGCACAATGACAGAAAGCAATGTTTGATGAGTGTTAGATGTGTCAAGTGCTGCAACACTAGTTTAGATGTAACTGTGCAGATGCTAGTTGATTATATTATAAAGTTAATATGAGAGGAATAAGGAAGATTTTGTCAACAATCTGGTAAATATGCTGTATTAAGTTGTACAGGGTGATGTTGATTAGCATGGAACACATGTAGCATTGGTAATTAGCAATAACAGATTTTACATAGTTTGTTCATAAACCAGCTGGACAGATCACTTGTAAGAATCATAAGTCACCTTACCTCATGCAGATGTCTATATCCTCCCACTCTTCTGACTCATCTGATTCTGATTCTGAAAGGCTTAAGTTTGATGGAAGATCCCTGAAAGTAAAACATAAGGAGCAATAAGGGCTAATTGTACTAAAATCCTACTAATCTATCTGTTAATATTACATTTGTATTACACATTCTATATCATCACTGTTTTACTCACAATCTGCTATCAAAGATGAAAAAGGACTTTACCTCTTGCTCTGCTGTCCTGGTGAGAATTCGAAGGACAGGGATTTCCTCCTTTTTGGCTGGGGGCTTGGCCGGCTTGCAGAGTGGAGGCCCTTGAACTTCAGTGGAGATGATGAGGGTGTGAGTGTGGTGTCTCTCCTCCTTTTTGGCTGGGGGCTTGGCCGGCTTGCAGAGTGAGGGCCCTGGTACTTCAGTGGAGATGATGAGGGTGTGAGTGTGGTGTATCTCCTCCTTTTTGGCTGGGGGCTTGGCCGGCTTGCAGAGTGAGGGCCCTGGTACTTCAGTGGAGATGATGAGGGTGTGAGTGTGGTGTCTCTCCTCCTTTTTGGCTGGGGGCTTGGCCGGCTTGCAGAGTGAGGGCCCTGGTACTTCAGTGGAGATGATGAGGGTGTGAGTGTGGTGTCTCTCCTCCTTTTTGGCTGGGGGCTTGGCCGGCTTGCAGAGTGAGGGCCTTGGTATTTCCATGGAGACAATGAGGGATGGGTACTACTGTACGCTGAGGGCTGGCATCTCTTTGTGTAGGTCTTTGCATGCCTCTTCCCTAGATGCAGCTTAGATTTCTTCCTTGTCATTTTTGGTACATTGTGTAGTTCTTTTCTGCAGTGAAAGTTAGACAACAGGGTCAAAGATCTTTCAGTATTGAACTAAATACAGTAAATACAGTCTCAGTAAAAAAAAAAAACAGTGCAGAACAGCTCCAATCTAACATAGGTGAACTTCTGTGAAGTATTCTCCAAGCAGAGGTTGAATTTTACTAAGTATTACATTGCAGTGATTGCACCAATACAACGGTTTATTATTTTCCAGTCTATCAATTTCAAGATCAGAATGGTATGATTTTAATCCAGACAAAAGCAAAATTACGTTTACAACTTACAAGTCACATGGTCAACTAGCAACACCAGGTGTCTCTTTACTATGTAGCACTGTCAAAGTCCATACAAGTATTTCTTGTGACCCCTTCCCTTTGATGTAACGTTAATTACCAGATTGTATAAAACTTTAAAAGATGACACAAGCCATTCAAATTGTCAGATGACTGACAGATATCATCATCATTAAACACTTTATTTGTTCTTAACTCAACATCGTATAAAGTGCTGCAGTTAATAATTGACTTCTAGTGACAAGTTTTCTAAATAAATGTACTGACAGAGTCAATTTCTCATGATCGCCCCTCCCCCTTCCACAAATTATTTACGCTACTGGGTAATAATATAAGTTAAATCCGCTGCAATGGCGTTACAATGACTCTCTAAATTGGCAGGAATAAAAGGGCCATGCTATATCTGCACTATGAAGAAAATTGTGAACTTACAGGCAAGGTCTTGCTCAAGTTGTTGTCTCATTTCGTGCGTGAGGTGATGATACGAAGCTCACTTCCGGGTTACGTGGTTGACTTCCGCTTCTCGAAACCGCTTCTCACCACAGTTTTCCGAAGTGTTCTCAGGATTGGGCGCGATTTGTACAACGCCACTGGGCAGAGAGGTGGCCAGGAATGTTTCCAAGAGCATAGGCTATATGAGACCATGTGTCGTTGCCGTACAGGGTATTTAGATGTGACTTTCGTGTGAGTATGCCCTGTGGCCGAGCGGTGTCGGCTGTTTTGTACGGCGGATAGGGACGGGTACGGCGATATTTTTAGAGTACGGCGATATTTTTTAGCGGGTACGGCAGAGCCTATCGGGTACGGCGAGATTTTTCAGCGGGTACGGCGAGATTTTTAGGGTACGGCGGAAAAGGAGTTTCATGGGGGTGGTTAAGACAAACGTCCGTTCGAATAAAACTATTTTGTGTGTTGATAGAATATATATATAGTGTAGAAGTTTAGATTTGTTTCAACACAAAGGAAAAGCACACCGTTAATCTGTATTCATTGCGCTGACTTTTGCGCAGAATTTGAGATAGTTTTGTCCGCAGTTGTTCTGATTGATGTTAGATAAAACTTTAATAAGAATAAATACTTTGTCGTTTCTGAGGCTAGTATGTTATCAAAGGCGGAGACCATAGCCTGGATGATTCAAGTCAATGATCTTGTATTTGGCTCTTTATGCCTGTACTTCAATTAGCTGAGCTTTGCGTTACGTACATGAAGATTGGCACAGTCCTTCCTCTGACAGAATAGATCTGGTTCCCCAACAACTGGCTGGAGCGCTGGAATCATAGAGGGACATTGGTAGCAATTACTTCAGCAAAAGGTTGCATAAAATATGCAAGTTGGTTTACTATATAACAGTTATACAATGAACTGGACTCTAGTAGAAAGGGTAGCTGTAAAAGTAACAGCAGACCCTACCTCCTGACTGAAGGCTCCAGTTGCCGGTAATGTGACAAGTCACGTTCTGGTTGTTCGTTCCTTCGTACCCGTCCGCACAGGTGACTCCGCAGGTGTTCCCGTAGGTGTGTCCGCTGGTGCACTGGAGGGCGGTGTTGGGGAACTCGGGAGGGGCTCCGCAACTCACTGGTGAAAATATTTTAATGCCTTCTTAGTTTCGTTACAAAAATCCGGAAGGCTGTGCGTCTAAAGGCCTCTTCACACGAGAGCAAGAATGAGCTGGAATGTCGTCAGAATGAACATTCTATTCCTGGGACTTCGTAGAGTTATAACTTATAAAAGTTATTCTGACGGCATTTTGGCTCATTCCTTCTCTCGTGAAGGGGATATAAGGTCCAATTGGAAATCCTACCCGAATGTGGCGCGAATTTTGCAAATTCTTCATTCCGGCTGGTTCTGCTTGATTCCTGCTAATTCGATTTCAGTGTGAGGGCCCGATTAACCATGTTCTCATTTAGACTAAGAAAAAGCTGCAATGTAGGGACTAAGGAACCAATGGAGCAATACAAACTAGAAGGAACAAATCATACACATGTACCACAACAGTATAGCGTCTTCCATGTGAAGCCCCCTTCACACGATCGAGAGAAAGAATCAGCCGGAATGCCGTCGGAATGAAAATTCTTTTTTTTATTCCTGGCAATTCGTTGTGTGTTTCAGAAATTCTTACTGCATTCCAGCTATTTGTGCCCGTTCTTTTGGCTGGCCCGAAAGTTTGTCGAGGTGCATTCGAAGTGGAGAAATGTCGAATGGCGTTCAAAGTGGATTCTAAGTGCATTCTAACTACAGTCTGGCCGCATTCTACGGCATTCCAAAACTATTCAAAACATTCTTATCCCATTCGATAGAGAACCGAAACGGCAAGCCACTTCGAACCCTGCCCGAATGTGGCCAAACGAATATCTAAAATGCAGTGAGAATATCTAGAATACACTACAAATTCCCAGGAATAGAAAAGACTTTTCATTCTGATGGCATTTTTTGGCTCATTCCTTCTCGTATGAAGGGGATATAAGGTCCATTTGGAATTCCCACCCGAATTGCCCCGAGTGTGGCATGAATTCTGCAAATACTTCATTCCGGCCAGTTCTGCTTGATTCCTGCTAATTCGGTTTAAGTGTGAAGGCCCTATAACTTAAGTCAAATCACCTGGAATGCACTCTGGTTCACCACTCCAGATGGCCAAGGCATTGACTTCGTGAACCTGGCAGGTGAAGTTGTTTTGGCTCTGTTCGTAACCGTCTTGACAGGTGAGATGGCACGTCTCACCGTACGTCGTACCTGTACATCTGACGTCACCGTGAGCGGGTATCTGTGAATGGGGTGGCCCGGGTGGGTAAATAGAATACTTTTCAACTCTCAGACTTTAAACTTTTGCATAAGAATAGGCTCAACTATAGAATTTAGTACATCAAGACATTTTATGAAATAATGACTTCTGTCAAATACTGAAAAGTAGCAAGCATAACTGAAGATTCAACCCTATGCCAGATGGATAAACAAGATACTTACCGAAATATTTCCACAGTCGGCGATTACACAAGCCGGAGTCGTTGGAATAACGGTATCTGCCAAAAGGAAACGATCAACACTGTACAAAGTACAACAGCTTCAAGTGTTAAGTCAAAATCAATGTTGTAACCTGCTGAAATCTCAGTATATAATCGTATGTATTCAATTATGTTCGGTGACTATCTTGATGTTAGAAAAGAAAAAAAAGGCAGAATAGATCTGTATTATTCCCAAACCTGCTAATACAACATTTCCCATCTCTGTCGTGTTTTCTCTATAAATGGTGGTCCAGTTTCCGGTCCAGCTGCAGCCCAGGGTGTCGTCTGTTTCCGGTACGTACCCCACGTCACAGATGACGTCACAGCGGTCCGAGAACACGTGACCCTGGCACAAGTACGATCCATGCGGGGGGTCCTCAGGTGGACTGCAGGTTACTACGTAAAATGCGTACGATGAGACCATAAGACCAAAGTCCTTATTGAAAATCAGATTTGTAAGTGAATGGAAATCATATCAACGCCGTACCTGGGTCGCATAGTGCGGGCTTGTCCCATTGTCCTGAAGCCGTGCACGTCAGTACAGGGTGCCGGGGCAGGTAGCCTCGCTCGCAGACCACTCCGGCTTCTGAGTTGTATGTGGTTGTGCTGCTGTTCACTCGACCATGAGCTAAATTCTGTCAATGAAAGGAAAACCTGTTTCCTCTACAAAGACTGGAAACTGTTTCTTTTACGACTTTTATACCTGTTTTAGCAATTAAAACATGCATATGTCTTATTTTGATCAATTTCCCTAATGAACAGATTATGTTTAATTTAGTTTGATTGCAGATAGACTTAGGTACAGCCTTGTTAATGTCTATACCTCACATTCATAACTGTTTAGAAAAGGCATTAGAAATAAGTACCTCAGATTCTTCCCCACAGTTCACAGTTCTGCAAATAGGATGTCTGGTAGCTCCGAACGTCTCTGCAAACAGTCAGCAGAAGGTATCAAATTACACAAACGCTTACAAGATTTATGTTAGGTAAGATTTGCTGTGACTGTACTCATATAATGCCACACACATGAACGACATGAACTCGGCCTATATATGAGAAACAGATGTCTTTGATAGAATGACTACGTTGCGCAATGATGACAAAGGCCTTAACGACGATGACACTTATGGATATAATTTAAAACAAATGATAAAAAGGAGCTTTTTTTAGCAATATAGATTCTTCTACGTTTTTTATACGTCGTCTTAAATTTAAGAATATAAATGTTCTGGCCTCAGTCTCCCTACCTAAACGAGATAGAGCATGCAGGAAGTCCAGATTGGCGATGATGTCCTCGATGTTTGGACCGACCCAGATCAACAACTGCCGCATCATGTCAAAATCGATGATGTTGTTCTCCGAGACCATGTCTAGATATGACTCCACGATAGAAAGGTTAGGGACGTAGTCAAGCTTTACTAAAATATTTAAAGCCACGTCCGCGTAAAGTTCGTCGGGGATACCAAGGTACTGTAACACCCGAGGGTCCGTGTTCGGCATCGTGTCGGCAGCCCGACCGACGCCGACAAGTGTCGACACGACTTCGGGCTGGATCGGCGCCCATCGGCCGCGGTTGCAGAACAGCAGGCCTGCGTCATCGGTCTTGTAGCCCACGTGACACTTGGCGATGCACATGCGTACGTAGATGTTGTAGTGGGCGATATTGGTGCAGCTGAAGTTGCCGTGACGTAGGTCTGGGAGGGACGTGTTGCTGCAAACTGGAAAGAAAAGTTAAGAAAACCTAGTCTCCAAGCAGATCTATGTGGGGTAAAGTATCTAAGGGCTGAACTGTGTCCAGCTTGGTCAGAGCCCTCGAATACTGTCTTTGCCTCTGATAGATCTGCTTGGGGATTAAATAAAACCTTTAGAAATTAAAGTCAACTCTTTTGTCATGCTGTAGGCTTTACCCTCCAACACTCAAAATCAGAAGTGACTACAGGTGACTCACGCTCCTCCACAGGAGGCGGCAGGGCCGGTTGCTGCACGGTGCCGGGAGGCTGTATCTCTGACGCGTCCCGCCCTCCGGCCAGCGCCAACCGGTACCACCTCTGCATCTCTGGGGAAAACTGCTGAACCCACGCCGGCACGGGCTCCGGGGGCGTGTACACTGTCAAACAATTGAAAATACAAGAAATTAAACGTTCCCAAGAGTGAAATACTACAAGAGATGCAGAAGATATATGACGGGAAAAAGAGTAGTTATTGGTTTGATCAAAGCAGAGTAAGCATTTTCACGATCCTTCGGAAAACAGCTTCTATTAGTAATCAGAAGAACCAAATGGCCATACATTTGTGGCAAAAGTGATAAGATACAAACTGAAAGAAATCTTAGCTCCTTGATAAGGAACAGTTTTTGGTAGACCACAACTGCTACATATTAACACCGTCAGTGGTAAGGCAGCGGCAGAAGCTAGCCTTTAACCCACTCTACTCACACGACAGGACATTGGTCTTGAACAGGACAGCGAAGACCACAGCTGTCAGGGCGGCCAGGCAGTAGAAGATGGCGGCGAGGATGACCAGCGTGTCCGGCCCTTTCCTGCGCGGCGGGTTCAGGGCGGAGCCGTACCTGTACAGCGGCGGGCCGTACGGCCTCCATACGCCGGCGGGCTTCAGGTGCTTCCCGGTGAAGAGAGAGTCACAACTCGGCTGTCTTTTCAATTCGGCCTACAAGAATAACAAGGATTAGACTCTTACGATAAAAAGAAAGGAGATATTGTAAAAAAAAAGTAGTTATTTTTATGTAAATCCTTATAAAAATATAGGGACTTTAAATTGAGATAAAGAATAGAAATGCTGTAGAGAAAGTGAGAGGCAGCAGGGTAGAAAAAGACCACACTCATTACCTTTTCCACCTTTGACTCTACTGATATCTTTTCGTCGGTTTCTTCGTAATGTAGTTGTTCTTTTTTCTCGTCAACGGCAACGCACCTTAGAACAGATAATATATATAATTTAACGTGTATAGACACTGTTCTACGTGCTTATATGGTTATCTCTTATCATAGATTGAAATAGATAACGATTACATATGTCGAGGTCAAGGTCATTAGAGGTCAAGGTCATTAAAATTCCGCCATTGAAAGCATGTGGGAAAACCTATGACGTACCGATCACCTGTGAGGTCATGGGGCAGAGTAGGGTCTCTGGGGATGTCTTCGTCATCACTTTCACTGCTGGATGTTCCTTCCGCCTAAGACATTCAAGAAGCGCGAAGTAGGTGAAGCTGAACGTGGATTTGTATTTTACGGCACGGTGCTTCAGGTGCTTCATATATACATGGAATTGTCTTTCATTTCACGACACATTTATGCTGTACACTTGATATAAAAATGCACATATTCGCAGGTAATGAGAAGCTTTCTGCCTGAATTTTTCAAGCAAATATATTCTACCTTGACAAAAAGGGAAGATGCCTGCTATGACCCCCCCGCCACCACCTCCACCAGAACCACCACCACACACATACTAGCAGAGGCACCATTCGGGGTGCGATAAAACTCAATCTGCCCTTACAAGCCAGTGCAGGTTGTACTAACTACATCCAGTTACAAAATAAGCACACTGAGACATGAGATGGGCTGCTGGTTATGCGCTACAAAGCAAACAAGAACATTTCCTACTCGGGGTTCCTGACGGTCCTCCCGTACAGAGATGTATTCCCACGTGAAGACACTTTTAGGGCGTGTTGACGAGCGCTGCATCAAGCTTACATTTGTTACCGGTACATTGCGGATGTCCTTTGTTGCCGATGTCGCCCTCGTCTTGTGTCTAGCCTTGTGCCGTCTGCTCCGAGTCCGCCCAGCCCGAGGCAGCAGGTGATCGCATCGGGTGGTCCAGGCTGTTTTGGTCGGGCCCTGAGTCGATCTGCCCCGAGGGAGCAGCTGGCTGTTGCCCGGTGACGACGACATTGTTCTATTTGAAGGAAACTTGTAATGATGAAGTAATGATGCTGTATAAGCGCGGAAATCTCTTTGTACAAAACGGACTTTTTAACACTAGCAATTGCAATAGTTCTAACCTGGAAACGTATCGCAATCGTCTTGCGACAGACGTGCTGCATGAAATAAAAAAAATCTAGGATATTTATTCGAATCACGAACCTTAAGATTCTAATACGTCAACACCACAAGGTGTCATTCTTATATCAAGTCCGAATGGAACGATTAGGCTCTACCAAGTTCTACATGATGCTGGAACTAGAGTTCAACGAACCCATACCTTCGCCAAATGATTTTATCTTTTACAACTGCTGGATTAATTGTGTTTGTCATTAATTAAGCAAATAAGGATCTCATTTGGATAAATACTATAACCTGATCATCTCCTCCACCAAACAACAGACGTACGCAATCTATGTTAAGAAAGAAGGCTTTTATCGTATTTTCTTATAATTTATTCAACATTGTTTATTCAACATTGTACAGACTAGCAAGATGTCCAATTGGAAACATCTTGAATTGCGCTGGACATCACAATCTGTAGCTCCACTTTATTTACACTAAAAACGATTGTGCCATTAAAATATTTGTAAATCTTTTCATTTAGATATCAGGTACGTCATGCGGTTATCTGTTAAATGTAACCATTAAAAGAAGAATCAGTTACAGGTGAGCTCAAGAACAGATATCAAATCACAACTCTAATATGGAGCGATGACCAGGTGGAAAATCGGTGTCAAGAACCCATTATGAGTTTAAGAGTCCAACCATGAATGGGATAGGTGAGTTCTTATAACGGGCTGTTCGACACAATGGCATATTCAGTCTGTGTGAGTTGCGGGTGTTTCGTTTCGAAATGTCCTGCCGAAGGACCTCATTTGCATAATCAATGGTTAACGATGTTCACCTGTACATAACTTCCAAATGTTTCAAGTCAGAAGTTTCCGTCATTTACCACAATGATAATATAGAATTTTCTCATTAATTATGCAAATTATGTCTTTATTTAACATAAAATATATCTATCAATATTCTTCTCTTTCTCAGTTACTAGTGTCACATGTTGCAATGGTCCTATAATTGAGTTGAGCGTGTTTAGATGATTTCCTAATTAATCTATTTCAAATTTTTAATTAGATTCCAATTTGCATGGTTAATATGTAATTATATGAGGCATCACTGAAGCTATCTACATACCACAAACCATGACAATCCGTCAACCCATTCTTGAGTTATTCCCTTTCAAAGTCTGACACTTAACCTGCCCTGCAGTTCAAAAACAAGCCGCTAGGGGGCCCAAACCTATACCACGTACTCTCGGCACCAAGAGCTGTCTACCACTAAAACAATTATAGCCGCAGATGTCCAGAACTCGAGATAGCAAACCCGGAAGTTCCACTGCAGTATCGTAACAGGCCGCTAGGGGCCCAAAATCTAATCGTTTCCAGGTCTCATCAAGACCTACCAACATACCGAATATCAATACAATCCATCCAGACATTCTCGAGTTATGCTGGTCTTCTACAAACACACACACACCCACATACAAACGCTACCCAAAATATAACCTTCTTGGCGAAGATAAAAATAGTAGAAATAGAACAAATATACACAGAAAACATGCCAAAGGAGTAAGCTGGTCACAAACCATACTCCTCCACCAACTAACTTCTCTGGCGTGTTGTTATCCGTCCATATTTGTCCACTTTCGGCTTTTTTTTTCCAACCACATGTGGGGCCTGGTAGAGGCTAAGAATTCGGGCCTCATATGGACTTGCATATCTACGCACATGTAAACCCACTCATATTTCTGGAGGATGAGAATTGATAGAACCTACAGCTCAAACGTCTTAACTTTAACAAGACCCACTCACCTATACCGCACCCGTGGAAGTGCCGTCTGTGTGTGTTGTTGTCAGCTTATAAGGCACACGGCTTTGTCCACAACAAAACACTGCTAATAACGATTTATATTCCCTGGTTAAAGTTTAACCAACACTTAGTCTCGTTGCTTGGCATGTGTGTTTATAATGACGTCAAAACCACAGCTGGACATACCCGGTTATTCCCCGCTGCCTGCACCTACGGGACGTGGTCTATAATTAGCACACGACGTTCACGCCTCTCGCCAAAAGAGAGATTGATGATGATTGATTATTGTTGAAATTGCCATTTGATGGGCCTATTACTCTGATGGCTACAAGATTTATTCATGGCGGCCAGCGGCACGAAGAATTGTATGAGACATGAGTTAGATGAGATAGTTATCAAGTTAGATTTTACGTCTTTACCATATGTACCAAAGCTACTTTACACATAAAGCATTGAAAGCAATATACATGCCATCATAAATCATATTCACCAAGCAGAGGTTAGGCTGCGGATGTTTTTTGTTGACGCTATAGCTATTTTAGACGTTTTTATCGGGCTTTCTATTTTGTATTGTGTCTTGTAGTGTCAAAACCTAGCTAGTTGTTGTTAGGTGTTCCTAGTCGTAGTCTGTCAAACCTGCCTTCATACTGAACACACATGCCCATCGTTCAAAGCGAGGGAGTGACTAAATATGCTCATTGTTTCGCGATAAAGCAGTTACTCAAGTTTTTACATTTAACATTAAGACAATACACCAATACTACAATGCCGTACTCATCTACAGAACCGTAAAGAACTGTCTACTGCTGAGACCAAAGTACAAGAACAACCAGATAAAGCACAAGCAATCACTTGGTTGTCCCAAAGCCCCGGCGAAAGACATCCAGAAGAGCCATAGTCCAAAATGGACTCAGTACTTTGAACAGACATACGCACAGCTCTGGCTTCCTTTAAGAACGGACTCGAATCATGTGTCAGCTCTCACTCTTACGTATTTTGTGCCGTATTTTCTTTAAAACAACACGTAATAGAACAAAATGAAAGAAAACGGGAGGGCAGCCCTCAAAAGTGCAATTTTGCACCTGTTATGTCCTCCCTTTCACTATGTTAAAAACCCAAATAAAAAAATAAAGAAATAAAACATGACCTCAATGAAAAGCGGTTTCCAGGTCGATTTGAGTATCATGAATAAACAAAGGTTCAAACGTAAAAAAAAAACATACAAATGTGTGTATTAATTGGTCCATTTTTCTGTAGGGTACCTGGACATGAGACAACGGTTGTCATACAAACGCACGATGATTCAACTTGCGACTTGACAAATGAACTTTTTCAGAGAGGTTTCAGAACACGGCGCATCGTTCCACCTGTTCCCTCTTTCTGTCCAGTAATGTGCACAGTCCTCATTGCCGAACGCGTTGTCGGGTTGTCCTGGACTCCACCGGTTGAAATGTCCAAGACTTAGAGCAACACCATCAGCCCATACCCATCTGCCTTCTGTGACGTGATCAGTCAGTCCGAACCAGAACCAGGCGGTGTCATCCACAGCGTTCTTCAGGTTGATGAGGAACGTGTTGATGCCCGCATCACGGGGTATGGCGAGAGTTCCGCCTTCAGAAGAACAAGTCGCGGCTGCACTTGCGTAGTTACTCCGCTGATTGAAGGCCTTGTAGCACAGTTGTTTAGGCTGGTAGTAAACGTACCCGGCTGGGCAACCTGTTTCGGGGAGAGGACGGTTCACTTTATTGCATTCGCTTTTGGTCAGCATTAACTTGTACTAAATGGAAACATAAAATTCTTTAAAAATGATAAAAGTGATAAATCACCAAGAACGAGATATAAAAAAGTTCTGCTGCAGAACCAAGGAAAGCCGCTTGGGGCCCCAAATTAATCAATTCTTTGACAGGATATGACCAAACAAAATAGATACCTTGAAATAGTTGAACTGTAATTTCCAACACAAAAATTAGACTCACCCAAATTTTCGACTGCACAGCATCAGTCTTTGTCAAGGAATGAACAATCCACTGCTGTTGTGACAATTACAGTTCAACTAGTTCAAGAATGACTTCTACCTACACAGATGAACTTTCAAGTTAAAATAGGTACCTAGTGTCATGACAATGAGTTATGCTCCCATGACACATACATACATGGATCCAAACAAAAATACATCCAAACCTACATCCAGACGTCACCGAAAAATAACCTCCTGGCCAAGATGATAAAGAGAAGGTATAATCTACCCCTTTGGATGTGAATGACCATGCGATCTGCTTGTCCAACTTTATTATAATTAGTCCATGAAAAATGTTACCCACGGGTACATCTGGCGGCGCTGCCCGACCACGTGCGATCCGCCTGGCAGGTCCGACTGGTACTGCCGGCAGACAGCTGGTAACCATGGTTACAGCTGAAGGTGCAGGTCTCGGGATAGCGGAAGGAGTAGCCATTGTTACAGGACATTCTTCCATTGGTGGGACTAAACAGGGTCGGGCACTGCACAGCTGGAATAGAAAATTTAAACAGTAAAAGAATCCCCAGCGTTACAATGAACAAATGATTATTCATTGAAATGCTTCAATAGACTGTAACAAGTAGATGAAAATAAAATTGGTACTAGATTTAACAGGTATAGGAATTAGTTTTCTGTTATGGCTTTGTTTTCGATTGCTTTTGGTTATTTTCGACAGTTTTTGGTTGTTCTTTCGCTTACCGATGCATTCGGCATTGTTTCCTGACCAGGTTGCGTCAGTTTGACAATGCCTTTCGCGGCTGCTTGTGGGAGTCAGCTCGTAGCCTTGGTCGCAGGCGAAGCTGCAGGCCTCGGCATAGCGGAAATTGTAACCTCTATTGCAGGTCATTCTGCCGTGCTGAGGGCTGGACAGGTCCGGGCATTTCACAGCTGAAATTCAAACACGTCTTAGGCTGAGGTCACATTTCCAATCCTGGGCCCGGCCGGGATGTTTTAAGAAACCAAAAATCAAATTACATACCTAGAAAAATACACAAATTATGCCCGTGAATCGTATTTTAATATTTTGTGTAATTTGATGTCTGTTATATCATTCTTTTCACTCCCGAAAGCTGCCCGGCCGGGCCCCTTTTTTGAAATGTGACCCAAGCCTTAGTAGGAGCATAAGTTCGACAAGAGCTGGTTAAAGATATACAAAAAGGTCCACATTGATTTTTTAAAAATGCGTCATTATTTGAGGCACCGGACAATAAAGACAATAAAGACAATAACCTGAACACCTGTATCGAACTTTATTGCTGCCCAGGTATGACATGAACATAATTATCACATATTAGATATTGCTGGTTGTGTTATTTTTTTTTAGATATGACAAAGTATATTCTGGCACTAGGAGATAACATCATAAGATTTACCTAAACAGGGTGTGGTTCCTGGGCTCTTCGGGTCGAAAGGAATGTCCCAGTTCCCGTCCTGTCCACAGGAGTACTCGGCATAGATCAGCCTGTCGTAACCATGGTTACAGTGGAGCACGCAGACGACTTCGTATTCCGGCTCTGTGCTGGTAGCTGATTGGCAGGTGTCAGCTGCTGAGGATGTCGGGATAGAACACCAGAAGAACCCGTTCTCCGGTTCAGTGACCTGTGAAGGTGTGGGAGTGAGGAACATGAGTTTACACCATGATTTACAGATACAAACACGTTAGTGTACAGATGGCATTCGAAATGCATGGTACTTCTTTTAGTCTACAATACTGCGGATTATTCAGCATTCTGGCCAACTGAAGATTTAAGCCGTACGTATTTCTTCAATATCTGAATTGTCGTTTTGGTTGTGTTTATATGGGGGAGTGTATATTTGTATGTCAGAGTGTTTCGTAGCGGTGGGATAAGTAGCGCCTGATGTTGAAAACATACTGACCGGAAAGTCCGGACAGGAGGTCCGTTCACAGTGTCTCCCGTTCCCGACCGTCCCGACCCGGCAGCGGCAGCTGAAGGCCTGGTGACCCGTCAGGCTGCAGACCCCGTGCTCAGGGTGGCAGTCGTGCAGCCCGAGCTGGCAGTAGTCTGATGGGACGCAGCTAAAAAAACGGTCAAGAAATTATATTTATTGAAGATTCGTCGTACAAAAAGCCAATAGCTACTTTTTTTCTTGACTGCCTTAGATCTAGGAAGTTATATGACGTGGGACCGTCGAACATGCTTGCTTAGATTTACACCGACCATTCGACTAAGTCATTAAAATACATAAAGCGCAACAAGCAAACACGCCGACAGTATCAATCCCAAAAACACAATGTTATTTCAATGTCGGATGATACAGACTTATGTAAAAAAAGTCTTGAAGGACTAGTTCTGAGTTTGAAAATGTACACCGCAGACAAATGTATAGTTACTTTCAAGAAAAACTAGTCGAATAAAACTCTTCACCTTGGCTTTTTGTTCCATTGCCCACTTGCCATGCACCTGAAGCTGTAGAGACTGTGAAGAAGATAGCCGCTCCCGTCGGCAACTTTGTAGCCCGGCTCACACGTCAGGCGGCAGGAGTCCTGGTACCTGGTGCCGCTGCACGTCAGGCTGCCGTGGGCAGGGGGCTGTGTGATCGTTAATATAGTCTTCACTGTCCTTTGCGACGTTTTCAACGCTTGAAGAAACATTTGTTACAAAAAAAAAAAAACCGGTAGTTCCAGAGCAGAACCCTATAGGGACCAAAACTACACAACTTTTTCCTTGCATCAAAAGCTATTTACCACCAAAATATCTAGACCCAAGGACACAGCATATTCGGGACAAAAGATACAAAACCCAAAAGATATGTTGCAGTACCAAGGTCACATACCAGGGGCCCCAAATCGACCTTGACCTTTGTGTTGCTAACTACTATCAACATGCATACCAAATATCATAACAATCCATCCAGAGGTTCTAAAGTTATACTGACCACCACAAATATCCGGAAACGCTAACACAGACACAGAAAGACAGACACCAAAAACTATACCTCCAATTTTCATGGAGGTAATTACCATCAATGACAACGAACGCATTTGGCAGCTATTGTGTCAGATTAGACGAGATTTAGGGTACGTACAGGGAGTCTGGCACAGTCCTTCCTCTGACAGAACAGATCTGGTCCACCAACAACTGGCTGGAGCGCTAAAATACACAACATATCATTAGAAACATCGTTTGAAGGACTACGTATACAGCGAGAAGACATTGACCCTGTAGTATGGCTAGCCTCCACCAGACCTTCCCGTGGGCGTAGGGGGGTCGCAGAAGTCAGGAAGCTTTTGCTGATACGACCTGTGCTATCTTAAAGTCTTTTAAGCAGAAAAAGGCCGTTGGAAAACCGTATGTCCTACCTTCCGCCTGTAGGCTCCAGTTGCCGGTAATGTGACAAGTCACGTTCTGGAGGTTCGTTCCTTCGTACCCGTCCGCACAGGTGACTCCGCAGGTGTTCCCGTAGGTGCGTCCGCTGGCGCACTGGAGGGCCGTGTTGGGGAACTCGGGAGGGGCTCCGCAACTCACTGTTGGAAAATATTGAACGCATTCTTCGTTTTCTAAAGAGGTATCCGAAATGCTGTGCCTCTTCCCATGGCATGGTATATAATATGTTGTACTATCTTTTCCTCATCTACATTGTAGACTAAGAAAAAATGCGTTGTGTAGAGTAAGGGAATATTCCTTTTGATAAATCATATATGTACCATAACAGTATGTCATTGTTATGGTACACGTTTACAGACAAAAAAAACTACTCTCCTTTTAACGTCGCAAAACCCACACATAACAAAAAAGTGGGATCTTTCGTCTTCCACTGTCTCAGAAAAAGAAGTCAAACCCTATACGTTACATCTTTATGTAAGACTAGAGTAGTTGCTTATTATACTGTTTACCATTATTTGTCTGTCATTTGTTTGTCACTTACAATTAGCCCTCGTGCAGGAATTTGCAATAAACTTATTAATGTCCCGGTAATGTATGCCATGTCACCTGGAATACACTCTGGTTCCCCACTCCAGGTGGCTCTGTCTCCGTGAACCTGACAGGTGAGGTTGTCTCGGCTCAGCCGTTCGTAACCGTCATGACAGGTGAGATGGCACGTCTCACCGTACGTCGTACCTGTACAGGTGACGTCACCGTGTGCGGGCATCTGTGTGCAGAGGAGGTGAGTGAAATGTTTTCCACTGTCTGGATTTCTTAGTCTCTACCAGACTTCCGCCTGGCCGAATAGTAATAGGGGGGCTTTGGCTAAGTTCGGAATAAAAGTCTAGTCGCAGTTAAAAGTGAACTGTCGGCCACTAGCTGGATAGACTGCGAAAGGCTGACTAAAAATCCAAATTTATTTGTCCCTATTTGGCCAAATTCTTCTTTTTTTATCCAGCTGACACATGTGCTTAGAGACTAAGGATATTTCTACTCTTTTGTAACGGATTGTAACGGACTGAGGTAGAAAACGGTGACTCAATGTACATTCGTTAGATCAATATATTGATGACGAAAATATACCAATGTAGCACATTAGCGGGCAAAGTAGCAGAACTGAAATAACCACCAGAGGATGAGTGTGCATGAGTGGTAATCGCCAGCAAATCTACCATAAGCATAAAGGGTTAAGCTGGCCAAGGATGAGCCCCGGTGGCTCAGAACACTCCTTGGTCAGCTTAATTCCTTATACCCGCCTTACATTATATACGATCTTCGGACGTACTTCGCGATCGCAGGAAGGTCGGCTGATTTTAAGATCTTAAGATGGTCTTGCGTATTTTTCGCCCAAAATCTGTTCCCCTCACATATAAGCGAGACTCGTGCGATCGACGGTGAATAAATCTATGATAATGAACCTCCCATGACCTCGGAAGGCGGGTGAACGTCGCCCGAACGTCGCCCGACTAACGGGCGTTCGCCATCCGATTTGCGTTCGATGATTAATAACTATGTCTGTGCTTGCCTATACGCCATCAATCGTTGGATTGACGCAAGACTATTGACCGATACTCTTGCGAGGTACGCACGATTTGCACGCACGATCTGCGACTGGGTAACGAGCTCTGCGATCTCGGAGATCTCCTGCGACTTGTCGCTTGTGTTAAGAACATGTTACGCTGTACCGCGACCGTCGTAAGACTCCAGAAAATTGCCGGTGATCCCTAAAAATCGCAAGATGATCGTGAGAACACCGGACGTCTTACGAAAATGTCATGTAGAGCTCGTAAACTAGTCTTCTGATCGAATCGCGCCTTATGTGAGGGGGGTATTATGCCACCGGCAGATCTGCGTGGAGATCACATGAATCAAAGATACTCACCGAAATGATCCCACAGTCAGCAATGACACAAGCCAGAGTCTGTGGGATGACGACGTCTGTCAAAGAAACAGTCTGATATTTCATTTCACCATAGTGTTGAGACAAAGTCGACGTTGTAATATTCTTAATTATTATGTTACCTTCACAGAAGGGAATATGTCTGTTTTGCTTTGTTTCTTCTTCTTCTCCGCGCAAATAAGGTCAACGACCTGGACCAGACGGATGTCACCATGGTAACCGGTAAAGTAGCAGGCACCATGTGGTGTTCGGTTACATAATGTAGCAAATGTCAGATCTAGAAGGGCTCGGGTCACTACATTTAGAAATGTGTTCAAATAAGAATGAACAAAACAGTTGCCAGTGTTAGACTACAACATGTGAAGGTAACATTCTGTATTTGCTTGCAAATATTACCTTTCTAGTTCAATAATGATTTTAATGCATATTCTTTCCCGAGGGGGATAAATGTGCAAATATGGTGTAATGGACATTATCATATAGCCAGATGGAGTTGGCCAATCAGAGGCCCCCATTTCCCATGGGTTATCAGGCAGTAACCTCAAAAGTGGTCGGTTATTCTAATAACCGACCACTTTTTGGACCGCACCATTATACAGGGGACAGTCATGAATTTTTTTTGTACTGTTGTTTGTGTGTAAACCATGCATAACTGTCAAAAATATTATGATTGATTGGTTATGTTAATTAGGGCCCCACATGGGGAATATAGGGATACTTGAAAAGGAATTATGCTGATTTTACACATTTTCATTATGGCTTTCTAACGTGATTAAGCCGGTACCTTCCTAAATCACTTCATATATACGTACTTTGTCGTGCCCAAGTGAAAAGGCTCTGCATGGGGGGTACCAGGACTCCACTTGATACATGTAGTTTGTATTGCAAATAAGCCACATGTTGATGCTGATATGCTATCTCACAAACAGATGATTAGTTAAAATTATTAGTTAAATGATGATGATGAAATAGTTTAATATTTGTATTATATATAGAAACTATTGTACAATATATATATATTGCAAATGTATTTTTATGTAATGTATTAAAGTGTTTATTTGTTATAAAGGAATTTGTGTGAAATAACTGTCAGTTGGATAGGCTATATGATAATAACGTTAATGCCCCGCCTTATCCTCGGTGTATATGGTGAGATAATCCCTGGTCAGGTGCGATAACCACCTCATAAACCACCTCGTTCGCTACGCTCACTAGGTGGTTTATTCGGTGGTTATCGCACCTGACCAGGGATTATCTCACCATATACACCCCGGGGCGGGGCATTAACCCTTTATTAATGAAATGAAAATTATCATAAAGAAGATCTTTATGTATAATCGTATTCGTATGTACTCTGGGATACAAAATCTATATGTTTTTCCTATTTCCCTGTGGCCAGACGAGGACAATGTGGCACTGCACTCCAGTTAGTACCTTTTTTTTTATTCACATTTCTTAAAGAGGATGAGACGGAAAGCAGACCCTGCTTATCGAGGTCTTCTCCTCATGTACATAAACAAAATAAGGACACACATACAGGACTACAAAACGCTAAATAACAAAGTCAAGAGATAATGATAACGACATGAAATAAAACGACAGGAATCAAATAACAAAGTGACGTGTAGCTGGCATACAAACTTAGAAGTAATCAAATAAGGTTATAAATCAACTTAAACAACCTGTCTATTGAACACAAGACATTTACTACATGAAAATAAGTTAGTATCTTATATCACAGTGCTACATACACATTACAGACAGTAGGTAAAGTTAGTCTTCTCTTACTACATTCAATATGACTTAAAAGCCTAATGCTGAGGAAAGTAGATGACGTGTTTATTTCCTGACCTGCTGATAAATCATTTTCCATTTCCGTCGTGTTCCCTCTGCGAAATGCGGTCCAGTTTCCGGTCCAGCTGCAGCCCAGGGTGTCGTCTGTTTCCGGTACGTACCCCACGTCACAGATGACGTAACAGCGGTCCGAGAACACGTGACCCTGGCACAGGTGTGACCCGTGCGGGGGGTCCTCAGGTATGCTGCAGGCTACTACGCAGTGAACAATACAGACGAACGATGAGACCAAGATTTGAAAGTGATGACCTGATACATGGAGTGGAACGTTATAAACTCTAATATCATATTTCCACTATTTCTGCATACATTTCAATGTATTATATATCAATTGAAAACTTGTGTGATTTTCTTTTCTATAGTATTAACCTTATTATGACTGCAAACTCATGAAAAGAACACCAGGCCTGCTTACAGGAGAAGGTCACCAAAAAAAGTGCTCAAATTTCCCTGATTCTGTTCAACACTGTATCGTCCTGTTGGTATTGGTGCCTGTGTCCGTGACAAAGTCAATCCTTTATTCACATCACGTTTGGAATACAAACATACCAGTTTGTTTTAGCACATTTCAGTAGAGTATGTCTGCCCTTTCGGCAGTTGGATATGGCCGAATCAAGTGCGTGGAGGCGGCAAGGAGAACCGCACGCTTACACGGCAAGAGTAACTGTCAGCGTTTGGTGGTGGAGGCAGCGGCATAGTGTGGGGCGGTATAACCGCCATAGGGTAAACAAGACTCGTCATCATTCCAGGCATCTTCAATGTGGTGAGATATAGGGACACCATCCTCCATCCAGTCGGACTATCCTACATCTTAAATATTGGACCAAATTCCATTCTGCAAGATTAAAACACCTGTCCATACATAGCAAGGACCATCGCAGACTACCTCCAGGATGCTGGAGAACAGTCTTGGGGTGGAATAGCCTTCCTACGGTTTATGGCTAGCACCTCTTGGTTCAAATTGTTTGCTTGAATAAAGAGTAACAGTGGCTTTGATTGACGTGTCCTGTTTATTCAACTTGCATTTATTCACAAGTCAATATTGACGGAGCAAAATGAGCTGAATGGAGTGTTTGACTTTAGTAGGGTAAATTGCGGCACTTTATTTTTATGACCACCCTGTACGCAAACAGGCCTGGTGCCCGTTACATAAATTTTCAATCATAAAATACTCTACTCAAATATGGTAAAAATTAAACTGGGATGTTCTCTATACCAAAAGGTACACGAAAAAAAAAACGATTGATTGAATCATTGTTACCCGCGGCCATAACAACCGGACGATACAGTGTTGAACAGAAGCGGGGAAATTTTGGGCACTTTTTTGGTGATCCACTCAAGTAAGCAGGCCTGATGCTTGTTCTGTGAGTTTATAATGATATTGAACTTGATACCATTGGAAAGAAAATCACACAAGCTTTTTATTGATATATACTACATTGAAATTGATGCAAAAACAAGAGAAATATGATCAACCGAAGTTGATATTCCAAACTTTTTGTGCCGAGTTTAGATTTGTTCAAATTTGTCAAACATTTTCGAACTCGTGCAAAAGACGTATTTGTTTCGAAAAAAATGTGCATTTTGTCAATTTCTGTCAGACCTTAGAGGTGGAATTATTTAATCGGTAGCATTGGCGACGAGTCTAATGATAATAATTACATTTCATACATGCTACCTGGGTCGCACAGTGCGGGTTTGTCCCATTGTCCTGTAGCCGTGCACGTCAGTACAGGGTGCCGGGGCAGGAAGTCTCGCTCACAGACTACTCTGGCTTCTGACAATTAATCACATGAAATAACGCCCTACCTGGGTCGCACAGTGCGGGTTGGTCCCATTGTCCTGAAGCCGTGCACGTCAGTACAGGGTGCCGGGGCAGGTAGCCTCGCTCACAGACCACTCGGGCTTCTGACAATTAATCAGATGAAATAACGCCCTACCTGGGTCGCACAGTGCGGGTTTGTCCCATTGTCCTGTAGCCTTGCACGTCAGTACAGGGTGCCGGGGCAGGTAGCCTCGCTCACAGACCACTCTGGCTTCTGACATTTAATCACATAAATAACGCCCTACCTGGGTCGCACAGTGCGGGTTTGTCCCATTGTCCTGAAGCCGTGCACGTCAGTACAGGGTGCCGGGGCAGGTAGCCTCGCTCACAGACCACTCGGGCTTCTGACATGTACGTGGTTGTGCTGCTGTTCACCCGGCCATGAGCTACTTTCTTCGTATAGGAGAAAGACTAGTCGTTAGTCGATTTTCCTTCAAAGTAAGATTTTGTTTAAAAACCAATATTATTTTCTTCTGCTATTTCATCGTTTTTCATGTGTTGGCATTATCATTGTTATTTTTCGTTTTCTTCATTCTTGTCATGTTTAGAAACTGATGTATTGCTTAACAGACTCTGTTCAGTTGCCGACCATGTGAGTAGATTTTTGTCTGTGGCATTATGAAATGTGATACCTCTCAAATACATATGACTAGTCTTATTTTTAAAGTATGTCTGTTAAAAATAGATTTAATATTAATAATTAAATAGATTAGGAACAAGTACCTCGAAGCCTCCCCCACAAAACCCGGTTCTGCAAACAGGATGTCTCGTCGCCCCAAACGTCTCTGCAAACAGACAGGGGCAAGGTGTACCATAGGTACGATTAACTATGGACTAAGAGATTATGGAATAGCAAAGTTTGTATCATTGTTGATAACTATGGGTTATGAAATCACCTCTGGACCCGCTCCAAACCGTGAACCCTTGAAAACCAGCTCAGGCCGAAGGGCTACTTGTATGTAAATCAAGGCTAAATAAAGGTTGAAAAAAAAAAACTAAAGGCGCAGAAGACTTAAAATAGTTAACACAAAGCCAAAGTTAATTTATGGCATTACTGACATTCACTAAAGAAAATATAAACGAAGAGAGGTTGAATATGGCACTTATAGCTATGTTATCAATTCTCCAAGCAGAGGTTGGTTCGCGGAGATAGTTGATGTTGGAATTTCTCTTCTGAGGGGAGCGAGCCGGTAAAAATTCGGTAAAAACCCTGACATCTACTATATCCACAACCCAACCTCTACTTGGAGAATAATGTTATAGGCAACTTACCACGAAAGAGACTGATTGTCAAGATCTAGGTGATTTTGCTCTGTGTCTTCACAAAAATAACTTTTATGGCTTTAGTCTCCCTACCTAGACGAGACAGAACGTCCAGGAAGTCCAGGTTTGTGACGATGTCCATGATGTATGGACCGATCCAGATCAACAACTGCCGAATCATGTCCAGATCAACAATGTTGTCCACCGAGATCATGTTTAGATACGTCTCCGCAATAGAAAGGTTTGGGACTTGGTCAAGCTTCACTAAAATGTTAAAAGCCACGTCAGAATAAATTTCGTCG
Source organism: Branchiostoma floridae x Branchiostoma belcheri (assembly GCA_019207045.1). Classification (NCBI taxonomy): domain Eukaryota; kingdom Metazoa; phylum Chordata; class Leptocardii; order Amphioxiformes; family Branchiostomatidae; genus Branchiostoma; species Branchiostoma floridae x Branchiostoma belcheri. The sequence continues at coordinate 3,644,022 of CM033030.1, forward strand.
GGGATACTGAGGTACTCTAACGCCAGAGGGTCGGTGTTCGGCATCGTGTCGGCAGCCCGACCGACGCCGACGATTGTCGACACGACTTCGGGCTGGATCGGCGCCCATCGGCCGCGGTTGCAGAACAGCAGGCCTGCGTCATCGGTCTGGTAGCCCACGTGACACTTGGCAATGCACATGGTGACGTAGGTGTTGTAGTAGGCGATGTTGGTGCAATTGAAGTGGCCGTGACGCAGGTCTGGGAGTGACTCGGTTAGGGACGTGTTGCCGCAAACTGAAAAGAAATTTATATATAAATTTAAAAAAAAAAATTAAATTCAAGGCCCCTTTTTGTTGGTTTTGTATAGCCTGGTATCCAGCCGTATCAGAGCTACCGAGTCACTTCTGTCCTCCCCGCAAATATTTACAAGAGCTATAATACGGCTGGATATAAGGCTAGGTTTCGCATTTTAATAGATCAGAATAGCTCCATTTACGCACCAGAAGAACATTTCGGTCAAAATAGACAAAGTAATGAGTACCCATAGTTATATGAAGTGCGACGTGCAAATACCTTTATCATGTCGATCGGAAGCAGTCGAGACTGCAGGCTAGTTAGCAGTGAACAATTTAAAGTGCGCATGTGTAGTTCGAGGTGTTGTAGATAATATGTCAAAGTTGAAGACCCCATGGCAACAGATTTTGAATGGTCAAGGTATTTCAACTTTGACATATCATCCACAATGCACCACATACCGCATGCGCACGTCGAACCTCGAACAAGCTTTTTTCTGTGAGGATGTGAATGACGGAAATATCCTTGTCTGTCATTTACTGTTAGCAAAAAAAATAGAAATTGAAAAAATCTTGAGATTTATCCCGAAATTCTTAAGATTTTGTGTTGAATTTTGAGATATTCTGACTTCATCTTGAGATGTTTTAACTTGATTTTGAGATGTATAAGAAAAACTCAAAAATGCTTAGCAAAAATCTAAAGACATTTTTAAAGTTGCCTTGAAAGAGTCCCGATTTTAGAAGTGTGACTTTAAGCTGTAAGCAATCAACAGCATTAGTCCAAAGTGCTCTACTAACTCAAGTCCGATGATAATCTACTCGCTGTTTATAACATCATCTTACGTCACTGCACTTGACGTCTCAAAAGGAGCTCTGTGCACCAGCGGATCAACATTGATCCATTCGTCATGCTCCTTTTTCCTTCGAATGTCAAACCCAATAATACTGCTCTTGTGTGACTCAGACAAACTCACTTTCGTTTACAGGAGGCGGCAAGGCCGGCTGCTGCGCGGTGCCGGGAGGCTGTATCTCTGATGCGTCCCGCCCTCCGGCCAGCGCCAACCGGTACCACCTCTGCATCTCCGGGGAAAACTGCTGAACCCACGTGGGCACAGGCTCCGGGGGCGTGTGGACTGTTGGGGTATTTAAAAACGGACGGTTTTAAAATGGGAGAATATGAAGAAGGCAAAGGAATAAGAAAAGAACAAAGTGATATACAAGCGGAGTCAAGTCAGAAGTATATACGAGACGTGCTGATCTTTTTGTACTATGAATAGTGGATTTCGATTGATCAGACTGGGTCAAGGACCGTTATTGAGATTTTTTCTGATAGGTCGTAACATGCACTGTCAATGGTCCAATACGTTCAAGTAAAAGAGTAACATGGTTGCTGACATGTCACGACGTTGGTCTTGAACAGAACAGCGAAGACCACAGCTGTCAGGGCGGCCAGGCAGTAGAAGATGGCGGCGAGGATGACCAGCGTGTCCGGCCCTTTCCTGCGCGGCAGGTTCAGGGCGGAGCCGTACCCGTACTGTGGCGGACCGTACGGCCTCCAGACGCCGGCGGGCTTCGGGTGCTTCCTGGTGAAAAGGGAATCGCAGCTCGGCTGTCTTTTCAGCGAGGCCTGCAAGAGGAATAAATGTAAGGTTATGTATGCCACCGGAGACGCTTTTAAATCACGTACCGTACACTTAGTCTGAGGAAGACAGACCCCACTTCTTTAATTAAATGTCGAGAGTTCAAATTCCACGCCACTTCAAAAGGCTGTAAACGTTAAGCTGTAAATTATACTTAAAAAGCCAACCACATTTAACTCATCGATAATTGTACATGTAGGTAGCTATACAGGGCTGTCATCGACGTCGTACTAATTATATATAAATTGAATCCTCCGACGACCATGTTGGCGGGTGATTGGCTGAAACGTAGCCTTTTTGTGTGGTTTATAGACGTACGCTATACAATAATCCAACATGGCGCGGATGACGTCAATTAACAAGACTGTATACGGTAGTTGTGAGTGAGTCAAGCACAGCAAGGCTTGAGGACAGCTAGTAATATTTTAGTAATGTGAAATACTAAAACGTGTAGTTACCCTTTTCTCCATTGCTATCACAGTTACATCGTGCTCGATTTCTTCGGACAGTGAATCTTCTTTTTCAAGCGGCCGATGCTTCTCCTCAGAGGCAACACTCCTAGAAATGAATCGTTTATGTGAGATTACATTACATGTACGTAGTGCCAATACAAACTGATCAATGGCAACAGACCAGAAAAACATCAGCATGGTCTGTGAATGACTACATGTTTGTTATCTACATATCAATCCACGGGTGTCAAGGTTGAAATTCATGACATTCAATTCTATTGAGAATCAACAAGCAGTGTCAGATGTATAGAGCATATCCATTGAAATTGAACTGTGTTGATTGTATACAAACATCAACAATGCATATTAAAATCACTCTAAGTTATCAGGTATATACATACGGACAGACTCCGAGTAAAGATGATAAAACAAACAAAGATAATGTACACCAATTAAGTCACGATGTATGCATCCCGTTACGTACCGAACAGCAGAGTGGTACTGGGGTTGTAGGGGGTGTCTGATGATGTCTTTTTCACCACTTCCAAGGGTGGTATCAACCTCCTTGCCGTCCTTGGTGATATCTGTCATTTCACCCCTCTGGGATTTTGAGAAAGCAATACGAAAAGTCTGGCGCTCAAGTTTTACATCGCATGATGATGTATACAATACGCAATGAACCCTGTTTATACCTTTAGTCCCATAGAAAATAGAACAGCGCTGATAGGGCAGCATTGTGTGCGTTTGCGATCACAGAAAAACAGACACACAGACATACATACATGCACACATACACACACACACACATACATACACACGCAAACATATACAAACACACACTGACGTTAGCCTTTCTCATAAAGTTCTTAACCTAGCTGTGTAATTTACCATACGGAAGTCGCTATAAGTCTTGTTGTGTCAATACAACTTCTGCAAACAACGCCCCTCTCCCCTTCGCTGTCAACAAACCACACAAAGACAAACCAATACCTCAAGGATCCTCAAGTCTTTGTGGTGAATTGATCGCATTCTACACGTACCTCTAGTTCCTGCCTGCTCTTCGGTATGTTAAAGTCTCGCCACATGAAAAATCTTTTGGGACGTGTGATCCTGATCTACAAAGAAAAAAAAATATTGAAGGATGCAAAACTACCTTCCTGTACGTCTCTTTGAATGGGATACGCGCTGTAGGTTAGCACAACACAAGGTGAACATATTAACAAACACCATGGCACATGAAACGGGACTAGGATAAGGTAACAAATTAAATTTCTTCTCGAATCATTTTTCAAAAGAAAAATAACAAATTTATTGCAAATTCTTGCCCGTGGGCTAATTGCCGGTAACATGAGAGATTCAAACAGACAATATGGCAAGTTTCTACTCTAGTCTAAAATCTAAATCTAGATGCTGGGTTATTGGATTCGATGTCTTTTTCGGAGACGGGTGGAAGACGAAAGGGATACCTTTTCTATTGAATAGTAAAAATTTTTACCAGTACTTGGCTAGTGTCTTCTGTCGGCACTTTAGCCACAGTCTTGTGTCCAGGCTTCAGCCGTCTGATCCGTGTCCGCCCGGTTAAGCCACCCCGAGGCTTAAGGTGATCGCACCGGGTGCTCCAGGCTATTTTAGTCGGGCCGTGGTGCGACCCTCCCCGAGGGAGCAGCTTGGAGCTGCCCGCTGAGGACGACATCTCTCTGAAGTATGACACGATGACGTGAATATAGATATGAATTTCTACATTGTACATTTTGACCAAAAAACTTGTCAATCTCGGGGTAAAAGTGAACATCCAAAGGCAAGCGACTACCACAATTTTGCACGTCATGTATACATACATACATACATACATACATACATACATACATACATACATACATACATACATACATACATAGTCAAGCCGCACTTTTCATTAGGTTAAATATTCTGAGATACGTACCTATGCTTCAAACCTGTAAGTAGGGTCTGTCCGTGTAAATGTGAGCTGAAGGAAAAGACGGTATTTTCTCACGAGGTTTACCAGGAAAACAAGATTACCGGACGGAATTGGTTATTCCCCCACTACTTCCATGCACCGGCCGTGGTCTAAATATAACATATGACGTTTGTGCTTCTCGGGCTGACAACGTTTTCAGACGCGAGACCGTGTTCCTTCTACATACTTACAACTTATTACTTACCACTTCCTTTTCAAGGGTCATGTATCAACAGCTGCGCAAAGTAGCCCAAGTTACAAGGCAACACAATGGAAGACAAAAAGCGAAGGAGACATGAGCAATTGATTCTGCGTGAGAGAAGAGAAGGGCAAACTAGCGTAGTAGGTGCACGGACCGTGTCGACAATATTGACTTAAGCCGAAAGTCAACAAAACAGTATTGTAAGGTGTGTACACTGGAGTCTATAAGGAAGTATTCTGGGCTGTTTTCGCCAAAACAAAACGTGCCTTTTAGATAGGTACTGAGTAATGCTTAGTTTTCTGCACAGTCAAACCTGCCCGAGCGACCACCTCTTCTCAGCGACCACTTGGCCATTTCGACCGCTTTTTCTCGGTCCCGATTTTTTCCCATTGACGTTAGCATTAAGCGACATTTTCTCAACTGTAACCGCAGTGTCTTCCCTTGCGCGCCTTGAAATCTGTTGGAACCTAGTATGGCGAATTCAGGGGCTTTTTGTGCAGGCGTGTCTTGTGGCATCCTGAGGATGTGCCTAACGCATGTATTGTTCTAATTAATAAACTTCCATCTGTTTTCACAGTTGAGGAGGCCCTCGGACGTAAGTGGGGCTCATGCAGCTACAGCTGTCCGTCCGTCTACGGTAACGCGTCATGCGTCATGCGTCCCTGACGCGTTCAGGTGTGACGGTGACGCGGACTGTTTGGGGGAGGAGGACGAGCAGGGCTGTGGAGACGCCGCACCTATGGAAGATGGAGACGGAGAGACAGGTGACGGGGAGGCCACAGATGGCCAAGAAGCGACCAGTGGGCCACCATCTGGCCAAGCAACGACCAGCAGGCCCACACCTGGCCAAGAAGCGACCAGTGAGTTCAACGCTGGCCAACGTGCAACCAGCGGGCCCACAGGTGACCAAGAAGCGGCCGGCGGACACACAGGAGGCCTGCAGCAAGAGCCTACCGCAGAACCCACTGCACGAAAACAAGAATTTCTGGCAATTTTTGGTTTCTTACGCTACCGTGGAACTTGACATGTCCGGGTCGTATAAACGGATTTCTAGCCACGGTGTGTCCGAAAAGACCAAATAGACATAATGAAAACACCACTTAACACGTCAAAACAACCGCAGCCGAACCTTTGCTTGGAGAGTAGATAGTGCTGGACTGGCAACGTTGGATATTTAGCTTAAAACCTAACAGTTCTGTGCTCAATTCATCTCACATGCTTCAACGTTAACTATCCGGATCCTTTAAAGTAATAGACATAACGAATAAGTTAAGTACGGACTCGAATCATGTCACAGCTCTCACTCTTATCGTATTTTGTGCCATATATCTCTTTTTAAACAATAAGTATTAGGACTTTAAACAGACAAAAGTTGTCACAACGAACGATGTTTCAACTTGCAACTTGACAAATGAACTTCGGAAAGGGGTTAGAACACCCTCTTTCTGTCCAATAATACGCACAGTCATCATTGCCGTACGCATTGTTGGGTTCTCCTGGACTCCACTGGTTAAAATGTCCAAGAGCAACACCATCTGCCCAAACCCAGCTACCTTAAAGTAACATGCATGTACATGACGAATAAGTGCGGATTCGAATCATGTGTCAGCTTTCACTCTTACGTATTTTGTGCCATATATTTAGAAAACAATACGTATTAGGACTCTAACAAAATTAAAGAAAACATGACCTCAATGAAAAGCGACCTGTGGGTCAATTTGCCTCATGACTAAACAAAACTTCAAACAAACAAACAAACAAACGTGTGTTACAGTATTAATTGATCCATTTTCTGTAGATGATCTGTACATGCATATGAGACAAAAGTTGTCAAAACGCAAGATAATTTAACTTGCGACTTGACAAATGAACTTCGGAGAGGTTTCAGAACACGGCGCATCGTTCCACCTGTTCCTTGTGATACCCGACACGTGGTTTCCTGGCCAATAATGCGCACAGTCCTCATTGCCACCATACATGTACGCATTGTTGGGTTCTCCTGGACTCCACTGGTTAAAATGTCCATGACTTAGAGCAACACCATCTGCCCAAACCCAGCTTCCTTCTGTGACGTGATCAGTCAGCCCGAACCAAAAGTAGGCGGTGTCATCCACGGCGTTCTTCAGGTCGATGAGGAACGCGTTGATGCCCGCATCACGGGGCATGGCGAGAGTTCCACCGTCAGAAGAACACGTTGCAACTGCACTTGTGTAGTTGCTCCGCTGATTGAAGGCCTTGTAGCACAGTTGGTTGGGCTGGTAGTAAACGTACCCGTCTGGGCAACCTGTTTCAGGGAGAGGATGGTTCACTATATTAGTACTATTACTATATATTGCAATCGGTTTTGGTCAGCATTAACTATACTAAATGGAAACATCACATTCTTTGAGAAGCACTGTAAAACTTGTCGTCTTTGTGATTAAGCACCAAGAACGAAATATCAAAATTGGAAGTTCTGCTGCAGTACCAAGGAAAGCCGCAAGGGGGTCCAAAATCTAATCAATTCTTTGACCGTACATTACCAAAATAAATACTGCTAGTAGTATCAATAGTTACGCTGCTATGCCACATAAATGCATCCAAACAAAAATTCTTTCAAACATCATCGAAAAATAACATGGCGAAGATGATAAAAAGGAAGGTATGATTCACCTTTCTTGATGTAAATGACCATACGATCTGCTTGCCCAACATTAGTCACTGAAATGACAAAATGTTTCCACTGGATTGACCATTGAGAAAGAGTACTATCGTAAGGTATCGTATCCCAATCTTTGCACGGATAGCTCAAAAGATGAACGGCAAGAAATCTGAAATACATATATATCAAGTACACAGTGTCACACACACACACACACACACATGGAAAAGGACACTCAAAATGTGCTGTATTTTTCAACGTATATTATATTAACAAGTATGTTATATGAAACATTTTAGGAACATTATCCGGTTCAAACAAAGGCCTGTTTGCTGCCTAAGGTAATGTTGATTTGATCTGATTGTATTGCCGTACGTGGGGCTTGATAGGTTATGACATTTCATAGCCACAAAACAATGATTTGATTAATGGATTACATCCTCCGGGGAACCTAAAACGGATGCGAGCGTGGAAAACAAAGGGTTTTGAAAAAAATTGATGCGCGCGGATGCCATCCATATAATCAAATCAACGTATAGGTATAAAAAAAAGGAGTGCCTAAATGTTGCACATACCATCGTTCCAGTTCACGTACGTAGTTTTTCTGGAAAACAGAATGTAGGGTTGCTGGTCTGGAGGCGCCTGCTCCCAGGTACAAACGGTTCCGGCCTCTACCAACACAAGCCAACCAAAGTCGCGGGGACAGCCGTTATAGCTCCGATTGATGAAAAATGTTCTGCATTGAAAAGATTGAAAAGAAAGAAAAAAAAACAGACGTTACCATAGCCATTGCCAGTATTTCTTTTTTTTTCATTTCAGTCTATATTTATGCAATTAGAAAAGAAAGCAAGTACATTGTGTATGCAAAAAGCAGTTACTCAAGCAAGGTGTCACTGACGAATGTGGATGCTGTATGAAATGTCTGACCGTTCCCAAAATTATATCTAGTACTAGTTGCTTGAGTATCTGCTTTTTGGAATATCTTATTAATTGAATGTCTAATCTGCATCGACACAAAGCAAGCATTTATACAAAGATACTTGAATTTGACAAGGGAAAGATCTTGTATATATGGTTTGGTAAGATGATACACAAGAGTAGAAACAAGATTTACCTCTTGCGACCAACCTCTCCTGCAATTGAGAAGAAGTTTTTCGGCTCAGTGTGAATGTCGCTCCACGGGGAGGAGAGCAAACGGGACTGGGAGAACCAGCTGTACTTGTCCGTGTTTTCTCCGTTGAAGATCATCTCCACATCCTCTTCGCCAGAGATTTCCAGTACAACTTTTACCTTAAAAATAAAAATAAAAAGACAATTTAATGTCTACAACGTTTTGAGTGCCATCCATAACTTAACTCTTCGTTAGTGCCACTGGCCTGGGAGAACAAGTTGAACTTGTTTGTGCTTACTCCATTGAAGATCAACTCCACATCCTCTTCGCCAGAGGTTTTCAGCACAACTTTTACCTTAAGAATAAAGATAATTTAGTCTTTACGACTGGATAAAAACGTGGGTTTTCTTTCGAACGTTAACGTTTTGAGTGACATCCATCACTCTTCTTTGGCAGACGGGCCTGGGAGAACCAGTTCAGCTTGTCTGTGTTTTCTCAGTTGAAGATCAACTCCACATCTTCAGTGGGGGCCTCCAGTACGATCTTTACCAATAACGTCAGATTATGGTCAGTTAGAATGTACTTGATGCTGTTTAGAATATCTAACCTAAACTCCGAATGAATTACACATATTTGATACAGTTGTTTTCAACAACCCTGACTGCTGAGTAACCAGTCGGAGGAATGCTTGTCATACATGTATATATGAGGTTTATATGAGCTCCTACAGCTATTGTATAGGTACGTTAGTGGTAGCTTGATATATTGCACACACATTTGCACTGCAAAGGCTAAAAGTAATGAAGAATGTTTAGTAGACAAAACAAATGACTTCTAAACATTGGATTTAGAGCCTTAAATTATTGGAACGGGTGTTCAAAAAATTGAAATATAAGTAGGTTTGTCAGGTACGTGAAATAAAACAAACCTATAGTATTAGCATCAGTTACAAAACATACTAGAAGGGAATCAAAAGAAACGTACCAGTTTGATGCCAAGCGATCCCCACTGGTCCACCAAAGGGCTCTTGTCATGTAAGACGCGCTCACCCGCGTCAGCACTCCAGGCTTCAACAGCCTTCTGTCCGGTCCCTTTTACAGTTGCAAATACTTCCCACCATTCAGTGCCTGGAGAAATAGAGGCAACTACTGTAGTGATTAAAAAATGAAATAAAATAAAACATATTTAATACATAGAAAGATTTGCGAGCAAAAAACAACATATTTCAAACCTTTGTTCAAAAAAAGGAACGTCAGGAAAAACAAGATATTTCCATCTCATACGTGTGGTATGTAGTGAAATGTGCTTATATTTTCCGCACATACCTGTGGTATGGAGTAAAAGATGTTTATATGTCCCTCTCATACCGTAGTGTGGAGTTGAATGTGTTTTATTTCCCTTCCCATTCATGTGTTATGAAGTAAAACATGCTTATGTTTCCCCTCCCATACGTGAGGTATGGAGTGAAATATGTTTATATTTCCCTCGCATACCTGTGGTATGAAACATTAAGGTTTACCCGTACATCTGGCAGCGCTGCCCGACCACGTACGATCCGCCTGGCAGGTCCTACCGGTACTGCCGGCAGACAGGTGGTAACCATGGTTACAGCTGAAGGTGCAGTTCTCGGGATATCGGAAGGAGTATCCATGGTTACAGGACATTCTTCCATTGGTGGGTCTAAACAGGGTCGGACACTGCACAGCTGGAATGAAAGATTTTGAACAGTCCAAAAAGTTGCGACACGTTACAAGGGGTCGTCCAAACTTTGTTATACTAGGAGATACATAAAACTAAAAAAAGTTTATGACAGCTTTTGTTCACGTAGTAGGACTGGTTGTTCATATAACAAACTGCGTACACTTTAATTTTGGTGTTGAAGAGCACTTCCTGAGCTTTTTTCTTATGTATCAAATATTTTCAATGTGCTAGCTATCTTATGTCTTTTTAAAAATAGATTCTTTCCCAAAAAGATATGGTTTACCTAAACAAGGTGAGGTCCCTACGCTGTTAATGTCGACAGGAATAGTCCAGTTCCCGTCCTGTTCGCAGGAGTACTCAGCATAGATCAGCCTGTCGTAACCATGGTTACAGTGGAGCACGCAGACGACTTCGTACTCCGGTGCTATGCTGGTAGCTGATTGGCAGGTATCGGCTGCAGAGGATGTCGGGATAGAACAGGAGAAGAAGCCGTTCTCCGGTTCTGCGACCTGTGTGTGTGTGGGAGTGAGAGTCAACAGTTGGCGTAGGGTGTTCGCATGGAGGTCATGACTACAGGTGACTCCAGTTTTCAGTCATTTAAAACGTACACACCGCAGGGCGGTCCGTTAACTCTGCATCATCTAGCATTCTTTTCAACTGTAGATTCAAGCTATACGACAGTTCTTCAACATGAATACGCTTGATTTGTCTTTGTTTATGTGTATGTCTGTACATGTGTGTATGTAAGTGAGTGTTTTTCGTTTTTGTATGTTTGGCTGAGGTTTTAGCTGCGCCTGATGCAGAAATTAATTAACCATACTGACCGGAAAATAGATTAATCTCTTTCACTAACATTTGCTAGGAGACGTTTGCCTTTTTCGTTCCGCAGTTTTTAGTGAGGGTAGCGACGGACCGATACAGTAGACTATTCAGCATTGTGTTCATCACAAGATTTATTATCTGAAACATATTTTGCTCCGGAAACCCCATTGCGTTCGACCGTTTGTTTTGAAGGGGCAGAAGCTACAAAAATAACATAACTGACCGAGAAAGGCGGACAGGATGTCCGTTCACAGTTCGTCCCGTTCCCGACCGTCCCGACCCGGCAGCGGCAGCTGAAGGCCTGGTGACCCGTCAGGCTGCAGACCCCGTGCTCAGGGTGGCAGTCGTGCAGCCCGAGCTGGCAGAAGTCGGATGGGACGCAGCTAAAAAAACAGTTTAGAGACGGCTTTCATACTTTTGCATACACTGGAAACGAGTTCGTTGTACAATTAGCATGACAGCTACACAGACAGGTGTTTTTATCTGATTAATACATAGCTAATATCGATTTTTCAGACTCCAAAATAGCAAAACACGAATAGAAAATAGGTAGGTAGGTACCAGTGCCGGTTTTGTATTAACCACCCGAATGGATTGGGCCTGAAATGGAATGACATTTTGGTGTCGTATCATGGATCGCTGTGTAGAAATTATCTTGATGGAGACATACGAGGACTTAGATATGACCACCCTGAAATGTAAAAAAAATAGTACTTCTTTACCTTGGCTGGTTGTTCCATTGCCCACTCGCCATACACCTGAAGTTGTAGAGACTGTGGAGAAGACGGCCGCTCTCGTCGGCAACAGTGTATCCCGGCTCACACGTCAGGCGGCAGGAGTCCTGGTACCTGGTCCCGCTGCACGTCAGGCTGCCATTGGCTGGGGACTGCGTGTAACGAAATATTTCTGTTGATGTTCTGACTGACGTTATTCAATAGTTGGTAAATTCGTCTTTCACTGTCTAAAAAGAAGAAGACTTACAAACCTAACAAAACTAGTATAATGTACATTTAAGTAGTACTACGTAGTCAAAAAATGAAGTTCTTAGCACCTTTGTACTTTCCTTGATATACGTGTTGTTTGTACCTGCAATTAGCCCAAGGGCATGAACTTGCAATAAAACATATATACATTCAATACTTAAAAGTAAGTATTAATGCAAATAGGTTTCCATTTCTGGTGCTACTTAATTGTTATGCAAGGTGAAGACTGGATGATTTCAGTCAATGACATTTGGCTCCAAAGACTTGAGCTTCCATTAGTTTTAATTTAGATTACGTACAGAAATGTTGCCGCAGTCCTTCTTTTGGCAAAACAGCTCTGGTCCTCCAACAACTGGCTGGAACACTGAAATCATACAAAAGTGTAGTTAGCAATGTCTTTTGCAAAGCTAAAGGAGCAAGACGACATAAACAAAGTTTAACGTTCAGTCACGTCTACTACAATCCACAGCGTTATTAGTGATTATACTTGGTTTACTTTTACTGTAGCGGGAAAGATCACTGTAATAGCAAATGTATGTCCTACCTCCCGCCTGTAGGCTCCAGTTGCCGGCACTGTGACAAGTTACGTTTTGGTCACGAAGGAGGTTCGTTCCTTCGTACCCGTCCGCACAGGTGACTCCGCAGGTGTTCCCGTAGGTGTGTCCGCTGGTGCACTGGATGAAGGTGTTAGGGAACTCGGGAGGGGCTCCACAATTCACTGGTGAAATAAACAAATGCCTATATAGAACCTTCAAAAGTTGCCGGAATACTGTGCAATCAAGTTTACATTCTTATCATAGTGCCATCATGTTGGAGAACCTCGTTTACGTATGATCTAAGATCAATGAACTTAGTAAAAGGATCAGGACCCCTTTTTATAAAGCTACAATGTTATCACCATGACGTATGTACCACCCTAGCAAATTATATCCTGTTACCTGGGATGCACTCTGGTTCCCCACTCCAGGTTGCTTTGCCTCCGTGAACCTGGCAGGTGAGGTTGTCTCGGCTCAGCCGTTCGTACCCGTCATGACAGGTGAGATGACACGTCTCACCGTACGTCGTACCTGTACAGGTGGCGTCACCGTGTGCGGGCGTCTGTGAATGGGGGAGGGGGATCGTGAAGAAGATATTTTCAACTTTCTATATTTCTAGCTTATGTATAGCATGCAATAGGCTCAGCTATTGAAACTTATTACATCAAGGCAAAATTGCTGAAATAATGACTTCTGTCAAGCACATGCAATAGTAGCAAGCATAACTGCGAAGCCAACCAGTCTATATGGCTAGGTACATGAGATACTCACCGAAATATTTCCGCAGTCAGCGATGACACAGGTCAGAGTCTGTGAGATAACAAAGTCTGCCAAAAGGAAACAACCGACACTGTACATTACTGGACAATCAAAGTGTTGAGTCAAAATCAACGCTGTAACATGCTAGATAAGTACACGCATATATGTATGTATTAATGTATGATAGTATATATGTTTATCTTGGGCACCTGTTCTGATATGAATCAAGCTCACAATGTGAAAAAGAAATAGAAAAAAGTAAAGAAGATGATTGTATAATATACCAAACCTGATGATAAAGCATTTTCCATCTCTATTGTGTTTCCTCTGCGAAATGCGGTCCAGTTTCCGGACCAGCTGCAGCCCAGGGTGTCATCTGTTTCCGGTACGTACCCAACGTCACAGATGACGTCACAGCTGTCCGAGAACACGTGACCCAGGCACAAGTAAGAGCCGTTCGGGGGGTCCTCAGCACGTCACCGGAACGTACTGCGCCTGCGCGAAAAGTATAGACATGCTAAACCTTGCTAAACCCCCGGTTTACTAAAGGGCCGCATTTAAGAAAGTACGTGCGTATATAAGGGTAAAATCCCGTGTACGTTTTGCATGAAACCATATCTCTAACATATACTGTGCAACAAGCGGGATTTCAATGCAACGTTGACCAAACCAAGCCCCAAAACACCAGGGTTCGCGCAGGCGCAGTACGTTCCGGTGACGTGCTGGGGTCCTCAGGTGTGCTACAGGTAACTACGAAGTGGATAATGCTTATGAGACCAATGAGACCAAAGCAATCCATTGGAAGTGATTATCTACGTCGATGGACTAGAGCGAGACATAGTAGTTTTGTTTAGATTTGTCACACATATAAGAACTCGTGCAAAGGACTTGATGACATTTGAAATTTTCTAGCGCAGCTGGAAGGTATAAAATCTCTATTGGTAGCCCGTAAGACACCATACCTGGGTCGCACAGTGCGGGTTTGTCCCATTGTCCTGAAGCCGTGCACGTCAGTATAGGGTGCCGGGGCAGGTAGCCTCGCTCACAGACCACTCCTGCTTGTAACATCTAATCACATAAATAACGCCCTACCTGGGTCGCACAGTGCGGGTTTGTCCCATTGTCCTGAAGCCGTGCACGTCAGTACAGGGTGTTGAGGCAGGTAGCCTCACTCACAGACCACTCCTGCTTGTAACATCTAATCACATAAATAACGCCCTACCTGGGTCGCACAGTGCGGGTTTGTCCCATTGTCCTGAAGCCGTGCACGTCAGTACAGGGTGTCGGGACAGGTAGCCTCGCTCACAGACCACTCTGGCTTCTGACATGTACGTGGTGGTGCTGCTATTCACTCGGCCATGAGCTAAATTCTGTCAATGAGAGGAAAAGTATTTATGCCTCACAGCCATATCCTAATATCATTACTTTGGTTAATGATTTCTATTTCTATGCATTACTGGACAAAACCCCTTTCAGGTAAGATTTATATTTAGATAAGGCGTTAGAAACAGTACCCCAGAGTCCTCCCCACAGTCCGCTGTTCTGCAAACAGGATGTCTGGTTGCCCCGAATGACTCTGCGAACAGGCAAACATAAGGTGTCTAATTACACAAACGTTTATAAAATTTGCATTTCAGAAAGCCGTTGCCATGGCAACACGGAAAATTATGAACTTACTCTATCTTAAAAATTATTGCCAACAATATTCTAGGAACATTCACCAAGTTTGGTTGTTCTAGCACAAGTCGTTTGGGAGCTATACGACGTCAAAGTTGGTGCAGACACTTTTAGCCTCCCTCCAGTCTGGATAGGGTTAAAAAAACAACTGACTTCAGCATCCCTACCTAGACGGGACAGAACTTCCACGAAGTCCAGGTTTGCGACGATGTCCTCAATGTTTGGGCCGACATAGATCAACAACTGTCGCACCATGTCAAAATCGACGATATTGTTCTCCGACATCATGTCTATATATGTCTTCAAGATAGGAAGGTTAGGAACTTCGTCAAGCTTCACTAAAATGTTAAAAGCCACGTCAGCATAAATTTCGTCGGGGATGCCGAGGTGTTCTAACGCCCGAGGGTCGGTGTTCGGCATCGTGTCGGCAGCCCGACCGACGCCGACGAGTGTCGACACGACTTCGGGCTGGATCGGCGCCCATCGGCCGCGGTTGCAGAACAGCAGGCCTGCGTCATCGGTCTGGTAGCCCACGTGACACTTGGCGATGCACATGCGCACGTAGATGTTGTAGTAGGCGATGCTGGTGCAGCTGAAGCTACCGTGACGCAGCTCTGGCAGGGACTCGGGGAGGGACGTGCTGCCGCAAACTGAAAAGTAAAAAGAAAAAAAATTAGAAATCAAAATCACTCTTTCACCTCAAACACTCAGAATCAGAACTGACTGAAGGTAACTCAAATATAAGTGACCAAAAACTCACACTCCTGCACAGGAGGCGGCAGGGCCGGCTGCTGCACGGTGCCGGGAGGCTGTATCGCTGACGCGTCCCGCCCTCCGGCCAGCGCCAACTGGTACCACCTCTGCATCTCCGGGGAGAACTGCTGAACCCACGCCGGCACGGGCTCAGGGGGCGTGTGGACTGTTGAAGCATCGAAATGATAGACAAAATATAAAGGAAAAAACTGCAGCATCCGAAAATAGAGAGGAAAGAAAAAGAGTACCCTTTGGCCTACAGTCTTCTTAAACCACAGGAGCTCTGATAAAAAATGTGACAAAAGTGAGAAGATAAAAGCTAAAGAAAATAAAAGATATATAAAATCACAGCGCTCTGATAGGGCTATGGTCATGAACAGTTCTTGAAGACCACAACTGCTACTGCGGTAAGACAGCAGAGGTTGGGAAAAAAGTTGTTTGTTCATTTGTTTGTTTGTTTGTTTGTTTGAACCTTTATATTTTTCATGAAAGCTCAAATCGGCCTGCAGGCCGCTTTTCATAGAGGTCATGAGGGAAGAGGTAAGGGTATATAACTTATATAACAGAGATACAGTTTACAACCTTATAAGTCCTATTAATTAAGTCCTATCAATTTGCATACATATACAATACATGATTCGAGTCCATTCATTTCGGTCCTAGAGTTAGGTTCTCTAGTCACCTGACAGAATGTTGGCCTTGAACAAGACAGCGAAGACCACAGCTGTCAGGATGGCCATGCAGTAGAAGATGGCGGCGAGGATGACCAGCGTGTCCGGCCCTTTCCTGTGCGGCGGGTTCAGGGCGGAGCCGTACCTGTACAGCGGCGGGCCGTACGGCCTCCAGACACCGGCGGGCTTCAGGTGCTTCCTGGTGAAGAGGGAGTCACAACTCGGCTGCCTTTTCAGTGGAGCCTGAGATAGAACAAAAGATGACAACAGACATAAAAGAAACAGAAGCTTATTTTTATCCACATCTTTTGGGGACTTGAAATCAAGATAAATAACAGAACGCTTTAGAGAAAATAATAACAATGTAGAAAAAGACAGCACTCAGTACCTTTTCTATCTTTGAATCCATACTTTCGGCGGATTCTTCGTAGTGGATCCGGAGTTCTTCCTTTTTCTCGTCAACGGCAACGCACCTTGGAACAGGTAACGTACCATTTAGCGTGTGTTGGAACTGTTCTATCTGCTAATATCATAAATAACGATTTTATCTTCCAAAGGCATGGTCCTTAAAGCGCCACTATTGAATAGTATCCTGTGGAGCACTATGACGTACCGACTATCTTGGGGGTCTTGAAGTGGTGCAGGGTCTCTTGGGATGTCTTCGTCGAGACGTTCACTGCGGAATTCTGGTGTTCCGGGTAAAGTTGAAATAAAGGGGTCCTAAACTCAAGACGAGTGTGTTATTTTTCAATGAGTTATGTATCAATGAATACATAATCAGCCGAACGTTTGTGTGAAAATAACCGGACTTGGTGTGCCGGGTTGAACAAACAATTGTAACAACATCAAGTCCAACGTCCAAATCCGGTATTCGAACTTCGACAGCGGCGCTCGCGAAGTGCGTTCGAATTATTTTATGTTAGACCATGTGATACGAGGCAGTTCAAATATCTAATGCCATTAATAACTATGGCGTAATGGAAGAACAATATAAGTTTGTCTACACATGTTTTGAGAAGAGGGGCGAAGCATGTACAGTACAGATATGAGTTAGACATGACGAAGTTTACTTGTTTTTCTCTTTGTATCAAACTTACTGCATTTAGCCCCATTGGGGCATAAATATGCAATGAACGTCGTTGTCATTGATAACATTGTTATCACACGCATCGAACGTTATCCGGCTATAAGACAAATTTCCTACTAGGAGTTCCTGATGTGCTTCACGGACGAGGATGTTTTTCCACGTGAAGGAACTTTTGGGCCGTGTTGACGAGCTCGAGGCCTGGGGATGAAAATTATAATAAGTGACATTTAAACAGCATATGACACATTCATTGGTCACTATTTAACACTACATTATAGTATAATTACACTGCTTTATTTAATCAGCAAAATGTAACCTAGGACGTATTTACGAGCTTTTATACTTTTTATCAACTTTATCATGAATTGACTGTAGTCACTATCTTTCCGCAAGTATTTAGCAAAAGCCTTTGGGCTTTACTCAGTAATACTAGAAGTGCTTAAATAGTATGACAATGAAGCATCCACTTTGCGAAAGCTATTCAAATACGCCAGCGGGAAGCAGAACACAATGTACTAGCAAATGCAAACAAAACATATCTGCGACACAAAGTAGAATAGGGAACCCTTAAAGTAAATAGAAGAAATGCATAAATCTTACCCGTACACTGTCATTGCCGAGGTCCCTCGTTCCCGATGTTGTCCTCGGCTTGTGACTAAACTTGTACCGTCTGATCCGAGTCCGCCCAGCAGAGTCACCCCGAGGCAGCAGATGATCGCACTGGGTAGTCCAGGCTGTTTTAGTCGGGCCGAGAGTCGACCTGCCCCGAGGGAGCAGCTCTCTGCTGCCCGGTGACGACGACATTGTTGTGCTTTGAAGGAAACTTGTAAGAAGTAATGATATTAAGTTTTAAAGTGCCATTCAACACAAGAAATTTCTCACCTTGAATTTCGAGGTAATTATGTTTTAAGTCTCTTAGTACAAAACGGACTTTTTTAACACTAGCAAAAGTTTTGACCAATTTGCATTCGTCTTGCGACAGACTTGCTACAAATGTTTAAAAAATCAGGATGGTCATTCGAACCACGGAACTTTAGATTATAATAAGCCAACACCACAAGATCCCCTCATATCAACCCTTGTATCCGACTCAAATGTGAATACGAGGATCGTCAAAGCTTGTGTTTTCTACCATATTTCTGGCGGGAGAGGGTTAAAAGAACCTACGGCTCAAACATTTGAACTTATGCAAGACACACTCACCTATGTAGGACACCTGTCCACACCAGGAAGTTCCGACTGTGTGTGCTGTTATCAGCTTTTAACACACGACTTTAACCAAAACAAAACACTCCAACATTTTGTATCTCCTGGTTAAAGTTTAACACATTGGTCAGCAGGTGTTTTGACAATGACGTGGAAACCACAGCCGGACTTACAAGGTTATTCCCCTGCTACTAGCACCTACCGTGGTCTAAAATTAGCGCATTTACATAACGTCAATGCTCTTCATCTCTACAGAGATAGTTGATATTATTATTATTAAGTTTTCCTTGCCAATTAGGCATGTTGGTTTGATTATATGGATGACACCGTCTGGAAACTCCAAAACTGATGCGAGCGAGCGAATAAAAGCGTTTCAAATTGGCAAAAAAAGACGAAGATGAACTTTCAAGTTAAGGCAAAAGAAGTTGTTGTCGTCATTATGGAATCTTAGAGGTCAAGAAGGTTAAAAATGACTCAACGCAAAGAGTATGTTTTACCGTACAATAGAGTTTTAATTCTTATGGATCTTTCCCCTTTCCTTTAATCGTTGGCATTTTATGACGTTAGTAGACTTAAAGAATGCATGATTAAACCTCGATCCATCAGGAAATATCCCGCTGTGAAATGTTTGAATCAATAACACAGTGGGGACAGACTAAGAATCTTATCAAGTTACAATTGAGCTGTTTCGACCAGCGATTCTCTGTCAGGCCAACCCAATAGTCAACGGATAAGCGCCGCCTGGAAGATCATATGTGAACTGCATACCCGGCAAGCAAAGATTCTTGCTTACTGGTTTGACATTTGAACTCGTGCCAGGTGTATACCAGTTCTAGTCTAAGGTGTATGTAGGGTTACAAGAGAACGTGTTTGCAGAATAGGTGTATAAATGAATAATCTTGAATTACGCCTTATTTGTTCAGTAAAATTTCAAAACGTAGAACTTGTGTATAACAGAAAGGACAAAGGAAAATTTAAGTGGTATCTGGCAGGACCTGCGGGCTCAATGACGTCACACGCTCACCTGGTATTCCCCCTGCTAACACTTCCGCGTTACGTGGCGACTGAAAGCCGTTTCTGAACATCTTTAGTGGTCTGCTATCTGGGCCGATCATCACCAGCCAGATATCATTACCTGCCTGATCACCATGTCGACCATGCTGCATGTTGCGGGCACACTTCTCCCTGTAGACGTGCAATGCCGGAGGTTTATTAGCGTTGAATTACATAAATGACCCACAGGCCATGACATACGGAGAGCAGGGACTTGAGATGACCAGACGAATCTATGGTGAAGAGCATCCTGACACAGCCTATGCCCTTTCCACATTTGGGCTTCTTATGTGCACGCGTGACTCACCTGACTACAAGAAAGCAATCAGCTTTCATGTAGAGGCTTTAAACATAGTCAAAAAGTGTATTGCACCAAGGACAGAACATCCTTATATTGCCATGTTTCTTAGAAATTTGGGCACAGTCTTCCTGAAAAAGGGTGATATCGGAAAAGCAAGAAGCTACATTGAGCAGTCACTGCAGATGTACCAAAGTATACATGGTACTGGCACAGTGCATCTTGATATTGCCATCACTCTTGCCACACTGGGTAAAGTCTATCTTGTCGTTCAAGAGGAGCACAGAACAGCATTGAGCTATTTGCAGCAGGCGTTGCAGATGTTCCAAAGTATCCTTGGTCCCGACGATGGACGTGCTGAGATTGCAGAAACACTTATCGGTCTTGGAACTGCCTACTATAATCTGCGAGATTACAAAAAAGCAATAAGCTACTGTGAACAGGCATTGAAAATGCAGAAAGCTGAATATGGAGAAAGCGCAGCGCATCCTAATATTCTAATTTCAATCAAATGTTTGTGCCAGTCATGGAGTCACCTGGATCTGAAGCAGACAGTCATCTACATGCAACAGGACCTTGAGATGACAAGACGAATTAAGGGGGATGTGCATCATGAAACTGCTTCTACTCTTAACGGACTTGGGTACATGTGGAGGAGATTGGCTGAGTATACAAAAGCAATTGACTGCTATGAAGAGGCTCTGCATGTGTTGAGGACGATCCATGGTCCAACTACAGTGCATGCCGACATTTCCAATATCCTCAATAACCTAGGGGTTGCCTGTGCTAAAATGGGAAAACACAGGGAAGCAGTTCAGTATTATAAGCAGGCTTTACAGATGGACAACAAACTGCATGGTGCATCACACCCAATCACTGCCAACGCACTCAACAATCTGGGAGCAGTTTGTAGTAAAATGGGGGATCACAGAAAGGCACTAGAATATTGTGAACAGTCATTGCAAGTATTCAAAAGTACCTACGGCGCTGACGCGGCACATCATGATACCGCTTTATCACTTTGTAACCTTGGAGTAGCCTGGTATGGCCTGCGGGATTATAACAGAGCCACCAAGTTCCATGAAGAGGCACTGCACATGCAGAAAGCTATCCATGGTTTGGGCACAGCACATCCGGACATTGTAAGCTCACTCAACAAACTTGCGTTTTCCTGTCTTTCCCAGCGCGATTTTATAAAAGCATTTGACTACAGAATACAGGAGGTGGAGATGGAAAAGGAACTGAAATCACAGAAACCCACAGTATAGATATTTCATGTTGTATTACTATGTTACTGCATTTGCAAACCATTTTGCAACAATGTGTGGCCTCCTATGTTATGGTATATTCAAATAAATAAATAAACCAAGACTGGTCAAAATGTGGTGAAGTGACTTTTTGTGTTAGAGTTGAGTAAAATCATTCCTCAATAAATATATACGTATAAGAATTTTTAAAAAAGATGCTAAGCTAGAATAGTCCCAGCATTGGTACAATGTCTTGAGCTCAAAAGCAATAGGCAGACCAATACAGTCAGCTTTCCATTAACGAACTTCTACTACCTCAAGACAAATACAGTCAAACCTGTATTAGGGGGCCACCTCTACAGAGGGGCCACCTGTCCATAGTGGCCACTTTCTGTCGGTCCCTTGGGTATTTTATCTACAAGTTACCACCTCTATACAGAGGCCACCTGTCTATAGTGGCCAAATTTGTCTGGTCCCTTGAGTGGCCGCTATAGACAGGTTTGACTGTATATACAATGTCCTGCCTTTCTTGTGCCTTGACAAGACCATTTCCTTTTAAAAAAAACTGATTACGTTTCTATGGCTTGTAAGGATTATGATTGATGGTAGGGCACAACAACTCACGGAATATCTACAGTCAAACCTGTCTATAGCGGCCACTCAAGGGACCAGACAAATTTGGCCACTATAGACAGGTGGCCTCTGTATAGAGGTGGTAACTTGTAGATAAAATACCCAAGGGACCGACAGAAAGTGGCCACTATGGACAGGTGGCCCCTCTGTAGAGGTGGCCCCTAATACAGGTTTGACTGTATCCATACTGGTGCTCCTCCCATTGGCCCTTGTGGCCATGGTGTACTGCTCAGCAACGCCGCCTTTCGTCAGCAAGGGAACTACAGTTTCCATCCAATCAGTAAATGTTATTCATCGATTGCTACACAGTGTCAATAAAATATCTTTATGCAATCTATTTTTCTTAGTTCTTTACACTTGTACAGAACACACAAAGCTACGTAATCCAAACATTACAAATGTGAATGAAGCATGTAATGTTTTAAACAGGACGAACACATTCTACCGCCGGGAGTTTAAAAGTTCAGTTGAGCAAGACGTCACTGTTGCGTCAGCACCGCACCTGGTGGTAACCCTACCGACCGGTTCAAAGTTCAATGAGAGACCTGTTTGACGTCACCTTCCTACCTGGTATTCCCCTACAAATACTTCCGCATCATAGTTATGTACTGAAAGTCATCTCTAGACACAGTTAGCTATCTGAAATCTTAAGATCATTACAAGCCTGGTCACCATGTCGACCATGCTGCGTGTTGCGGGCACACTTCTCCCTGTAGACGTGCAATGCCGGAGGTTTGTTACGGCTAACAGGTATGACCTGGCCGAGACGGGGTACGGCCGTGCCCTTCTGGCCGCCATGTCTGATATGGACAGGCTACAGGAAGTGGAGGTACTGAAGAGCCTGGGAGACTTGAACGTGGAGAAAGGAAGACTTCACAAGACCGAAGCTTCGCGGAACTTGGAGCGGGGTCTGAACCTGTACAGGGCCGCACTGCTCCGGTGTGAGGACCCGGGGGAAGGGGAGTCTCTGGTACATAGGGTCAAACTTGCCGAGAAACTAAGGCAGAAAATGCCTAGAGCTGACTCACATGGTAACATAGTCATTCCTGTTGCAAGGACTTCAGAGATCTTTCAAGACTTGGATAAGACATGGACTAAAAGCGGCCATATGGACTCCATCTTAGAAGGCTACACAGAGATTCTTGTAGAAGGAATGGCAGAAGAAAAGAAGCTGTTAGAAGTAGAGGCTATGAAAACTCTCGGAGATGTGAACCTTAAGAGAGGAAGAGACCTAAAGGAGCCCAGACACTTGACAAAGGCTACAGCCCTGTACAGTACAGCCCTGGAGCGATGTGACGATCCACATGGTAAAACCGTCCTCACACACCGCTTACTGCACGCAGCAAAGGTCAGGAAAGAACTGAAGGAGGTATGTATATAGCTTTCTTCATAAAATACAATGTATCAACTGAATGTGAAATAATAGCGCAAACAAAACATCGCTATGAATATAGATGCGTATTTCTTATCAGATGGGCGAAGTTCTATACAGCAGTTACTAAATCATTCACATACACTGTGCAGTATATGGTATAATTGTTTTGGCTTCTCCCTTTGTTATTGTTACCTGTGTACCAACGAAGCTCGTGTTTGTAGTAACCGATGACCTTCTGACCTGTTAGGTGTCATGTTCGCTCACCTGTGTCTACCGTTCACCTGTGCGTGGCGAGACAGTATCGTATTGCAGTAGTGCGTAAAGAGTTCATTGTATGACCTCACGCCCCGATATTTGGGTGGGGGTGGGGTAGTGGGGTGCTGAACGTATCGTGTTCTATGGTTTGCTTTTTGCTAACATAGTCATTACATTTACTTTCATTGGCACGTTTTAGATGGTTCTAAAGGGCAAAAAGGCAAACAGGCGGCTGTCAACTGAACCGGGCAAGGTCACTTCGACTATTCCTCAAGGTCATAACAGCATAACAGTCACTACAGCAGACAATTTAAGGTGAGTCAAATGCAAACAGTTCCCCAGATAAGGCCCATTACAACATGCCATGTCAAATACACGTAAAACGTATTGAAAAAGAAAAAGACAGAAAGACCTGCACAAAACTGACAATCTTATGAGCCCTTCATAAATCCTAATGACATAAAAAGGTTAGACACTTGTACACATCGCATTTTACAAGTAGCAGTAAAGGGTGACAAAAAAGATGTAGTTCATATGAAACTGGATGAACGTAATTTTACTCAATTTAGGGTACTTGGATAACTTTGCACTTTTTTTGTTTACGTACTTTATAACACTGTAGGAAGTACACAGAATACCTACAGAAAGGTGACAAGGCTGTACGGAGGGGAGACCTGGACTCAGCGGAGCAGCACTTTGCAGCAGCACTCAGGATCGCACATGTCAGAGGTGGGGAAAAGTTCATATACACCATTTTCACAATAGTTTTTTATTTTGTGTAAATGAACACCATTAAAGTGTTTTGTATATCATTAAAGTGTTTTGTATATTTGCAGAATTGTGTATTTTGAAATGATAATGAACTGATTTTACATCAATACAGTTACACGTCTAAATATTAGGGCAGATGCTACTAACAATTGGATGGACCCTCATGGATTGATAACAAAATCTAAAGAAACACACGTGTACAAATATGTTCTTTCCTACAGACCCTACAACTCAACAGTATGAAAAAGAAGTCTCACCCCTGCAGAAGTTGGGCGATGTTTATTGCAGGAGAGGTTCTCAAACAGGAGACGGGGGAGACTTTGTCAAGGCGGCGGCGCTGTACCAGGCAGCAGCAGCCAGGTCAAAGGTCTTTAACAAGGCGATTGAAGACAACATTAGAGATATTGAAGTTTTGTTTCTTAAAAATGTCTTGAAGATAGACAAGGAAGGGGATGAAAATGCCACAGTAAGGCATAAGAACCATTTGCAAGAAATTCGCGGCCAAATCAAACAAAAAATGGATGCCATAGACAAAGAGCTGAACCCCTATATACATGACGAGGAAAGTCAGTTAGCACGAGAGATAGAAGCCAAGCGAGCCGATGCTGTCCGACAGTTGTTTGAGAAGATTGCTGAGGACAGAAAAGAGTTCATCAAGCAGCTAGTAAATGAGTGTATCATAGTGACGGGTCCCCCTTCTTGTAAGTATGCCCTGATAGGTTTGGGTTCACAGGCCACAGGACTGGTAACTCCATACTCAGACCTGGAGTTCGCCATCTTGGTAGAGGAGGAAAAGGAAGCAAATGTCGCGTATTTCCGTCGTCTGACTCACTACCTGCACCTCAAGGTGGTCAACCTGGGAGAAACCATCCTCCCAGCCATGGGGATAACAGGTCTGAATGATTTCTACTCAAAGGACCCCCTGGACAACTGGTTCTACGACTCGGTTACACCACGTGGGTTTGCCTTTGACGGCTCCATGCCAAAAGCTAGCAAGACTCCACTGGGCAGGCAGGTAACTTCGACTGAACCAGCCAGTGAACTCATTCGCACACCAAGAAACATGGCTGGAATCATAGAAAAAGATGTCACAGTGTACCTGGAGGAGGGGTATCACCTCGCCAGTGTTTTGCGGAATGCTTGTTTGATGACAGGGGAACAAAGTTTAGTCGATGACTTTACCGAAATGGTGGCAGAAACACTGAAGGCTCATGGTGGGAAAATGGCTCAACAACTGGCGAACGAGACGATATCTGAAAATATTTCAAACGGCGAAGAACCGAGACCGACCGCTGTCCTTTTTGACGTGAAGAAACAAATCTACCGATTCCCTTCTGTTGCGGTGGACTGTTTGGCACTCAGTTCAAATATTTTACCGACAACTGTCTGGGACACGATTGAAAACATGAAGGGCAGCAACGTTGTCAGTGCAGAAAACGCGCATCACCTGAAGGTGCTGGTAAGCATCTCAGCAGAACTCAGACTGAAAACCTACATTGCAAACGGCGGTCAGAAGGAAAACCTCTCAGCCTTGTCATCGATGATAACACTACAAGACAAAACGAACGCACTTCAGAAAGTGTTCTACATTTCTGATTTCAATCAGCTTTTCAGATACTACTTCACGGCGATTCCTTTGAAGAAGACCCTGTCAAATGAAGAATGTCAGGTTGGAAAGATGCAGAAAGGCACCAAATTGTTTGAAAACTCCCCATTAGTAAAAGGGGAGATGTACCACACATTAGGCTATTATAAGGAAGCAATAGAATGTTGGGATAAGGCTTTACGCCAAAGTACGGATGTTGCAACAACAGCTGTGCTACTGCCCAGATTAGGGTCAGCTTGGCAACAGCTGGGAGATCATCAAAAAGCTCTTGACTTTTTCAACCGGACGATTCGGCTTAGTACTGAGGATTCACACGTTGCAATGTCTCTAATTCACCTCGGATCTTCCTTACATGACTTGGGTCAATACGACGAAGCCATCGACCACTTTAAGAACGCACTACACAGGTACAGAAACGTAAGTGACCAGAACACAGCCAACGATGGCGTTGCCTTGGCATTGAGTTCCTTAGGATTGGCTTTTCAAAAGCGTGCAGACCACAGGCAAGCCCTGGAATATTTTCAAAAGACTTTTGAGATGAGCAAGAGGGTCTATGGTACAAATCATCCTAACGTTGCCACATCACTTCACAATATTGGCTTAGTTTGGGCTGACAAAGGTGATTATCAGAAAGCAATTAGCTTCTATGAACAGGCTCTGCAAATGAGGAACACATTGTATGGTCATACGTCAGCTCATTCCGATATTGCTGCCTCTTTTGTCGCTCTGGGAACAGCATGGCACGGCTTTGGAAATTATCAGAAAGCTATTAGCTATAAAGATCTGGCTCTGAACATGTACAGGATTGTCTACGGTGACACACATCCCGTAATTGCAAGATCGCTTGACAACTTAGGAACATCTTGGATTTACCAGGATAGAAACCAGGCACACATCTATTTGCAACAGGGACTGGAGATGACGCAAGCGATATTCGGCAATGCGCATCCAAACACTGCGTACGCTCTCAACAACATTGGGCACATCTGGTGGAGCTCGGATAAACAAGACAAAGCAATCAGCTGCTACCAAGAGGCTCTAATGGTTTTTAGAAGGATTCATGGTCCAAGTTCACCACATTCGGACATAGCCACGTCTCTCTACAACGTGGGAACAGTTTGGGGCAAAATGGGTGACCACAGAAAAGCCATGAGCTCCTTTGAAGAGGCACTGCAGATGTTCAAACGCATGTTTGGTCCGGTACATCCGGAAATTGCCAACATCCTCAACAACATGGGAGCAACCTATAATGAGATGGGGAATTACAGAGAAGCAAGGAGGTATCTCGAACAGTCATTGGAGATGTCCAAAGGAATCTATGGTTCTAATACACCACATCCCCGGATTTTTGCCATACTCGTAAACTTGTCAAACGCATGTTTCCTCCTGGGTGACGTCAGGAAATCCCACACCTACGCTGCACAGGCACAGCAGATGCAAACAAAACTAAATGGCGCAAGAACAATGTGATACTGTTACTATTTGACAATCTTTACTGTTGCCATATCCTAAAACCTGGCTTGTCCAGAGCAGCCTGCCGAGCAAATCTAAAACAGATGCCAGAACAGAAACCACAATACTAGATGTAACTTACAGAACAACCAAAGACCCCAAACACAGGTAGAGAGTCAGCTGGTGAGATGATTTACACAACATTTGAGTATTTCAGAGTCGCCTGGAGGCCATTTAACCGCTACGCTGTCAACAATATATCAACTGCGCGCTGATGTAAACCTACTTCGATCATACCATACTTTCCCATTCCCCATCCCGTTCAATTTACAGGGCCTCTCTAAAAATCAGAGCGTAGTCACTGAAAGATCTGTCCTGGTAAAAGAAAACCGAAATAAAGGGGACTTAAGCAGTTGTGCATCTTTATTTGTGGCTCAACTGTTCATAAAAAGCATGTTGTAGCATTTAATTATAAAAACAAAGCGACACCCCTTACAGAAATCTGCATCCATGGCAGTACGTTGGCCATTGTCACTGGGTTTCGTGATGTTCTGTCATGCCGCCTATTGTCACTATGGTAGGTACAGTTTATATGGGAAAACATGCTTATCATAAATGTACTTATTAATATTACAGTAGTGATTTATTTTGTTCATGTTGTTTATCAAGTGCTTATTCAAAATAAAAGTTCTGTCTTCCTATTCACTGTTTCAGCTTTGTTTATTCATTTTCTGGTGGTCATACACTCAGCACAAAAAGTTTGGAATATCAACTTCGGTTGATCATATTTATGTTGTTTCTGCATCAATTTCAATATATTATATATCTATACAAAGCTTGCATGATTTTCTTTCCAATGGTATCAAACCCATTATCATTGTTAACTCATGGAACATACACTAGGCCTGCTAACGTGAGTGGGTCACGAAAAAAAAGTGCCCAAATTCCCCCGTTTCTGTTCAAAACTGTATCGTCCGGTTAAACCGTTGTTATGGCCGCGGGTGACAATGATTCAATCAATCCTTTTATCACCTAACGTTTGGTATACAGAACATCCAAGTTTCTTTTTAGCATATCTGAGTAGAGTATTTTATGAGTGTGAATTCATGGAACGAGCACCAGGCCTGCTTACGTTCAGTGGGTCACAAAGATAAAGTGCCAAAGTTACCCTGCTAAAGTCGATCACTCCATTCTGCTCATTTTCTTCCGTCAGTATTGACTTGTGGATGAAGGCAAGTTGAATAAACAGGACATGTCAATCAAAGCTACTATTAATCTTTACTCAAGCAAAAATCTGAACCATGGCAAGAGGTGATCAATCGAGTGCTAGCCATAAGCCGTAGGAAGGCTATTCCACCCTAAGACTGTGCTCCAGCATCCAATGGTCCTTGCTCTGTGTGGACTGGTGTTGTAATCTTGCAGAATGGCATTTGGTCCAATATTGAAGAGGTAGAATGTTGCTACTGGATGGAGGATGGTGTCCCTATTTGTCACCACATTAATATGCCTGGAATGATGACGAGTCTTGTTTACCCTATGGTGGTTATACCGCCCAACACCATGACGCTGCCTCCACCACCAAATGCCGAAAGTTACTCTTGCCTTGTCAGCGTGCGGTTCTCCTTGCCGCATCCACGCTTTGATTCTGCCATCCAACTATCGAAAGGGCAGATGAACTCTACTCAAGTGTACTAAAACCTTGTATGTTCCGTGTACAAATTGTGAGGTGAAAAGAGGATTGATTGAATCAGTGACACACGCGCCAATATCAACAGGACGATGCAGTGTTGAACAGAAGTAGGGGAATTTGGGCACTTTTTTTTCGTGACCCACTCACGTAAGCAGGCCTTGTGCTCATTTCATGTGTTAACAATCATAATAAGATTGATACCATAGGAAGGAAAATCACACAAGCTTTCTATTGATATATAATACATTGAAATTGACGAATAAATAAGAGAAATATGATATACCAAAGTTGATATTCCAAACTTTTTGTGCCGAGTAGTTCACTAGCCAGCTGTTATGCTTCCTTGATATTGCACATTTTTATTCTTTGTTCAACTCATTATGGTCTAGACTACATGTAGCTCGAACACCTAGGGATTGGCAGAGATCTGTTCAAAACGCATGCCTCCAGGAAACCCAACTGAGTCGTAGAAGGAGAAGCCGTAGACGAAGACAGAGAAGGTGACAATAGCGGAGTTGTGTTTGATCTTGTGAGTGTCTGTGCTTGTGATGTGCAGCTGCGCAGCGGACAGGTCAGTGCCAGGAATCTGTACCCAAGATGTGGAGGACGGAAGAGCGCGTCCGTCATAGATGAGGCCGGACTTCTCTGTGGTTTCTATGACGATGTTGATGTAGCTGTCATACACTGAGCCCGCGGCATCAACAGTGGCGAAAGTGTAGTCTGCTGCGAAGTGTTCAATCGGGGGGATGTACATCATGAAAGGGTCGCCGTTAGTAGAATCAGACGACAACCCCTTGCTGTACTGCAGAACCATGATCGGCTTGGAGGATGTGATCAGCTGGTAAACGTTAGACGGAACATCCAGCTCCCAAAATTCACCCGATTGAAGCACTCTGGATTGATCTGCATGTCCCCTAACCCTTACTGTGGTACCGTCCCTGGCAGCAACGATGCGGAAGATATCGCCCCAAGTTCGGACAGCAAGGGGGACTGTAACAAACCGCTTGCCCCAGGTGTTCACAGGGGGGATTTGCTCCACCACGTGGTCACAACCACCGATCCCGGCAGGGACATCGGCACATTGAACCCCAGACATCAGGGTAACGGGCTTGTTTGAGGTGACGCGTGTGCCTGTAAGGTCAGATCCTTGGAACTGAACAGCTTCAAATTTGTCCAGAACCAACCTGATGACACTTCCTGTTGGGTAGGTCACCCCTTGGTACTGTGTAGACCCTCGTAGCGTGATCTCAATGCCTGTGTTATCTTCAGTACCAAAGACACCGAATTCTGATGGTAGAGACGAGGTGTAAGAAGCTACAAAGTATTCATTTCCAATGATGTCTAAAGGGAGACCAAGGAACCCGTCTGTAGAGTACTGTACATTATTGACGCCATACACGATGATTTCTGTATCTGATGTAATGGAAACACCCTTCTGTGCCTGTTCGTTACCGATGAGCGCGAGAGACCGGGGAAGACTCACGACTTGGACTGCTGCATCTGTGACCGTCAGGTGTCTGGTAAAGCCGGCTCCTGGGGCAGAGATGGTGACTGAGGCGGGATCAGATCCTGCGCTGGTGATGAACAACTCAAGTTGGTGTAAGCTACCTCCAAGGTTCTGGAGAAACCCAACCATGAACTCAGTGCCTCTGTTGTCTGGAATTTCTGTAAATTAACAAATTTTTTTGAAGAAAACATGATATTCGGGATTTTTGTAGTTTTTGTTTTGTTTTATTTTATTACAACAAGTAAGTAGTAACAAGATTGCGAGAGTACAAGTTGAAGTTAAAAGTATGAGTAGCGAGACGAAAACGAGTGAGAAGAGCGCAAGTGAGACGACGACCCATGCTGAAATGTGCTACGGGGAAATGGCGCACAGATTTCATCATTTTTTCCCGAAAATGAGGAAGTCTTTGATAGTTTCTTTTGATATGAAAGTAAAGCATGTGTGTGATATTTACCTATACACGTGACGTTGCTCCCAGACCAGGTACCATCAGCTTGGCAGGTCCGTATAGCGTTGCCGCTCACGTGTAGCTCATAGCCAGGGTCACAGGTGAAGCTGCAGTTCTCGGGAAACCGGAAGGAGGAGCCGTTGTCACAGGTCATTCTGCCGTTGGTGAGGCTGGGCAGGGTCGGGCATTGCACGCCTGGAGTAAAAAAGAACGTGTTCATAAGTTACAAATATACAGGAAGAGTCGCAACTTTATTCTTTAAAAAAATGGGGTCTTCGTTTTGGGGGATATCATCTCAACTCTGAGACTTCATTGATCTCCAGCTGGCCGGCTTCCTCTTCTGGTAAGCTAAGTATTGAGAATCCAGGCTACTCTTCTACTATCAAAAGTTATCATTTTATATATGAAATCATTATATCAATAAAGATACGTGTGATAATTACCGATACAGGTAATAACGCTCCCAGACCAGGTGCCATCAGCTTGGCAGGTCCGCCTGCCGTTGCCGCTCACGTGTAGCTCATACCCTGGGTCACAGGTAAAACTGCAGTTCTCAGGAAACCGGAAGGAGGAGCCGTTATCACAGGTCATTCTCCCGTTTGTGAGACTGGGCAAGAACGGGCATTGCACGCCTGGGGTAAAACAAATATTATTCCCCAATTAATCATTTTAAACATTGTTCACAATAGATAATATTTTGAATCTTATTTTTCTTTTAGAGAATGTTTTGCAAGACATTGGACAGTTATAAGAGGAACACTTTGCTCTACTTAAGTGGTATAGTGCCATACAGGATCGTAGATTTTGCCATCATGTTACTGGGTTCTTTATAAATTCAAGCAATGTCATACTTACCGATACATACAGCGTCATTCCCCGACCAGGTTGCATCAGCCTGACAATGTCTCTCCTGGCTGGTTGTGGAAGTCAGATCGTAGCCTCGGTCGCAGCCGAAGCTGCAGGCCTCGGGATAGCGGAAAGAGGAGCCATTGCCACACGTCATGTCACCGTTCTGGGGACTGGACAGGTCTGGACATTTCACAGCTGAAATAAATATGCAAAGTTTATTGCAAATTCTTGCCCGTGGGCTAATTGCAGGTAACATAAGAGATTCAGACAAAGTATAAAGCCAATATATCAAAGGTGTCTACTCTAATCTAAAACTAGTAAAAGCTAACTCTAGGTCCTGGGTTATTGGGTTCGACTCCTTTTTTGAAGACAGTGGAATACGAAAGATCCCACCTTTTCTATTGTGTGTGGGTATTGTGATGTTAGAAGGAGAATTGTTTTCTTTTGGTCGGTGAATGTTAAGCTGAAATAAACATCATCCATGATTTGGGTTAAAACAGTGACAATGTAGTCTGTGTGTAGCAGAATATGTACCTGTATTATAATATAAGCCGCTATGAATTTAGGTCCTGGCAAGACTGTGCTATGTGCAAAAATCGGGTTCTAAACCTTCCTTTTGCTTATGATTATCATTAATCTGCTCTCAGCGTATATTCTCATTCTAGTACCAATTACTGTTGGTGTCAAGAAAAACGTAAACCTAGACACCGTAGAAAGGTAACGTTCAGATGTACCTAAACAAGGTGCGGTCCCTGCGCTGTTTATGTCGACAGGAATGGTCCAGTTCCCGTCCTGTCCACAGGAGTACTCGGCATAGATCAGCCTGTCGTAACCATGGTTACAGTGGAGCACGCAGACGACCTCATACTCCATCGTGCTGACAGCAGAGGATCCTGGGATAGAACATGTGAAGAAGCCATTCTCGGGTACTGCGATCTGGGAGGATGGAAGAAAACGACTTTTATTTTGGGATGACATGTTGTCTTGGAGCTCTAAATGTTTCTTGGCAAATCTGCTGTATATCAAGGGTTTGGGTACTTTTCAGTCACGAATCATTATTCTACAGCCACATAAACGAAGCAACAATCTGGTAAGATGATAAATGTCACTCGAAAGATCTGGAATCATATCCAGTTCTAAAGGTTGAACTGTCCTTTAGATATTCAGAATTCGTGTCATCAGCAAATTCGATCTTTTCGAAAGTCTCTAAAACACGATTTCCCTTTCCGTTTGTCCTCATGGAGAAGGAGTAGCAGTACTGACCGGGAAAGGCGGACAGGAGGTCCTTTCACAGTGTGTTCCGTTCCAGACCGTCCCGACCCGGCAGCGGCAGCTGAAGTCCTGGTGACCCGTCAGGCTGCAGACACCGTGATCAGGGTCGCAGTCGTGAAAGCCGAGCTGGCAGTAGTCGGACGGGACACAACTGCAAAACGGGAACCGATCAGAAATAAGAATTGGCATATGATCACTATTCAATATATTGATGTTAGTTTCTGTTGTAGAATTGACTGCTGAAAGTATGGCTACCGTAATAGCTTCATACTTTGCATAGCATCAGTTTTGTCTTTTTGTGACCAACCAATCGCACGAATCCATGAGAGCAGAACGTTATCGTTTTCTACGCAGCCGGATCATTTATCATGTATAAAAAGCTTTTGGTAAATGTTTGTCACCAAGAGAAAGTGACATGGCTACTTATCATACCTAGGCTTGTTGTTCCATCGTCCACTTGCCGTGCATCTGAAGTTGTACAGACTGTGGAGAACATGGCTGCTCTCGTTGGCAACTTTGTAGCCCGGCTCACACGTCAGGCGGCAGGAGTCCTGGTACCTGGTCCCGCTGCACGTCAGGCTGCCGTGGGCAGGGGTCTGTTCATTGAGAGGAAACAGATTTGCAATATTTCTACACATGTACACCTTCTTGATAACTTATCGTAAAGCTTTGTAATCATCACATGACCGACGATTGTCGATGCTCTGAACGAGTACGGTTCTTACGTTACGAACCTCATATTCAATCGTCGTGAGTAGAAGCAATGTAACTGGGTTAACATACAGTATGCGCTCCTTTTTATGATTATGATGCTACTGGACAATTGATAACGAGAACTGTAATTTACTAAAGTGTCACAACAAAGGTACTGACAAAACACACAAATACGTACAGAAAGATTGCCACAGTCCTTCTTTTGACAGAACAGATCTGGTTCCCCAACAACTGGTTGGAGCGCTGGAATCATAAAGAAATATCGTTAGAAAGAATAGAATTACAAAGGCAATCAGGCTTCTTTCATCTTAAGCATAACCATAAGAAGAAGACAATGATGATAGAATCTTATGTATGTAAAGAAATCCCCTTCGGTCCAAGTTTGTCAGTTTGAGAAGTTTCACTGCACAGAGAAATTATACAACCAGTATCCCGTGTACATGTTTGATGGCATCATGAAAACTATTGTCTATTTTATAGATGTTTCTAAAAGTGACATGGATCGCTCGCAATAACAATTGCAAAAAAAAAAAAAAAACATTGCCTGTATAGGTAACGGCATGTCCTACCTCCCGCCTGTAGGCTCCAGTTGCCGGTAATGTGACACGTCACGCTCTGGAGGTTCGTTCCTTCGTACCCGTCCGCACAGATGACTCCGCAGGTGTTCCCGTAGGTGTGTCCGCTGGCGCACTGGAGGGCCGTGTTGGGGAACTCGGGAGGGGCTCCACAACTCACTGGTAAAAATAACCCAATCTCTTGTTAACATTTCAGTTCAGACTAGCTTTGGTTTATTGTGGTATCAAACGTTAGTGAGCATTTTGTAGGACCACATTCACATTTAGAGAGAAATCTATTTAAAAACAAAAACAATTTTGAAGCTTAAAGGGCTTAATTGCAGTTTAACATAAAATTAGCTTACATTAAAGATATGCGTAGTTAAAATATATTAAATTGTTACAAAAAAAGTTATAACATGTCCGATTATTCAACAAGGTATTTTGACACTTGAAACAGAGATAACTGGTCATAAACACGTGCAGCATACGTAACTGGTGCTAAACATATTAAGCACAAAAATTATGCAATAATACTATTAAGAAGGAAGATTGAACATTATTTTCTGTATCACCACGCACTATTACAGTACCCAAACACGATATGTAACTAGTACCTGGGACACACTCTGGTTCCCCACTCCAGGTAGCTTTGTCTCCGTGAGCCTGGCAGGTGAAGTTGTCTCGGTTTATCCGTTCGTACCCGTCATGACAGGTGAGATGGCACGTCTCACCGTACGTCGTACCTGTACAGGTGACGTCACCGTGTGTGGGCATCTGTACAAGAAAGAGGTGACCGTAATAGTTCGTGCCAAGAAAATACGTTTATGGTTTATACTAATCTCTATCAATGTCGGGATAGAAGATTGTCTCGCGTAAGTTTTCCTCACCAGTTGTCCTTCTTGTACTGCTATTTACTACTATTTTTGTGGCATCTGCTTGGAGATTAGGCTTATACAGAGATTGTGCAATTTGATGACTGGTATTGAAATACTGAGATGCTCACCGAAATGTTTCCACAGTCAGCGATGACACAAACCAGAGTCTGTGGGATGATGACGTCTGTCAGAAAGAGAAAAGGGTAATCGGAAAACATTTCATCACAGCAAACAGAGTATCTAAAACTTTTAGTCAATATGAACTACAGTGTATCTACGAACCTCAGCAAATCTACACATGATAGTTCCAGAGTTACATTAGCATTGCTCGGGATTACCCTTGTTTTATCTTTTCATTCATATTCATTATATCGATTTTGATGTGGGATAAAACGCCTGATGTGAACGTTGATGCGATCTCCCCAAACCTGCTGATAAAGCATTTTCCATCTCCGTCGTGTTCCCGCTACGAAATGCTGTCCAGTTTCCGGTCCAGCTGCAGCCCAGGGTGTCGTCTGTTTCCGGTGCGTACCCCACGTCACAGATGACGTCACAGCGGTTCGAGAACACGTGACCTTGACACAGGAACGAGCCATGCGGGGGGTCCCCAGGTGGGATGCAGGTTACTATGAAATGTGTCAACAAAAATTCGTACTCAGAATGCAGAACTGAGTGTTTACATGATGTGGTTAATTACGTTAAGGTGAATATAAGGCCAAATGATGTTCAAATTCCTAACAAAGCGGAGGAAAGGACATGGAAGCTTGGGGTAACCCAAGTTCATGTACATGAAAACCAGCAACACAACGCCTTACCTGGTTCGCACAGTGCGGGTTTGTCCCACTGTCCTGAAGCCGTGCACGTCAGTACAGGGTGCCTGGGCAGGTAGCCTCGCTCACAGACCACTCTGGCCTCTGACATGTACGTGGTTGTGCTGCTGTTCACTCGGCCATGAGCTAGATTCTTCGAATAGGAGAACAACTTGGTCAAACACCAAATAAATTAAGATTTCACTTACATACGTCTTTCATGATTTCTTAGTTATAAATATATTAGCATTTTCCACTGTGTTTATCCGTTTGCTTGCTTCTCGTAAAGTTTGACTATCGTGTTAAAAACAACCATGACGCAGGATCTTCAAATATAATGGAGATTTCCTTACAGGTAAACTTGGAGTGCGTTTCATCACGAATGGGTTCGGTAATTACTTACTCAATTCTGATCAAAAATCACCCCCGATCGTGCCATTGACGAAAGATCTTGTTATCTATTCAGCTACTTGATTAGTTTATTAGCATTTCCCATGGTTGGTACTGACCAACGGAAGACTATATATAGTAAGTTCTCCAGTTGCTCTAGCTTTTCCTACTTGCCCTAGCGTTTCCTGTTCTTGTTATTTTGGACTAGAGCAGAAATGATTACCTCAAATTCCCTTCCGCAGTCCACAATTCTGCAAACCGGTCGTCTGGATGCACCAAAGGTTTCTGCAAACAAAAGAACAGACACTGTCAAACTTCTACAA
Source organism: Branchiostoma floridae x Branchiostoma belcheri (assembly GCA_019207045.1). Taxonomy (NCBI): domain Eukaryota; kingdom Metazoa; phylum Chordata; class Leptocardii; order Amphioxiformes; family Branchiostomatidae; genus Branchiostoma; species Branchiostoma floridae x Branchiostoma belcheri. Next base: position 3,680,638 of record CM033030.1, read on the forward strand.
CATCTGTTCATTTGTTTCGTCGTTAAAGGTTAGATATTAAGATAATAATAGGCGTCAACTAGAAGTTACCCAAACAATTGGACATGATTTAATTTCAAAGATGACATCCAGTTACTAGAGCGATTGATATTTAGCGTAGTCATTTGTTTATCTCAGATCAGATTATAACAGTCATCTATTGAATAATTCTCTAATCTGATAATTCCTAGATTTAGATTTTTTTGTCTAATTTTCCCCACCTAGGTGTGACAGAACGTCAATAAAGTCCAGGTTGGCGATATTTTCCTCGACATCTGGACCGACCCAGATCAACATCTGCCGCATCATGTCAAAGTTGATGATGTTGTTCTCCGAGATCATGTTTAGATATGACTTTACGATAAAAAGGTTAGGGACTTGGTCCAGTGTCACTAAAATGTTTAAAGCAACGTCCGCGTGGATTTCGTCGGGGATTCCGAGGTACTCTAACGCCCGAGGGTCGGTGTTCGGCATCGTGTCGGCAGCCCGACCGACGCCGACAAGTGTCGACACGACTTCGGGCTGGATCGGCGCCCATCGGCCGCGATTGCAGAACAGCAGGCCTGCGTCATCGGTCTGGTAGCCCACGTGACACTTGGCGATGCACATGCGCACGTAAATTTTGTAGTGAGCGATTTTGGTGCAGCTGAAGTTACCGTGACGTAGGTCTGGGAGGAACTCGGGGAGGGACGTGCTGCCGCAAACTGGAAAGACATTTTAAAAAATTAAAACGTCAACAGGACCGGTACCTTTTTTTGCTTGATTACCTAGCTTCACGCTTTACAACAACACCTCGGTCAAAATATACCGTTGATGAACACAACGACGAGCGCTCACAGCATCATGCAGTGTCACGAGCAAACACTTCCATATCGGCGCATAGTGCGCCGCATACGGACTATAAGGTAGTTAGCTACCAATAAGATAGAGAATGTAAACATGTTTAATCCTATTCAGACCTGGCTTTTTTGACGGGGGTGGTGGTGGTGGTGGCTTATGATATAGCCAACAACTTCAGAGAAAGGTGTAAAAGAATAATATGAGGGGTGTAAAAAATGACGTCGTCATTATGACTTTATCAATGACAGTCATTAGGCCATCATGCATGACATCATTTCCATTTTTAAAATCAATACATCTTACGTCATGTTACCTCTTGTAAATCAGGAGCAGTCCCTCTATGGAATTAAGATTGATCGCTTCTTTATGCTCCATTTTCTCAGGAATGTCAAACACAGCAGAGGAATGCCGCTCCTGTGTAACTCAGACTCAGAAATAAGTGGCCTAAAGACTCACGCTCCTCCACAGGAGGCGGCAGGGCCGGCTGCTGCACGGTGCCGGGAGGCTGTATCTCTGACGCGTTCCGCCCTCCGGCCAGCGCCAACTGGTACCACCTCTGCATCTCCGGGGAAAACTGCTGCACCCACGCCGGCACGGGCTCCGGGGGCGTGTACACTGTTGAAGACGGAATGTAAAAATGGTTTAAAACTGGAGAGCCTTAACCCTTAAACTGCCAGAGTTCCAGCCCTATAAAATGCTATTAGTTCCAGGGTTGGCCGCTGACCTCCGAAAAGAGACCCACGAACAAGGCCGAAGTCCCTAACTTCCGGGGTTCGTGCGCTACATGCGCGCGCGCAAATCTGCTACTTCGGGGGAATACGCTATCCCGGTTATAACCGGGCACGGCACACAGGGCCCGAGACGTGCCGACTTTTTCAAATATGAATAGCGGATTGCTGCTAATCAGACTGGACCGAGGACCGTTATCATTTCCAGCAACCTGAAAGTCAGGTAAGGACAATTAACAGCTAAGACTCCTCCCACCTCACTTGCCTGGCTTGCTTACTACAATCCCACCGCATGTTGATACTGATAAAAAGCAAAAACAGACTCATTGTTTCCTAAATTTGTCCTCCGATAGGTTGGAAATATCTTCACCGTGTATGGGCAAATGCGTTCAAGTAAAAGGTTTAAATGACAGGAAAGATAGCTTACATGTCACGACGTTGGTTTTGAACAGCACAGCGAAGACCACAGCAGTCAGGGCGGCCAGGCAGTAGAAGATGGCGGCGAGGATGACCAGCGTGTCCGGCCCTTTCCTGCGCGGCGGGTTCAGGGCGGAGCCGTACCCGTACAGCGGTGGGCCATACGGCCTCCAGACGCCGGCGGGCTTCAGGTGCTTCCTGGTGAATAGAGAATCACAGCTCGGCTGCCTTCTGAGTGGTACCTGCAAGAAGAGCACGGGATCAGCACAAATATTTTGTCGGAGAATCTTCTAAACCAGGCGTGCGCATGGTCTGATGGACAGAGATCACGCTTCTGGACCTACAGGTTCCCTATCTGTATATGTATGTCTGACTGAGATGTTATTATACCCCGTCACATGTAGCGAAAATAGCTTAGTGTTTATACCCTCGTCACATGTAACGAAAATCGATCGGACGTCGAGTCTGCGAGCCCTACATTACGTGGAGGCATGACCCAGACGGGAAGGGGGAACTCTGCCATTTCTTCGTCGGCATCAGGGCCATGCCTCCTCGTAATCTAGAGTTCGCAGACACGTCGTCCGATCGATTTTCGTTACATGTGACGGGGGTATAAACACTAAGCTATCAAAGCCTTTAAGAATCCACCACACAAATGTTGAGTGGATTAAGCGCAGCTTACATATAGTCTCATATAGTATCATCATCATCACATATAGTGCGCTTTGCATCCAGCATGTACATATCTATAAGGTTGAAAATGTACAGTTACCCTTTCCTCCCTTGAAGCAACAGCTACACCGTGTTTGATTTCTTCGGACAGGGAGTTTTCTTCCTCGCACGACGGCCCCTTCTCTGTAACAGCGACGCACCTGATATCGATAAAAAGTAGCATGATGAATGGGTCAAATCGGCTGACTTATAATAAAGGTGTCAGTATCATAGCTAAGAAATGATCTGTAAATAAGAGCAATTCAGGTATATCCACAAGTGTCAAGGTGGAAAGTGACAATTACAACATCGCTTGTCACATTTCCAAGCCGGAGCCCGGTCGGGCTTTTTGTAGAAGCGAAAAAAATATACGTAAGAATACAGTAGAAACCGCTTAATTGCACGGCCTATTTGCCAGTGAATTTCGTGCAATTATCGGATGGTGTAATAATGCGAAGCTATCTAGCTGCACCGTACCGGTTTGGGATTCCGTGCAGTTAACAGAAGTGTGCGTTAATCCGTTTAGTAATTGACTGGCTTCTATTGTATACACAAATAACGCTCAGACTGTTTACTTTGCACCCTGTGTAGTTTATGTCTTTTATATCTCCCTTTTTTTCCCCCGACAGCTGCCCGGACGAACCCCGGTTTGGAAATGTGACACAGGAGGTAAAGAGAATAGTCGTGGACATTAATTGTGTATATATTTTTAAACATTTCTAATTTTGTTTCCACAAACAGCCCGGCCGGGTCCAATTTTTAAATTGTGACGTTAGCCTGACTTAGCAGGCATAAACTCCCGTTACTTACAGGTCATCAGAGTTGTCCTGTGGCTGTACGGCGTCCTCTGAAGTGTACTCGTCAATTCCTTTGTTGATATCCGTGGTGTCACCAGTCTGAGATTTTGAGTAAGCAATACGAAAATCTTGACCATACTAATTTGAATTGCATGAAATAAGGAAATTCACCAGTACCGTACACTACTTCGCGACCCTTGCAAACAATGACATTGAAGTTAATTGCGTATTCATGCCCAATTTGGGTAATAATAATACATGTATGTGTAATATGTACAATGTATAATGTATAATATAATGAAGAAGGTTCAATTCAGAGATAATAATAAGGAAGCTACATACATGTCGTGTTTTACTTAAAGTATTCTTTACATGTTTCTTCTGTCTATTTTAAACGTGTGTAGATGAACGTACTGAGTTTTTCCATTACATCATAGTTAGATGATTAAATATTAAACATCTGTCCCTTCGGTAGGTGTGCATATTTCTGCACTACCTGATTGTGCAGCATTAACAAATGTTCACATATCTTTGTACAGCGAGCACCCAAGAAGAAAGTGTACTTCGTTTCCTTTATACAAGGGGGGTTATCATAAAAATAATGCTTCAATTTTTTTAATGAAGTAAGCAAAGTGCATTTCACCTCTAGCTCCTGCCCGTCCTCCGGTATGTTAAAGTCTCCCCACATGAACGATCTCTCAATGCGCGTGCTCCTGATCTAAAAGATTAATAAATGAACAAGTCAAGTAGAGGAAATAATTACTGACGCTCTTGAAGATGTATGATAAGTGACACGCAGGACGCAAGAGGTGAACTGCAGATGTACATTAATCAAGATCATTCGCACAGAAAGTAGTGAGGGGACGTTAATAAGCCAAGAAATTAATGTCTTTTCGTAACATAGCAATAGTTTATATACTTATGGCACTGTGCAATGAAGTACAGATAAGGGATTTGGAAGCTGTTACCGGTATTTCACCGAGGTCTTTTCTCGGCACTGCAGCCACAGGCTTGTGTCTAGGCTTCTGCCGTCTGCTCCGAGTCCGCCCAGCCGAGTCACCCCGAGGCTGCAGGTGGTCGCACCGGGTGATCCAGGCTGACTTAGTCGGGCCGTGGTGTGACCCTCCCCGAGGAAGCAGCTTGTCACCGCTCGATGAGGAAGACATCTCTCTGCAGTACGACACGAAAACGTGACACGAATTCAAATTGGTACAGAAAATGAGCTCCACATATGTTTGAATCGGTTAGGATACCTGTACTGCTCGACTGTCCAGTCAACACACCTGTAAAGACTGCCCGTACGTGTTATGAGCTGGTGCGGCACAACCACTAGTCAAAAACACGGAAAAGTTTAAAGTCCTCACGAGTTAATGTTTTACCAGGGAAAGATTAAAAGCCGGGCGGAGAAGGTTATTCCCCTGCTACCCCCACCCACCAGTCATGGTCTAGATATAGCACATGAAGTCTCCTCGGGCTGTCAATGTTTTTTTACGCAAGTGTTTTCTCTGAGTATTAGAGTCGGGCATTGTTAATTAAATCAAGTTGCCGTGTACACAAATGGAGACAAAAGGCAAAAAATTAATAACGAATAAAGTACGCATATATGAGCGATCAACTGTGTATTGGAGACGAGACAGGTGACTTATTGCGTCAGTGCACTGACCGTGTCGGCTATGTTTGGCCGAAGTTCAAGCAAAACAGTACAGCACATTGTGATCCTCACGTAGACTGGACTGTCTTTGAAATAATAAAAATATAATCAGCTGAGGTAGTTTACCTCAGTTTTTTTTGTCTATTAAGAAGTTTGATACCTCCACTTTTATAATGCCTTACATATTTGTTTGTAAGGCACAGAGTAACTACAAAGCAAATACAAGTCAGCCCCAACTTTGGTAAACAGCAATTAAGCCCGCATAATGCTAAATATCCTCAGTAAGGCTTAGGTCATGAACCCGTCTGTTGCACTGACTGATTAACCAGAGCTCTGCCCCAGGGTTGTTTACTCGGGACCTTCAGGAAAGCCCACGATATTACACTTGTTATGGTGCTTTCTTATGAGTTATGTACCCCCTTGACTAGGACTAAAGGTCACCGTCAATCACACTCCAGCAGTCCATGACGTCAGTACCACAGGGAGGGAGGAAGCAAAGAATTGAAAAAAAATGGAAATTGACTGCTAAGAACAACGTGAATCCTTCAACGCGGCTTCTCAAGACCCTGCGTCAATGTGAAATTCGAAATAAAGAAATTTTGCACTTGAAAAGACAGGGACTTATTGAGTTGTATTTGATAAAAGCAACGACGAGGAAGAGGCCCAGTCAATAAACTTACCCACTACCTTATTTAATACACAGCGATAGAGTATGGGGTGCAACGCACCTTCCTCTCCGATTAAACACCTGGAATATTCCCAACATTACACCAATAAACAAACAGCAGAGTCTCCCTTTCAGACACGGATTATTATCATTGAGATATTGGCATGATTGACGTATCCAGATGTCGGTTTTACCGATCATCCACTGAGCCAAGACAGTCTTGTAGCAACAGAACAAGGGACAGAAATAAAGTTTTGGCAAAAGCTTCAAATCTTTAACAGACGCATTTCACAAAAACACTTTGAAGATCAGCTGCTGTGTTCACTCTCAGGCCTTATCTAACTAAGTGCCATCACAAAACTCCGTGTTAGTTCACACAAACTGCATGTTGAAAAAGGTAGACATAATTGCATTCCTCTCCAGCAAAGAATTTGTCAATATTGTAACTTGAACAAGATAGAGGACGAGTGTCATTTTATTGTTGACTGTTCACTATACAACGATGAGAGAAATATCTTCTTCAAATGTGTACAAGATAAGTTCCCATGCTTTATACATTTAAATAGTACTGAAAAGTTTACATTTCTATTGCAATTAGACAAACCATGTATTCTAACAAACTCCACCTGCAACTACATTTACAACTGTATTAAGAAGCGAGAAGAAGTTGAACCTGTACATACCAGTAGTAGTAGTAGTACTAGTATACTTTAGACTTTGTAGTTCCAGTCATGTATCATAGTTTACACAAATTGTATCTCACTAGGAGATGTATCCTATTCACATTGACCTGTACTTAGCTTGTTAGAAAGCTAAAACGTACAATAAAGGTCTTCATTCAATTACCTATATTTTCAATATGTCTGTATTTACATACATACATATGGCCACGCCAATCTAATCCATTGGTCCTATGACAGTTTTATATAAAATTTCAGCAACACGGGTATCATCGAATGAGAGGACTGGGACTAAAACGTGATCACAGATCGGCATGGTTAATTGACGTTGCCATTCGCGCAAAGTAAGACACATGAAAAACAGTGATGAATGTATGAGCGATCGAGTCTGTATGAGGTGGCCTCTCAAGTCAGATGACCTATAGCTAGTGTGTAAGTGCACGGGCCGTTCAAACAAAACAGTACTTCAACAGTAGAGTGTGGTTCTCAAGTAGAGAGGGATATTTTGAACTGTCTCCGTCATTAAGAAAATGTCTTTAAACAGCTGAGGTAGTTTTTCGGTTAGTTTATTGTCTATTTATATGTTTGGTACTTCCACCTCACGCCACACATGTTTGTTTGTTTGTTTGTTTGCGACACCCCCCTAGGTACCCCCTACTCTACCATATTCAACCACCCTTCAAGCTAATCCCGTTAAGTTTAAGGAAGAGGTGTTGCAGCACCTGAGGAACGGCCAATAAACAGCAGCACTACACCCTGGATGGTTTGCCCCAACACAAATTAGGGGTGTTATCCAGTAACAGAACAAGACCAAGAACGTACCAGACAAACAACAAACTCCCCAAAGCAAAGTACAGACTTTCCCCTCCGACTCTGTTTTCATAGTAAAATCTGAATCTAGAATCTTGTTTATTAATCCGAGAACTGACAAATTAAATAGGTATGGCCTAACAAATACACTTTTTGTCCCAAACACTGTTGTTTTCGTAGGATACAAGATTGTAACATTTCGAGCAATGGTAAAGTTTACGGGCACGTAGGGGGCCTTGTAAACAAACATACATGTGAAGCATTATAAAGGTGGAAGTATCAAATTTAGCAGTAGACAAAAAAGCTGACGGTGAACTACTTCAGCTGGTTTAGATATTTTCTATTATTTCGAAGACTGTTCAGAATACTCCTGTTTACATGAGGATCACAATGTGCTGTACTGTTTTGCTTGAACTTCGGCCAAACATAGCCGACACGGTCCGTGCACTGACGCACTAGCTATAGGTCACCTGTCTCGTCTTTAATCCAGATCTGATCGCTCATACATGTGTACTTCATTCGTTATTAGTTGTTTGCCTTTTGTCTCCATTTGTGTACACGGCAACAAGTGAACAATGCCCGACTTTAATACTCCAGACAGAGAAAACACTTGCGTCTGAAAACATTGACAGCCCGAGAAGACTTCATGTACTATATTTAGACCATGACTATTAGGTGGGGGTAGCGGGGGAATAACCTACTCCGTCTGGCTGTTAATAATTTCCAGGTAAAACATTAACTCTTGGGGACTTAACTTTTCTTTTTTTTTGTCTAGTGGGTGTGCCGCACCTGCTCACAACACGCACGGGCGGTATTTACAGGTGTGTAGACCGGACAGGTGTGCAGCACAGGTAAGTATCTCAGACGATTCTAACCAAATTAAACATATATGGAGCTCATTTTCTGTACCAATTTGAATTCGTGTCACGTCATCGTGTCATACTCCAGAGAGATGTCGTCCTCACCGGGCGGCTCCAAGCAGGTTCCTCGGGGAGGGTCGCGCCATGGCCCGACTAAAACAGCCTGGATCACCCGGTGCGACCACCTGCAGCCTCGGGGTGACTCGGCTGGGCGGACCCGAAGCAGACGGCAGAAGACTAAACACAAGCCTGTGGCTGCAGTGCCGAAAAAAGACCTGGGGGAAATACCGGTAACCTAGATATCTTCGCTTGAAGCTTTAAAATCCGCTTTACTTCAAAAGTAGAATATGTGCATATATATATTTAACTATATATAACTTTGTTGCAAGATCATGCCCAAAGACAAGGTAAAACGGTACCATACGGAATCGTATACTTAACAAAGAATGAAAATGAAATATATAGATAAATCAAGAGGAAAATGACAACCGTTTTTGTCTCGATATATTACGAGAAGACATTAACTTTTTGGCTTATCAAAGTCTCATCATTATTTCCTGTATAGATTATGTGTGTCAATGTGTTTGAGTTTACCTTTTTGCGTCCTGCGTTTGTGTCATTTTAACATATTTCTTCAAGTACGTCAGTAACTGTCCCTTTTACAGATCAGGAGCACACGTGTTGAGAGATCGTTCATGTGGCGAGACTTTAACTTACCCAAGGACGGGCAGGAGTTAGAGGTAAGATGCACTCTGGTTACTTTAAACTAAACAAGTGAAGCGTTATTTTTACCCTTTTTTGATGTATACAGTTTAGCTATGTCATATTCTCAGTGCTGCTGCGTTGTGATAAGATCTACTTATATAAAGTTAACAAAGTACACTTTCTTTTTGGGTGCTCGCTGTACAAGAATACATGTAATATCTTTGATAATGCTACACAATCTCGTAGTACAGAAATATACACACCTACCGAAGGGACCGATGTTTAATATCTAATGTCATCATCTAACTACGATGTAATGGAAAAAACTCATAAAGTTCATCTACACACATCTTAAGAAGAGGGAAGTAACATGTGAAAAATACTTTAAGTAAATCACGGCATGCATGTAACTTCTTTATTATTATCTATGTATTGAGCCTACTGCATTATATTATACGCTGTACATATGACACATTATTATTGCCCTAATTGCATTTAACTTCAATACCGTTCTTTTCAAGGGTCGTAAAGTAGCTTACGGTACAAATGAATTTCCTTATTTCATGCTATTAAAACCAGGAAAGTCAATTTGCACGATTTTCTTATTGCTCACTCAAAATCCCAGACTGGTGACTTGGCGAATATCATCAAAGGAAATGACGACAAAGACACTCCAGAAGACGCCGTACAACCTCAAGACAACCCGGGGTATCAGTACGTTACAGGAGTTTATATCCGAGTGTCAAGTCATGCTTTAATAGGCTAACGTCACATTTCCAAACCGGGGCCCGGCCGGGATGTTTGTGGAAACAAAAACAGAATTGTCGCTTCCACAAAAAGCCCGAACCGGGCCCCGGTTTGGAAATGTGACAAGCGATGTTAGCATTGTCATTTTCCACCTTGACACTTGCTGTCATTTACAGATCATTTCTCAGCTACAATACAGCTACATTTTTATCATTGCCATTGACATTAATAATCATGAATTAGTCAATTTGATCGATTCTTCATGCTACTTTTTATCAGATGTGTCACCGTTACAGAGGAGTCGCCGTTTGAGAAAGAAAAGTCCGCGTCCGAAGAAATAGAACACTGTGTGTCTGTGGACTCAAGTGAGAAAAGGGTATCTGTATATTTTCAAACTTATTAATACGAGGAGTTCTCGGCCTCACCCAACTTTATAGTATGAAGCCTTATGTCAATATCCTCCAAAGTTCAGATTATTACAGTCATTGCTTTCCAGGCATTCGTGTGTGTTTTTTAATTAGAAGGAAGTGGCGAGAAAAACAAGGGTGAACTGTGATTAGACATGTGTGGGTCGAGTTCCCCAGGCTTCGAAATCTGAGTTGTGCTTATTATTTCTGGGTGAGGTCAAGAACGTATTGATCACCCCTCGTATATGTATGCTGGATGTAATGTGTACAATGTACAGAAAGTTAGAAGATTCGCCACAAATCGTCTGTGATGATTCCGTGCTCCTATTGCATGCAGGTCCCGCTGAAGAGACATCCGAGTTGTGATTCTCTCTTCACCGGGAAGTACCTGAAGCCCACCGGCGTCTGGAGGCCGTACGGCCCGCCGCTGTACGGGTACGGCTCCGCCCTGAACCCGCCGCGCAGGAAAGGGCCGGACACGCTGGTCATCCTCGCCACCATTTTCTACTGCCTGGCCGTCCTGACAGCTGTGGTCTTCGCTGTTCTGTTCAAGACCAACGTCGTGACATGTAAGCTATCTTTTCTGCCATTTAAACCTTTTACTTGAACGCATTTGTCCATTCGCGGCGCTGCTTTTCCAACCTCTTTGAGGACAAATTTGAAGAAACAATCAGCCTGTTTCTGCCTTCATCAGTATCACCATTTGGTGGGATTGTAGTTAGCAAACCCGGGCCATGAGGTGGGAGGTTGTAATTTTGGCTGTTGCCGTTACCAGACTTCGGGGAAGGAAAGACAATGGTCCTTAGCTCAGCCTGTTTAGTCCAAACCCACTATTCATAATACGAAGATCGAGATGGTCTGACCTTTCCTTTTTTGCCTTTGCCAGTCTTTTAACTACCCTGAAGTCCCGTTTTTTAATCCCTTAACAGTGTACACGCCCCCTGAGTCCGTGCCTGTGTGGGTGCAGCAGTTTTCCCCGAAGATGCAGAGGTGGTACCAGTTGGCGCTGGCCGGAGGGCGGAACGCGTCAGAGATACAGCCTCCCGGCACCGTGCAGCAGCCGGCCCTGCCGCCTCCTGTGGAGGAGCGTGAGTCTTCTGGTCACTTATTTATGAGTCTGAGTTACTCTCCAAGCAAAGGTTGTTGGGAAAAAATTATGATCTTTTTATCATAAGCCTCATCCTCCCTTGTGTATTTTGACGGTCATTTTCCTGCGGTGCGTAAAGGTAAATATTCTATTTACATGCAAAATCAGAAAAAAGACCATAATGAACTTCTAATTCCTTATTTTCAAATTTCTGTTCAGTTTGCGGCATTATGTCCCTCCCCGAGTCCCTCCCAGATCTACGTCACGGTAACTTCAGCTGCACCAAAATCGCTCACTACAACATCTACGTGCGCATGTGCATCGCCAAGTGTCACGTGGGCTACCAGACCGATGACGCAGGCCTGCTGTTCTGCAACCGAGGCCGATGGGCGCCGATCCAGCCCGAAGTCGTGTCGACACTCGTCGGCGTCGGTCGGGCTGCCGACACGATGCCGAACACCGACCGTCGGGCGTTAGAGTACCTCGGTATTCCCGACGAAATCTACGCGGACGTGGCTCTAAACATTTTAGTAAAGCTTGACCAAGTTCCAAACCTTTCTCTCGTGAAGTCATATCTAAACATGATATCGGAGAACAACATCATCGACTTTGACATGATGCGGCAGATGTTGATCTGGGTCGGTCCGGATGTCGAGGAAAAGATCGCCAACCTGGACTTCATTGACGTTTTGTCTCACCTAGGTAAGATTTAGACTTTAAGAATCGGAATCCATGAATAATAAGATTTCCCTCAAATCTGATAGATAATTGATCTGACCTAGAATAAACACATAACTACGCCAAATAGCTGTCACCCATGCAACTGGATGCTAGTTTGGACATCAAATCATATCAAATCCAATATTGAGTAACTGCTAGTTGACGCATATTTATTACCTGAATGTCTATCTAACCTTTATTGACGCAAAAAATGAACAGATCTTGTTGAAATCTGTCCTTCTAATTGCAGAGGCCTTTGCTGCGTCCAGACGACCGGTTTGCAGAACTGTAGACTGTGGAAGGGAATTTGAGGTACTTATTTCTGCTCAAGTGCAAACTAATAAAAGTCATTAAAGAAGTATGCCAAACAAATCTTAATTTGTTTGAAGGAAAGACGAATAACACATCTTTCTCCTATTCAAAGACTTTATCTCATGGCCGAGTGAACAGCAGCACAACCACGTACATGTCAGAAGCCGGAGTGGTCTGTGAGCGAGGCTACCTGCCCCGGCACCCTGTACTGACGTGCACGGCTTTAGGACAATGGGACAAACCCGCACTGTGCGACCCAGGTAGGGCGTTATATATGTGATTGACTGTTAGAAGCCGGAGTGGTCTGTGAGCGAGGCTACTTACCTCGGCACCCTGTACTGACTTGCACTGCTTCGGGACAATGGGATAAACCCGCACTGTGTAACCCAGGTAGGGCGCTGTGTTGCAGAGTTTCATGTATTGTACCTCATGAGGCTCCAATGCCTCCGCTTGGTTAGCAATTCAAAGATAATACCGTATGAAAGAAATTCTTTGTACATGTCAGGCATGTCACCAATTTCAACAACATCATTCGGCCATATATTCACCTTAACTTATAAATACTATCAATTTCGCATTCTGAGTACGAATTTCGCTGTCCCATTGTCACCCCTTTTCATAGTAAACTGCAGCCCTCCTGTTCTTAATTATGTTTTCTACATATTTTGCCTTTAAACTGTAGTAAACTGCAGCTTACCTGAGGACCCCCCGCATGGGTCGTACATGTGCCAAGGTTACGTGTTCTCAGACCTATGTGACGTCATCTGTGACGCGGGGTACGTACCGGAAACAGACGACACCCTTGGCTGCAGCTGGACCGGAAACTGGACCCATTTCCAGTTGTCTGATCTAGATGAAATTTTGCATATGTAATAATTCATATCTCTATGGGTTATGTTGCAAAAAACAGCTCTGAACTAATTTTGGTTTTTGATTTACTGGTGTTTGAACTGAGTCAGGTGTGAAATGGACCAGGTGTGAAATGGAGCCAGTTGAGTGTCGCGCAGTGATCCGGTTTTTGTATTTGAAAGGACGCATACCAAATGAGACTTTTGATGAAATAAAAGAAACTTATGGTGATGATTCCCCATCATATGACCTTGTAAAACGCTGGCATTGTGAATTCAAACATGGCCGGAAGTCTGTGGAAACAGCTCCCAGACCTGGTCGTCCCTCTTCTGCCATTGATGAGGCATCTGTTGCAGGACCAACCTGGGGCGTCCTACAAAAACGGTGTACAGAGCTGCATCAAACGATGGTAGAAATGCATAACTCTGGGTGATTCCTATGAAGAGAAAGACTAATAACTGCACCAAGTTTCATTAATCTCCTGCTATGGGAAATGGGTCAGGTGGATTACTTCTTGAACGCCCCTCGTACATAGCAAACGTAGACTGATATGTGTACTCGCCCAGATTTGTAAACCTATGCACTATAGTTTATATATACTGACTAAACTTTTTGGCTACTCGGTTTTCTCTATATGGCATGTTGAAATGTATTATGCATAGCTTAGTTCCTTCAATTACTGTAGTTAAATTGTATCTTGTTGTCTCTGTATGTGTCTGTTATGTCTATCATCAGTGACCTGTACCTAGCCCGTCGAGGCATGGATGTACAATAAAGGTCTTTCATTCATTTATTATTTCTCCTTTTGGCAGATGTTATCATCCCGAAAACTCTTGTTTGTGTCATCATGGACTGCGGAAACATTTCTGTGAGTACCTCAGTATGTGAATGCCAGTCATTAAATGGTCTCTGTATAGGCCTAATCTCCAAGCAGATACCGTAAAAATACTTAGTCTAGTAAATAGCAGCACAAGATGTCAGATAAACGATCTTCCCTCCCGACAAGGTTGAAGATTAGGATAAGCCACGGTATTTTTTGCAACCTCTTTTGTACACAGATGCCCACACACGGTGACGTCAGCTGTACAGGTACGACGTACGGTGAGACGTGCCATCTCACCTGTCATGACGGCTACGAACGGCTGAACCTAGACAACTTCACCTGCCAGGTTCACGGAGACAAACCCACCTGGAGTGGGGAACCAGAGTGTATTCCAGGTACTTCTACGTGTCGTTTATGGGAGATCGTGCATGATGATGTAAAATATAAGTTTGATGTTCGTTCTAATTAGTATTGCGGATTTGGGTACTTACTCCGTGGATTCAAAGAAAAAAGACCAGTTCTCCCAGTTCCCTTCAGTGTCACTGACGAAAACTAGTGGATGCTAGTTGAAACGTCTGACCGTTTCCGAAATCATTGCCTGGGTGTTTTTGTCAATGAGTAACTACTTTTGGGCGTATATCATTACCTGGATGTCTAACCTTCATCGACGTATTCAAAATCTCTGTTCATACTAGCTGATAGAATGAAGTTAAGCTGAATTAAAATTAAATTCTAACAGGAGACATTTTTACCAGTGAGTTGCGGATTCCCTCCCGAGTTCCCCAACACCTCCCTTCTGTGCGCCAGCGGACACACCTACGGGAACACCTGCGGAGTCACGTGTGCGGAAGGGTACGAAGGAACGAACCTCCAGAGCGTGACTTGTCACAGTACCGGCAACTGGAGCCTACAGGCGGGAGGTAGGACATGATGTTGTTTTTTCAGTGACATTGATGTACATTTGGTAACATGAAACCGATATGCGCATAGTAGTCTCAAAGTCTCATTCATTCAATCCCGAAAACACAGGATTGTAGTAACTTGATTGCCGTGGGCTATTTTACATATTCGGCGTCCTCCCGCTTCTTCAGTTCTGCTAAAGACATTGCTAACAAATTTTCTATGATTCCAGCGCTCCAGCCAGTCGTTGGGGAACCAGATCTGTTCTGTCAGAAGAAGGACTGCGGCAATCTTTCTGTACGTAACGTAAAGCTCATTGAAGTTCAGGCCTAAGGCCAAATACAAGATCATTTGACTCTAATCATCCAGGCTATGGTATTTACCTTCGATAATTTATCAAGGAACCTCAGAAATTGTAAAAACAAATGCAGCATTTATTCTAATTGAAGTTTTGAATGACGTCATCCAGAACACCTAGATGTATTTTGTAACCCCCAGACCCCGGCCCACGGCAGCCTGACGTGCAGCGGGACCAGGTACCAGGACTCCTGCCGCCTGACGTGTGAGCCGGGATACAAAGTTGCCGACGGGAGCGGCCATCTTCTCCACAGTCTCTACAAGTTCAGGTGCACGGCAAGTGGGCAATGGAACATCCAGCCAAGGTGAAGGAGCAGTTTTTCTCACGTCAATTTATCTTGGTGCCAAACATTGGCAAAGAGCTTTTCAGACATCGATGTATGACTGCATAGAAACTAACACTAATACTTGAAATTTCTCCTCCTATGGATTTACGCCATCGCGAGTGGTCACAAGAAACTGACCTGTGTTATGCTAAGTATCAAGGTATTCTCATACCTAAATGTCTTTGGCTAGCATCCAAGACTAAGTTCGATAACGCGACTGCACAATAGAGGCTTCCGATGCGATTGACGCGTCATCGTTCGAATTTCGACAGCGATTTAGCGCTTCGTAAAACCGACCGTCGTTTAACGACTATCAATTCTACAGCGGAAATGGACATCAATGTATTGAATACTGATCAAAATATATAATGCCAATCTTATTTCTAAACCCGTGCTGCAGCTGTGTCCAGTCTGACTACTGCCAGCTCAGGCTGCACGACTGCCACCCTGAGCACGGGGTCTGCAGCCTGACGGGTCACCAGGCCTTCAGCTGCCGCTGTCGGGTCGGGACTGTCGGGAACGGGACGCACTGTGAACGGAGCTCTTGTCCGGATTTCCCGGTCAGTAATGTTGTTTTGGTACCCTCTACTCCCGGTTTCAAATAGGTTCGGAAAGCTTGAATTTGCTTATGACAAGAATTTAGAATATGTAAAAGACAGTTCACCCTGTAGAACTGGATAAGATTCATACATAACTTCCAAACCTTTCGAGTGACATTTATTACTCGACTAGTTTGTTGCTTCCTTCTTTAGGCTGCAGAATGATAATTCAATGCAGAAGAAATACCCAAACCCGCCTTGATATACCATCTGACCACAAAGTTTGCTTTAATTAAGCAGAAAAAAGGTTTCCTATCAAAAGTTAGTCTGCTGAAAAGCCTGTGTCTGCAGATGACCAGAATGAAGTATGATCTACTGTGTGTAAGCGCCAGGCCAGGGACAGAACAATAGCTTTGATCAGAAACATTTCGTGCTCAAACTGAAAGTCGTTTCCTTCCATCGCCCCAGATCGCTGAGCCCGAGAACGGCTTCTTCACGTGTTCTATCCCAGGATCCTCTGCTGTTAGCACGATGGAGTATGAAGTCTTCTGCGTGCTCCACGGTAACCATGGTTACGATAGGCTGATCTATGCCGAGTACTCCTGTGGACAGGACGGGAACTGGAACATTCCTGTCGACATAAACAACCCTGGGACCACACCTTGTTTAGGTACATCTGAACGTTACGTTTCTACGGTATCTAGAATTTACGTGTTTCTCGACTCCAACAGTAATTGGTGATAGAATGAGAACATAAGCTGAGAGAATATTAATGATAATCATAAGCAAGAGAAAGGTTTAGAAACCGATTTTTGCACATTATTATATTCTTACATTCTTGCAAGGACCTAAATTCATGGCGGCTTAACGCTTACAATACAAGTACATATTTTGCTACACACAGACTACATTGCCACTGTTTTAACCCAAATGTTTTAAAGCATCGATGACGTTTATTTTCAGCTGTGAAATGCCCAGACCTGTCCAGTCCTCAGCACGGAAATATGACCTGTGACAGTGGCTCCCATTTCCGCTATCCTGAGGCCTGCAGATTGGTCTGCGACACAGGCTACGAGCTGACTCCCACGAGCAGCCGCGACAGACATTGTCATGCTGATGCAACTTGGTCAGGGAATGACGCTGTATGCATCGGTAAGTAGGACATTGCTTCAATTCATACACAATGCAGTAAGATTGTACGTGTGGGTACTATGACACTTTAGTACAGCAAAGTGTGATTTGTTATGCAATATCTCTTATGAATGTTCAATATCTGGCAAAAGAAAAAAGAAGATCTCCAAAAAGAAACATGAGATTCAATATATCAATCTATTTTGGACTAGTTGTTAATATTTTGTTGTTTGGGAATAATACTTGTTTTACTCCAGGCGTGCAATGCCCGTTCTTGCCCAGTCCCACCAACGGGAGAATGACCTGTGATAACGGCTCCTCCTTCCGGTTTCCCGAGAACTGCAGCTTCACCTGTGACCCAGGCTATGATCTACACGTGGCCAGCAACGCCACACGGACCTGCCAAGCTGATGGCACCTGGTCTGGGAGCAATGTCACATGTATCGGTAAATATCACACCTATTCTGTATTGATGATATATGAAAATTGATAACTTTTGATAGTACACGAGTTTACCAGAGGAGTCAGTCGACCAGCTGGAGATCAATGAAGTCTCAGAGTTGAGATGATATCTGTTACCCAAAACGCAGATCCCATTTTTTAAAGAATAAAGTTGCGACTCTCTATATATTTGTAACTTATGAACACGTTCTTTTTTACTCCAGGCGTGCAATGCCCGTTCTTGCCCAGTCCCACGAACGGGAGAATGACCTGTGGTAACGGCTCCTCCTTCCGGTTTCCTGAGAACTGCAGCTTTACCTGTGACCCAGGCTATGAGCTACACGTGAGCGGCAACGCCACACGGACCTGCCAAGCTGATGGCACCTGGTCTGGGAGCAATGTCACATGTATCGGTAAATATCACACGCATTATTTACTTTCATATCAAAAGAAACTATCAAAGTCTTCCTCATTTTAAGAAGAAAAAAAATCAAATCTGTGCGGCCATTCCCCGTCCCATATTTCAGCGTAGGTCCTCGTCTCACTCGTTTTTCGTCTCGGTACTTATAGTTTAAACTTCAACTTGTACTCTCGCAACCTTGTTACTACTTATATGTAGCAAGAAAACAAAAACTACCAAAATCCCAAATATCTAAACATTTGTTTGCTGCAAAACCCAGCCATTAGTCAAAGACTTTTGATTGTGCCTAATTGCAGCTCCGGACAACAGAGGCACTGAGTTCATGGTTGGATTTCTCCGGAACCCTGGAGATAGCTTACACCAACTTGAGTTGTTCATCACAGCAGCAAGCTCTGATCCCGCCTCAGTCACGATCTCTGCACCCGGAGTCGGCTTCACCAGACACCTGACGGCCACAGATGCAGCAGTGCAGGTCGTGAGCCTTCCCTCGTCTCTTGCGCTCAGCAGTAATGAGAAGGCACAGAAGGGCGTTTCCATTACATCAGATAAAAAAATCATCGTGTATGGCGTCAACAAAGTACGGGCCACAACAGACGGGTTCCTTGGTCTCCCTTTACACATCCTTGGAAAGGAATACTTTGTAGCTTCTTACACCTCGTTGTATCCATCGGAATTTGGTATATTTGGCACTGAAGATGACACAGACATTGAGATCAAGCTACGGGGGACTACACTGTACCATGGGATGACCTACTCCACTGGAAGTGTCATCAGGTTGGCCTTGAACAAATTTGAAGCTGTTCAGTTCCAAGGATATGACCTTACAGGCACACGCGTCACATCAAACAAGCCTGTTACCCTGATGTCTGGGGTTCAATGTGCCAATGTCCCTACCGGGATCGGTGGTTGTGACCACCTAGTAGAGCAAGTCCCTCCTGTGGACACCTGGGGCAAACAATTTGTTACAGCCCCCCTTGCTGTCCGAACTGGTGGCGATATCTTCCGCATCGTTGCTGCCAGGGATGGTACCACGGTTTGGATTAGGGGACATGCAGATCAATCCAGATTGCTTCATTCAGGTGAATTTTGGGAGCTGGATGTTCCATCTGGCGTCTATCAGGTCATCACATCCTCCCAGCCGATCATGCTTCTGCAGTATAGCAAGGGATATTTTTCTGATTCTATTACTGGAGACCCTTTCATGATGTACATCCCCTCGACTGAACACTTCGCAGCGGACTACACATTCGCCACTGTTGATGCTGCGGTCAGAGAGTTTGACAGCTACATCAACGTCGTCATAAAATCCACTGAGAAGTCCGGCCTCCTTTATGACGGACGCGCTCTTCCGTCCTCCACATCATGGGTGCAGATTCCCGGCACTGACCTGTCCGCTGCGCAACTGCACATCACAAGCACAGGCACTCACAAGATCAAACACAGCTCCGCTGTTGTCACGTTCTCCATTTTATACTATGGCTTTGCTGACCTTTACTCAGTCGGTTTTCCAGGTGGAATGCGTTTTGCAAAGATCTCTACCAATCCGTAGATGATCGAGCTACATGTAGTGGATGATGAGTTACACAATTGCAAAGAATGCAAAATGTGAGCTTCGTCAGCCTAAGGTATTTGATAGGGTAACATAACAACTGGGAGCTGACCGATGACCTAAAAAAAACCAGGTCACTCAAAAAAGCAGCATAAACAACCAGGAGGCTACCATGAAAAAAAGACAATAAAAGTCCAATTATGGAAAACTTTATATTACGGAAAAGGACATTACGTTTGCGACCTCGGATTCATGACCTATAACCTTATTTTTTTCAAAACTTTATTCAGATACAAAAGCAAAAAACAAGACCAAAAACATACGTACAGATAAAACAAGTACTGCCAGTTGTGCTGGAATTTAAAAGAGCTACTAATTGCTGGTGTGTGAATTTGTTTTGACGTGTGGCTATATTTTTCTCTCTCATGGCAATATATTTGATGAAGGCACGAAACCTATTGATGGATTAATACGACTTATTATAATCTTGTAGATATTCACTTCGTAATTATGCTGTTAAGTTGTTAAGCTGCTTGCTTTGTGTTTATCAGTTTTATAACGAATTGTTACACATCAGTGACCATGACTGAATTAATAAAAAGCATTGTTTTCAAGTATAGATGAAATGCAAAAACTAAAAACTCAATCAGTATATCACTTATATCACAAGAATATATACGGATAGCTATGCTGTGTGGCTGATGGTACAGGCACTCCATATATTGTATGCCATGTATTCCAGTCTTTGAGATTCCAGAGTATGGCAAGTTATTCTTTATACTCTTAGTAAGATGACTTGTGAAGCTAAGTTGAATTACGTACGTGTGCAGCCAAACTTAAATTACTTATGTGTTCAAGACTGATGTCGTATGTTCCTTTTCAAAACTATTTTGAAGAATAGTATAAATTTCACTGATCGTACATATTTTGCATTATTATAACATGTGCTAGTTCTTTCTTTATTAATTATGATTTCATTGATCATAGATTTTGTATAAGCATAGAGGAGGAGGGCACAGCATAAACCGTTAAGGTTTATTCCCTCCTCCTGCACCTGTTTTATATTTTATTCTCTTCTGTATCTATTATCATTTTGTATGTGCAAACTGAATAAACAAACAAACAAACAAATATTTGATACACTATTATTGACCCAGGATCTATAGTTAGCTTTTACTAGTCTTAGACTAGAGTAGACGCTTGTGACATTGTTTTTACACTGCTTGAATCTCTCATGTTACCTGCAATTAGAATTTGCAATTAACGTTACTATTAGTCCGCCACCACCGATTTGAACACCATGGCCGCGGCCGGTTCTGTTAGTTTACGCTAGCTGAATTTATGGGCAGATTTTATTGTGCAACTTTGTTCTTTAGGAGCAAATCAAATTGTGCTTCAAACGTTGACATATTGAATAAAACAGGACACAAGAGTCTCAGTCCTGCATCTGATAAATATGTAAACTACTTTTTATTCATTCAACTTTCAGACTACTTCTCAAGAGGACATTTAATTAGCAACAATATCTGCTCATCCCTATTTCTACAAGTCAAGTTCAAATCACTGATGATTGCAACAACCATATTTGACAATTGGACTGATCCATAGTCCACAGGGGAAGTAAACCACAAATTTTGAGATTTGTTTCCAAGTGTGTATTTTCAACCTTTAACATATTTTGTCCTCCCTGGAATTTTGTATACTTCTATCTGACAGGTATTCAATTTCATGAAATACTGAAAATGTGTTGTAAACGTCTTTTACATCTTCAAGGGACAACAAAACATCTATCTATACTATATGTAGCTGTAACTCTGCCCAGTTTAACCATTACAAACCTTTGCAATCAGTGTTTCACAGGTGAGTGGGGCATCTGCCAGCAGATGTAGGGGAGGCTAAATTGTTGTATTTTCATAGCCTCTACCAGGCTTCGTGGTTTGGTGGTCTAATTGTAGAAATTGGTAGAGGCTAATATTTTCATAGTTGCCTGTTTCTGTCATCCCTAGAAAGACCTTTGCCGTCCCCATTAATTTTTAACCTTACGCATGGCTGCCAGCAGCTCAATTGCCCTCGCCCTAAAAAGGAGGGAAAAGATGTTTTCTTGTATTATTGGTGGTACTGACTATTGATAGCCGGGTATCTAAAAAGCAAAGTTGATTATATTGTTTTCTACCATGAATGGTTTTATTGGCGCCAAAACAAGTGCGCATATACATGTACATATCATTGCAGCCATACAATGCTGAATTGGTGTATGACACATAAAACAATAATTAAAAGATTCATAAAGATTCATGTAACAATGATACCATGAAAGGAAGTGTGCTATTCTTGAATCTGGATGATCGGCACCTGAACTGTGTGTAGTTTTTCTTTGTACGTAGTTCCCTCCCATGAACACCTCCCCGTTTCGGGGGTAACCAGTCAGAGAGTAGTGGGGACCTCGACACAGACAGTGCAAATTTCAAACAAAGACTGCGACGTCTCTGGCACAGGGAAGTAAGTGACAGCTGTTCTAAGGCTCTGTCGTAGCCAACATAGTGTCTACCTAGAATCATTCCTAGAATTATTCCTGTACCATTTTTTCCTGTACATTTACATGTAGAATCTGTGTATTCCAAGCTGTGAACAGATGTAGCCATTCACCTCTTGACTCCTGGATTTATTTGCACCGATCTGTGAAGTACCTTTCTCAAGGTGCCCTAAAATGTCCTTACAGATCGACGTGATCAACCTGGATAAATGTAAGAAATACGCTGGCAAATGGGGGGGGGGGGACTAAGCAGTACTCCGTACCAATCCAAAAGGCATATTTTGTTATGGCGAAAACTGCCCAGAACACTTCCTTATAGACTCCTGTGGACACACCCTACGATACTGTTTTGTTTGAACTTCGGCTTAAGTCAATATTGTCAACACGGTGCGTGCACTTCTACACCAGTTCGCCTTTCTCTTCTCTCACACAGAATCAACCGTTCGTGTCCCCTTCGTTGTTTGCCATTTGTCGTACATTGTGTTGCTTTGTAAGAGGGTCTGTATGCTCTTTTCCATAAGGCGTATGTAGCCTATTTTTATTTCCCGTAACTCGTAGGGAAAGCCATCTTATCTACGTAATTCGTAGAGAGGCGACCAAATTTAGCGTAATTGCCTCCCTTGATTTAGCGTAATACGTAGGGGGTTCTTCTGAATTCAGCGTAAATCGTTGTTGGGACCCCCAATGCAGACCCTCTTGTAACTTGGGCTAATTTGCGCAACTGTTGATAAATGATCCTTAGAAAGGAAGTGGTAAATTGATACTTTGTTTACAGGGAACACGGTCTTGCGTCTGAAAACGTTGTAAACCCGAGAAGCACAA
Source organism: Branchiostoma floridae x Branchiostoma belcheri (assembly GCA_019207045.1). NCBI lineage: Eukaryota > Metazoa > Chordata > Leptocardii > Amphioxiformes > Branchiostomatidae > Branchiostoma > Branchiostoma floridae x Branchiostoma belcheri. The sequence continues at coordinate 3,703,486 of CM033030.1, forward strand.
ACGTCATGTGTTATATTTAGACCACGACCGGTGCGTGGAAGTAGCGGGGGAATAACCTATTCCGTACGGCTGGTAATCTTGTTTTCCTGGTAAAACTCGTGAGAACATAACGTCTTTTCCTTTGGTGTGCCTCATCAGCTCATATTTACACGGACGGACACTATTTACAGGTTTGAAGCATACTTTTAGGTACGTATCTCAGAATATTCAAAACCTAATAAAATGTGTGGTAATGTATGTATACATGAGGTGCAAAATTGTGCCAGTCTCTTGCCTTTGGATGTTCCTTTTCATCCCGATATTGACCAAGTTTTCACAATGCAGAAATCCATATCTATGTTCACGTCATCGTGTCATACTTCAGACAGATGTCGTCCTCACCGGGCAGCTCGAAGCTGCTCCCTCGGGGAGAGTCGCACCACGGCCCGACTAAAACAGCCTGGATCACCCGGTGTGACCACCTTAAGCCTCGGGGTGGCTTAACCGGGCGGACACGGGTCAGACGGCTGAAGCCTGGACACAAGACTCTGGCTACAGTACCGACAGAAGACATTGGCCAAGTACCGGTAAAAACTTATTCAATAGAAAAGGTGGGATCTTTCGTCTTCCTCTCGTCTCCGAAAAAGATATCGAACCCAATTAAGAGGGTCTGCATGCTCTTTTGCGTAAGGCGAAGGCAGCCTATTTTATTTCCCGTAATTCGTAGGGAAAACCATCTTATCTACGTAATTCGTAGCGAGGCGACCAAATTTAGTGTAAATGGCTTCCATGATTTAGCGTAATACGTAGGGGGTTCTTCTGAATTCAGCGTAAATCGTTGTCGGAACTCCCCATGCAGACCCTCAATTAATAACCCAGCATCTAGACTTAGCTTTTAGACTAGAGTAGAAACTTGCCATATCGTCTTTTACACTGTTCTCTCATGTTACCTGCAATTAGCCCACGGGCAAGAATTTGCATTAAACTTGTTATTTTTTCTTTTGGCAAATGATTCGAGAAGAAATTAATTTGTTACCTTATCCTAGTCCCGTTTCATGTGCCATGGTGTTTTTAATATGTTTACTTTTTGTTGTGCTATCCTACAGCGTGTATCCCATTCAAAGGGACGTATAGGAAAGGAGTTTGGTATCCTTTAAAATGTGTTCTTCTATAGATCAGGATCACACGTCCCAAGAGATTTTTCATGTGGCGAGACTTGAACATACCGAAGAACAGTCAGGAACTAGAGGTACGCGTAGAATGCGGTCACTTCAACACAAAGACTTTGGTATTGGGTTAACGTTGTCTTTGTGTAGTTTGTTGACAGTGAAGGGGGGAGGGGCGTTGTTTTCAGAAGTTGTATTGACACAACAAGACTTATAGCGACTTCCGTATGGTCCACTTGTTGAGGGAGGCTAACGTCCATGTGTGTGTATAATTTTTGCGTGTGCACGCATGCCTATATATGTGTGTGTGTGTCTGTGTGTGTGTGTGTGTGTGTGTGTGTATGCGTGCATGTATGTATGTCTATATGTCTGTTCTTCTGTGATCGTACTCATTTGTTGCCCTGCCACACGTCAGCGCTGTTCTATTATCTGTGGGACTGAAAGTTTATAACAGGGTCCATTGCGTATTGTATACATCATCATGCGATGTAAAACTTGAGCTTCAGACTTTTCGTATTGCTTTCTCAAAATCCCAGAGGGGTGAAATGACAGATATCACCAAGGACGGCAAGGAGGTTGATACCACCCTTGGAAGTGGTGAAGAAGACATCATCAGACACCCCCTACAACCCCAGCACCACTCTGCTGTTCGGTACGTAACGGGTTGCATACATCGTGACTTAATTGGTGTACATTATCTTTGTTTGTTTTATCATCTTTACTCGGAGTCTGTCCGTATGTATATACCTGATAACTTAGAGTGATTTTAATATGCATTGTTGATGTTTGTATACAATCAACACAGTTCAATTTCAATGGATATGCTCTATACATCCGACACTGCTTGTTGATTCTCAATAGAATTGAATGTCATGAATTTCAACCTTGACACCCGTGGATGGATATGTAGATAACAAACATGTAGTCATTCACAGACCATGCTGATGTTTTGTTTTTTTCTGGTCTGTTGCCATTGATCAGTTTGTATTGGCACTACGTACATGTAATGTAATCTCACATAAACGATTCATTTCTAGGAGTGTTGCCTCTGAGGAGAAGCATCGGCCGCTTGAAAAAGAAGATTCACTGTCCGAAGAAATCGAGCACGATGTAACTGTGATATCAAGGGAGAAACGGGTAACTACACGTTTCAGTATTTCACATGACTAAAACATTACTAGCTGTCTTCAAGCCTTGCTGTGCTTGACTCACTCACACCTACCGTATACAGTCTTGTTAATTGACGTCATCCGCGCCATGTTGGATTATTGTATAGCGTACGTCTATAAACCACACAAAAAGGCTACTGTTTCAGCCAATCGCCCGCCAACATGGTCGTCGGAGGATTCAATTTATATATAATTAGTACGACGTCGATGACAGCCCTGTATAGCTACCTACATGTACAATTATCGATGAGTTAAATGTGGTTGGCTTTTTAAGTATAATTTACAGCTTAACGTTTACAGCCGCAGTTTTGAAGTGGCGTGGGATTCGAACTCTCGACATTTAATTAAAGAAGTGGGGTCTATCTTCCTCAGACCTAGTGTACGGTCTCCGGTGGCATACATAACCTTACATTTATTCCTCTTGCAGGCCTCGCTGAAAAGACAGCCGAGCTGCGATTCCCTTTTCACCAGGAAGCACCCGAAGCCCGCCGGCGTCTGGAGGCCGTATGGCCCGCCGCTGTACGGGTACGGCTCCGCCCTGAACCCGCCGCGCAGGAAAGGGCCGGACACGCTGGTCATCCTCGCCGCCATCTTCTACTGCCTGGCCGCCCTAACAGCTGTGGTGTTAGCTGTTCTGTTCAAAACCAGCGTCGTGACATGTTAGCAGCCATGTTACTCTTTTACTTGAACGTATTGGGCCATTGACAGTGCATGTTACGACCTATCAGAAAAAATCTCAATAACGGTCCTTGACCCAGTCTGATCAATCGAAATCCACTATTCATAGTACAAAAAGATCAGCACGTCTCGTATATACTTCTGACCTGACTCCGCTTGTAAATCACTTTGTTCTTTTCTTATTCCTTTGCCTTCTTCATATTCTCCCATTTTAAAACCGTCCGTTTTTAAATACCCTAACAGTCCACACGCCCCCGGAGCCCGTGCCCACGTGGGTTCAGCAGTTTTCGCCGGAGATGCAGAGGTGGTACCGGTTGGCGCTGGCCGGAGGGCGGGACGCGTCAGCGATACAGCCTCCCGGCACCGTGCAGCAGCCGGCCTTGCCGCCTCCTGTAAACGAATGTGAGTTTGTCTGAGTCACACAAGAGCAGTATTGTTGGGTTTGACATTCGAAGGAAAAAGGAGCATGACGAATGGATCAATGTTGATCCGCTGGCGCGCAGAGCTCTTTTTGAGACGTCAAGTGCAGTGACGTAAGATGATGTTATAAACAGCGAGTAGATTATCATCGAACTTGAGTTAGTAGAGCACTTTGGACTAATGCTGTTGATTGCTTACAGCTTAAAGTCACACTTCTAAAATCGGGACTCTTTCAAGGCAACTTTAAAAATGTCTTTAGATTTTTGCTAAGCATTTTCGAATTTTTCTTATACATCTCAAAATCAAGTTAAAACATCTCAAGATGAAGTCAGAATATCTCAAAATTCAACACAAAATCTTAAGAATTTCGGGATAAATCTCAAGATTTTTTCAATTTCTATTTTTTTTGCTAACAGTAAATGACAGACAAGGATATTTCCGTCATTCACATCCTCACTGTCTTACAGAAAAAAGCTTGTTCGAGGTTCGACGTGCGCATGCGGTATGTGGTGCATTGTGGATGATATGTCAAAGTTGAAATACCTTGACCATTCAAAATCTGTTGCCATGGGGGTCTTCAACTTTGACATATTATCTACAACACCTCGAACTACACATGCGCACTTTAAATTGTTCACTGCTAACTAGCCTGCAGTCTCGACTGCTTCCGATCGACATGATAAAGGTATTTGCACGTCGCACTTCATATAACTATGGGTACTCATTACTTTGTCTATTTTGACCGAAATGTTCTTCTGGTGCGTAAATGGAGCTATTCTGATCTATTAAAATGCGAAACCTAGCCTTATATCCAGCCGTATTATAGCTCTTGTAAATATTTGCGGGGAGGACAGAAGTGACTCGGTAGCTCTGATACGGCTGGATACCAGGCTATACAAAACCAACAAAAAGGGGCCTTGAATTTAATTGTTTTTTTAAATTTATATATAAATTTCTTGTCAGTTTGCGGCAACACGTCCCTAACCGAGTCCCTCCCAGACCTGCGTCACGGCCACTTCAATTGCACCAACATCGCCTACTACAACACCTACGTCACCATGTGCATTGCCAAGTGTCACGTGGGCTACCAGACCGATGACGCAGGCCTGCTGTTCTGCAACCGCGGCCGATGGGCGCCGATCCAGCCCGAAGTCGTGTCGACAATCGTCGGCGTCGGTCGGGCTGCCGAAACGATGCCGAACACCGACCCTCGGGCGTTAGAGTACCTCAGTATCCCCGACGAAATTTATTCTGACGTGGCTTTTAACATTTTAGTGAAGCTTGACCAAGTCCCAAACCTTTCTATTGCGGAGACGTATCTAAACATGATCTCGGTGGACAACATTGTTGATCTTGACATGATGCGGCAGATGCTGACCTGGGTCGGTCCAAACATCATGGACATCGTCACTAACCTGGACTTCCCGGAGGTTCTGTCTCGTCTAGGTAGGGAGACTAAAGCCATAAAAGTTATTTTTGTGAAGACACAGTGTAAAATTACCTAGATCTTGATAATCAGTCTCTTTCGTGGTAAGTTGTCTATAACATTATTCTCCAAGTAGAGGTTGGGTTGCGGATATAGCAGATGTCAGGGTTTTTACCGAATTTTTACCGGCTCTCTCCCCTCAGAAATCCCAACATCAACTATCTCCGCGAACCAACCTCTGCTGGGAAAATAGATAACATAGCCATAAGTGTCATACTCAACATTTCTTCGTTTATATTTTCTTGAGTGAAAGTCAGTAATGCCATAAATTAGCTTTGGCTTTTTGTTAACTATTTTTAAGTCTTCTGCGCCTTTAGTTTTATTCAACCTTTATTTAGCCTTGATTTACATACAAGTAGCCCTTCGGCCTGAGCTGGTTTTCAAGGGTTCACGGTTTGGAGCGGGTCCAGAGGTGATTTCATAACCCATAGTCATCAACAATGATACAAACTTTGCTATTCCATAATCTCTTAGTCCATAGTTAATCTTACCTATGGTTCATCTTGCCCCTGTCTGTTTGCAGAGACGTTTGGGGCGACGAGACATCCTGTTTGCAGAACCGGGATTTGTGGGGGAGACTTCGAGGTACTTGTTCCTAATCTATTTAATTCAAACAGACATACTTTAAAAATAAGACTAGTCATATGTATTTGAGAGGTATCACGTTTCATAATGTCATATCAAAATCTACTCACATGGTCGACAACTGAACAGAGTCTGTTAAGCAATACATTAGTTTCTAAAAATGACAAGAAGGAAGAAAATGAAAAATAACAATGATAATGCCAACACATGAAAAAGGATGAAATAGCAAAAGAAAATAATATTGATTTTTAAACAAAATCTTACTTTGAAGTATAATCGACTAACGACTAGTCTTTCTTCTATTCGAAGAAAGTAGCTCATGGCCAAGTGAACAGCAGCACAACCACGTACATGTCAGAAGCCAGAGTCGTCTGTGAGCGAGGCTACCTGCCCCGGCACCCTGTACTGACGTGCACGGCTTCGGGACAATGGGACAAACCCGCACTGTGCGACCCAGGTAGGGGTTTGCCATGTGATTATTATCATTAGACTCGTCACCAATGCTACCGATTAAATAATTCCACCTCTAAGGTCTGATAGAAATTGACAAAATGCGCATATTCTTCTAAACAAACACGTCTTTTGCACGAGTTTGAAAATGTTTGACAAATTTGAACAAATCTATAAAGTTCCACTCCATGTATCAGGTAATCACTATCAATTCTAATTTTTCATTTTAAAAGTTGGCCTCATCGTTCGTATGTATTGTTCACTGCGTAGTAGCCTGCAGCATACCTGAGGACCCCCCGCACGGGTCACACCTGTGCCAGGGTCACGTGTTCTCGGACCGCTGTGACGTCAGCTGTGACGTGGGGTACGTACCGGAAACAGACGACACCCTGGGCTGCAGCTGGACCGGAAACTGGACCGCATTTCGCAGAGGGAACACGACGGAAATGGAAAATGCTTTATCAGCAGGTCAGGAAATAAACACGTCATCTACTTTCCTCAGCATTAGTCTTTTAAGTCATATTGAATGTAGTAAGAAAAGACTAACTTTACCTACTGTCTGTAATGTGTATGTAGCACTGTGATATAAGTTACTAACTGGAGTGCAGTGCCACATTGTCTTCGTCTGGCCACAAGGAAATAGGAAAAACATATAGATTTAGTATCCCAGAGTACATACGAATACGATTATACATAAAGATCTTCTTCATGATAATTTTCATTTCATTAATGTCCATTACACCATATTTGGACTCTTCTTCATTTATCCCCCTCGGGAAAGAATATGCATCAAAGTTATTATTGAACTAGAAAGGTAATATTTGCAAGCAAATACAGAATGTAGTCGAAGGTGACTGGCAACTGTTTTGTTCATTCTTATTTGAACACATTTCTAAATGTAGTGACCCGAGCCCTTCTAGATCTGACATTTGCTATATTATGTAACCGAACACCACATGGTGCCTGCTACTTTACCGGTTACCATGGTGACATCCGTCTGGTCCAGGTCGTTGACCTTATTTGCGCGGAGAAGAAGAAGAAACAAAGCAAAAACAGACATGTTCCCTTCTGTGAAGGTAACATGATAATTAAGAATATTACAACGTCGACTTTGTCTCAACACTATGGTGAAATGAAATATCAGACTGTTTCTTTGACAGACGTCGTCATCCCACAGACTCTGGCTTGTGTCATTGCTGACTGTGGGATCATTTCGGTGAGTATCTTTGATTCATGTGATCTCCACGCAGATCAACCGGTGGCATAAGGAATTAAGCTGGCCAATGAGGGGCTCAGAACACGCCTTGGCCAGCTTAACCCCTGACTGGCTTTTGGTAGATTCGCCGCTGATTACCACTCATGCACACTCATCCTCTGGTGGTTATTTCAGTTCTGCTACATTGCCCGCTAATGTGCTACATTGGTATATTTTCGTCATCAATATATTGATCTAACGAATGTGCATTGAGTCAGTTTACTACCTCAGTCTGTTACAATTCATGAGTAGAAATATCCTTAGTCTCTAAGCAGATGTGTCAGCTGGATGACAAAAAAAAGAATTTGGCCAAATAGGGACAAATAAATTTGGATTTTCAGTCAGTCTTTCGCAGTCTATCCAGCTAGTGGCCGAACAGTTCACTCCTAGGTCAATTAACTCCGACTAGACTTTTATTCCGAACTTGGCAAAAGCCCCCCTATTACTAATCGGCCAGTCGGAAGTCTGGTAGAGACTAAGAAATCCAGACAGTTGAAAACATTTCACTCACCTCCTCTGCACACAGACGCCCGCACACGGTGACGTCAGGTGTACAGGTACGACGTACGGTGAGACGTGCCATCTCACCTGTCATGACGGGTACGAACGGCTGAGCCGAGACAACTTCACCTGCCAGGTACACGGAGACAAACCCACCTGGAGTGGGGAACCAGAGTGTATTCCAGGTGACATGGCATACATTTCCGGGACATTAATAAGTTTATTGCAAATTCCTGCACAAGGGCTAATTGTAATTGACAAACAAATGACAGACAAATAATGGTAAAAAGTATAATAAGTATAAGTTATTGGGTTTGACTTCTTTTTCTGAGACAGTGGAAGACGAAAGATCCCACTTTTTTGTTATGTGTGAGTTTTGCGACTTTTAAAGGAGAGTAGTTTTCTTTTTGTCTGTAAACGTGTACCATAACAATGATATACTGTTATGGTACATATATGATTTCTCAAAAAGAATATTCCCTTACTCTACACAACGCATTTCTCTTAGTCTACAATGTAGATGAGGACAAGATAGTACAACATATTATATATCATGCCATGGGTAAGAGGCACAGCATTTCGGATACTTCTTTAGAAAACGAAGAATGCGTTCAATATTTTCCAACAGTGAGTTGTGGAACCCCTCCCGAGTTCCCCCACACCACCATCCAGCGCGCCAGCGGACGCACCTACGGGAACACCTGCGGAGTCACCTGTGCGGACGGGTACGAAGGAACGAACCACCAGAGGGTCACCTGTCACAGTACCGGCAACTGGAGCCTACAGGCGGAAGGTAGTAATCTCCAAGCAGATTCCTCCTGTGGCATTAAAACAGTAACATAAGCTGGGGAAGGAATTAGCCGGCAAAGGAGGATAATTTGCCCCAGCTTATGTTACTGTTTTAATGCCACCGGAGGAATCTGCTTGGAGATTAGGAAGGTAGCACATATGGTTTTCCAACGACCTTTTCTGCTTAAAAGACTTTAAGATAGCACAGGTCGTATCAGCAAAAGCTTTATGACTTCTACGATCCCCCTACAGCTAGCTATATTTTATAGTGCAGGGTCAATGTCTTTTCGCTGTATACGTAGTACTTCAAAAGATGTTTCTAATGATATGTTGTGTATTTTAGCGCTCCAGCCAGTTGTTGGTGGACCAGATCTGTTCTGTCAGAGGAAGGACTGTGCCAGACTCCCTGTACGTACCCTAAAGCTCGTCTAAGCTTGCACAATAGCAGCCAAATGCGTTCGTTTTCATTGACGATAATTACCTCCATGAAAATTGGAGGTATAGTTTTTGGTGTGTCTGTCTTTCTGTGGGCATGCGTTTCCGGATATTTGTGGTCAGTATAACTTTAGAACCTCTGGATGGATTGTTATGATATTTGGTATGTTGATAGGAGTTAGCAACACAAAGGTCAAGGTCGATTTGGGGCCCCTGGTATGTGACCTTGGTACTGCAACATATCTTTTGGGTTTTGGATCTTTTGTCCCGAACATGCTGTGTTCTTGGGTCTTGATATTTTGGTGGTAAATAGCTTTTGATGCAAGGAAAAAGTTGTGTAGTTTTGGTCCCTATAGGGTTCTGCTCTGGAACTACCAGTTTCTTCAAGCGTTGAAAACGTCGCAAAGGACAATGAAGACTACATATTTCCGATCACACAGCCCCCTGCCCACGGCAGCCTGACGTGCAGCGGGACCAGGTACCAGGACTCCTGCCGCCTGACGTGTGAGCCGGGCTACAAAGTTGCCGAGGAGAGCGGCCTTCTTCTCCACAGTCTCTACAACTTCAAGTGCACGGCAAATGGACAATGGAACAAAAAGCCAAGGTGAAGGGTTTTATTCGACTAGCTTTTCTTGGAAGTAACTATACATTGCCTTTGTCTCCGGTGCATATTTTCAAACTCAGAACTAGACTAAGTCCTTCAATATTTTTTTTTTACATAAGTCTGTATCATCCGACATTGAAATAACATTGTGTTTTCGGGATTGATACTTTCGGCGTGTTTGCTTGTTTCGCTTTATGTATTTTGATGACTTAGTCGAATGGGTGTAAATCTAAGCAAGCATGTTCGACGGTCCCACGTCATATAACTTCCTAGATCTAAGGCAGTCAAGAAAAAAAGTAGCCATTGGCTTTTTGTACGACGAATCTTCAATAAATATAATTTCTTGACCGTTTTTTTAGCTGCGTCCCATCAGACTACTGCCAGCTCGGGCTGCACGACTGCCACCCTGAGCACGGGGTCTGCAGCCTGACGGGTCACCAGGCCTTCAGCTGCCGCTGCCGGGTCGGGACGGTCGGGAACGGGACGCACTGTGAACGGACCCTCTGTCCGCCTTTCCCGGTCAGTGTGGTTTCAACATCAGGCGCTGCTTATCCCACCGCCACGAAACACTCAGACATACACATGCACATGCACTCACCCATACAAACACAACCAAAACGACAATTCAGATATTGAAGAAATATCGTACAGCTTAACTCTGCAGTTGGCGAGAATGCTGAATAATCTGCAGTATTACATATTTTATAAATTGTAGACTAAAAGAAGTTTCATGCATTTTGAGGGCCATCTATACACTACCGTGTTTCAAGGTGCCAATCGTGGTGTCATCGTAAGCACCAACTCATGTTCCTCACTGCTGCACATTAACAGGTCACTGAACCGGAGAATGGGTTCTTCTCGTGTTCTATCCCGACATCCTCCGCAGCCGACACCTGCCAATCAGCCAACAGCACACAGCCGGAGTACGAAGTCGTCTGCGTGCTCCACTGTAACCATGGTTACGACAGGCTGATCTATGCCGAGTACTCCTGTGGACACGACGGGAACTGGAACATTCCTTTCAACCCAAAGAGCCCAGGAACCACACCCTGTTTAGGTAAATCTTATAATGTTATCTCCTAGTGCCAGAATATACTTATGATATAAAAATAAGCTTATTTTTTACAATATGACAAAATATATTGTACAAATATATTGTACAATATGACAAAGTATATGGTCTTCAGCACCAGGTCATTAACGGGTATTGTCCGGTACCTCAAATAGTGACACACACTAAAGGCATTCTTTTAAATCAATGTGGACCTTTTTGTTTATCTTTAACCAGCTCTTGTCGAATTTATGCTCTTTCTAAGACGTGCTTGAATTTCAGCTGTGAAATGCCCGGACCTGTCTAGCCCCCTTCACGGCAGAATGACCTGCAATAGCGGCTACAATTTCCGCTATCCCGAGGCCTGCAGCTTCGCCTGCGACCGAGGCTACGAGCTGACGTCCACAAGCAGCCACGAGAGACATTGTCAAACTGACGCAACCTGGTCAGGAAACAACACCGAATGCATCGGTAAGCGAAAGAACGACCAAAAACTGTCGAAAATAAACAGAAACAGAAAGGTATATATTCCCTTAATTGTTAACTGTATTACCCATTTTTATTTTCATCTACTGGTTACACTCTATTGAATCTTAAAAACATTTCAATGGATTATTATTTCTTCATTGTAACGCTCAGGATTCTTTTACCGTTTAAATTTTCTACTCCAGGTGTGCAGTGCCCGGCCCTGTTTAGTCCCACCAATGGAAGAATGTCCTGTAACCATGGCTACTCCTTCCGCTATCCCGAGACCTGCACCTTCAGCTGTAACCATGGTTACCACCTGTATGTCGGCAGTACCAGTCGGACCTGCCAGGCGGATCGCACGTGGTCGGACTGCGCTGCCAGATGTAGCCGTGGGTATCATTTTTCAGGGACTAATTATAATAAAGTTGGACAAGCAGATCGCATGGTCGTTAACATCAAAAGGGTTAAATTATACCTTCTTTTTATCATCTGGGCCAGAAGGTTATTTTTCGGTGACGTCTGGATGTAGGTTTGGATGTATGTTTGCTTGGATAGCAGCATAACTCAAGAGGCTATTGGTGAATTGCCATGACACTAGGTATCTATTTGGTTTGGTCAAGTTCTGTCAAAGAAATGATTAGATTTTGGGCCCCCTAGCGGCTTTCCTTGGTACTGCAGCAGAACCGTTTTTTTTTTATATCTCGTTCTTGGTACTTTGTCACAAAAGCATTACGTTGTAAGTATTTGCCCTTGCTGATCAAAACCGATTGCAATAGTAATACAGTGAGCCATCCACTCCCCGAAACAGGTTGCCCAGACGGGTACGTTTACTACCAGCCCAACCAACTGTGCTACAAGGCCTTCAATCTGCAGAGTAACTACAACGAAGCGGCCGCGACCTGTTCTTCTGACGGTGGAACTCTCGCTATGCCCCGTGATGCGGGCATCAACGCGTTCCTCATCAACCTGAAGAATGCCGTCGATAACAACGCGTTGTTCTGGTTCGGAATGACTGACCGCGTCCGAGAAGGCAGATGGGTATGGGCTGATGGTGTTCCTCTCGGACACTTCAAGCGGTGGGATCCAAGACAACCCGACGACGCGTACGGCAATGAGGACTGTGTGCATTATTTTGCAGGGAATTCTGCCATATATGTTAGGAACAGTTGGAACGATTATCCGTGTTCTGCCGCCTATCTGAAGTTCATTTGTCAGGTCGCTAGTTGAAGCATCGTACGTTTTATGAATAGTGCCTAGCTTAATATCCAAAAATGGACATCATGTTGGCCACACAAAATCACCGTGACAGGATTACATCATATCTACAAATCGTTCGGGTTTCATTCTTGGGGGGATCGACTCACGCACATTATGTATATCTGTATCTGTATCTATATGGCCGGTATAAGCGCCCTTCGGCGTAACACGCCACCTTCTGTATCTGTATCTATATCTATATAGCCGGTATAACCGCCCTTCGGCGTAACACACCAGTTTCTGTACCTGTATCTATATAGCCGGTATAACCGCCCTTGGGCGTAACATACCAGCTTCTGTATCGGTATCTATATAGCCGGTATAACCGCCCTTGGGCGTAACATACCAGCTTCTGTATCGGTATCTATATAGCCGGTATAACCGCCCTTCAGCGCAACACACCAGCTTCGCAGGCACGCGGCGCGGCAGCAGCTGGTTATATTACACCGGACGATCCGTCACACCTAACTTTTGCACATCTATCTGCAAGCGTTCTTTATCTATCAAGAGAAGATGCCCCTACTGTGCTTGGTGATAACATATTGCACTCTACGATAGTTCTGGGGGAATACGAAGTTTTGAACACATCAATCCTAGGATGCATATGGTAACTCTGGTACTTGAAGTCATGGCTGTTTCTTGTTCTTTTTTGAGCTTATTTATATATACATGTACTTATGCAATACCGATACTTATTTACCTATGTATATACTTATATACACCTATGTATATACTTATTTAATTATCTACTTATTATAGCCTATAGTCTATTTTTAATATTTGTATAAGTGGAGGCGCTGAAATGAAATAAAACAACTCCGCCGTCACTTTGTATTCGTACCTTTATCTGCAATCTGTATTTATCAATAAAATATGGACCAATTAATACACATTGTATTTTTAGTTGAATATTATCGTTTTAAGAAACAATTATATATATATATATATATATATATATATATATATATATATATATATATATATATATATATATATATATATATTTATCAATAAAATATGGACCAATACTGTAAATGCAGATATATGTATATCATCATCATCGGTCGGTGTGCTTACACACGACGGGGTTATACCACCCCCCTTACGGGGTGACATACCCTTTCGCTGGCTGATTACAAGACGGGGATGCGCCAGGTCTCCCGTCCGGGTGAATGATTAAAATCACCATGTCAGGGCCAGGTCTCCCATCCGGATGATTTAAAGTGAATCATCATCATAGCACATTCATGTCGAAAGATACAAAGAATGGAATTTCTGCTGCAGTACCAACGTCACATACCAGGGGGCCCAACATTGAACTTGACCTTTGTCTTCTCAACATCTACCCACATATTAAATATCATTGCCATCCATCAAGATGTTCATGAGTTATGCTGACCACAAATATCCGGAAACATAAACAGGCACTCAGACAGAGACAGTATACTAGTATATCTCCACTTTTCATGGAGTTAAAAACATTCCTTGTATATAAAAGTATACATATCTTTCATGTGTAAATACGGCATATGTTAACACCTATTTTGATATACTGTAAATACGGGGATTTAATTTCGCGGTAGCGGGTAAAGGGACTTTTCGCGGTGGATTCAAGTTCGCGGTAACACCATAGACTGCAGTCTAATACAATAATAGAAACATTAATCCACCGCAAAAAAATTCTGCATTTACAGTATTTGTACTAAATACTTTACATTTAGGACCGTATCAATCAACAGAGACACTTACTTTTGGTGCGGACCAGAACCAGTCAGAATTGTCCAGAGGAATGTGACAGGCTATCGCCGAAACGTCGGTCTTCAAATATAGTACTTGGTCATGTACAAGAATTTTGTTATCCTTCGCATCTTTATAACTCGTGTCATCTATGATACGATATATATGTACATATACACACACAAGCTTGAATAATTATGTGCAAATTAACATTTTGCAAAAGGTAACAGGAATTCTTATATGATTGCTACATGTATGTTAAATTACTATCATAACTGCTGATACGTAAACTTTAATTTCCACCCCACGATGTGTACCAGCCAGTAATTCTCCCTGGACAATCTGACAAGGACAGTCAGTGCAATGAACTGTACTTACTAAATATTTTCTGCAAATAATAAATGGTCTATTACCAGTTGAGTTTTGTCATTGGTCTAGATCAACGCGACAAAGCGAATCCAACCAACTATACTTACCCATGGTCCACAGAGAAGCGTTTCGAAGATCTATAACGTATTCAGGCACAGTTCTGTGGAATAGTCTGAGGCAGAACTTGAGGCAGGCGCCCTCTTTATCGTCGTTTAAGAACTTGACTCGACTAGAAATTATGTAACTATGGACTATGAGATGGACTGATATTGTGTTGAATACGAAAGTATTTATGGAATGTTGAATTGTATCTTTTGTGTACTGCATTGCATTTAGAAGGGATTTAGACCTCTGACCTCCCCCACCCTTGAAATCTTGAAAAACGGCTCAGGCCGAATGATGTATCAAGGTTAAATAAAGGTTGAAAAAAAATTGGTAGAAGTTCCTAGCATGCTTGGTCTTGACTTACATTACATACTTAGTATTTGGGACTAAATGTGTGAGGAGTGGGCGGTACAGTTAAGGAACTGTACATGTCGTATTTTCTCGAGTAAAGTATGCACCCCGATTAAAGTACGCACTCCCTATTGGGGCAAGTTCCAGACAAATATGAGAGGCTAAACGTTTAAATGGCAAATGCACCCTTATGCCATGTATGCTTAAGTTGAGCCAGTTGGGTGTAATAGAAATTATAAATAGACATAGAGGACCTGAATTCATTCGGATTATAGTTGTTGCTGTTTCTACATGTACTACTGTCCCATACTAGATTCCTGCAAAGAATACTACTTCTGGTGAATTTTGAAACACTTAAAACAAAGTAATACGTAACACTTTAACGCTATTGAATGTTAATCAGTAAAACCGTAGCGCGTCAGAAAGTCTGCACTGCAGGCTGAGGGGCGCTGTCTATTGTTTGCTGGAGAGAAAAAACATCCACAAAGAAACAAAAAACCGGTTCGATCACTAAATGATGTCTCATTAAAGTATCCCAATTATCTGCGTGTGGGTCAGTTAATGAGCTTTCACTACTCTCCAAGCAATTGTTAGACTCCGGCTGTTTTTCAAAATATATATTTACGCGTAGTTATCGGACTTGCCATTTTGTACCATTTATGTCTCGCGGCCTAAAATACACTCATGCATGTAAAAAACACAATAAATGAAACATGAGCACAGGTGCATCCAACATAAGTTTTGAAATGCATGATATGATTCCGCAAATTAAAAGCATTACGAACCAGATCGTGTACGTTCAATGCGGTAATTACCACGTGACATGGCGATGTGTTCGTGCGGTTTGGGAGAGAAGTTTAAGATGTCACACGTGCGTATATATTTAAGTCCGTATGAGGTGCGCATGGGAGTATTTACCTCCACCAGGCCCCACAGGTCGATGGAAAAAATAATGGAAATTGGACAAACGTAAACAGGTAACATGTCAGACGAGTTAGCTGGGTCGCTAACCATACTTCTCGGTCAGCTACCTCATCTGGCATGTTGTGCATCTGTATTTTTACAATTTGTACTATTTTTCCCGCGACCTGTGGAGCCTGGTAGAGACTAAGAGCTTCATACGCACCTCAAACGGACTTGAATATATACGCAGGTGTCACCCCACCTTAACAACAACAACGTGAGGCCGCGAGACATGAAGAAAGGGTAGAAAAACTAGAAAGCCCGATAAAAACACATAAAAACATTTTAAAACACAACCGGAGCCTAACCTCTGCTTGGACAGTAATTTTTCTCCAAAAATTTGTGGGCCGAAAAATGAAGAATTTTGGACAGATAAGTCGACCAACTTCTATGAAAAAGTATTAGTCCTATTACTTCAGTTTCGTCTAACGCTAGTTCACTTTTATCCATGGAGTAACCTATATTCGTCGTTTTGAAAGACAGGTGTTTTAATAATAATAGTGATAGCAAGTCGACGGGCAGTGGTTTCAAACTGAAATATTGTATTAAAGAAATATATCGCAGTTTGACACCGCCGCCCGTCGACTTGATATCCTTAAATGCTTTGTTTTAGGAACAACGGATATAGGTTATACTTCGAATAAAGGTGAATTGGCGTTATATCTTAGCGAATTACCACCCGTGGGGAACACCAAGGGGTACCCCCTGGATCCGGCAGTCCACCGTGACGAATCTCTGGCTTCTGAGCTCTACCAGTTACGCCACGCCCGACGCACAGGTTAATTGAAGCGCAGAATACATGTATTTTTCGGGTTCGAAATATATCATGAGGCTATCTAACAAAACAACAACAACAAGGATATGAACGTTGGAATACATGAAAGCCAGTCTAGAATATATTCTGACAAGTGTGCAGGCCTTCAGGGGCTACTCTGGGTCATATTACCAAACCGGACCCGGCCGGGATGTTTTACGAAACGAAGTAGAAATATACTCAAATCATACCCGCGAATCTTATTTCTACATTTTGTGTATATTGGTGTCTTTTTTATCATTCTTTTTGTTCGGGTTTAGAAAAAGTGTGAACTAAATGCCAGATGCCATGGAAACTCCCCAAAATGGAGACATCCTGTTTGGTGACCTCTGACCTCTAGAACCGGTTTTTCGGCTGTACATGTAGTTCCTTGGTCTGTACTCTTCTAGCCACCGGACTGATCACACGTGTCTGGGTCGATTGTGTGTCACAGTTTACCACACCGTTTTCCATCCCTTGGAGACGACTGGATTTCCAACTTTATATCACGCAAAACGGTACGTGACTGTCGTTAAATCTTACTTTATTACATAATTGTACATAAGATACACAAGAGTTCAGGAGAATCACGCGAATCGATGACTTTTTGGCCATATTTCAGACCAGCTGGGTTTACAAACCATCCCGGTGTTCTTATGCCAGTCTTAGCTGTAGAAACATGCATGCGTCTTTCATATCAAGCCGAACTAACCGCTGTTGAAGCTTGAGCTAATCGCATAAAATACTAGGTAGCGTTCACAACGTCAAATGAAGGTGTAGTTTAAACCCCACCAACAGGGTGTTGTATGCTGGACTACCCAGGGTGTCAGATAAAGTGCGAGCAAGACGTCTCAGGTTTGCTGGGCACTGCTTTAGAAACAACAAAGAAGCAGTGTCCAGCCTAGTTCTATGGAAACCAGCCCATGGGAAACGGAGACAGGACAGACCACTCCTCACCTACACAGATGTTCTGAGACGGGACACAGGTCTCGAGGATGACAGCATGGGAAAGGCAATGCTCGACAGAGACTACTGGGCTGCTACATTGGTTCGGGTGGCAGGGGATGAGCGACACCCGACATAAGTCAGTAAGTCAGTAAACCCCCTTTAAGCCCCGGTCACAAAGCGCGTACGATTCCTTGCGATTCCTTCCGATGCGCAGGATAAGCGCAGTGCGTCGTAAGCCGGGGAGAATCGGAAGCAATGGTTTAAGTATATAAAGCCGTGGTCACAAAGCGCGTAGTGCATCGTACGATGAGGTCATAAGAGCGTGCCTGCGTCAATCGCAGTGAATCATAGTAAATCGGGGAGCATCGTATGGCGAAAAATAGAGCTGAAATGGATTTTGAACATGTTCAAAATTTCGCTATCGTCGTAAGATTTTATTTGCCCCCATAGCAGACTTCATTACGGCAATTTTTGTCTACTGATGAGGTTATAGATTTATGAATTGTTAGCATGTTGTGATGGTTTCAGTTTTCCCTGATATTGTGGATATTGACGAAAAGGGAAAATATATCAGTCGCAACTGCCATAGTCGCAACCAGAGAACAGCGCGCCCCGCACAGGTGATGCAGACGATTGTTTGATCGCTTCATGCACGTGAGTTTATAATTAGATCAAATCTAAGCTCTCGTCGGTCTTGGGTCAGTTTACCATAATCGTAATAACCATGGGGACAACTCAAAAATAAAGGCAGGCTCTATGAGTCGGAAATATATATGATATAATGCTTATGATATGATTTTTGTATGATGGCATCTTTTAGTTGATAGCATATCATGATACGATCTTCGAAAGAGCCTGACACGTAGAGCCGGCAAGCAGGCCGAGATAATCATACCAGTACTCACGCTTGATTTGAACTTTTCTTGTAATATTCTTGTTGCCATGGTCTCTTTTGATTTATTTTTACAGTTAGATATACTATAGGAAGGTATTCAACAGCTAAGTCCACATTTTGTTGGCTAAAGAAGCACAAAAGCTGCCAGGCGGCTATTCAAAAGAGACACAAGTGAAAAATCGTACGACGCTGGAAAATTTTTGAACACCATCCGATGCGTTGCGATGGCTGATTTTGCTTACGATTTTGCTGCGATTTACTGCGCTCATCGTACGATATGCGGAATGTACCATCGCAAGAAATCGTACGCGCTTTGTGACCGGGGCTTAACGTGGAATGGCCAGGATGAGGCTTTGCACGCCGGCATCAGAGAGCTTGCGTAACATGAGTAGACTACTGCTTTGGTCAAGTCGGCAACAGAGAGCTTGTGTAACATGAGTAGACCACAGCTTTGGTCAGCGTAATTGCTATGCATGACAAGATAATTAAACCCGATCCACCGCATTCCCTCACTTCTGCTTCCAGACTCGAGAAGAAGAGTGCGAAAAGAAGATCTCCAGAAGACTGCAGTCTCACCGAGATCGTCCTGACAAGAAACTCGGTAAGTAGCAACATCGTAGCAGCACAACGGCAGGCTGTGTCATGTTTGCAGCTAAAATCGTTGTTTTCGTTTGTTTGTTTGTCGGTTGTTCGTTTGTTTAAGCCCCGGTCACAAAGCGCGTACGATTCCTCGCGATTCCTTCCGATGCGCGGTATGAGCGCAGTGCGTCGTAAGTCGGGGGGAGAATCAGAAGCAATGGTTTAAATATATAAAGCCGTGGTCACAAAGCGCGTAGTGCATTGTACGACGAGGTCATAAGAGCGTACCTGCGTCAATCGCAGTAAATCGGGGAGCGTCCTATGACGAAAAATAGAGCTGAAATGGTACGATTTAAAAGGCATTTTGACGGGAATTTATTTATTTTTTGACACGTTAGTTCAGATTCTTTTCTCAGTAGCTGTGTCTGTATCACAGGCCTCATGAACTGCCAAGCTTCCGATTTTCATAGTTTTAAAACTATCGACATCCACCTGGTGCAAACTGTAAACAGACGTCACACACCACTCGTCTCCGACGTGACAAAGACACTGCCGCCTCTTGCGCCATTTTTCTTGGATTTGAGAGGCTTGAGATCCTCCGCGGCTCCGACATCGTTTCCTCGCGGACTTTGCCAGCCCTGACTCCACCGCTGCCCCTTCTCCTTGTCCCTCAACAATAGCAATAGTTTCCGCGTCGTCCACTTCTTCTTGACAAGTCGACGCCATGGCGAGATAATGTGAATGTTGTCCAGTCCCAAACATTGCAGTTTCCCGGGTTATTCCCATAGTTTCGCGCTTCTTCTTGATTGACGTTACGTTTACCGCCTTTTTGGTGCCGCTGCGGGCTGTGATTGGTCGCAAGTTAAT
This sequence comes from Branchiostoma floridae x Branchiostoma belcheri, assembly GCA_019207045.1. NCBI lineage: Eukaryota > Metazoa > Chordata > Leptocardii > Amphioxiformes > Branchiostomatidae > Branchiostoma > Branchiostoma floridae x Branchiostoma belcheri. Next base: position 3,723,386 of record CM033030.1, read on the forward strand.
TCGATTTTAAGCATAAAGTGGCACGCCCTGTCCAATCGGTACGTCTAAAGACTGCAGACAAGGCTGTTGCCATGGTAACGACACGTACAGCAGCATGTCCTACATGGGAATCGGCTTGCACACGCCTTGTACTGCGTGCGTTTGATAATTATGATAGTTCCCAAGCCGAGCACTCGCTGCTAGCTGTACAGGTTATAACAAGGACGTTGTGTAAGATTTTATAACATAGTAGTGGGGAAAGAGGTGTCCTGTCTGCAAAATTTCAGGTAGCGCAGTGGGTTTAAAATCACGTTGTGCCATGCAAAATATTCCAAGCCCTCACGATGCGCCAAGCCCTGTGACAGTCGTCTTTTTTCCTTCTAAGCAAATTGAACATTGTCGACAAAGACTTTGATCTCCAAACACACCTATTTGCTGACGATGTACAGCGAGAGAAAGCGAACATGAAACGAGGAAAGCTGAATTCACAAGTCTCACCGGCCGTTTCACAGACGGCACTTTGTCACAAGTCATCTTCCAGAGCGTTCCAAATTATGAAATATACGCATTTTCACGTCATTTTTTGCGGTAAAATATGAGGAAAAATACCGGCCGACACGTGTTGGTGCGCAGATGTTGACTAGATATGCAAGTACGCTAAATTTTGTCACCGTGACTGAATGGTAGCATTGCAAACCGGAAGTAACGTTACATTTTACGTCGCATTTTGGTAACTTAATCAGCTTCATGCCTTTGCCGCACCATCTTCATAAGAAACGAAAACAAATTTGACTGATATTTTCTCCGCCCACCTCTATTAATACAAGCGTTAAAACGGTAAATGAACACTGTAACATCAATATTTTTACAACGTTGTATAGCGGTGTTAAACAGAGATAGAGTCAAAGGCGCGGCAGTGAAATATTACTGAGCGAATTTTCAGCATGTGGAGCGGGGAGCCACCGACCTTTTTGTACCATGCCGAACTCGGGTGCGAGGCGTCTCAAGCTTGTGGAGGCCTGGGGAAATTTTGAAATCTTGACCATCTGAAACGCCAATTTCCGGCATTTTGAGGGACAAATTTTGCTGGTAGTCCGATCAAAAAAATTTTCCTAGGCCCTCCCCCCGGCTCAATTTTTTTTTTCCTCGGCCCTCCCCCCGGCTCAATTTTTTTCCTAGCCCCCCACCCCCACCCCTCTGACGACCGGCCCTCCCCCTGCTAAATATTGACCAGTCCCTGACAGCTTAGTACCAAGCCACACAACCGCCTTGAAACTTGCAAATATTGCAGGAGAGTGAACCTGCACATCTATCCAAATGCAGGTCGCTATAAGCCACAAGCTTATTTTCAGTCTGGAAATCCAATAGGTTTTTTCGTTGCTGGGGTTGAGTGAGGTTCAGTGTGTTTTTCAGGGTGCTAAGAAAGTGTCGAAATTTTTGTTGTTGATTACTTTGCCATCAAGTAACTCAGAGATACGGAATTCAACACCCTTCTTGGTGTCTTTAAACATCTAATAACTGTGCCAGTCTTCGTTTCTCCCCGTTAATGGAAAAGTGGTCTACAGAAACCTTTAATCGAACATGACTCACTCGGCTATGAATCCATACATTGCCTCTAATGTCACACTTCACTTGATCCTACCACTGTAAAAGAGGAACTGCTGGGGGTTCAGAGGTCAAAATTAGCATGCAACATATATACATATATTATTATTATACAGATGTAATTCCATCTCCCTACAGTAATTGTAAATGGGTCAGATCCGAAGGAACTGTGTTCCTGGCAGACTTCCAGGGTGTGGTCATCTTGAAGTCAACTCCGTCTCTCATAAAAATCTGTGCAGAATACTGGGATATTTCAGTTTCAAAAAGATATGTGCCTTTATCTTTGTGCTAAATTTCATATTATTCGGTGAAAAATGAGTTTGCTATAAACCAATTGCATTGCAATTTAACTCATCCGTGTAGATAGCGATTTTGCTCTTGAAGAATCAAGCCTCATTTTTTGTCCATATCTTCCAAAGATCATAACGGAGCATAGAAAGATTTCCATAAAGTGCAATTTACGCAAATTTGGACTTAATTTGCATACTTGATATGAAAATCTATTTTCACAGCGTTTTCCATATTTTCTACATTTGTGACAGGTGGAAGATTAGCAGATATCAATCATGCAAATAAGTCCCTAGTTTGCATAATCAACGTTAAAGTCTCTAATTCATCTAAGTACATGTAATAAATGCTTTGATTGTTACGTAAACACTGAGACCTGAGTAAGTTAGTTAAAGGTGTACATGACCAAGCATAGATTATTACATAATAAGAATGTTTTTACACTTTGTTTTGCTGCAGGTGAACAGAATGGATCACCGTTGGGTCTATTTGGCCCTCCCCCTGGCGTTACTGGCAGGCATGACAAGAGGCCAAGGTAGGGGCGAGTTATCAGTTCATAGTCATTCCCATAGTTGTCACAAGCAGTGACAGGAAAATATCATGATACCACTTCGGCCAAATAGCCTGATTAAATCACAGGTTGTCGTAAATAGATAAAAATGACTCAAGTGATATTTTTGGCGACGCCTCATGGCGAGCCAAATGGTATATTATTGTGTTCAGTCTTTGAGAAGTCTGGGAATTGTACACAGGAATGCTGGTCCATGGAAATGTTTGAAATTCCAGTCACGGAGCCAGTCAGGGCAGGGCTGCTGGAATTCCAACCTGGTAGAAAGTGGGTCATGCAGACTCCCTTTGGAGCTGGAGGCGTTCGGTCTAGAAAACTGGAACAGTAGGACACAGATTGATGGAATTCCAGGCGAAGGGGAGGGCATGTTGGACAGGACCACTGGTATTCTTACCATGTTTCTGCTCTTTTTCTATGACTTGTAGCCGTTTTATGTTTTTCACGGATGTACTTGCCCACAACGAGCTGCAGAAGTCTGGGCATCTCTGTCTCTGGGCTAGAATCGGTGCTATTCTCAGTCTGCGCAGAAGTGATTTCCTCACCCTGCTCACTTGTGCCATGCTCCTATTACGAGTCTTTAAGTTTACTACATGGTCTAGAACCTCACATCAGACAATATTGCCTGATGTGAGGTTTTGGTTGACATGTACTCGAGTCCCAAAATCTTGTACTTGTTGAAAATTCTGCCCTCTGAGTGCACAGGTGTTAGTCTTATCTTCTTAGATGTCCCAAACAGCATAGTCTTAGTCATCGTTCAGTTCAAACATGTTGTAGTCAGATCATGCATCTAGCCACTTAATCCAAATCCACCAAAGCCTTTGTCCTTATGCCATGTACAGCGCATACTGCTGCATGAAACGTGCATGTACTGTACTGTCATCAGGATACCGATCCAGTTCCCCATTCTCTACTGTGATAAACATGTCATTGACGTAAATGCTTTGCAGTTGTTGGCGGTCCCAAACAACTTTCCCGTGGCACCCCGCATTGTACATGTGTAACACTCCCTGGCTGTATTCTCTATTTGCATCTGCCACTTGCGGTTTGATGGGTATGACTGGATGCACGACGGCGCTTCCTCAGAGAATCCATAAATTTTTTAGCTTCTTCAAAAGAAGGACGTGGTCCACCAAGTCAAACGCTGCACTTGAGTCCAGAAACACTACTGAGGTCATCAGTCCATTGTCTATACTGTCCAATCACTCATCCTGACTCCCTGGACTGGGGGGAGGGGCTTTGTATTTTCAAAACGGCTTACTGTATAATGACCAAATTTGCAGGGGGTTGCTATGCTCGTCAAGAAATTTCTATATCAGTATGACGTAATATCACGTAATTATGACGTCATTAATTGATTTTTTTTGCTAAAACGAGGAATTCTCATAAAACCTAAATATTTCACACAAAAAGTTACCAATAAAGGTTTCTTATCAATATTCAACTGTTATAAGACTTCTGTTGTCAAAAGTCGACGCAACGACGTCAAAATGACGTCATTAAATAACGTCATCTGTGGTTTAGCTATCCGCCATTTTGGATTACCAACCTTAGATGTATTAAGAATCTTAAGATTTAAAGATACATTTTTTTCAATATGTAATGCTAAAATCCCAAGAAAATGGAATGACAACGTTTACATGAATATTTTCTGTAATCAAATACGAAGTAGTGATGAAATCCGAGTGAAAGTAAGCTGGTTATACTTGCCATCATGATATTGTCGGCCATCTTGGATTTTGACCAAATACGTCATCTCATTAGCATAAGTTATGAATATTTAATCATAAATGTTCAACCGTTAGATGTGTTAGATATTAAAGATATATGAAAGGAAGTTTGGTTTAGCAAGAAAATCTTAAAATCTCATTGTTTAAACCAAAATTAGTTAATTTTGTAAAATTTGCCTTTCAGAAACCCGTTGCCATGGCAACACAAAAAATCATAAACTTGCTCTATTTTTTGTAAATTGTTGCCAACAATATTCTAGGAAAAGTCATGTCCTCACGCTTCCATACGGCCGCCCAACATTGCTGGCTTCTGCGGGAAGGGGTCAGTTATAACCCCGGACAGAGGAGTCTATGTTACACAGAGAGTTAGGGTTAAGGTTAGGCAGAGTCCTTCCCAAAGGATGGAATAAGGGAGGCCCTCCACAATACTCCAGCCCAGCTCCACTATACTACTTTTGAAATCTAGTGTGTTTCTTCCCTATTTTCATGGTTAGTTTTGCTAAAATTAATGAAAATTCACAGATTTTTGTGCCAGGTGGCATCACTTTTCCAGTTGGCATTGTCTGCAAAAACTTGTGAATGGGCGATGATCAAAACCGGTGTACCGAAAGTGCGAAAAGGAACGAAAAGGAACGAAAAGGAACGAAAAGGAACGAAAAGGAACGAAAAGGAACGAAAAGGAACGAAAAGGAACGAAAAGGAACGAAAAGGAACGAAAAGGAACGAAAAGGAAAGTACCGAAAGTGCGAAAAGGAACGAAAAGGAACGAAAAGGAGCAAACGTTCCTTTTCGTTCCTTTTCGTTCCTTTTCGCACTTTCGGTACTTTCCTTTTCGTTCCTTTTCGTTCCTTTTCGTTCCTTTTCGCACTTTCGGTACTTTCCTTTTCGTTCCTTTTCGCACTTTCGCTACCGAAAGTGCGAAAAGAAGCGAAAAGGAATGGAGTATGAAGCAAACTTAAATAAAATCAATGAGAATATAAGGAATCGGTACTGCGGGCGTTAGAAGCCTATGAAACGTGTTTTATTTTACCGAGAATTTGACATTATCAAATTTTTACAGCGCTGTTTCAGGCTGTTGTTTTTGTGTGGCTAAATTATTCTTTGAAGATCTGCGAAATACAAAGAAACGGAACTGAGATAAGAAAGTAAGGACTAAAATTCATTGGGTGGTAGATGAATATCGATTATTATACATTTTCAGGATGAGGCAAGATTGTAACGTTGTTGTTGTATTTGGGTGGCTTTTATTCTCCCTAGAGGGGAGCGCCGCATGCAAATGACCCGCGAAATCCGGTCAGGAAAGATATGCTAATAAACTGCTGCCCCACGAGCATGACAGCTCCTTTTAACAGGGCCAACAACATGGTTTTCTGGAGACTGGAGACATATCTTCTCGCTCGTTCACAACGAAAGAAAAGCTGTAAAAGGAGAGACATATATACATTGTACCAAAGAGATTTCATCAAGTTGTACCATGAGTATTCATCATTTTGGCGGGAAGAAAGGTGCCAACGTGAGGAATTTGTGCAAAGGATATTGGTAAATACAATTTCTGTCAACAATTTTCCGTCATATTCAATACAAATAAATTTCTGCCTCTTGCGACCGACATCAGGCCCTCGCTGATGATAAAAAATCCCAATGCCGGGTTTAGATGTCCTGGTTGCAAAACAAATTTAAGGCGTTGTATTAATACTAATGAAAGTGTGAAAAAAAAGGAAGGAAAAATAATTCCCAACATGCTGGGCTCGAACTTCCGATCGTCGACTTCCCTGGGTTCGAACATGCGACCTATATTTCTCTAAGGTCAAGTTCTTACAAATTGTGCAATACATATACTTGTAACTTTGCTATCATTGGATTTTTTTAACAACTATATCCACATAGCATGGCTTTTTATGATAAAATATGCGTAATCGTTCTCGACATAATCCATTTCTTCTTGTGAAATTTTATAATATAAATGTAATATGGATATTCTAAGGAATGTTATAACCACATTAACACGTACATGAACATAGATATGCATAGATAGGTCTCATCAATATTCATTCCTCCATTGAACCATTGCTATAGGAATTTTGTGGAACAAGCCGCAAAATGCATTTGCCGATCACAGTTTACCTTTTCCTAATATTACCATCGATTTTATTTGAATTTGCTTCATACTTCGTTCCTTTTCGCACTTTCGGTAGCGAAATTGCGAAAAGGAACGAAAAGGAACGAAAAGGAAAGTACCGAAAGTGCGAAAAGGAACGAAAAGGAACGAAAAGGAAAGTACCGAAAGTGCGAAAAGAAACGAAAAGGAACATTTGCTCCTTTTCGTTCCTTTTCGTTCCTTTTCGTTCCTTTTCGTTCCTTTTCGTTCCTTTTCGCACTTTCGGTACTTTCATTTTTGTTCCTTTTCGTTCCTTTTCGTTCCTTTTCGTTCCTTTTCGTTCCTTTTCGTTCCTTTTCGTTCCTTTTCGTTCCTTTTCGTTCCTTTTCGTTCCTTTTCGTTCCTTTTCGCACTTTCGGTAGACCCATCAAAACCATAGTGGTTTTGACACTTCACAACAAAGGAATCACAACACTATGTTATGTCTTGTAGTATTTGACACCCTCTGTCATGCAAAAGGAACACATTTTCATGAAAGTGTAGCGCGTTGGTTTGGGTTATTTTTGCCAGCCCCTCCACTATACTAAAAGATTCTGGGAGAACCCTGTTACAGTGTTAGGGTTTGAGGGATTGTTTGGCCAAACAGCTAACAGTAAATGATGATGAACCAGTAAACCTAGTTATGGTCTTCCTGGGTATGGTAGTACGATATCATGGTCGTACAAATTCCGCACGACATTCTGGTCGCACAACATTTTGGTCGCATGATATTGTGGTCACAGGATTTTGTATGCGCCAACAAACTTGAACATAATATTCTTTTCCTCCCAGCATGTCAGTCTCCGCTTGGAATGGAATCTGGTGCCATCCCTGATAGTAGCATCACTGCATCTTCCTACTATGACTCAGGTCCATATGTTAACCCGCCCCAAGAAGGGCGGCTAAACGGGTTAGGCTGGGCACCCAGTGGGCCGTCCATCGAAGAGTGGTTACAGGTAGGTACACATTTTGATGGATTTAACATTTAACATAATGAATATTCTGCTGCATGTCGTGAGAAATATGAAAGTTGTTTGTAATTACCTCCATGAAAAAATGGAGGTATAGTTTTGAGTGTGTCTGTGTGTGTGTTTGTGTGTGTGTTTGTGTGTGTGTCTGTGTGTCCGCATATTTGTGGTCATCATAATTTGAGAACCTCTTGATGGACTACGATGATATTAGGTATGTAGGTAGGGGTTGGGAAGACGAAGGTCAAGGTCAATTTTGGGCCCCCTGGTGTGTGGCCTTGGTACTGCAGCGCAACTTCCGGTTTTGCTATCTCGGTGTTCTGAACATGCTATGGTCAAGATTTTTAAGCATTAGATAGCTCTTGTGCTCAGGAAAAAATTACGTAAGTTTGGGCCCCCTAGCGTCTAGTTTGGGAATAGCAGGGGCATTTTTGTCAAAAACTTCTGACGAGGATAACTCAAGAAGGGAACAACGGATTTTCATCATTTTTGGTATGTAGGTACCTTAGACAATTTTGTACAAGATTAAATACTAATTATGCAAAATAGGAGTACATTTGCATAATAAATGAGGATATTATATCATGGCAGTTTTTTCAATGTATCTCTTGTCCTGGATGTGATATGGTCTTGACATTTGGCTGGTAGATAGCTTGCAGTGTCATGACAAAGTGGGGCAGGTTTCAGCCCCCTAACATTTAATTGCGGAACTGCAGGGGCGTTTTTGTCAAGACATTCTAAAGAGGATAACTGCAGAAAGGATTGATGGATTGGCATCATACTAGGCATGCGGGTACCTTAGGCAAATATGTTCATAATGATATACATTTTATGCAAATGAGGACTTAATTTGCATGATTAATGAGGAAATTGTATAATTCCATTGTTTTCAATAACCGGACTTCAATAAATGTAACACATGTTAACTATGATAGGTGGAATATAAGCAGATACCAAATATGGTAATGAGGAACTTATTTGCATAATTTATGTAAAAATTGCAAAAACGCTTTATGATTAATAATGGGAATTTTATAATTGTGACATGTGTACGTTAGTCAATGATGAACAATACCATGCATAAATTATGTTAATGTGCTAGTCAATTGCATGAAATTTACGAAAGCTCTAAATTTTCATGGAGGTATGAGGTCGCCGAACTCTAGTTGTAGGCTGTTCTGCTTAGGATGACCTGCTCTGCAGCAGAATGGGTCTGACGAGAGCTCCTGGCTTGTCTGCTGGAGATGGGCTTCGTCTTAGGCTTAGGTCCCATTTCCAAACCGGGCCCCGGCCGGGATGTTTGCGGAAACGAAAAATAAATGTGTTTATCAAGGAATACATACACAAATTAATTGCTCATAAATATTATTTTTACGTTCTGTGTATTTTGTTGCATTTGATATCATAATTTTTGTTCCCTAAAGCTACCTGGCCGGGCCCGGGGTTGGGACCTGGTATTAATGACAAGCGTGGCCGTGTGGCGCTTATAAAGTAGCCTGGCCTATATATCCGCGTCTCTTCTGTAGAGAGATGGCCACTGGAGGTCATGATGGGATCATGGGTTTGCTGCCTTGGAAATGCGATGGCTCACTATCATATGGTCTAGTTTAAGCGAGTGTCATCAGCCAGATCGGATCTTGTGCAAATTGTTACATTGTTACAAAACAATTCTACCTTTCAGGTGGATTTAGGGGAGATGAAGGCCGTCACGGGGACCATTACTCAGGGCTTGCGGGATGCCCCAGTGGGTGCGACGTTATACAAACTCCAATTCAGTGCAGATGGGACGGAGTGGACGACATATGCCGACGGCGATGGCTCAGATAAGGTAACTTTGATTCTAACTGCTGTCACTTCCCTGCCCACTGTCCGAAGTAAGGATGGCGTCACAAATAACTTCGGATGCATTTGATGGCATACGGAAAAGTCCAAAGTTAGATTTACATTAAACCTTCGGCATTCTCTGCCATTTCATCCTTCTGCTGGATATACAAGACAAATAATCATTTTCGTCGATGAAGGTTAGACATCTAGGTAATAAGATACGCTAAAAAGCAGACACTCAAGCAGCTTAATATGGTTTTGATCTTAGCTTTGCCTTACCTTTGTTTCCTATCTGGAATCCCAATTGTCTTTAGGCTCGTTCTCATTTAAATGTAAAAAAAATGCTGTCGCCTGCCTTTGCGACTTCACATGCAGCAAATTTTAGACAAAAACACTAGTTCCTTCTTATTTACACAATCCCTGTAATGTTTTGCAAAAGATGCACTACAACTTTCATATTGGTTGATGGCTTGGAAGATTATCATAGCCACGGGTGGGATTTCACCCCCTAAAAATTGGCTGTCGCCTGAGAAGACACGAAGAATTCTAATAGTAGCCCCAAATGTAACATTTCAGTTCCCAGAATGATTGTTCGGTAGGTGAAACCAGCTACCCAGGCCCTTCGCCTTATCACGTCAGATCGCTACATGTACGTACTGTCACTGATCTTGGGTTGTTCATGTCTGTCGCCAAATTCGATAACAAACGTTACCACCACGAGTGCGATGGTTGCCACTGTTATATCATCCACGTATAAGACTAGAAATGACCGTTTTGTGACGCTGTACAGCTTTTCTGGCTTTCTAGAGAAACAAGAAAGGGCTGTTGACTGCCATTTGTACCCCACCTTGCTTAACAAAATGTTGTACAAAAATGACTGTAACAAACGTTACCGTTGTTTGATGCTGTCCTAACTTTCTATTTGACCTGGTGTAAAAAAGCTGCCCACTTTTTAAATGTCCCTAGGGACGTCCACTTATAATCAAATGATGTAGTCAATAAGGTAAGTCCTTTCGAAGAAACCAGGGTAAAGGCTACTGTTTTAACAAACGTTAACGGTAACGTTAGGTACCTGTCCTGCAATACATTACCAATGGAGCCAAAAATGATAAGTTGACTGTCATTTTTTGGCTATGGCTAAAACAGGAATTCCTAAACAACCAGGTAGTTCTCACTGAAAATAAAGCCGATTTATTTTTGGAACAAAAAATGCCATTTTTCTCTTCGCCATTAAATTAAAAAGAGTATGTTTTCGGTTCTATGGGTCTATATGTAGGTCAACTGCATATAACTCGAGAAATTGTGGATGGAACTTTGTGATTTCTTAAAGGTGTGTAGCGGTTGTCGAAAGGAATGCCAAGTTCGAAAACGGTTTACCTGGCGTTTTCAGTTCAGTTCAGTTTTATTTGAGTCCAACTTGCACGTGCACTGTACAAACAGGCACATGAAATCTGTTGGCCCACAAGGGCGCTGCACATTAAGACCGTATAATGCAAGATAATACACAGGTAGGATTAAAATCACTTAAAATACAATTTTCAATAAAATTCAGATAGCACATACATTATAAAATCTGCTATACTGTACAGCTCTTTGAGTAGAGTTTCAGTGCACGGGGCATGAAAGACTGGGCGTGCCTATTCGTTCTACTGAAAGAGGGGGTCGGTTGTTTAGGACGTCGCAGGCTGTAGTTGCTCTGTGTGGTAGATAAAAACTCGTGTAGAGGACTGCCATCATCTTTCAGTATGTTTTGAATGGATCGTAATGGTGCTTGATCTCGTCTCATGGACAGGGAAGGCAAGGACTCTACAGGTATCCCAATGATCTTACAGCAACGCTTTTGTATGCCCTCAAGTGAATGGGAAAGGTGATTAGGCAGCCCTCCCCACACTGGACTGGCATACTCTAACAAGGGACGAATAAATACCAAGTAAATGCGTGTAAGCACATCAGATGCTAGTCCAGCCTTCTTAGCTAGTTAGGTAGTACATTGTTGGACGAGCTTTTGACAGCATATACTGGACGTGTGCGTCCCAAGTCAGATCGGACGAGATAACAATACCGAGAAGTTTGAATGAAGTGACACGTTGTATCTGTAGGCCAGCTATTGCCGGATGGGGTGGATTGGGAACATTTTCCTTATTCCTAGCGTCTCGCAGAAGCCCCTCGAATACCTTGCTGACGCAGCTCAGCAAGGAGATCTGCCGGTATTCCGCGGGAAAGCTCGGTCTTGCCTTTTCCTACGGTACTGCACTGAGCTTTGTATTTTTGTGCGCTTGCTTGTGAACAGCATAACTCGAGACGCAGCTGGGGAATCTTCACGATATTTGGCAGGTGTTTAGCGGTTGTAAAGAGGAAGGTCAAGTGCAAAAATGGTTTACCGGGCTTTTAACTACGGTGCTGTAGCGGGCTTTGTATGTAGGTACATTTGTCTGTATACAAGATAACTGGAGATGTTGGGGATGGATTTCCATGATATTTAGTAGATGGGTAGGGCTGGCAAAAAGGAAGGTCAAGTTCAATAATGAGCCTCCTAGTGGCGAGTTGCATTCCTTTGCTTTAAAGTTAGAGGTCAGATTTTCTGCAAATGCCAGGTTCTGATTTTTAAGTGGTTGCTAGGTCTTGGGGCAAGAAATACGTGGTGTAGGTTTGGGCCCCCTAGCGGATTGTTTTGAACTGCAGGATCCAATTTTGTTGCAGACTTTGAAACAGAATAACTCATGAAAGGGTCGACGCATCGTCAAGATATTTGGTATTTAGATATCTTGAGTGATGATCTATATATTGAAATGTCAATGGCGCCGCAGTTTATTATATTTTATTCACATTCATTTATTGAGCATTAGACAAGAAGCACATTGATTAAAATATGTGAGTCTTCTGCTCAAAGTAACATAAATAGCGAATATTTCAGTCAAAATTAACAAAGGGAACTAATAACTAGAAAGGCCGACATTTGCTTGAGAGCAAATACAGCATATTTCAGCCATCTCCCTCCCCATGCAACAATAGACTATTTCAAAATCACCCATTTGAAAAATCACTTTTACTAATGGCGGTTTAACCCAAAAATGAATCTTACAAAATTCCCCCGTTCAACTTCAAGAATGGACTCCAGTGCACCCTATGTGAATTTGCACAATAGACCAGTCCAGAAATACTCCCACTGAAACCTTGGCCTTTTGAATAAGAAACCAAATCCAAAATTGAATTCAGCAAAAAAGGTCCCAGTGCATGAAAAGGTATAATAGACCAGTCTAAAAACACTTCCACTAAAAATTGAATTTTGAATCATCACCACCCGTCCAAACTGAATTTGAAAAAATCCCCCTTCCGTGTGCAAAAAATGGATTCTTCCATGTAAAGTAGAGCAGTCCAAAAATACATCCGCTAAAATAGGACTTTGACATAATCACTGAAGTCCCAAAAATGGATTTAAAAAAAAGCCAATAGATTTTTAAAAAATCCCCCCTCCATGCAAGAATGGACTCTTCCAGCACACCCATTTAAAATTGCAAATTAGACCAGTCCAAAATAACCCTGCTGAAAGACTTTGACAAACTAGAAGTCACCAAAGTCCAAAATATGAATTTAAAAAAATCCCCCCTCCGTGCGAGAATAGACTCTTCCAGCACACCTTCTGTAAAACTGCAAAATAGACCTGTCCAAAAATACACCCACTGAAAGACTTCACCAGTCCGAGGATGAATTTTAAAAAAAATGAACCCCTCCGTGTAAGAATGGACTCTTCCAGATAACACCGGACTCGCTGATTGGCTGTCACCCTCCCCCCCCCCCTCTTTAGGATATAGATTCAGGCTAAGTGATTGGTTACCTATCTAATTAGATTAAATAGACATATATGCCAGAAGGTGCAATCTGCAGCTGGGGTCAACGACCTTAAGGTCATTGACCCCTGTGGCTATTGGAAAAAAAATCCCCAAATCTATCATTTTGACGTAGTCTATGACAAAAATTATACATGTGTCATTTGAATGAATATCTGGTGCACCATTTTACCAAAATTTAGGTCATTTGGTTTTAAAACCAGAGCACAAGAGCCAAAAGTGTACTTTTTGGTCATAAAATGGCCAAATAATCGTAAAATTAAGCATTTTGTTGTACTGTATGCCTCAACTGTTAATGAATCCATGTGCGCATATGTCTAGGGCACTCCTATACTAAATTTCAGGTCATCCGGTTCTAAAACCAAGGTACAGGAGCCAAAAGTGTCCTTTTTTGGTCAAAAAATGACCAAAAAATCGCAAAAATAAGCATTTCGTTATACTGTACACCAAAAGTGGTATTGAATTTGTATGGGGGAATTATCAAAGCACATCTGTGACAAATTTCAGCTCATTCGGTTATAATACCAGGGTACAGGGGGCCCAAATATACAGTTTTGGTCTTAAGATGACCAAAAAACCTTAATAAAATCATTTTAAAGGTAGATATGAAAAAAATGAAAAAAAACGTCTGGGGATATTGACCCACTCTACCCTTGTGTCAAATTTCAAGTCAATCGGTTCAGGAACAACGGAGATACCGTGTTCCGAAGATTTGACAGGAGAAAGAAAGAAAGAAGAAAGAAAGAAACATTACGAATACAATATATTTCACCATACCTATGGTATGGCTGAAATATAAATACAACACCAACAAAAACAGAGGTTGACATTAAAATAACAAAGGAACTGAATCTGAAACGGAAGTTTACGGCATTAACACAAGGCTGACTTACGAAGTAAGCGAATCTTGCTGTCTTTGAAATATAATTGAACACCATGTCGAACATAAAAGTCATTTCGGGCATATCCTCTTCGTTAGTTCCTGGCCCAGATGTGGTCTATGTGGCCTTGCATAGAACAAATCCGTTTAAAAAAAATGTCGTACTGCATCTGTCCCGTCCCAACAATCTTTTCACAAAAGTCTTTTCTACTGATCACATCTGTCTGCTTTATAGGACGTCTGATCAGTCATCACACAAGCAAACAAACAAACAAACAAACACACCTGTTGACGCTAGGTGTAACCCAATCAATTTGATGGTGTGTTAACCTTGCGGAGGCTGTTGGGTTGTTTATACTTATAGTAAGAAGGTCTGTCGAAGAGCTGAAATTCATTATCAGAATTATTCTTTTATCTTCCAGATTTTTGCAAACTACGTGGATCCGCCAAACGCACCTACAACGAACGTATTGGACGACCCCTTTGAAGCCCGTTATGTTCGGTTTCTGCCTCAGGACTTCGTTGCACTGCCGGGGATAAGAGTGGAGATTTCAGGCTGCGAGATCGAGAGTGGTATGTTTCGGTTGTTTCACTGTTTAGAGTCTAGTTTAAAGGAAATATTTTACTATTGTTAATCAATAAACCATACCATCCATTCCCAGTCTCGGTGCGGGGCTGACTCTTGAGTCTGGGCACTCCATAACTAATACAAATGTGTTAAACCTTCATCATGAAATTTAACTGCTTTGGACGGTTGAAAATGGCAAAACACGCAAGGCATTCTAGACCAAACACTAGAAAGGCCGACATTTGCTTGAGAGCAAATACAGCATATTGCAATCCATCTTCATTCCATGCCAAAATGTACTGTTCCATATCAACCTTTTGCAGAAGTTGACCTTTCCATCATCCCGCTCCAAACTTTATTTTACCCCCTCCCCCCATTCAAGAATGGACTATTCCAGAACACCCGGTCTATCTATGCAAATGGACTGGTGTACAAAACATGTATATGGCCCATGTTCCATTCATTAATAGTGCAAAATCTACCTCAATATCAAATTCCAGATCAGATTTTTTCATGACACAGGCTTTTCCATGATACAGGAAGCAAAATATACATTTTTGGTAAAAAATGGCAAAAAATCCCAATTTTAACAATTTTTAATCGATGTACACCATAGGTGTGAATAAAACCCTGTGGGCACATACCCCATGCACCTTCATACTAAATTTCAGATCATTTGGTTTTCATACAAAAGCAAATGAGCCAAAACTTAACATTTTTAGCCTAAAAATAGCAAAAATTCAACAATTTAAAGTAATGTATGCCCCAAGTGATAATGAAGTACTGTATACACTTGCCAGGCACACCTTCATGCCAAATTTCAGGTCATTTGGTTTCCATACAAGGGCATAGGAGCCAGAGATATACCATTTTAGTAAAAAATGGCCAAAACCCCCAGAATAACTATTTTTTAAGTAATCTATGAAGAAAGTGTTGATGAAGCCCTATGCTCATATGCCCAATGCACATATGTACCAAATTTCAGGTCATTTGGTTTCCATACAAGGGCATAAAAGCAAAAAAAAAATACAATTTTAGTCAAAAATGGGCAAAAAACCCAAATAACTAATTTTTTAAGTGATCTATAAAGAACGTGTTGATGAGGTCCTGTGCTCATATGTCCAATGCACCTCTGTAACAAAATTCAGGTCATTAGGTTGTAAAACCAGGGCAGAGGGGCACAAATCGATAACGCTACATGAAGTGAGCTATCAGGAGTTTATATTATTTCAGTTTACAATTTTCATATTCTGTATATAGTCGGAAGATTTTAAAGACTCTTGGGAGTACTTTATCTGCAAAATGGGTGGTGACGCCAAGGACTGCGCCAAGACGCCAAAACGCAAGACCCCAAGTACGAAGTTTTGGAACGTCAGCCTGAGCCAACTTCCCCGGACGAGTCCTTGTTTCCGATTATGAAGATCAGGGCAAATCTCGTTTGTGACTGGAGTTAAACTGAGATCCGACCAGCTGGACAAGTGGATTTCAGCTCATAAGGACGCTCTCGACGACTCGTTTGAAAGAGCCAAGAAGACATCTGTCACATGGAAGTGCACACCAGGAACTACATCCGTATCGGTTCAGGCCAACACAACAACAAGGAAGGCAGGCAAGCGTCTCTTATCTGTTCATTTTTATCATAAGAAACACGGTTTGATGGTTCAGGGGCAATGCACTAAGTGGTGGATGGACTGCTTCTATTCTGAACCAACATAAACGCACAGGCTACACAGACAAGGTCAACGATCAAAGCGCCCAGCGCATCCAAGACGCCATAGACAGCTTCCAAACTGTATCACTTAAGAACCGAACTGCACACCCAAGTAAGCAGCAAGTAATGATCTTAGTGAAACACCTACACTGCTGAAGTGTACCAACCCTCGTATCCTAAAAGATCTACAAGCACCCATATTAAATGAGGATGTGGAAGAAGAGGTACCGGTCTTGTTTGATAATAACGAACACAACAGTGACGCTTCAGCTGGCGAGGTGAGTTAAATCAAAACCTACAGACAACAGTGACGCTGCCTTTGGTGACCTACAAAAACAATTTGTCAGTTTTGTACAAAACTTCAACTCACTCAAGGATGATTTGATCGCAAAAGACAACGAAAGAGATGTATCCCACGCGCAGACACTAAAGCACCTAACAGCACAGGTTGAATCTACACAGAAATCTCTGGAATCTCACATATAAGAAAATCAATCTCCAAACTGAACAATGACCTATCCAAAGCCCAAAGGGACATTGTTCTTCAGAGGGAAAAGCAAGCAGAAGATGCTGCTATTGCAAGGGCATTGTGGGAGGAAAGAATTCGTGATATGTCTTGCAAGGTGGATTCACTGTCAGCGTCAAATGCAGAACTCCAAGAAATCAAGAAACAGGATTCAGAGATAAGCGCCCTAACTGACAGATCAAAGGAACTGGAATCCATGCTGGGATCTTGTCAATGCAACAAGACAACAAAGAAGACAGCTGTGCAACCAACAGTGCCTACTCAGCATATCAACAGAGCCACCACCGTTAACTCACTCAATCAGTCAATGCTAACAACTCACACAACGATACTACCTCACATGGCAATGGAGCGACAACTGCGAACCAGCAAAACAATGGAACATCTACCGCCTGTGTACAGAGGCGCGTCCTTTGACAAAAATAACACAACCACGCGACCAGCTGCTAAACCAAACAACGCACAAGTCAGGATTTTTGCAGATTCTTTGTTCCGGGATGTTGACCCAGTTCGCGCCTTCCAAGGAAAATCAGCTCAGCTACACAGAAACAGTACCATCACAGCAGCCACTGGAAACATTAAATAATAAAGAAGTTTATTTGCAAGTTCTTGCCCGAGGGCTAATTGCAACATGAAGCATACAGAAGATATAGTAAACATACATAAAGTAATTTGGTATAGATAACAATGGTGACAAGTGTAAACAAGTGACTATTCTAACAATGATATTGACTGCTGAGAGCTACGATCTACACATTTGGGGTTTGACTTCTTTTCTGGAAGAAGTGGAAGACGAAGTACCCCACTTTTTCTATGATGAGTGGGTTATGTGACGTTAAAAACATGACCGACCTGACAACCGAGACAGTGATTCTCCATGTGGGCTCTAATGACCTTGACAACTCCAAATATAACCACGACTCTGTCAGACGAACAATTCAGAAGACCCACGAACTCAGCTTGCAGTAACTAGGCTTTCTTTTCCAAATGCTCAAGTAGCGGTTTCTCAGGTGTTACAGAGAGGGGCGAACCACACCTCAGTACTGAATAAGAACATTAGAGACTACAACCAGGAGATGTTAAACATATCAAGAACATCGGACTTCACCTATATCAAACACAAGAAGCTCAGAACAGGAATCTCTACCTGCCAGATCACATTCACCTTGAACCCAGAAGTGGAACCAAGCACTTGGTGGCTGATGTCAAACGCACGCTTACAGCGCAGCCCAGACCAGCTACATCAGAGCCACACGTCCAACAGGCCACCATTACGGGCCCACAGCACCGACATCACACCTCCAACCGCCAGGTCCCGCAAAGGTTCCAACCCACACTCCCGAGACGTGACAACCTCGACCCGACCCGGGGACTGAGTCAGTCTACTCTCCCTAGACCCAACAACCCAGCGCCGATCCGAGGGGGAACTACGAGCCATCACGCTAGGGTCGACGCGAACTCTGTTCCTGTTGGACCTAGGATCCCCACTCGTCGCCATTCTACAGTGCACCAGACGACAGGAAATCAAGCGGGAGGTTCTACAGGTCTGCAGATCATGAAACCCTCAACACTACAGCTGGGATCTCTAAAGCCGTCCTCATGGAAACAAATGGGGAAAAACATTCGCAAAGTCTGGAACGCTCTGATTTCATGATTGTATAAACTTGTACAAACTGACTCCATCTACACTACTGAGGTAAAACACATTTTTCTTTTCTTGAGAGATGGGGACTCCAACAGTGCATCAATACTCTGGAAACATGTTGTAAAAATTAGAAACTTACTGTTAATGTGTCTAAAACAAAAATTATTATTTTCTCTAAAGGTGCTACAAAGAAAATGTCAAAAGAATTCTATATTGTATAATAATGTAATAGAAGTTACAGACAGTTACACCTACCTTGGTATACCTCTTACGTCCTCAGGTAACTTTAAAACGGCCAGAAAGTTTCTAAAAACCAAAGCTATGAGAGCTATATTCAAATTAAAATCACTTTTAACATCGGAAAATATTTCAATAAACCTATCCTTTTGTATGGATCTGAGATAACATGCTTTGACCATGCCTCCAAAACACTGAAACTTAATGTTTCAAGAAACATCCCTGTGTCTTCTTCAAAGTATATTTTCTCCCTTTTGTTGAAGAAAGTTCAGATTAAGGATAACATCCCAGTTTTATTCGAAAGAGCACTTGTACTGATCTGACTCATACCTATGTCATTAATTTTGAAAGAAGTTCAGACAAAGACGTGTTTCTGAAATATGCGTCTGGACTTAATCTAGAAAAGGATGACTTTTCTATTGATAACACACGCCTCCCAACAGTCATACCAGAATTCGACATAATTGATATACGTTTTCAAAAATTTTCTTTGGAATCCATTCAAAATCATCTATTGACGGTGTTCGAGGAGAATTAGGAACTTTTCCTATTATGATATCTGCTAAAATTCAGCTCATTAAATACTGGCACCGTTTGGTAAACTTACCTGAGGACTCTCTGCTTCGCGATGCATACAACACTGTATTTTCTGGTGATCATGACTGGATTAATCATGTTAAGGACATTCTCAATTACCATGTCATGAAATTATGGTCCTTAGCACCTTTCCATGGTACGGTATGGAAAACACGATTATCAATATAAAAAAGGTGACCTAGGTGACCTCAATACGATTGTCGCAAGGGTCTGGAGCGGCTGCCATTCGGTGCTTACGCTTGGCTGGATCTTTATGATAGGTTGATAGATGTTGAAAAAATTAAGGGATGCCATGAATTATGGCCCCTAGCACCTTTCCATGGTGCTGCACAGTCCTTTCTTTTTATATTGATAATCGTGTTTTCGATATTCAATGATCACAATCATTCAATGGCATTGTAACATTCTCTTGGACTGGGAATGGGCCTCCCTTCCGAACCCCGCATTTCGTGCCCTTAAAAGGACTCATGCCTCTGAACAGTGAAAACGCTGCAAGGAGTGGGGTTTAGAGTTGCTATTGGGAATTCCTATTGGGTGGGCCAACTACCTTCCATCTTCACAGCCAGGGCTGAATTGTGAGGAGGTTAGAATAGTCGGGTTGAAATGGCAAGGGTCTGGAACGGCTGCCATTCGGCGCTAACTCAGGCGACCTTAATACGACTGTCGCAAGGGTCTGGAGCGAGCTGCCATTCGGCACCACTCAGGTGACCTCAATACGACTGTTGCAATGGTCTGGAGCGAGCTGCCATTCAGCTCTAACTCAGGTGACCTCAATACGACTGTTGCAATGGTCTGGAGCGAGCTGCCATTCGGCTCTAACTCAGGTGACCTCAATACGACTGTTGCAAGGGCCTGGAACGGCTGCCATTCGGCGCTAACTCAGGTGACCTCAATACGACTGTTGCAATGGTCTGGAGCGAGCTGCCATTCGGCACCACTCAGGTGACCTCAATACGACTGGCGCAAGTGTCTGGAGCGAGCTGCCATTCGGCTCTAACTCAGGTGACCTCAATACGACTGTTGCAAGTGTCTGGAGCGAGCTGCCATTCGGCACCACTCAGGTGACCTCAATACGACTGGCGCAAGTGTCTGGAGCGAGCTGCCATTCGGCTCTAACTCAGGTGACCTCAATACGACTGTTGCAATGGTCTGGAGCGAGCTGCCATTCGGCGCTAACTCAGGCGACCTCAATACGAATTCATTCGTGACGTTTGAACTTTTGTCCGTTTCAGTCCCCACAGCTTGCTCCGGACTCCAGCCCTCCCACAACTTCGGGATTTACCAGGACCAGTGCTTCTGGGCCGGCACCTTCCGCACTCCTAAGCTGAACTACATGGCGGCCAAGCAAGCCTGCCAGGCAAGTTGCTGCATTTTGTCATTTTTAAAAAAATCCAATGTCCATGTCTTTTAACATCAACTCTTATGATTCCACCGGGTGACATAATACCGCCACATAAGAAATTTTATAGCCTGAGGTCTTCCCAAGGCTGTCTATCAATCCGGCTATCTCCACACCTAAATATATGGAGTGTATAGACCTAAGGATAATAATAATGCTGCATTGGCACATAGCTTAACTCTAAATCCATCTATTTCGTCTCATGTGGCGGTATTATCACACACCCGGTGGAATTCTGAGAGTTGGTGTTACTTCTCTCTAATTTTTGTTATACCCACAATTTATTACGTAAGGCAGGGTATTTATCAGTTATTATCATGTGTGCCCATTCAGTTCTTTTAGCCATAAACAAAAAACAAACTGTTTATTCTTTGATTTATTTATAGTGGTGCATCATGTCCAGCTATCATCGTACTTTGATGTTTCTGTAAGATCAAACTAGATGGGAAGGCCTCGAATGCATGACTGGTCTCTTTGTGACCCAACATTTTCTATATACAATTGCTTAGACTTTTATAATGCTTAGTTATTTTATCCTGTATGAAATAAGAATACAAAAACCTGCTCCCTCTCCATACAGGCCCAGGGCGGCACTCTGGCCATGATTAAGGACGAAGCAACCCAAACGTTTCTGAGTAACCATCTGAAGACCATCAGCGGCCGTAGGCAGAGGTAAATGTTGAGAATATCATACAAGCATAAAGATAAACACTGGCGGCAACTGGTATAATCATCCCCGTCACATCTACATCAGGACGAATTGAAGTAGAAAAAACACAGCTACTGTAACACAGCCGCACGATTGCACATTAAAGCGCAGACATAAACACCCGCAGACCATCGCAAGCACACATAAACACACACACACACAGACACGCGCGCGCACACACAAGAACGCACAGTCACACACACACGACACACTAGCGCGCGCACACACACACAAATACACACAAACCACTTGAAGTAGACACGTTCACTCATATACACACACACGCATTCAAGCACACGCACTCAAGCACACACGCACATGCATACACACACACAACACACATACGCAAATACACACAAACACCGCGGCCAGACACACGTACATACACACACACAGACACACACACACACAGAGACACACAAATACAAACACACACACACAGACACACAAATACACACACCACACACACAAACACACACACAAACACAGACACACACACACACACAGACACAAACACACACACAGACACACAAATACACACATTCAAATACGCACACACACACACACACACACACACACAAATACACACACACAAATACACACACACACACAGACACACAAATACACACACACAGACACAAATACACACACACACACACACACAAATACACACACACACACACACAGACAGACACAAACACACACACGTAGGCACATACAATTTTTTTCTTGAAGGAAATAGATACTTGACCACCGTGGCTACATGTATTTTCTCTGTGGCACCTACCATCAATGTAGAGTTAGTACAAATATTGAAGCTATCATAAATACATTCTAGTGTAGAAACTATGACGTATTGTAGGTTCAAATCATTCACTCAATCCCTCCTGTCTCCATTCATGTATTCATTCATTTGTTGCCTACTTGATTCAGGCGTTTTTGGATCGGCCTTGACGACCTTAACGCGGAGAAGGCGTTCCTCTGGAACGACGGGACCCCGCTGGGCGAGTATGACCTGTTCCGGTCCAGCGCCCCGCACAGGATTCGCGACTGCGTCATTCTCTACAGGACTCGGAGGATGGCTCGCTGGGACATCGAGAACTGCGACGATCGCTACCCGTACATCTGCCAACTGGGTGAGTAACTGTTTTGTTTTTGTTTGTTATATTTCAGCCATACCATAGGTATGGTGAAATATATTGTATTCGTAATGTTTCTTCTTTCTTTCTCCTGTCAAATCTTCAGAACACGGTATCTCCGTTGTTCCTGAACCGAATGACTTGAAATTTGGCACAAGGGTAGAGTGGGCCAATACCCCCAGACGTTTTTTTTTTCATTTTTTTCATATATGCCTTTAAAATGATTTTATTAGGGTTTTTTGGTCATCTTAAGACCAAAACTGTATATTTGGGCCCCCTGTACCCTGGTATTATAACCGAATGAGCTGAAATTTGGCACAGATGTGCCTTGATGATTCCCCCATATAAATTCAATATCACTTTTGGTGTACAGTATAACGAATTGCTTATTTTTGCGATTTTTGGGTCATTTTTTGACCAAAAAAGGACACTTTTGGCTCCTGTACCTTGGTTTTAGAACCGGATGACCTGAAATTTAGTATAGGAGTGCCCTAGACATATGCTCACATGGATTCATTAACACTTGAGGTATACAGTACAACAAAATGCTTAGTTTTGCGATTATTTGGCCATTTTATGACCAAAAACGCACACTTTTGGCTCTTGTGCTCTGGTTTTAAAACCAAATGACCTAAATTTTGGTAAAAGGGTGCACTAGATATTTATTCAAATGACACATGTATAATTTTTGTCATAGACTACGTCAAATTGATATATTTGGGGATTTTTTTGTCAATATTTCCAATAGCCAGAGGGGTCAATGACCTTAAGGTCGTTGACCCCCAGCTGCAGATTGCACCTACTGGCATATATGTCTATTTAATCTAATTAGATATGTAACCAATCATTCAGCCTGAATCTATATCCTAAAGAGGGGGGGGGCAGCCAATCAGCGAGCCCGGTGTTATCTGGAAGAGTCCATTCTTACACGGAGGGGTTAATATTTTTTAAAATTCATCATTGGACTGGTGAAGTCTTTCAGTGAGTGTATTTTTGGACAGGTCTATTTTGCAATTTTACAGAAGGTGTGCTGGAAGAGTCCATTCTCGCACGGAGGGGGGATTTTTTAAAATTCATATTTTGGACTTTGGTGACTTCTAGTTTGTCAAAGTCTTTCAGTAGGGTTATTTTTGGACTGGTCTAATTTGCAATTTTACATGGGTGTGCTGGAAGAGTCCATTCTTGCATGGAGGGGGGCTTATTTAAAAATCCATTTTTTGGACTTCAGTGATTATGTCAAAGTCCTATTTTAGCGGATGTATTTTTGGACTGCTCTACTTTACATGGAAGAGTCCATTTTTGCACACGGAAGGTTTTTTTTTCAAATTCAGTTTTGGACAGGTGATGATTCAAAATTCAATTTTTAGTGGAAGTGTTTTTAGACTGGTTTATTATACCTTTTCATGCACTGGGACCTTTTTTGCTAAATTCAATTTTAGATTTGGTTTCTTATTCAAAGGGCCAAGGTTTCAGTGGGAGTATTTCTGGACTGGTCTATTGTGCAAATTTACATAGGGTGCACTGGAGTCCATTCTTGATCGGGGGAATTTTGTAAGATTCATTTTTGGGTTATACCATCATTAGTAAAAGTGATTTTTCAAATGGCTGATTTTGAAATAGTCTATTGTTGCATGGGGAGGGAGATGGCTGAAATATGCTGTATTTGCTCTCAAGCAAATGTCGGCCTTTCTAGTTTTGTTTATTTTCAAACACCTGGGTAGCCTATTCAGTGCTAATACACTGGTTTTCGATAGGGCCCAGTTTCACATATACATACAAGGGAATAAAAAAACAACTTACAGAGAGATAAGTAGACATACACGTTGGAACATATAAGTACAACTGAAACATGAAAGACTGTAGGGTTTATACAATCATGTGTTTCTGAACATACCTCTGCTCTGGGTGAGTATGGTTTATACAGAGAATTACTGAACATACCTCTGCTCTGAGCGAGTTTATATAGGGTGTTTCTGTACATACCTCTGCTCTGGGTGAGTGGGGTTTATATCAATGGTGTTTTTGTACATACCTCTGCTCTGGGTGAGTATGGTTTATACAGAGAATTACTGTACATACCTCTGCTCTGAGCGAGTTTATATAGGGCGTTTCTGTACATACCTCTGCTCTGGGTGAGTAGGGCTTATATAGGGTGTTTCTGTACATACCTCTGCTCTGGGTGAGTAGGGCTTATATATGGTGTTTCTGTACATACCTCTACTCTGGGTGAGTGGGGTTTATATAGTGTGTTTGTGCGTACCTCTGCTCTGGGTGAGTAGGGCTTATACAGGGTGTTTCTGTACATACCTCTGCTCTGGGTGAGTAGGGCTTATATAGGGCGTTTCTGTGCATACCTCTGCTCTGGGTGAGTAGGGCTTATATAGGGTGTTTCTGTACATACCTCTGCTCTGGGTGAGTGGGGTTTATATAGGGTGTTTGTGCGTACCTCTACTCTGGGTGAGTAGGGCATATATAGGGTGCTTCTGTACATACCTCTGCTCTGGGTGAGTAGGGCTTATATAGGGCGTTTCTGTACATACCTCTGCTATGGGTGAGTAGGGCTTATATAGGGTGTTTCTGTACATACCTCTGCTCTGGGTGAGTGGGGTTTATATAGGGTGTTTGTGCGTATCTCTGCTCTGGGTGAGTAGGGCTTATATAGGGCGTTTCCGTGCATACCTCTGCTCTGGGTGAGTAGGGTTTATATAGGGTGTTTCCGCGCGTACCTCTGCTCTGGGTGAGTAGGGCTTATATAGGGTGTTTCTGTTCGTACCTCTGGTCTGAGTGAGTATGGTTTATACAGGGTGTTTCTGTGCGTACCTCTGCTCTGGGTGAGTAGGGCTTATATAGGGTGTTTGTGCGTACCTCTGCTCTGGGTGAGGAGGGCTTATATAGGGTGTTTCCGTGCGTACCTCTGCTCTGGGTGAGTAGGGTTTATATAGGGCGTTTCTGTGCATACCTCTGCTCTGGGTGAGTAGGGCTTATATAGGGTGTTTCTGTACATACCTCTGCTCTGGGTGAGTAGGGTTTATATAGGGTGTTTCTGTACGTACCTCTGCTCTGGGTGAGTAGGGCTTATATAGGGTGTTTCTGTACATACCTCTGCTCTGGGTGAGTAGGGCTTATATAGGGCGTTTCTGTGCGTACCTCTGCTCTGGGTGAGTAGGGTTTATATAGGGTGTTTCTGTACGTACCTTTGCTCTGGGTGAGTAGGGCTTATATAGGGTGTTTCCGTGCGTACCTCTGCTCTGGGTGAGTAGGGCTTATATAGGGCGTTTCTGTACATACCTCTGCTCTGGGTGAGTAGGGCTTATATAGGGCGTTTCTGTGCGTACCTCTGCTCTGGGTGAGTAGGGCTTATATAGGGCGTTTCTGTACATACCTCTGCTCTGGGTGAGTAGGGCTTATATAGGGCGTTTCTGTGCGTACCTCTGCTCTGGGTGAGTAGGGCTTATATAGGGTGTTTCTGTGCATACCTTTGCTCTGGGTGAGTAGGGCTTATATAGGGTGTTTCTGTACAACCTCTGCTCTGGGTGAGTAGGGTTTATATAGGGTGTTTCTGTACGTACCTTTGCTCTGGGTGAGTAGGGCTTATATAGGGTGTTTCTGTGCGTACCTCTGCTCTGGGTGAGTAGGGTTTATACAGGGTGTTTCTGTGCGTACCTCTGCTCTGGGTGAGTAGGGCTTATATAGGGTGTTTGTGCGTACCTCTGCTCTGGGTGAGTAGGGTTTATACAGGGTGCCCCTATGTGTACATTGTTAGCTTGGCGAGTAAAACAAAGGATTCGCCCAAGAAACACCCAGAACATATTCTATGACAGTCACTCTATACAGAATATATACAACATCTATCGTAACCAGTTTAGTACAGTCATCTTCAGTTAGAGGTTAGGGTTAGTTTGTACATCGTTAGGGACTCTTGCTTTTTTTTCTCTCAATGGTCGGTCTTCTGACGAGTGTCTCAACCTCTTCCAGGAGGCAACGGCAGCAAGTAGGACGGTGACGAACCGTGACGTCATAACATCGCTGCGTCGTCACGACAACACGGATCTAAAGATGCTCTGATGTCACCGCGACGTCAGAACATCTTTCCCACCGATTTTGGCGCAGATTAAATACATAGACAACAAGACAGACCACATGTTCGGCCACACCAGTTCAGTTTCTTGGTTTTCTGATTTTATCTAGCTCTTTTGTGAACTTTCGCTGAATAACAACCGAAAATCAAGGACGCCAACTGGTGTGGCCCCAGATTACTAGTATGTTAAAGCTAACCAACTGTTACAGGAACAGAAAAGATGGTGAACTTACATTATCCTTACATATTTACCTCTGCTTCAGTGACATCTGTCTGTAGGTATGGATGACGAATGAGAATAAGGCCACAGCAAGTAAATTTTATGGATGACATCCTCAGCAGACTGCAAAAATAGTGAGATATGGTGAAAAAAAACAAGATGGGTACATGAAAACGAAATGGCTACATTTTTCAAAATAGACAACATAAACGTTATAACAAGAACTAAAGGGACAAAACAAGATAGCACAGCCAACAAAGCATCCATTCCTGTATTCAAGACATGTACTAGTGTAGTAGAAGTGACACTAGTGTGGTAGACTCATAAAGTTGGCAGCTACACTCTTGGCTTCCATATCGGTTCCATTTTTACAACTATCCAACTAGTTTCATTTCTACATTTTCTATATTCTAATAATTTGGTAATTTTTCGTCATTTTGACCGTCTCGAAAGAAGAAAATTTTTTTTTCTGAAATCAGGCGAAAATTAATGAGCGCACGGATGTCATCCATAAAATTTACTTGTTGAAGCCTAACTGGTTAAAACACACGTTTTACGGCACATGGCTCCGCAGTTTTCAATATGCCATGGCCAATTTAGTTTTTTTTGTAGTGTTAAGTCTTATATACTCTTTGTGTGGTGAACTTGGGCTTCTATCATAGCCTTGACTCTGGTGGTAGGCTACAGATACTCGTATCATACTCAGACTTGTGCTCTCAGACTTGGATACAAGTGAGTTAGACCGCTGTGGGCAAAAGCAACTGCCACAGGCTCTCCCTCTTCCTCTTCACCAGAGAGTGGAACAAACTTGAGCCTGGTGTTCCGATCAGGTCAAAACTGAACTTGTACTTTTGTAAATATTGCTAACACTCCAAATCCACCTGACTGTAGTGAGAACTTTGGCAGACACAAGATCAGTTGCCTATGCTCATTACATTTTCTGACCTTAATTTAAGTTTATTTGTAACTATCTACCGATGGCTTCTTTCTTTTTCTTTTTATCAACACAGACTTCTGACCAAGCCATTTACTAGGAGAACATCAAAAACTTGTAGAAAAACGCTTTGGATTAGTCGGTGCTGAAAAAAAGTTTTCTTTGTATTACAGTATCCTTATATTCTGTTTTTTTTTTAAATTATAAGAATTATAAAGTTACTAACACTCAAAAATAAGGTGTAGGTCACATTCATATCGGTTAAAAAAATCACCACCATGAAACTCCTTCAGCTTTTCCCCCTACTCGTTCACCTTTTCACCCGGACTTCCCCCTAACCCCCGCTGTAATTCATCTGTGCCCCCGTCATTCCTCTTTACCCCCGGTGTAATTCCGCTTTTCCCGCGCCCTTCCGCTTGTCCCCCAATGGCCGCCGTCAACCCGAATTGCACGTAGTCGACACGAAGATCGTTCAGAAAGTAACAATAACGGCTGCGCCACGAAACAGGAAATGGCCTATGCTCTGGGAAACATTCCTGGCCACCTCTCTGCCCAGTGGCGCTGTACAAATCGCTTCTCACTAATCTCCAAGCAGATCCTACGGTGCCATAAGATAGTATCAAAGCTGGCCAGGGAGTATAGCCGGCTAAAGGAGTCAAACGGGCACCTACGGGAAGTTTGATACTATACATTACGCACCGTGGATCTGGTTCGAGATTAGCTTCTCACCACAGTTTGCAGAAGTGTCCTCAAGATTGGGCGCGATTTGTACAACGCCACTGGGCAAAGAGGTGGTCAGGAATTTTTCCCAGAGCATAGGCCATTTCCTGTTTCGTGGCGCAGCCGTTATTGTTACTTTCTGAACGATCTTCGTGTCGACTACGTGCAATTCGGGTTGACGGCGGCCATTGGGGGACAAGCGGAAGGGCGCGGGAAAAGCGGAATTACACCGGGGGTAAAGAGGAATGACGGGGGCACAGATGAATTACAGCGGGGGTTAGGGGGAAGTCCGGGTGAAAAGGTGAACGGGTATGGGGAAAAGCTGAAGGAGTTTCATGGGGGTGAAAATGCTGTGAAATTAGAAATGACTGGATAACTTGATAGAATGCACGTAACCCCCAAAAAAAATTAAAACAGAATGGTTTGTCTGTGTTATTTTTCCGACTCGTGTATTTGTTCAATTATGTATGTTGATAATGACCACAGGAGGAGTAGCTACATGTACTGGTATGTTATCAAGTTATTGAACATAATTGAAGTCAAACTTAAACTTGAATAGATTATCGTTGAAGAGGCTCATCGGACACTTATGAATACAGTTACTGTAATAGATGGACAGCCACTCCATTGGAGTATGGTGAGTCTACTGTAATATTTTACCAACAGTGACGGTTTTTTAAGGCATAGATACATACCTCAAATGTTCAATGTCTTGCAGCACATATTGTTGACGGAGTGACCAAGTCTTGCGAGAGAGCATGAGACTAGGTCCGAGACTTGCGTAGATCATTTGCCCCCCTCCCCCAGCCTCGGTGCGGAGTAGGGGTAGGTAGTACTTGGGCAGCTCCCAACCCTCATTGCGGTTCAGCTTCGCACCCTCCAGCTGGATGTGGACAGCCTCCTTAATCTTTCTGTGGGCATTGCGTGCTTCTTCGTCAATGATTTCAATATGTAGTAAGTGACTGATTGCCGGTAACAAAGTGACGCGACTGGAGTTTGTGTTGGCTTAGCGCGGTTTTATCGACCCAGTCTCGTGCTCTCTCGCGAGACTAGGTCACTCCGTAAAAATATGTGCTGCAAGACATCGACAATTTTTATGTCTCTATACCTTAAAAAACTGTCACTGGAAGAATATTGTAGTAGATGAATAGGTGAGAATTAAAACAAAAGCCTCCCGCCTGAATGCCAACAGAACCTACCAGTGAAACCTTAGCAGGTTATTACTCAAGGCAATAGCAGGTAACTACAAGACATCTAGTACACACAAAAGAAAGTAAAGCTCACTGAAGAGCTATTCTTCCATTGCTTGTCACAGAGAAGACAAATGCTTTGTATTGTTTTGACTCATTGAGAGGATAACCCTGCCTAGGGAAAGACAAACCTGGAGGCTACTTTCTATCTTCATGGCTACCTTGTCCCCCCAACGACCTGGAGGTCAAGGGACTAGGTAGGTAGGTAGTAGGTGGTGCATCATCATAGCACATCCACGTCAAAAGATAAAAGAAAGGAATTTCTGCTGCAGTACCAAGGTCACATACCAGGGGGGCCAACATTGAACTTGACCATCTTCTTCCCAAGACCTACCCAGATACCAAATACCATTGCAATTCATCAAGATGTTCACGAGTTCTGCTGACAACAAATATCCGGAAACACAGACAGACAGACACACCGAATTATATCTCCATTATTCATGTAGATAAAAACCATTCATTGTATATAATAGTATATGTTTATATCATTTGTAAATACGGCTCTATACACCTATTTTAATACTTCTTAATACATCTGCATGTAGGACAGTATCTATCAACAGAGACACTTACTTCTAGTGCGGAACAGAACCAGTCAGAATTGTCCAGAGGAAGGTGACAGGCGATCGCCGAAACGTCGGTCTTCAAATATAGTACTTAGTCATGTACAGGAATTTTTTTATCCTTCGCATCTTTATTTCTCGTGTCATCTATTATACGATATACATATATAGATACAAGTCTCTCCCTCAAGAGAGAGAGAGGGAGAGAGAGAAGGGGAGAGAGAGAGAGGGAGTCTTGCTGTCCTGATAATACAATCCCTTGCCCTGATGTCATAATATGTAACCCCTCCCTATTCTTGATAATTTGGGAACAGTCCAATATTACACCGCACTGTACGTACCTGGTGCACCCAGCAGTTCCCCGGAAGTGTTCACTTTTCACTAGACCTCAGTAGAAAAGACATTTTCAAAGCCTCGACAGTACAATATCAATAACGCAAACAATAACATCGACTAGAAAAATGTAAACAAAACCGGTACCGCCCGCCATTTTCTAACAGCTGATCACAGGTGTGTTGATGATGATGATGATGACAGGTGTGTTGGTCATGCGCACTGAGGTTTGCCTTCGTCGCAGACAGTCTTCGAGATCGGTAGCGGACGCACGCCGGTTAACGTTTGTCTACTTGCCCCTAGTTTTGCTTCGTGTTTGGAAGCGCTGTTCGTCGACAAATCTGGTAAGACTAACTATACTTCTATCGTGTTGGATATCACGATCTTATCCTGTTTCAGCGTGATCGTGACACAACGGGATTTTTAATGTTAGAATAGTTAGAATGGCTTCCCTTTGTCTGTTGATCATCGCTATTCCCCACAAGTAAATACCAATTCAGGTTAACAAAGACGTGTGAATCGAGTCAATCATACTCGAGTGACACGATCGTTTGACTCAATCGTACGTGTCACCTTTTGTCAAGGAGTATAAACGAACGACAAAATGAATTACTTACCGGTTACCGTGAAACAAACATAGTTTACTTCGCTCTTTGCTTTGTGATCGTCGAACGACGCCATTTCAAACCGAGTTTGACCAACCGTTTTGTCTTCGTTATGGAGGTTTCTTCCTCGACGATTTCTACGCCACAAAGCCTAAATCCTGAATCCTGAACGGCTACTTTGCCACATACCATTTTTGAGTGAAATAGATTTGATTAAATTTTACTTTGTAATCATTTTCCGGCAGCTTGTGACTTAGCAGTATTTTCCGCTCAACATAAATAGGTTTTAGCGTTCTTTAAAATAACAACATGCATTTCTTGTGAACACGCAAACATTTCATCTAAGTCTGCTCATTTACTCATACAAACCTGGTAAAAGGTGCCCACGGTAGATTTGCAACATGCGTAACCGACATAGCAGTGGTCTACCGATAGTCTCGTTGGCAGTTGGCGTGTGTACAAGCAAGGCTAGAAGTTTGAAATTGATAATCTGCGAGAAATATGGGAACAACGTTGAAAACGGACGTCATTCGACACGAGTTATCCCCCTTTATAATCGTATATGCTCATGATTCTGGTGCATTTTGTTTCTTTGAGACAATTCACGAGTGGAGAATTATTCCGATCAACTAGACTTTTAGTTTCCGTAGGGAACGTTCTACCAACGTGTCTCTTCAAATCTCGCGCGTTTTATGCAAATGACCCATGGGTCGCTAGATGGCGTTGTCAACAGTTCTTGTCTTGCCAAGTGAAGAACCCATGAATGAACCGCGAGAATACACCAGAAATAAAGTATTTATGATATAAATGCTTTTGGCCAGCAAAACAAGAATAAATCCATAACTGCGCCACGATTATGATGTTGTGACAGCTTGGGGCCAGAAAAGAAAGTAAAATCCAACCAATTTAGACATAAAAGCTAGTATTTGAGACAGTTAGCATTCAGAAACTTTCAGGTTATCCTTCTTGGAAGTTAGGCCATGTTGATTTGATTACATGGATAAGATCCACTAGGAACCCTAAAACTGGGGCGAGCGTGCAAATTAAAGTCCCCCCCCCCCCCCTCAAAAAAGTTATCTTCATTGTGAAAGCTAAGAGGCCAGGAAGATTGAACCAAGGAGCTTTTATAAAAGCTCCTTGGTTGAACAAATGACTTAAAACACAGAGTATGGTATACAGAAGAATATATTATTCATTTTTATTCTTTCACATCTTCTATCACCTTGAAATTCTATGACATTAGTAGACTTTTGTGGGTTTTTTTTTTTAATTCTACGGCATATATTTCCTCATTTTGCATGCGCACTCGGATGCCATCCATATAATCTAAATCAACATGGCCTAAGGTCACAGCAAGTAAATTTTATCGATGACATCCTCTACAGACTGCAACAATAAAAGATATAGGGTGAAATATAGACAAGATTTTGGGTAAAATAAACAAGATGGCTAGATTTTCAAAATAGACACCATAAATGTTTTAACATTTAGAATTGAAGTGACAAAACATCCAACAAGTCATTCATTTCTGTACAAAAATACAACTAGAAAGGCAACATTTTCAATTAAAGCAGGATATTTCTCTTCCTCTAAATAATTTGTCTTTTGTCAAGCTCAAACGCACAAACAAACAGCCTTGAGGAGAAGCTGGAATCAGTCCAGCGTAGGGCTGCCAGGTTTGTCACAGGCAACTACAAACAATCCACCAGCAATACATCACTACAACAATCACTTGGATGGGCGACCCTAGCACAGAGAAGACAACAAGCACGACTTACACTAATGTACAAGGCAGTCAACAACCTCATTGCAATACCCATCCACACCATACTTACACAAAACAACAACATTACAAGAGGTCACAACCAACGTTTCCACACCTTAACATGCAAAACCGAAACATACAGGGCAAGTTATTTCCCCCGGACAGTCATAGAGTGGAATAGCCTGCCTGAACACCTGATACATACCACCTCCGTAGAACAGTTCAAAGCCGGGGTAGCCAAGTATTATGGCTACCCTAGCTCTACCCAGCTGTAAGACCGAACTATGCCCTAGCAACTTGTACAGCACAGCACTGTTATTTTTGTCTGTTGAATGAATACGTTTTTTTTTTCACTATTTTTGTCTCACCACCACCGGTTTGCTAGGGCATCCTCACTCCCCTGGGCACAAAGTCCCGCGAGGGGCATTGCCCAGTATTACGTAGATGTAGATGTAGATGTAGATGAAGCTACTTTCAACTATCATCATTTTCAACTTAAAAAAAAAATGTATTCTGAAATATGGAGACAGGCAGACAGAAGACACTTTGGTCAATCATTGAATTGGTTATTGGTTTACCTCTGTACATAACCCTTGAAGTTAGGAGATGTTGTAATTGTCCATCTTCGCATGAGAAGATTTTTTGTGGGATTCAGATTAATCATTCAAGTATTCTGACATCAAATATTTTGCCAAGGGATGTTAGCGTACCAATGTTAGCATTTGCATGAAGGATTCAAATGCTAGTAGTACTGCCTTCTTTCTTAACATATCAAGATATTTTACTTCTGTTTGGCTGAAGAAGATCCACTAATATGATTTATGCAAATGAGGACCTTATGTGCATCATTAAGAAGTAACACATATATTATATCAATAAAAAAATATTCAGTTGTAATGGTTTAATTTCATTAGGCGAAGGTATGGGGCCATGAAATGTGGTTCAATATTTTTCTCCCACATCCATTCAACCTCTATTGTTTCATGAATTCATCCAATCAACTCATTCAAGCTTCATTAATTCATTCATTCTCTCCTTTCTTCCCTAGAATCGTGATGGATGACATGGACATCGATCAGCTGAGAGCTGCGTTCCAGCAAGAGCTCGCTGTAAGTTGAACCTTGCCTTCAATTTTCCTGTTGGTTCTAATTCAAACTACATCGATGTATTAACCCAAAGTAACTAACATGACTTTGTGAGTATGTTCCAAATCTCAGCTGAAAATTGCATCCGAGTTAATAACAATTCCGGACCTATAAGGGTGGGTACCGGTACAGAAATTTCAGGTACAGGTACAGTCCAGGTAGGGATGTGTACCGGTACAGTGTACCGATACAGTACCGGTACAATCAATTAGGTACAGATACAAAAATACTGAACCCTGGTGTACCGGTACTGGACCTGTATCTAATTAGTGCAAGCCAGGCAGGATAACAGGTCAGGGGATGGCCACTTTGACAGATAAAATTACTGTGAAATCACCATAGCACTTAGTAGTCTCTGAGCCCCAGTGAGGGAAAAGCAACAAGGGTCAAATTTTTGTTGCATCATGTGTCTACCATAATAAACACGTTTTTATTGGTTCAAACATGCTTCTACCCTTTTTAATACATTGTTTTGCCATTATAACATAATATTATGATATAATATTCAATGCCATGCATTTAGGTCCGGACTCATTAGGTCCGGACCTGTACCTAAACCTCTGGATTCGAATCCGGACCTGTACCTAAATGTGGGTTTAGGTACGCATCCCTAAGTCCAGGTCGAGAAGATCAGGTCCAGGTCCCAACCTGAACCTGGACCTGTCTGTGAAAACTTGCGTCTTCAACTCCAGGTGGTAGGTGGTTATTTGTAACTGAACTTTTGTCAGTCCATGTCGGACACATTGTATTCAGCCATAGTCTGTTCAGAGCTTTCTTAATTGAATTAAAGAGTTTGTTTAATTTAACAAACAACCAAACAAACAAACAAACAAATTAAAGAGTAATTGCTAATGTGGAGTTTAGCACAATACTGAAGGCTTTTTGATGTACGCGAGAATAGTGGGTACTTTATCATATGATATGAAATAGCATGCATGTTGTACTTCCTAAAATTAACATCTATCCGAAAATAACATCTTCTTGTCGAGTTTAGAACTCCTTTAACTGACGTCTCTTGACTTCTGTAGAGATGGGTGGAAGAGTACCATAAAGTCGCTTGCTTGTTGTCTTTCCCCCGATGTTTGTTGTATATAATTTTCTTGGTCCCTCGAGCAGTTGTTAAGACTCCACCCAACCTAAAGATACTTCAACATTATCTGTCGACCACCTGTTCGGGACTTAGGCCAGTACAGTCACCTTTATTTTGTCGAGCCACGTCTTTCTTGGCCTTCCTCGTTTCCTCCCTCCTGCTACTGTACCTTGTAGTATGGTCTTGGAAAGAGAGTTGTGTGGGCATATGTGGCCAGATGGATACACAGTCAGCTGTATACACTCAGATGACTGCCATGCTGCCTGGCAATGGGTCCCTTGTTGTATCCTGCAGTGTAAGAAAGAATAGAGCGGTAAAGACAAATAAGTCCATCTGCAGGTTGAATGAACGCCATTGATTTACAGCAGGGTGGCCGATTTGAACTGGCTTGAAAATCTAAGGGCCTCAACCGACGGGATGCCTTGGCAATATGGCCCGGAAGTTGGGTGCACTCTCTTAATATGTCAGAATTGCCCTGAGGAAAGCGACAGGGTTGTGGAAAAAGAGTCTCTTTATTCCAGGTACCAAAAACATAACCTTCTTGGGTACAGGTACCGGTACAGAAGATATTAGCTACAGGGCTTCACCTGTACCTGTACATGGTCTGAACAGTACTCCGTGCCTAAAAGATCTGTTGCGTATTGAAAAATAAAA
Source organism: Branchiostoma floridae x Branchiostoma belcheri (assembly GCA_019207045.1). NCBI lineage: Eukaryota > Metazoa > Chordata > Leptocardii > Amphioxiformes > Branchiostomatidae > Branchiostoma > Branchiostoma floridae x Branchiostoma belcheri. The sequence continues at coordinate 3,759,101 of CM033030.1, forward strand.
ACATTTTGATTTCAAAGATGGCTCTGAAGTTTTTGAGTGCAGCATTTTACATCTTTTCCAGTGTTAAATTTTCGTCTTTGTGGTGCAGGATTTATGCATCATCAGTCACAAAATAAGCATATACCCGGCGTGAATTCATATTGGTACTTCATGATCCTGTATTTTGGACCTGTACCAAATTGATTTTCATGGTACAGTACCTCTAGTACACAGTACCGGTATGAAGGCCCACTTCTTTACATATTAACAACTATTACATATTGTGTTTACAGCGAAAAGATCAGGAAATTGCTGCGCTACGCCAGCAAGTGGGTGCTCTTGAGGGACAGGTGGGTGTGCTGCAGGGCCAGGTTGGCGGGCTGCAGGGCCAAGTGGGCACCCTGCAGGGCCAAGTGGGCACCCTGACTTTACAAGTGGCAGCGCTCTTGGTGAGTAAATCTATAATAAAGTTTAAGTTGATAAGGCCACAGCAAGTAAATTTTATGGATGACATCAGCGCGCGCATTAATTTTCGCCTGATTTTAGAAGAAAAAAAAACAAGAATTTTCTTTCTTCTGCAGGTATGCCATCATCATGGTCAACATGACGAAAAAGTACCAAAATGAGCAAATATGTTGTGTTGTCACCTAAAAATTGTACTTGTAGAAGTGACACTTACGAGGTACCCAGGACTGTAGTTGTAGAAATAAAACTTATTAGATAGTTGTAAAAGTGACAGTCCAATATGGAAGCCATGAGCGTGGTTACCAATTGCAACTTTGTTGGTGATGCCAGTCTACCACACTAGTGTCAATTTACCACACCAGTACATGTCTTGAATACAGGAATGAATGCCTTGTTGGCTCTGATACCATGTTTTGTCCCTTTAATTCTTGTTACAACATTCATCACAACTTTATGGTGCCTATTTTTGAAAATGTAGCCATCTTGTTTTTTTCCACCCATCTTGTTTTTTTTTTTCCCTATCGCACTATTTTTGCAGTCTGCAGAGGATGTCATCCATAAAATTTACTTGCTGTGGCCTAATGACAGACTGAATGACGAATTTCATATAACTTTTCTACAAACACTCATCAATTGGGGCAAACAGGCAGTATCCAAAGACCTATAAACTGTATCCAACTGCTCTTGAGACCTGCATGCAGTCCATTTGGACATCCTGTTGCTATACTTGCCATGCCGCCGCTGCCCCCATGAAGCCCACCAAGGCTCACAGCTAAGGCCACACCAATTTAATTTCTTGGTTCACGGATTTTTTCATAAAAAATATGGAGCAAAAGGGCGAAATAAAAATAAAAATAAAAATTGTAAAATGGTTGGGGTAAAGGTAACGGCTAATCCAAAACATAAAGAAAAAAAGTTTTCAGCTTGGAAAAAGTACAAGAACACTATTCTTGTACAGTAACAGCACCTGTACCCACACTTTAAGGAGTGTATAATATAAAGGCCAATTTGCTACACCAGAAAGTTGGGGAATGGTTTCATTAATGGTGAAAATTTGTTGAGTGGTAATTTTTTTTTTTTTCCAAAAAATAGGAGCGAGCGAATCCGTAAACCAAGAAATTAAATTGGTGTGGCCTAATCTGTCTAAAGGTGCCAAAAACAGGGATTTAGTGCTGCCGAAGACTGTCAACATTTGCACACTTGCCACTAAGACCCGTCAATTCTTTTTTTCATATATATATTATGTAGAGCTTACAATTTATAGAGCTTACAATTTATACCCCCATGCAGACCCTCTTTCCAGACTGGACAGGGTTTTCATCTGTTCGGACTGGACAGGGTTTTCCAATAACCCACAAGAAACATATTTAGAGCCTGAGGGGAAAGACTGTACCTTGGTACACACAGTCTCAGGGAGTGAATGGAGTCAGTCAGATGCAAGTTTTCCTCCCAGCCCTCTGTTTTCAGACTCAAATCCGAAGAACCCAACTGTACCAACACATACATTGGTGAGACTTAATATAGCCGGCCACTATTAAGGCAAGGTACCAAGAACATTGCAAACCCAAGGCCAACGGCTACTCTCCTGCTATTTTCAACCACCTAGAACACAACCCAGGACACTCCTTCAACCTCCAATCTACCGACATCCTAGACCGTGAAGCCCGCTGGTTTGAACGGGGAGTAAGAGAGGCCATATATGAGAGGATATACAATCCCACCCTCAACAGAAAAGGGGGGCTACGAATGGAACTTTTCGGCACTTGGGACATAGCACTATCCCCCTCACCCCAAAACAAAACTTTTAGCTCCTGCAACTAAAACAACAGGAGCTAATTGACTCATTTGCATTAACTGTGTCTTAGCCTTGCTATCCTTTGAAATCCAAATTGTCTTCAGCTTGAGTTTGCCTTACCTTCTTTGGAGTCCAAATTGTCTTTGAAGTCTAAATTGTCTTACAACGTTTCCTATTGGACATCTGAAATTGTTTTCATTCATAGTTAGAGTATAAAAGACTTGTTTCTTCCAGATCACTTCAGTGTCACTGATGAAGGATAGTGGATTCTATCCGAAACGTCTGACCGTTCCAAAACCATATCCAGTTGCTTGAGTAACTACTTTTTGGCGTATACTCTGTTTTCATGATGACACCTTGCCAGAATTTTACATATAAATATATCTGAGAACCTACTAGTTAAACTTATTTGCCTTACAATAGTTTGTCAATGGTAAGGTTTGTCAATATAGCTAAATTTTCACTATAAAAATTCCAGAACCAACAAATCAAATACGAGGGATCGCGATGATGTCACGGTGATGCAGTGGTAGGCAAAAAGCAGGTGTTTGGCAAACGATTGATTTACATGTTAACTGGTAATTTGATCTGCTAATTTAAATAATTTGATCTGCTAATTCAAATATCAATTTTTAATCCAATCTCCTGACGTCCTGGTAGGCACCAACCGCCGAATACCTCGGAAATAAACAACAACAGAGATTGCTCGTATTGGTGTGCCTTGGACATACCCTCATAACCTCATAACCTGATGACCAGTGAAAAGCAACCTTACACTGTCAGGCTGATTGGAGCTTCTCATGAATTAAGTAAAGGTTCAAACAAAGTCCTCTACTTGCAATGAGTCCTCTACTCGAGATTGAATCAACCCCAACACAGAGTCACTTAAAATGCTCTCTCCTCTTTCAGTAGAACAAAACATCACAAACAATCGTTCATGCTTCATGATCAAGCACTGAAAGTCTGAAACTTCTGTCCAACTCTATCTAGGAGCTTTTCTGCTTAGCATCATGATCAGATCTTACAAATGTAAGCGTCTCTGGATCTAACTCAGTAATTGTTCTGTATATTCTAAGCTGTATTTTATGGCATTGAGGTGTACTGTGAATTGACCGATCCTGAAGCCCCTGTTCGATCATGTTCTATTTCGAACATCTCCGTCAAAAACAGCGCTTGTCGGACAGAACTGGCCGCTGCCGCTGTTTAGCTGATAATAACGACTGACTTTGGTTTAGCTCTTTTGACCCTGAAATCCTCTCAGACCGGGCCGAAAAAAAATGCGCTGACTTCTTTGTTGAAGGCTACATCCACTGGGTACAGTCATCTGAGAAGGGGGCTTATATAGTTGTGGTAAGGGAGTTATAGTTTCAGTCAAAGCGGAAGCACGAGGCACCGCATATCATTACCTTGTTGGTGGGCAGGAGTGTCCAGTTTCTGACATACGGTCGATGCAGGTGAAAACCATGGTACATCTATCTGTGACTGGGTTTCTGCTGCGTTTGTTGCAAATTGCATAACAGCTGCATGCATGCTCATGATATAAAAGCAAAATCAAGAAGAAAGCAGCTCAGGCACTCATGGAGAGGGAGCTTGTAGTTGCACTACGCACCACTAATGGGACACTTCTACAAACTTTAAGTCTGCCAGTGCAGTCCCGTGTCTTACACATACCCTGCTCTACATGTGCAACCTGCCCACCAACAATGTAATGCTATGCAGTGGCTCTCGCTCCCACAATACCTATACTCGGTGGGTGTAGTCTTCAACAATAGCAGCATAGCATTTTCTTTGGCCATTTCTGTTCAACTGGGGCTATTTTTGATGGAGGTGCTTGAAATAGAATAGTGGGTTCTACCTGGTTCGATTTGTTCGATATACGTTCGATCGGGATCGGTCCATTATTGTAACTGTATATAATTACCCTATTCTATAGAGTGAAATGCAATGAATTGAACTGAACCAGACTTCTTGTACATGCAGAACAATGTGAACGCGCCGGGGAACCATGGCCAGCAGCAGCAGCAGCAGCAGCAGCAGCAGCAGCAGCAGCAGCAGCAGCAGCAGAACAACAACAACAACAACAACAACAACAACAACAACAACAACAACAACAACCAGCTTGAGAACCGCATCCACAACAACCTTCGGCAGGCCAACAACAACAACAACAACAACAACAACCAGCTTGAGAACCGCATCCACAACAACCTTCGGCAGGCCAACAACAATGTCCGTCAGGTATGCTCATCTTACATTTGTACTTCTTGGTACATGTGTGTCAACACTACCTATGATTGCCTTGTTTCACACATGCATTGTAACACCAATTATGACGTCTGATCTGCAATCACTGTTCTCTGATGATGCAAATTTATCGAAAATGCATGAAAAATGCTGCTGGACAATATTTTCTCCAATAAAGTATGCATGCATAGAACGTACATTAATGGAGAAGGGGTGCATTCTTTCTTTGAGCTTTCCCATTATAAATAATACTACTATAAAGCACGTCCAACCCCCACAGGATGGGGAACAACAGACGTTAAACCGGGGAGTGAGTGAGTGAGTGAGTAATGTTAGTTCTACAGTTTTGTTTGGGAAGTGGGGGGGGGGGGAGGAGTAAGGTCCCTTCATCATTAGTCAACTTCGTTCCTAGAGTGACTTGATTACAAGATCTGTACTACTTGTATTGACTTTCTACTTTCTAACCTACAGCGCCGAGTCGCCCGCGCCCGCAGACAACACCAGGGCCCTTACAGGAGGTCGGGCAGAGAACGCCGTGGGGTGAAGCAGTACAGTGAGTTACTTGACTGTTTGTTTTACAAAAATGTACATAATCGGTAAATTATATTTATTAACATGACACACACAAGATTTGCCCAATAGGGGTACACAAGCTGGGTATACACAAAACCAGACTGTAAGGTACATTGAACACTTGATTCAGGATGGACCTTTGCTCAGGACTTTTCTCCAAAAGTGTGGTGGATCTTTACCAAATACACAGCAGGAATGAATGCCTTCTATAGTTGTGATGCAAATTTTGTCACTTCAATAATTATTCTTGTTACAAAGCCTACGGTGAAAATTTAGCATTTTTTGTTCCCATATCTCATTGTTTGTTTGCATTTAGGATGTCACCTATAAGGGTTGCTTTAATGCCCGTTTACGGTTTACCAGTAAGCTACCTTGCTACTCATTTCCACCTGAATCAGTTCAACTCAGTCATCCATCAGGTGACAATGAATTGAGTTACGGTAGGTAATAGCCACCTATTTCCTATTTCCTATTGAGTGAGGAAATAGCCAGCACGTGATGACTTATTTCCTATTTGACCCCAAGACACAACATTTGATTTTGGAACCTTGGGGACCATTTACATTTTAGTCAACTATTGCAAAGTAATCTTCCAGCCTCAGTATTTCATCATAACAGTGATACAGTGGGTGTTACAGTAACACAGTATTACGGTGGCCATTATAAACTTTCTGGCACATTCGACCCATTGCTGACGTCACCTATCCGCAAGATCACATGTTAATAAGATCACATGTCTGCAACTCTCGCGAGTTTACGTTCTGAAGTGATTCGTTACCAGTATTGATCCTGAAGAAAGCGACAGTGGTCGTTGAAAATTCTATCCGTGTGAACTTTTGAGTTAGAAGAAAGTCAATAGCTTTGTACTATGATTACTAACATTACCAAATGTAGATCTTCCATGATAGTAATACTGTCATTTGTTCCATTTCAAATATGACAAGTTTGATGCAATTCTACTTGTACATGGAAATTCATTCATGGGAAACCTACTTTTTATTGTCTCCGTGGTCTAGCGGTTTAATAGTAGTAAGCAATCCCACTGCTTGGCCATCTGGATCCAATTCCATGGATCTGTGGGCCTGAGTTTGATCCCAGGGTTGGCTCGGCTCTGACATGTTGTAAGGGATTGCTATCGTCTTTCTGAAGGGACGTAAAACGTGGGTCCTGGCCTAAATTGAAACTACCTTGTTCCTACCTGGCCTGACGAACTCCAAGAGAGTTCTCTATGACATGTGTAACTCACTATGTTTCTAAATCATGTGTATTTCCACAGTCCCTAGCACCGGCAGATGGGTGGCCCGCGACCTGCCCCCCTGGATGGCCAACCAGCAGCCGCAGTGATAACAGTAAGTACACTGTACGATTCTGGTCTATTTATTACAAGTTGAATCACAATTCTCAAAACCTAAGCCATATACATGTACTAATAAGCCCTTTCACAGACATCAGGACGCATGTGTGGCATGTGTTTCTATCACACCCAGTGATAGAAACCACTAAAATGAGGAAATCTTACGATTATATTTGACAATCAACACTCTGAAAAATACAAATGGCATCCTGTGTCCATTATCAACCCAAAATACGATCTTTTTCACGTGTTTACGGCACAATTTTAAACATCGGAATCTGCTATCATATAGGGTGCTAGTTTTACTGTCACCGCATGTGATCATGGCAGCCATGTTGGATCGGTTAGGAACACGTTTTCAGCTGTGTTTACCGACGAATTCCTGCCATATTGGAGAATTTTCCCTTTCACAGAGATCAGGATGCATGTGTGGCGACAGAAGTTCCTAGTAATATGTCAAAGATAAAAAAACGCCCCCCAAAACAAAACTACATCCTTGTCCCGACCAATGTTTTGACTTGTATAACAACGTCCAGACAGGTTTACACGTTGTGGGCCTTTTGGAATTCCTGTCACCGGACATGGGTTCTGATCTCTGTGAAAGGCAATTATAAGTGTTCTCTCACATGTCTGTGTATGCGAAATGTAGTACAATGTACATCTTTTGTATGTTTATATAATTGTCGAGCAGCGTTCTCGGTACACCAAGTCCAGTGCTTGCCTTGAATCCCCACTCCAGCTTTACTCGTATATAATATGTTTATTGCAAGTTCATGCCCGAGGGGTAAGTGCAGGTACAAACAACACGTATGATAGGAAAAGCACAAAGGTACTAGAACTAAACTACATTCTATGACTATGCTGTGCTACTTTAAGTGTATATTAGTTTTGTTGGGTTTGGGTTCTTCTTTGTGGGCAGTGGAAGACGAATTTACCCACATCTTTTTAAAAATTTTGTGGGTTCTTTGATTTTGATGGTAGGATTGATTTAAGTAAGCGCGGTGTTTGGATAAATAATTGGTTTCTTATATCATCATAACCGTTATATGATAGTCAAATTCTCTCTCGACAAACTCCAGTTCGTAATCAACGTTATGTAAACAAACGCACATGTTGTTTACAAATTGTTTCATGATCAGTTATAGCTAGGATCTGTTACTTTGAGGAAAATACGGAACTAAATACGCCCAAAGCAGTCTAGATACACGAGAAAAATTACAGGATTAACTCACCTGCTTGCTTACACGTCGTAAGAAAATCATTTACGTCCGAAAAACAAAAGTTTTGAAATTGGAAATTCAGTGAATCAAAATATTTTCTTCTGGCAGCCATCTTGGATTTCCTGGGAAACTAGCACCGTATTTGACATACACCAAGCTTTAAAAAAATCTATCCAAAATGTAGACATTTAGAACTCATAAGAAACAAAATATACTTAAGAAAAATTACAAGTTATTTTTTTCTTTCTATTTTACATCAAATATGTTTAATTAAACAGAAACTAGCAATCTTAGTGCTAGCATTATCTTAGGCTATAAATTAGTTGCTAACGTTACATCTGAAAGTTCAAAGTTGATGTTTTCATCTGATGAGGGCATTTAGTAAAAGTAAGTAAGACATCGATACATCCGTCCTTTTCTTGTTTATCTTAAGCATTTACAGTCCCCTTTCTTTGTTTATCTTGTAGTAGCACTGTATTGAAGCCACCCTGAATCCTTGGGTGTAGACTGTGAGCTTGTTGAGCAATTTTGAAGGCTGTTGATCATAGCCACCCCATACACATAGCGTTAATAGAAATAACTGTATAACTAAGGACGGCGTTAGGCAGTCGTTGCTGTGGTAGGTTCGTGTCCTTTCATCCTAGGATGACCTGCGTTATCAGCAGTGCTGTGTCGAGGACAACGCCAAGCGCGCACTGCCCGCGGTGATCAGCGTGGCTTGGACAGGCGCGGTGCGTCATGGGAATGAGCGGTCCAAGATCCAAGATGGCGGCCTCCACAAATTATCGGATCTGACGAGATTACACACGAACACGCCTGGAAACGTTCGAAACGTACCTTTCCAAACGTATTCATTCCACGTAACCCGTTCTAAAGGTAGGTCTAATTCATCAAGGCATCGTTTTTGTCCTTCTTGATCATAAATGAGGCATAGAAAAATCATAATCCATTCTAAACAGATTGAACAATTTTTCACCCCGGAGGTCTCTCCGGCCTCCTTGACAATTTCCACCTTGTTTCCACGTTACTAATATTTTTTACTGGTGCAGGTACATTATAACGTTACATGATAGGTTCCAGGGCCCAGTTGTCTCATTGATACTTGCATTTGTTTTGAAAATCCGAGGTTACAAGGACAATTTGTATGCAATTGTAAGCCCTCAGAGTACAGGTTATACTGATTGCGGTTACTAAAATTACTGTAAATGCAGAAATGTTCGCGGTGGATTAATGTTCGCGGTTTTCGGGGTGACCACTTCACCGCGAACTTAAAACCACCGCGAACATTTTTCTATCATGATATTAGACTACAGTCTATGGTGTTACCGCAAACTTCCACTGCGAAAAGTCCCTTTTCCCACTACTGCGAAATTAAATCCCGGCGAACTTAAATGCATTTACAGTATACAGTGTACTTGTACCGTGTTACATAATAGTATGAGTAGTACTAAGTATTAGTCTCTAACAGACTCCAGAGGTCGCTGGAAAAACTGTACATATTGAACAAATACTGAAATAGGAGTCAGGTGGCTAAAGGTATACATAATGAGCTTGTGACTGATATCTGGGTAGAGTAGAGTAGATAGATAGCAGAGTACTGACTGAAATGCCATTGCAACTTATTTGTCCCTATTTGGCTAAATCTTTCTCTTTTTCATCCAGCAATACGTCTGCTTGGAGACTCACTAAATATCTCAATTGGTAAAATCAAGGAGGTAAAAAAAGGCGCAAACAGTGACACAACTGAATGATCTGTTGTGATGTTTGGGCTGTTTGGTATTTGATTGTGGGATATAGAAAATAAGAATACAACACGGTGTATTACGTTTGACCCGCAGGTCGGATTGCCTGACGGTCGAAGGCCTTTGACTGTTGGGCAATCCGATCTGTGGGAGTGCTGGGACCGGAGGGTGATGCTGAATACACCGTGTTGTATTTTAATTATGTTATACCCACCTGAGAAAACACATATTTGGATGATGTGTTGTTCACATAGAAATTATCTAGTGTCACATATGTGCTATATAATCTATTATTAAGTATTAATGTTTAAACTTAGATTGTACAGGTTTGGGGGCTTACTGGTCGAAGAAAATAACGAGTGAAGTTGAGTAGAGTCTCGAGTCATTCCTACCAAGTTTTAAAGCCAATTGTAAAGAGGCACTTAGCGTTGTAGGATTTCAAAATGCCAGTGGCAGACTAATACAGATTTCTGTGTAGTGAAATGGACCATTGGTTTGAGTATCGTCCATTCACAAGTTTTCACATACTGAATCAGGTCCAAGTTCAGGTCCGGACCTGAACCTGATCCTCTGGACCTGAACCGGACCTGGACGGTCCTGAATTTTATGTAACCCACCCCTAGTTCATGCCGTACCCGTAAGAAATTCTTGCCAATCCAGTAATGGACTGGAAATTATTTTTTAAGTTGAACCCAGAAAATTGAGCATGATACATCATGTTAACTTTTGTTAAAAAAGTGGAGTCACCCGATTTAATTATAACCCAAAACTCACTCAGGTGAAAATGAGTACCTAGGGTCAAATGGAGATCCTGTGTTTTGTGAGAGCCCCACCCTGAGCATGTAGAAGAACCTGTCACACTGTTGCCTTTTACTGAGCAAACCCGTCAAAAAATGTATATCCATGAACTGGTTACCTGTACCATGAAGATTTACCATAGATCTGTTATTGTCATGGTGCTAGTGACTCTGCAATCTGCATGGACAAGTTTTCTCATTTTGGTGGTGCACATCTTGAAAACTAATAGGAGTTTGTGTATAAAAATAATAAAGGTTACATATTTGAAAGACTGTGTTTTTCCTTTTGCCGCCTTTGGGCAAAAGTGCCACATTAACTCTTGTCACCACATATGATATAGGCGGCATATACTTAATGATATACTAGTTCTAGTATTAGGTGTAGGTTGGGCAAATTGCCAATCCCAATCTGCTGATTTTACCTCAAAAAGGAGATTTACTGACAATCTGGATCCTGACTGGTTATACCAGGATTTGCAAATTTGGATCAATCCTGTACCTGGGTAAATCCCATTTCAAGGTCTGTTAGTATCATTGTCACAAAAATGTACTACAGGTACACACTTGTGTGTTTAAAAAAATAGAATGTCCCAAAATAGACTAGAATTAGATCCTAACAAAGTCGTTTTTATGCTAGTCTTTTCTTGCTCTCTCTATCTGGTTTACCTAGCACATATATCTGTATGCCTGTTTCTCATCCAGAGTATAATACTAGGTAGTCCTTCAGTGTAATAATACATAATGCAGCTGCCTACTCTGCTGTACTATAGGCAGTATATTCATTATCAGAAGGACTCTAGCAGTAACACTAACAGGCTAAAACCTCTTTCCAGAAAAGAGCAAATTTTCAAACATTCACCATATTTTCTTTATATCTGTCATTGATTTTTATCTACCCACTCATTATTCAGTATGGAACTTGGAAGACAGTTCATAACCACTGCCTTCAACGAGAAGTCAACCCCCACAATATCAAATGTAGTGCCTTATAATTGATTTAAGACATTGGTGTTATGTACTCCATTCTTTTACTCATACTTTATCACAATGTATGCAATTAGCTTTCGGCAAGACTTCGCAAATAAAACAATGATTGTAATTATCAATATTGAGTTAACATGTCACTGGTACTGTAAATGAAGACATTTTTTCGCAGTGGTTTTATGTTTGCGGTTTTTGCGTTGCCAATTCACCGCAAACTTAAAACCACCGCAAACATTTTTCCATGGCAGTAAGAGACTACAGTGCATGGTGCTACCGCGAACTTAAAACCACCACAAACAGTCCTTTTTCCAGCTACTGCAAAATTAAATTCCCATGAACTTAAATGAATTTACAGTAATAATGAAACAATATGTGTAATAGATAAGTCTTTTTTTCTAATATGAAGGGTGTGGTAGCACCAATATCGCTTATTTTGACAGCGATAAACTCACTACTATAGGTACCAATATACTGAATATGAGTGTGTGCATGCATGCATGTGTGTGTGTGTGTGTGTGTGTGTTTGTGTGTGTATTTGTGTGTACAGTGTGTGTGTATACTAGCTATTTGTGTGTACAGTGTGTTTGTGTGTGTGTGTGTGAGAGAGAGAGAGAGTATATGTGTGTTTGTGTTTTGACAATAGTCCCTGTATTTCATTAGTTAGGTCTTTATTTGTTGTCATAAGATCACAGGACACGATACTTACTTACTTACTATATATCAGATGTATTTCAATAGGCACTGACAACAAGGCTATACAGTGACTTTGCTTTGCAACCTTCACCAGAATCATGTCTATTACAACACTGAAATATTTTAATTTGTAATGTTGTTGTTGCTATAGGTGCTGATGACACTCAACCCAGGAAGGCCATCAGTGCACATGAGATGACAGCAGATGAGAAGCTGATTATGCAATGGATTACCTGCTTCTACCTGCAGATGGCAGAGTTATAATGAACACTAACCAAGTCCCAATTTCTTTAACATGCATAAACAATGAGTCTGTAAAAAGATAAACAGCTAGTAGAACTAGAAGCGTGCCTTTCTGTGATGCACTGTCACAGTGGTACTATGGCATTTATTATGACTCAGATTTAGATGCTTTGAAATCATAGCTCTTTGGACTGTAGATGTAATTGTCATGTTGAAGCTAATATGTAGCATGCAGTATCCTAGATGCAATGTTGGGAGGAACCATTTTGCATATCCATATCTACAAATATCTTGCAATTATATACTTCATGACTATATGTATGCTGTCAGTAACTGTAAGTCCCTGAGGCATGACTGATTGACCAAGGAAGCAGAGCACTTTCTGATGTTCGAATTCTGTGTTTTATCAAAACTCCATTGAACAGGTAGCTATGGAGAGGGGTGAATTGATTGTGTGTTTAAGATACTCTCCAGGAAATGTTTAGGTATATGATGTTGAGCAATTCCTGATGAAATGATTCTTAAAAAAAACCCAGTACATTTCATGCTTTTCACCCTAAATTGTACACACATGTATGAGATCATTGTCAAAGTCAGATGTATGTGATGGGACCTGGTGTGTATCCTGCTATGCAATGCTGACTTAAAGTGTTAATGACACCAATGATAGCAATGTATAACATTTTGGTGATTGTAATCTATTGAGATAGAATTACTAATTGAAAATAGAACTTTGCACTAAAATAAACCCTCCTGGTTTTATTGAATATAAAACCAATTGAAGATCATACTTCCAGCTCTTGTTTCCAGGTTGTCACCAGGTAATTGAATTAAACATTGATTGTAGCTGCACCGGCTGCGGACCGTCAGTTGTGGATAAAACTTGTGATCAAGTGCTCTGCCACCGACTGATGATGAGGATGATGATGTTGAGGATTACTTTGATGATGTCACGATGATTCTTAACTTGCCACGGTGGCTTGCGAAAAAATAATTTTGGGAAGCAAACTAAGCAAATATTTTTGTATCTTGCAAGTATGTGTTATCTCCTTAAACTAAGCACAGTGTGCTCATCAACAGTACTTTTTAGCAACACTGGATGCCTTGTTCTGAGCCGGCCGCAGTGTTCAATGAGATGTCATTGAAGTAATAATCAATGCTCAATTCAATTACCTGGTGGCAGAAAACAAGAGCTGAAGTATGATCTTTGACAGGGTTTGATGTTCTATAACATCATACGACTAGTCGACTGTAACTTTGGTCTGTGTTCATACAAGAATACTATTACCGGCAAAGTTAGTAATAAAATTATGTATTTTGGTGTCATAGACACTTAAAGTATGTCATGATGATGGGGGTAAGAAGAACAAAATTGATTTTATTTTTAAAAGCTTTTATTTTGCTTTCATTTCATATTGAAATGAATAATCTGAATCATTATTGCTTTACCTGTCCATGTCTGTACGATACATAACGGTAATTCATGAATTTTCCTTATTTGCATGCATATACAAAAATAAGTGCCAACACAGGACAACATCCAGTTGTGCATTGTATATAAAGGTCTGAACAAGTTGGCCTCTATTTTGCAGGTAGACAGTTATTGATCTAGATCCTTTTTGTCAAGCTTTATTTTGCTGCAGTCAAATCGTCAAGAAATAAACAGTGGTCTTTGGGAAAAAATCTGCTTCTGAGGTCCATGGTTTTTAGGGTAGTTAAGCAGCCATCATCAATATTTTTGAGTGAAGGGTAAATCAGTTGCTTCTTTAAGTTACCATGGTGACGTAAGGTTATTTACAGTACTGAAAAGAAAGCCTACCATATGCATGGTGTTGAAGTTGTCATGTTTTTGGATAGTGACACAGAATCTTCTGACATTGCAAATAACTTTATATTCTTAGTGGTATTTTGCCTATGTATGTTCCTTTTTTTTATAGAGAAAGCTAAATTTGCTATTCAGACGCAAGAACAGCAATTTTTCCATAAAACAGATATCGCGAAACAAAGTCTAAATTCCTTCGAACCAAGTTGATTGGGTGCGGAATAACTTCCTCACATCTCGTATACCCTCTTTTTGTCAAAAAAGCTAAATTTGGCCCTTTGAACCAAAAAAAGCAGATTTCAACCCAAAAATGAGATGTCGACAAACGATGTCCGATTTCCTTCAAACCAACTTTATTAGGTGCGGAATAACTTCTTGACATCTCGTTCACCCTCTTTTTGTCAAAAAAGCTAAATTTGACCCTTTGAACCAAAAAAAGCAGATTTCAACCCAAAAATGAGATGTCGACAAACGATGTCCGATTTCCTTCGAACCAACTTGATTGAGTGCGGAATAACTTCCTCACATCTCGTTCACCCTCTTTTTGTCAAAAAAGCTAAATTTGACCCTTTGAACCAAAAAAAGCAGATTTCAACCCAAAAATGAGATGTCGACAAACGATGTCCGATTTCCTTCGAACCAACTTTATTGAGTGCGGAATAACTTCCTGACATCTCTTTCATCCTCTTTTTGTCAAAAAAGCTAAATTTGGCCCTTTGAACCAAAAATAGCAGATTTCAACCCAAAAATGAGATGTCGACAAACAATGTCCGATTTCCTTCGAACCAACTTTACTGAGTGCGGAATAACTTCCTCACATCTCTTTCACCCTCTTTTTGTCAAAACAGCTAAATTTGGCCCTTTGAACCAAAAATAGCAGATTTCAACCCAAAAATGAGATGTCGACAAACGATGTCCGATTTCCTTCGAACCAACTTTACTGAGTGCGGAATAACTTCCTCACATCTCGTTCACCCTCTTTTTGTCAAAAAAGCTAAATTTGGCCCTTTGAACCAAAAATAGCAGATTTCAACCCAAAAATGAGATGTCGACAAACGATGTCCGATTTCCTTCGAACCAACTTTATTGAGTGCGGAATAACTTCCTGACATCTCTTTCACCCTCTTTTTGTCAAAAAAGCTAAATTTGGCCCTTTGAACCAAAAATAGCAGATTTCAACCCAAAAATGAGATGTCGACAAACGATGTCCGATTTCCTTTGAACCAACTTTATTGAGTGCGGAATAACTTCCTGACATCTCGTTCACCCTCTTTTTGTCAAAAAAGCTAAATTTGGCCCTTTGAACCAAAAATAGCAGATTTCAACCCAAAAATGAGATGTCGACAAACGATGTCCGATTTCCTTCGAACCAACTTTATTGAGTGCGGAATAACTTCCTGACATCTCGTTCACCCTCTTTTTGTCAAAAAAGCTAAATTTGGCCCTTTGAACCAAAAATAGCAGATTTAAACCCATCCTAGTTCAAATTATGATGTTCCTGGGTTGATTGAAACGTGGTCTATGTGACTCTAAAGGGTACTGAAAACGAACAATGCCATGTACTTTTGCGCCTTTTGAAGACAGGTACTAGATGAATCGATTGTTACGTACGGAGGAATGGAGAAATATCGGAGCTGTTAACAGCACGGGTAGGTCAATATATAAAGCTAATTTTGATAACCTTTCGTCTACAGTTGCAATAGCGTACCTAAGGCTTTGAACTAATGCTATTTTCACCCCGCTCAAAAGACACCAAGCGCCAAATGATGTAGGGTTAGAGGTATATATCGTAAAATAGACGCAGGTTTCCATAGAAGTCTTTCAAAGACACTTTCATTATGCCAACACTTTCATTTTGAGTGCCTGCACTCAAACGTTTTGGAGATATTTGAACGCAAGGTCAATAATGCGTGAGTTCTTATCCGAAATTCAACTGCATATATCTCTATACCAAAGTACAACCATCATATGGTATTTCAGATCACAACTAAGCACACTTTCATGCCTATTTCAGCCAAATTTGAAGTAATTCTGTGGTAGTTTGAAGGAGATACGAACGTCGGAGACGTTCACTCTCATGCAAAGCGAGGTCGTTTGTCAACTGCACTTGTTAGCATGGACAATTTCGGGCGAAATTCTACCGCATCAAAGGTAATTGCGTTTTTCTCTGTAAGACGAGAAAGGAGTGAAATATCTCAATGAAATTTTCAGGAAAGCCGGTTAGCACGCTTATCTAGCTGTGTTCCTAATAGGTTTTCTCTCGCTTTATTCTGTTAGGAGATATAAGGCTTTGAACTATTGTCATTTTCACCCCGCTCAAAAGCCCACCTTCGGAAAGTAGGTTTTACCCCAAACTCCCTGTAGGGTTAGATATATAAAGTAAAAAGGACGCAGTTTTTCATAGGTCTGTCAAATACATTGTCATGATGCCACCACTTTCTTTCTGACTACTTTCAATAAAAAAAAATTGGAGATATTTGAACTTTTATTTGGACGCAAGGTCAAAAATGCGTGATTTCCTATCAGAAGTTCAACTGCACGTATCTCGATACCAAAGTACAAACATCATATGACGTTTCAGATCCTAGCTAAGTACACTTTCATACATATTTCAGCTAAATTTGAAGTAATTCTGTGGTAGTTTGAAGGAGATACGAAAGTAAGAGACGTTTTAGCCTTGCGTAAATCGAGGCCGCGTGTCAACTGCACTTGTTGGCATGGACAATTTCGGGCGAAATTCTACCGCATCAAATGTAATCGCGTTTTTCTCTGTAAGACTAGAAAGGAGTGAAATATCTCAATGAAATTTTCAGGAAAGCCGGTTAGCACGCTTATCTAGCTGTGTTCCTAATAGGTTTTCTCTCGCTTTATTCTGTTAGGAGATATAAGGCTTTGAACTATTGTCATTTTCACCCCGCTCTAAAGCCCACCTTCGGAAAGTAGGTTTTATCCCAAACTCCCTGTAGGGTTAGATATATAAAGTAAAAAGGACGCAGTTTTTCATAGAAGTCTGTCAAATACATTGTCATGATGCCACCACTTTCTTTCTGACTACTTTCAATAACAAATTTTGGAGATATTTGAACTTTTATTTGGACGCAAGGTCAAAAATGCGTGATTTCCTATCAGAAGTTCAACTGCACGTATCTCGATACCAAAGTACAAACATCATATGACGTTTCAGATCCTAGCTAAGTACACTTTCGTGCATATTTCAGCTAAATTTGAAGTAATTCTGTGGTAGTTTGAAGGAGATACGAAAGTAAGAGACGTTTTAGCCTCGCGCAAAGCGAGGCCGCGTGTCAACTGCGCTTGTTTGCATGGACGATTTCGGGCGAAATTTTACCGCATCAAACGTAATCGCGTTTTTCTCTGTAAGACGAGTGATATATCTCAATGAAATTTTCAGGAAAGTAGTTTAATACGCTAATCTGTGGTGTTGATAACTTTGCTGTTGCTTGATTCTGTTAGGAGATATAAGGCTTTGCACAGAGGCCTTAAGAATCAAAGTGAGGGATGTGATGAACAGGAAGTGGCGTAAGTTTTTCATTCATGGTTATCACGGTTATCTCAAGCATCCTACGGTGGCATAATATACTAGTAGTACATGTATCATTAGCTACATGTAGCCAAGGGGTGTAGCCGGCAATGTGGTGTCAGTTGTCTCCTTGGCTGACCACATACCTTGGCTAGCTTAATGACACTATATTATGCCACCGTAGGCTCTGCTTGGAGATAAGTTATCAAGCACTCCAGGCATGGGCAACATACACTGTCTAACAATATAGCTTTATATGGGCATGATACTGTAAATAATGGTATTATAAAATAAGTTTTCTAAAGCTAAGTATAGAACTGATGTAATGAATAATTGTTTTTCAGTGTATAATGATGTGTAACTACTGATGGATATTCATAGCAGAACAGAACATAGCAGAACATACTACAAACAGTAATCTAGAAAATGTGGAGTAAGTATTCTAAGTCAGACTAGATAGTATGTAAATCCAGGACTGCCTGAAAATCAGGTCCAGCTTGATCTGTGTGTACGTTCCTGGTAAAACAATAAAGTGAAGTGAAGATAATAGACTTATTTTGACTATTGATAAGTGTTTCCAAGGTTTATATTAGAATTGCTGGTGGTAGGGGGGGTGGGGTGGATTATTTCTTAAAAATGTATGTTTCTGCGATCAAAATGTGCACTTCAGTGAATGGTATGTTGGGAAAGACTCAATGATACCCATGTCAGGTCAACCCGTCAACGTCTTTGAAATCTAAAATAATTCCATTTTCTGGCCTGTATATTACCTTTGTTGGGAAAGGTCATTGAAAAAAGAACCTATGGCCCTATGTACACTGCACATCAAACACATTTGAAACAAATGAGTAAACAGGTATTGTTCAGTTTTAATAAGTGTTCTAAATATGGTGTATCAAACTATCATGAATATACAGTATCCCAGTAAATATCGTACTCCTATTGGAGAAGGACATTTACAGTCTTCAAATACAAATCAGTCTATACAACTAGGTAAAAAAAAGATTTATCTCCATATATCTTTTTTGTGACATCCATCACTATTCTTCAGCGTCGCTAGAATGAACTGGCAGAACAATTCAATGCAGGTACATCTAACTAGACAAATGGTTGAACATATGCAAATGTTACTCAACATACAGTATTACACTTATCAGTACAAAGTACTACAGTATCGAAGAATACAAAATATTGTGCTAAATACAGCATACATTATGGCACTACTATTATAGCTTTATACAGGTTTAGAGGCTTATTGCGACAACTGTATACATGTGCCACTCAGAGTCAGATGACTTGGTATTAAATGGAATTGGCATCAAAGGAACCAATTACATGTATTATACAACCCCACACAGATTTTACAAACCATCAGGACACTCTACTTCTAAACAAATCTACATGTCAACTTCAACTTTTTCTATATACAGTACATGTACATGTAGTCTTCTGTCAAGCCAAAAATGTTGTTAACAACTTAAGCTGGTGCTTTGACCATCCTATGGACAGGTGACAGGGGGATGCATGAAGAGCTCCATCTCCTGCTGTGTAATCAGCTTCTCCACTTCTGCCAATACACGTTTTCAGACATCAATGCCCTGAAAAAAAATCTGTCCACAGTGATGTACTTCTGACATGTGACTTCTGATCAAACACTAACCCTCAGTCACCCATTCAATCTTTTTCTCAGGTTTATAAGGTCACACCAATTCAAGCAATTGGTTCTCAGAATTGCCCATTCCTATTTTTCCAAAAAGGAAAAAAAAAATTCAACACACTTGCCACTCAGCATATTATCACCATTACAAATAACTTTCCAGTATGGTAAATTGGCTTACAGACAAGTATAAGCTCATTACTTGGCACATCCATCATTGCAGTGAATTTTTTCAATCATGAAGACATGTTAAATACATCAAAACTGTACAAACAGGTGCAGCTACTGCAAAGAGGTAGCTTTTGTTTGCTTTTTTTCAAGCTGACAATGTATTATTCTTCATGTTTGGTATTAGCCCTTATTTAAAGCTTTTGCAAGTTTTTGCAATTTCTTGCTGGCCTTGTTGTTAATCCAAGAGCTGTCAAATTGAGCTTTTGTGGCCTAAGTTGTATAATAAATCTGTAAAATACCTTGCCTGGTCTCCACAACAACAAATCATAAAAATATTACACATATGGTATTTTTTAAGCTGGTGCCAAGACCAGGGAACCATGTAAATTGTACCTGACAGTGTATGGTATTTACCTGGTATACAGACCAACAAGCCATGCATATATTACCTGTATGGTACCTTACCTGTATAACCCACACAACTGCTACCTGTACGGTATCTTACCTGGTCTCCAGACAAACAAGCCAAACAACTGCTACCTGTGCGGTACCTACAGTAACCTGGTCTCCAGATCAACAAGCCATAAAACTGCTACCTGTACGGTGCCTTACCTGGTCTCCAGACCAACAAGCCATAAAACTGCTACCTGTACGGTACCTTACCTGGTCTCCAGATCAACAAGGCATAAAACTACTACCTGTACGGTACCTTACCTGGTCTCCAGATCAACAAGGCATAAAACTGCTACCTGTGCGGTACCTTACCTGGTCTCCAGACCAACAAGCCATAAAACTGCTACCTGTGCGGTACCTTACCTGGTCTCCAGACTAACAAGCATAAAACTGCTACCTGTAGTGTGCCTTACCTGGTCTCCAGACCAACAAGCCATACAACTGCTACCTGTACAGTACCTTACCTGGTCTCCAGACCAACAATCCATACAACTGCTACCTGTACGGTGCCTTACCTGGTGTCCAGACCAACAATCCATACAACTGCTACCTGTGCGGTACCTTACCTGGTCTCCAGACCAACAAGCCATACAACTGCTACCTGTACAGTACATTACTGGTCTGCCTAAACACCACAAACGACTCAGAAACACCACAAACGACCACAAACGATCTAATATGCAGTGTATATGGGTCAAATACCTTGTGTTGCGCTCTGGAGACATTGTTTACACATTTATGAATTTAGAAAATACAGCAAGTCCTACGTATTCACCAGTTATTTCGAGTTAGTCCACAGGTTTCAAGATCAAAGCGATTCTTTGCCGCCATGTTGGATTGCCCGTGCTAGGAGTCTGCATGGGGAAGTCCTCGATACCTTCCACGGTTCCATAGACGACAGGATGATAAAACTAAGGACGCTGTTGGTTCATAGATTATAGCATGACACAACTCTATCATTGTCAACTTATAAAACTTGTATACTAAGTGTTTTTCAGCCTCAAATGCAGGCACGCATTCATTGACAGCGTGCTCAGCCATCGTGACTGATCTTGAAACCGGCGGATTAACTCGAAATAACTGGTGAATACGTAGGACTTGCTGCATTTCTTAAATTCATAAGTGTGTAAACAATGTCTCCAGAGCGCAACACAAGGTATTTGACCCATATACACTGCATATTAGAGTCGTTTGTGGTCGTTTGTGGTGTTTCTGAGTCGTTTGTGGTGTTTAGGCAGACCCGTACCTTACCTGGTCTCCAGACAAACAAGCCATACAACTTCTTCCTGTACGGTATCTTACCTAGTCTCAACTGTTACTAGCGGTGGGTACTGGTATAAAACCGTTTTCTCTTGTTGGACCAGTCCAGAAAAAACGGACCTGAAATAATTCAGTGGACAAGACCAGATGTTGGACTGATTAAAAAATGAACAGATTATACTGGCACTATGGCGGCAGACGTACACGTGTTTTGGGGCTTATTGGTCCAAGAAAATAGGAAGAGCGAAGTAGAGCTGAGTAGAGTTGGTAGTCATTTTTATCAAATTTCTACAGTCAAATGTGACGATGGTCTAGTGTTGTTTACGTGCAGATAGGATACTCTACCAAACAGATTCCTTTTTAGCAAAATTTACCATTGCTTTGATTCACCAATCATGATTTAATAGGTCTAGGTTCAGATCCGGACCTGGACCTGATCCTCTGGACCTGGACCTGAATTTTCTGTAATCTCCAAGCAGTATCATAAGCTGTGGAAAGTCAGTTTAGCCGACAGAGGAGTAAATTGGCCACGTGATTAAATTTTCTGTACCGGTACGTACCCACCCCTAACTGTTACCGTAATAAGCTGTTTGGTATATCTTACCTGGCTTTATGGCAGGAAAAAATTAAGGAAAATGTGAAGATGTGAATCGGTCTGCCTAAATACCACAAACGACCACAAACGACTCGGAAATACCACAAACGACTCTAAAATGCAGTGTATATGGGTCAAAGACCTTGTGTTGCGCTCTGGAGACAAATTATAAATTTAAAGTCCTGCGTATTCACCAGTTATTTCAAGTTAGTCCGCCGGTTTCAAGATCGAAGCGATTCTCGGCCGCCATGTTGGATCGCCCGTGCTAGGAGTCTGCATGGGGAAGTTCTCGATACCTTCCACGGCTCTATAGACGACAGGACGATAAAACTATGGACGCTGTTGGTTCATAGATTATAGCATGGCACTATTCTATCATTGTCAACTTATAAAACTTGTATACTAAGTGTTTTTCAGCCTCAAATGTGAGCAAGCACGATCCAACATGGTGGCCAAGAATGGCTTTAATCTTGAAACCGGACTAACTCGAAATAACTGGTGAATACGCAGGACTTTGACCCATATACACTGCATAATAGAGTCGTTTGTGGTCGTTTGTGGTATTTCCGAGTCATTTGTGGTCGTTTGTAGTATTTAGGCACACCCGATGTGAATTCAGTTTATTGCTGTCATTACCGAAAGGAGGAGGAACACCCGCCTCACCTTGTTCTATAAAGTAGTTCATAATAATATCAATATAGAGGCCAGTAATATTCTCAAGCCTGCCCATGGGCGCACCCGGGGTAGTCACGACTACAAATACCAACCCATATTTGCACGTACAGACATTTACAAAAACTCGTTTTTTCCACGCACAATTCCCGAGTGGAATGCCCTGCCTGGCATGGTTGTAAGTGCTCCCAACGTTGAGTGCTTCCGTGCCAGGCAGGCGGCTTGCCCACCCTAACCCGGGAGCCTCAGCTCCCCCCCTACGATGCCCCATGCGGGGCTATTTGGGGGTACCCTTATGCAGATGCAGAATTCAATATCATTTCGCTGCCATTCATTTTGACCTACGTTTTTGGGGGAATGAAATTATCTTTTTCAAAACATAAATGCATTACATTGCATACATACATTCCATAGCATACATAAGTCACTGCCTAGCTAAACCTGAGGTATAAGTTAAACTAGGCCTCCTTTATAATAACCAGTCTATGAGGTTATAGAATGGGCTGTTCCAAAAAATAACTGTAGAGGGGGGGGTGGAAGAGGCTGGATTGGAGGGGGGGGGGTAGGGTTCAAGCATCTGGATCTGGAACTAGGGAGGGTTTTCGCCAATTTGGACTTGGAACTAGGGAGGGTTTCGGCAATTTTGGACTGGAACTAGGGAGGGTTCTGGCAATTTTGGACTGGAACTAGGGAGGGTTTGGGGCATTTTGGACTGGAACTAGGGAGGGTTCTGGCAATTTTGGACTGGAACTAGGGAGGGTTTGGGGCATTTTGGACTGGGAACCAGGGAGGGTTTGAGAAATTTTTGGATTGGAACTAGGGCAGGGACAAAAGTTGATTTTTGACCTCTTCCACCCCCCCTTTACAGTTATTTTTGGAACAGCCCAATACTGATGTTGCCTTACCTCTCATAATAAAAAACACCGGGCCGTGCACCACATAATTGAAACCAATACAAAGAAGCTGAAAAAGTAATATCGTTTTAAAGATGGCCAAATAATTTTAAAATATTTAACAATACCTACCCATTTATTGATCATGATGAGAAACAGTAGGTTGCGAATTTGTCCGAGCTCGAGCAGCTGACGCCGTGGAATCGCTAAAAAATACGAGAGTCGAGGGCAAAAGTTACCCGTTGGTTGTTAAACCGTTACTATTTGACGACCCCACCATAAGCAGAAGAACTTCACACTGTAGCAGCAGACATTTCCATGTGTTTTTTGGTCCTGAATAGTTGGCAAACTTCCATGCATGTCCACGACGGCACAGTTCGATTTCCGAAATATGGTGGCCATGACTAGGTGACCCGTAGTCCAGATGACCTAGGAGCATGACCTACGGCCTGTGAACTCCTCAGGTTATTCATATGGAAGCGCTCCCAATTCAGCGTTGTCCTGGCACCAGTACTGCTGTTAACTTCTTTGACCCTAGGATGAAAGGACACGGTCCTACCACAGCAACGACTGCCTAACGCCGTCCTTAGTTGTACAGTTATTTCTGTTAACGCTATGTGTATGGGGTGTCATAGCTACAAAACAATTACGTTGTCACTAGAAACAACAACAAATGCTTAACGTTAGCTCTTTCAGTTCAGACTCTGGATTAGTTACAAAAAGTGGATTTAAGATCTGTGTATACCATTGTGTTAGAAGAAATGATCCTTTTAACTAGCTAGTTAAGGAGAATGAATGTACAAAAATTGAATGGATTAACAGTCAGTCATTACCAATTGGCTGTCAGCTCTTTGGCGACATTTGTTTGACATGTGCTGCTTGTTTTGTGGTCTGCCAGCCCGGATTCAGCGTGGGTTCGAATCCCGGCTGTCAGGATTTGTTTCTTTAAGTTTCTAGTCCTTTCTTGAATTGGTTCCCACACCGACCCTGCGTGAGTATAATGATCAGGCTAGCAGGATTGTGCCACACATGCAGTAACAGGGGAAGAATGTGCCACACACTGGGATATCGATCTCGTAGATTTGAGGAGGAATATTGTTGAGGAAAAGGGAGTGACGTGTAAAAGTGGGGTTTAAGCACCGCCAACAGATATGACAAATGAAATTACGTGAACCACAGAGGTGTATAGTGCCGGGCCCAGTGGCAGTCAGTCATTTGGCATCCTCAGTTGCGTACTGGGTTTGTGATCTGGCAGTCCAAGATCGGTGCGGGTTTGAATCTCGGGAGTCAGGATTGAAGTTTCTTTCTTTCTCTGAGTTTCTGTTCCTACTCTACTCCTTTCTTACGTCAGTTGTATGATACACAAGTAAAAGTGTGGCACCACCGAAATTTGTACACAGCATTATTCATGTTGAGCCACTAAAAAATGAATAATGGTTTAATTCAATCTATACCACTCACTTACGTCTAAAGTGCCTGTATCCGGGCAGTCTACAGCATTGGGAGCTTATAACCAGCAGGGATTGGAACATAATAGCTAGAATCTTTGGATCGTATATAAGTCTACAACTCCTACCAGAAAACCTCCTTACCCGTAACCTTTAGCTGGTCACTTAAACTGTCTTTCCCTTCCAGCTCACCCCGCGACCACCCCGGCGACCACCCTGGCAACCACCCCAGCCTTGAACTCAACCAACCACTAATGTGGCGTCCCCACCGGACAGATCAGGCAGTAACGGGTAATGTGACAGATTGTTTCTTTTACTTCCATGATGATGGAGGACCTGGTATTGTTTTGGGTGTACCTTCTAGCATGTAATACTGTATCATGTGTGTCATGGTGTGTTGGTTCAAATAACTTCTGGAATCTCTGGATGGATTGTCATTTGGTATGTCGGTAGAGGTTGGAAAGACCCAAAGCTTGCCTACATACCTGAAGGTTCGGGTACAGGTACGGTTCACTGTCTCCAGGTCATGATGATGGCAAAGTGATGTTCATGACTATGTTTCGTTTTGGTCTTTCCAAAAAATTTAAAAGCCAAAAAAATCACAAAATATTTAAAGTAAAAAAAATGTTGAAAATGACATGGAAATTTCTTGTTTTGTCACGGTGAGTGATATAGGCGCGACTATTGTAGGGAGGTCCAGGGGCATCCAGCTTTCATGGTGCAGAGTTTTTGAGAATTTCAAGATAAATTTCATGCTTGTCAGAGAATGTGCTCCCCAGTATAAGGGCGTCTAGTGAGTCCAATTTCTTGTTACCTGCATGTATGCAGGTATGGTTTTGATGCTGGTGGGAACTTTTCGGTAGCCGGGGATGTAGGGCGCTGTATCTCGTGAACGGATGGTGCGAGCACGACGATTTTTGGTACGTGGGTTGGGGGTGGTAGCCTAACACTCAGGTTTGATTTTGGGCCTCCTGGCGTTTGAACTTGACATTGCAGGTGGCATTTTTGGTGTTTTTGGGGCACTTTTGGCGCTGTGTGTCCGGAACGATACGCGCGATTGCGACGATTTTTGGTGCATGGGTGGGGGGTTGTTGCCTGTTGCCTAGGATTGACTTTGGGCCTTGTCGCGTTTGAACTTGACCCGGCAGGTCGAATTTTGTGTCCGAGAGGGGTGTTTCCGGAGTTATATCTTCTGAACGGCTGGTGCTGGCGCGATGATATTTGGCACATGTGTCGGCGGTGGCTGAATAATGCTCAATTTTGATTTTGGCGCCCTTGGTGCTTGAACTTGACATTTTAGGTTACCTTTTGTGCGGGCACGGGGCGTGCGCTGTATCTCCGGAACGCAAGGTACCATTGTGTTGCTATTTGGTACGTGAGTTGTTTGTGGTGTCCTGGTGGTCAGGTTTGATTTTGGGCCTCCTAGTGCTTGAACTTGATACTGTATAGGTTGATCCTGTTTTTGTGTGGTTGGGGCATCCTCCCAATATCTGCTTGGTTTTAAAAACAGATTATGGTTGGGTGTAGAACCATCATCTGGCCTGGGCCACCTTCAATGTATCAGGTTACTTAGTGGCACTGACAGTTTGCCAGATGACGGGAGTGTACAAGATTATATATCTGTTGGTCAGGTATAATTGGAGTTTGCTTATTACTCTTTGTGGTGTTTCTAGAGCTGTATAGTACTGAGTTTTAAGTTTCGGTACAAGTTCCTTTACCCTGTTGGCAATCATGGTTGAACTTGAACTTAAACAGAAGAAGATGCAATTTTCTAATGTGGAGGAGAACTGTATAGAGTGTGGGCATAAGAGAAAGTTATGTGTATGATTTGTCCTGTGTTTCTTTTTGTTTCTTTGGTAATGCCATTTCCATACTGTATACAGGTAATTTGTTGTTTTGGGCTAGTCATATTCGCTTGGTTTTTGGGCCTGCTTAATCTATGGTACAGGCAGGGTTAAGTGGTGGAGGCTTAGCTTTGTTCTGTTTTAAATTCAGTATCGTTGGTTGCATTTTGTCGCGGCAAATATATGATGAAATTCCCCTTCTAAGCAACTGCTCATTGGTTTGCGGGGATGTTTGCTGGGTGTTTGCTCTGACTACAACAGCTTCTGAACTTTTCAAAGCTTCCATTGCCAGTAGTCTGTGTAACACAAACTCCGCTGTCCAGGGCTGTAACTGGCCCCTCCCCGCGGGCCGGCGGATGTTTGGCGGGCTGCTATAAGCGAGATTTAATCAGGCTACATTGCCAGCAGCTTGCCATCTATAAATGGGATTGACAAGGACATTTTTCATAGTAAATTATGCTGTTAAATTTGGCTTAGATACTACAGGAGATTTAGGTTTGGGTTGGATGGATTGAATGAAAATATCATACCACCCTGGGGACTAACTGTTGCTGCTGCATGGGGGCTACCACTATTCATATTGTCTAATGTCTATGGAACTACAGATAAAAGTATCATTGGTCAAATTATGCAAGTAACATTCCGATGTCAAGTGAATAACACCCCAGAAATAAATCTTTAATGAATATCATTGGAAGAACACAAACCAAGGAGACTTAGCAGCTGCATTAGGTCAGTACATTGAAATAGGAAGATATTAGTATATCATGTGACAGAGTAACTACATGTGCATGGGCCATCTGAGACAAAAAAAGGTAGCGTCTCAACAACTTCAAAGTACTGTGGTTGGTTACATACTTAAGAAATCCAAAATAAGTAATGTTCATCCATGTCCAAACTTACAAATTCAGAAAATGGAATTTCAGAGTCAGACTTTTGCATGGTGCACAACCAACACGGTAAAAATATCACTTTTCCAACCACGTACCACAGACAAAAAGGCAAAAATACCCAATAGGTCTACAGAAACCCAATACATTTCATGCAGGCCTGAGGTCTACGAACTCTTGTTATTACTGTATTTAGGAAAGCGTGTCGAATTGTGGCCTGGATGCTCAGCAACTGGCCAAAAGCCTCCCCTCCCCAGCAGAGACTTGTAGTTTAGAGACTGTGTAGGTACGTTGGATTATCCTGAAAGGTACTACAGGTCACAGTGGCAATTTGGAGGTTTGAGGGTCTGAGCCACACCTCAGCCACATTAAAGAACCCACCACACGTATTGAAAAGATCGGACTAGAGGTAAGATCATAGTTCAAGTTTCCTGAAGATATTTCGTGAGCATAGAGTTATACGAATATGCCATTGTTGTGCCATACAAACATGATACTTGTTTTCGTCAGGACTTGTACATTATACGCAATTGTAAGTTTACTTTCTGGCAGAGGATAAACAAAGATGTTCTGGCAGTTTCTGCCATTATCTGACTGAAAATGTAGAACAACCATAGAAATCATATAGCAGTGAACTCTGCATGCTTTTGAAAGCTTGATGGTGTGGATAGAGTTGAACACTAAGGACAGGTATGTTTGCCTGTGTGTGGATAGAGTTCAACATTAAGGACAGGTATGTTTGCCTGTGTGTGGATAGAGTTCAACATTAAGGACAGGTATGTTTGCCTGTGTGTGGATAGAGTTCAACATTAAGGACAGGTATGCTTGCCTGTGTGTGGATAGAGTTGAACATTAAGGACGTACAGGCATGTTTGCCTGTGTGTGGATAGAGTTCAACATTAAGGACAGGTATGTTTGCCTGTGTGTTGATAGAGTTCAACATTAAGGACAGGTATGTTTGCCTGTTTAGAGTTCAACATTAAGGACAGGTATGTTTGCCTGTGTGTGGATAGAGTTCAACATTAAGGACAGGTATGTTTGCCTGTGTGAAGAGTTCAACGTTAAGGACAGGTATGTTTGCCTGTGTGTGGATAGAGTTCAACATTAAGGACAGGTATGTTTGCCTGTGTGTTGATAGAGTTCAACATTTAAGGACAGGTATGTTTGCCTGTGTGTTGATAGAGTTAAACATTTAAGGACAGGTATGTTTGCCTGTGTGTGGATATAGTGCAACATTAAGGACAGGTATGTTTGCCTGTGTGTTGATAGAGTTCAACATTAAGGACAGGTATGTTTGCATGTGTGTGGATAGAGTTCAACATTAAGGACAGGTATGTTTGCCTGTGTGTTGATAGAGTTCAACATTAAGGACAGGTATGTTTGCCTGTGTGTGGATATAGTGCAACATTAAGGACAGGTATGTTTGCCTGTGTGTGGATAGAGTTCAACATTAAGGACAGGTATGTTTGCCTGTGTGTGGATATAGTGCAACATTAAGGACAGGTATGTTTGCCTGTGTGTTGATAGAGTTCAACATTAAGGACAGGTATGTTTGCCTGTGTGTGGATAGAGTTCAACATTAAGGACAGGTATGTTTGCCTGTGTGTGGATATAGAGTTCAACATTAAGGACAGGTATGTTTGCCTGTGTGTGGATAGAGTTCAACATTAAGGACAGGCATGTTTGCCTGTGACAGTGTGTGGATAGAGTTCAACATTCAGGACAGTTCAACATTAAGGACAGGTATGTTTGCCTGTGTGTGGATAGAGTTCAACATTAAGGACAGGTATGTTTGCCTGTGACAGTGTGTGGATAGAGTTCAACATTCAGGACAGGTATGTTTGCCTGTGTGTGGATAGAGTTTTTCTTCCTATCTATCAAACTGAAAGATGCTTAAATTTGTTATTTTGTGTCTTTGCAGGAAGTTCTTGAGGAAATCCAACTGAAGCAAAAGCAGTCGAGGCCACCATTTACGAGAGTATGATGCACGACCTGCACGGAATACTCTGGCACGGAACAGCATTCAAGTTGACAAAAGAAAAGAACGAGAATCTCCACGCGCCTTGAAGTCCAACATGCAAGCCCTGGCCTGGTGATGATTCTCCGGTGATGATTTGACTCTACAAAATAATGCCTCAAGGAGCATTCCCGTTCGGCAAAAAAAAAAAAAAGAGCGAGAATGCTAGCGCTGTCTCCACGCGCCTTGAAGTGCAACATGCAAGCCCTGGCCTGGTGATGATTCTCCGGTGATGATTCGACTCCACAAAATACGCCTCAAGGAGCATTCGTGTTCGGCAAAAAAAAAAAGGACAAGAATGCTAGCGCTGTCTCCACGTGCCTTGAAGTGCAACATGCAAGCCCTGGCCCGGTGATGATTCTCCGGTGATGATTCGACTCAACGAAATACGCCTCAAGGAGCATTCGTGTTCGGCAAAAAAAAAAAAAAGGACAAGAATGCTAGCGCTGTCTCCACGCGCCTTGAAGTCCAACATGCAAGCCCTGGCCCGGTGATGATTTTCCGGTGATGATTTGACTCTAACAGGCGTCTTTTTAATTATGGAAAAACACTCTAATTCTGGACTCAAGTCCATAACTCCAAAATGCTTTACCCGATCAACTTTATATTTTTATTGAGTACATACCAAAGTGTAATGAATATGCGGAAAGCGTCAATGAGTCCCTTGGGACTAGTCCAATTATACTATAATTATATATAATTATATATAATTTTAGGGCATTATCTATAATTATATATAACCCATTTCACCATTATACATAATTATATATAACCCATTTCACCATTATATATAATTATACATAACCCTTTTCACCACTATATATAACCATTTCACCATTATACATAATTATATATAACCCATTTCACCATTATACATAATTATGTATAACCCATTTCACCATTATACATGATTATACATAATGCTGATGACCATTATACATAATTATATATAAAACTTGTGATCATTATTCATAGTTATATGCACCATTTATGACAATTATTCATAATCATACCTAGCCCCCATAACCATTATACATAACTATATATAATTATACATAATTATATATAATTAAACATAATTATAGATAAGCATTAATGGATAAAGTGTAAAAAAGACTTGTTTTGCTTAATATTTACACCATATATTGCTTTCTGACTAAAAGAAATAATGTTGAGAAGCTTTTTATGTCTATTGCACCACTTTGAAGCTAAATGCTGGTCATGATGTTCTGACCTGCTCAAAACCACTTGTATTGTCTGCTTAATGCACAGCCTTAAATGTTACAGCATTAAACAGTCAGAGGTTGAGTCTGAGGCATGATTTTCTCAAAGCACTTTGTATTATGATGATTGTCGTTGGAAAGTTGCTTAGGGCATTTTTTTTACACAAACCAACTGCAAGTCGCTGCTGTGTGTCAGGGGCATTGTTGTGAACCCTGGTGACTTGGAGATATTTTTCTGTACCAGCTGCTGGTCCTGTTGTAGCCTTCCTGCTACACACCTTCAGCGATCAGCCTGAATGCCTCGATGTTTCTGCGAGCTTCCATATTGCATCTTCCTATTGCCACTCCACAACCTGATCGTACATTGATCATGAGTTTTGTCGCTGGTCAAGTTTACTGCTGATATGGAATGATACTCTGATCAGATACTAACAGAAGTAAAATGGAGGCAGTGAGAAAGAAGGAGGCATATGAGGAAATAACAGCTAGTCCGTGTGTGTGAACAGGACAGACTGCTTTTAGTATATGTCATTGCCATAGGACCAGAAATCTTCCTCATGTGAACCGGTGTCACAGCCATCTCGCCCCCACCCCCGCGCCCCATGATCTCGCCCTCCCGGAGGCGAAATCACTAGCGATCTCGCCCTCCCCAGCTAGTGCTCTCGCCCCCTATCTCGCCCCCCTTTAGCGATTTTGCCCCCTTCCCCCCAAAAAAACGGGTTTACCTAACATTTTAGAAGTTGATTGGTATAAATCACAAAATGCACTTTCAGAATGATATAAGTACACAAGTCTGATACCTAAGTCCATCCATAGTATTAATATTAACGTCAGTACATGTTGATATTTAAAACAGCTGAAGTTTTTTTCGGACAAGGAGGGTTGGGTCCCTTGTATTCCCATTATTGTAATATCATACTTGAGTCTCGACATAAGATTGTATTCCCCTGTCCTCAAGCAACCTATATACATTGTATCTCCAATATGAAGCCTCTACCATGAATTGACCACAAAAGAAGTATGAAATGTCTTTATTAGTTATGTAGATAAGGTATTCATTAGAATATTGCACATTTTGTTATATGCACCTCCAATATGACTGTTTTTCTAGTATTTGGGAACTGGTGCGTTTACCCGTGTTTCTTAGGATTGGTACTTTGTAGCATTTCTCAACAGGTATATGAATTTGCGCGTAGATAGTGTTTATAATGAGAAACTATTATTCACTTGTGTTTTTGTTAGTGCTTTGGAAATGTTTCCTGCACAAGAGAAAAAATACTGTGACAAATCGAAAACATATAGCTGACGTGTTCCGTTTCATAGATGTATAGTGTCGACTTTCGAGGTATAACATCTTCAGGTAATAAGGTGGCATATAGGTACCAGGTAACACACCATATACTTTACTCCTCAGGTGCAGTATAGTACCAGGTAGCGAGCCTAATATGTAGTAACCAGTTGCTCTTGAGAACTCTCCGAGAAGCACTGTTTTTAGGGAGGACGAAAACACTGGCGGGTATTGGGGGGGGGGGGGGGCAAAAACGCTAAAGGGGGGCGAAAACGCTAGTGATCTCGCCCCTCCTGGCCCTAAATAAACATTCTTAGTGTGTACCTAGCAGGGGTGAAGAATTAAGCTAGGAGTATTGCAGACTTACTACTGTGCATGCAGGAGTATGTCTATCCTGGATCTGTTATGTTGTATGTGACCTAACTATGATCTGTTGTATGATTCTTTTGCATGCAGAGAAGTAATGTATGACCGCAAACATATGACTTCGTTGTACACCTTCGTCGTTGTATGCCAGGCCCTTTCCTTCATTGTTCCCTTGGTCTTTGGAGGCCACTTCTCTTTTTATCACCCAAGTGTGATAATTACCTCCCCATTTATCATTTAATGATTATCTCTTTGTTCCTTGATGTTATCCAGCAACCACAATGCATGCACTAATTTGTAATACAGACACTATAGAGAGGTGAAATACAGTTGCAACTGGGTGAGAAATAGTTTATGATCTCATATAAATCTTCTAGACCAACAAGGAGTGTTAACTTGAAACCACAAGCATTCAGGTTCTGAGCTTGCAGCAAAAGGATAGATTTACTTTTTAGTCTTTAAAAAAAGTAGCAAAAGCCAACAACTAAAATGTCATTCATTTAAAAAATCACAAAAAAATCACACATTGTCACATATTTGTCCCCTATCTATATCAAAAGACCTAAAGTATATTAATAATAGACTCCGTTGCAGTCTTCGGAACACGGCTGTTTTTTTTTTTTGGGGGGGGGGGGGCTGCGTTGGTCTGCGATTTTCAACGTTGGCTATGTTTTCTTGTGCCGGGAAAGGAGTTTGCCGAGGAAGTGAGTTTGCTGTGGAAGGGGGTTGGCCGTGATAGTGAGTTTCCCCCGTCTCGGACGGGGCATAAACTTGCTATCACGGCCATAAAGATAAAGATAAAATACAAAATAGAAAGTCTCATGAAAACGACTAAAAAAAACGTTGAAAAACAGCCAAATCCTAACCTCTGCTTGAAGAGTAGGGGGTTGGGGGTTCTGACGAACTACATCACGCGCTTGAAGGTCCGTTTTTTTTAATGTGAAAATTCTTTTTAAAAGACTGATTTGTATCAACAGTAGGGTTGTATAACCTAGAAAAAAATCGCTGACTTTGAATGTATTTGAATCAAGGAGGTTTAATCATTGATAAATCATTGATAAAACCTCCTTGTTTCAATGAAAGGAACCTTGCAGTTTGTAAGTTGTTCTTCCTGAGTCTGCAGTATACTGGTAAAGGAAGAAGAGCTGTGCACATCAAAAAGAAACTTTCATGCCATAAAACTAGTGGCTCCTTGGTCCAAGGAGAAAATTTTTGGCTTGAGGGAGGGCCATGTACAAATTTTGGGTTTCCTTCAACAATGTTTTAAAACATTTAAACAATTAAGCTTTATTTGAATCACTCTCAAAATCAACTTGTTTCTAACCGATAAAAGCTCCTTGTTCTGACAGGGTGCATAGCGCTAGTTTTGATGGACAAAATCAAAGCTAATAGATAATTAAAATAATGTGGAATTTTGCAAAGATCTCCAGAAATTCAGCAGAAGTTGATGATAGATTATAATTTTTGTGGGTATGCTGATCGAGGAAAGATGGCATATAAGGAAAAGGTCACAATTTTCCCCACCAACCTCTGCTTCGATAGTATGTAAAGGACGCTAGGGTTTGGCCTGGGTATACGCATGTCGTACACGAATTAAATGAATTAAACAATCTTGAGGATGCACTAAAGGCTTCAACTTTGAGTCACCTCTGCACAAAATCATCCTGAAAAGCGGTCACAAAAGATTAATAGGCCATTTGAATCTGAGCTTGAGCAATCATGCTCATATTAAATTCTAATCTGACTAGGCTTCAATATTCCTGGTAGAAAGGGACAGCTTGGTGTAAACAAGGGCATTCTGACTTGTGGGGTCTTACTAGGACATAAATGTCCTTGGGTCTACAGGCTACAAAGGTCCAAACAGCTACTCCCAGGGCAATCGACCATAAAAGACTATCTCCTACCAGGATGCCAGTTGCTAAATTGACTCTTCGCATACTCCCAACATCATAAATGGCTTAGACCCAGTGGGGGATCTCTACCCGTCTGGGTACCAAGAACAAAGGATTGGTATTTATACAGCAGACAACAGGAAGACATTTTGTTTTCACACAAGAGCTAGGGCATTATGTTGCATGAAGGCCTTGTTTGAACTGTCTCTCAGTAAGGACCAGCCCCTGTCAAGTTTGAACTACTTATATTTTGCAACTTGTAACTTCCCCACATCTCAACTAGCTTTGATACCTAGTAGTAGTAATAATTGGCTTCAAGTATGGTGATATTTATAGTTGGTAGTTCAAAAGAGACCAGTGTACACTGGGGCTCTGTAGGACTGTACAACAAGTTGTATCTGGGTCAGATTACTTCCAGACAGACCATTGCCAGCTATGCTTTATATTGTTTGTAAGCTGACTTGTAAAGCTACACTGAATTGTGTGTCGCCATACTTCAATTCCTTATCTGTCCTACTCTCCAAGCAGAGGTTAGGCTCCGGCTGTTTTTTAACGTTTTTTTTAGTCGTTTTTATCGGGCTTTCTATTTTGTCAGTTTTTCTTACTGTGTCCGGACACAGTAAGAAAAAATGACAAAATAGAAAGCCCGATAAAAACGACTAAAAAAAACGTTAAAAAACAGCCGGAGCCTAACCTCTGCTTGGAGAGTAATCTGTTCAAGACTACTGCAGTACTGGCTTATGGGCATTTCAAAACTGAAGAGTAACTCCGCGATCCAATACTAGCTAATCTGTATTAGCCTGCCTCCACTGATGTGAACACCACGGTGGTTGGGATCAGACTGAGGGCTGGTAGTTTACGTTAGCTGAATTTATTGGGTGAATTTTTATAGTACAACCTTGGTCGCTTCAATATACATACAACACAGAGACCGGATTAGTTTACATATTGAAACTGGAAGGCACAACCGCACTCCTCTGCAGCATAGAGTCTGCCAATTTTGAGATCTACAACAGGTAGAAGATGAATTATAGTATTTTATCGTACACTGTAAATTTTACTATAAGGCACAAATTGTGCTTTATGAATATATCAGAAAAGAGTTCCTATATTTTGAACATCTTAATGCAACGGATACATTTCTATTTTTGATGCGCCTAGATAAACCCTGTATATCAAACATTATCTGTTCTTATATCAACACCTGTACAAAGATTAGCGAGAAGATGTCAACCATCCTGTTAGTTTAGCACTTTCAAATAGTTAAATTGTATCTTGTTGTCTATGCATATGTCTGTCATGTCTGTTATCAGTGACCTGTACCTAGCCTGTTGAGGCATGAATGTACAATAAAGGTCTTTCATTCATTCAATGATTGTGAGGACAACAGATGAAGGTTTGGCTGTACATGGGGGTCAAAGTAATGATTGTCAAGTTAAAAATGAATTGAATTAATTTTTTTTTCAACTTCCAAGTTATCCAACTTCTCAAAGAAAATTGTTTATCTCAAGGTTGGATGCAACGTTGATAATATTGTACCCATTTGGTTTCACCATTTTGAATCATGTAATCCATCCCGGTGAATTTTCAGGCTTCTGTAATTCCTCTGAAATAGTGCAAGGACCTCAGCTTCAGCGCTAATCTCTGAGCAGCGGGGTAGCCGGGTCTCAAGACATTCCCTGTGGGACAGTTGGTTCAGCTAATTACTTTGCACATTTTGAAGACAATAGCTGACCTAGTTTGACCCTGCATTACAGTAGCTCATAATTACAGGATTGGCCTAAAAGAGGATACTCCTTGCTTGTACAGGCCTAATTTTTATTAATAGGATTTGGAACCTGGAAATATTCTCTGGAACAAACTTTTGTCTGATGTTTCCTTAATTCATATTAAACATAACAGCTTCATGGCATTTTCGTCACATTGCAACTCAAGTCTTTATCTTATGATCGTCAAAATTTCAAATCAAAGGAGTAAGAAACAGAAGAAACAACATGCCGACACCAGGATCAAACATGGGCCGGCACAGTGATCACAAATCTAACGTGCATACCACAACGCCAAAAGCTCAGAGCTGTTGGCGTGTTCAGTTTGGCAGCACTTGAACCCCACTGTTACATCAGATCAAATTTTCTTGGAAGCAAGTCAATGACGTTACCTGGGCAAACTGTGACACGGATTTTGTAAAGTAATGGCAAAAACATTAAAAACTTTTTTAGCACTTCCAGTTCTGTAAAAGTTTTTTAATACTATTGATCAGCAGGTACTTTCAAGATTTTAATGCATGAAGGTATTACATTTCTTCTGCTTGATAGATTCTGAATAAGTGTATTCAAGAACTTTGAAAAAGACATTACATATTCAGGAAGTTGATTTTAAACATTCAGGTATGCTCACAACCCATGATTTAACTTGCTGGCAGAGAAAAACAGAACCTGATAATTTACAAAGCCAGGACAAGTTGGAGGCTGCTATATCGAGAAGGTTATAGGTTGATCATCATGACTTTCTTGGTTACAATAACTTACATTTGATAAACCCTCCATATGAACCTCAGCTTGAAGAAAACAGCAAACCAGGAAATTAGTACACAAAAGGCAATGGACTCAGAGCAAACAAAACAGATGCATGTACAATGTTTTTAGTTTTACACCAATGTGTGAAAACTGTTTAGCCCAGTAGCGGCAATTATGCACAAAACAGGCCAAGAATAGGCTATCATGTATCAAGTAAATATACCTACTTACACGTAGTTTGTAGTTTTTGGAGTCATTTTTAAGCTGTTGAATCGGCCATGGTTTTTTTGTTGGTCTTTTGCAACCTTTTCTGTTTAAAGTTTTTACACCACTTCTATATATAGACTATTTTTTCTTGGGACTACCCCTCCTGTTAGCACTTGCGACAGGCCTAGGGTAGCCCATTAGAAAAGGAAGGTCCTAGAGTAAAAACTACATGTATTACTAAATATAGTACAGATTAAAGTTTATCATGAGAAACAAATAACGTGTTCTCCAACTCAAGAAAGTTAACTTACCAGAGTTGGTCATTAAGTAACTTATTCACTGACAGTAGTAGTTAAGTAGTATGCAATTTACCAACTCCAATAAACTTTCATGCTAATCAAAAAAATATGTATCTGCAATGTTTAGGCTAGGTCGGTCCGCTCAGAAATTGAATGCTTATGGCATCAAGGTGTTTAAAAACTCCTTGGTTTTCTGTAAGGGATTACATAAGATCATAAACTACTTCTCACCCAATTGCAACTATTCTTCTCTTCTAAATGACACTAATCACCAATTAGTGCATGCATTGTGGTTGCTAGTGGCTTCTTTAAAGATGGGAGGGAAAGGAAAGGGTAAGTTGACCCAGGACCACCTTTGGTTGAAGTAAATGTACGGTCAAAACTAAAACTAAAAATGGAAAAAGTGACACTGCCCCAGCTTCTGTACTTCTACTGAAAAATTAGATATGCATTAACCACAGAAGGGAACATATTTGTTGAAGCCCAGTTTGTAAAAACTACTGGGTAGTCTGGCACTTCTGGAAGGCATATTTTCAGATCATAAACTACTTGTTACCCAGTTGCAAAAACTTTTCACTTCCCTAGTGACATAAATTACAAATTTATTTAGTGCTTGCTTGTTTTGCTTCTGTTTGCTGGATTATATATAAGCACCTGCAAAAGGGGAAAGGGAAGGAGAGGTGATATAATCACACTACAATGTAAGTAATAAAATGACCATGCCAGCATTTACATTTTGTACACTCAAAGAAAACAACTAGAAAACTAACTGGTTCAATCAATGAGGTTCCATAGAGAAGGAAATACATGTAGGACAGGATGAACACCCCGCTGAATGCCATTGTTCAGACCCGCTAGTTCCCCCCGTGATATGTTGTTTCTGCTGGTACACCTCTAAAGTGACGTTCCCCTCAAGAGTTGGCACAAAAAAATGCGTCCCGAGCCGGTGTGACAGCGATCTCGCCCCCCCCCCCGGCAATCTCGCCCCCCCGGGGGGCGAGATCACTAGCGTTTTCGCCCCCTTTAGCGTTTTCGCCCCCCCCCCCCAAGAGCAGCTGGTTACTACACATTACAGGTGCGCTACCTGGTACTATACTGCACCTGGGGAGTAACGTATATGGTGTGTTACCTGGTACCTATATGGCACCTTATTACCGTACCGTAAGATGTCATGCCTCGAAAGTCGATACTATATTGTTCGGTGCAAACATGACATTGAAATGAAAAAGACAATTTTTTCAGCTGAGGTGGCATAAAAACAGTGCTACTGCGAACGTATAAATCAACACCGTCTATGGTACGGAATACGTCAGCTATATGTTTTCAATTTGTCACAGTGTTTTCTTTCTTGTGCTGGAAACATTTCCAAAGCACTAACAAAAACACACGTACGTGAATAATAGTTTCTCATTATAAACACTATCTACGCGCAAGTTGATATAGCTGTTGCTAAATGCTACACAAACACTGGTAAAGTACCTGTCTTAAGAAACACGGGTAAATGCATCAGTTCCTAAATACTAGAAAAAACAGTCATGTTGGAGGTGAAGATATCCCTTGGCCAGGTGCATATACCAAAATGTGCGTTATTCTAATTAATACCTAATATTTGCATAATTAATAAAGACATTACATAGTTCTTTTGTAGTCACTTCATGGTAGGGACTTCATATTGGAGATGTATAGGTTGCTTGAGGACAGGTGAATACAATGAAATACATCTTATGTCAAGACTCAGGTATATGCAATAATGGGAATACAAGGGACCAAACCCTCCTTGTCTGAAACAAGTTCAACTATCTTATTACCATGTAATTACGTTAATGTTGATACTATGAATGGAGTTATGTATCAAACTCGTGTACTTATATCATTCTGTAAGTACATTTTGTGATTTATACCAATCAACTTCTAAAATGTCATGTAAACCCGTTTTTATGGGGGGGGCGAAATCGCTAAAGGGGGGCGAGGTAGGGGGGCGAGATCACTAGCCGGGGAGGGCGAGATCGCTAGTGATATCGCCCCGGGGTTACGAGATCACGGGGGGGCGAGATCGCTGTCACACCGGTCCGTTTTTTTTAAATCTGTTTTTCTTATTTTTCCTTTTTAGACAAATAGTTTATATGTACAACGCTTTCATCTTGCAAGCACTGGGCATTGCACATTTGACAATTTTTTTCCCCTTTTATGACGATTTTCCTCTTTTACTCCCCTTCGGAAACATCCTGCATTTTCGTCAAAAATGTGGACTTCCTAGTTTTACTTATTTAAATCTTTGACCAAACAATGGAGGATTTGGCCAGGATGTCCAATCTGCAGTGATATTTGATTCAATTTGTCTAATATACATATTTTTCCATGCTAATACATCTTGACGTGAAAGATTCTTTAACCTTGTAGAGTGAACTGAGCAGTTAATATGCTTTATATAACCTGCTTGTTTAAAGTTTGCCTCTCTCCCAACACCCCAAGAATAATTACTGTGTTCTTGTATTCTTTATGGGCGCATACGTATTTTCCGTGGCAACTACGTTTGTGTTTGCTTCCGACATTTAGCTTCAAAACAGTGCAATAGACAATTTCCCTCAACTCTATCAGAAAGCAATATTTGGTGTAAATATTAAGAAAAAAGTTTTTTTACACTTTAACCATTAAGGATTATCTATAAATATATATAATTATATATAATTATATATAATCATAGATAATTATAGATAATTATATATAATTATGTAAGCTGGCGCCTATAGATTTAGGATGGACGCGATAGTGAGTGATGTGAGTGCTTGGCTCTCATAGGTTCACCTGTGACATATCCTTGATAAATGTATACTTGCGGCCTATCAAAAGCTGGAAACATTGAGTGCATGTTGTAGGGGAGACATAATGTTTGATTGGCCGTTTAGCGGCTGTAGATCACGGTAATTGTCGGACTGTGAAGGTCCGAGTAAAGAACACACAACACTGAGGAACCGTTATACACTTCTCAACCTTGAGTATTTACAGTGAACTATATATTGTCATAATGTATCATATAGTATTTTTTTTAAATGAATGCAGGCATGGCAAAATGAATTAAAAGCGTAAATTCACTCCGTGCAATAGACATAAAATTTCCCTCAACTTTATCAGAAAGCAATATTTGGTGTAAATATTAACTTTAAAAAAGTTTTTTGCACTTAAACCATTAAGGATTATCTATAATTATATATAATGTATAATGGTTATAGGGACTATGTATGATTATGTATAATTGTCATAAATTGTGCATATAACAATGCATAATGATTACAAGTGTTATTTATAATTATGTATAATGGTCATCAGGATTATATATAATTATGTATAATGGTGAAATGGGTTATATATAATTATGTATAATGGTGAAATGGGTTATATATAATGGTGAAATGGGTTATATATAATTATGTATAATGGTGAAATGGGTTATATATAATTATGTATAATGGTGAAATGGGTTATATATAATTATGTATAATGGTGAAATGGGTTATATATAATTATGTATAATGCCCCTAAATTATACATAATTATGTATAATTATAGTATAATTGGACTAATCCCTAGAGACCCATTGACGCTTTCCGCATATTCATTACCCTTCGATATGTACTCAATAAAAATATAAAGTTGACCGGGTAAAGCATTTCGGAGTTATGGACTCGAGTCCAGAATTAGAGTGTTTTTCCATAATTAAAAAGACGCCTGTTCTCTACAAAATACGCCTCAAGGAGCATTCGTGTTCGGCAAAAAAAAAAAAAGGACAAGAATGCTAGCGCTGTCTCCACGCGCCTTGAAGTGCATCATTCAAGACCTGGTTCTGCGCCATTAGGAGGGACTTTTTGACTGTGTTTAAGCTGTTGAGTTCACCAATGGCAACAGTATGATTTGATCTGCATGGAATACTCGAACATTCTCAGCATTCGTGTTCGGCAAAAAAAAAAAGGACAAGAATGCTAGCGCTGTCTGCACGCGCCTTCAAATGCAACATGCAAGCCCTGGCCCTCTCTCAAGCAGATAAGCCGCCAAGAGTTAAGTACATGAGAGACATTTGACTTCAACTTGAACCATGTGTAACCCAGCACCAAGACTGACCACGTCTTGCGAAATGGTAGACGTTGAACAAGGACGTGACGACAACAAACAACAACAATATACCTCGTATGACAATCTCTATACAGACAAGGAGGTCATCCTCATCACTGCCTGGGAAGATGAACAAGCAATTTAGAAAAAAAAAACAATGGAAAGATGGAATTCAAAGTAAAATAAGAATGAGAACAAAACAAAATGACAAGCAAGCAAAAACAAACGACAAAATGTCCCGAAGCAGCAATGATTATTATAATGTCAGTAAACCTTCAGCTCTCACTGATGCTGAGCATCAATTCAAAAGTAATACTTAGTCTTCTTGCATCAACTTAAGACTTAGAAGTCAGATAATTGTAGCCTTCCAAGTAGCTGTTAGCTGACAATGGCCTGAAAAAAATCCACAAAACGAATTACAAAATGTAGATAAAAATAGTCTTAAACTGCCAGAGTTTCAGCCCTACAAAATGCTCTCAGTGCCAGAGATGGCCACTGACCTCCAAAAAGAACCCCCAAACAAGGCCAGCGCCCCTAACTTCCGGGGTTTGTGCGCTACATGCGGGCAGAGCTGCTACTTTGGGGAATACGCTATCCCGGATATATCCGGGCGCAGCACACAGGACATGTATATGTGTGCCGGATATACCCGGGCTTGGCAGTTTAAGGGTTAAGACATATTCACAGGTCGACAGGTCATTGACAGCTGAGAGTCTACACACAGACACATAGTTAATTAGTTTAGCTATTTAATTAGTGGGTTAAGTTAGCTTAGTTAGCCTCCGTCAGTTAGCGGTGTTAGAATCCGCTTAGGCTAACACTTCCACATAGCTCTCGGCAAAAGAGAAAAAAAAGATACCTTAAGTCCGTAACGGTCAATTGTTTTGCTCTCAGCCAAAAAAAACATACTTAGACTGCCTCAGTTCGTAACTGACAATTGCTCAATATGTTCAGTTACGAATACTAGAGTCCTTACAGTTAATACAGCTCTTCAGCAAAAACAAAGTCTACACACATCTTGTAAACTAAATGAATCATCCCAGTGGTCAATCGCAGATATATGTACAGAAATGTACATGAATCTTGCATATTTATTAAACAGTGTTTCAGAGAACAAGTCCAACAAGGTACAAATGTAACAACTTCTCTGCACAGTCTTCCCCAAATTGTGCAAACTGACTAAAGGATTTGAAAGATGCGTTTAAACAACAACAAAATTACACAGAGTGGATATGTGGTCAATGGTGCAAACTTTTTACATGAAGGTTCAAGGGACGAAATGGTTCGCATTGTGGGTTATGGACAATGTTTTGTTCTGGAAAAGGATTACAGAAAGGAGTTGACATGTTTTTTGTTTTGTTTTTTTTAATGGTTTTTGATCATGAGACTCTGTTAAATTAAAGGTTTGAGAGCTGTAATTACTGTAAGTGATAAGTTACCAATTGACTGGTTGCGAGAGAAATAGTTGAGTATTCATGTCATGGAATCTTCATTTGAAATGCTAAAAAAAAATATGTATCTTCCAAGTATTTTCTTGGTTGATAACAATTCTTACCAGCAGAAGTGCTGTTTTTCAAATCCAGCTTTTCCATGACT
This sequence comes from Branchiostoma floridae x Branchiostoma belcheri, assembly GCA_019207045.1. Lineage (NCBI taxonomy): Eukaryota > Metazoa > Chordata > Leptocardii > Amphioxiformes > Branchiostomatidae > Branchiostoma > Branchiostoma floridae x Branchiostoma belcheri. The sequence continues at coordinate 3,801,944 of CM033030.1, forward strand.
GGCCCTTTTTAATCTGCCAAGCTAACGGTATGTAACCGTTGTATAGCAAAATGGCAATGTCTATACTGCAAGTATGAGAATGGTGGATCCATATATTCCAGAAGAATCTAAATGCTATGTGCAAATAGATGTATGTCGGCAAACAGATCTTTTTCTTCATTCAATTTGACAATAACAAAGTCTTTGGCATACTATATTTTCTTGTGGCAATTGCCTTGTTCAGAGATTCTTGTAACTTCAGTGGTTAATAGATCTTGTGGAAGACAACTCTAGGCAACGTAGATTGGACTATGTGATTATGCTCTTGAAATGCAAGTACATAAATTTTGGTAGCCTCACTACAAATTACGGGGATGCAGATCAAGGGAAATTTTCAACACACTACAAAACATGTTAAATTTTCCAAATGAGGTAGCACTACAGTGACTATGAGTTACATTTGCATGATTATGATACTTTAGTAACATTGAATACAATCATTTTGACTTTGACATCATGTTAAACTAGTTTTTCCAGTTGGATGTACTTAACAATTGTTCTGCCAGTTCCCTTTTTTTTAGTTCTAATGGCACTGAAGAAGAAGTGTTATGGATATCACTTGAAATGTTTGGTAAATCTCCTTTTTTACATTTTTTTTTTACTTTTAGAGACCTTCTGAATTGTCTAAAAGTTATAATATGGGACTGTCTGCACCTGTGTACTGCACGAACGTCTAAAGCCGAGTTGTTTGATTGAATTAGTACCAGAGATGTTTACAGCGGTTTCATTTTCACAGTGCATGCAAATACGTGTTTCCTTCGGCGCAGTTTTGCTTCCCAAGTTGAGTGAAGATGTCATCAAGGGTGTTGTCCACGTCTAGACTATAGTGCAGGCAGCATGATGGCTGGTATTCTCCAAGCAGAGGTTTGTTGCACAATAGAAAGCCTGATAAAAACGCCTAAAGCGCGTCAAAAACAGCCGGAGCCGAACCTCTTCTTGGAGAATAGATGGCTGGCTGATGTACGATAGACTGTTGGTCGCAGCGACTGCATGGGAATGCTGGGTCTCGGGTCGGTGCTGTGACGATGCAGTACAATCATTTATGTCAAACCTGGGCCGCGATAACATTTGATACTGGTGTTCCGGACCGTGCGATAAAAAGCCGTATCACACACTGGCTTCGAAGTTTTATCACACAGACATCTAGTGCACACAGCCTTCCATCGAACGGTTTATTTTTAGAGTAAATGGCAGGCAAGTCTGATGTGCGATAAACTGAAGCATGGCTGCAGCAGCTGCATGGGAATGCTGGGTCTGGGGTTGGTGCCGCGACGATGCTGTACAATCATTTATGTCATACCTGGGCTGTGATAACGTTCGATACAGGTGTTCCGGACTGTGTGATAAAAAGCTGTACCACACAGACTTTGAAGATTTATCACACACTGTCAGGCTCCCATTGAATAATTTGAATGGTTCCTGAGCAAGCCAAGCGTGGCGCGGTAGAAAATAATTTGAATACCTGATTCGGACGTTGGAACATTATTTACTGTTACGTAGGCACCAAATTTTCTCAACTTCTGGCGCGTTTCGCATCGAATACAGCCCTCCCGCGGGTCGGATCCTACCTGCGGTCAGGCTGGTACCTTGGATGATATAGAGTACACTGTGTTGTATTCTATATGTATTACCAAAATGTAATGTTACCACTTTTCATCATCATGTCAGATCGAATGTCTCCTGCCAGCTGCCCTCCCCCCGAAAAGGCTAGGGTCGGCAGGTTTTTCTAGGGTCGGTCAGGAGACAGGAAACAAATTTTTCTCTCTTAGGCCTAGCCCTAAGGCAAAAGTAGTTGGGAATATTACCATCTTTGCTGTCATATGGTCAAGATTCTCAAAGCATTGCAGCAGAATTGCCATTGTGTGATTTTCAGCGTAATGTTACCGTTGACTCAAAGCGATCCGATTGATCGATTAGCTATAGGTTTAGACACCAATTGTTCAGAAGATAGTTGTGACCAAACACTCTGCTTTTTTGGATGCAATTCATGCCAAGGTTCCTTCTGGACTCAGTTAAGTCTGCACATTTGTGTGTGACAAACATACACTGTCAGTTCAATTGAGAGTTTTTCCATTACAGCTACATTCTCAATCAAACTAGGAGGATCAAATTTATTAGATACTGACTTTGCCTGCCCTTAAAAACAAGGTTTAACAGTCTGTACAAATATCCTTAATGGCCCATGTTGCTAGTTGTTTAATCTAATCTTGAAATCAAGTAGTGTCAGACATTATCAAGCTTAATCTACAGGGAGATTCTTTTGCCAAAAAGTTACACTGTTGTCAAAAATGTAAAAAGAGACACAGTTTTAGCTACAGTGAAATACCAATTTTATCTGTTTCTTCCGAAAAAAACAACTTTATTACGTGGCAATGAAGATATACACCATGTTCTACAATTATGTCCTACACCTTATTACAGGTTCTAGCAATGTATGATGAATGTAACTATATAGTATACTTGTTTCACTAATATAGCTCCAGATTCAGAGTTGTTGAGTGTGCACTTGTGGGGATTGAATCAATGAAACCTGAGGTCAATCTTTTCATGCAGTATGGGTCATTGCTACAAAATAGTGACCAACAATATTAATTGAAGACACGCAAGTTTTTGTTTGTACGGTAGTTGCTCACAAGGTCATGACAAGCAGCTACACATTTATAAGTTAGATTTGTTAATACTGTTCACTGAATTGTGAGGCCAGGCCAGGCAATTTTGACGGGGACGGACAAATATTTTGCCCATTCCGTCCTCTGTCACAGACAAGAATCAGCCTTTAAAGTTGAACCAAGAGTCTATCAGCAAAATTTGCACCTCAAAGAAATTGTATTTCCGAGTGTCTAGATTTAAAAATTATGACCCTCCTACTCCTAGGATTGTCACACCTTCGATAGGATTTCCAATCAAAATCCTGGGGACAGAAAAAAATTCTGGCTGCCACTCAGGATTAGTCTGATTCATAGAGAAAAGCAGTTCTTTGGCCAGACTAAGTCCATCATGCGAGCATCACGTTCTGCAGCTGTTTGACTGTGGAAACTGAGTGACTTGAGGGTACTCTCCAAGCAGAGGTCTGGCTCCGGGTGTTTTTGACGTGGTTTTAGGCATTTTTCTCTGGCTTTCTATTTTGTTTTTATTATCTTTATGTCTGTCTGGCCAGCAGGCATGAAGAAAAAAAAATAGAAAGCCATCAGAATATGCCTAAAATACGTAAAAGCAGCCAAGGGACAGCCCTGACCGAAGCTAGGTGCTCCTTTCTAATTCTACCTGAGTGAAAATGAGGAATTGATGAGTATTGTAAAGTGCTTTTCCTAAAGGTGCGAAATCAGTGATATATCAGCCGATTTGAACCCAAGAACTGTGAGTTCTGGACCAGAATGCAGTTTTACTTGAGTGCTTAGAGCAGGGAATCCTCAGTGTGAAATTTATTCCACTAGAAAGATGACTCAGTGTGAAAGCCCTTCAGCACCAAGGGCATAGTCCGGTTGATATTGTTCAGTTCAAGTACAGCTGTGTCATTTTAACTATGAAAAATGTACAGTACAATGTCATGTAGTCAGTCTTAACTGAGTTTCAATAAGTCTGGGGGGTTCTTTTATGTGGTTGAGGTGTGGTTCTCCCCAAATGCGGGACCTCCATTAATGTAATATTTTGAAGGATGCCCCTAACTGAAGCTAGGTATTCACTTTCCCAGGGGCACAAGTTTAGAAAGTGTTAGTTGTGCAAGTTGTGTACCATTCAGCACCAAGAGTAGGTGCAAGGTACGGTTGACATTGTTCGGCTCAATACAGATGTGTCATCATTGACATTGTTATCAGTGTGTGTCTTTCAATGCTAGTGGGGGGGGGGGGGGGTATGAAAAGTGGACCTTCCCAGGGGCACAAGATTGGGAAGTTTCAGGGGGGCTATGGCGAGTGTACTGTGCAATCTGCAATGTCATATAATGCCATACATTGCAAAATATCATAAATTGCAAGGGTCTTGAACTCAACTGGCCTGGTCAGTATGACACTAATTGCCCCAGGTGCATATGTTATTACCTGGACGTCTAAACTTCATTGATGACCTGTACAATGTGATCATGTACTGAGTTAAAGCAAATCAATGCTTTACTGGTTAGTTTGTGCCTTACAGTTTACAGCTCATGATTTTTATCAAAAGGCACCAGGTTACCCTGACTCTGCTTAAGGGTGTTGTTGGGTGTGCCAAATACAAGAGACTTGAACTCAACTGACCTCAGTATTTGCCCCAGGTGCCGCCATAGGAAACTGTATGTTTTCAAACTTACACATCCTTTTCGATATGTGTGGTGGGTTCTTTTACATGCTTGAGGTGTGGCTCTCCCCAAATAGGGGACATCCTTTCATTACTTGAGGGACGGCCCTAACCAAAGCTAGGTATTCACTTTCCCATGGAAACAAGATTGGTGGGATTTCAACTTAATCGAAACCTATAACAGGGAATCCTCAGTGTGAAAACCATTCTACTAGAGTTGTGACTGTCAGTGACTGTGTCAGCATGAAAGCCATTCAGCACCAAGGGCAGGTGCATAGTCCGGTTGATATTGTTCAGTTCAAGTACAGGTGTGTCATTTTGACTATGAAAAATGTACTGTACAATGCCATGTAGTCATCCTTAACTGAGTTTCAATAACTGCGGTGGTTTTTTTTATGTTCTTGAGGTGTGGCTCTCCCCAAATACGGTACCTCCATTTAATGTTCTATCTCAGGGACGCCCCTAACCGAAGCTAGGTATTCACTTTCCCAGCGGCACAAGATTGGAAAGTGTCAGTGTGTTTTTAGCACTAAGGGCAAGTGTAAGGTACGGTTGATATTGTTCGGTTCAAATACAGCTGTGTTGTTTTGACTGGTGTGTCATTTTAATGCTAGCTGGGGCTATGTAAAGTGTATTGTACAATCATTATGTCATCCTTAACTGAGTTAAAGCAAGTCAATACTTTACTGGCTAGTTTGTGGTGCGCAATTCCAAGAAAACGGGACCTCAATTCAATGTGCTATTTGAGGGACGGCCCTAAATGAAGCTAGGTATTCACTTTCCCAGTGGCACAAGATTGGAAAGTGTCATTTGAAAACCTGCACCAAGGGGAGGTGCATGGTACGGTTGATATTGTTTGGTTCAGATACAGCTGTGTCATTGTGACTATGAAAAATGTACTGTACGGTATGATATGTAGTCATCCTTAACTGAGTTTCAATAAGTGTGGTGGGTTCTTGTATGTGCTTGAGGTGTGGCTCTCCCCAAATACGGGACCTCCATGTAATATCCTATTTGAAGGATCCCCCTAACTGAAGAAGGGTATTCACTTACCCAGGGCACAAGATTGGTGGCATTTCAACAGAATTGGTGCCTATAACACTATTATAGGGAGTCCTCGGTGTAAAAGTCACTCCACCAGTAAGATAATAGTGTCAGTATGAAGGTCATTCAGCGCCAAGGGCAGGTGCATGGTACGCTTGATATTGTTCAGTTCAAATACAGCTGTGTCATTGTGACTATGAAAAATGAACTGTACAATGTCACAGGATTGGAAAGTGCCAGTGTGAATACCATTCAGCACTAAGGGCAGGTGCAAGGTACAGTTGAGATTGTTCAGTTCAAAGCTAGAAGCTGGTATTCACTTTTCCAGCTGCCCAAGATTTCACAAGAATGGATCCCTATAGCAGGGAATCCTCAGTGAGAAAGTCACCACTAGACAGATGACTGTGTCAGTGTGAAAGCCATTCTGCAACAAGGGCAGGTGCATGGTACGGTTCATATTGTTTGCTTAAGATACAGCTGTGTTATTTTGACTGGTGTGCCATTTTAATGTTAGTGTACTGTACAATGCCATGTAGTTACCCTTACCAGAGCAAATCAATGCTTTACTGGCAGTTTTTCGTGCACTTGAGGTGCACAGCTTGACGCCCCTAACCGAAGCTAGGTATTCACTTTCCCAGGGGCACAAGAATGGATAGTGTCAGAATGTGAAAGGCATTCAGTGCCAAGGGCACGTGCAAGGTACGATTGATATTGTTCGGTTCAAAGCTAGAAGCTGGTAAAAACTATTCACTTTCCCAGCTGCTCAAGATTTCAACAGAATAGATCCCTATAGCAGGGAATCCTCAGTGTGAAAGTCATTCCACTAGAGAGATTACTGTCAGTGTGAAAACCTTTCAGCACCAAGGACAGGTGCAAGGTACGGTTGATATTGTTTGGTTCAACTACAGCCGTGTCATTTTGACTGGTGTGTCATTTCAATGCTAGCTGGGGTGTGGGAGGGGGTTGGTGCTATGTAAAAGCTATTCCACTTGTGAAATGACTGTCAGTGTGAAAACCATTCAGCACCAAGAGCAGGTACATGGTACAGTTCATATTGTTTGGTTCAAATACAGCTGTGTCATTTTGACTATGAAAAATGTACATTACAATGTCATGTAGTCATTCTTAACTGAGTTTCAATAAGTGCGGTGGGTTCTTTTATGTGCTTGAGGTGTGGCTCTCCCAAATAGGGGACCTCCATTTAATGCTCGACGGCCCTAACCAATTCACATTCCCGGGGGCACAAGATTGGAAAGTGTCAGTGTGAAAGCCATTCAGCACCAAGAACAGGTATAAGGTACAGTTGATATTGTTTGCTTTAAATACAGCTGTGTCATTTTGACTGGTATTTGTAACCATTTACATCTTTTTTATAAGTGTGGTGGGCTCATTTACATGCTTGAGGTGTGGCTCTCCCCAAATACAGGACCTCCATTTAATGTCCTATTTGAGAGACGCCCCTTACCGATGCTAGGTAATCACTTTGCCAGGGGCACAAGATTGGAAAGTGTCAGAATGGGAAATCCATTCAGCACCAAGGGCAGGGGCAAGGTTGTGCACCAAAAGTGATTTTGTGATCCAGATTACTTCACAGAGCTATGACATTATAACTATTAGTCCATGGGCCAGCACCCCAAATTTCAGATATTGGTACCCTCCGGGGTGGCAAATTCTCCTTGTTATTTTTGAATAGTAGAAGGCCTGTGGCATATATTTTGACGTGATAGCCATTCTGGTATGGTAGCTTTCTACCGGCTATCAGCCTTCAAACCTATCGCCACCTAAATAATCTGGAAATTTCGTGTTTTAAACAAGGGGGAGGGGCAAAAAATTAAACATAAATATTATTCAATGAAAATTTACAGGCTAGTAGAACTTGCCAAGAGGATCGTAGAAATATCAATTGATTTTTGATATCATGATTCAACACAAAATTATGACCGCCTAAAATCAGATTTTTTAGTGATTTTCTCATCAAAAATATATACTTTCATTTCCAATATCGTTCATTTGTTTGCATTACCTATGTGGCCTTGCCTGATGATTTAGACCTATCGTGCGTATCATACGCTGCATATCAAACTTTAAATGATCAAAATCCGTCAATGAAATCCGGAGATATGAATGTGTGAAAAAAGACACATCTGCCAGCTTATAGTGACAATATCGTTGCTAAGACCGTTGCTAAGGCCGTTGCTAAGGAGGTTTCAGATCGTGCTCCACAACAAAACTGATACAAAAAAGTTACTTTTCTGCAGTATTTTGGTCTGATTACATCAGTAGAAGTACAAGGAATATTGTTAAAATGTTTAACGTTTAACAGATGCAGAAATATGTACTTAGACGCCATTTCCATTCAGAATCATTAGCAAAACTGTTGCTAAGGCCGTTGCTAAGGGTGTACTCAGTCATGTTTCAAGCAAAGAACAGCAGAGAGATAGTTCTCTGACACGTGATTTTGCTCCTGTCATCTTGTAAATCGTACTTAAGTGTGAAAAATATCATAATTGATTGGACATGTTAATTGGGGCTCTGCATGGGGGATATAAGGACACCTGAAAATGAATTACCTTGATTTTACACATTTAGAAAATTATCTTTTACGCCATTTACTAGATACCTTCCAAAAATCACTTCGTATATCTAGTATATCGTACACAATGAAAAAGGCTATGCATGGGGGTTACCAGGGATCCACATGTGACGCCGTATAATACACAGGTCGCATGGATGCAGGTCTGCGTCAAGCATCTTGAAAATTCTATAAATGAGACCATAACAAAAGGTCAAGAACAAGACTACTTTGGGATGAATAAAAGTATATTGTACGGTATACTATATATTCGGTATAGTAGTCAGGTTCGCTGCTTTAGACAAACCACAATACACTTAGTCTAATGGTGTGTTATTATGCCTGACTTTTCATTCATTTGTTAAGATAAGGACAAACCAAAAGCAATGTCTATAACAACATTTTCATGTATAGACACCCATTTGAACAGATCAGTGTAACAGCGATCTGCACAATGCACCAACGCAAGAATCAGTTAAAAGTGCAGGTGTTAAAGTGCATATTCACAAAAAGGACAAGTTCACTTTGGTTGTAGCTAACTGTAATTGCTAGCAGATTCTGGCAGGCTTAAAACTTGAAATACTGGATACAAAACTACCCATGCCTTTTTTTACACTGTTGTAAAAATGAAACTACAAAACTTACTGCTTGTGCCTAGGACTAGGATGGTCTGCAATACCTAAGGGAATTTTCTTTCTTATTAAGCCTGTAAAGGGTCTATGCAAATGCTCTGATATGCGTTTTAGTTGCCTTTTATAGCATTAACGATTTGAGGCCTTTGGTTTTTGCCGAATCGCAAAAACTTGAAGTCTTCAAACATGACAAGATGGCTGTATTCAATATGCTAGTAAATATACATAGCTGTCTTTCACAGTGCCTGCCACTCGCCTTCCTCCTCTATCACCTCTCCTCAAGGACAGAACGTCATTGGTCGGAATCAACTGACATTTTGAGTCGCGAGAGGAAGTCACAAGTCAGACTTCCTCTGGTTCAACGTTGTGCATGTCTGAGATACTGGTCAGAGGGAACATTCATACAAACATTAGATATTTTAAACAGTATAAGAAAATAGTCATGTCTCCTGTCAGAAAGGATCTCGAGGTGATGTTACTTCTGGGTGACAAAGGGGACCAGTACCAACCGGTGTTGCGATTGTCCTAATGTTGGAAGGTCATGTGTCTGTGGCACTGTGGAAAAGGAGTCACTTTTCTGGCCCCAACACCAAAGGTTTTCCAGAGTCACATTTCTCCACCAGGTTCAATCAAGAATTTGTACCATGACTTGAATGGCATCTTCCTATTTTGTCTTGCATTACCTAGTCTGTTTGTTTTGCCTTGTCTTGCTTGTATGCCTTCAACGGTTTAGACCCCATGTTTTTCATAACAGGGATCGAAATACTTTTTTTTTGCTACATGCAAAATTGCAAGTTGGCAAAAATTTTACGTGCAATTTGAAAAATGTACATGCAAAATACAACTGGGCGGCGATGGCGACAAGTATCACTAGCTTGAATCGGTGAATTTTGATTACATCTAGTAAAGCTACCGGAGAAAGTTACTGACAAAAACGAGAAAGGATAAAGGCACACGTCCATTTGTCTTTGTCTAAGAGTAGGGGGTCTAATTCTTCAGTATTTTTCCAATAGGCCAGGTATTTTCAACATGCAAGATTGCAAGTTCAGAATAATTTTACATGCAAATCTCAAAAATTATGTGCAAATTGCAAGTTAGGTATGTGTATTTCGAACCCTGCATAACATACCGTCTTATATGAGTCTTCATTAATGCTATCTGGTAAATGTCCTTACCTGCCTGAGGGTGTGAGAAGTCAAAATGCAGCACTGAAATGCTAGTTTTCTGACAGATTGCTGGCAGAGACAAAATCAGCGCAGAATCCGAGATTGTTTCATCTCAAAACACTTAAGAAAACAATAATGGCTATAAATTTTCATAATAGACAACATGAACATTGTTGAAAGAATTGAAGCAATAAAGCATGGTATAGCCGAATTCATTTATGAAATTTTGCAGTTGGAACATAGCTTTCCTCCCACACACCTATTTGCATAAGCTTTTTTTATATTTATTTCTTGATACGTAGAAGCCACTTAATTGCAAACCCCATTTGCCAGCATATTTTATGCAATTATCTGCATGGTGTTATCCAGTTGGACTGCACTGGTTCAGGATTTGGGGATTCCGTGCAATTAACAGAACTGTGTAGTAATCCGTTGTGCAATTAACTGGCTTCTACTGTATTGTTAAAATATAAGCAGTAACTAAGGAAAAGACAATGGATAAATAGCTGATTTGAAAAAAATAATAATACTAGTAACTTGGAAGTGGGGTAACCTGACTTTTGGTTCAGGTTGCCGCCTGAGCAATTAACCTGGCTGAAAAAATGTATTTCAAGCAAAGCTTTTGTTAGTGAAGGATTCCAGGAATCGATGGTCTAAAGCACAATTTCAAGAATGGCACACACAGCTGATCAGTCCTGATTGCATTTTTCGTAAATGTGGACGAAGCACTCAACATTATACCTGCCATTGTGTCCCTTTGTGATTAGTACAGTCATGTGTCAGCTTGAAAAAGTTTGTCATCTGCTCTTTGTACAGTAGGAGCCAGCTAATTGCACAACGGATTGCTGCACGGAATCCAAAAGACCCGAACCGGTGAAGTCCAGCTGGATAACTTCGTATTGCACCTGAAACCGGATAATTGCACAAAAATTACGCTGGCAAATGGGGTGTGCAATTCAGCTTCCACTGCATTTCAAAGAGAATAATTTCATGACCAAGTCCGTAACGACGAAAGCCAGTTGCTTATCTAGCTGTTGCAAAGAAGACTGTTTGGCAAAATCCTGGCTTGCTATTCGTAGCAAATGAGGCTTTGAGCTGTAAATAGCTGAAGACAACTATTCAAAACTACCGATATTATAATATATAGTCAACGCTTGTGTTCCTCTGTGATGAGGCCTTCCTTCTCAAACATATTGAACTTAGCTAATAATCATCTTTAAAATTTGTACTTTTAAAAGGCTACAGTAGAAGCCAGTTAATTGTACAACGGATTACTGCACAGTTCTGTTAATTGCACGGAATCCCCAAATCCCGAACCAGTGCAGTCCAGTTGGATAACTTTTTGCACCATGCGGATGATTGCACGAAATACGCTGGCAAATAGGGTGTGCAGTTATATTAAGCGGCTTCTACTGTATTTCATAGCCCTTGCTTTATTTCCACTGATGTATTTACATCTGTTAAAGTAGCAACAACTATAGCTGCAGTACTGCGCACCAGTCAGAATTGCCATGAGGAAGGTGACAGACGATCACATGGTGAAAATGAAACAAGGGTTGTGAAAAAAGTATCTTTATCCAGTGAAGTACTCGAACCAACATGATGAAACTAGTCAAAGATCTTTTGTTTTTCAGAAAGACTATTGTCTATTATTATCAGATTTCAGCTCATCGTTCATAATGGCTATTGTTGTAATAGTAAGTCATCCGCGAATCACTTATTATTGGTGGCGCCCATCTCCATTCCTAATCCCTTAGGTCACACATATACAGCTGTTCAAATTACTACTGTTTAATTAACAGTGGTTGCACGTCTGCTGTTAGTAGTGCTTGTTGGTGTATGTATTAAACTGACATACTCTTTCCTGAATGTTGAGGGCTAAGCCGAGAAGGCAGCGGGTCCAATTTTTAAAAAGTCTTTGGTATAACACGGTCAGAGATTAAACTCACAACCTTATGAGCTCGAGTGCAAGGTGGTCACCGTCGCACCGGCAGTATATTCTAATTTATCAAGAAGTGTGTACAAACTTTCTAGTAAGTTACGAACTTACTTACATTTCATTACTCACCTAAAGTCTGTAATTGGTCTTTCTAAATGGATTCTCAATATGATGTAGCTCCATACCTATGTGATCTGTATCTCATATGTCCATACAGAGCCCTTCTTATTGTGACCAGATTAAGTTTACACGATGGTTTAGTGAGCAGCATAGCTCTGTACATAACGGAGTAACGATAAAAGATGTAATTTATTGTAAAACCTACTCAATTACCTTTCAAATGTCCCTATATATACCCATTTAAAAACTAAATCAAAGATCTTATCTATTGTAGTATTATGACTGCTATGTGTGGTTTTCACAGCTACACAAAAAGTCTCCATAACTTACCTCCATGGTGAAACATCACTACCTGATTCATCATGGTCCACCCCCCACCCACCCCAAAAAACCGCTTATGCCCTGATATGGCTCGCCTTATGTGTGGCTCAATTAGACAACAATTAATATATTTAATAAGTAGATTTTCCTCTTTCCAACAACAATAACACAAACGCCAGGTGCGTTGCCTTCAATGTTAAGAGGAAGCATCATGGTAGGTATTGCGCCTTAGAAATGACCAAAATTCTAAGAGATCAGTACATCTTCTTAAATCAAATGCTTCATCCTCACCCATTGGTCTGTAAAAGTATGAAAACCATATCCTAGGTGGAAATACAAATTTTGTTTGTCCTGTGTATTATACGGTGTCACATGTGGATCCCTGGTAACCCCCATGCACAGCCTTTTTCATTGTGTACGATATACTAGATATACGAAGTGATTTTTGGAAGGTATCTAGTAAATGGCGTAAAAGATAATTTTCTAAATGTGTAAAATCAAGGTAATTCATTTTCAGGTGTCCTTATATCCCCCATGCAGAGCCCCAATTAACATGTCCAATCAATTATGATATTTTTCACACTTAAGTACGATTTACAAGATGACAGGAGCAAAATCACGTGTCAGAGAACTATCTCTCTGCTGTTCTTTGCTTGAAACATGACTGAGTACACCCTTAGCAACGGCCTTAGCAACAGTTTTGCTAATGATTCTGAATGGAAATGGCGTCTAAGTACATATTTCTGCATCTGTTAAACGTTAAACATTTTAACAATATTCCTTGTACTTCTACTGGTGTAATCAGACCAAAATACTGCAGAAAAGTAACTTTTTTGTGTCAGTTTTGGTGTGGAGCACGATCTGAAACCTCCTTAGCAACGGCCTTAGCAACGGTCTTAGCAACGATATTGTCACTATAAGCTGGCAGATGTGTCTTTTTTCACACATTCATATCTCCGGATTTCATTGACGGATTTTGATCATTTAAAGTTTGATATGCAGCGTATGATACGCACGGTAGGTCTAAATCATCAGGCAAGGCCCCATAGGTAATGCGAACAAATGAACGATATTGGAAATGGAAGTATATATTTTTGATGAGAAAATCACTAAAAAATCTGATTTTAGGCGGTCATAATTTTGTGTTGAATCATGATATCAAAAATCAATTGATATTTCTATGATCCTCTTGGCAAGTTCTACTAGCCTGTAAATTTTAATTGAAAAATATTTATGTTTAATTTTTTGCCCCTCCCCCTTGTTTAAAACACGAAATTTCCAGATCATTTAGGCGGTGATAGGTTTGAAGGCTGATAGCCGGTAGAAAGCTACCATTCCAGAATGGCTATCACGTCAAAATATATGCCACAGGCCTTCTACTAATCAAAAATAACAAGGAGAATTTGCCACCCTGGAGGTACCGATTTTTCCTCTGGCCCATGGACTATATGTCATGCAGAGTATCTGAACAATTAACTCAGTTTACCTGAATTTGTTTAAAAAATGCACAATGTTTTACTTGTACAATATCTTCTCATTGAGACCTATGCATGGTGCCTACAACTTTTGGTACCATTATCACATAGCCAGGTGGCATTGACCAATCACAAGTCCTCATGTCATATCAGTTGTGATTCTGTAACGTCATAGAAGTGCCACAAGTGGTGAATAAAGTATACAATGGAAGGATATATGTGTATCTGAATCATCCTGTTAGATACATGTGCAGCATGTACTGGACAAAGGACAGTCTTAGAGTTACATGTACATGTGCAGAGGGCATCAAGCATCTATCAGCCTGACCATGTGGAAGGGGTGCAAGAAGCCTGACTTAATCAGGTTACAAATAAAGCTGTGCTTTCTTTAGTGCTGAAATGCGCTCAAATAGATCCTAGGTTACAAATGTATACGGGACTCAAAATACATGCGTGGAAATGCTTGTATTTGTGTGATCCAGAGCTTTATAGGTATGTCATGCAGTTTGAAATTAACAGTGTACCTGAACTTGTACAATGGAGACTTCTGTATGGTGTCTTCAACTCTTGGTACCATAATAATTATCATATACATAGCTAGGCGACATTGACCAAGCAGAAGTCCTCATGCCATATCGGTTGTGACTCTGTAACGTCATAGAAGTGCCACAAGTGGTGAATAAATTATACAATGGGGGATATACAAATGTACATGCATCTGTACCATCCTGATAGATACATGTGCAGCATGTACTGGACAAAGATCAGGCTTATAGTTACATGTACACGTGCAGAGGGGATCAAGCATCTATCAGCCTGACCAGTGGAAGGCTGCAAGAAGCCTGACTTAATATGGTGACAGATAAAGCTGTGCTTTCCTTAGTGCTGAAATGCCATCCGATAGATCCTAGGGTACAAAATGAATACAGGATTCGAAATACATGCGTGCAAATGCACTTTGTGATTTTGTGTGATCCAGACTACTTCACAGAGCTATAGTGTTATAACTATGTCATGCAGAGTATCTGAACTTGTACAATATCTTCTCATTGAGACTCCTGTATGGTGTTTAAAACTCTTGGTACCATAATGATAATAATATACATATATAGCCAGGCGGCACTGACCATTCAAAAGTCCTCATGCCATATTGGTTGTGATGCTGCAACATCATTGAAGTGCCACAAGTGGTGAGTAAAGTATACAATAGAGTATACATGCATCTGTACCATCCTGTTAGATACATGTGCAGCATGTACTGGACAAAGGTCAGGCTTAGTTACATGTACATGTGCAGACGGCATCAATCATCTATCGGTCTGACCATGTGGAAGGACAAGAAGCCTGACTTAATCAGGTGGCAAATAAAGTTGTGCTCAACATATTGCTGAAATGCCATCAGATAGATCCTAGGTTACAAATGTATACAGGATTCAGATACATGCGTGCAAATGCACTTTGTGCATCCAAAAATGATTTTGTGTGATCCAGAGTACTTCACAGAGATATATAGCTATGTCATGCAAAGTGTCTGAACAATTAATAGTGTACCTGAACTTGTACAACACCTGCTCATTGAGACTTCTGTATGCTGTTTACAACTCTTGGTACCATAATAATTATCATATACATATAGCCATGTGGCATGGACCAAGCAGAAGTCCTCATGTCATATTGGTCATGATGCTGTAACGTCATGGAAGTGCCACAAGTGGTGAATAAAGTATACAATGAGGGATATATCTGTACTGTCCTATTAGATACATGTGCAGCACATACTGGCATCCTTAGATTTACATGTACATGTGCATCAATCATCTATCGGCCTGACCAGTGGAAGGCTGCAAGAAGCCTGACTTAATCAGATGACAAATAAAGCTGTGCTTTCCTTAGTGCTGAAATGCCATCCGATAGGTCCTAAGTATTATTAAGTTAAGTTAAAGTCCTTCCCGCATCAGATGGTGCATACGGCGGCAACCATCTCCATTTCAGTAGCCCTGGGCCACACAACATTGTGCAATTACTACAGCAGGGGGCTAGTCCACTGGTAGTGGTATGTGTTTAACTCACATACTCTTTTTTCCGAATGCTGAGTGCTAAGCAGAGAAAGCTGAATGTATGTATCATTTTCAAAGTCTTTGGGATGACTCGGCCAGGGAATACAACCACAACCTCCCGAATGCAACAAGTGGTCACAAATAAATCTCAAGTATACCATGTATATGGAGTATACATTGTACCATATGCATCCTGTACGATACATGTGCAGTACGAACAGCACAGAGTTCAGGCTTATAGTTACTCGTACCGCTGGAAAGAAAATAAACTAAGCACGCCTGTATTTTCATTACACATGGTCTTTTTCATTACACATGGTCTTTTTCATTACACATGGTCTTTTTCATTACACATGGTCTTTTTCATTACACATGGTCTTTTTAGCCCACAAACGCCCACTCTGGAGGAGTCCGCACTGCACGAATCTTAAATATTTTGCTTGAAATATGTCCACGTTGTGCTCCAAATTATAAAGCCTGTATTACAGCTGTTGTACGAGTGAATAAAATTGTGCTATAAACTTTGATATATTGCATAAAGCGGGGAAAAAAGAGTCTCAGCCGTCCATTTGGTCAATCTATAGGTATATGTTTTATTCAATAAACTTTCAGACTACTTCACAAGAGGATGCTTGAAAATTAAACAGCAAAAAATTAGCAGCAATATCTGTTCATCCCTGCTTCTACCAAATCACAAATGTTTGCAACACCCATATTTGACAGTAACTGTTGGACTGATCCATACTCCACAGGGGGAGGGAGTAAAGTATAACAAAACTTGAGACAAATTTTGAAATTTTTTTCCAAGTGTGTATTTTCAACCTTTAATTTTTTTTTCCTCCCTGCAATTGTGTATACTTCTGACAGGTATCCGCTATAAAGAAATACTGACATGATTTGTATATTGCAGATAACGTTATCTTTCAAGGAACATATTTTTACAAACAGCTCAACAACAAAAATCAAACATTTACTATCTGTAGCTGCAACTCTTTTTACCCAGTATAAACGCTTCAAACCTTTGCACAAACGCCCTCTAGCAGTTACTGCTAGAAGTGCAGATCTGCACTTAATTTAAAGTTGCAATGTTCACAGTGGTCTCATTTTCATTGCAAATACTACGTTTTTCGTCTATGCACTAAGGATTTTCTGTACATAATTGCGCACATTAACATGGAGAGTGTCTTTGGTTGCCTCGAAGACTTCTCGAGCAAAGTCTTGAGCCTCGGGACTCCCCGCCTTCAAGGCACGGTAGATGGGCAGGGTGTACTTCTGCTTCCCTGAAGAAAAAAAGAAAGGTGAAATTTCTTGTCAATTGAACATCCTTTGAGTTGATTACACACAGCAACAATTTGAAAACAGCTTGCCCAACAAGTCTGAGAGTTCCAAAGGACATTTTCTGCAGTGATACAGACAATTTTCTTTCGAGCACAATTTTTGGAGGTCACACAATGTTCAAAAGTCCCAGAGTCCTGTCCAATGTGACAGGGTAGATCTTTGGGGGAAAAGGCCTTGATTCTTGGGCAATATATATACATGCAAGAACTTCCTGGCAAACTATTATGTGGGTCTTTTTAATAGTTGAGCTGACTCCAGGTACATTCTGAACTGTCTGGCCAAGTGCGGCCAAGTGAAACAATGTTGGTGGTAGTGATTGAAGCTACCATTGGTTATGATCTGTGTGCCTGATGAAGAGTACTTAGGTGGTGACCATCTACTAGTAGGCCTGATAATACATGTAAGAAATTAACGTAAATGCCATCTACTTCTATATGGTTGTCTGTAATTCATCTACTGTCCAGCTACATGCATGTAATGTTTTGTTCTACCGATAAACCCTGAAACTCAATAAATGTCCTAAAACAGCATTGAAAATCCTTTCCAAATGTTTCAGTTTTTAATGTATAAAAATGAGAATACTTTGGTACCTTGGCTCTCCAGGAAGGTCCTGACTTTGGGTAGGTCAGAGGTGAAGTTACTCTTGATGATCAGCATGCACCATCTCATAGTCAGCTTAGGGGTACAAACATAAACACACACATGATCATGAAATGAAATAATGACAACAACTAGTGAAGAGTACACACAAGAACTACATGTACATGTATCCTTCGACTGGGTGTGACAGAGAAGACAATGTACAGTATGTGTGTATGTACGGGGTTTCCTCCCAGGGATCTTTGAAAAATGCCGGCCAGGCAACATGTACCCCAGGATAAATGAAAATAAACAAACAAACAAACAATACAGGTTCCAGGTTCATTGTAACGGGGAAATGCCTGTAGCACTTTTTGCCACAAGGCTGCACAGTGAAGAGTGGATCACAGATTAACGTACTGTCCTTTGTGAAGGTAAATCATGACACCAACAAATGAAGCATAGAATCAGATCTTCAAATCACAGAGAAGCTATTCTACTGGATGTGACAGAGAAGATGATGCTATGTATAGTATTTCCAGGTTCATTGTCCCGGGGAAATGCCTGTACCACTTTTTGCCACAAGACTGAACAGTCAAGAGTGGATCAGATTAACATACTGTCCGTCCTTTGTGAAGGCGCACACACACACACAAGACAATGCTATGTACAGAATTTCCAGGTTTATTGTACAAGGGAAATTCCTGCACTTTTGCGACAAGGTTGCACTGTGTGTGAAAAGCAATGTTAATGTTCTGGCAGGGTGAAAGTCGGGTGAGCAACAACAGCTGAGATTGGAACTACCAAACTTCCAGAATTTCACTGACCACAATGATTTGTTTACTGTCTACACTAATTCCATTACTTTTTACACAACAACGCATTGTAGCTCTTTTATAGCTGTTTCAATTATATGGCATTAAGTTCAATAAAACTTTGTGAAAAAAAAATGTGAAAACAAACAGGAAAAGCTTGTTTTTGTTTATTACATAACTTAGCTAAATAGTTAGCATTCATGGTGTTTGATCCCTCACACCAGGTAATACATGTACCACTCATGATCAGACCAGAGGTGGGGTCTAGATCTTTAAAAAAGTGCTGAAGGATTGTCAGGACTTCAGTTTTACATGCTATGCGAGAAGACATCCCTAACGAGAGCTATATACATGTACATGTACTAGGTACTTATCCACTTACCTCAGCATTGTGAGACTCTGCAATCTTGGGGTACTTCTTGGCCAGTGCCTGTATGGTGTCGTGGCTCAGCTTGGGTCGCTCAACAAGTTTGTCCAAGAAGTGGACAATCTGGTAGGTTTTCCAGTCCGAGATGTCTGGCACCACATCTGAGTTCTGAATAGAACAAATCCATTGATCACAAATCATCCATCTTTCTTTTGAAACACAGAAAAAATTCAAACTTAAGATGAAATAGTTTCCGATAAACGTCTGTCTGTCTTGTGTCTGTGTCTGAGTATCAATTTTACATTGATATGGACCCCATATTATTTAATTCTGGAACTGCAGAGGCATTTCTTAGTTCTGAAAAGAAAAAGTCCATTAATCACAAACCAATCATGTTCCAAAACAAAGAACAAATGCAAAGAGGAAAATTGATGGTTTCTGTTCAAAGAGTCTGACAGTGTGTTAAGTGCTTGGATAGCTCCAAAAGTTTGTCCAGGAAGTGGACAATCTGGTAGGTTTTCCAGTCTGATATATCAGGCACAACCTGGCTCTGACAGAATAGGTACATTGAAAAACAAATTATCCATTTTTCAAAACGCAACAAATTCAAACTTAAGATGACTTGTGTCTGAGTATCAATTTTATATTGATTATGGACCCCATAATATTTAATTCTGGAACTGCAGGGGTATTTCTGAACTCTCAACAGAACAAATTCTGGTTGATCACAAACCATCCCTCCTCCATAACACAAAACACATGCAAAGAAGAAATGGTTTCTGTAAAAATGTCTGCATAAAGTGCTTAGGTCGCTCTACAAGTTTGTCCAAGAAGTGGAAGATCTGGTAGGTTTTCCAGTCCAATATGTCTGTCACCACCTCTGGGTTCTGAACAGAACAAATCCATCAATCTAAATTCAAACAATTCCATCTTCCAAAACACAGAACAAATGCAAAGAAGAAATGGTTTCTGTACAAAGTGTCTGAAGAAATGGTTTCTGTACAAAGTGTCTGTGTAAAGTCTGGGTTCTGAACAGAACAAATCCATTGATTACAAAGAATCCATCCTTCTTCCAGAACGCAGAACAAATTCAAACTTGAATGAAATGGTTTCTGTAAATATGTCTGTCTGTCTGTCTGTGTCTGAGTATCAATTTTATTTTGATATGGACGCCATAATATTCAATTCTGGAACTGCAGGGGTATTTCGGAGTTCTGAACAGAACAAATCCGTTGATCACAAACCATCCCTCCTCTGAAACACAGCACAAATGCAAAGAAATGGTATTGGTACAAAATGTCTGTCTTTCCAAATTCTGCATATTGCATTGTGTACTGTAACAGTAGTTTATTTTCCTGTATTTATGAGACTGTTCTGTTATAGGTCGCCGAGTTGATTGTGGATTATATATTTAATCAGATAAATATTGTACCACTGCACTTGTCTATTTAAAAGGCTATCGCCTCCTCCATCTAGTCCATATCGATAAATGGCATTAAGTTAATCAACTATGTCTGTATATTGTAAGATTAGTCTATTTAAAAAAGAGGGGGGTCACCTCCTCCATGTTGTCCCCCGCCCAATGAGCTGCCAGCTGCTCAGCTGGGCGTGTCAGCTGTTGCCCTGGCGACAGATCAGCCACAAACGGAGGCCAGCCAGGGGTGGTCAGCCATCGCTCAAACTCATAGCCTGGTCTGGAACACATACATGAATGCCGTTACATTTACAACTGTGTTCAGAAGCGAGAAGAAGTTGAACCTGTACATACCAGTATACATTAGACTTTGTAGATATATCACTCTTACATTTAATTTACAATTGTCTTCAAAAGTGTGAAGAAGTAGGACCTGTACATGCCAGTATACATTATACTTTGTAGATATATCACTAATTGTAAGAGACTACCTATAATGTATTTTACCAATTGTACTTTTCATAATCATCATTCAGAAACAAAATTTCTGTAATATTCTTTTACCAGGGTAAGCTCCCATTACTAGTGACTTAAGCACTGCTTTTCAAAGAGGCTCTGGATATGTATTAGAAATAATATCAAAGGAACCAGCAAAAAGTGATCATATTGGCTGGGCAGTACTGATACACATGTATTGAGGTGGTGACCAGTACAGCCTTGACAGTGAGAATGCAACAATGCCACTATGTAGAATCTACTATGTCAGGTAAGCAGATGTTTCCTGCCAGATGTGACGACACCAAGACATACAATGCAGCAGAATTGTGCCACTTACTTGTTCCTGAGGTCCTGTTCCCTGAGATGTGGAAAATAGTCCAGATAAAACTCCAACATGTCCTCTGCTACAACACTCTGCAATTCGAGAGAAGAGAAGAAACTAAAGGTTAAATTCCAATTACAACATAGAGAAGAGACAAAGTCCAGATGAGACACCAACATGTCCTCTGCTACAACACTCTGCAATTGGAGAGAAGGGAGATATTAAGTTTACCTTCCATATGCAACATAGAGAAGAGAGAAAGTCCAGATGAAACACCAACATGTCCTTTGCTACAGAGAAGGGAGGGCCAGCACCCCTGAACAGTTTCATCAGGTTGGTTAGTCACTGGCTGGATAACAAAAGTTACTTTCAAATTGTACACTGTACGTTAAGCAAGTGTTTCATTAAGCCAACATTTTGGTGATGAACATCAGAATTTATTTTTTATTTTAAGGCACACCTTATGAATCAAATGATTATTCTCATTGGTGATATAGATTTTATCATGTTCTATGTCAGGAAGATCAGATTGTTGGGACGGATGGTGATAACCTTTTGTAAGTCCCAACAAGCAAATTCCGTTTGGTACAAAGGGACAGGACTTGTACACAGCCCTAAACAAACACCAAATTCATTCATAATCTCTATATTAAACATCATGTTTTACCATTGTTTCATCAATCTTGTTTACAAGCTTTTTAAGAACTAAATGATCAGTCTTCTTGTTACTACTTCTTAATTATTGGCAACAAACACCAGAATTTTCTGTTTCAAGGACAGCATGTTTCCTCACCCTGTACTTGAACTTGCTGATATAAGCCTTTAAAAACTGGTTGAACTTATCATCATGACTTGTTCAAAAGTTTCATAATCAAGCTTCTTGCCACCTCTTATTCATTGGCAATGAGTAATAAAATTATCTCTCTGTTGAAAACCAACATGTCTCTTACAACTCACCCTGTACTTGAACTTGCTGATGTAAGCTTTTAGGAACTGGTCAAACTTCTCATCACCACCAGCACAGTGCTGCAGGTAACTCACAAAGGCACAACCCTTCTCATAGGGGGTCTCGTTGTATGTGTCGTCTGGGTCTACCCCCTTCTCAATCTTCACTCGAAGGCAGTTCAGGGGGTGGTTCTGCAGCGGAGGGGGGGGGTTATTGACATGTTGAGAGGATACACAATTGATCTTGACAAAATAAGGGCAAGAATCAGGGCTGTCTCCAGGATCCATCCCTCTGTCCTGTGACCAAAATTTGCATGTTGGCACAAAGATTTTTACCATTTCCGTGCCAAAAATCTGACCTTCATTGCATGAAAGAGATGGAAATGTGTTGAAAACATAAAGCTGGAGACAGCCCTGGCTAGAATTCAAGAGGATATGTCAGAAATAAAGAATAAGTTATTCATATAGGAAGCTGGAACTGAAGAGGCAAAATTCTTCAGAAGGTCTTTGGGTTGTATTAACTTTTTCCCCCTCCTTTCCTTTTTGACATGGCATAAAAAGATTCAAGTGCTTTGACTTTGACGACTTGAGGGAGAGGGATGAAGGGAGGAGGGAGGGTCACACCCGAACTGACCTGTCCAAAATCCCCTAGCTGCCTGTTGAAGGTAGACAGTTCCATTGGAGGGATGTAGGGAGGGAGAAAAGTAGGGAAGGAGAGATAGAGGGATGGATGAAGGGAGAGGTTCACACCAGAACTGACCTGTCCTATATCCCCCATCTGCCTGTTGAAGGCAGACAGTCCTGTCGCCACCTTCAGTAAAAAGAACTCCCTCCCCAGGACCTTAGACATGGCATAGTTCTGGGCAAACCTTGTGAACCCCTGTCAGGACAGGAAGACACCATGTCAATTAGGGGGGACACCACCACCTAAAGCCCCTCCAAGACCAGCAGCCAGGCTATCCCTCTCAGTGCAAAGTGGTTTGTTCCAAATTGCCATAGGTCAGGTCTGTGAGTGTTATCAGTTTCAATGTCTTTCCAGAGAAAAGTATTTTTACAAATACCGGTACTCCAACCTAAAAATGTGAAGGCATTATGTTAACTGAAGCTTTCCAATGTAAAATACTCATGAATATACAATCTTAAGGCAAGCAATGACTGCACGGGCTGAGTGCATTTTGAAAATTTCGATATTTTTGGATATTTGGCGAGTCAAAAACGATTTTCACTAAAAAATTGTCAAATCTGGCATTCTTTTTTTAAATCAATTTGTATTCAACCCCATTGCCCATACATTTTGTATATTTGTGTGATGCAATTGACCAATTGGAGCTGTACTACAAGTACAGGCAAAAACCTAAGAGTAGACTGAGAGAGATTTAGTGGCTGTCAGTGGTTCGAGGGACTTGTAGCGTTCAGCATGTATGGACCCACCTCCCCAACAGTGGTTATGTGGTTTTGGAGCAGAGCCTGCCCTGTGGCGGCCTCCAGGCACTTGTAGGGTTCCCCGAGTACAGTGGCACACACACGCCGCTGAGAGAACATGGTAAAACCCTGCAGAACAGTGGATAATCTAACAACTTCTCATCAATACACACTGATACATACAGACAGACACACTTGTAGGGTTCCCCGAGAACCGTGGCACACACGCGCCGCTGAGAGAACATGGTAAATCCCTGGAGAACAGTGGATAATCTAACAACTTATCATCAATACAGACACACACTCATGCACGCACACACGCACACACACACACACACACACACATGTAGGGTTCCCCGAGAACCGTGGCACACACGCGCCGCTGAGAGAACATGGTAAATCCCTGCAGAACAGTGGAGAATCTAACAACTTATCCTTGATATACACTGATCACATCCACACATGCACACACACCCGTGGCGGCCTCCAGGCACTTGTAGGGTTCCCCAAGAACCGTGGCACACACACGACGCTGAGAGAACATGGTAAAACCCTGCAGAACAGTGAACAATCTAAACATCTTATCCTCAATAAATGTAGGGTTCCCCGAGAACTGTGGCACACATGCGATGCTGATGAGAGAACATGGTGAATCCCTGCAGAACAGTGGATAATCTAACAACTCCTTATCTCATTACACACAGAAACAGACATAATACACGCATAGGGTCCCCGAGTATTGTGGCACACGCGCGCCGCTGGGAGAACAATTGGTAAAACCCTGCAGAACAGTGAATAACAGTGCACAACTAACACACACATTTTGTTTTACTTGAAGTTATATTCCCAATTGCTCGTTTTGGGTCAATGTACATATTCCTTCATGATGATATTTGATGTAATCGTTAATTCTGTACAGATGATGAGTGTGTCTTACCTCATTCAGCCAGAACTCACTCCAGTTGGCGTTGGTTACCAGGTTCCCAAACCAGCTGTGGCACTAAGGAAATAGATAAACAGATAATGTCAGTATCTATATAGTATACAATTGCTGTACATACACTTTCAAACTTTTGGTAAAGAACCTGTTTGCTTAATTCAGGGTAATGTACCCCTGTGACTTAAATTCAGACAGAGATTTGGAAGACAAAAATGAATAGAGCAAAGCAAAATTTAATGACTGCGAGAACCTAATCTTCTTGGAAGCACTAGCCGACTGCTGCCTATCCCTGTGCCAGGGACTTCACCAGGAGATATATAACTGGGTACTAATATTAAAGTAATAACCAAAAACCTTAATGACTGAGAGCACCTACCAGTTCGTGCATGACGACATCCGTCAGCGACTTGTCTCCCACCAGCAGGCACGGGGTCACGAAGGTCAAACACGGGTTCTCCATCCCGCCATACGGGAAAGATGGCGGCATGACGAGGATATCGTACTGGCCCCACACGTAAGGGCCGAACAAACTTTCTGCCACCTGGATATACTCTTCCACCACTCCCTCAAACTCTGCCTTTGCCTTCTCCTGCAAAAACAGCACAGTTTAACGTCTGTAAATGATAACATGTCCAGGATATTGTATTTGCCCCACACGTACGGACCGAACAAACCCTCTGCTACCTGGATATACTCTTCAACGGTGAGTTCAACCACTCCCTCAAACTCCGCCTTTGCCTTTTCCTGCAATAATAACCAGTTAAATATCTGTAAATTGTTTGGAAAAGATGGCGGCATGACGAGGATATCGTACTGACCCCACACGTACGGGCCGAACAGACCCTCCGCTACCTGGATATACTCTTCTACCACTCCCTCAAACTCTGCCTTTGCCTTTTCCTGCAATAATAAATTACTGTTACAGTTAAACATATTATGTAAATTGTACCAAAAAGATGGTAGCATGACGAGGATATCGTACTGACCCCACACGTACGGGCCAAACAGGCCCTCCGCTACCTGGATATACTCTTCAACCACACCCTCAAACTCTGCCTTCGCTTTGTCCTGAAAACCAGCACATTTTAACGTCTGCAAATGGTAACATGTCCAGGATATTGGGCCAAACAGACCTTCTGCTACCTGGATATACACCCCCCCTCTAACTTTGCCTTTGATTTCTCCTGCAAATATTAACAGGTACAACTACTATAGAAGAAGGTAAAGGTAGACCCATAGCCTTTTTAAGGCTGTAGTGGGTTGTTATCCACTGTGTCTAGGGCACGTTATTGGTCCATCCCTCTCCTTCCACGGCCTTTTGCCTCCCCAACCAAAATCAGACACCCATTTACACACCTGGATAGAGTAAGGAAAGTCATGCGTAGTGGGGTGACAAGATTCGTACCCAAGATGTCTGGGGTCTCATGGCAAAACATCCTGGAGGGATGCCACGAGACCCCAGAGTGTTAGAACATAAGTCAAGCAAGTTAATGCAAATCCAAATCCCACCCTAGGGTTGGACAAGTTCACTAGTTCCATTGTCCCAGGCAAGGGAAAGTGCTGATCGGGCAAGAGCTAGCACATGTCCTATCCTACTTGTCTGATCTGGCAAATAAGACTTTTCCTTGAGTGTTACCTTTCACAGTAGCAAGCATTGGTCAACACAGAAAAATAGAGCAAATGATGAAGAATTGTTTTGCTAGAAGTGGCAATACATAGAAATGTTTTTTTCTATATAAATTTTTGGGCAAGTGAAAAGTTGGTTTGGTTCAGTAATTATTTTTCATGTACTTGCCTGATAGGACAAGTGAATTTTAGAAAACTTGTTAAACTGCAGCTGCACCCACCAGCACACTTGGTTCGGTCCAGACTTTACTGCGAGGTCCGATGTCAGCAGAGGCGATGTCCCCCACAGCCAGGGCGATGAGGTAAGCAGGGATGGGATGTTCCATTTTGAAGTGGGTGGTGTTGGGTTCCGGTCCCTCCGTGCGAGAGGAGGCACTCATCACAGCAGTGAGCCCTGGAGGGACCTGACAAAGAATGCTAATATTTATTTACACATAATAATACAAAGAATTAGAGAAGCTATAATTTTTTTTCCTTTTTTTTTAAAGAAAGATCATTTCTGTCCTCTAAATGTCTTCAACACTAGGAATAGCAGGATGTTCATTATACAAGAAATGAGCTATCCACTACTCAAGAATCCTGACCATAGCATGTCCAGAACACGAGATATTAAAACTGAAAGTCCCACTGCAGTAGCTTTAAAAACTGCTAGGGGGCCCAAAATTTTGTTGTTTCAAGATCTCAAGGCCAAACGACATACTTTAGGTATACATGTACTTCCTATATATCCATCCAAGCTTCTTCACACAGACACAGACGAACACACACACACACACACACACAAATGCTCCTGAAAACACAACCTTCTTGGCAAAGGTGCAGTTATCAACAGAAATTCATCTTGTCCATTGTGCATGCAACTACTGTACCACCTTGACCCTAGCCGTGTATGTCGCCTTGGTAGCGGGCGTGTCCTGAACGGGTAAGAAGGTCCGAGTGAGAACACTGAACCCCATTGTGTAGAAATACGGCAACTTCTTACCTGCAACACAAGCAGAGACACATTTTGTAGCACACATGGGCTGAAGAGAAGAAATGCACACAGGATATACCAAGAATGCATAGAGGTATAAACAAGCAATGTCTTTAGTGGTTCTTGGATTTTAACAATTGGTGCTGAACTGAAATAGCAACACGTTAAGTTTGAGGAGATGTCTGTATTTTGGTACACACAGTTTTAGGGAGCAAATATATTCGTATTCTTGTTTTTCCAAGTTGTCGTGACCTGTTTGCAGACTTCAACTGCAAAATACAGAGAGATATGGACAGATATTGACATAACTCAAATAGTTCCAACTGTCAGTATTAACTCCCGGCAGGCAATTGAATGATTGTGTAATTGTGTAACTTGATGAGTTCCCTTGGAAATCAATTAATTGGAATATGGGAATATTAATATTAAAGTTTACGTGGTAGATGTCTGAATCACGTAGAAGATTAAAGTTATAACCAATGACAGCAAGATCCCTAATCACCTTAACTTGTGCGGAGTAGGTGGACTTTATGGCGGGGGTGTCGATACAGGGGAACATGGACCTATTCAGGACGGACTGGCCTATGGTGAACAGGTAAGGCAGCTTCTTACCTGCAAAAGGTGGAAAAGAAAGGTGCAGATGTATCATCTACCAAAGGGTCTTGAAATACAAAATCTACTACAATGTGAAATTGACGACTTGCAAAAATGAATATCATTGCAGTCTCTGCAACAAGGCTAACTCTTTCATCAGATTTAGGACATATAGGATTGACTATTTGCAACGCTGCCCAGTCAGCTAGCTAGGCCAAACACCCTGGTTAGGTTTATTTGCCAAGGTTAGGGTTGAAGTAAGGGTTAAAATGAATGAATGAACTCTACTGCTCCACAATAGATTAGGAAAGGGTTAGTGATAGGGTGTTAAGCAGAGTTGTGTGAGTGTGTCCGTGTGTGTGGTCTGTGTATGAAGGTTCACATGCTTGTGTGTGTGTGTGTGTGTCTGTATGACTACGAGTGTATGTGTGCATGTCTATGTGTGTGTGCATGTGCATCTGTGTGTGAGTCCGTCTGTGTAACTGAGCTGCTTGTAAAATACCAGCAATCTGCATGGGCTCCAGCCAGCACATGTGTGTGTGTCCCGAATGTATGTGTGTGCGTGTCTGTCTGTCCGTCTGTGTGTGTAACGTACCAGCAGTCTGCATGGACTCCAGCCAGCACATAGCCCCTCCCAAGCTGTGTGTGTTTGTGTGTGTGTATATACTAGTATATATGTGTGTGTATATATCGGCTACTTCACAATCAAATGTACCCATTTTTTTTCTGACATGTTATCAGTTGATAGCAAATGATACACAGTCTATAGCTGTTTTATAAATTCATTTCCCACAACCTGGTACAACAAGGAACTTGTCACAAAAAGAATTTTGTAAATCGGCCAATATTTGCCGAAAATATTGACCAAAATATATCCTAAAAATGCCAAATTTTAAGCGTTATCGGGGACCATTCAGTTTTTACTATTTCTTAAACCTTTGATCTAACAGAAAAATTGTAGTTGGTAGTTAGAAACCACTTGCTTTTGATATGCAGTCATGTGACTACTAGTGATTTTATGCTTTTTTTGAAGGATACGACCATTTTTTGGTCCCATAGGGACTATTTTTCCATTTTACCCACATGTTGACAGTTTCCAATGTTATTTTAACTGGATATATGTGACTCTGTAGCAGCTAATTGTTTGCCAATATTGGTGTTGTCTTTGTATGTAAAAGTAAGGTGTTATGTGTATATAAGGTCAGAAGTAGAATAAGATCAGTAGCACACTCTTATGACATATTATTTACAAGCAAAGTCCAGGATGTCATTTTCCGAAAAAAATCTGTAGCGTCCGTACCCCCCTTGATTTCTGTACTAAGTAAATCCCACAAGCTTGTGATTATGACAGTTTAGAGGTCTCTATTACCACATACTAGAACACCCTTTAAACCATTGCTGTCCTGAAAACTCTGCCTAGTATAGCACCATAAACATCAAAATGTAGCGTCCGTACCCCCTGTAGCGTCCGTACCCCCACCTGTAGCGTCCGTACCCCCATTTGAAGCTTTTTAGCAAAATGCTTTTAAAATTGCTGTCCAAATGCTACAATTCTGATTTAATACATTAATTACAGTTCTTACAGATATGATTGGTTAACTATTTTCCCTAAAAATGTGACTTTTCAATGAATTTGAGCTGCATTTTTCTGAGATCTCCTCCACAAATCCACATTTGCTACACCCCCTCAGACTTCATAAATGGTTAATTCCAAAGCAGCCAAAGATGGATGTGAGATGATATTTGATATTCCTCCATGAGTTTAGCTGATATAAGAACACCAGTTTGGTAGATCTACATTATACAAGGCACAAAGTAAAGATAGTATTACATAGTAAGTAATGTGTAGCGTCCGTACCCCCTGCACTATTGTTTCTCTTGCCCAAACTAATATATAGCATGTACTCAAGAAAGATGCAAGTATACATTGCTGGTTTGATGGCATGGGAAGTACTGTGTTATATTCTTTTATGTAAACCATCACTTCTTTATCACAGATTCTGTAAAATCTTCCATTAGGCCTGTTATCAAAAAGTAGAGTACGAGTACAGATCCAACTGGGTGGAATCTCAACTGTCATATTTATACTCTCATTTTCTTCGTTAAACTGCTACAGTAGCATTAATGGATGCTTCAAATAATAAATAGTTAATAATTATTAGAGAATGGACATGTTTAGTGGGCTAATTCCATTGTTCACTACCAGTCTTTACTATAATTGTGTAGCGTCCGTACCCCCCTTGAAATGTTCATTAATGGTCATATGAGAGATTCTATGTTATGTTATACACTGTATCTGCTGTAATTTTATGTGGAAGCCCAATAAGGATAGATGTCCACCAAAATTTAGTTACTATGGTGCCTGGATTAAGAATTATAGTATTTGATCTTTGCTTCAAGCCAAAGTACCCGCATATCATTATGGCTGCTTTAGTAACAGATGACCAGAAAATGACCTAGCATAGTCATACTGCAACTTGAGTTGATTTTCTAGCATAGCAAATGCTAATTATACAAGAAGATAAGGATAAAACACCCATTTTCTGTTCTAATGTTGAATATACAGTATGCTGCAGTTCCAGTAATTCTACAGTTGTAGCGTCCGTACCCCCTTAGTGATCCATTTATAAAAGCCCATGTACCGAAGTTATAAAAGCTTGTTGTGCGGAGATCCTTTAGGATAGTATGCCCAAGTTATGTACCTTTGAACTGCTAACAACAAAAAAAGAATAAAATGTAGTTGAATTTTCACCCCTAGTGACCCCCTTTTGGTACATTAGATTGTGAAGTAGCCGTATGTATGTGTGTTTGTGTAACGTACCGGCATTATCTGTCTGTCTGTCTGTCTGTCTGTCTGTCTGTCTGTGTGACATACCAGCAGTCTGCATGGGTTCCAGCCAGCACATCGCCGGCCCCTCCCCACAAGTGTAGCTGAACTCCAGCTGGAACTCGTCTCCGGGATTCACTGCCACCGGCAGCGACACATGCAGGGCAGCGCCATACGAGGTGAAGGGTCGAGTGTCAAAGGTCACGGGCCGCTGGTTGCTTGTGTTTCGGTCGTCCTTGTAGGTGACTCTGACTCCATGGATAGAGAGGGTCGCATGCGAGTCCAGAATAACTGAAAGTACAATGTAGGGAAAGAAAATATGGGAAAAAAGATTAGGTTATGCAAAATACCTTGGTTCTCGGATTTAAAGAAATAAAGCTATATTGGAACATGAAACAGTCAAAATGAAAACAGGATTTCAGGGAGCAAAATGTCAGTTTTCTTCCCAGCCCTCTGTAATTCTGTGATATCCTCTTGCTAAAATTTTATATAAAAATGTCAAATAGATGTGGCCTGAGAACACCTTATCAAAAGCTTCAGGTTCTGTTTCTTTTTTTTTTTTCAATTTGATTAAAGTACTTTTCCCTTGAAATCTTCCAATGGTAAAACGCATCAATGGGCCGCCGAAGTATACATTAGCTGAAACAGTATCCATATAGGTCACCTTTAGCCAACAGATACAGTTTCTTGAGCCTTTGTATATTGTATTATACTGTTTCGGCCAATGGATATAATGTTACAATGGCCAATGCATGCTGTCTTGCCATCGTAAGATCGGCTTTGAGATTTAACACATTACTTAGTATTTTGATTTGTGTAAAACAGCATGCAGTCCACTTTATATATCACACACAACAGGTGGGAGCTAAGATCAGACACCTTTATACCATTATTCATTACATAATAAATAACTAATGAAGTTGTAAATAAGACTTAATTGCATCTGATAATTGATTGGTCTATTTTACACAAGTACACATTGCCTGTAACGTTACGATTGATTCAAAGGGCTGGCCACACTTCCTCATTGTACTCGTTCAGCACACCAATTCGTTCATCGGACTCAACTCCATATATTCAAAACTTTCTATACTCTTATATTGCCGGTTCTCTGTATAGCTGTACTAACAGCTACTAGTAGCGGCCCCCCTCCCCCTTAAGGGCAATTAAGCACGCCTACCTTCAGCACATGGTTGCAGACACTCCAAGTCCAACACTGCAGAGGCGCTGATCGTCTTGGTCTTGAAGTCCACGTCAAAGTCCAGGTGGTAGTTGTTGACCTTGACGTGTCTGAAGTTGGCGGCGGACGCCACGTCCTCGGCCGTGTCCGAGTAGAGCTTGTCCGAGGAACCCGCGAACTGCAACTTTGGCCGCTTTGCATCGGGGTCCGCCATTTTCACACCGGGTGAGTCCACTGGCCAACAGCTGGAGGGGTGTTTTATGGTTACCTTCAACTTGGTTTTTGCCGCGTTTCTTCAAAGGGGTGAAAAAAATCCTTGGCTTCTGCCTCCTCTTCTTTTCTAAGGCCTTTAAGTAATTAAGATCAATGACTTGGAGCAAATGGCTGTCACCATGGTTACTGGTGAAGTAGCAGACACCCAGTGGTGTTCGATTACATTACTCTTCAAGCAGAGGTTGGTGGGGAAAATCGTGACCTTTTCCTTTCATAATTGTTTTTCGACCGGCCTTCTGGGAATCATATATTTCAGAAAAGTGAAAGTTGAAGTTAAATAAGGGCATTGCTCAATCCCAATCAACCTGAAAAATTACGACCTTAAAGTTAATTGAGGTCCAGTCATTTTCTCCTATCCGCTTTAGAAATTTTTAGAAGAGATCAAAGCTCATTAGGTGAAATAAAGGAACTTTGCCAAGTCTGCAGAAAACGTTTGAGCACACTACAAACTTTGAGAGGAGTTGTTCAACTATTTATCTTTACCTCATCTTTACTGTGGTGAGAGCCAACGAGAAAGGAAAATGAAGAGGAGAGAGAGAGAGAAGAAGAAGGGTCATGTTCCTTTTTCAATCATACTACATGTACTGTAAAAAAAAAATAAAAGCAACTTTTTCTGGAAATGTGTTTCTTCCATTTCATAACTTCCATTGGAAGACATTTTCTCTTTGGAATTATTTCTGTATTTGATTGTAATTGTAACTTCAAAGGGTGGTCTTGTTCATCTATATGCGCGTATCCGATTTGAGGTCAAAGGCAAAGCAGCCTTACATCCATTTCTTTCACTTTGAACCGCGGAGTCTTGATGTATACTAATTTGAGAACTTTGTAAAAAGTATTTTCCTTTGAAGAGCCCATCCTACAAAAAGTGAAATTTTGTACGATTATCAGTGGATGAATAAAATCGCCCTTTATTGTAAAAAAAAGTAAACGAAACACCCCTTTATTCTTTATATTGAAAATTTGAAAATCGCTGTTTGTGACTAATATGATCATTCACAAGTTTGTAAAATTATTGGTTCTGAAGAGCTTTCTAAACGAAACTACATTGTATATAGTACGTAACATTACGCGTATAACGTTACGTATGCGTGGGTCGGATCGGCAGTGCTGTTTTGCCGACTTTTATGCATTTTTCGGTTTTCTGCTTTGTCAGATTTTCATGCTGGTGGACAAAAGTAAAACCTGAAAAATACAAACCCGACTAAAAAGAATTCTCCAGACCTCTGTTTGGATAAGGCCACAGCAAGTAAATTTTAAGGATGACATCCGCGCGCTCCTTAATTTTTGCCTGATTTCAGAAGAAAAAAAAACAAGATTTTTTTTCTTCTTTGGAGATGGTCAACATGATGAAAAATTACCGAAATGAACACATATGTTGCGTTGTAGCCCAATAATTACTTGTAAAAGGGAAATTATGAGGTACCCAGGACTGTAGTAAGTTGTAGAAGTGAAATAGTTGTAAAAGTGGCACCAATTCAGAAGCCATGAGTGTAGTTAGCAGCTTTGTTAGTGACACCAGTCTACCACACTAGCGTCACTTTCACTACACCAGTACATGCGCATTTTTTGAATACAGGGCTAGGGATGAATGCCTTGTTGGCTGTGGTACCATATTTTGTCCCTTTTATTCTTGTTACAACGTTCGTGGTGTCTAATTTGAAAATGTACCAATCTTGTTTTTTTTTGTACCAATCTTGTTTTTTTTTGCCCTATCGCACTATTTTTGCAGTCTGCAGAGGATGTCATCCATAAAATTTACTTGCTGTGGCCTAATACTAGTATTTCTGAAAACGCCCTGCCCGCCCGACTCTGTTATCCTCCCGAAATTATACAAGACAGCTCCTGCTGTACTACTTCCGCAGCCTCGTTCTGATTCCCAGCAGACCAAGATGGCGACGGGCTGACATTTGGAGCAGTTCTTGGAATGTTGTCCGCCCCATCTGTTGATTTGTCGAGCGGTAGCCAAATTCTTCAACCACCAACGACAAAATCCTTCGGACCGTCAGCTGGGCGACCTTTGAGGCGGGGAAATCCGATGTAGGAGCGGCGATTTCGCTCGGGACATGGGGCAATCTCAGGGCAAAGATGGGGGTGACGCTAGAAGACCGAGTTTGGGTTCGTTCGCCAACAAAGTTGGCAACTTCGGGAGGAGTCTGAAAGGAAAGGAACCTCGTGCCTACCCGTCTTTCAACGTCTTCGAGGAGCATAACGGTAAGACAGGACTTCTGTGTACTCGTAGTAGCACCAAAGTGACGATAAACATCACAAAAGCGGGGGTATGATTCTTCCCTCCCTCCCTCCCTCCCTGGACATGTCACCACCGCTCATTCATTTGGGTAGAAAAAATGTGGGCCCGATTTTTTTCAGGGCAGCAGTCGAATAAATTTTCCCTCTCCCTCCAACCCCACAAAGTCGTGAGGGTTTAAGGGTACATGTTGGGTGAGTAGGGGACGTTTGGTAGACATTGTGGCCTTTTTTTTCGTCCCAAAGTTTGAATCGGAAGTGATTATGAATCACCACCGGAATATCCGGCGACCTGATAGATCGTACCAGGTAAAAACGTGCTCGCGATGATTGTACGTCCATTTTCACCAAAAACCGTCGAAAAATCACGTTTTTACTACCCCTCACAGCACCTTAATTGTCATATGTCATAACACAAATGTATATGATACCCCACCAACCATTTATTGCATCATTTGTTTAAAAAATCACACGTATTTAAGGTCATAAATCGTTCGTTGTCAGGCATATACAAATATTATAATCGAAAAATCACACTGTTACTATGTCTTATTACTACCCAGTTATTATATTTTATAGCACAGACATAGACGATGATCTTGTGATCAGTTATAGCATCATTTTATAAATGAAAATCACACATATTAAGATCATAAATCGTCCACTGTCAGGCATATACAAATAGATATCATTAAAAAATCACACTGTTACTCCTCAGTTATTATATTTTATAGCACAGACATAGACGATGATCTTGTGATCAGCTATGGCATCATTATATTAATAAAAATCACACGTATTAAGGTCATAAATCGTTCGCTGCCGGCCGTGACAAATTATCACACATTGATTTTTCAGTAGGAATGGCCGATCCGATTGGCAATGATTTTGGCGTTATGATCTCTCGGGAAATGTAATAAATATGGCTTCATATCTGGCTGTCGGGGTAAAGGTGAACGTTTCGTACATGAAGGGTAATGAAAAATTCAATAGGAAGTTGTATATAGACATGAGGATATAGGAACAAGGTTGTGACTCATCTCTATACCAGTACATACTTATAGGTTTGTGTATGCCTGTGTACTTAAAGTTAAACATGTAGGGAACAAATTCCAATATCACTTGGTCAGGTTGGATGGTGTCATAGAAAGCATTAAGAATATGATAACCAATAAGTTTGAAATGCTATTTTAACCTCCTTGCAATAACAAACAAATCCAGCAATAAATATTTAGAAATTAGAATAATGGACTTCCTGGTTGAATATTATGACAGCAATATCACCAAGCAGTCTTTAAATTCATTTTTAAAGTATGTGTTTATGTGATAATGCTTGAATACACATTCACCAATAATGACATTTGTAATTCAAATGTACAGTATTGTTGACAAGGGGGAGGGGGGCTGTTGTAGTTGAAAGAAAACAATATTATTTATAGAGGAATTCGGAACTTCCAGCACCATCCCAATATTATGATTGGGTCTCCAAATCACATAATGATAATAAAAACCTCTGTGTATTTCTAGGTCATAGACTGATAACATTAGGCTTTGGAAACAGAAGCAGTGTTTTATGATAAAGCCTTTC
This sequence comes from Branchiostoma floridae x Branchiostoma belcheri, assembly GCA_019207045.1. NCBI lineage: Eukaryota > Metazoa > Chordata > Leptocardii > Amphioxiformes > Branchiostomatidae > Branchiostoma > Branchiostoma floridae x Branchiostoma belcheri. The sequence continues at coordinate 3,837,526 of CM033030.1, forward strand.
CTTTGATATACTACTTTTTAAAGATGAGTTTGAGTAAATATTAAAATCCACAAGTAGCTTTGAGTCTTTTGACAATATTTTACATTGTACCCTATATCTTTATGTGGCCTGTTAACCTTAACATACGTAACTGCGCAAAATAACATGATGCACTTAAAAATGACAATGAAATTAGCAGAATATGCATGTTCATAAATTCACAAAACGGTAATAAAAAGATATGCTGTATACATGGAGAACGAATTATGTTACCCATACAGTCTTATGTTCGAAGCTCAGTGTAATCCAGGTACAGTGTTAATTATACTTCTAGTGCAATCTATACAGACAATACCAGGCATTTCTTACGTGCCATCCGACATCTTTCTTCAGTGAGCGAAAAATGTAATGTAAAATTCCAGTTATTGGACCTTCTCTGTCTTTTCTTACCAATCTGGCGCTCGTACATATGCAGTATGGATAATCATTGAAGATAATCATATAAACACTGTCCTGTATTCGAGATTGTCCCACATTCACACTTGTTGTGTGTGAACACAGGAAACAATAAACCCTGTGAAAAGGTCAACGATATGATTACAACAAAGGAAAATGTTTGCATTTTGACACTGTCTCATATCCTGTATTATAAGCGGTAGTAAAACAATGGGGAACAATTGTGTAATGGTAATTTTTTTATGATAAGCTAGTCCAAAGTGAAACAGACTATACATACTTTTTTTGTATACCTCATTAATTGCATGGAAACAATAATGATCAACAATTTGATTACAATGTAAGAAAATATCTACATTTTGACACTGCCCCATATTATGTATCATTGTAAGCAGTAAGGAAAAAAGGGTTAATGTTTGCTGAATTATGGCTGAAGTATAATTTTTGAGCCAGTCCAGAAGTTAGTTTACATGATGAATTGCACAGAAACAACAAGGTCAACAATATGATTCCAACAAAAGAAAATGTTTATGTTTTGACACTGTCCCATATCCTGGATCATAAGCAGTAAGAAAACAATGGCTAATGCTAATGCTTGCTGGAGGGTAATTTTTGATGATATGAGCCAGTCTAAAGTCTGTGTACATGATTACTTGCACGTAGGTTTGAGAGGTTCCTGTTTATAATGCAGGAAACCATCAATTTTGTTTGGACAGAACTTTTGACACAAGTGTCTTCCTTTCAATTTTCATCAATTCATGTAATTCTTGTGCAGCAATTGGAGAAGATACATTAAGGTTGTATAGTATTTGTTGTGTCTTTGATAGACCTGTCTCAATGTGTAACTGTCTTTGATATTCTTCAATATCCGTGTTCTGATGAGAATTTTATCTTTAGTCAAATTCTGAGATAGAATGTTAGAAATGTTGTGAGATAAATTGAGACTGGCAAAAATTCTAGCAAAGTCAAACAAAAGAACATGCCGTCAACAAGCCAAATACTGTAGCAAAGAGGAGGGACTCAGAAGTCCTGGTATATAAATGATTTCCAAATTGAGAAAAGTTTGAATAGGAACCGGTACCTTTAGCAGATGGTTTGCGTAACACATGGAAGATGGCGTAGATTCTTGTATGTGTAAACACAGGAAGTCATATAATCCGCTATGTTTTTGGACAGGTCAATATTATTCCAATGATGTAGGGCCTTATCAATCCAATTCCTTGGTTCTCAGATTTTTCTAAGAGGACATTGTCTGATTGTGATAACAGAGGGCTGGGAGGAAAACTTACTAAGTTGTTTCTGAAACTTTGTTTCTTGTTGATATTTCAAGCTAGCAAGCTTTTTTTTTCTTTTTTTTTTTTAATCTGAGAAATAACAGATCATAGTTCACAATGGTATGGCCTAACACACACAGAGAACAAAATGTTATGATATTTGTTACTCTATTATATACTATAGCAACCATATCAGTATAGTATAGTATAGGGTGAAAACAACAAAAGCTGGAATCCTAAACATAGATGATATATTTGTTGTAGTTATCTATCTAGCTTTAGGGGAGGCTGAGATATTTTCAGACATGACACAGTTCACGATTATCTGCAGTGATAAGTCCAGTGTTTGTGTGGGGTGGGAGGGGAGGGTAATTATGTACTAGTACTTCCTTATCCATACATTGTTATCTTGTAACGCTAGACGTGAAGTGATTTTGTTCCAATGTAACTGTTTATAATGTACATTTGTAACTCAAAGTAAAGGCACATTTAACTTATTGAAGTTTCTTAGGCTTAATTTTATTGTACATGTTTGTACATATTTGTACATTGGGCTAAGTACAGATCACAAAATGGAAGTTTATGAATGCATGATTATGTACAAATTTATTAAACAGTAATGATGATATGGTATTATGATATATCACTCATTCAATGTAATCATAAAAAGATTGTACACAATGTATGATTGCTTTTTTTCCACAATTTTTGCAAAACAGATTTTACAAACATTTTGTTGTTCATTGTTCATCCCTTTGTACTTTGTAGAACCATACTCAGTCTGCGAATCGGCGTAACAATCAATTCCATGACGTGCCTTTATGAGCAATGCAGCGTCCCCATGGTCATTAAATTTATTACTGGAATGAAATTATGGTCGCAGGGTTTCATCACAGGCGTATTTTCCGTCAGCTTTGACTCACTCTGATTTTGTATTTGATTATCCGGAGTCCGTTGTACACCAGCGCGGCGCACAACATCCAGGCATGGTGACGGGCATATAATCAATACTACGGGGTACAGGGTCCATAGCAGGAATTGGTTCAATAAGAACAATATGGTATAATGGTATGGTCGTGTCCATCATGTTTCAATCATTGGGAAACCATGTTGGCTGGGGGGAGGGGTCGTAAATTATTCCTGCCTGGCAAGAATGATATTTCGCCCATATGGCCATTGAAACCTTGTGGTGATGACTGGTGAACAACCGTAGCAAAATCATTCTCCCTACAGCAAGCGGCAGAATTCTATCTAGTGCATTTTTAGCGTAACGGGCCACTATCGTATGCTATAATATGCAAGCACCACGCTAAAATGGAACCACTACGCTAATTTCCAACTAGCATAGTGGTACTTTGCTATCATTACTTGTTGAAAAATGTCTAATCAAATATGAAAAATGATGATGTGCCAGTGCCATTCCAAATGGACCAAAAGTACTTCAAATTGTGTTACAGAGGTATCCTCATCTTGCCAACATTTTACTCCACATTTTCAAATCTCACCATGTGGAAAGGCCAAGAACCCTTTGTTTCCTACCTTGCCATTTCCAGTACGCTAAAATAAAATCCTGGCTAGAACCCGCTCCAGGGTATACGTAGCTTGTTAATTCTGGCAGAGAGTACGGAAATACTGTGGGTGCCATATACATATACAGCTGCTGTATACTATAGATACGACCAGTCCGTAATGGTTTAAACTTCTCAGGATTGCTAAAGCTGTTGTATAAATAAGACAGCCCTTGTAAGTATGAATATGGTCCTATGTTTTGAATACCCGATTAGCAATGTCGCATTGCGCTACTAGTAGTCGTAGTGTGCGCACTACTAGCAAATGAAAAAGCATAAGTCCGATGCTGAACCGAACAGTAATGCGATGTTCACATATCTATGATGTTCTGTGTAGTGTCAGAATGTTCCATGTTGGAGCTGCATGTAACACCATGTCAGGGTACCACACAACACTAACCTGACATGTCAAACCTGCCACATGAGGGCTCTCATGGGGGATTCCTGTACACTTAAGGTCTGCAACAAGTCTGTAACACCCCATTTCCACCACTACTAGGGCTATGGCGTCACTGTGACCAAAAATTGACAGATCAACTCAACGAATTTATTGATAAAAACAATTTCATACTTGTTTTGCTGTCTTTGCAGTCTTACTTTTACATTTTGCATTACATTGCAATTATGAAATCAAGGTTTACACAAATGTCTTTATTTGTTCTTCACTATTTTAGCTGTCCATTGTTACATAGGTTGCAAGGACTTCTTTGTGACATACTTGCTATTTAAGGCCTTGACTTGACTTCACAATTCTGGACTGAGTTCTGTCGTACTCCTATCTTTCCCTCACAATGTTGGTAAAAATCTGGCGTTGTTGATGCAGAAGTTTTAAAACGACTCACTGAATACTGCTAACCCCCATGCAGACCCCATGTTGCCATTGTTGACTTCCTGTTGCTGATGATGTTGGTTGTGTACCAACACGTCGCTGTCAGGCCAGCCCTGGTAATGAGCCTTGTGCCAGTGACAAGTAGCCTGGGTACCATCCAGATAGTAGTTCACTATGTACAACGTTCGTTATAACGTTACACTATATACAGTCACTTCTCGATCTGACTTTATACAGTCGCTTCTTACTCCAACTTTTTATTAAGCACTAGAATGTACAGTCACCTCTCGCTCCGATGTTTATTATATACACTGTATACAGTCGCTTCTCGTTCCGACTTTTATTGTGCACTATATTATATACAGTCACTTCTTGCTCTGACGTTTAATATACACTGTATATAGTCACTTCTTGCTCCGACTTGTTATTATACACTATATACAGTCACCACTCGCTCCGACGTTCATTATACACTATATATATACAGTCGCTTCTCGCTCCGACTTTTATCCTACACTACATACAGTAGCTTTTCTGCTATTCCAAATAATAGTCCAAATTTTGGACGATGGCAGTGATTGGTCCCTACACATCAGCGAATTAAGGAATGGATTCAAGCGCGCTCGGACAGGTGTTCCAACACCTGAAATGCCCTCCGCCCTCATTCTGACATTACACAGGTGAACAGTGTGTATGTGTGCGTGTGTATGTGTGCGTGTGTGTGTGTGTGTGTTAACACTGACAATAAGTATAACTTCGTGTCTGGGTGCATTATCTCAAGATTCTGCTTGTTGGTAGGTCTAATTTTGGTTGTGAAATTGAAGAACATAGTTAAGTATAATTATGTTTTGACTTGTGTGAAACAGCAGGAGCCAGACTGTCCCAGTTTTTGTGAAAAGCGTGGGTGGGTGTGCTGATTTGTGATGGGGGATTATTTCTTCATCTGCAAAGGGGACAAACCAAGGTGGAACGTTGGGCTGGAGAATGGCGTCTGACGAAAATTGGTTACTAGACTATGTAATAAAGTTCTAATGTAATTTCTTGTACAGTCATTGACCAAAGATAGTAGATGTTATCTGAAATACAGTAGAAGTGAGTTAATTGCACAACAGATTAAAGCACACTTCTGTTAACTGCATGGAATCCCCAAATCCCAAACCGGTGCGGTCCAGCAAGATAACTTTGCATTATAATTTTTGGTAAGAAGTACGAGCCAATAGGTCACTTCTACTGTATCTGTCTCTATACAGAGTTTCTCCTCTTGGCTAGATCCAGCAAATCCATCTCAGACCGCACCACTTTATTTTATTCTTTCTCAGTGTGTGTCTTACTAACATGTACATGTATATGTACTAGCTTTCTGACATAAATTTCAATTCATGCACGTAGATAGGGGAAAAGCGGTGTTCCAGTTACAAAATTTCAGGTTACAGACTGAGCTACCTGGGTTTAAAATCATGTTGCTCCAAGGAAAAATGTGGTTGCATTTGCAAGTGGATATTTCGAGGACAGGGTATTTCTTTTCTCCATCCTGATGAAGGTGATGTTTTGTTTTCATCATCATCATCATTGTCCCCTCAGCTTTGTGTTTGTTTTGTGCATGTATAATTAACTATAAAGCCCCCCCCCCTCCTCCCCGCCCTCCAATTGCTGGATTATCCCCTAATGGATTTAGACATCCAGCCCAGACTGATCTCAGCTGATTAGAAATATTTGCCAGCTGACCTAGTTAGCCCGTTACCCTGGAGACCAGCAGAGACTGCCAGCCAAAAAGAACAATTTGCATTCTTACTAAAAAGAAAGAAAATATCCTTTTGTCTGCAACGATTATGACAATCTCTAACAAGTTGATGTGAACCACCTGTCATTTTACATGTTAGGTCTTGCTCTTTGACTGTGGCCAGCTCTCAATTTTTCTTTTTCCGTTTCACACATTGTGATTGTTTGGAAGCCCATGTTGTTGATTACGTTGTTAAATCTGTGAATTTAAGCTTATGAAAATACATTTGCATTATCAGTTTCTCGTCATAAAGTTTAGATTTTCGGGATGTATGGACAGGGTGAAATCTTGCCAACGAGAAAATTTCTGTCCAGGTACAGTGGTCGAATGGGTCTTGGATCATCTCATCATATCGTTCCATGCCAGTACTGCAGCCAGGCCACGGCCTTTTCGTTAGCTTCTAGTACTAGTAGTAGGTCCTGGTTGGAGATGTTGGGGCCTAAGTGGGTCTTGGAGACAGTACTGCTCTCTTTACGGTAGATAGATTTTATCTTGGAATATTTGGTTGCGTTTCTGACAATAGTTCTGAAAAATGATGTTTATCTGATAAAGCACCAGCATCTTCATTTATCTGCGAGCAATTTTTTCAGGTGATTTGGTTTATTTTGTTTCTAAAATGAATATTTATCTAGTACAAGTACTATCCCCCAACTCAAACCCACTTGATTTCTAGGGTTAGACAAGTCTAGAGGCCTGATTTCTTTTGCGTATATTTGCCCTGTACTATACTGATCCTGATAGGGTAAATGAATTATTTCAAACATCTTTAATGTTTATATTCTTGTCAGTCATCTTAACTCAGAACAGACCTTTCTTCAGACTAACAGTCAGACATATATGAAACGTTACACTTGGTAATTCACAAATGTTGTTAGTATTGTTTTGATTACCAATGACTGATCTAATTTAGATCAAATCTCATTCACCCTAAGTGTTCTTTCACTGCCAGAGACCAATTTGCTGGCTACACAATGCTGCCAACCCCACTTTGAAACAATATTTTGAAGAAACGTGGCTTCGTTTCTAAGCAAAAAGCTTAGCCAAATGAAGCTACAAGACCATGATTGAATTCTTTCAGGCTTTGACTTGAACTAGAATTGATTTGTCCGTCATTTGTATGGGGGTTGTATGGTGCAAGTCGTGCTAGATTTCCTTTTCTTTCACGGACTAGTTGAAATAGAAAGGTAAAGGCCTGGTAGCCTTTTTGCGGTTGTAGGATTGTATACAATTGCGTTAGGACATGGTATTGGAAGGCGGAGCCCATCCCTCTCCTTTCACTGCCTTGTGCACACACACACAACCAAAGTCAGGTACCCTTTTCTTTGCCAGGGTAGAGTGGGGAAAGACGCGTATAACACTTGCTCTTGAGTCCGCCAGCCATGCTGCTCGACTTTTCAACACAACCAAGTAAGACTCTGTAACATGTGATGATAGTTTCCATGAATGTCTCTCTGCAGACAAAGAAAAGTTTTTTTGTCCCAAAATTGCAGTGATCTCCTGAATTATTCTACTCCACTAAATCACAACAACAAACAAAGGCCAGTCAGCCAATTTCTATCACTAGTATCAGGTCAATAACACAGCTTCCCTATTATTATGAGACCTACAACTTGACCTGATGCATGTATAACATTATATCAGCTGTATGTAAAGTAGATAGTATGTTAAGCGGGTAAAAATAAACCTTAGATACTAGTATACATTTCAATGCTTTTTGTATGATCGCAAGTGTGTATTTCTTCTGTAATAATCTATTTTTCCTGCCCCACTCCCCCTTTGTCTCAGTGTCCTGTGTTTGGCCCATTGTTGTCTCATGTTTGTCCCAAGGGCATTGACCTTGCTCACAGTGATGTCATAGGTCAGAGGTGAAGGTCAAACCTTGCCAGCTGTGCACCCAGAGGGTGTCTGGCTCTGTTGATTGATGAATGTCATCATTTTTGATGGGAAAACACAGATTTTACTTGTTAGAGGAGGGAGTCAGGTTTCATATCTGTACAGTTTGAATTTACTTGCTATTTCTACCATGGTTATCTGGTATTGGACAATGTCAACAAAGCTTCAATGTTTTTAGATAGCCTGAATAATTTAAATCATATTTTTGTGATTTCAAATTTTTTTTTTTGCGGCAGAAAAAAAATCATAAGAGACAGCATTTAGCCTTGCCGGTCAACATTAAAGCCTTTATCTAATCTTGATGGCTTGTCCGGCCATTGCCACTTATCAAAATTTGCTTGTTACGGTTGTTTTGTTTATATTGTAGTAGGTAAATGCAGTAGTTATTGTGAATTACTGTGAAGAGTTGCTCTTGACTCTACACAACAGTTGTTGCACAGGTCTGAACTTGCTTCATACTTTCTTATTGAGATGCTGAAAGTGAAAATGCTGTGCTCAGTCTTGCTGGTCAGTGTTGTACATACAAAGTGTAACATTAAATCAGTCTTCAGGAAGGAACATGCTTAGAAATGCATAGAATTTCCCGAAGACTCACACATAGATTGCAAACCACTGCTTTGAATGCAGAACAGGCCATTCAGTCTGATAGGTGTGCTCTATATTGTACATCTTCAGGCAGGTATGCAATTGAGTTGTTGACCTTTTCTCTGTCGCTGGAGCCTACTGTCTGCTGACCTGGAACTCTGTGCAATCATTCTGACTAGGAGATCGGAACTGTCTTCTCATGACTGTCCTTCATCCTTGAGCTGTCTGTTATAAATGGAAATACAGTCAGAACTGCACCAAAAGACTATTTGAAGGGAATGATAAGGAATGATATATCTAGATGATCTAGATCATATTCTATTAGTAGTGTTCTGGTAGTCACTCTCTATGTACACACAAAAAAACAGTTAATGCTTGTGTCCATGACTGTTCTTCATTGCTGACCGAGTGTCTTTCGTGTTTTTCAAGTCACAAATGCAAAATACCTTTTACCTTTGATTACAGACCCAGGAAAACAAATTTAGTGTGGCCTAGAATTTGTAGGCAGCACAAGTCATTCTCTTGGTTCTTAGGCCACACCAATTTAATTTCTTGGTTCACGGATTTTTTCATAAAAAATATGGAGCGAGAGGGCGAAATAAAAATAAAAATAAAAATTGTAAAATGGTTGGGGTAAAGGTAACGGCTAATCCAAAACATAAGGAAAAAAAGTTTTCAGCTTGAAAAAAGTACAAAAACACTATTTTTGTACAGTAACAGCACCTGTACCCACACTGTAAGGAGCTTATAATATAAAGGCCAATTTGCTACACCAGAAAGTTGGTGAATGTTTTCATTAATTTAATGGTGAAAATTTGCTGAGTGGTAGTTTTTATTTTTATTTTTTTTCCCAAAATATAGGAGCGAGCGAATCCGTGAACCAAGAAATTAAATCGGTGTGGCCTTAGAACACTCCAAGCAGAGGTTGGTGAAAAAAATTGTCACCGTTTCCTTGTTTGCCATTTCATTTGTCAACTGACCCCACCAATGGCTGACAGAAAAAAAAGCATATATTGTCAGAAAAAAAGGTCACAATTTTCCCACCAACCTCTGCTTGGAGATTTGGTTCTCAGATAGTTGCTAGGAATTAAGTTTAGCTAGCGAACAAGATAAAAACAGAAGGCTGGGAGGATTTTAACTTGTATTTGACTAGTAATAATATGATAATTCACTCTGAAACTTTGTGTACCAAGGTACAGACTTTCCACTTAGACTCTGTTTTCATGTGGATATTCATATTCAGCATTATATTTAAAAACCCAACAACCAACAAATTAATTTACTGTGGCCTACAACTACGAAAATATTGTACTAGGTAGATGTTTGCTCAGACTCGTCAAGCTTTGACTGGAATTGAGCAGTCCATGTTTAATGCATGTGTAATGTTAAGCTGAGTTGATAGTTTGAGCAATCATATTGTAGTTTTCAGGGATGACCTACATATTTTCCTGTTCATTTATGTATATGGGTCAACTTTGATTGGATATAGGCATATAGATGATATCTTGATTGATAGTGATTTTAGTTTTATATGATGTGTAACTGTAACATTATATAGATAGCAAGTGAATTTTATATGTAAACTGTACACATATAATGGTATACGATATAGCAGGACTTCATATAATGATTGATACATAGTTGAAGGTAAAATTATCTATACCGGAAAAATTTTCCCTTCACAGTTCTTCACAGCGAAATAGCTCAAAGTCAAAGACTGAGAGAGAGAGAGAGAATGGTTTATTTGTTTCACAGCCAACTTGTGGCTCAAAAGCCGAATTATTAGGCTTGTTTACATTGTCGCTACCTTATTGCTACTCACAAGAACATTGTAACATAAACAATACAAATAAGACGTTTAGCATGAATATCATAATGAATTAATATTGCAGATACTTCAATGTCAAAGGGGTAACCGTTTAGAAACCATTTCATGCCCTAATTTGACATGTCACAGGTGGTAACAATTAATATTTAGTAAGCAAAGACTCACAAATACATACACATGTACAGACATAACATTGCTTGTACGAGGTATAGGTAGACCTCAGAAATACATGCACAACAACAATTCTATCTGCACTTAGTCTAATATTATAACATTTTGCATGCATGTGGTATTTCAAACTCATATCATGATATATCAGTCCAACAGATAATAATGTGAGTAGATATTAGGACTCTTTTTCATACCACCACCATGAAGGTGACCTACAGGGTAGTGAAACCCATTATCTGTTCTGGTCAGATAAGAAAGGCCTTGAAATTCATTTTGGTACAGGTATTCTGATGCACCTGACCTGAAAATTCAGATATACAGATAAAGATTGTTATATGTACAGTAAATTTGTAGAATGTCGACAAAGCCTAATTACAAATCTCACTGCCTCCCGTCTTAGCTTAGATTTGAAATTCTGTACATGTTACAGTATATACCTCATATTTTTTTAGATAATTAAGTGAAAGAAAATGTTGTATAATATTTTCTTGACACTTTGATACCATGAAGGCGTTGTATACTATTGTACAATCATACTATATTTACGTACGTAACTCTATGCAATTATCTAGGTACACCCGCAGTTAAAAATTGGTTGCAAAGCTCCAACTTTGAATACACAAAAGTGCATATTCAGATTGTTATGCACCCTGTATTTCCAGCCCTGCTATCCCATATCTGATCAGGACAGACAGATAGTAATCATGTAGTGCCTCTTTCATCATGTCCTGACAAATGAGTGCAGGCCCGCCATTCCTTCCAATTGAAGATCCTCTCACTTTGTGTTCAGGACCTGTTCCAGGATGGGAATTACGCATCCAAAAGATGTGAAATCCATGTCTTGAAATGAAATGTATGAAATTGATTAAATGTTTATTTGCAAGCTTAGAATGACAGATTTGATAGCAGAACTGAACAATATGGACTGTCAAACAATGAGTGGGATTAACAAAATTTGGAGCTAGAGACAGTCATTTTTTTTTCCTGGATGAAGGTTAGACATCCAGGTAATAACTTTGTCTTAACTTGTCTTACCTTTGTTTCCTATTTGACTACTTTAAATTGTCCTCATCTCCTTTTGCATATCAATTCATTAAGTTAGGATATAAAACCTGTAGCCTGGTATCCCGCCATTGCTCCTGAGTCTCTTCTGTCCTTCTGCAAAAAAAGACTCGGGAGCTATAATACGGCTGGATACCAGGCTATAAAACCTGCTCTCCAACAAGATCTTTTCAGTGTCACTGACGAAATTTATGATGGATGTTATTTGAAACATCTGAAGATTTCCAAAATCATATCCAGTTGCTTGAGTAACTGCTATTTGGCAGCCCTTTGCTTAACTGCAAATCAAACATACTGTTGTCTTATAGTTATATATGACCTGTCTGGTACAGGTGTAATATTTGATATTTCCTTGTCTATAACACCTGTCGTGTCTTGTGTTTTTCTGCAGTCCACCATGACGTCTTCTCACCTCCTCAGGGGCTCTTCCCAGTACAAGAACCTTCAGGTAAGACAGACGTCCCTACATTGTTCAGTAGTGAACTCAGGGCATATAGGGTAGCACATTTCCTTGCTGTTTCTGTAGCGCTTATCTTTCTAGAGAGGGTTGCTAGCCCTTCCCATTTTTTGCTCGAGGCATTTTCTCGAACGTGGGAACACCAAATTGTTACGTCCCTCCTGAAAGATGGGCGTTCTTTGGGTGATGGTCACAACGAGATGCTGTTCTTCAAACCCCTGTGAACACCTGGTTCAGGCCCCCTGGTTGTAATGTCCTGAGTTGGTGTATCCACTTAGCATTCCCGTTGTAAGCAGCGTCATCCTTCTGACTCCTGATCGACCTTCCGAAGGATGGGTCCAGCCTTAACGAAAATGCCCAACCCAGAATTGAACAGGATCTCTTGGCTAAGAACTACTTGGAATCAGGAGCTCAGCTGTTAGGCTGCTTTCAGTTTAGCTACTGGGGCACCCCTAGGCCTAGGCCTGTAATCCTTAACGTACATGTGTATAAATCCCTACATGTGTGTGTATACTGAGAGTGCACAGGTGTCACAGCAGGAGTCTGAAATCCAAGCAGAGGTTTCATTGCGGTTTTTGTTTTGCCTCTTTTTCTAGGATATTATGTAATGGCTCATATTACAAGTCATTCTTAGCTTGTTACTACGGTGCAAGTTTTGGTTGGGAGTTATTTTTACTTCAACTAGGGAAATGAAATTGTAGAAAAGGGCAAAAAATACAGCAGTAACTCCTGACCAAAACTTCTGCATGGAGAGAAGAAATAAGCAAAGAACACTTTCTCATCAATGTTCTTGAAAGATCTTGAGCCAGTATTACTTCCTTTGCATTTCCTTGTTTATGTTGAAGACTGTTACACTCAGTTTTTTTTACGAAAAACTAAATATTGCCACTAAGATATGTCAGAAATTATATAGGTAACCCATAGATGATCTCTTAGGTGGTTAACCCTCAAACACCCGAGTGGGGTCCATTTGGACCCCAGGCGTAAATTTTGAAGTACCATTTGAACTTTTTTAATCTGAAGAAAAATTCCTTCCGTGACTTTGTCAGCCAATATCTTCTATACCTTCCCCTGAGTTTTTATGAAGATTGGTACAATACTGTGGAAGCTATAAAGAAAGTCCATGATCAGTCCGTCTGGGGTCCAAACGGACCCCAGCAAAAAAGTGCAGCTTTTGAAACAAACTTTTGAGTCTAACTCCCTAACTACCTATCGTATCCCCACCAAACTTTCAAAGGATAAGAAACATGTAAAACGAAATCCTCATAAAAACTTCTGTGTCATCACCTTATAATATGACAACATTATGACGTCATTTAGTTAATGAGGGCGGCCATCTTGGATTTTGACTAATGACGTCATGAAATTAGCATAAATTATAAATCTAGAATCATGAAAATAGCATTGAATTTCATAGAATGTTATTGTTGTAAGAAAACAAGCATTGTTTACCAAGAAAACCTTGTTTAAATCGAAATTGGCAAATTTTGGCAAAAATATGCCTGTCATAATTCCGTTGCCATGGCAACCCCAAATAATGATAAATTTACTTTATTGACAAAAAAACTTTGCTAACAATATTTTGTGATATATTACCAAGTTTCGTAGCTTTAGCACTAGCCGTTCATGAGTTATACGACATAAAGTTTGCTGAGCGCCTCAAAATTCCCCTCACTGGTCAGAATAGGTTTAGTGCAAAAGATGGTCCTTCTGATATTTTGCATAAATTATGATAATGAAGTGGAATTAGCAACATCTTAACATGTCAAAATATTCCTCTTACATTGACGAACCAATGTATGTACTATGATCATGATAGGAATTGGAACTCAGATTTTATGAACAAAACATTTTGGGGTCCGTTTGGACCCCACTCGGTCATTTTAGTCGCAAAAAAAGGTCGGGTGCTTGAGGGTTAAGGACCATGCTTTTCAGTTAGCTTACCAGTTGCAAGCTGTCTTTATTGTGCAGCGGAAAAGATTTTGCGGCTTAAGGTTGATTTCTTTTGAAGGGATGCAGCTGGGGAGGTAATAAGATTGACCATTTCCTTGAGGCTATGTTAAGGGGTTACGAAGATGTGTCTTTCGTATAAAAAATTAGAAGAATCTGACTTCCAGATGTGTTTTAGCATTGATATATGATTGCGTGTACCTTTCACATGCTTTTTATTATAGAGAATAACTGCTGATTAACAGAAAATGGTACACATGATTAAGGACATCAATGCATCTGTTAGCAGTGTGACACCCATGCTATAGCTGCATTGTCACTCACTATCCGGTTTATCGTTCATTGTAACGTGAACAAGTCACAATTGCCTTGATGGTGATAGACGGCCACCCAAATGTCGATTGTGTACAAAGAATTAATTCTATCCATCATACATGTAGTTATATTACTTATAAACAGTTTGCTAAGCTGTGGAAAGATTTCAGATGCAAAATCTTGATCCTTCATAGCGTGAAATCTTCCTGTATAGTATCAGGCTTTTCTGGTTGTGTGTCGAGTTCCTGGCTGCCAGGCTTAAGTCGGTTATCCCTGCCCAGACCAATGGCTTCCTACTTTATCTTTTCATCCAGATTTTCCTCCTGATGGGACAGTTAAGGGGTCTTTCATCCCAATCTTTCTAGGCTGTTGGGTTGGAAAACTGGCAGCAAATTCTCCTGGCTATCTCTTTTGACACTTGTTAATTGTTGACCAACCCTCTATTCAATTTTTTTCAAGTGAGGGCTTTTGCCAGAGTCGTTTACCTACAATCTGATCTTTGACTTTTTTGAGGGAGAATTTTTTTGCTTGTGTCAGATGAGGTTTTTGATAATGTTGATTTTGAATGAAAATTGGCTGAAGATCGTTTTCTGTCAGTGTTAGGAATTCTTGGATATGTCAATTCAGAATTGCTGGAAATTCACAGCCCTTACAGTTCAACACACACACTTTTCTAGTCCATCCAGAAATACTTACAGAGACATTTAAGGCAAGCTTTTTCTCAGACTTTTTTTGTGGCTTTAAAGTAACCAAGAACATGGCATTAAGAACTGCTTGGAAATTGTGTTGTTGATGTTTTGTTATGTTTTCTATTTTTGTATGTGTCTTATTACGTTTTCTGATAGTGCCCCTCTAGAATGTACTACCGGGAATGAGGTTGCTTATAGTTACAGCTAGCTTCCTATTACTATTAGGAAATTTGTCTAGGTTGTCTGAGTGCCAAGAGGATGTCCCCAAGCTAAGTAACCCCCGCAGAGCCGGTTTGTTTTTGTTTTGGGTGTCCCAATGTCAATCTTGCCATCAAATCAAAATGTCAATACAGCTTCATGTCATAAGTTCTTATGTCCTATAGAAAACATTATGGGAAGAAGTCAAACCCAACTATAGATAAACTAGCACCATGTATCTTAGAATGTAGTATAACATTAGTACAATAGACCTGAATACAATGAATTATATTAGTCGTCTATTAGTTACTTCAATTATATTAGTCGTCTTTGTTACTTCAAAGCAGAGCACAGTGGACTACTACTAGAAAACATATACATGTACATTTGTTTTTGATGAGTTCATTGCAAGAACTAATAGACGACTAATATAATTCATTGTATTCAGGTCTATTGTACTAATGTTATACTACATTCTAAGATACATGGTGCTAGTTTATGTATAGTTGGGTTTGACTTCTTCCCATAAATGCCAGTTCTTTGCTTTTACTAGTAGATGGCCAATACTGACAAGGTGAAGAACTATGTGTTTTGAACGTGTTTCTGCATTGATTATGTGTTGCATTGGAAAGTGGAAAGTTCATAAAATTGGTAGTCCCTCCCTCCCTCAAACTAGCCTGCAGAGAGGGAAGTATTTGCACACAGGTGTAAACTGTGTAACAATAGGGTGTGAAGTGGACCTGTCACCTGTCTGAAGTAGGGTGTTCACACCTTTTGTTCCTGTTCATTGTCGGGTGATCCAGTGATTATCAGCTTGGAGTGTTTTGTCAACAGGGGGTGGTCAATACACAATCTTTATTGATACAGCAGAAGTATAGCAACTTTCATATGGTCTACAACAACTATAGTACTAATCATACAAACAAATTAATACATACAAGTATAAATTATGTATAGATATGCAAAAATAAATATTTTTTAGTTCAACAGAAGAACTTTATTGCACGTTGATTCTACCTGCATTTGAATTTAAAGGATTTTAACAGAGACTTCATTTCTTTCTTTTACATCCTCTTGACTTTGAAATGGAACTTAACACACTACGCCATAAATAGCTATTTTGTAATATTTTTTGCACTTCATGGCATGTTTTTTTTTTTTTCTTCAAAGTAAGAAAATTTAATCAACTTATAGCATGGTCTTACCGGCTAGAACAAAGCTGGTATGTGACCCTGGAGAGTAGGTATTTATATTTGAAGATTAGTTCAAAGAATAAGCTGTACCGAAATTACACAGACTTTGTTTGGACGCCCACGTTTTCTGTTGTCGGAAACAGACGGCACACAATCGGTAGGAAGTCAGGACTGAATCCAGGTGGCACTAAACCACCACACGGAGCAGGAAACGCTCCTACCTGATTACTGCTTGTGTCAAGCAGGTTTTCCTGTCTGGAACAAGGACAAAAAATGTGGTCAAAGGAATTCCATTCCAACCACCACCTTTGGCCTGTGTGCGACAGGTGGTTATTGTGGGGAGGTAGAGGGGGTTTATTGAGTTCTGGATGTACAATATTTGTGAATTCAGCCTTGGACCAAGTTGGAAAGAACCACAGAAACACTGAAACACCACATCCCTTGCAAGTGTTTCCAGCAAATTTTGGTGGTACAACTTGTAGGGAAAGTCTTGGGCTAATGTTCTGATAAAGTCAGCACAGAGATAAAAAAACTTCCAGATACTGCCAGAATTTTACTTTGGCTTGTGACGTTATCAAATACCTGTTCAAACCACTGCCATACCCTTCTAAGGAGGAAGTGGAGATAGATCAGTGTTCTTGTTTAGGGTTCCTCTTCTTTGTACCCTCAGGGTGTGAGGAAAAGGCCTTACCTTTCAAGATATCCTTATTCTTCCTGGTTCCTTGATTTTGAAAAAGCGATGCGTGATAGGAATATCAACATTAAAACACAGTTTCAGAGGGTGAACAGAGTCAGATGCAAGTTTTCACCCCAGCATACTGTTTCCCCAATGTCCTGTTGCTAAAATATTGTAGCAAAATGTTTGAGAAGCAATATATGATATTTTTGTGTCCTTTAACTTTTTAAGTTAGATTAAGATTAGCCCAAGCATCAGGACCTGGAATACATAATCCATATGTTAATTTACAGTACTGCTAGTGTTCCTCATTACACCCCAAATCTCCTTAGGGCTTGTCCATTTCACAAATGAGAAAGGGGTGTTCAAAACAATATTTTCAAAGTGAAAACATTTTTACACCATCTCCATTTTGTTAGCCCTTGGGGCGCACATCAATGCAGAGAAAGCAGTACTTGTATGTACCATTTGAAGTCTTTGGTATGACTAGGAAAGGAATTAAACTAATGTATCAAATGCAAGGCAAACACTACTAACCATACACACTCGTCTAATGTATCGGTAAGTGCTGAAAAGACTATATGATTAATTTCCATTGCATTGTTATTACTTGTAATGTAACTATGATATAAAGTGAGGCTAGGAAACACTTGAAGTGAACAATTTGGAACAAAATAACCCTAAGAAATGAGAAGGAAGTACACATTTACAATTAGGAAGATTTCCATACCAAGCATTCCAGGAAAGGAACTTGAAACATTCCATCTGGAAATTCCTCTGGAATGTTGCATCCTGGGGAAGTCTGACTCAGTTAGTTGTCAATTAGTTTGTGTGGTAGATGATCAATACCTAGTTCCCAAAGGTTTTTTGGAAACACTCAGGAAATACAATTTCGTGGCATCGGAGATTGAAAAATCTAGTCTATATGCAGGAATTATTTATTGTGCGGTAGCGATGACTCATACATGTGTTGGAATGTTACGAAGAATACCAAGGAAATCAAATCAAATCATAGGTACTATTTTTTATGTATGCCCCAGTCTTCCAATAGGCTTTTATGTTTGTATACTGGACCAGAAATATTAATTAAAACTACAAATCATTTCGAAAGAAATAAACATTGCACGTTTGAGTGTACGTAAAAAAAGTACTTGGCTGTCAGATGAAATGCTCTTGAAAAGTGCCCCCTATGTTTTTTGTGAAGTACTGCATACCAGGTTCATTGACAAACTGCATACATGTATTCTATGAAGCCTTGTCAGCCCTTTATACATGTGGCAAAGATAAGTTAGCCCTGCCATTTTGGTTACCCGTACCATGCCCTAGACATATTGGATAACAACCCACTGCCTCCAAAAATTCAAAAAGGCCATAATATATAAACCTTTAGCTTTAGGAGTAGGACTAAGAGTTATTTTTGGACCACTTGCCATGTACCATATGTTTTGAATTTTCAATTTTGCCTGCACTTGAACTGATATTGACCTGGGATAACCCCACCGTTGTCATGCCGTGCCACGCCCCTATGTGAAAATCCCCCCTTAACCTCCCGGTAAGAAGGGCCTGACGTCAGTGATCTCTGACCACTTCCACTCAAACAAGAGCACAGGAAGCTGTTGGCACACTTATGAGGGAGTCTCTGATCCGTCCCCTATAGTGGGGCTTAGCAGGGACATGTTGTTTGACTTAATACACCCGGCCACTCCTGCCTTCAGAAATGGTATGTTACAAAAGTTGTTATACTGGTTGATTGGTACAAATAGATTAAGTCACGCCTACTTAATTTGTTTGTTCTTGGATTTTAGAAAATGATGCTGAACTTCAACTGTTGTAAACAGAGAGTGAGGGAGAAGTCTGTACCATGTTACAGTCAGTTTCTGGGAGTGAATACAAGTATCTTTGAGTTCTCCCCCTGTTCTCTGTTTTCATGATGTTTTATTGCCAGGTTTTCACCTTATAATGTAGGAGAACTAAGGAAATACTAAGACGATTGTGTTAGAATGATAGAATTCTGTTGCAACACAGATACATGTATTCATATCACAACATTTTCTTAATCAAGTTGATGGTAGCACTGACAGGATGTAATCAGAATGATGTGTGTGAAAATTTTCCTTAAAATTAAATCATATATCTACATATTATGCTGAATGCACTTATTTTCCATCCCTTTGACTCTTTAATATAGACAAACTCAAACAGAATTCTACCCGAAATTTCTTCAAATTATAATACAGTCAAAGCGCAATGTGGGAATTTCTTCTAGGTATGATGTTGTACCAAAATGCTGAATATATATATATAGATATGCCAGTAAGTTATCTATTACGTAGTGAGTCTTAGATCAAAGTGCTGGCTATGTTTGACCAGTTTTATTTGAGTAGAAGAGTTGAAATATTTGTTGTTACTGTTAGTGTTGTGGTTCCTGTTGCCCTGTAGTAACCTTCCTGTTAAAGCTGACTTCCTTCCCCATTGGATGGTATGATACAGTGATCCGACTGGTATGGTTCAACTTCAGGTGATGAACTTCAGATGATTTAGGAGTTAGCAACAATAGTTTTGGAGCTTCAAATCAAGTTTCAAACCCCATCTATGCTTTTATTTTGGGTCCCAACCCAAGGACAGCTGGTTCAAGATGTGAAGTGGTATGATGTACAAACATGTATGCTATAATAGTCTGGTGGCTAGAAAGCTGATGTCTTCATCATGAGGTTGGACCCAGTGTTCTAGCCAGCCTGGAATTTTTTTCTGTCCCCTGGATTTTGATTGCAAAATCCTGTCGAAGGTGCTACGATCCTTGGGGGGTCCAGGGCATGCTCCCCTGGGAAAATTTTGAAATCTAGACCCTCTGTCTATTTTGAATGGCAAATTTTGCTGATAAACCCAGCTTGGTTCAATTAATATCTTTACATGCCAGTTTTTTTTTTATCACAGAATTTGTGTTCATCCCTAGCAGCAAAATTCCGTCAAAGGATGGAAGGACAGGTGCTGGCTAGAGCCTAGAACCCCAGTTGGGCCATTGGGTGTTTAATAGCTAGCCTAAGGCACGATTTACACTTGTAGTTTTATCTGTAGTACTACAGATCGTAGTCTACTACTGTAGTAGCCTACAGATTTTTTCTGGGTGTAAACAGAAATGAAGTGTAGTCTACTACTGTAGTCTACTACACCCTCCGAGGCTGTAGTACTACAGTTCAGCGGACGTTCTATGAGAATTCGAACAGGGTGTAAACAGAAACTGTAGTAGACTACAGCTGACTGACGCCAACCGCGTCAGTCGCCTCCTGCGCTGCATACGTTCTTGGCGTGTCTGGTTGAAAACCTGGTTAACACTGCAACATGAACATAATGACCTCCGCCTCTCCCGTCATTTTGATCCGTCCGGTGGTCAAAATTGGCACTTTTGACACAACAGGAAGAGTGAAGAAGACCAAAAAATTGATGCTGTTCGATCTGGTGTAATTCGAAACAGCAGGTGTCCCGCTATGCTCTCTGTCAGTGAGTGTAAACCGCACGCGAATCTGTAGTCTACTACAGTAGTAGACTACGATGTGTAGTACTACAGATTCAAGAAACAAGTGTAAATCGGGCCTTACTGTCATAGTTTGAACCTCACCTGTACTGTATTGCTTGTGGTTACAGCTCCTACGTCTTAGCTACAATACAATTGTACGTAATTATTATTAAGAAGGAAGCAACCGTTCTCATTCCAGCACTTACGGAACCACACCTTCATCAGATTAAGAGATTATCCAACACGTGTACACAGTTTAGACACACCCACTTGTTCAAGGACAGGCACACCCTGTTAGGCAGCCCACAATCTGTTAGTTCCTCTTGATCGACTTGTACTCAAACCACTAGACACACAATCTAGCATGTGCATTTTAGGCCACTTTAGTATCATTTCTTGGGTCTCTGTCCTTGGAAGACAAAAAAAAATGCTAGATTGGAATATTGACATGAAAACAGACTCCAAGGGTCCTGGTCCAATCTGGGTCCTGGTACACCAAATTGTCCTTGGAATAAACATATTTTCTTCCCAGCCTTTTGTTTTCTTGACATTTTCTTGCTATAATATATGTCGTATAGGAATGACAGAGAACCAACAAATAAACTTTGTGTGGCGTCATGATTATGTTAGCATCTTTTTATTCAGATCACTAAATGACCAAATTGAATATAGGATGAACTTTGTTTCCCTCCTGACCTATAACTATAACACTGATGCAAAGATAGATGCATTTACACTGTTACAGTTACATGATTTATGGTTTGACTTCATTTTAAGTTGTAAACGTACACTATCCTCATTTAACTTTAACTTTATAACTTTTTAACGAACTAAATCCTCATTTAGCTAAATCCTCATTTAGCCTCAGGCAGTTCACAAAATGATGACGTTGGCCAAGTTATCGGACCAGTTGTGTACGTGTGAAACCTCACAGAATTATTTCCGCTTGCCAGACAACACCTGGTTCTAGCGCTGATTGAACATGTTTGTCAACAGGAAGTTATTATACATGTATGTCATTCACATGAGGACTGGGCTGTATGGAATCTGGGAGGTGGTGTGTTATGAATTCCAGTGAACGATGACCCCGTTCACATGGGAAAATTACAAGTGAGTTAAACGAGTAATCCGATTAAAATGACCAATCCAAAGCCATGTGAACAGAACTAATCCGATTGGATTGCCCATTTTGGATTGGATTGGATAGGATTGCAATCCACCTCGGGAGGTGGATTTAGCGCGCGCAATCCGATTGTCGCGCAATCCGATTGACCGGAATCGGCCATGTGAACACAATTGGATTGGATTCCGCGTGCTTCCGGGTTGTGTGTCGTCATACATCCGGGTACTTGGGGTCATAGGTCGCATCGCGCGCGAAAACACAAGGCACGCCAGCTCGCCGAGCCACGCCATTTTACCTACTATTATCGCTATATTTTCTATCGACAATGGCAGAGAAGAGGAAGAAAAGGGCGAACGGGCGAAAGGGCAAATGGACGAACGAGGAGACAAAGCTCCTGCTGTCAATCTGGGGACAAGAGGAGACGCAGCGAAAGTTAGGACAAGTTCACAAGAACAAAGACTGCTTCGAGGATATTGCAAAGGGAATGGCGGACCACGGCTTCGAGAAGACTTACGAGCAATGTCGTAATAAGATGAAAAACCTAACTGCTCAGTACCGTAAGCACAAAGATCAGCAGAGGACCAGTGGGGTGGGGAGGAAGGATATGCTCTTCTTCCCAGAACTGGACGCCATCCTCGCAGATCACCCGAGCACCCGCCCTGTCAAGGTGGTAGAAAGCATGACGTCGTCGTCTGGGGACTCGAGCAGCAGCAGCAGCAGCAGCGAGAGCGAGAGTGACGACAACAACGAAGGTTTGAAAAGGACATTTCTGTATTTTTTATAACGTTGATTATGAACGAGCGCCTATATTTATATAGTCAAATAATCAACATGTAAACTTCAAGTGTGGAGATTTCGTAAATGTGTTGTGTTCAATTGTGTTGATGCTAGAAAAATGTATTTAAATTCATGATGCAACTTTTTCGGTACATTTGTTTCAATAGATCAAAGTTACCTTGGCATTGTTTTGTTAATGTTACTGGGTGAAATTATAAACAAGAATATGTATAACCTCTCTGTGAATTTTTGTTTTTTTCATTATAATATGTGCATGACAATACTAGAAGGCAACGTCATCACCTCTGGAGAAAGCATTATTTTTTTTTTACATCAATGTTAGTATTATATACATTACTGTGTACGTGTGTATTCTGCATAAAATGAACCGATTCAGCAGGAATAATAACAAAGGCAGCAATTGTTGTTTGAGGCTATCACTAGCTTGGTTGTATCTGTGCCAAGTTTTTAAAGGTTACTAAAAAAAACTCAGACCTGAGGTGTTAACTCCTAACAAAGAAAAATACAAATTGTTGTATGTTTGGTGTAAGAGCTGACTGTCCTATATAACATGACACAATGAAAACAAAAGAGTGTTTGTTTCATCTGTACCATTATGTTTGTACCTTGTAGATCTCGCAGGCTCTGTGTCCGACGCCAGCTTCCACGTTCCATCCCCGCCGTCAGTTGAGAGCCAGGACAACAACACAGAAGAGGACCAGTTACCTGCCAATACTTCCTCCAACAGTGCCGCTACTTCCTCCGGCAGTGCCGCTACTTCCTCCGGCAGTGCCGCTACTTCCTCCGGCAGTGCAGACAAAGGTACTGCTAATGAAATCTGTCATGTCCCTTTTATGAAATTATGGTATTTGCATCTGAGTGCACAGATTGACTTAAACATGACTCTCCCTCTTTTTACAGCTCCACCAAGTTCAAGGAAGAACAAGAAGAAGAAAGGTATCCATTCAATGTGATTTGAAAAAAATCCATTTACCTGCAATAACTTAAATCGATTCGTCAAATTTATACTTCTGACATAATATATCAGGGCTCGAAATACGACCTGCATATGCACTGTAATGCAGGTAAAATTTTAGCTGTGCAGGTATTTTTGGTGTCTACCTGCACCTAACCTGCACTGGTGAATGCACTGAGTTTTATACATGAATGCCATATGATGTAGGTTTGTTATTAGCTGTTTATACATAAATGTCATATGATGTAGGTTCGTTATTAGCTGCATTGAGTGTTACCATGTATAAAGTATTGAAGAAAAAATAGCGATGGTTCCTGAACAATTTTAGTATGATCCATATGATTCATAAATTCAAAGTGGTGCAGGTAAAATTTGCCTGGTGCTTGTAATTTTCAGTATTACCTGCACCAGTGCTGATAGGCAGTAAGAAGTATTTCAAGCCCTGTTTATAATGATAACCTTAACCATTTCACATTTCACAGAGAAGACTCGGCACAAGAAAAGCAAGACAGAGCTGGCACTGGAGAACTTTGCGAAAGGACTGCCCATCCCGTCCATCAAGGATGAGACGACAATGCAGCTGAAGATAATGGCAGCACAGCACGCCCATGAGATGAAGATGTTTGAAAAGATGCTTGCTGCATTCTCCAACAAAAGCCAGCAAGAGCCATCCCCAGCTGTGTCGCAGCCCCAGGGCCAGGGGGCATCTGGCGGCACTGCCCCATCCCAAGGTAACCGCAGCAATGCATGGCAGCAGCAGGGAGGATGGAGCAGTCCAGGCCCAAACCAGGAGCACTACAGCGGGGCCTGGGGGGGTGCAGGGCCAAACCAGGAGCGCTACAGCGGGGCCTGGGGGGGTGCAGGGCCAAACCAGGAGCGCTACAGCGGGGCCTGGGGGGGTGCAGGGCCAAACCAGGAGCGCTACAGCGGGGCCTGGGGGGGTGCAGGGCCAAACCAGGAGCGCTACAGCGGGGCCTGGGGGGGTGCAGGGCCAAACCAGGAGGAGCACTACAGCGGGGCCTGGGGGGGTGCAGGGCCAAACCAGGAGCGCTACAGCGGGGCCTGGGGGGGTGCAGGGCCAAACCAGGAGGAGCACTACAGCGGGGCCTGGGGGGGTGCAGGGCCAAACCACACCCAGGCTCAACAGCCTGGTTGTGCTACACCTCCACCCATCATGGGGCAGCGGCGTGGGTCGAGTGCTGGTACTGGTACTGGTGCTCGAGCTACCCCGCCATCCATCCAGGCGCAACTTCATGCTGGTGTGCATGCTACCTCACCGCCCACTCAGGGGGGAGAGCAGGAGCTAGCAGGTAGCACTAGCAGTGGTCAGCTGGAGCCGTATGGAGAGCTTCTGCTCCTTAAGTGATCATGATGTTTTGGGGGTGATCACTGTAGTTCAGTTCAGTAGTGTGTAGCATCATGATCCTGTTTTGTTATGTTTTATCATGTTGCATCATGGTTCTGTTTTGTTTTAGCTTTGTAGGTCTTTGTTTTAGAAGTAGATTATCACACTGTAGTGCCCAGTCTTACAATCATTTGTAATGTTGACAAGCAGAATCTGACCCTTTTACCACATGACAATTAGCAGAGCTTTTTGTAAGTACAATCCAACAATATATACACTTCTGGTGACATTTATGAAATGATTTATCAGACAGCATAGATACCTTTCTTCCATTTTTGTCCATGAAGTCAAAAAGCAAAACTACCCCAACATTACTATGGTTGAACAGTATCTATAAACATCTATATATATTTCTATATAACATGAGTTTTTGTAGAAAGTGGCAAAACATTGATAGGCAGAATCTGTATATGTACCATGTATCTTTTGTACATGCAGTCTGGAAGACTCTTTTCTCAGGTATACAACAGTGCTATGGTTGTGCAGTATATTTAAAACATATTTTTTAAAACATAACTTTATTGTGGAAAGTGCCAAGAACCTAAGTATAATCTGTATATGTACCATGTATCTTTTGTACATGCAGTCTGGAAGATTCTTTTCTCAGGTATACAACAGTGCCATGGCTGTGCAGTATATTTAAAACATATTTTTTAAAACAACTTTATTGTGGAAAGTGCCAAGAACCTAAGTATAATCTGTATATGTACCATGTATCTTTTGTACATGCAGTCTGGAAGACTCTTTTCTCAGGTATACAACAGTGCTATGGTTGTGCAGTATATTTAAAACATATTTTTTAAAACATAACTTTATTGTGGAAAGTGCCAAGAACCTAAGTATAATCTGTATATGTACCATGTATCTTTTGTACATGCAGTCTGGAAGACTCTTTTCTCAGGTATACAACAGTGCTATGGTTGTGCAGTATATTTAAAACATATTTTTTAAAACATAACTTTATTGTGGAAAGTGCCAAGAACCTAAGTATAATCTGTATATGTACCATGTATCTTTTGTACATGCAGTCTGGAAGACTCTTTTCTCAGGTATACAACAGTGCTATGGTTGTGCAGTATATTTAAAACATATTTTTTAAAACATAACTTTATTGTGGAAAGTGCCAAGAACCTAAGTATAATCTGTATATGTACCATGTATCTTTTGTACATGCAGTCTGGAAGACTCTTTTCTCAGGTATACAACAGTGCTATGGTTGTGCAGTATATTTAAAACATATTTTTTAAAACATAACTTTATTGTGGAAAGTGCCAAGAACCTAAGTATAATCTGTATATGTACCATGTATCTTTTGTACATGCAGTCTGGAAGATTCTTTTCTCAGGTAACAAAAACTACAACATTACTATGATTGTACAGTATATATATCACAGCTATATATTTTTATAACATACTTTATTGTGGAAAGTGCTAAGAATGTAGTAGAAGCCATATATGTATCATGTATCTTTTTAAGAGCAGTCTGGAATACTACATTATCAGGTAACACAAACTACAACGTTACTATGATTGTACAGTATATATATCACAGCTTTATACTGTTCTAACATAACTTTATTGTGGAAACGATGCAAAGAACATTCATTTGATAGACAGAAGCTGTATATGTATCATGTATCTAGTAGTACTACTTGTAGCTACAACACATGTATATGTTAACCGTTTATATGTTAATAACATAAGTTTAGTGCAGTACTACTACATGTATTTATACAAACCATGTGCAAAAGTTTCCCACAGGAAATATTCATCTCCTATATAAGATCTACATATGAACATGTACATGTACAGTTCTCAAGAAAATAAACTTATTGCGTTGTTCTAAGCCACACTACAAACTGGTGTGGTTAATTTATTCTACACATCTAACCTACTATAAGAGTTTAGTATTATGGAATGGTCCACATTGTCACAGTTGTTGAAATTATGAACGTGTTAGACCAAACAAAAGGCATCTTCACACATTGAGTTTCTCTGCTGGTTGATGGAATAGCAGTGTTGGTGCATCAGGAGAATACAGAGGAGGACCAGACACATGCTGCTAGTGTCTCATACAGTGGGGACACAGGTACTTGTATTGCGTATGAAATATGTCATCATACAAAATAGACTGTATCCTTGCATTGATGCTTTACACTGGAGCATTATTAATGTACTACTTACAATGTACCAAGTTAATATCTTCATGTGTTGGAGATCATCAATACATCTAACTCTGCGGCTACACGTGTGAAAGTGTAGTGTAAGATGCAACATCTTCAAACATGTCTGTCGAGTCTCTGCTGTGCGAACAACAGTGCCAGTGAATCTCGAACTGCAGCAGGCGGTGCAGCTGCAGCTGCCTGGGCTTCGCCATCTGCATCGGCTTCGTCATCTGCATCGGCTTCGTCATCTGCATCGGATTCGTCATCTGCATCGGATTCGTCATCTGCATCGGATTCGTCATCTGCATCGGCGTCAACATCTGCATCAGTTTCGGCATTGACATCTGCATTGACATTGTAAGGAGGGCATGCTCTCTCTTCAAGCCAACCATTGTCGAAAAACTCGCCATTTAGCTCACAGAGGTTGTGAAGCACACATGCAGCAGTAACAATGTTCGAAACTTTTTTGATGTCGACGTCGATGCGTTTCAGAAGACAACGCCATCTTCCTTTAAGCCTGCCAAAGGCACATTCTACAACCATACGGGCACCACTGAGACGGAAGTTGAAGTCCTTTTGCTGCCGTGTCAGCTGTCCGGACTCTGGGTAGCCCTTCATGAGCCAAGGCAGCAGCGGGTAGGCCGGGTCACCCAGCAGCATGACCGGTACGTTTGTCCCATTGATCTCGGTGGTGTCCTATTGAAACAGGAATAAGGCATTGCAGTGATGTATAATTTATCATAAAAAGGACCAATCCTAATTGTATCCACACAGTGATACCTTTCAATATACAGGATAAAGTAAAATACATTACATTACAGGGATATGTTCATATATGACTCAAACAGTTAACATGATGATTCATAGCTGCTTTTAAATCTCAAGACAATTCACAACACAAGTAAAGGTAACTATGATCACAAACTCATACAAAGCAATAATAATAAACAAAGCTTCAGAAACATACATTTGGAAACAAGGTGCCAGCATTCCCCCTTTTGAATACCTTAGAGGTTCTCAAAACTCTGGCATCATGGCTGCTGCCCGGCCAGCCAACGTTGATGTCTATAAAGCTGAAAGTAGACACATAATTCATTTAGAATAATTGTTATCAGGAGAAGCCTATAAACAAAGCATAGCAGTAACTTATCAAGAAATATATATCACCATAGAATTAAAATAAATAAAAACTCATGAAATTCATTACATACAGAAAGCCTCTAGACAAAGAACCAATTCTCACCGATAGAAAGGGTCCACGATGGCTTGCATGACAATAGAATGGAAGCTTTTCCTATTGTAGTACGCATGAGGATGATCCTGGGGGGAGATAACGGGGATGTGCGTCCCATCAATGGCTCCCGCGCATTGTGGGAAGCGCCACTTGTCCTCAAACGTGGCCACTACCTCGTGGAGTCGCTGCCCTTTAGGAAAGCGAATATACTGCTTCTTCAACACTTTAGCTATTGCCTTGCACACCTCGTGCAAGGCTACACAAACGGTAGACTTCCCAAGTCCGAACAGATGTGACAGTGTCCTATACCCGCACCCGGTAGCCAAGTACCACAGTGCTACGCCGACGCGTCTTTCCACAGAGATCGGAACCCTTCCTCTGCGTCGTCGCTGAAGTCTCGGTCGCAGCTTGTCACACAAGTAGTTAAACGTTAGTTTACTCAACCTGAAGTTCTTTTGCCAATCTGACTCCGTAAATGTACCAAGTACAATATTCTCCCACCAGTCATGGCTCCGTTCCCGCTCCCACACTGTCCTATCTACAGCTCTTGCGGCGTACAGTACCTGCACTACAGCGTATGCAATACACAGAAGCCGTCGCCGGTCACGCCTTCTGGTGACCAATGCCCGTCGATTGCGCAGTGTTCCACGGCTACAAAATGCTCTCCAGTAAAACAACAGCATGAAAAGTTCGGCGTCTCCCGCCATTTTGGAAGGGAGAATGATGATACCCTTTGACCTCAAACTATGACCTTTGAGAAGCGCCGCGTAGCGATACTTCTATGAAACGCAACTTGTGCGTTAATCGGATTCGACTGACTTAGCCTGAGGACGCACCAATCCGATTGGCGAAGATCCCATGTGAACACGTTTTTTGTAATCCGATTGAAAACTTTAATCGGATTCCTCGTTTAACTCACTTGTATTTTTTTCATGTGAACAGGGTCTTAGAGTTTTCACATACCAGCTACAGGTGTCACCTTTGTTACAGCTTTTAATTTGTCTCGCTATAGCCGTACCAATATGATTTGTTGGGATTTAAAAAAAAAAAGATATTGCTAGATTGATGTATCAACAAAAAATTGAGTCAGGGGGGAAGTCTATACCTTGGTATACAAATTTCAATAAGTGAACAGACTCAGATGCAAGTTTTTCTTCCCAGCCCTCTGTTTTCTTGATGTTTTCTTGAGAGAATTTTACCTAAAAATTCCGAAAGCCAGCAAGGAATTAAATTCTATTATGTTACCTAAAATATTCTACAGAATATTCTACAGTTTTTGAAAGGCAAGAAAGAAAGTATGAAAATGTTGCAGATAATAAGCTAAGTAATTTTGTACTGTATGGGAGACATATGGACTTGGACAAAATCTATTCTATTTTTCTTTCTTTATTCTAACTTACTCAAGTTGTAATTGATTTGTAACAGCTATTCTTCTCCTATCATTGGAATGTTCCACAGTAATTAAATATTACACAGAAAATGTCACTTTTGGGTAACTCATCTGTCCAAATATGGGCAAGGTTTTAAAAATGATATCGCAAGCTTTTTATTTCAAATTCCAAGTGACTAGTGTAATGATTATTTCTATAACTAAATGCACAATGCTCCCCCTCCTAACCCTGGAATGTTCCATGAGAGCAAATGAGGACTGTGCTAACTTTATTAGTTACTGCATACATGTGTGGCACAGAATATCACCTCGATGGGGTAACTTCTCGGTCCATATTTGGGCATGTTCGTCAGGTCGGTCGGAAGCTAGCCTGCTGTGATGATGACGTAACAGAAACTGTGACATCCATGTGTCCCCTGGGGGGATAATCACATCAGTGTGGGTCACCCGAAAAACACAATAGGGCACGCCTGACCTGAGCTAACACACCCTTCGGCTGCTGTCATGCTGATTTCATGACACTCTGTTATACCACAAGCAGATTTGAATACACACGTACGTCTTAAGATTTGGCTGCTTTCACAGTGCAACGATACTGGTCAATACATATAGATTTGCTTTGTTATGAGAAAAGATACCAAAACTCACAATTAAACCAACATAGTTGTATTGAGTCAGACATTCACAATATGTACAATGTCATATGTACGTTACCCTTCACTGTTTACAATTTGTAGTTTGTAAAATTTTGTAGTTTGTAGTACATATAGACCTTACAAAAGTCTCAAACTCTGTACGTTTTGTTTTGTCATTGCAAGCTTCCATATCTTTAATCCTCAAGTATTTACCAAACTCATCGGAAGCTCCAAGCTTTTGTGTTGCATGAGCCTCTGTCTTAGTTGATATCTCATCATTTGTGAGAATTCTTAAGACACTAATTGGTTGAAAGGAGTGGTGAGAATGTAATTTCACGCTTGAGAAGTTTCCAAGGAAGTCCAGTTTACTGTACGCACAAACGGGTCGGAAGTAGGACTTCCACCCTGGGTTTGGTGGTTTCTACTCTAGGTGTGGCTATAAAAGAGATGATTTCAAGGTTGTAGGAGTCACTGCTCCTGCGTCAGTGTGGTGTGAGGACTGAAAGGACTCAGATTACTCACATGGGTGACAGGCCAGTGTGGGAATGTACCATAGAGTAGTATAAGGGAGTTGTACATGTAGGAGAACTTGTCTTCTTGTGTAGCATTTGTGTTGGACGTTCAGTTTGGTTGCTTGTGAGTTTACGGGATGGAAACTGGAACTATTTCTAACTACTGTGTCAAAGTCAGGATCCCCTTTCCTGGTCAGTATGGCAGCGTTTGACTTGTGCCCTGCTAAATACTCAGTCATTTTTACTCTTACTAATCTTAGTACTTTTACTATTTTTTTTCTAAGACGTTAAACAAGTTTTTAAGTTGTACATTAGAGTTGGCTGCTTTTAAAGATGATACCATTTTCCCTCTTATAGATGTTTCTGAAGTTTTGGATAACTTCCATTTTGATTCCTCAATTCCTTATATGACCTATGAAACTTTCATCAGGACTTACGTTAAAGAGGATACTCTTTCTTTTGTTTCAGTTGTTTCTGAAGGTTTGGATAATGTCATGTACCGGACTTGCCACATCTGATTCCCCCCTTCCTTGAAACTTAAAGTTTAAAGACTTTAAGAGAGGAAACTTTTTCTTTCGTTTCAGTGTCTACAGTTTTAGATAATGCCGTGTACCAGACATACCACATCTGATACCCTTCGTGATAACTAAAGAAACATTAAGTTCTTAAAGTTGATACTCTTTCTCCCATTTTAGATGTGCCTGAGGTTCTGGCTAACCGCCCCCTGCCAGACACGCCACATCTCGGGGACCGCTGGACCTCGCGGGAAAACCTTCTGTTCGGCCCGGAGCTGAACGATCCACAGCTGTTCGTGGCGCTGTACGACTTTGTAGCTGGGGACACAAACCAACTAAGTATACTCAAAGGTATGTGTGTGTATGTGTGCGTGTGTGCGTGCGCATGTGTGTGTGTATGTGTGCGTGTGTGTGTGTGTGTCTGTTCGGCCCGGAGCTGAATGACCCCCAGCTGTTTGTGGCGCTGTACGACTTTGTAGCTGGGGACACAAACCAACTTAGTATACTCAAAGGTATGTATGTATATATGTGCGTGTGTGCGTGCGCATGTGTGTGTGTGCGCATGTGTGTGTATGTGTCTGTTCGGCCCGGAGCTGAACGATCCACAGTTGTTTGTGGCGCTGTACGACTTTGTAGCTGGGGACACAAACCAACTTAGTATACTCAAAGGTAAGGAGACACAAACCAACTTAGTATACTCAAAGGTATGCAGATATTTTTTGTTCTGATGACACAAGAAATTTGATGAAAATCAAAAGTTAAACAAAAATTTATTATTATTAGCTCTAAAGGTATTAGAGATGGACTAAATCCCAGAAGGGCCTCAGTTCCAATAGATTGTATATCCTTGAATACATAATCAGCCAACATTCTGCAGAACTTGATCACTTCTTTGACTTACACAACCTGTATTTTCTAAAACAATTGTGACGCGACAAGTTTCCTTATCGCCAATTAGAAACTGTGATTTTTATGTGTTCCTCTTGTGATTCCTGGTAATCAGTCACACCCTAGGAGGAGAGCTAGGAAGTGTCGATGGACAACAGGCTCCTAAATGTATATCTTTATCTCTGGGGCTAGTTATGGATGAAAAATCAATTGCAAATATCAACAGATGTTTATTGTTAGCTTTGATTCTATTGCCTGATTGGGTTTTGTTTCTGTATCCTTAAACCATACATAAGAACCACAGTGGAAAAGTGTTCTATTATGCGCCGATTCTATGACTGAGCTTTGCGAGTATGAAAGGCATGCCATGCAAGGGTGGGAGGATGCTAAAATACTGCTCATATGGGCCAGTGAGAGCCTGAAATAAAGAAATAATAAATAAATAAAATAAAATGCAAACCCTCCCTTCCTCAGGTGAACACCTGCACATCCTGAGCTACAACGAAAGCGGGGAGTGGTGTGAGGCGCAGAACCGCAACAAGCAGCGCGGCTGGGTCCCCTCGAGCTACGTTACCCCGGCAACCAGCCTGGAGCGACACTCATGGTACCACGGCGCCATCTCCCGTAACGCGGCCGAGTACATCCTCTCGTCTGGGATCAACGGGAGTTTTCTGGTTAGGGAGAGCGAGAGCAGCCCCGGACAGCTGTCAATCTCTCTCAGATACGAGGGGAGGGTGTACCACTACAGGATCAACAATGCTTCAGATGGAAAGGTAAACATTTTAGTAAACATCTTGGTAAACATCTTGGTAAACATCTTAGTAAACGTTTTCTCAACTTTGGTTCGAGAGAGTGAGAGCAGTCCCGGACAGCTGTCAATCCGGCTGTGATCAACAATGCTTCAGATGGAAAGGTTCATTCTAAGTGTGAAACATTTTCTTAACTTTGGTTCGAGAGAGTCACCCCATCCAGCTGTAAGGTTTGATCCACTCACACCGGGATGGTCTCCTTCTCTTCAAAAATTTGTGTGTTGGGTTATTCAATGTGCTGTTTAAGAAAAACTATGACGATCAAGTGTGTACATTGTGGACAAAAATATTCTGACTATCTCAGTGTGACGAGGTCTTTTTTGTGGTACAAAGGCAACTTTTTCCATTGACATAAGCATTAAGAATTCTGTCTATGGTGACCACCTGTCCCAAAAGTACATTCTTCTGTCATCCACCAGGTCTATATATGTCACATCAGAAAGCAGATTCAACACCCTAGCAGAGTTGGTCCACCACCACTCCTTTGACCATAATGATCTTACCACAAAAATTACATGCTGTGAGCTATTCCCTTTCCCCTTACTGCTAAGATGTCAAATGAAATTACTGTTTTTCTTCTGTCTTCCTCCAGGTGTATGTGACATCAGAAAGCAGATTCAACACCCTAGCAGAACTCGTCCACCACCACTCCCTGGACCCTGACGGCCTCATCACGACGCTACGCTATCCCGCGCCCAAACGCAACAAGCCCACGGTGTACGGCCTGTCCCCAGAGCCAGACCATTGGGAGGTGGAGCGCACGGACATCGCCATGAAGCAGAAACTGGGAGGGGGGCAGTATGGAGAGGTGTACGAGGGGGTGTGGAAAAGATACGGGAGGACGGTGGCTGTCAAGACTCTAAAGGTTGGTGTGTGTGTTTATTTGTGTGTGTGTGTTTGTGTGTGTTTATTTGTGTGTGTATGTGTGTGTGAATGTGTTTGTGTGTGTGTGGACATCGCCATGAAGCAGAAGCTGGGAGGGGGGCAGTATGGAGAGGTGTACGAGGGCGTGTGGAAAAGATACGGGAAAACAGTGGCTGTGAAGACACTCAAGGTTGGTGTTTGTTTGTGTGTGTGTCTTTGTGTGTTTGTGTGTGTGGACATCGCCATGAAATAGAAGCTGGGAGGGGGGCAGTATGGGGAGGTGTACGAGGGAGTGTGGAAGAGATACGGCAGGACGGTGGCTGTCAAGACACTCAAGGTTGGTGTTTGTTTGTGTGGGTGTGTATGTGTGTGTGTGGTTGTGTGAACATCGCCATGAAGGAGAAGTTGGGAGGGGAGCAGTATGGGGAGGTGTACGAGGGTGTGTGGAAGAGATATGGGAGAACTGTGGCTGTCAAGACTCTCAAGGTTGGGCCGTACTTCAAACTTCTTGTCAGGACTGATTGTATTTATAATTGTACTGTATGTATGTTATTGCTGTTTGTAAGAACTGTCTGTCGAGAAGTCCAGGAAGATGAGTAGTGTGCCCTTGGGCACATCACTCATAATACAAGCATAATAGATGTTCTTGTTTAAGT
This sequence comes from Branchiostoma floridae x Branchiostoma belcheri, assembly GCA_019207045.1. Taxonomy (NCBI): domain Eukaryota; kingdom Metazoa; phylum Chordata; class Leptocardii; order Amphioxiformes; family Branchiostomatidae; genus Branchiostoma; species Branchiostoma floridae x Branchiostoma belcheri. The sequence continues at coordinate 3,871,892 of CM033030.1, forward strand.
CTCAAAGTCTGTGAAGGAAAGGAATTTGTTTGATACAATCTCTCCTTCTCTTTATCCAGGAGGAGACCATGGGAGTGGAGGAGTTCCTAAAAGAAGCAGCTGTGATGAAGGACATCAAACATGCCAACTTGGTGCAGCTACTGGGTAAGTAATTAATTTATTCATTTATTTATTACCTCCATGAAATGTCATGGAGGTTATATTTTACCCTGCGTTTGTGTGTCTGTCTGTCTGTCTGTGTGTTTGTGTGTGTGTGTGTAAACAAGATAACTCATGAATGGCTGGGTGGATTGGTTTCATACTTGGTGTGTTGGTAGTGTGTGATAAAAGCTGGAAATGATTAGATTTTGGGCCCCCTAGCGGCTCCCCTTGGTACAGCAGCGCAACTTCCGGCTTTGCTATTTCGGTGTTCTGAACATGCTATGGTCACGATTTTTGAGTGTTAGATAGCTCTTGTGCTCAGGAAGAAATGACATAAGTTTGGGCCTCCTAGCGTCTAGTTTTGGGATAGCAGGGGCATTTTTGTCAAAAACTTCTGAAGAGGATAACTCAAGAAGGGAACAAAGGATTTTCATGATTTTTGGTATGTAGGTACCTTAGACAGTATTGTACACGATAAAGTACTAATTATGCAAAATAGGAGTACATTTGCATAATTAATGAGAATATTCTATAATAGCAGTTTTTTCAATGTATCTCTTGTTTCAGACATGCTATGGTCTTGACATTTAGGTGGTAGATAGCTTTTAGTGCCATGACAAATTGGGGCAAGTTTCAGTCCCCTAACATTTAATTGTGGAACTGCAGGGGCATTTTTGTCAAGACACTTCAAAGAGGATAACTGCGGAAAGGAACGACGGATTGCCATCATTTTAAGCATGCAGGTAGCTTGGGCAAAGATGTTCATAATGATATGCATGTTATGCAAATGAGGACTTAATTTGCATAATTAATGAGGAAACTGTATAGTTCCATTGTTTTCAATAACTGGACCTCAATACATCTAACACATGCTAATTATGATAGGTGAAATATAAGCAGATACGGTAATATGTTAATGAGGACTTTATTTGCATAATTTATGTAAAAAATTGCAAAACCACTTTATGATTCATAATGGGAATTTTATAATTGTGACATGTGTACGTTAGTCAATGATGAACAACACCATGCATAAATTATGTTAATGTGTTAGTCAATTGCATGAAATTTATGAAAGCTCTAAATTTTCATGGAGGTATGAGGTCGCCGAACTCTAGTTTTAGGCTACTTTTTTTTTCCTTGGTTCTCAGATGGTTTGAGGTGAAAATATGAGACATCATATTCATAAAAGCAGAGGGCAGAGAGGAAAACTTGAATATTACTGTATCATTTAAAACTGAATGCATCAAGGCATAAAGCTAAGTCCTCTGGCTGCTCTGTTTCCAGTATGCTTTTCCAGTCAAGCATTTTTTTTAAATCTCATAACCAAGAAATAAGATTGGTGTGGCCTCACTACAGTTGGGGAGGTGAAAGGCATTGGAAGAGAGGGATGGGCTCTGCCTTGAAACTGCCCCAATGGCCACAAGATGCCTATGGGACTATCGTTACCTTTGCCATCCCTTTTATTATAAAGTTTTAACTCATTTTTGTTGTCCCCTCACCAGGTGTGTGTACCAGAGAACCTCCTTTCTACATCATCACAGAGTTCATGCCAAACGGAAACCTGCTGGACTACCTGCGTAACTGTGACCGGGAGGAGGTCAACGCTGTGGTCCTGATGTACATGGCAACTCAGGTGGCCTCTGCCATGAGCTACCTGGAGAAGAAATACTTCATCCACAGGTGAGAATCAGAGTTGTACAGGTGTTATACAGGTGTTGTACAGGTGTTTTTATCACTAATGGTAAGTGTTACAGGATGTACTTTAGTGGACTGTTGAGTGACCAATAACAAAACTACTGAAGGCTTGGTTTATGCTTTGGAAGCTTTCTTTGACACTCAGCAAAGGATTAGAACCACATTTGTGCCACATAGATATTGGCAGAGGTATGTGTTCTTTGCTATCTTGTGATTGTTTAGTACTGATCTCCTAAGTTTGTATTCCGTTTACTTATATATCCTGTTTTATTTGTTTGGTTCTTCTTTGGAAATCAGCCCTATTCCAGCTGAAGAGACTACCCTTATGTATTCAAAACTGGTAGATAAAAGAATTGTTTGTTTTTAATGCCTTTAATGTACTCATAATTGCTCTACTTGGCCATCGGGCCACTTTTCATAGAGGTTTGATTGATATGCTCTAGAACTAGCTATATAGGACAATCAGATAACAGAGACTTCTCTACTCCCACCCCCCACCCCCCCAGGGACTTGGCGGCGCGGAACTGCCTGGTTGGTGAGAGCCACCTGGTGAAGGTGGCAGACTTCGGGCTGTCCCGGCTGATGACCGGTGACACGTACACGGCGCACGCCGGCGCTAAGTTCCCCATCAAGTGGACGGCACCGGAGAGCCTGGCTTACAACAAGTTCTCTATCAAGTCTGATGTCTGGGGTAGGTTTGGTTGTCTTTAATCATTATCATTATGATGGTACCTTTACATATAGGTCAAGGATCACAGTTTTAGAAACTTTCATGAAACTTCAAACCTCAGGTGTTTTTTTACAGCCCAACTTCAAGTTGATATCTCAAGTGACTGACTGTATTAGTTGTTACAATGTTACAAGGTCTCCATCAAGTCTGATGTCTTGGGTAGGTTCGGTTGTTTTATGGTCGTGGCAGTGTTAGGTTAGATAATACCAGTCAGTCACTTGAGTTATCAACTTGAAGTTGGACTGAAAAAAAACAACTGAAATTTGAAGTTTCTACATATTATTAACATTATTACAAAAATGTCATAAATGAATCTGTACTTAAGTGGGAAGCAAACTTTCCCATGACAGTGTTAGATGAAATGTTTTTGGGTTTCCTTTTACCTGTCTCCAGAAAAGAAACTTTCTTCTTCTAAATGTGTGTTGCTTGTGACTTTTGGGGAAAAGTGGACAATTCCTCACCATGTTTTCATTTTGAAAAAAAAAGCTGTTGTTTAATGTTTCATGTTTCCCTCAGCCTTTGGCGTGCTGCTGTGGGAGATTGCGACCTACGGGATGTCACCGTACCCGGGGATCGACCTGACACAGGTGTACGAAAAACTGGAGCAGGGGTACAGGATGGAGAGGCCAGACGGCTGTCCTAGTGACGTGTACGAACTCATGCTCAAATGTAAGTAACTCATGCTCAAATGTAAGTAGCTGGTATGATCGCTGTTATGACTGCACAAGAACCACCCAGAAAAAATATCAAGGTCTTTCTCACGCCATTCATGGTACAAAAAGGTGGTGCCCATCTATATTTCTATGGCCCTGAGCCACACAGCTTTGTGCAATCACTAGTTAAAAGCAGTTGGCTAGTCCTCTGGCTGTGGTACATTGCACACTACAATGATTTTACTCTTTCCCGTGCATTTGCTGAATACTGAGTAATATTGATGGCATTGTGTCATGGCTCCCTCAAAAAGTGTGTACAAGACAAACATTTTGTCTTACTTGGCTATATGTACTTAAGGAAGTAATAAGAGTTCTCCCCTTGTGTTATGTTGCAGGCTGGCAGTGGAGACCGACCGAGCGGCCAGACTTCAGGGATATTTACGATGCCTTGAACACCATGTACCAAAACTCCAACATTAACGAAGGTAGGGATACAATGAACACCGAGTCAGGGCATGCTGGCACCAAAGATGCCAAACATTGGCCCATATATATGCAGCAGTTGTTTTTTGTGCTAAACGTGTTTGTTTACATGCATGTTTCACACCAAAATGTTTAGTAACACAGTAAACTAGAGCTATAAATAACAAGTGATATGGGTACATGCAAAATTGGACCTTTGAAACAATTTTTTTTTTACTGTGGGTGTGCTGGTGCAGTTTTGTAAGGCTTTTCTGGCATTCTACTTTATTCTTGGTTGTGTGCCCAATTTTATTTTAAGGTGCTCCTATGTATTTTTAGTTAAAAGGACCTATACACCAGAATGAATTTCAAGCTGTTTGTTAGGTTTAGAGAATGGTAAATAAGCAATTTGGAACACTACATGACTTGTACATGTTTATGATCTTGATGTACCAATTATAGGTCTGGAAATGTGTACTCATAAAGACTTGTTTGTTTTTGAACCCTGCAGAGGTAGAGAAGGAGCTAGAGCGTGCGCCCGACCTCCCCACAAAATCCCGCAGCACAAAGCGAGGAGAGGACAGCTCCGCCATCGTGCCTCTTCACGGCGCCACGGAGCCAGGTACCTGTGAGTGTCCCGCCAATCAATCAATCAATCAATGATCAATAACTCGTCAATCACACCTTTCTCTGCCCAGCATGCTTTGGTGCTTTCGGTATGGCAGCCTTAAAAAAGTGTCATCTAACGAGAAATACCTTCCACTGTGTTGGAGAACCTTGATAAGAAAAGGAAATAAGTTGACTGCCAGGAGTAAGAACTTTTCATCATTCGAAACTTGGTGTGCACAGCATTGTGGGTGGAGAAATGGTGCATTGTGGGATCATGTTAAGGCCATGTAATGCTGACTTGTTGCAAGGGTAAGGAAGCATTAGGGCTTCAACATGTCCGACATTGAGTTTCATGGTGATTCTTTTTTTTCTAATCCATGGTGATTTTAGATATTGAAAGTGCTGGAGTTTTTTTATTGAATTTTCTTGATTTTTGGTTAATAACTGTACTGCTAAAGATCTGGCTATCAGTCATTGACAAATGGTTACGTAGTGGATGCTACTTGAAATAACCGACCATTTCATAAGTCTGTCCAGTTGCTTGAGTAACTGTTTTCTTGCGTATCTTATTACCTGGATGTCTAATGACATACTGGAGTTTTTGTAACATTGAATGGAAAAAATGCCATTAGAAATAGATGTGACACCAGTTTTGCCTCTTCCCCTTTCCAGATTCCAAGTCCCAGAAGACCTCAGAAAAACAATCACCGCCGTTGCCTAAGAAGCAAAGCAGCAACAAACACAAGGACAAGGACCGGGACAAGAAGGACGATCATCAGTCGTCCGGGAAGGAGGAAAAGTCTGGTAAAGAGGAGAGTCGAATGAGCAAAGCTTTTATCAACTTACCTGCCCTGTGGAGACGCAGCAGCAGGATGAAACGTCCGGCCCCACAGCCCCCGAAAAGGAGCAGTTCCTTCAAAGACGAGGCCACGCAACACAAGAACAACGACACAAACACGTACCCACCAACCACAAACTCCCACCCTCTGTTCCGGCGGGAAGATAAAAACGGGATGTCGCAGAATTTCGAGAATTTGAACCAGGAGCTGAACGCGCACCTCTCGCAGACGAGCCGCAGCTTAGGAAACCTAACGGTCGACGCAGGATCGTCGGGCAGTAAGTTTCCGAAGAAGGCCCTCCCGTTTCCGCACGGAACGCGAGAGAAGGCATCGCATGCGATGCACGCCAGCGGTCGGACATCGATGTCATCACTAGACATCAGTGAAGACAGAGAATCTCAGCCGACTCCCCACCCGCACATGCTGAAGTCCTCGTCTAGCACAGACTTTAACTCGACCCTGCAGAAAACGGAGAGATTTCGCGGCGACACAGACTCCCCCTCCCCTCCCGCCAGGAGAACAAAAGCCGATAAGGCGGAGCGTAAATGGAATAAGAGCCCGACACACAGTATTAAGAGCGTCAGCGGAGCATTAGAGAGTTACCACAGGGACGATGCACTCCAAGGCGCTAACCTTGCAAAACATGAGAGGCCAAGAAATCTGCTTACCCCTCCCCCCAGACTTCCCACACAAAACGCCGGCCATACGGAGAAAAAATCTAGCCCCGATTCTAAGGATAGCGAGTCAAGACCAGACAACGGTCACAATGCTGTTTCCAAGCCTGCGAAGAAGAAACCAGGCTACCTTAAGAAACCCGTGCACTTAGGCAATCTCCACATAACAGAGGAGGATTTAAACGATAGAGGGCTGAGAGCAGAGAGAGCGGAGAGTACGGCAACCCCGCCCCCCACCCCAACAGGAGGGGTGAAACTCTTCCCCGGTATGGCCCCGCCCGTAAAGGGTGCACAGGTCAACCCTGTAGTTAAACCACCCAGGACTTCCAAACTACCTTCGTCCGACAGCGGTTACCAAACGTCAGATTACAAATCCACGGACAAACCCGCGATAACAAGTCCCAAACCGTTGCTATCGACTCACGGTGAGGGACCGAGCTCTCCGTTAGGATTCAAACCGCTCATTCCCGCTCGAGTGTCGCTGAGGAAAAGACCTCTGGTAGAAAAACCATCGGAAGAAGTGACGAAGGAATCCTTGCTACAAATGTCGGACAGTCTTCTACAGAAACTGACAAACACCAACCATAATTCCTACATAGGGGACGTGCAAGAGCTAGGGCAGGACTATCTAAATGCCTGTTCACACTACATCGACAATGTCCAACAGCCGCACGCCAAGTTCGCCTTCCGCGAGGCAGTGAACAAGCTAGAAGGGTCCATGCACGAGCTAAGGCTCTCACAAACGTCTACAAGCCATCATCCCAATATCAACAAAGTCCTAGCAGAACTTAGAAGAACTACCAAGGAAATCAGCGGCATTGTTAAAAGATAGTACAGTGTTCTTCCATCCGTGTATGTTTATAGGTAGCAGTTTTCTTCCTACAAATGTATGTAAGAATCATGTCTTTATTAATTTGTTGTCCAAATGTAGTCAGATTTAGAAGTATAATAATATCTTTCCCACATGTGGTTATGGGTGTGGCAGCTGTAATAGTCCTTCAGTGTTCTCCATCCACGTGCCTTGCTTGAGATTTTTACACCGAGTCTTTCAACCGGTGTAGTCTGATACATCCTCTACTCTTGGACATACAAACAACACGATGAACAGGTTGTTAGGGCTTTACTGCTGCCATGTCTTAAACCACATGGAGAAAGGTACATGTGAACAAAGCTCGCCAAATCTGGGCACATTCTTGTCTCAGAATGTCTCGAAATTTCGCTAGGAACCTCCGTATTTCTTAAATCATGGGTTTCAATCTTGTGATATTTTGAGTTACAAATTTCTACACTGTTAGACCAGGCATCAGACGAGCTCCCATCTCAAATTGAAACTTTTTTTCTAAATCTTTTACTTATCGATAACTTAAATTCATGAAGTGTTTGGACCTGATTGTCACCTGTGTAGATGCACTGCTACATTTCCTACAGTCGTTGTGCTGCATTCCACTAAAGAAGTGCTGGGGATGCAAACATGATGTCAATTCATGATACGCAATTTCACAAAGACATGTATTGTTTGGCAACGCCAGTGGGGTGAAGCAATTTGGGGTCTGCATATATGTGGGACTGGTCTGTCTGTAACCTAGGGTAAGAAGTTATCTCTTCAGCTGTGCATATCACTCGTCTATTGCCATATCATTGCCAAAAGATTTTTTCTGGTTACATGCTTGCCCCCCTCTTTCTAGTGGTAGCAACCCAACTTCTGTAGAGCCTGGTCCATAATTGGGTGATGCCACTTTGACAAGAGGTAGAGAACTTAATTTTTTTATGGGAGAACTGTTTAATTTTCAGTCGTTAGTTAAGGTGTATAAGAATATTGCTTCCGGAATGAAGCAATGGAAATTTTGAAGAAATGTAAAATCAAGAATTGAATCAATTGGTTTATTATAATCCACACTTTTGTGCAAATATGGAAATATTGCAAGTTCCATTTGTTGTTGTTGTTGTAATAATTGTACAGTTAATTTTTATCCATTCCATGTTGTGCTTTCGTTTCTTCTGGGTTTATGATGATAATGTCATAAATCTAGCCACACACTGACTTCTTTGTACTCTACACTACATGTAGCTTGCACTGAACAGTGGACACTAGGGGTGGGTACCGGTACAGAAAATTCAGGTTCAGGTCCGTTTCAGGTCCAGCGGATCAGGTTCAGGTCTGGACCTGAACCTGGATCTGATTCAGTATGTGAGAACTTGTGAATTGACTGTACTCACAACAATGGTCCATTTCACTACAAATAAATCTGTTTGGAGTATTTGACTCACACTGGCGTTCTTAAACCTTACAAGGCTAACAGCCTCTGTAGGATTGACGGCAAACCTTGGTAGAAATGGCTATAAACTTTACTCCGGTACCCACCCCTAGGAGACAGTGAAATGGACTTTGTACACTCTTGAAAGCTAGGTGCATTTGTAGACTCTTTGAACACTGTTGGATTTAAGGATGCTATTGACACGACATACAGCGTTTTCTGCTGTCCATTGTTTTCATGATTATAATTTCTCAGGTGACTCCATATAATAGTTAACATGATCTATTATAAAGCATATTAAATAAAAGCACAAGACACGAATATCTAGCCATGAAGCCACAGGATGAGGTCTTTGCCACTTTCTTGCATTTCTCTTGCTTGAGTGTATCAGATAGACAGTATTATTAGATATTCGACCAATGGGCTTACAGACAATTAGTCATGTGACCAGTGCGGGTGCCATTTGAGGTCACTGGTAACTAGTAGTGTACAAGAGTGCCTCCTTGTGGCACTGTCACAAAGTGCAGGACTTTGAATGCCAAGTTTTATGCAGAATTTCAGAATTTTATGTTGACAAGGAACTGATGATGGCAAGAGAAATTGTGGAACCATACAGTGTTCTAGAAGCGATAGTCACCATAATAATAATTGTAATTACATGTGAGTCATATTTCCAAACCAGTGCCCGGTCAGGCTGTTTCGGGAAATAATTTTTTTTATACCTTCACGAAAGGAAACTATTGTTTTTGCTTTGTTTCCTCAGTTTCCCTTCCAATCAAATAAGGTCAATGATCTAGACCAGATGACTGTCACCATGGTTACTTGAAGTGTAGCAGACACCCTGTGGTGTTCAATTACATGATGTAGCAAGTGGCAGGACAGCTGGAGGGGCTGGTTACTGTAAATGCAGAAATTTTTGCGGTGGATTAAATGTTCCTGGTTTTCGCGGTGGCTGATTTACCGCGAATTTAAAACCACCGCAAACATTTTTCCATGGCAGTAAGAGACTACGGTGCATGGTGCTACCAGGAACTTAAAACCACAGCGAAGTCCTTTTTCTTGTTACCGCGAAATTAAATCTCCGTGAACTTAATTTACAGTAACATGTCCATTTTGTATATGTATGTGTTCGAGTAAGAACACACACAGCAGTATTGTATTAGCCTAGACCATGTGAAGGTAAATGTGTTGCATTTGCCTGCCAATGCTACCTTTCTAGTTAGTGTAAATTTCTTGACATACATTTTTTTTCTTTCTTTCCCGAAACAGCCCGGTCGCCCCCTGGTTTGGAAGTGTAACCCTAGCATAATAAACCAGGGTTTACCAACTGTTCAACAGATAGCAAGATGTACCCACTAGGTACATACAGGAGCCAACAATATATGTGCCTATGCAACTTTCAGGTGTTTTTAGTAAGGGTTGCTGATGGTGATTTGGAAGATGCTGGCTAAAGTGTGAAAAAAGGGAGCTGTGTTTAGACGTTGAATCGATGGTCGCCTGCATATATTGTGTATTTGTACTTCTTGTACTGTACAGACCCCACGATTGTATCATAGCTTTGTACCAGACCCTTGTACAGTACAGTCAGATTAAAATGCTCATTGATATGGAACGAAGTGTGAATTGCCTTCTTTTGTGCAAGTCAAGTGTGAGCATACATGTACATGTACCTGCTTGTTTGTATGTACCTACATGAGATGGATCTAATGTAACTGTGTGTGCGTGTGTGTGACTTTGTATATTTCTCTATGCATAGTCATGTGCCTCCTTTCTTTTGTGTATGTGAGTGTATGTATGTACATGTATGTGGTATGGGTGTGTGTGTGTGTGTGTTTGCGTATGGTAATGGGTCTGTGACTACACATCTTCTTGTATGTGTATATTACAATAGTGTACTAATTGTTTGCGTTAATCTTCAAGCAGATCCTCCGGTGGCGTAAGATAGTATCGAAAGCTGACAAACTAGTTAGCCATACACACTCCTAGGCCGCCGGCTTCACGCCTCAGCCAGCTTTTGATACTATCTTATGCTACCATAGGATCTGCTTGGAGATTGGGTGTGTGAGCATGCAGGGATGTGAGACTTGAGTTTAACAGCAGACAAGCAATATTGTAAAGTAGTCTTTATTTTCTTTTTAATGCAGACTCAACAGTTACAGCTGTTACATGCATCCGCTTTCCTCGTAGCGCATTTTCGTGCCCAAATCCAACTGTATGCAATCTAGAAATCTGCTGCAATATCAATAAACTACACTAGAGGGCGCTGCTATCAAAACGTCTTGAGTTACATCAAGGAGGTTAAAAATTGTTTTTTTAACCTCCTTGGTTACATGCATTTTGTGTTCAGCTACTTTTAATCCCTCCCCTATCATTAACTCACGGTTAGAAAATAATTGGCTGTGGTAGTTTCTGCTACTTTTAGTGCGTTTTATTTTCAAAACGTATTAGAAATGTAATATTGATAGGTACAAAAGTATCCCGACGTGCTTGGCGTAAAGCACTAGTAACAGGTGGTTTCAGGCTGGGAACGAGAGTTCGTGACGTCAGAGAATGATGATCTTTTCCGCCAGGCGATAGAGACCGGCCACAGTCTGAAAAGGACAGACAAGATGTTAAAATCCTTTTCAAGCATGATGAGGACATTTTTCTTTAAATATCATCAGGACTGGACAGAAGAAATGGCCTCTTTCCGACAGCCTATTTCTCCCCGAGAAAATTTCCCGATTTCCGCCATTGGGCGGGCAACATTCCCAGCACCATAGAGATGCAAGGGACCTCCCGATGGTATGGCTATGGTATTGGACGCGCTTGACACTGTCTACCATCAATAGTTTTTTTCTGAAATTCGGCCCAAACAAGAGCTAGCCTACATGTTACTTCTCCATCTGGTGATGATGGTGGTGGGCTGGTAGTTCCTATGTTTTTCAGGGATGTAGTCGGTTACACAGCATATTGTTCCCAAGCCTTATCTTTCCGCCAGCACACTGAACGGAACAGAACATAGCCTACCTGTTCCTTCTCCATCTGGTCTATAACGGCAGGCTGGTATTGATTGCTGCGGCGGTTCCGGCGCCAGAACGACGTGCCGGAGTAGGTGGGGGCGGGCTGGGGGGCAGCCGGCGTCTGGAAAACGCAGACAAGGCGTCAGAAACTTACCCTAACCCTTAAACCTAATCCTAACCATAACCCTTACCCTAGCCCTAGCCCTAGCTGTAGCCCTAACCCTGCGCCAGAAGGACGTACCGGAGTAGGTGGGGCGGTTGTGGGCAGCGGGCGCCTTGGGAACAGTCCCTGTCACTGAGATACATGTATTTTCATATTTCTTAAGATCTTAACACAGTCACTACATGTAATTTGGTATGACGGTGTTTAGCTCGATACAGCATGAATGTACAATAAGTACAAGTAATCTCGGTACAGTGGTGAATGGACCTTGCTTGCACACTGCTTGAAGATTATACAATAAGCAACGCTGAGGATTTCTAATAAAACGTGTGTTCTGAAACAAGCAACTGCGCAGCTTCTGGCATCTCTTCCGTTGGTAGTGTGGAATACATAGCTATGTAAAGGTTGACATTGGCTTGTGATTAAAACAGAATGGTCATGTAGACTGAAGGGTTCTAGATCTCGTCTTATTTGAACTCACCTTTTCTTCCTCCTCTTCGTCGATCATGAGACTCATGAAGGACTCCTCCAGAGACGGTCTCCGGCCCGACCGGGAGGACGACTTGTAGCTCCGCACGCTCGAGCTCGACATGCTCTGGTTTTCTGTCAGGAAGAGAAAGGTTTACATGTTCACTTTGTTGCATTACTACAGTCCATACTGCAAAAACCCATCTGAGCAATGAACTTGTTGTAACGTGCTCAAGGCACCTTGTAACCCCATCCCTTTTCACGGAAGACTTTGCCGCAAGCGACGCTGGTTCGCATTTTTCAACATGGGTCCTCTAATGCCGCAAGGGAGATTTTCCGCGGCGCTAGACATTCACAAGGCCCAAAGTTTTTATCACAGATCACAAACCATTACAGTTTAAAAACCATCAAAGATCCCAAACCATCAAAGATCATCACAAACCCACAAAAAAAGAGTTGGGCAGAACAGAACAAGGCAACCTACCTATTGTTGTACTGCCGTCGTAGCTGCTGCTGGTGTGGGTGGACGTTTTTCTCTGAAGAAAAAAAAACGTAATGGTTGGTAATCCCGCTCAGATCCTTATCACTTGTTGTGCGCCAATTAGAACTTTTGTTACTCTTTTTTTCACAACCATTCAATATAAATTACACTGGCATTGCGTTTTCCTCTCTCCATAGTTCTCTTCTTCTTGGGTTTCTTCTTGTTTGTTACAGTTACATGTGCATTTCCCTGCAATTAACTACAAATCACACCTATTTATAACTATTTCCTTTGCTCAAGTTTGCTGCACCCTCACCTTCTTGAGTTTCTTCTTCTGTTTGTTACAGTTGCACTTGCACTTTTTCCTGAGGCTTGGCACGAACAGCTCCTGGCACGGGCACTCGGGCGGCATCAGGCCCTGCAGGACCAGGCGGCGCTCCCGCTTCCGCTCGTTCAGGACGAGCTGGGACTCTCGTTTCTCGATTTCAGCCTGTAAACAAGAGAGAGAAGCGTATATAACGTTACTGCAGTATTAGGCGTAACTGTAGTACCAAGCGCACCTGCCAGGCGCCGCTCCCGCTTTCTCTCGTTCAGAACCAGCTGGGATTCGCGCTTCTCGATTTCAGCCTTAAAAGGACAAAAATTACGATGGGTATAACTGTATGAGTTAAAGAGGGAAATCGTACATGTATCTCCGTACTGTAGTACCAAGCGTAACTACCAGGCGGCGCTCACGCTTTCTCTCGTTCAACACCAGCTGGGTTTCTCGCTTCTCGATTTCAGCCTTCAAAAAGGAGAAAGTTATTATAGATATGAATCAGACTGCAGTACTAGGCGTAGCTGCTAGGTGACGCTCCTGCTTCCTCTCGTTCAGGACCAGCTGGGACTCACGCTTCTCGATTTCAGCCTGTAAACAAGAGAGAGAAGCGTATATAACGTTACTGCAGTATTAGGCGTAACTGTAGTACCAAGCGCACCTGCCAGGCGGCGATACCGCTTCCTCTCCTTCTGGACCAGCTGGGACTCTCGTTTCTCGATTTCAGCCTTAATAAAGAGAGAAAGAACAAGAGAAAATGATGAATATATAGGATGAACTGTGTGGCTGCAGTACCATACGTAGCTGCGAGGCTTGGCACGAACAGCTCCTGGCACGGGCACTCGGGCGGCATCAGACCCTGCAGGACCAGGCGGCGCTCCCGCTTTCTCTCGTTCAGAACCAGCTGGGATTCACGTTTCTCGATTTCAGCCTAAAAATAAAATAAAAACTTTAGATATGAAATGTAGTACCATGCGTAGCTGCCAGGCGGCGCTCCCGTTCAGCACCAGCTGGGATTCACGTTTCTCCATTTCAGCCTTCAGAAAAGAGAAGGTTATCATAAATATGAGTCAGGCTGCACTACCAAGTGTAGCTGCCAGGCGGCGTCCCGCTTTGTCTCGTTCAGGACCAGCTGAGAACTCCACTTCTCGATTTCAGCATAGAAATAAGAGAAAACTTTGAATTTGAACTGAAATTGAGACTGTAGTACAAGGCGTAGCTGAGATGGCACTCCTGCTCCCTCTCGTTCAGGACCAGCTGAGAACTCCACTTCTCGATTTCAGCATAGAAATAAGAGAAAACTTTGAATTTGAACTGAAATTGAGACTGTAGTACAAGGCGTAGCTGAGATGGCACTCATGCTCCCTCTCGTTCAGGACCAGCTGAGAACTCCGCTTCTAGATTTCAGCCTTTAAAAAAGAGAAAGCTTCAGACATGAAGTGAATTTGAGACTGTAGTACCAGACGGAGCAGCTAGACAGCGCTCTCACTTCCTCTCTTTTGAGGCCAGCCGAGATTTATGCTTGAAAAAAAAGATAAGAGAAAACAAGAAGGAAACTGAGCAACCCGGACACCTGAAGTAGTAACTGTGTGGATGCAGCCATAAAACATTACATGCCCCACATTGCATCCGAGCCAGCCAACCTGCCACACAAATTGCGGACACACGCTAAAACCAACAGACAAACGGTGATACAGTAGCGTCATTACAGCTTTTGGTCACTAGGAGGCGCTCCCAAACTGTAAGATTTTTCGGGCATGGTCAGTTTATCTTCTTTAATCGCCCTGCACTTCTGTGTGTGCAAATGTTTTCCATTGTTTGTCTGGAAACATCCTGAAGTCTAATCAATACACTTACCCCGTTATTTCCCTGTACAATGCTCTGTAACTAACCATTCAGCGGACCCCCTCATGCGCAAATTCCACCTGTCCCCGTCTTGTTTACCACGTAAACAAACCCTATCTTCCATGACGAGCTACAACAAGCAGCGTTACCGCATCAGTCAGCGGGTTATAATCGTTCCCATGGCAACGGCTGGTTTCTCCCACGCCCTACATTATTATGGCAATATATACCCTCTCTACATTTAGCCTCCTTCACAGACTCTTATTTTTGGGAGCACCGTTTTGGGCGATCGCTGATTCGTGATTTTCAACATATCGGGACAAGGTCCTTATATATACGTATTTTATTAAAATCCTTGCCCTTGGGCTAATTGCAGGTAACATAGTACTTTAGTCTAAAAGCTAACTCTATAACTTATACGAATATGCCGGGAAAATGGTTTCTGTGCCTCTAAATTTTCCCGGCTTAACTTAACACCTGGCCTAAGTGATGAAAATAACGAATCAACGCCCCCTCAAAATACAAACGACAGCGCTCATAGAAGACTGTCCTCTACATGACTATCTGTCTGTCAGACGCTGACTGCATCGTACATGTAACATCATACCATGTGTACAATGTTGAAGCAACACTTCTCTATATCTGTCCGTCCGACCATGGGCGTTGTAGGATAAGTAATTCTTGTTGAGGAAAAAATGTACAGGCAATAGTGTTTAACGGGCAACCCAACCTAAAACTCTTTGGCCCATTTTCCGGCGCTGTATGCATCATACGACCGCGTACAATATTGTGGCAACATCCCCCACTAGGGGTGGGTACCGGTACAGAAAATTCAGGTCCAGGTCCGGTTCAGGTCCAAAGGATCAGGTCCAGGTCCGGACCTGAACCTGGACCTGATGCAGTATGACTCATACCAATGTTCCATTTCACTACATAGAGATCTGCTTGGTGGAGTATTAGAATTACACTGGCGTTCTAAAATCCTTCAACGCTAACTGCACCTGTACGATTGGCTGTAAAACTTGGTAGAAATGACTATAAACTCTAGTTTACTTCACTCTTGTTATTTTCTTCCACCTGCAAGCGCCCAAACGTGTGAATGCCTGATAAAATAATCTGTAAATCTTCTAATCGGTCCAACATCCGGTCCACCTAATTTTTTCAGGTCCGGTTTTTCTGGACCGGTCCAATAAGAAAAACCGGTTTTGTACCGGTACGCTGTACCGATACCCAGCCCTATCCCCCACTATATCTGTCCACCCGCCGATGTCTGCATCACAACACCGTACAATGGACCCAGGTCAACGACCGACAAGGTTCCTGCATTCAGCCTGTTTGGTCATAAACAAGTTTCTAAGCTAATATATAGGTCCTGTTGTGCATCATTTTTGCAAAGGTAAAGGTAGTTCCATAGGCTTTTTTAGTTGTTTTGTTACCTAGTGTCCAGGGCAAGTAATAGTCTAGCCCACCCCTCTTCTCCCACCGCATTTTGCCTCCCCAACCGAAGAGTGGTACCCATTTTTTTACACCTGGGTGGAGCGTTTTCCAAGGACACAACATCTAGTCAGCCTCTCGGTTTTGTGTTAGCTAGTCTAGCAACTTGGCCATTTGTACGCCTCTCTATTACTAATGGTAAGCAATTTGTTCCGTCAACCCAGGTAAGAGAGACGTAAGGAACGATAAAAATTAGCAGGACATCGCATCTGCTTGGAGATGAAACAAGAATGTCGTCTAGCCGCGTTACAATATCCTAGTGACTATCAGATATCAGATTTTAGCAATTAAGGATGTGCAGTTGGCTAATTAACCACACGCGGGGACAGGTAGGGTTACAGGACATGGTCCCTTTTTTCTAATCACCCCCAAAATCTTCTGCACACTTCTATAGTCGGCCACGTGCAACTTTTCTAGTCTAGATTTTTTCTCTCTTTATGCTCCTTAAATGTAGCCTGGGTACCATCCGGAAAGTAGTTCGCTCCAGCATTAATTTTATACTAATAGGTGCTTCTAGCTCTGACATTCATTATACACTATATGTCGCTTCTCTGCTGGATTGCAGAAGCGAACATAGGAGCCAGCTACTATCCGGATGGTACCCAGGCTACCTTAAATGTAAAAGTAGTGCAATAATCTTTTTTATGCCATAGAGGCAATCAGGTGTTATCCACTGTGTCTGGGGCGATACATTGGAAGGTGGAGCCCATTTCTCTCCATCCACTGCCTTTTACCTCCCCAACAGACGTCAGTTACCCATTTTACACCACGCTATCAGCGTGTGTGAAATAAACAAAGCAAGCTCAAAGAAAGTCTTTAAGGAAGCGGAGATCAAAGTAAGCAAGCAGTGACAGATATTAAAGACATGAAAGGTAAAGCTATTACTCTCCGTAAACTTGATTACTTCAGCTCGTTCCGAGTAGGTCCTCCTTACAATAGCTGTGTCCTTCGCTCTTAACAAAATTATCACATATTTAGTCATTGAGAACGTATAACTTTACACGCGTCAAGAAAAACAACAACAACTTGCATTAGCAAAGGCAACAACAGCCATATAGATATGTTGCCATATGAAGTAGGTTGGTCATTCACACTACGCGTGAATAACAAACTTCGCTTCTTCACAGCTCCGGAGAGAACTACAGTGGTAGTAGGCACTCATCGGTCTCGTAGGACCATGTTACATGTTACAGACAATTAACCGTTCTCACAATTAGGGTTATGAGGTCACCGACACGACTCGCATGATACAAAACGACAACGGACTGGTGTTGTCATATGAAGTAGGTTGATAATAGACACTTCACTGTAAGCTGTATATTTGCGCCACTACTTTGAATGTTTGCCCGGTGGGTATAGAGATGGAGTCAACCAAAGTCTAACGTCACATTTCCAAACCGGGGCCTTGTGTAGTTTCGTGTCTTTTATATCATACTTTTCGTTCCCGAAAGCTGCCCAGTCTCGGGTCTCGGCTTGGAGTTGTGACGTAGGCCAAAGCAAGGTGGCTTAGAAAGTACTAGTCACCTCCTTGATGATTGTTCATAAACTCCGGGTCTTTAAAGCTCGGCTGTTAGCGTTTGAAACGGAGACCATCAGAAAATTGCCCAATCTTCTTTTCCAAGATCTTTCAAAAGATAACGGGAATCCTTCGTCTGTTTCTATCAATTTGGCGCGCCTTTTCAAGACGTTCTCCTACCCGACTCTCCTTGCATTCCTGCTCTGTTGACGCTGCGGCGTGGAGCTGATCTGAGATGTTTTTGTTGTCTAAACACGTGAATCAGACCGAGTCGGGGATTGTTTCGTGAATGGTTGTAAAGTGAGATATAATCGGGATGTTTGAGAAAGCTCTCCTGTGATATTTACACTTGTGTTCAGGCACGCGAGGGTAAATACGGTGCTGAGATAGTCTGTACAAAAGAAGACCCAGTTACCAGACGTTATAATGTAATCTGTGAGAGATAACTGATGATTGTAAAAGCTAACACATTGTAATTAAATGTAATCTAGCTTGGACTTTGTGTTTTTGCTGGTTTGTTTTCCATTTGTGGCACAGTGTGGGCACAAAGGTTAGGGTGTATGGCCAATAACCCAGAGATAGCTTTGAATCCCTCGACAAGCTAACGATGTAGTGCCCTTTGAAAGACACTTGATGTTCAAGATCTTCTATCACTCCGACAAGGTGTAAAAATGGGTACCTGACTTCGGTTGGGGAAGTAAAAGGCGGTCAACCTTCCAATTCTGTACCCTTAACACAATAGTCAACAACCCACTGCCACTGGGCCCCAAAAGTCCTGTGTTATACAGTTGCTCAGAAAGTCGACTTGATGCCTTATCGCCATGTCTGTGGTGATATACGGTTTTAAGTATCTGCCTGGAGAAAAAACTTGAACACGACAAAAGCGTCCTCTTGTTGGACCGTTAAAATAATTTCTGACACTGTGATAGAATAGTTCCAGTACGCATGGTGTGTTTTAGATTCAAAAGTAGGTTTAATTTGACGAACAAGCTTGACATAACTGTGCCATGAGTATTGATGTTTGGCCCCGCAGGTCTTGACTCGGACTAACCATCCATACAAAGTATACGACTCCTTGGGTCAACGTATCCTTTGGTCAATATTGACCATGGTAAACCTCTAATTGATATCAGCCCTACAGCGTCAGCTGTGGCTAAACAGCCCTATACGAGAATGACAGTCTCTGCCACATAGGGCACATCTGTAAAGTTAATTGACTCAGGTCTTGTTCTTTTCTTCCGCACTGCGCATCGGCCTACTTATCTATGATTTTAGCTGCCTGGACAGTGTGCATCTCCAGCTGGACCTATCATTGGCAAGGTCCTCTCGGTGCTCTATATAAAGTACAAGAGTCTTCAACTCAGACGTCGATAGTTTCTTTAACCATAGCTGTGTCTGCTCTGTTTCTCTTTCCTAAGACCAGTTCTTCCAACAACGTACACGAGTGGTGATATAGGATTTGACTGGGTCAAATCCGTCTTTCATCCAAGTGACAGGTGTATAAAATCGTTTTGTCACAAGTCGATGACTTGTTGAAAGGTGTTAATCATATGGATCAAACGTAATCTTTTTATATGTTAACCGAGATTTGTTAGGTCCACCAGATCGTTTGGGATGCTGAAAAAGGAGTAGAAATTGACCAATTACAAGTGACCTATTACAATTCCACTGTTTCCAAACAAGAAGTCAAACCCAATAACCCGTAATAAAGAGTTAGCTTTTAGACTAAAGTAGATACTTGCTATATTGTTTTAACAGTCTCTGATCTGTACCCTTTCATGTTACCTGCAATTAGCCCACGGGCAAGAATTTGCAATGAACAGAACTTCTTTGATTTATTATCATTATCCGATGATTGAAAATGAAAACGCCGCGGCTAACAGTCGCAATGCTACGCCTAATAACGATATCACAGCACCATTGTTCTAGCTGACCCTTTGACCGACCACTCCAGATATACAGCCGCACCAGCCGCATGTTTTCAATAATATTTGATAATAAATCACGTTTTATAACGCGCTACTATGATCTTTCCCCCCAAGAGCACGCCTGCTCAAGGGGCGACCTAGCCTCTACCAGGCTCCACAGGTCGCTGAAAAATAGTAAAAATGGGACAATAAGACAGAAAACACGCCAGAAGAGTAAAGTTTACGACCAGACCGACCAACTATCCTAGGCTTATTAACTCCTACTAGGCTTTTATTCCTAACTTGGCCAAAGTGCCCTTATTTGGCTAGGCGGGAGTCTGGTAGAGACTAGGGGCGACCACTTGTTCGCAATAACAAAAGTCTAGACTCCGACCGTGACAAACAATCGCAATCTTGTTAGACTTTGGCTTTGGCTATGTTTGCTATGGCACCTCATAAATAGACATGGTAAAGTTCAAGTATTAGAAGCATCACTTCAGCACGAGATGGTATAACGGAATCATGCAAGACGGCACGTCGTACCATCATGAGTATATATACTCAGAAGCAAATCAATCTGTACAATTGGATATAAAAAGTCGTAGATTTAATTTACTTCCGGACCTTTCAAGTGACATCCATCACCCTTCTAGTGACGCTGAGTGATGGATGTCACTCGAAACGTCCGGAAGTAAATCCACGATTTTTATCCAGTAGTTAAGCTATGGTAGGGATCGTAGAATTTGGCCAAAAAAAATCGGGAAATTGGTCAGGGGAGTCAGTCCACGCTTAGATTAATGTTTCCCCTGCGCGGCCGGCCAAACCCTCTAGTAGCAAAACTCCCCTGGCAAATTATTCTTCCTATAAAAACCAGCGTAGTCAGTCTGGTGGAGACTAGGCCTGGCTAGGTAAGGAGTGAAGCGGGCCTAGGAGTGTGTATATGCTGCCGGGAGGCGTTACAGCCATACTCCGTGACTCCCAGGCCGGCTTCACTCCTCTGGCAGCTTTTGATACTATCTTATGCTACCGTAGGATCTGCTTAGATATTAGGCCTGGCCTTGTCCCCTGACCTGCGGTATTGTGACGCTTGTACGAGTAATCAGGACTCACAAACACACATGATTGTACCTAAT
Organism: Branchiostoma floridae x Branchiostoma belcheri; assembly: GCA_019207045.1. NCBI lineage: Eukaryota > Metazoa > Chordata > Leptocardii > Amphioxiformes > Branchiostomatidae > Branchiostoma > Branchiostoma floridae x Branchiostoma belcheri. The sequence continues at coordinate 3,892,278 of CM033030.1, forward strand.
GACCCTCCTTCCCGCCGCTGATTAGTCTCCTGTAAATATACAAGAGGGGGCGAAAAAGCAAAACTTAACAGGACCTGTAGGTATCTTATGGTCGTAACGTTACGTGTGTTTTTGTTTTACACACCCCGCTTCACAGCCCGGCTATTGCTTGTCCCCAAATCTCCAAGCAGATCCTACGATAGCATATAGTATCAAACGCTGTCAGAGGAGTGAAGCCGGCCTAGACGTGTTTAGCTACCCGCTTATCTCCAGGCAGATTTACCAGTAGCACAAGATAGTATCAAAGCTTAGTCTATGGGGCATAGCTGGCCAAAGGGAGTCATCGGCCAAACAGTGTGCACAGCGGGTAGCGGGTAATCAGGCCTCACAAACAGACATAATTGTACCTAATGGCCCTTTCCTCTTGTCGCTGATTACCTCTTCTCAGGTCCTTATCCTGTTACTTGTTTAGTATTCTGTTGGGCTGGCCGTGTAGTAATAGGGGACTAAACAAAGTTAGGAATAAAAGCCTAGTAGGAGTTAATTGGCCTAGGAGTGAACTGACCGACTAGCTGGATTGACTGCAAAAGACTGACTGAAATCCCATGGCAACTTATTTGTCCCTATTTGGCAAAATTCTTCTCTTTTCCAGCTCACACGTCTGATTGGAGATTAATTCTGTTACTGAGTGTTGTTCAGGTCATTAGTATGACACCTGGCGGTGGGAGGGGGGTGTCACGGAGAAGGAAAACATGCAAATTGTCATTACTCATAAGATAGTGGCATTACCCTAATAGCGGGAACTTATAAACGGTATTGTTCGAGAATGGAAAAAAAAAAAAACTAGCATGGGAGAGAGACGGCTAGATGGACAGACAAAGGGGCAGAGAGAGACAAAGAGAGAGAGACAGAAGTAATACAAACCACTGAAAAGGACGTAAAAAAAAAACGCGCGTCAAACACTGATCCAAACCCCAGTGAAATCCTGTATATAGTATCTTCCGCCGTTCACTAAACAAATTTGCAAAAACAATTTTTGTCTTAACTGTTATCGCAGGTTAGCGAGGAAAGGTTGAAACAGTGCCGGACTAAAATAGTCAGCTGTACTGCAGTTGAGGAATAAGTAAAGTCTCTGAGAATTCGGACACGTGCTTACAAAGGACATACGCGTTTTACAAGTTAGTGATACTTTAAACTTTTCCGATCTTCATTATGCCAATCTTTCATTCTAACTTTTACGAGAAATTCTTCTCCCCAAAATTACACATCACAGATGTTCAATGCTGTTGAAACCAGATGTTTCTTTTCTCAGATAAAATGTATATTTGAGTTGCTAAGTGACGTTTACACAACAACGATTTTTGTAGGCCTAATATTGACGGGTCATCATGCCCGACGTTTATTTCAGTCGCCAGTTCCGGCAGTTTTCCGTTGCCTAGCAACGGTTAGATACCGGTTATCTCACTCCAATTTTCAGCAATCGATTTTGTGGATTCGGGGATATTGTATCGTACAGCTATGTGTTACCAAACAGCTGGCTATGATTCACTCAGCCTTTATTGAGTCCGTGGCAACCTTTGCTTCATTGCTAGTCATTTTGCGTGTGACAATATGGTAACTTTTTGTTTGGGATAATGCATCATCATTTATGACATATACCACCTTTTTGAGAATAACTATTAGTAGGGCACGCCCAAAATGTGAGAGCTAGCTATGTTACAAAACATAATGGGTTTATAGCAAGTAATGCCCGTAACATGAAAAGGGCGTACAAACCAGTATAGCAGTGTAAACCAGTACTCTAGTTTAGTATCTAACTCTACATCCTAAGTTATTGGGTTTTACGTCTATTTGTAGACGAAGACGAAGAATTCAACTTTCTCTGTGATATATGGGTTTTGTGATGTTAGGAGTAGAGAATTTTCTATTTTTATCAATTATCGGCATTTATATTAGAATAGATTAAAAAATTCCACCTACACTAAGAGGGTGATAAATGTATGCGTTAATAAAAAAAAAGGTGTGTTAAAATGCCACATTGTTCACCCTGGGCTGTACTAGTATGTAGTGTTTGTTGAACAATGCCCTCACAATTAAAACCAGATTAGGCGCAGTGATCCCTTCAAGCATTTCTTTAACCCTTGTCCAGCTACAAGTCTGATAAATGTGCGTCTTAATTAAAGAAAAGATTACAAAGATACCTCATTTACCTGCCAACCCATAGCAAGACCTTCTAAAGTATAAGCCGTGCGCTTTAACTTTCCTAAACCCCCATGTACCAAATAACGTAAAACTACAGGATCCGTTTCTCCCAAGTTAACGACCTGCCCTTATTTATAAACATGCTTTTCAAAATGCCACACTTGCCCGCCAACCCTTGGCCCCCACACTAAGAAATACTTCCTCCTAACCGCTGTTGTCAAGTGTTTGTCATCCACAGGCGGACACCGTACATGGCGTCACGCATATGCAATGGGTCTCTACGCAGAGGTGTGACTCCGGTTTGTTGCACTGGTGGTAAGATGAATAGGCATTGGGGATACCGTTTGAAAGACGTACAGAATGTCACAAGCTGAGCACGCGACCCACAAGCCGGGGTCGCACAACTTTTGGGGGATTACAATGTCACACGTACATAACATAAACCCCTGTACTGGCCTGAATACTTTCGCGTGATCTTCTTCTCATGAGCCCCGCTTTTTTCAGCCGGCCAAGAAAACGGCATATGAAGAAGAAGATGACAATTTCCCCCAACCAACATCTACTTGGAAAGCAGAAGGCCTGGTCGTTCGTCGTACGTCGCAAAATTCAGCTGTTCCTGTAAATACTAGACTAAGGCTACAGTGGTTCAGTGAAGATACATAGCCACATACATGGTACCAAATATCATTACAATCCACCCAGAGGTCTTTAAGCTATGCCGATGACAAAAACACGGAAATACAGACACACAGACAAACACACACAGGCACATGCACATGTACATGGAAAACCACACACAGATAGATAGGCGGACACAGGGACGGGCATACAGACACACGGGCAGACATAGAAACACACACACATACATACAGAGAGAGAGACTAGGGAGAGTGTGTGTGAGTGCGTACGCGTGTTTGTACACACATGTACAAACACGCACACACACATACAGAGAGGAGGAGATACGCCAGAAACAATACTCAATTTTCCTTACCCCCCGACACACACACCCCTACCGTACCTCATACTCGGCTACGATCCTGTCCCGTAGTTTCTCCATGTATCTCTGGTCGTTAATCCTCACCACGTCTGTCCCCATCAGCCTTCTCAAACGCTGCTTACACTGTTCCCCCGGCATCGTCGCTCCTTCTCAGCCGATTAGTGTCGCCAAACTTTGACTTCCCTGCCCCGCTGGACTAATACAAACTGAAGTTTGTCCCGCTATCGCGAGTAGAATGAACTCCCGGCACCTCCTAAATTTTACCGCTTGTTTACTTTGGTCTCCAAGTTGACGTTCGATTGTAACCAGGAAGTTCTGAGGCACGTTCTTTTTTTATGACGGAATTCTTCGAAATATTCGGTGCTTTTGGTCAATAGGTGACTACGCCTGACGCCCGAAAATGTCCCAAAGTTGACCAGTTCTTGCCCGTTCTTGTCACGTCAAAGCCTGGCCTATCTGAAGTTCAGAGGTGGTGGCGGTACAGTTTTGTTTGTTCCGACGTTCCAAACTTCTCCAACGCGACACGCCAGCTGTTCGGGAACGCGTCTTTTGAAAACCCCTTGTTTCGTGGAACGTTGCAAAAACGACGAACAAATCCAGGCTAAAACCCGCTCTGGTAACGTTGCACGTGGAAGAATGGCGTCCTTATATCGCTGAATGGCCGAGACAACCGCAAAATAAACGCCTCTAAGTCCGTCTTAGGCGCTGGTTATTCTTCGGCAGAAGTTTCTAGACCACAAACCCATTCCCCTAGCACGCTGCTTGCGTAGGTCGACCACGGACGCCTGACAGGTGGTTTCGAGCGCCCTCACAAGATCCCGCTTGCATTGCTCTCCCCTCGCCGACTACCTGTCACTGTGCACCACCTGTCTTCTAACATGCACGCGTTGTTTGTTTGATAACACCTTACGTCACGATAAAGTTTGTACACATTCTGATGTCATAGAGCGCCAACCGTGGCTTCAGTTTGGTCACAGTGACGTCATAATCATGTGCTAGACTTTCTCTGTATTGTAGAAGTTGACTGAGAAGATAAAAACCTTTAAAGATTTGCACATGCACCCTTAAACCTATGAAGTGGAGCAGCCCCCGTGACACGAGAAGGGGACATCTCTTGGGGTCGGGAATGATCTTCTGCAGTGCAGTGCTATGATTTTTCAGTAGGCGGCGCTTGACGTCTGGAATTTTCATGATGTTTGCGGCGGCGATTAGAGAAATGTGGAAGTTATTTTTTTCGGTAAGGAAATGTTTCTAATAGAATGTCATTGTTGTATCGGAAGCATCTTAATTTCGCGAATTTCATGTAAGATGGCAAAACATAATATTTCTTTCCAAACATCAATAAGATGATAGTGGCCGCCTATTACGCAAGGAAGAGGAGAATCATCATGCCGAGTAGTAACACTTTGAAGTGGTAGTAGTAGAGACATACGGCTTTCAAAACTCATGTCAAAGCGAGTTCTTGAGTCATGTCATAATCATAAATCGTGGATAATGCGGAGGAAGAAGGACAGGTAGACAACGGAAAAGACAGGAGGACAGACTAAAGTGAAATTGAGAAGGGTGGAGAAAACAAGTGGCCAGACCCTCTGTGAGGCTCCAACGGTCAAACAGTTAATAACTATTTGACATATACTAGTATGGGAAAAATGGCATGAGATGAGATGAGATGAGATGAGATGAGATCGTGAGAAAGCGTTCAATGGCCTCTGTTACTCGTTCTTGGATGGAGCTGGAAAGACTGGCCAAGGACATTGATAGGGCTGAGATTGAGAATGAGTGATAGAAAGAAAGACCCGACACTATCTGAACCTAAACCTCACCTTAGAGTGTTCCAAACATCGAATCAGCTAACGTTAAAGCAATTATGCACAGAATGAAAACCCCTAATTCAATTTGACTATACTGTGACAAAAGCGTCCTGTTTGGAACGTGAGACACTGGTGTTTAACGTTCTAGAGATACTTTCACCAAGGTCGTCCCAGTTTGTTTCATTTTCAACACCACTTTTCTGCCTTACAAATCATCAGATACTTACAAAGAGTTTCAACTATGCACATTTATGACCCAGATGTATTCTGCTCAATACTTTGGACGCTTCGTGTGCTCTGGTAACCTTGAACATGAACGTAGAACATCCACATGCGACACTTTCAACTTCGTGTACGTCTCGTTACCATAGCAACGGTTGCAACGCTAGCGGCAGCTGATATTTGCGCTCACGAAGGTATGTCGTCACAAATATTTCGGTTCATGACGTCATTTGTCATAATTTCACGACATCTAAACTACTGGTTACATGAAATACAGTGAAAATGGATCCGGTGAAGCTTGAAATATGAAACTCACCCCCACATGACTGTCCGCAATGGAACATCCCCAAACAATCATGGCGGACTGGGGTTAGGTAAAGAGCTGTGGTCCCGAGCTACTAGTCAACAAGAGGAAAAGTCCTAAAACGGCTTCTTTGCTCGGTTCTGAGCGGGAAATGGTGCGATAGAGACGATCTAGAGGTCTTGTAGATCCGTTGTACGGGGTTGACACGGAGCCATGGAGCGCAGACAGGCTGCTACACCTGCGCACAGGGCCCGATTGCGGCGGCTGGTCGGCTCGGAGGAGGTCCGCGTCACGGACCGGGAGTTTATGTCCAACTTACAGCGGAAACTGGAGCAAGAACGGGAGGTAAACAGTCTCCTGGTCTTCTCTAAAACTTCTAGTAGTCATCTACGGCATTTTAAGAGCTCTAAAACTACCGTATCGGCCGGCGAAGGCTGTAGAATTCGCCCCTCCCACTCTCCAAGCAGAGGTTCGACTCCGGATGTTTTTCACGCTTTGTAGGGCTTCTTGCAGTGCTTTCTATTTTGTCCGATTTTCTTGTAGTCCACTGTACAATGAAGAAGAGGGGATAAAATTAGAAGCTCGACAACAACGCATAAAAAACGCGACAAAAGCAGTATCCCGAGCCGAACATCTGCTTGGATCTAGTTGTATCCAATCCCCCTTAAATTTGCTCTTTCAATGCACCTATCTAACTCAAGTGCTTGTTATTGTTAGTGGCATTCTCTGCAGCACCGAATTCAGAAAAGCTGAAATAACAAAGTATGCAGCCTAAACATAGTCACATGTACGTGTTCTAATGCTCAATTTGACATCTGAAAATGATGGTGTACTGATATGGGAATGCAAAGATCTATAATAATTATTGCTGCATCATGATCACATGACGCAAGGTCCAGGCGGATACTGCTGGTATCCTAGGTGACGTGGGCCACTTCAGACGGCTTCACGCTTACAGCAATGCTGGGGTCATATTTCCTAGCCTGGCTCATAGCAGAAACAAAAAATGTACGCAAATTTACACAAATCATATTCATAGACTTAACTTTAAAATTGGTTATTGGTATGTTTAGAACATGTTGTTGTCTTTTGCCTCTTGCTTTTCGTTCACGCAAGATGCCCAGTGTAGGGCACTGGTTGGAAATGTGACCTTAGTGTAACCCCCTTCTCCCACTGCACGAAACGAAAGATTTCCACGAGTTCCCAACATTGTGCACGATGGTGAAACTTGACGTGTCCTCACCGTGGGCACAGGTTTCCACGTACCGCCTATTCCCGCGTGCCCCTACAATGAAAATCTGTGCGCACGATAGGGCACACGAAGAGTCCACGCGTCCCACTGTTGCACACTTCCCGTGTTGAACAATTATCGTTAACAAAGGAGGGCTGAGAAGGGTCTGATAATTTACTTATGTGAATTGCCAAGTAAAAATACCCAGAACGCTTGCCACATTTCGGTCTGTACTTGTGGGAAAATCAATAATGAAACCGACGCCAACAGTACGCGAAATAAGATTTGCAACACAATCGTGCCGCGAAACAAGTAAACTACTTTACCTCTATTTACAGATAACGTGTAAGATAAAAGTCACTAGTGAAACAACATATTCAATTTCAACGGATGTGCCCGATTTCTGTAACTAAACATATGAATTGTTTTCTATGCAACATTACATGAATTGATTGTCATCTAGGCTTTAACCTGGAGTGCGGCGCCTATCAATAGATAGATTCTATTAGATTGAAAGTGTTGTTTTTTGGTCGGTCGGCTTTGTTTATACAGTATATCAACGCCGCATTTCGACACTATGTTGGATCTGCATTGTACTAGCTGACTCCTTGTTAGTAAAAGTTTGAATCGATTTTTTTCGACAAAGATATTTAGGTTATGGAGAACTTCAATATTTGTATAGTTCACTTTCACAGTGTAATTTTTGGTTTATATCGGTAATATGGAGATTGTCTGCCTGGCTTGGTTTTTGGTTGAATATTGAGGGGCGGAAGTTTGACCCGCCATGTAGTTGAATACTAATCAACTCAGCAAATTTCTGTCACAAGTGGGTACTACCGACCATTAAAGTCAAGTATTACAGCAAGGTGAAAAGCAAGAAGGTTAACTACTGGACTTCCACAAGCACCCCTCCCCCAATACACATTTCATTGTTTTGTTTTGAAAACATGGCGCCCCGACGAGCGTGTCTCATAGCCTCCGTCGCAGGCTACGAGGAGGGTTGGATTTTATTTTATAGGGGCTGGTTCGCGATTTTCAATGTTGACTAATGCCAAGAAAGTACGTTTGCCATGGAAGGGAGTTAAGCGGGGGCCATATACACAGGGTGTAGTTGGTCGATAATGTATCTTTTTTGTGTTGGTTGGTAAACGTAGGCTTTCAGCAGACACAAATGCGATTTGTATATTTAATAAAACAATGATATCGATACACAAGAAAAGCTCAAGCTTCCTGTAGTACTTGTAGAACGCAGGGCATTATGTACAAACTCCTTGATGTGACATACAGTATACACAGATAGTATATACAATGAGTTATTGTGTCTGTTTGTATTCAAATACCCACCGAAGTAGCCAATCGTATTTCACACATGAGGTTGGTGTTTGAAAATGAGGACCAATCAACACACGTGTCCCAATTTTCAAACCTGTGACGGTTGTAATTTCAAATCTTCTCATTCAGAGTGCTTTTACGCTGCGCAGGCCGGCCGATAGCTAGTATTTGATCGCACGACAAACAGCGCAGGTAAACTTATTGAGACCTTGGGAATGATTCTACGTCAAGACCGGACATTATCTTGCCATCGAATTGAATTCCACTGCTAGTGCCATGGGACCAAATTCTACTTTCAGAGCAACAACTGGCTTCCTGACTATTACCCAGTCTACCGAGGCTCGGGCGGGCTCTCTGCGGGGGTGTGGTGATCCCCGCCGCTCGGATCGCCAGACGCGCCCCTGCCTGACATATCTACGTGGTACACAAGTTTCTGTCCGGTCGGCTTGGGTGATTTGGTAGTCTCTACCAGACTCCGGATCGCTGGAAAAATCGTAGAAATGGAACAAATCAGAGGAGTAAGCCGGCCAGAGGAATATAACCGGCCAGGGAACAGCACGCGATCGTCCTGGGATCGCGAGCTGTTGCCTGGCCGGTTATATTCCTCTCTATTTGTTCCATTTCTAAGATTTTCCAGCGATCCGGAGTCTGGTAGAGACTAGTGATTTGGAGTTCCTTCGGCTCCGTGGAGGCCCTACATGTTTCACGATGGATTGGATACTAGTACCACATACAGTTACGTGACTTGCACGTCCACGCTTGGAATTCTGCAACGACGATGTGATAAATGCATATTACTCTTGACTAGCAACTGTTTGTCTAAAAGGACACTTGGACATCATAGTGTACAGAGCGGGAATGCTGAATTCAAGAGACCTACAGGAAGTTACTGTACTAAACTTGGAGCGACTGCACAGTGGAGCAAGGACAACGTTTACAACGTCCTTGAGTGGAGCGACTGCGGATAACAACCCCAAAACAACAGGACGGTGGCTAGTTGGGCAGCCCTGGCTGTGTGTTCTGAACAGCCAAACCAGTAAATAAATAAATGACGGTGGACCGAAGAATCTTTGGAAGCCAAAGGAGCGACGACACTAAGTACATATGAAGGAACGCGTCAGGAGCGGTCGAATCTAAAAAAAATAAAACGAAAAATAACGAAAGATAATTCACCATTCAGAACGAATAAAAGCAAACACACTATATACAGGGGAAGGGAAAAGCTGGGAGGGTAAATTTTTGGGCTGGGAAAGCCCGTGGCAGTGAAAATGACGCCTCTTTTAATGACAAAGGGGTGTAATTACGGCCCGGGGAGATAATTAGGTGATAATTAGCCGCCAAATTATGTACCAGTCATTTTCGAACAAAAGCATACGTCATTAGTTTCCACGCGTACGCACAAGTGTACTAAGGTGGCACAGCTAGTGCACACGGGTTTCCACAGGAAGGGCACGTAATGCACACGCAAGTGGTCCGTTTACTCGGATTTGCACAGGTGCCCCATATAGGGGCACGTCACGTTCGCACAGTGGGCACCCGTTGAAACTCGTGGAAACTCTGAATTTACTTGCATGTGTACACGGATTTGCACAGCGGAAATCTGCCTTTTCGTGCAGTGTCCTGCACACTTTGTTGTAGCTGTCTAGTACAGGGGAGACAACCAAAATCTTGTATTTCTGGCAACGTGTAACATCTCGGTTAGACAGCACTATGAGTTGAAGCTCAACCCCTCAACCCTATTCTACAAACCTGGATAATGTTACATATTCACCTGCCAACCTCCATACCAACATGTAAACACAACAAAAAGGAAACAATTTCTGAGTGAAAATCTGCTCATACAACGTAAATTACCGACAACTGAGATTTTGACATTCATCATATTTGAGAAAAATGCAAACATTCTTCAGAAAGCGAATGAGGACTGCTTGGACAACAAACATATCAAATTACAAGGTAAACATAGGCACACCTGCTGATAGTTCTGCTTCAACAAAGGAAAATACACTAAAGGCAATCATTTTTACTGCACAAAAAAGACTTTTAACAACAAATACATTAGGTACTAGTAAGTACAGCATATAGACATAAACCTGCATTATGCTTTAACGTTGATGTGTATAATACACACAGACTAGTTGGTTAGGGAAAGTACCCAGGAGTTTGGCTCCAGGCCAAAATACACACCCCCTACTTAGCTACTGTCCAGGTGTTAGCTCACCTGGGCGCATTTCCAAGTACCGGTGTGGTCTGATAATGTAGGGAAATTGACTCGCTGTCAGGTAGATTTTTATGTCAAGAAATGTATTCCATTCTACCTTTTTTTGGTACTTGACAAGTTATAAATATTAAATTTCCTTAGAATTTTAACAGGTGGGATTTGAGCTTAAGGCAGACATACAGCTAGTTGAGAGTATTTTTGTCAAATGGCCCCAAGCAGTCATTATCTTTAGTCTCAAGCCTTTAATTGAGTCAGAATTGGCAAGAACTAAAATAGCAACCCCATTGTCTTATTCCTTAAACTTAAAGCCAGTGTTACATCTTATAATCTACTAGTATAATGGTGGTACTTACAATGGGTACTGAACTACTAGAGCTATAAGTACATTGTACCTTTTATTTACAAACAGAGTGACTCAGCAAAAATTTAAGCTCTGTTGGTTACCAAGTAAGAATGTCTGCAATTGCGTTTTGCAGAGAGAAGTACTACTGTTGTGGAAAATTTGTTCCAGGTTTGAGTAGTGGAAATCATGACGACATCTAACTTTGATGCTGACATGTTTATGTTACAGGACTGGCTTTTAATGTGCCAACACCCTATTGCTATCAAGTACTGTTAAGTAGGTCATACTAAAGTGGGAAATACCAAACCAAACCAAAGCAATGCAGGACAAGAGTACAGCACTTTATCATGCCAGCAGCTTTGATGATGACAATGACAGTAACAATCACAATTCTGTTTTCCATAGATGAGGATGAGGAAAGAAGAACAAGCTCGTGCGAAGTTGGAACTGGAGCGACAGAGACGGGCGCGAAACTGGCATCCACCGCCTCCGCCACCTCCGCCACCTCCGCCACCTGGGCGTAGTGTGTCTGAGGAGGCCGACACCCAACCAGGACAGGCCAGAAAGCTTAAAGTCAACCTGTCGTTAGACACAGCTCCTATAACACCGCGGGAAAGGCTGTCAGACAGTGGCGACAGCGGTAACGTTAGTACGACCAACGCGGGTAGAACCCAGTACCGATGGGAGGAGGGAGGCGCCAGGCCCAAACGCAGGACGCCAAGCGTGAGAGAAATCGAAGAGTCATACACTGTGCGCCCGCGCCGAACCTCCCAGTCGGAAAACCGTAACCCGTCCGTTCGCAGGCCCGTGGCAGGAACAAGCCAAGAGACAGCGTCGTCACAGAGAGTGATCAGTGGTACCTCGCCTAGAAGGTCAATAGTTCTGCGGGAATCTGCTGACGCTTCTGTGCGTAGACCGCGAGTAGACTCCCAGGGCGATGCCAGAAGTGAGTCGGACAACAGGAGAGGCGGGAACACCCTCGACCAACCAGAGGACAGGCTGTTGGACAGGCCACAGTCTGGACAGAGAACTGTCTTCTTCAGGACTCAGAATGTGGCTCCAAGACGCACCTCAAGGATGCTAGAGACGGACTCCATATCCTCAAGACAGGCCCAGGCCTCCTTGAACAATGCTGTGTCCAGAACAAGGGGGGACACTGAGTCCCTCCCCAATGTCACTAATGGTGCGTCCCCAAGAAGACTGGTAACACAAGGGTCGTTGTCTGCCCTAACAGAACGTGTCAATGCCGTAAACTCTGGGGTGGTGTCCAGAAGAACTCCTGTCAAATCCAGGGAAATAGCTAGAGACAATGCTGCAGTACCAATAGCGGAGGCAGGGGGAGCTGTTGGGGTGCAGGCATCAAATGCACAAACAATAGAAAGGTGACTAACCAGTCTTTATATGTCTTAAATCACCCATATGTCTTCTGTTTTAAATAATTATTCAGAAAGATACACCAGGTAGAGAGCTTGAAAATTCTGTCACTCTTACTTTGCAAATTTGTTAAAGTCTCACAGCCTTTAAATTGGAAGTTATGGCCCTGTGTGTAAAATATGAAATTGTTGGTTTTTTATAATCAAATTATGATTTGTTATGTGTTGTGCTGTTACACAACTTTGCTTTGAAAGACCTGAAAAGTGCCAATTTTAACATCCTTCCATTTCATAGCAAATTGGTAAGCCACATAGCTGCATTATATGAGACTTTGCTATATACACTTCTGAATTAATGGATATTTTAACACATTTTCCTCCCGTTTCAGAGCGAATCGTGGAGTCTCGACCAGTGTCATTGCTGCTACAGCGCCAGTCCCATCTCCCCGCTCCCTCCTTGGTGCAACCGCCCCCCGTCCGTCCTCACCACCTCCCAAACCCCCCTCCATCCACTCCCTGGGTAGCCATGGTAACCATGATGATGACTCAGAGCCTGAGGATGAGGGCCCCTCCTGTAGGATCTGCCAGATGACGGAGGAGACGCCCGACAACAAGCTGATCGAGCCGTGCGGTTGTGCTGGCAGTCTCAGGTAATTTTCAAGCATTTTTTTCTTTTTTTTTTTCATTTTCTTTTATAAGCAGCAAAACTTAATGGAATGAACTGTCACACCTAACTTATACAAAATGTATGCATATCTGAACTCCAAGCATTATCTATCTATCTAGTGACGATGTCTTGGTGTACTTAGTGGCTACAAGTTCCTGGTGACTTTACAGTTATGGTTCTAGAAAAAAACATGTTTTAAATGTTTAAATGTTTTTAACACGTCTGACCAATTGCTTATGTCATATATCCGCAAGATCATGTATTAATAAGATCAGGTGTCAGTATAACTTATACTCAGTCTCTTGTGAGCTTACATTCCGAAGTGATTGGTAATCAGTATTTATCCTGAAGAAGGTCATTTGATCTGTGTTAACCTTTGTGTTGGAAGAAAGTTGAGCATTGTCTATGATTACTACAAACACAGGTCAGCTTCCATGATAATTTTTTGTGTCACCCCTCGGATGATAGCTCATACTTAAAGGCATTACAGGCTATCTCTTGTTATTGTCAAAGCTTGACGAGAGAATGTTAATTAAGCTGGATGGTTGCTTGATGTTGCAGATACATCCATAAAGAGTGCCTGAAGCGGTGGATGGAGACCAGACACAGGCAGGGCCACAACGCACGCATCTGTGAGCTCTGTCACAAGGCTGTCACTATAGACGTGGGGGCCGACTTAAGGGGGCCTGATCCCAGGCTAAGGCTGGAGGTAGGTTGTGTGTGCATGTTATATACTGTGTTATATACTGTGTTATATACTGTGTTATATACTGTGTTATATACTGTGTTATATTATATACTGTGTCACAATGCTGTCACTATAGACGTGGGGGCCGACCTGAGAGGGCCTGATCCCAGGCTAAGACTGGAGGTAGGTTGTACTGTGTTATATACTGTGTCATATACTGTGTTATATACTGTGTTATATACTGTACTCTGTCACAAGGCTGTCACTATAGACATGGGGGCCGACCTGAGAGGGCCTGACCCCAGGCTTAGACTGGAGGTAGGTTGTTTGTGAGTGTAATACTATAAGACTCAGTCTAGAGGTTGGCTGTTCTGTGCTTGTTTACCAGTACACCTACTATGTAGGCTAGATATTTGTGTTAGGGACATAGGCCATGTTGATTTGATTATATGGATGCCATCCTTTGGGAATCTCAAAACTGATTGGAACATGCAAATGAAAAAAAGGTTTTGCCAAAAAAAGTTGCCTTTATTATGAAACAGAAGTGAGGAAGGTTGAATAATTGACTAAACACAGAGTATGATAAGCCAAACATTTTTTTTTTCTTTCCTGTTCTTCTTTGACCATGGAATTGCACTCTTTGAACTTGTGTATGTTTTCAGATATTTTTTTTTTGCCAATGTATAGCTCACATTTTGCAGCAGCTTTTTACAATTTACAGTATGATTACAGTATAGAATTTCTAGCCCTGAAGGTAGTGTAATATGTGCATTATATCACACCTACAGCAGGTGGAGAGAAACATGATGCAGTCAGGCCTGTACATACTGATGTTACTGATAAATGTATAACCTTTATCACACCTACAGGCCTGTACATACTGATGTTACAGTAACTGATAAATGTATAACCTTTATCACACCTACAGGCCTGTACATACTGATGTTACAGTAACTGATAAATGTATAACCTTTATCACACCTACAGGCCTGTACATACTGATGTAACTGATAAATGTATAACCTATATCACCCATACAGCAGGCTGAGAGAAACATGATGCAGTCAGGCCTGTACATACTGATGTTACTGATAAATGTATAACCTTTATCACCCATACAGCAGGCTGAGAGAAACATGATGCAGTCAGGCCTGTACATACTGATGTTACTGATAAATGTATAACCTTTATCACACCTACAGGCCTGTATATACTGATGTTACTGATAAATGTATAACCTATATCACCCATACAGCAGGCTGAGAGAAACATGATGCAGTCAGGCCTGTACATACTGATGTTACTTAGAAATGTATAACCTATATCACCCATACAGCAGGCTGAGAGAAACATGATGCAGTCTGGCCTGTACATACTGATGTTGCTGCAGCTGTGTGAGCGCAGACTGAGTCAGCTGGTGGACATGAAAGTAGTATAATATGTGTATTATATCACACCTACAGCAGGCAGAGAGGAACATGATGCAGTCTGGCCTGTACATACTGATGTTGCTGCAGCTGTGTGAGCGCAGACTGAGTCAGCTGGTGGACATGATGGAGAACCCACCCCCTCCTGGTGGAGCACAGGTACAGGTATTTCAAGCTCACACTCAGACAAGTTTTACCAGGTGTAGCATCTTCATTGGTAGGGCTGGAGTCATGTGTGTTAGTCAGTGGCAGGGCTCTAGCCAGCGTCCGTTTTTCCGTCAATTGATGGAAATTTGCCGAGTTTGACGGAAAAATTTTAAAGCCAATCCGTCAACCTTGACGGACAAAAATTTGATAAATGATCCTTTGTGGAAGCTACAGGCGGCTTGGGGACGCCGTCCACGGCCGTAAAAGCCACACACTGTTTGTTTTGCTATTGTTATGATTGTTGACAATGTGTGTCGGTGCCCTTTTGCATACGATAATCACATTAAACCCGTTTTTCAAGGTCTCAGTTCAGTCTCTCTAACTCCTGGAATAGTGTTTTCGCGACAATGGGAATTGGCTGACGGAAAAAAATTTCGAGCTGGCTAGAGCCCTGGTCAGTTGTAAACTTTCTTCCAACACAAAGGTATACACAGATCAGATATTCAATGACCACTGTAGCATTGTTTGAAGCATCAATACTGATGACCAATCACTTCAGAACGTAAGCTTGCAAGAGTTACAGAAACGTGATCTTATTGTCACGTGATCTTACAGATACGTGACATCAGCAATTGATCAAACAAGCCAGGAAGTTTATCATGCCCACCATCTCTGTTCAACGCCACCATTCTCTCTTTAGTTTTGATCATGAAGAAGGCAACAGTGGTCGTTGAAAATTTTATCCGTGTATACCTTTGTATTGGAAGAAAGCTTAGGATTGCACTTTAGTAACACAGATGAGCTTCATGTGTGCTGACACACAAGGGAATTATCCTGTAAGAACCTCTACATAAGAACATATTAGAACTGAACCAATAATGTACAACTTTAAATCTTGACACAAATTGGTAGAACATGACCGCCCTCCCTTGACTATTCCCCAATTTCTGCATGAGCCATTTTCCAACGGATTCTTAATCAAAGTTGAAGTGTAATTTCCGACAAGAATTCCATTTTGGACCTGCCTTTGTCAATTCACGCTTCCGCTGCTCCCATGAGGGAACCTACCTTCCCATTAGTATGTTCAGTGATGGGAAAGGACAGCAGACTGCCCGCAAAGTTTGTTCTTTCACCTATAGAAAACAGTGAATGGTGCCCAATTCCTGCAGAAGGGTGTCAGAGAAACTAGATAACGAGCTCTTGGATGTCATCAGGAGGCATGCATTATAGTGCTCTGTATCTCTATATTTATAAGACATGATGCCAAACATATTTCTCTGAAATAGAAGGAAGACAAAAGATCACACTTTTTTCAGTAGCTTGTGGCATCTGTGATGTTAGGGGAGAGCAGGTTTCTTTTTGTCTGTAGGCAGCCGTCCATCTCGAAAGATGGTGGTATACACACTCTGGATTATGGCTATTTAAAGTCTTCTGTCAGGCTTTGTAGGCCAATCCTCACGTAAATGTGGAAAAGTTTTTAATTGGGAGAAAGGATGGTAAGCAGCAATGCATTCGATTTCTTAACTTGCCGAACTCCATCCTAATTTTTCCACGTTTACAGACAAAACTCTTGCTCTCCTCTCTTAACCTTGCGATTGTGGAAGGGACAGTTTGAAACTTGTCTTCCACCATGTTTGATGTACAGTATCCCAGCCAACACAGCTCATGCACACCTGTGTGTTTCCCTGCAGGCGGCTGCGGCTGCTGCAGCTGCTGCAGGTGCTGCAGGTGCCATGGGGGTGGAGCATCCGCTAGCCGTCGAGCAGCGCCAGTACATGATGGACAGGCTCATGCAGCTTAGGCACGGTAGGTCATAGGTCACGTACAGGTCAGTCATGGTAGGTCATAGGTCACAGCTCAGGCATGGTAGGTCATAGGTCATGTACAGGTCAGGCAGGGTAGGTCATAGGTCATTAAAAGCTCAGGCACCATAGGTCATAGGTCACTTACAGCACTGGCATGTTAGGTCATAGGTCACAGCTCAAGCATGATAGGTCATAGGTCACTTACAACTCCGTCATGTTAGATCATAGGTCACAGCTCAGACATGGTAGGTCATAGGTCACAGCTAACACACATCTAGTTGTACATTGTGTTAAGCTCTTCTGTACTTGGTGGCATTACTTCCATTAGTTCCACTCTATGTTGCTAAGGCATGAATATTTCTTGTCTGAGCTAGACTAAGTATTAGAAACTTAGTAGACCTGCCATGGTTCTCCCTCCCCAGGTATTGCCCTGCTGACCGCCATGGAGGTGAACGACAGCAGCGATGAGGACGACAACGAGAGCTACATGTCCCGCAACGACATCCGCCGGATGGGCGAGGCACTCGCACGGGAGCGGTCCCAGCCACGCGACAGGAACAGGAGGGGCGGGGCCGGGAGGGGCGGGGCCGGGTTGTCATAGCAACAGTTGTCAGGGTTACCATAGAACCTATTTACTGGGTCTCAAATCAGTGTTCAATTTAGATGCCATGGGAACATGAGGGGTGGGGCAGGAAAGGGGCGGGGCCAGGTTGTCATAGCAACAGTTGTCACAGTTACCATAGAACACATTTGCTGGGTATCACATCAGTGTTCAAAGTAGATGACATGGGAACATGAGGGTGGGGCGGGGCTTTCATAGTGACCGTTTTCATGGTAACCATAATAGAACACACGATTGGGTCTCACGTCAGTGATTAGTGTGGATATCATTTAGAGTTACTTAAAAGCAAGAAGAAAGAAAGAAATTTGTAGTTTTGGTTACTGTTGTCATGGTGCGGTAGAACACATGGCTGCTTCTCACATCAGTATTCAGTGTATGTGTCATTCACCTTAACTTGAAAACAGCATACAAAGAGCATACATTAGTAAATTTACTGTTACTTAATATTTGTCATTGCCAATGCACCTGCTGCCATAGTTACTAAAACCTTCATCATCATCATCATCAACATCAGTGTGACTTTTGCAAAGAGAAGACTCCGTCCATGTAGCTTCACGACTTGTACAGAAAATAGAGAAATATGTTTACAAAGAGGTATACTATTTTGTAGTATAATAGACAGAAGCTGTGAAGTAATAACAGTATTTTGCTGGTATCGTTTATAGTGTCTTTGATGAAGCACAGTAATGATGTAATGATGAAGAAAGACTTACTTTTGTAGGTACGACTTGTTAGAGGGTTTTATAAGGTGTTAACACATGTACAGTACAGAGTTGTAGAAAATGTTGACTAATGTGGGCATGTTAAGCTACGGTTACACAGAACCAGTAAACGACTGACTCCCTACTATACACCTGAATAGCCAACCTACTAAGACCTCCCATCCAGGACTGGTGTAGCGAACTATTGGTCAACCGACTCCTAACCATGTTGGTAGAAGGCCAGGAGACCATGGTTGGCTATGTGTAATCTGAGCTTAAAGCTATGGGCACAACCTTAAAAATTTGTCCGTACCTTTTTTGGGAGGCCACGTCCGCCACGTATTTCTGAACACCTTCAGGCTGTACAGGGCAGGCGTGTCGCCCGTACTGGCACGTACGGGGGCGAATCCGCAGCCCGATGGCACACAAAGTTTTGCCTGCACGTTAAGTTCTATGGCGTGTCTGCGTGCTCCAAAATCCATTGGATTCCCTAGTTTATTCCGAGTTTGTACGGAGGTGGTACGCACTACTTACGGATCCCAAAAGATCACCCACGTATTGGCACGTAGACAGCACATATTTGCACGTACGGCGGGTTGTGCTGTTAGCTTAAGTCAAGCTTACACCATGGAAGACCGTGAATAATCAGGATCTCTGTGGGATTTCTATTATGATTACCTGCCAGACATAGTCTTCCATTTCTTATCTAATTTGAAACTTCGATCTAAGACCATTTAAGAAATTTTCGAATTCTATGTTTGATATCCTTGTGTCTACATTCAATTTGTTATTTTTCATGTCTCTTTGTATGTTTAAGGAAGATAAATAAATTATGTTGAAATAGATACACCATATTGCGCGACAACATTTTATTCATCTTGAAAATATGCAAAAGTATTAGTAGCCGTCCATGCCTCGAAAACAATTTTATTACATATAATTTTCCTCTATGGTATCAGAATAAAATCTTTTGAATAAAGATGCTTTTATATACCCCGACTTCTATTGAAAGGTTCTTGTCAAAGTCTTGTGCTTCTTTTTCTCCATGAAAAATGGTTACATTTTAGTGTTAGACTTTATACTAGAGTAGTTGCTTACTGTACTGTTTACCATATATTGGTTGTCTTTTCTTTGTCACTGGCAATTAGCCCTCGGGCAACAATCTTGAATAAATCAAAAATCAAAACACAGCAAGATCTGAACATAGATGAGAACTTGATTATATATGAAATATCTGAAACATACAGAGACAACAAGCTTTTACATTGTATCCTTAGTATCCTTATTGCCAAATATGTAATTTACACCTGTTTTTTGAAAGATTTGAAACCAAACTTGAAATACTTTAAAGCTAAAATTGCCAATATGCCAATGATAGATATCCCTTAGATACACCTGTTAAGTCAATCACAGACCAATGATCAACGCTTGTTATCCCTCTCTCTCTCTCACCCAGTCCTGTTAAACCACATGTTAATGTTTTTTTTATTGTGCTCCAATGATGTATATGTATGAGCTATTGTGTATTATGCTGAAATATTGAATAAAGTTTGAAAAAAAAAATTTAAAAAAAACAAAAAACAATCTTGAATAAACTTTTTGTAATAAACCATAGTCCATTATTACAAAGATTCGCCAGTGTTTTGCGACACATAAATATTACAAACGCCCTGTCAACCTTAACTTACACGTTTTTATTCTACCCTAGGCTTGACGAATTGTTCTTCATGTTGTCAGTAAGTCCGCAGTCCATCATATAACCCAATGGGACTGCGTGTCGTGGAGAAAAATGATGGTCTTATGCAGTGTTCAAGGTAGGCAGGATTGCCATTATTAGACTTGGGATTGATTCTGAATCAAGTGAAGATTTCGACTGCTGGTCTGCATGGGTGAAGAATTGTGCATATCTAGAGTAAGGCCGTATTGATTGGAATGAATATATGGATGACGTCCTCTGGGAACCCCAAAACCGGTGCGAGCGTGATGGAAAAAAACGTTTGGTAAAAATGAAATCTGACGTTAGGAAGATTGATCAAATGACTGAACACAACACAAGGACTTTTTTCAGACATTTGTGCTCTTCTCTTTTACATTGACTTTGGAATTGACCTTGGCATTCTGTGACATTAGTATGCGTTTTCTTTCAATTAGGGCTTATATTTGCTCATTTTGGAGAGGAAATCCGATGAAAATTGATGCGCGAATATCATCCATAGAATTGAACCATTATATCTACGGAAATATTCGGAAAGCCATGCAAAAATTCGGAAACACAGACACACACACAAACGCGCCCAAAACAAAATCTTCATTTCCATGAAACTCCATCAGCCCTGCTTGAGTCACCCTCTTCGAAAGTTTCCCACAAAATTTCTGGACGCTTCATTGAATGTAGAATCGGGTTAAAGTCCAGAGAAGATGTGAAGACTAACACAGTTTGTTTGTTTATTTATTCGCACAAGTATTACATTAAAACACAAAACGAAAACAATGGATAAAACAGGTGCAGGAGGAGGGAAAAAGCTTGTGAAGCTTATACTTAGCCCTCCTCCTTTAAGAATTGGCTCCCACAACCAAATTATCAGAAACATCGTTTGACACAGAACGAGTTGGTCATTCCTCCTCGCTCGATAGCAGGACTCCCTTGAACTTCATTAACGTCATGTATGAACTTGATTGCTGCCAATTTCAACCAACCTGCGTCATCTGCCTTTTACCTCTCTATCGCGCTGAGAGCGGGTAGTCAAATACTATAATCAAAACCGTGACTCACTCCAGCTTCATTGGAAATCTTCCAGAATCCAATCGAACGTACGTGAGGTCTCCGTCCCGGGTAGAATTACCAACTGACCTCAAGGTCATCAGGCTGAATTGTGCTGAGCTAGGAGAATTAGAACTTATAGATTTTCTTCGTCCACTTTTGGCCTGTGAGCTAAACCTTCAGCTCCGAGGTGCGTCCTTTTCTTTTGATGTCTGAGACGTCTTTTTAAAGGTGACTGAAGATAATCCTTGTTTTCTAACTTCTTCGTACAGGCGTCATTGTGGCTTTATACAGGTACCGGTAGGTCTGAGGCAGTTGTCTAACTTTTAAAAACCATGTACGCCTTCTGAATTCCTTCGCAAATCATGATCCATTGTTCAGCAAAAGAAAACCAAATTTTAGTCGTCTCAACAGCCGTTCTCCAGTTAGAATGACCAGACACTAATGACACGCGACAATTTCAGACACTAAAATAATGTCGTCAGTATTTAAGATAGTACGTCCATCTCCCTAAGCCCTAAATTGTCAAATATGGACAATTAAATTGAGGGTTTACGTCACCTGAAGGCTTGGTCTTCATTTGCATAATGTTTATCTATCGATGTTCTTCTCTTTTCTAGTTACAATGCCACATGTCGCATACTTAGGCAGACATTGTCAGACGTACCTTGTCTTTACCGCTATTGGTAATTCCCACTTTTCACCCAAAACAAACTGTAACAAACTTTCTCCTGATTTCTAGCCTAGATACCACCCGATTTCTACAGGGACTCCTTGCACTCTCTGCCCTAAAAATTGTCTTTAAAACGTTTAGGTTTATTTTTAGGGCAGCTAGGACAATTGGCCCGATAGAATCTGATTGTACCCTGGCTACCTGATTGCTTTCGTGAGTATAACCTAAAACTTTTCAAGACAAAAGTAAACAGACATCTCTCATCACAATCCTGTTTAGCTTAACTCCAAACCTTTGAGTTGTTCACAATGAGTCTTGTTGAAAGCGTTGAAAGGTAGCTATAGCAAACAAACATGAAGTTGTTTTTGTGTCCTGCTGTATATGCAACCTTACATTTAGGACTGCTTTCAAGTGAGTTCTTTGATTTGAAATGACGATGAATGAATGATTGATTGAAGAAAGGAAGGAAGGAATGCCATTTAATTCACGTTTTATTATACGGAAATTAAGTAGAGGCTATGGTGATAAAGTAGAAGCACAATGACAGTGATATAAGAGTGTGATAGATCTACAGCGACTAGTATGTACAGGGATATCGTAGGTTCATCTTAGGACAGCTTTGCGCTGTTGGTATACGGACAGATAGGGCTTATAATATGTGTAGTTCATCATAAGGAATATGAACTTGTGAATATTTCCTATTGAAGTATCAAACTTCACATACAAATTGAAGATATCTTTCCGCTGGTGTATAAAGTACATTCCACATTGACAATTACTAGAAACTTGATATTTGATATACTTTTCTCGGAAGGAGGGTTCGGTTCTAGGAACGGTTACAATACATGCCGACACAGATGACTTCCATGCTGACATTCTGCGTCATTACGTGTACGTCATACTCCTGATGACTATAATTCTGAACCGCGTACTGACGTCACTCAGACGAAATGATACTTGGAAGTGACTCTCAGCGTCACCATATCTCTGTTAAGTGCCAAGTTCAATTGCAATTTTACGTCACTGGAGTGTGGGAATATCTGACCAAACTAAGTGAGCGTGCTATCAAAGGCAAGCGAAGGACATGTATGCGCCGAGTTGCGTAATGTCCATTCCTACGTTTACGTCGTTACAAGACTATACGCCAGGAGACCAAGATCCTGTACGAACTCGTAGGGAATCCGACGGATTGGGAGCACGCAGACACGCCGTAGAACTTTACGTGCAGGCAATTGTAAGACTTTGTGTTGCCGTGTTGACGTACTCCCTCCCTACTCGTGCCAGTCGTTACCCACGTTTTCAGAAATACGTGACGGACGTGGCCTAAAAAAAGTACCTAAATTGCACGTACGGCGGGTTGTGCCCTTAGCTTAAATCTACTCTTTCTTGAGCTTTCAGACATACAAGGACAGTATGACACTGCACTCAATTTTAGTAGCTTATTCTCGCAGCGCCACATATAACAAACAGACACAAGATAAAGGTGGTCCCATAGACTTTTAGAGGCCGTATAAGGGTATAAGGATATTGGAAGGTGACTCCTTTCACCACGTTTTACCTCCCCAACCGAGGTACATTATATGCCTGTACTTAGCCCAATAGCGCACGAATGTGCAATAAAGGCTATCATCATCTCTAATCATAAAGCAGTATTGCGCAGCGAATCGACCCAGCGCTGCGAACGGGTGAAGTTCACACAATGCCAGACTTATGCGTTCGTTTTCGACTCCATTCCACTAGAACGGCGGCCTCGACGCGACTGCACTGTGACCGAGCGTGTAATATCCCTGTCACATTATTCACGATCTTCGGGCGTATCGATGGAAGATCGGCCATATCTAAGACCGACAGAGGGTTGCGCGTATTTTTCACCTGAAAACCGTCCTTGCCACATATAAGCCATACTTTGTACCTTGTACAATTTTTGTGTTTATCATTATATCCGATCGATTTTCGCCAAATGTGACCGAGCGTTTAACAAGACTTGTTTTTTTTTACATGTCATGCATGAAGTCCAGTAAGATCAGTGGCGTGCCCTGGGGAACGTTACTGGATAAAAATGATATTTCTACGCTTTGTGCGCTTTGTTGTCCTTTCAGTCGTATTTCTACAGTTTTCATGATCGTCTTATAATGAATCCAAGGTTAACACAACTCCAGTTTATACCCCCTTTCCACTAGGACGGCGCTCTCACCGCGCTCTCTCTGCGACCTCAAGTTTGGCATATCGCTTAACGGATTTCATAGGACAGAATCGAATCTTTTTACACTTTCTGTGTTTTGTTGTCTTCTCAATCACACTTTTACGTTTTGTATGATATGCCCAGTGTGAAATCAAAGGTTACACATATCCTATTTAGGTCGCAGTGAGAGCGCAGCGCGATCGACATCCTAGTGAAACCGGGGCGTATCTACACGGCAAAATCAATCATTCATTATTTATTGCACAACAACTGTAACGGATACAATGCCTATGGTAAGTCCTAGGACAGTACAGACATACAAGAAATCAAGACTTATATCTACGCAATGGCGTATAACAATAGTTAAGGGTTCTATATAACTAAATATAAAGACCAGGGAGTGTGCTATACTTTATCAGAGTGTCTCACTACAATAATGGGAAAGAATTACATGACAATGTACAGGATACAAAGTTAGCATTAACCGCTTGTGTCAGAGATAATGCGTTTTCGTTTCAGAAGAGCGATAGAGATATATCGGCCTATGTACAAAATTGCATCAGAACATAACATAAGTAAATTGAAAGTCTCTGAGTTTGTCTCACGCATGGTTATATTTATAAAACTGAGACTCAACACTGCCAATCGATCCATCATAGCGAACGGGAGAAGTTTACACAATGCGTTTGTTCAGGTCGGCTCCGATTTCATAGCAGTCAATTTTCCTGAGAGCGTAGAGAGGGCACGTTTACATGATAAATTACGCTTGGCTGTGTATGGGGGTGGGGGGTCCCTGTAGTTCAAATGGTAAGAACCTCACAGTTAGCTTCCTGGTGCCTATATTAACTAGTTATCAAGTCCTTTTTTTTAGGTTGGGGATGCACCCGTCTTTTGAAAGGGACGTAAATGGGTTCTCGTGTTGAAAACCCATTAAAGTAAAATGGAAGGGTTAGGTATGATGATAGATATAAAGTTGTTCCCATTTCTTTTTACGTGATCAAAATTTTTTTAGAAACATTCCATCCTATAGATACATTTTACCACATTATAGAAGGAGATAACCCTTACTGACCACAAATATGTCAAGAAATATGTTTCGATCTTACATGAAGTATCATCAGTAGAAACGATACATCAAACCCAACATCTTGATTCGAAAAACCGATGGAGTCGTATTGTACTTGTGTATTGTACACTTGCATTGACTTGTTTTTGCACAAATGGAGTCGTATTGTACTTGTGTATTGTACACTTGCATTGACTTGTTTTTGCACAAATGGAGTCGTATTGTACTTGTGTATTGTACATTTGCATCGATTTGTTTTTGTATGTATGTATATAGGTTTAGTAGAAAGACTCTGTTTTTTTGTTGTGCCAATATGCCTTGCGTGTCTATGACCAGCCACAGCCACTGTATACATATGAAACTGTACACTTTCTTTCCACCACTGACAGACTGTTAACGTTAATTTGTTTTGTTGTTGTTGTTGTTGTTGCTGGCATCCGTCAGTCTCGGAAGACAATGGTAGGCAGACAGGTCGGGTTTAAGGCGACCCGTCTGCCTGGCCTGCACTTGGTTTTTTGGTGAAGGAGGCCTAGGGGTATGCACTTCCCTCTCCACCCTCTAGTCCACTGGCGGACTAAGTCCTACAGGGGCAACTATATGCAACGTTATACCCGTTTAGATTGATTAATGCAGAGGGTAAGATAAGATTTATGGTCCATTCTCTGCCATATCTGGTTGATTGACGGTTGGGGGATGTATTCTGTAAGCCGATAAAGCCACTATAGACAGGAAATGGTTCTCATACATTGCCTAGGACTTGGTAATTGGCATTTCGCCATTATCAGCCGCAGTTTCAGTGTCAGTCAATATGTCTTTAGACTAAATCAGATTTCAACCTAGAATTGTGTATAATGGGAAGAGGCTGCAAAGGGGGTTGAGTAGCAACCCATGTTATGCAAGATTTCCAGACCCAACATTACAAACATAGGTTCATAGTAGACGTGAATTCACTTTATCTTAATCTCTTTGCATTAAGTTCATGGAAACTTACCACCTGACCTGTATTTTTTATGTGTATCATCACGGAAGGAGAAAAAAGAAACATATTGTATTTGCTCAAATTCTTCTTCTTCCTCCTCTCCAAACAAATAAGGTCAATGACCTGGACCAGACGGCTGTCACCATGGTTGTAGCAAACACCCTGTGGCGTTGGATTACATAATGTAGCAAGTGGCGTGAAAAAGCTGGAGGGGCTGGTCACCAACAATACATAATGTAGTAAGTGGCAGGACAGAGCTGGAGGGGCTGGACATCATATTCATGGCACACGGAGAATGGAGGGGGTGGTCACCAATGCATTATTCAGTAAGTGGTAGGACAGAGTCGGAGGGGCTGGTCATCATATTCATGGCACACGGAGAATGGAGGGGGTGGTCACCAATACATAGAGTAGTAAGTGACAGGACAGAGTCGAAGGGGCTGGTCACCAATACATTATGTAGTAAGTGACAGGACAGAGTCAAAGAGGCTGGTCACCAATACACAATATAGCCAGTGACAAGACAAGGTTGGAGGGGCTGGTCATCATATTGATTTTACATGGGGGGATGGTCACAAACAATACATAATGTAGTAAGTGACAGGACAGAGCTGGAGGGAATGGTCACCACATCTATGAATGTGCTTGAGTAAGAATAAACAGAATGTGATTTGTTGGGCTAGACCATGTGAAGGTAAACATTATGCGTTACCTCTCGAGTGCTGGTCTGTATGTTTGCAAGCATAAATCCTTCGCTACTGAGTTAAAAGTATATCCATATGTGATTAAACTAAACGTCTTACGCGCTTTGTTCATACTATTCATACTATGCACTTTGTCATATCATAGTATACACCAACACGTTAATTTTGATTGGCAGGTTTGTGCATGTATTGTTCGATGTTTGCCATCGACCAAATAATACCCCTTGTCATCCAAGTAACGCTAATGGTTTGCTATTGTTTGTTGTGCCATTCTACCTTGACATTAACACACAGTCCTGTATCCTTATAAACCCCATACGAGCCTCAGAAACAGCCAGTGTGTAAGTACTGACGATGGCAGACGACATGCAGACCGGCCCTCCCAGGGATGCTCTACGGGCCAAGCGGGCCTCTATCCCGGGAGGTACGCTGGACCTGTCCGGTGATCTGCCCGGGGGGAGTATCCGGAGGGTCGTGAAGGAGTCCATGCTGTTCTTCTGGCCCATGGCGAGCATCGCCGAGGAGGGGCGGGAGTTTTCCTCGGGGGACCTGCCGCCTCGCGCCGAGGAGCTTGCCGCGCGGCGTGCGTCCACAGGGGACTACACGTTACGGTAAGCTCACAAACCGTAACGTTCCATGTAGTATAAACGTGCGATGCAAGGTAGCAAGCTCTGCATGTTCAAGATTTAAAGATTAATAAATCAATGATCGATCTTGTCCCCCTAACTACCAGGTGGTCTAAGTACTACATGTACATGTGCATGTAGCTGGGGCAACGCTGCAAGGAAAACGTATTTTAATTGTAATACATAGTAGTTTTTAGTACATTGTTTGCAGAGAAACAATGCACTATGTATTACAATTAAAATACATGTCTTCTTGTAGCGTTGCCCCAGCTAGTGTACATGTAGGTAGGTAGGATCTGGAATGTGGTGTGGTGTCAGTTCGTATTGTCCGTACATATGATATGTACACACGCTATTGTTTACGGTCTAGTCGAATGTTGTGTGTTGTTTTCAAATTGAGGATTGCTGCCTTAACTCTTCTTCTTCAAATGGAATCATAATCACTACGTGTACATCATTACATCAATGGTTGTCGTAATATGGAAGAATTTGTGTTTAGTATAGTTTTAATCTCATTACAAGTTCGTAGTTAGTACTGGCACATACTCCGTTCATCGCAAATAAGCCTGTCGAGTGGTGTTTGTAGATTTGGTATTGTTGCCGGGGGCGTGTTCTGTTTTAATAGTTCGCGGTCGTCTTTTGTAATACATGTAGATAACGTTATTAAGTATATAACTGTTACGGCCCCTATTCTACCAACTTTATGGCATCCGTGCTGAGACCTGGGCCCGACCTAAGTTAGATTTCGTAATTGGAGTACCAGACAAAAAAGAAAAGTATGACTGAAAAGGCAATAAAACACATAAAGCTAAAAAAAGATTCGCTTTTTATTTAAGATGAAAGTGGTAAAAATGTATGTCAAATTTCAGATCGTAGTTAGGTTCCAGGTTTATCCGACCCCCCCCCCCCCTAGTGGAATGGGGGAATAAACGTTAACACACCGTCACAGGTATACACCTGTTATAATGGCGTGTTTACCTTTATACAGGTGTATACCGGGACGTGTGGTGTTGTCGGCACGCGTGTGGCATATAAACACACCCTCACACCTCCAATTGTTTGTGCAATTCATCCCCATTAGGGCACCACTACAGCCTATTCATGTCTGCACCACATGCAGATTTGATTATACACATTGCATCTTTCGATCTAGCAGCTCTCACCAAGCAAAACAGGTAAATGCATACGAGTAACTTGTTGCTTTAGAAAATAAAATTACACGTTTAACCCCAGCTGTTTATATCAAGGCTAGAAATTCATGGTTGTTATTCTGTATTGTTCAGTAAGTTGAAATCAGAGGAATTATTTTGTTTCGTAGTTTGCAGTTTCTTCCTTTTCTGAATTTGTAGGTATCAGATCCTATCAAAGTAAAGTCCAAGGCCTGCTGTGCAGATGTTGGTTGGCATTCTTGGTGTGTGCCTGTATATACTTAGCTTGATGGGGTCTTTGTAAACAATAAAGGTAATTGTTCAATATATATATACCGTGTATAACCGAACTCTTTTGCAGCATATAAAGCTTGCTAAACAGCCCTTGTCAATAGGAGGTGTATGGTCGGCACGCATACGGGATATAAACACAGCCTCACACCTCCAGCTCTATTTGTGCAATCTATCCCTATTAGTGCACCACTACAGAGCCTATTCATGTCGATACCACAGTGGATTTAATTATACACATTGCGTCTTAAAATCTTACAGCTCTCACCAAGCGAAATAGGTAAATGCGTACTAGTAACTTGTTGCTTTGTTGTTAGAAAATATAATTACACGTTTGGCCCCAAGACGAGAGGTTCACGTTTGTTATTCGGTATTTTTCATTCAGTAAGTTGAAATCAGAGGAATTGTTTTGTTTCGTAGTTTACAGTGTCTTCCTTTTCTGGATTTGTATGAATGAGAACCTACCATGGCGAAGTCCAAAGCCTGTTTTGCAGGTGTTTGTCAGCGTTCTTAGTATGTGCCTGTATATACTTAGCTTGATGGGGTATTTGTGAACAATAAAGGTAATTGTTTGATATATATATACCGTGTATAACCGAAATCTTACGTCGATTGCAGCATATAAAGCTTGCTAAAAAGCCCTTGTCTATAGGCAGTGTATTCCTAACAAAGCAGTCTATTGGGGCCAATTCTATTTCCAATTTCAAATCCACCGACACTAATATCAACAGTCACCAAATTCTAGAATATATTGATTCAGGCTTTATTGTTTGAAGCAAACTAAGAGATCCTTGAGTGGTGTGCGGTTCTCTGTTTATTTTGGGCACGCTATTTTGGGGCAATATATTCTATAGCGTTCCACATACATCTACAACATATTGATCTGTGGTAAACGGATCTTTTGTTTACTTGTGCGTGCTATTTTTGATGATGTACTGTTGTGGTGGTTGAATCTATAACATATTGATTCGACCTTTTCTTTCGAAGTTGAATCGGAGACGTTTTAGTGATATGTGGTTCATAATGTACAGGCTATTCTGAATATAGAATCAACATGTGGGTTATTTAAGGTATTACGTATTATGTGATCGCAGTACGCTGATACTTACCTATGACAAGAAGGTTATGTTTGAGCGCCGTATGTGTATGTGTGTGTGTGTGTGTGTGTGTGTGGGGGGGGGGGGTTATGAAGGCGTAGGGAAAACGAAAGTCAGTTTCAATCACGGGCCTCCTACCACCTTTCTATGGTACTGCAGAAGAACGTCCGCTTTCCTCGTTGGAGAGACGTAGCTTGTAACAGAAAATGGCAGCTATAGGAACTCGTAAATAAAGTTTGCTTCCTAACATCTGCTTGGAAGTTAACTACATGCTACATGTGCAACCATGGCACAGCTAGAATATCACCTTTAGTATCGAGACCTTTTGTGGGGCAGTCGGCGCCTATTTTTAGTCAGGTCGAAGTAATTTTTCATCCATTATCTTCCCCTTGTACACATGGTGCCCCGTACCTTGTATCTCAGTCAAACATGACTACATATGGGGCTTGCTTCTAACGTAACAACATCATTACAGGGCTCGAAATACCCTTTGCATATGCAGGTTAGTGCAGGTAAAATTGGAGCTGTGCAGGTATTTCTGGTGTCTACCTGCTCCTAACCATGTCACTATGTGCAATATCGTTCGCCCCCATCATGTGCAATATACATGTACTCAGTTCTTATTGTTGTGTTGCAATGTACGTCATTAAGAAATTGACACACGAAATGGTTTTAGAAATTATATTCTACCTATATCTTGATTTTAACTATGTATGATTTTAGCTGCCAATATATTAGTATTAATAACTTGTTTCACTGTCAAATCAACGCAATTCAGTCTTGATGACTGCCATGTTGATTCAATAAAGTTTAATTTGATTTGAACCTGCACTGGGCCATGTACTGGGATTTACACATAGATATCCTATGATGTAGGTGTATGGGGATTGTTATTAACTTCATTGACTGTTACCACCTATAAAGTATAAAAGGAAAAAAAATAGCAATGGTTCCTGAACAACTCTAGCATTTTATCATACTTCCTAAATTCAGAGTGGTACAGGTAAAATTTCTCTAGTGCAGGTAATTTTCAATGTTAGTCCTGCATCTCTGCAGGTATGCAGAAAAACATATTTTGAGTCCTGATCATTGTTCGTGGGATCTTTAGACAGGGTAATTTTGGGCCACACCTGATGTATCGTATTGGTGGCGTCCATTTATGTAACGTTAGCTCACCTTTATCCGCGGGGTAACCTATAACCGTTGTTTCTAAGAAGTCGATGGACGTTGGTTTCAGATTAGAATATTTTCAAAATTGCAGTTTGAAACCACCGTCCGTTTACTTGATATAGTATCCCCATATGCTCTATCTATTAATTTATATTCCTGACAGCTTTTGATAAACCAACTCTAACCAACCATACAGCTAGCTACATTTATGCAATTACCAAGAAGCGAGAGGAAGTCGAATGTCATAGAATAGATTAGACGCACATCTGCATATATAGATGTGTATGATTGTTTCTATTATTACATGTATGTGATTCTTACCGCGTGACCTGTACTTAGCCCAGTGGGGCAAAAATGCGCAATAAAGGTCTTCATTAAAACAACGAATATAGATCAAACCGCGAATAAAGGTGAATTAGTGTGTGAACGCCTTAGAATAAAACTCCTCTTTCATACTTTTATCTTTCTTCTTGGTCATATTTTTTCGAGCTGTTTGCTAACATTGGAAGTCCTTGGTAAACGACATCCATAAGATTTCCTTAGTTTGGCCTTGCTACGTCCTGCACCTTGAAGAACTTAGAGCTGTATGATATCTTAGATAGTCTCTTATGAAAGTTAGAAGCTCAGAAACAACGACATGTTTTAGACAAGCCCTGCTGCAAGAGTGGTTGCATATTAATAGCGAAGTGAGTCAATGACGAAACAAAGAAAAATGTGTCTGAATGCAATCATAGTCCTGAACACAACCCGAGTCAAAACAAAGGTATCTTATCGTGTGTAACATATGTGCTAAACACTAAATAGATTCGTATAAAGCTACGTAGATTTTGACAAAAGAATCGCATGCTGCAAGACCATAGCATGACCAGAATTAAAAGAAATGAACACACACACACACGCACAAGCCGCGCACACACAGCCACAAACACAAAACACACACAACAAGGTAAAGACTGTACAATATGTCTACCCAGCGATCCTTAATTGAGGATTAGGGTTAGACTAATACCCCATGCATAGCCTACAAAAATCGACGGTTGCCACAATATAACACCATGCCCAGCCATGTGTGCAGTGTGTACCCTCACTGCTGGCGATGTTTACACTGTAAAGACGTTGTCACGAAAGGTTGAACGCTCTAAGTTACACAATAACACAACAGATTGACGGACATAGACCCATAGGTCCACTGCAGGCTGAAAACACATCAATCTCTGCAAGCAATTCGTAAAGCCAAGGGCACAACCCGCCGTACGTTCAAATACATGTACATGCTGTCTACGTGCCAAAACGTGGGCAATCTTTTGGGATCCGTAAGTGGTAAGTACCGCCTCCGTACGAACTCGTAGGGAATCCGACGGATTTTGCAGCACGCAGACACGCCGTAGAAATTTACGTGCAGGTAAAACTTTGTGTGCCATCGGGCTGCTGATTCACCCCCGTACGTGTCAGTACGGGCGACGCTCCTGCCCTGTACAGCCTGAACGTTTTTAGAAATACGTGTCGGACGTCCCCCCCCCATAAAAAAAAAACAAAAAAACACAACAGCGTACGGACAAATTGCACGTAACTGCGGCTAAAACTGTGTCCCTGAGACCCTGGGGCTTGTTGAAAATCACTTGGAGTCCTTACGTCTAACTCTAAAGGTGTCGAACTGATTGCATTTGAAACACACAAAAGAAGGGAATTAGCTTCATAACTATAGCAAAACTACGCAGTATTTTCCACACCCATTTTAATTTGTACGGACTAAAATAACAAGCCAAACACTGGGGCTTAAATGTCAGCTATTCAACTCAGCACAAAGGCACACGTTGTTAAGCACCTACCATGAAACAACGGCACCGGCGGCAAGTCGCTAATTTTAGCTCCATCTTTGGAAAAACATGGACTTCAAAAGATGATACAAATCACGAGGCATATGAACTAAAATAGCGCGCTGCAGTCTCTAATGTTCTGATGTTTTATTGTGTATGATATATGTTAAGACCTAAAGCCATCAAATTAATAGATAAATTAACAAATAAATAGATAAATATATGTTGAGATAACTTTATCACGGTACTTTAGAATAGGTCACAGTAAAAGCCTTTTATACTATTCAACTCTTGATAATGGTAAGATATGGTTCTACAGAATGTTCAAAACTGAATACTTATGAGGAAACATCTCAAACTTACCATCTGTAACAATGCTCTGTTATCAGTTACAAGTTTTTAACTTGTAAACACGTAGTGCTCAGCCTCTAAAAAATGTAAAAAAAAGGGCGACAAAGATAGAGCTCTGCAGTCATGACTCCTTACTGTTGTCCTAATGTTTTGTCGTGTATGCTATATGTTCAGATAACGTTAACACTTTACCACGTTAGAATAGGACACAGCAATAGTATTGTATATCATTCATTTATTGAAAGATAAGAATACTACAGTATGTTTAAAACTGAATATCTTATAGGGAAGTATCTTTAACTTGCCAACTTTAACCAACGTTATGCAATTAGTAAAACTTAGACTAGTGCCAACGCTCGGGAATTAAAAAAAAACGGGCGATACATAAAACTACCTGTGTCCATGAGAATCTGTAGATATTGCTCCTCAAGTGTAGTGAAAGACAAAAATCATTTCATCTCTATTTGCCCATTTAATGAAGATAAAAGAAGCCAAGTTTTAGTGACAATCGCTGCACCTACATGCAGTATCATTACTCTATACTTCATGTACTTTCGAATAGCATTTGAGCATGTATTTGCTAATAAATGAATCAATTCAAAAGTAAAACCCTCGAGTTTCAGACGCTGTCAAAAGGATGAGACGAAAACATGACGAGAAAGTCAAAGATTTCTTTTAGTCGGCAATAATCTGCCTTGTCTTTTGAAATTCATGTTTTCCCAGAAGCCGTGCTATGATTAGCGAATGGCCACAGGTGCGGTTGTTTCATAGAAGGTGCTTGCCAGTCTGTTGCTTTGTGCTTCTTTGAGTGACCCAAATGAAAGACCTAGTGACAGGCGCTGCGCGATGCCACAGCAATAAACGTCTCTTGTTCCTCGCGTGGCTGTGCCATATATTACATGCCCGCAGCTGTCGACATTGTCAGTTCGTGATTTTAGAGTAGTCTCTACCAGACTCCGGATCGCTGGAAAAATCGTAGAAATGGAACAATTCAGAGGAGTAAGCCGGCCAGAGGAATATAACCGGCCAGGGAACAGCACGCGATCGTCCCTGGCCGATTATATTCCTCTCTATTTGTTCCATTTCTACGATTTTCCAGCGATCCGGAGTCTGGTAGAGACTAATTTTAGAGATGAGATAAAAGCAAATAAAGGTTCCGTACCAAACGACCATGGATACGGTACATCGTATGGCTTTAGGCTAGTATATCTAAGTAGTGCATTTTCCTTTCCTTTCTCTCTGTGCCTACCTTCTCTCGTTGTGTCTGTTCCTTTTCTCTCTTTCCCCCTATTTATCCCTCCTTCTCTCCTACCCCTTTCCCTCTATCTATCCCTCCCTCTCTTCCCTACCCATTTCCCTCCCTATCCATCCTTTTCCACTCGCTCTCTATCTGTCCTCCTCTCCACCCTTCTCTTTCTGTATCCCCCTCTCTATCTCCATCTCTTTCCCGTTCCCTCTCTCCACCTTTCTCCCTTTTCTCTCCACTTCTCTCTCTCTCTCATGCCCCCTGCCTGTTCCTACTGTGTCTCTCTCTCACACCAGGCCCCTATCTTCCCCTCTCCCTGACTTGAAACTTACCCATCTTCGTCTCTTTTTGTCTCATTTTCTCACTGTCTCTCCTCTTCTCTTCTGTCAAGGTCAAGTATATGCAAATCTCCAGTTTCTTGTACCTTTCTTCATCTATTTGTTCTTATTCCTCTCAACTACATCTAAATCTGCAGGAAATATGTCCTAGTCGGAGTGTTGATAAGCCCTGACTCCAGTCCTAACCTGTGCTAGGCCCCGCGACGCCCTCAGAGATTTTTCAGAGATTGGAATCGACCAGCGTTTGAGGCTTCGGCCTGTTACTCCGGAGATAAGGACTTAAAAATTACTCTGTGTCGCGCCTTGGGCCAGCTCCACAAGGACGAACAGTCAATCTTTCTTTCGAGGGCTCAAGGCATGTCAACTTGGGTCATGCTCGCTTGAGGCGCGGCTAACTCTTTGATTAGACGTGTCTCAAGTTTGTGGAAGTTCTAAGACGTTGCATGGCTTCAAGTGAGATATGCTTGAAGATTGACGGCTGGGATTGATTGGTGAGATGTTACATACGACAAAAATGATCTAAGGCGTACACTAGTAGAGGGTATCATTATTATATTATGGTTGTGGATGATGTATGACTGTGATGAGAATGCTCACAAGGGCAATTTGACCAAGGGTTGACAAATTTCCAAGGGTCGATAAATTTCCAAGGGTTGACAAATTTAGCATGATTTGCGGTAGTACATATCGAGTTCTACACAAGCCGGCACATTCATATGCTGGCCTTTTGTGACAAAAGGGGTGGCCAAGTTCGGGACTTGCGTGGAGCTACAGAAAAGTTTTTTTAGAGAACAGGAGAAAATCAATACACATGGAGAAGAATTGTTACTAGTACGAGGGGCATTCAATAAGTAATGTCCCTGACCCATTTCCCATAGGAGATTAATGAAACTTGGCACAGTTATTAGTCTTTCTCTACATAGGAACCACCCAGAGTTATGCATTTCTCCCATCATTTGATGTAGCTCTGGACACCGTTCTTGTAGGACATCCCAGGTTGGTCCTCCGACAGGTGCCTCATCAATGGCAGAAGAGGGACGACCAGGTCTGGGAGCTGTTTCCACAGACTTCCGGCCTTGTTTGAATTCAGGATGCCAGCGTTTTACAAGGTCATATGATGGGGCATCATCACCATAAGTTTTGTTTCATTTCATCAAAAGTCCCTTTTGGTGTGCGTCCTTTCAAATACAAAAACCGGATCACTGCGCGACACTCAACTTGCTCCATTTCACACCTGGTCCATTTCGCACCTGACTCAGTTCAAACACCAGTAAATCAGTAACCACAATTAGTTCAGAGCTGTTTTTTGCAACATAATCCATAGAGATATGACTCATTACACATGCAAAATTTCATTTTCTAGATCAGACAACTGGAAGTGGGTCAGGGGCATTACTTATTGAATGCCCCTCGTATCTCCATGATGGTGGTGTAGTTTTTGGTGTGTCTGTCAGGCTGTGTACTTGTCTGTCTGTCTGTCTGTGTATTTGTGTTTCCGGATATTTGTGGTCAGCATAACTGAAGAACCTCTTTTTGATGGCAGATAGCTTGCGATGTAATAAAGAAGTGATGCATGTTTGGGCCCCCTAGCTGTTACACTTACAGTTACAGTTACAATGTAATCCGTATAACCTTGGAGTGGGCCACTCTCACCAAGCGGAGGAACAATGGAGGCACTGTTGAGGCATTTTTCCACTTGCGCTATCAATCGTGCTGTTTCTGACGTAGCGAGAAGAGATGATGTTACAGTTATTATGTGAAGGGACATTTGGGTCTTGTTACGATGTAAGCTAGCCTTGGCACCATCCGGAAAGTACTTCGCTCCGGCGTTCATTATATACTATATACAGTCGCTTCTTGCTCTGACAATTATGATACACAATGTAACGTTATATCGTGTCTATGCTGTTCCGTCTGTGGTTCTTGACCATCTTAACGTCTGGAATCGTCCAAATTTTGGACGAGGGCGCTGATTGGTCCCTACACATAAGCGAATTAAGGAATGGGTTCAAGCAGAAGCGAACATATAGGAGCGTACTACTATCCGGATGGTACCCAGGCTAGTAAACCAGTAAGTGAAAGAAATCCTAACACAAGTCAGCACACTCCGCTTCACATTGCGTCAGCGATGTCTGAATAGTGAAACATGAGAAATGATATCCAGCTATCTATGTAAACACTACATCCGTGTTGATAAATAGGAATGTAAAATAAAAGCCGTGATGAGTCCCGCCTGTACAGACGGTACCCGGATGTGCCGGGGTGTTGTGATATCTGCATGCTGGCAGGATAGCGAGGGTCAGCTACAGTTCAAATCAATACTCACTACGTTTAGTAACGTTATTATATTTCAAATCTCTCCTCAGGTACACATATGTGCCGCCCTTTTATTCTTTATCGGAATACCACATGGCCCTGAATGTCAGTGGCAACAATCCACACAGCCTATCAAAAAGTTGTTAAGGAATCATTACTAATACAACTTCTACCTCACATGAAATGATATGTGCCACCAAAACAACCAGTAGCATGTTCAGGACAAAAGATACAATAAAGTAATATCTGCTGCTATACCATGTTTAGACACCAGGGGCCCTAAATCGAACTTGACTTTCGGGACCTTGAAAGTCCACGCACACCTACGGATCGCTAGTCAAATGATAGAAATTGGACTTATAGCGGGAATACTATGCTTGGGGAGTCGGCTTACCAAATAATGGAACGTTTCCCTCCAATCTACAAGTTATCCGCCTTCAAAACAAATATTCACCGTTATCGCCGTGTACAATTATTTCCAACTTCTTAGCTCATTCCTTGAAGTGGTCTAATGACCTTGCTCTGAACAATCTCGTTAAAAAGGTCAGTAAGCGACCCACGGACCGGCACGCCCAGGTACTCCTCTGGCCGGCCGACTACCCTATCGTACTTTTTTTCTCTATTAGTCCAATTTCTTCATTTGAACAGCGATAAACCACAAATTCAACAAGTTAAAGAATTATGTAGCTATTGTGATTCCCTATGTTACAAACAACAAGGGACCGCGTGGCACGATCGGGAGCGCGTTGGTCTCAGGCCCGAGAGGTCCCGGGTTCAAATCCGCTTGCCGTGTCACCGATCTTGTGCCCTTGGGAAAGGCACTTTACACGACTTTCCTCACTTAACTCAGGTGTAAATGAGTACATAGCTGCGGCTAGTGGCAGTGACAGGCCTTTGTTGTGGTGACAGGCCATAGGGGCATGTTCGGGCATGACGCACCCGCCATGACACACGAGTCAGGGGTAGGAGGAACCCCTTGCATCCTTGGTCGGAAGTCCTCCTAGGAGATGGAAACTCCGAACAACAAAGCCAACGGTATGGTGGCTTTGAAAAGGCGTCTTTGACACCTGTTTCGCCATACCCTCCATATGTATATGGAGAATCTCAATAAAAAAAACAACAAAAGTAGGGTGTAGTAAAGAGCAGGAGAGACAAATTGAAAGAGTACAACGGAGAGCACTCCGTATCGTCTCACTGGGGGGAAGACGAGAGGTGCCTGCTCTGCCGACGCTGAAAGAACGACGAGAGGTTGCGGCAGTGAAGCTACTGAGGGACATGCTGGACGAGGGTCACCCCCTCCATGACCTGGTGCCGCCGGCCAGAACTACAGTCACTGGGAGGACTCTTAGAAACGGAAATGCACTTACTGTGCCAGCTGCCCGGACACAGAGACTGAGAAGGTCGTTCTTGTACCAGGCTATATGCCTGTACAACGAGGCTTGATACTCTGCGTAGGACGTTCCTGTCCTTGACTCCGGTGTTCCTTGTGAAGTATAATGTACAACTTTGTATAGGCGTTTCTGTATTATGTACTGTAATTTGTTTAAATGGATGTATATACATATAGTTTGTAGTCGACATG
Organism: Branchiostoma floridae x Branchiostoma belcheri; assembly: GCA_019207045.1. NCBI lineage: Eukaryota > Metazoa > Chordata > Leptocardii > Amphioxiformes > Branchiostomatidae > Branchiostoma > Branchiostoma floridae x Branchiostoma belcheri. Next base: position 3,930,700 of record CM033030.1, read on the forward strand.
TTGAAAATTTGTACAAAATCAGTGATATTCAGTTTGTTCTTACAAACTGCGATGCTGATTCTTTTCTGAATAAACGAAAAAAAAACAAAAAAAAAAACAAAGGTATCCTCAAGGTAACCCTGTTAGGATCGCGCACCGGAAATCACTTTCTGCTTTCCTTTGACGCCACTGGTTCCCCGATTGTACTAGCACACTATTCCCTAAATTACTCCAATTTCTAATATTTGACCAGCGATAGAGGTAGAGGCTAAAGCCGGATTCACACGTGCGTATGATATTCAAGTCCATTTGGGGTCCGTATTGAATTTTTATTTTCTACCAGGCTCCATGCACAGGTCGCTGGAAAATAGCAGAACTTGATACGTAACATGCCAGACGAGTTAAGGACTGGTGGACTCTCACTGCACTTGCGGCACCGTTGCGGCACTGCGGGGTTCGTAGATGACTCAGCGAATTTCGGAGATAAATAGAATTTTCTTCCGTTTCGTGTATTTTGTTCTCTTCTAAGTTATACTTTTACGCATTACGCAATATCTAAATTATCAAAAGTCGCGACAATAACAAATCAGTGCCGCGGTGAACAAACCCCGCAGTGCCGCACCCGTGCCCCAAGTGTAGTGAGAGTCCACCTTTAGCTGTCCGATGAGTGTTTTTTGCTGCGTTTGCAACCAGCTTAACACCCACAGAGTGCCTGCATGCATAGTAGCGAAGGTCATCTTTTGGTCGGATCAATACTAACCTCGTTTCGAATGACATCTCATCAAATCTTATGACAATATGAAAAATAGATGTCTGTGGTAACTGCACAAAAAATCGGTAAAAATGTCAGGATATGGGGAATAATTTCCCTGAGGAGTTCGCCTGTCATGGAGTTACAGATTTGCTGCCCAGAATTTTCCCATACTGATTTGATTATATAAATGTCTTTCTGTGGGCTTGCCGTGCGAAGAAAAAAAAAGTTGGACAAAAAGTTTTCTTGATCATAACATCTAAGTGGTCAACACACAGAACATTGTTTAATAAACAGTTCATTAAATATTGTTACGTATATATTTTTTTTTTCATTTCCACAAACAGCCTAGTCTCTGTATACCTGACTCCATTGGTCGCTTGGAAACCATAGAAATGGAACAAAAAGAGGTAAGCCGGCCAGAGAAGTACAGCCGGCTAGGGAACATCCTGCGACCTACGGCTGACTCCCCTAGTGTACTATGACTCCATCTGTCCAATTTCTCCAATTAGACCACCGGTCTACGAAGCCTGGTAGAGGCTACAAACAGGCTGGCCGGTCCCCGGTTTGGAAATGTGACGTAAGACTTACCAGGGTATCCTACCTGCCAGGCACCAGCACAATCTGTGCCTGTTCTCACCATGTTTACTGTGTCAGCAGGTGCTTTGTGTCCGAAGGCTTTGTAATATGAGCGCGATTATGAATCAATAACACCTTTATCCTCGTAAGTTTGTGATGAATATTTGCCCAAAGGTATGAATACAGCTGACATTCAAACATTACTTGATATTGGTAGACAAGGCAAATAACATTTATCAAATATGAGTAGGTTTCCGAGAGTGCCAATTGTACCACAGGTGGTGCATTATTGCTTGGCACTTTGAACTTGACATTCAGAATACAGAACGGTCCATCAATCATACTCGTCTGGAATCTGACAATCTAGCGACTGAAAGCGCTGAAGATGTATGGCAGGTCTGTATTGTATGTTTTGGGAATCAAAGAAGCTTACAGAAACACAGATATGCAGATAGACTGACAGAAAGACAGGAGTAGACACACTGACGCACATGGTACATACTTCTTTCTCTGCTAAGAGGAAGAGTATGGAAGCTAAACACACCACACTACCAGTGGACTGGTCTATAGCGTGGCACTTTGAACATGACATTCAGAACACAGAACGGCCCATCAATCATGCGAGTCTGGAATCTGACAATCTAGTGACAAAAATGGAAGCACTGAAGATGTATGGCAGGTCTTGTACAGTAGAAGCCAGTTAATTGCACACCGGATTAACGTACACTTCTTTTAACTGCACGGAATCCCAAATCCCAAAACAATGGCGGTCCAGTCAGATAACTTCGCACTATTGCACCAGCCGGATAATTGCACGAAATTCACTTGCAAATAGGCATCTACTGTATACTATTAGGTAACACAGACGTTTACAGATACACAGAGACAGACAGAAAGACTGACTCAGAGACAGGGACAGACTCACTGACTTACATGGTACATACTTCTTTCTCTGCTAAGAGGAAGCTTCAAAGAGTATGGAAGCCAAACACACCACACTACCAGTGGACTGGCCCAATGCTGTAGCGCCTATGTGTGTGGCCCCAGGGTTATGAAACGGAGATGTGCGCAGGGCACGATGCACATGATGTATGGGCAACTTTAGCTTTAGCTACACTGACTCACGGACAGACGGACAAACAGTCATACAGACAAACTGATCGATAAACAGACGGATAGAGATGCATGCAGGTAGACAGACAGACAGATAGTTCGACACAGATAAGCATTCAGACTGACAGTCAACAAGACAGCTGGACAGAAAGGTAGACACGAAGGTAGACACCCAGAAGGACTTGCCAGAAGCAGCATCAAACTCACTTTGGCGAAGTAAGAATAGATATCTTAGAGAGAAAAAAACTGAACATAAGTCAAAAGTAATCTCGGTTACACAGGCGACTTCACGGGACAGAGAAACTCTATAGACGCCATGCATATGTCAGTCTAGTGATGATGATAATATTAATAGCCAGCGAACTTCTTGGGCTTCTAAGGGCCTAGACTCTTTATTTTTCGTCGTCAGACCTTGGCACCAAACGAAGGGATGTTACTGTTCAAGTTGAGTCTTGTGATCGTTACTCTTGTTCCCCTTCGTTTCAGACGAAACGTCTTTCATAAGGTCTACGTATACATTGTATAATTTAGTGTATATCTAGGCCTGGCACTGTCATACATGGATTCCCATCACATAGGTAATGTGTCCCAGTATAGTTATCTGTCTTCAAGTATACTAAGTCGTGACTCTAGCTACTCCTTTAGGCCATGAAACGTCTTTAATAGAACTTCCAAAAACTTGAGACACGTCCAGTCAAAGAGCTCCCTGCGTCCCAAAGAAAAGCCCGTGTCAGATCATGTTTTAGTGCCAACCTTTACCTTTCCACTAGACGCCATTTGCTTGCGTCCACTGCCCACTGGAGGCTTTGACGGATTGGCTAACGCTGGGCCACCAAGGATATGGAAGGTCTTTCCTAGGTTTTGTTTGCTGCCTTTACTCATGACGAACTCAGACTCTCCAATTTCCGCCAGCAGACCTTCACCGCCTCAGAGAAAGCCACGTATCTAATAAGTCACAATGTGTTTCTTAGGACTAAAACATGATGTATACGGTATGAGTTTGATGAATGGGATTCACTCCCAGGATCTCAGGAAGCTTGCCGAGCGTGTACTTGAGACTCCACGATCCCGTCTAAGGGTGTTCTCGTCAGTCTGGCGCGCGGCGTCAAGACGTCGCGACGTCGCGTCTGCTCACCTGACGTCAGTTCAACACCTGGGCGTCATAGATAACGTCAGGTAATCCATTCGTCACCGCTCAATGATGAACACGAGAGCTGCTTGATTTGTCCCTCATCACACATTGATTGCACATTAGAGATCTACATTTGGCAGATGATGCTTTATTTGGGGTCACATTGTCGACATTAGCGAATACGAAGGCATCTTAAAATAGATACGTTGCGTCAATGTATGTCTATGAGGCACCACTTATCTTCAAAAACGTTAGTATGACCCACTTCACGTCATCAGGAGCCAAAAACGCTTCCAATTATAGTCCTTAAGTGTTCGTTAAGGGCACTTTTGGTATTAGATGCTGCGTTGTTTTTGGGTCACCCCTTTTAACTCTAGATCTAGCACTGTATGGACAGACGATCAAGAAACCATAAATAGCATACTCTACGTCAGTAGGTATATAGGCGACGCCACTTATCTCTCAAAGGATAGTTTACAACAGATCATTCATCTGGAGCAGACAGTTTTTCAAATGATAATAAGTCCCACTTCGCTCGTTGATGGCACTTATTGATTAGCATCAAGTAGATGCTGATTTTTTGGGTCACGATTTCGACTCAAGTATCGCTTACATAGAGTGCTTAGAAATTGAAATAGGTCACTCTAGTTTTGTAGTTACAGGAGACACCGCCTCACATTACCTAGTCCATCCTCATCTAGAGGGTTGGGGACCATGCACAAGTTATCTAGACACCATTTAACTTCAAATGGCTTGTATGATGGCGTGGCTTATATGTTCCAATGCTGAGAAGGTCGCTACTTTATCTAAACGTCGTTGATGAATAAGAAATGTAAAGAATAACCTAATATCCATCGCAGCATTATAATGAATGAATGAATGAATGAATGTGTGAATGAATGAATGAAGATCTTGGTTGCACATCATTATCAAACTGGGTAAAAATCTATGTGATAGACAACTCCGTTCACTTCAAACTCGCTAGGTGGCGTAAGTGATTACTGTCTGTACTAGCGACCACAAGTGCTTGTAGGTGAATGAATGTTACAGATGTGTATCATTCATAGGCGATTGCGCTGATAAGTGCGACACCTAGCATCTTCGACCAGCGTTGCAATAACAGATTTGTTCACTTTTGCGACTTTCACCAACACAATTTACTGAAGTTCGTCCAAAGGCAAAGTTTCTTACTACATTCTTATCAGACTATATTTTGAGGCTTTTCGGCCTCACATTAATCTAAGGCGTTCTTCACTTCCTTTTTGATCTCGCTTGTTCCTTTGTAGCTAACGATAGCCTATTTGAAGAGCTTTTCTTTGAAGAGTTCGTTTTGCGGAGGGACTTCCTGAGAAAACGGATCCACACTGCTTGTAAGGACAAATTATGGTTTGATGTTTGTCTAAAGGGAAATCTTTCATCTTTGTTAGAACTCCAAGATACATAACGCTTTAAAGCCTTGGAGGAAAATTTTAACCAAATTTGCCGTGACACAAGGTAAATTTCGCATCCCAAGGAATCCAAATCTGGGATTTTTAGGGATCCCACCTAGATTCGCATGTATCCGCTTTTACCTTACCAATACACTTATACAGATAGACATACGGCTATTGTTGGCTTCGAGACCATCTCACCCTGTGTAAAGGTGGGGTCACACCTGCGTATATATTTAAGTCCGTATGAGGCGCGCATGAGAGTATTTGCCTCCACCAGGCCCCACGGGTCGTTGGAAAAATAATAGAAATTGGACAAACGTAAACAGGTAACAAGTCAAAACAAAGGAGTTAGCTTGGTCGATAACCATAATTCTCGGTCAGCTAACTCATCTGGCATGTTATGTATCTATATTGGTTCAATTTGCACTATGTTTCCCGCGACCTGCCTGGTAGAGCTTCATACGCACCTCAAACGGACTATATACGCATGTGTGACTCCACCTTTAAGGCGTTGCTGAGAAGAGGATCGGCCGTTCGAGACTTCTGCAATTATTCTTCATTGGATGGAATTACGGATAGGGAATTTTCAACGATCATTGTAACGATTCGGTCTATTGAAAAATCGTCACCTGCCAGAACTGTAGTGCTGCGTTCAAGTCAAGGGTAGTATGAATGCAGATTTTATTGAATTACTTAGGAGGGGAATTGATTTTATCGGACTCAAGATATGTCTTTTAGTCTGTTCTGTCCACTGGCAAGGTTGCGGAAACCGATCAGGACGTGAACACCATGTCCAATTCAAGTAATATTTATTGAGATATCGCAGTGAGACGCGAATAGGATTCATTTTACAAACTTTAAGGTTAAAAGTATTATCAAAAGCGACTTACTGACTCCTAGTTTACAAGCTTAGATGTGGTAAAATGGTTGCACAATATGGCAGTTTTTAGCTGACTTAGTTTGCTCAGTACAATAGAGACAAAAAAGTTGACAATGTTGTGGTAGTTTCGGCCTTTGGATACCTCATGGACCGATATGATATGAAAGTAATTATGGTAATTATCGCAATGCCTTCATTTGTCAAGCTTACGCCTCAGCCAGGATAGTAACGGGGCTTTGGTATACAAAAAAGACCGGGCTTGGATATCCAGCCATTACAGTGTGATAGCGCAGCACATTTCAAGCCTTTTTGAACATCCTTTACCCGTGTGGTTAGCTTTGAAAAATAACATGGTATTTCGGTATATCAAGTCGATGGAAGGTGATTTCAAACTACAACAGTTGCTGCAGCTGGAAATTTTGCAGTTTTATATTAAGAATACTGCAGTTTGAAACTACCGTACGTCAACTTCTTATCCATGAATACATTGAGTTCAGAAACAACGGAAATAGCTTATCCTGTGGAGTTACGTATGATATGCATGTAATGCGTGACATGTATATTCTGGATATGGCTATATGGTACGTACTGGGCTATTCTACGAAGATGCATGAGGAAGAAAAACCCTATTAGAAAAAATCCATGTCTGCAAATGTCTCGCACTAGAATAAGCAACAGAAGACACAGCTAGCTAGACATGAAAAATGTCGTTGTCATACGGTGTCAAAACTGTGCAACGCTTAGCATTTCATAAAGCCTCTGGCGCTGATAGCATTGTGACCATGTCACTACTGAGCTTTAAAATCAATGCCTACAAACGCCTAAGGCAAAGGATCGTCGTCCAATGTATGTCGTCCAATGCATAGTTAGCCATGATGAATGTTGATGTCACACAGTATAAGAAACATCTCTTCTTGCCCTTGCTGTAAGTATAGTATTACGTAGTATTTTGTTTTGTTTGGAACGGATATCCATTAGTGGCTGATATATCACTATTCTTCCTCGAGTCCGGATGATTGAATGATGTAAATCACCGTATACATACGCTTCTCTGTATCTGTATATACCTATATAGTCAGTATAACCGCCTTTCGGCGTAACACACCAGCATCGCAGGTACGCGGCGCGGTAGCAGCTCGTTATATTACACTAAACCACCTAGTTTACTTTTGCAAGACAGAGGTTCGCCAGGCCTCCATCCGGATGATTTCAAGTGAAGCACCAACTGCAGCTGTAGCAAACTTCAGAGTACGTTTATAAACTCAACATGTTAGTTAGGGACATAGTTACATGTAGTGACAAATATAGGTACAAGCCTGGCGCTACTGCTATAAATGTTGGTACAAGCCTGCTTAAAGGTGGGGTCACACATGCGTATATATTCAAGTCCGTTTGAGGTGCGTATGACGCTCTTAGTCTCTTCCAGGCTCCAGAGGTCCCGGAAAAAATAGTACAAATTGGACGAATATAGATACATAACATGCCAGATGAGTTAGCTGACCGAAAAATATGGTTAGCGACCCAGCTAACTCGTCTAACATGTTACCTGTTTACGTTTGTCCAATTTCTATTATTTTTACAACGACCTGTGGAGCCTGGTGGAGGCAAATACTCCCATGCGCGCCTCAAACGGACTTAGATATGTACGCAGGTGTGACCCCACCTTTACATGTAACATGCAACACAGTATAGTAATATTTAACATGCAATATGTAACTCACATGTAGTTGTATGCTACATACAGTTACATGTAGTTATAAGTGACAAATGTTGGTACAAGTCCGGCGCCAGTATAACCTACACAGGCGAGTCATCCCCACCGACCGCGCGGCCTATCAGTCTGACCACAGGACGCACGCGGCGCCAAGAAGGGCGCGTCTCCATGAAGAAGGATGTTCTCCAAGGAGATAGATGTTCTCCTTTAACCCGCCAACGGTCTCATGTCTTCCGAGGATTACAGTATTCTTCACTCGCGCTTCTTCGGACCTGGATGGGGCCAATTGCCTCGTTTGTCAAGCTTACACTCCTGACAAAATCGTAACAGGATTCTCGCTTTTCTAGCATAGCAGGAGGACCTGGCTATGATATTTCTAGCCTCCATAGCTCCTTGGGATAGGGCGCGTCTCCAAGGAGATAAATGTCCTTCTTTAACCCGCCAAGCCTCCTCAGTAACGGTCTCATGTCTTCCCTGGATTACAGTATTTTTCACTCGCGCTTCTTCGGACCTGGATGGGGCCAATTGCCTCGTTTGTCAAGCTTACGCTCCTGACAAAATCGTAACAGGATTCTCGCTTTTCTAGCATAGCAGGAGGACCGGGCTATGATATTTCTAGCCTCCATAGCTCCTTGGGATAGGGCGCGTCTCCAAGGACAAATGTTCTCCTTTAACCCGCCAAGCCTCCTCAGTAACGGGCTCATGTCTTCCGAGGATTACAGTATTTTTCACTCGCGCTTCTTCGGCACTGGCTGGGGCAATGGCCTCATCTGTCAAGCTTACGCTCCTGACAAAATCGTAACAGGATTCTCGCTTTTCTAGCATAGCAGGAGGACCTGGCTATGGTATTTCTAGCCTCCATAGCTCATTGGGATAGTGCGCGCCTCCAAGGAGATAAATGTCCTTCTTTAACCCGCCAAGCCTCCTCAGTAACAGTCTCATGTCTTCGTAGGATTACAGTATTTTTCACTCGCGCTTCTTTGCCCCCAACTGGGGCAATGGCCTCATCTGTCAAGCTTAGGCTCCTGACAAAATCGTAACAGGATTCTCGCTTTTCTGGCATAGCAGGATGACAGGGCTATGACATTTCTAGCCTCCATAGCTCTTTGCGTTGTTTTTCATAAGATTTATAGTCACTCATGCACCCTGTCAATCAATCAATCATTCGCAGGCATCAGTGTCTGATGCAACCTGTGGTGAAATGTAATTATAAGTGAAAGGTGCTAAAAAGTCTACATAATCTCCTGGTATGCAATGGCTGTTTTTTATTGGGGGGGGGGGGCAGCTCTGAACAACATGAGTTTGTATTTCTTGGCTGATGTAACAACCGGAAATTCTAAGACCGCCATAAAGTTTATTCCACTAGAAGTTTCTGTTATTGCTTTTGCCGTGCCTTTCAATTTTCTGCAAAGAATGTGCAGATGTTCAAATGTAAACTTGACGGTAAAGGTACTCCCATGGCCTTTTTGAGCTCGAGGCTGTAGGGACAGTGTGAGGTGAGGTGATGAGGAGAGACGGTGTGTTGTCTTACACGTGTCTTGGGTGCGGTATTGGTACATGTAGGAGGAGCCCATCCTTCTACTTTCACTGCCTTTCATCTCTCAACCAGTCAGGTACCTATTGTAGAGAGTCTGCATGCTCTTTTCCGTAAGGCGTTGGCAGCCTATCTTTATTTCCCTTAACTCGTAGGGAAAACCATCTTATCTACGTAATTCGTAGCGAGTCGACCAAATTTAGCGTGGATTGCTTCCTTGATTTAGCGTAATACGCAGGGGGTTCTTCTGAATTCAGCGTATATCCACCGTGGTATATCGTTGTCGGGACCCCCCATGCAGACCCTCATTGTACACCTGGTGGAGTGAGTAAAGTCGAGTGCTTTTCCTATGGGCACAATTTTGGTGGCTGAGGAAATGGACTCATTTGTCAGGATGCTAGGATGCTGCTAGGATCGTAACAGGATTGTGGTATTTCCAGGCATCGCAGGAGGACCGAACTGTAATGTTTTCTAGCCTCCATAACAACAGGGCTTTGGTATTTCTAGCTTCAATATTGCGATCGACAGGTTTATGCCACTTCTAGCCACCATAGTAACATGGCTTTGGTATTTTAAACCTTCATAGCGTAACTTTGATGTTTCTAGCCTCCATAGTGACAAGACCTTGGTATTTCTCGCACCATAGGAACATGAAGTTGGTATTTCTAGCCTCCGTCGCAACATAACGTTTATATTTCGAGAAAATCCAAAAAATTCCAACAAGGAAGCCACATTGGAGAAGTTGATATTTGCAGTATACCGTGGAGTACTTGTGAATTCCGAGTCCTAACTCAAGGTCGTCTGACTTTTACCTTGACCTTCACTGCTGAGAAACGGCTGATAGTACCTTTGGGTTCATTTTCAAGTTCACCTCTTTTTTCTTTATCACTGCGTATCATCCCACATGCACAGCACTTACATTGCGAATACCGATAACCATTGCAACATCCAGAGTGTGCAACATCAGTGGAACGAGTCGGCTATCCAATCCTGCCTTAGCCCATGTTGATTTGATTGTATGGATGACTCTGGGAACCCAAAAACTGATGCGAGCGTGCGGATAGAAAAGTTTGGTAAAAAATTTACCTTCATTATGAAATCTAATTGCCCAGGAAGGTTGAACATATGACAGAACACACAGAATACAGTACACTGAACAATAGATTCTTCATTTTTGTTCTTTAGAAACTTTTCTGACCTTTAGAATATTCCATGACATTATCATACGTTTTCCGATATCTGTTTTTTGCAACCCACGGCATATATTCGCTTATCCTGAAGCTGCTCTGTACGATTTACAGTAAGGTTGAAAATATTTTCTTTTCTTTGGAAACGGACGAAATTTGATGCGCGCGCGGATGTCATCCATATAAGCAAACTCAACATGGCCTTGCTATTATTCCCGATAGGGAGGGAAAATTGGATTCTGCTAATGTCCTGACTCGGCTCACGGAGCGGCGGTTCCAACCGGCTGGGAGCGCCGCAATCTCGTTTGGCCTGGAGTGTTTGAAGTTCTGGTTTAGAGCGTCCGGGGACTCATGCGGAAATACCCGGCTACCTTGAATGGCTGCAGGAGTAGCCAAGAAAATTTGATATTCTTATCGCCAGACGGGATCCCTGGGAATAAATGGGCACAGGTCCTTGAGACGCTGATGGCATATCCGTTACAGAACCGATGTCTTGGACTTAAATGAGTAAGTTTTAGGGAAAAAACTGATGTTTTCGGTTTTCCGAAAACCTGCCGACCCTAGCCTTCAGTTTGGTGGGCTGCTGGCGAGGGTTCATAAAATGTTCGATATGGTATATAAAGTGATGGTATTCAAATCAGACCTCCTGTTTAATACTTTGAATAGTCAGTAGAAAACATCGTACTTGTGCTTGCCCAGTGTATTCCTGTATAATTACTATATGAGGTTGTAGCTACCATTGTCTGTTGCATTTCACTTCTACGTTAATGAAATGTAATTGTAGGATCGCTTCGGCCGCAATCTTGTTTAGTGTGCAGTGTTTGAAGTTCTGCATTAAAGCGTCCGGGGACTCATGCAAACACTCTGCCGGAAATGCCCGGCTACCTTGAATGGCTGCAGGAGTAGCGAAGAAAATTTGATATTCTTATCGCCAGACATCGGTTCTGTAATACCCCCTTCACATTATATACGATCTTCGCACGTTCTTCGCGATCGCAGGAAGGTCGGCTGATTTTAAGATCTTAAGATGGTCTTGTGTAAAATAAATGGGTACAGGTCCTTGAGACGCTGATGTCATATCCATTACAGAACTCATGTCTTGGACTTAAATGAGTAAGGGAATGGCAAAAAACCCTGATGTTTTCGGTTTTCCGAAAACCTGCCGACCCTAGCCTTTAGTTTGGTCGATTGCTGGCAAGGGTTCATTTAATGTCCGGTATGGTATCTAAGTGATGGCATTCAAAACAGACCTCCTGTTTAATGCTTTGAATAGTTAATAGTCTATAGAAAACATTGTACCCGTGCTTGTCCAATATATTTCTATGTAATTACTAGATAATGCTGTAAATACTAGTGTCTGATGCATTTCAGTTTTACATGAATGAAATGTGATTGTAGGATCGCTTCGGCCGCAATCTCGTTTAGCGTGCAGTGTTTGAAGTTCTACTTTAAAGCGTCCAGGGACTCGTGCAAACACTTTCCCGGAAATACCCGGCTACCTTGAATGGCTGCAGGAAGAGCGAAGAAAATTTGATATTCTTATCGCCAGACGGGATCCCTGGGAATAAATGGGTACAGGTCCTTGAGACGCTGATGGCATATCCATTTCAGAACTCACGACTTGGACTTAGATGAGTAAGGCTTAGGGAAAAATGTGATGTTTTAGGTTTTCTGATGGACCCTAGCGAAAACCTGCCCAACCTAACCTTCAGTTTGGTCGGCTGTTGGCGAGGGACATAAAATTTTCTACCCGATATCCGAGTGATGAAATTAAAAAAAAAACCCACAAACTTCTTGTATTTCACAATCTGTTAACATACTAATGTTTTGAACAGGTGTGACAGCGATCTCGCCCCCCCGGGGGGCGAGATCACTAGCGTTTTCGCCCCCCTTTAGCGTTTTCGCCCCCCCCCCAAGAGCAGCTGGTTACTACATATTACAGGTGCGCTACCTGGTACTATACTGCACCTGGGGAGTAACGTGTATGGTGTGTTACCTGGTACCTATATGGCACCTTATTACCGTACCGTAAGATGCCTGTCACACCTCGAAAGTCGATACTATATTTTGTTCGGTGCAAACATGACATTGAAATGAAAAAGACAATTTTTGCAGCTGAGGTGGCATAAAAACAGTGCTACTGCGAACGTATAAATCAACACCGTCTATGGTGCGGAATACGTCAGCTATATGTTTTCAATTTGTCACAGTGTTTTCTTTCTTGTGCTGGAAACATTTCCAAAGCACTAACAAAAACACACGTGAATAATAGTTTCTCATTATAAACACTATCTACGCGCAAGTTGATATAGCTGTTGCTAAATGCTACACAAACACTGGTAAAGTACCAGTCTTAAGAAACACGGGTAAATGCATTAGTTCCTAAATACTAGAAAAAACAGTCATGTTGGAGGTGAAGATATCCCTTGGCCAGGTGCATACACCAAAATGTGCGTTATTCTAATTAATACCTAATATTTGCATAATTAATCAAGACATTACATAGTTCTTTTGTGGTCACTTCATGGTAGAGACTTCATATTGGAGATATATAGGTTGTTTGAGGACAGGTGAATACAATGAAATACATCTTATGTCAAGACTCAGGTATATGCAATAATGGGAATACAAGGGACCCAACCCTCCTTGTATGAAACAAGTTCAACTATCTTATTACCATGTAATTACGTTAATATTGATACTATGAATGGAGTTATGTATCAAACTCGTGTACTTATACCATTCTGAAACTGCATTTTGTGATTTATACCAATCAACTTCTAAAATGTCATGTAAACCCGTTTTTTTTGGGGGGGGGGGGGCAAATCGCTAAAGGGGGGCGAGGTAGGGGGGCGAGATCACTAGCCGGGGAGGGCGAGATCGCTAGCGATTTCGCCCGGGGGGGCGAGATCGCTAGTGATTTCGCCCCCCGGGGGGGGGGGGGCGAGATCACGGGGGGGCGAGATCGCTGTCACACCGGCATTTGATGTGAGAATGTGTAGTAAACATTGTCTTTGTCCAGTTTATATTCTTATGCTTGTCCAATGTATTTTGTATCATTACTATATGATGTTGTAAATACAATTGACTGATTTCAGCTTTACATTGATAAGATGTAATTGTAAAAAAAATTTGAATAAAGACAAAAGAAAAACTAGAAAGGCCGACATTTGCTTAAGAGCAAATACAGCATATTTCAGCCATACCCCTTCCCACGCAACATTGGACTGTTCCAAATCACCCCTGCGCAAAAATGGAACATCCTCTTAACAGTACATTATCCCCCAAAGTGGACTGGTATTGTGAATTGATTCCAGGTAAAAACAGAGCTTGCTTCTATTTTTCAGAAAATGACAATAATCACACCTTCCATTCAGAAAATTTTCATCATGACTGAAAATTGTTGAATGACTTCATGTAATGTCATTAACAATTTTCAGTACGATAACTAGGTGTAAGTTTAAAAAAGTATAAGCTCCTTGTGATGTGGGTACATTTATTATTGCAGTGAACTTTTTTTATTCAAGTAGGACATACGATTTAATAATTATCAAGCAGGTGCAGGTACTGTAGGAGCGTTTGTTTTCTTCAAGCTGTAAAACTGTTAAACTGTTTTACTTTGTATGCAATCAGCCATCGAGCCTATTCTTATTTTAGTTTAACAACTTCCTGACAGACCCGGAAGATACGATTGAACCTTGTTCGAGGATTTATTTTCGTCTGTCTGGTCAGTCTGTTCATACCCTGGCGCTGAGAGTGTTTTATTGGGCTGAAACTCTGGCAGTTTAAAGTTACTTACAATTTAAATGTTCAAAGTTTATGTCAAACAACAACAGCACTAGGAAATGTGGCCATTATAGACAGGTGAGGTGGTCACTATAGAGAAAATGCTGATCTATTGACTAGGAGCCATACGTTACACATCACCATTAATCATATAAACATTGCACAGGTAAGCCAATTGTTTAGATGTACAATTAAGTTCAAATAATTCTGAAGAGAAATATTGATGAGAAAATAATCATTCTCGCCACTGTCTAACTTATAATTACGTATCAAAACTAAACGCAGATTTTCTAACTAACGCACCTTTCGCCGACTTCATCAAAGGACCGCCGGCTATCAATCAAACACGGCTGTTGATTAGACTTAGAGTTTCAAACAGTCATGTGCTGTGTGCCAGTTGACAGCGAACTTCATGCTACGTGATGTTTTACATTGCTTGGACCTTCTTTCATACAGCGGTGCTTCTACAAAATATTTAGACTGTAACACTGAGTCCCACATGTTTTATAGAATAGAATTTGACGCAGAACAGCGTTTTTTGCTGGGTATTTTTCTTGAAACATGTCCGTGGGAATATCAGCGAGGCGGCGACGTAGGGATATCAGACCGTCAACAAAAGTCGCACGGCGGCTAACGGCGCAGCGAAGATACTAGCGCTATAAATAAGCGCTTCAACTAAGGATGGCAACCCGTACAATATTTTTGTATACTGTTGAGCTAAGTAAAGTTTGTTGTTTATGAGGTTTTAGTTGTCTTTGAAGCTTTGACCCGAAATATTTTAAAGTCAAACTGCTGAAGAGAAGTAAGTGACTGCTACGATTATCGTAGATATGGCCCTAAAAAAACTGATAAAAGAAGCCTTCTCAATAGTCTAAAATGCAAGAGCTTCCGGGGGGGCTTCGCCCACCTGGGTCCCCCCCACAGTGGCCCTGCCCCTGGACCCCGCCAGGGACATTCGGCGGCCCCCGGACCCCTGTCCGACGCTTTGAAAAAATTCTGGCGAGAAGTCTGTACGGCCTGAGCCTTCAAGTTAACGTATTGTGTGGTCCCGCTTATGAATATTAATTAGCCTTCGCTTTCCTCTTCGCTGATTGGCTGAACCATTAATTGAATTAACTCTTCCTGCTGGCTAGACGCAGGTGCAGATGTCGGCTCTGTGGGGTGAACGTCCGAAAGGTCATGGCATGGAGAACGAAAGAAAACCAATTTCCCCTAAAAAAAAGTGCTGTAATTAAGCCTTTTACAGTACTTTATGCCAAATATTTTACTTGGATCATTTTACCAACTATCTTATGCCTATCTATACCAAATGTTACTCATACCAGGGTACAGGGGTGCAAAATATACCGTTATAAGACCGTCAACAACAGTCGCACGGAGCTAACAGCGCAGCGAAAATACCATCGCTAGCGTTTCAACTTCGGATAACAAGTTATAAGTACTGTTGAACTCAGTAACGTTAAAGTTTGTTTTTAGTTGCCTTTGACGGTTTGACCTGAAATAGTGTTACGCTAAACTCCTGAAGAGAAGTTAAGTGACTGCTGCGATTATCATAGATATGCCCCTAAGAACTGATACAATATAAAGCCTTCTGAATAGTCTAAAATGCGAGAGCCTTAGGCGGGCTTCGCTCCCCCTGGCGGGAACACTGCTATATACGGGATCATGAGGCCCCGCTTATGAATATTAATTAGCCTTTGGCCTCCTCTTCGCTGATTGACTAGGTCTTTGATTCAATTAACTCTCCGGCTGACGCGCACAGGTGTGGCTCTGTGCGGGGTCACGGAAGGTCACGTCAGGAGGCCAAAAGAAAACAAATTTCCCCTCAGAAAAGTGCCAAAATTAATCATTTTAAAGTTGTTTATGTCAAAAATTTTACTTGAATCTTGTTACCAAGTATCTAATGCCTATCTATACCAAATTTCAGGTAATTTAATTGTAATACCAGGGTACAGGAGCCAAAAGTGTCCTTTTTTGGTCAAAAATTGGCCAAAAATCTCAAAAATAAGCATTTTGTTGCACTGTACACCAAAAGTGTTATTGAATTTATATGAAGGGATTATCAAGGCACATCTGTGTCAAATTTTAGCTCATTCGGTTGCAATACCAAGGTACAGGAGCCAAAAGTGTCCTTTTTTGGTAAAAAATTGGTCAAAAAATCGCAAAAATGAGCATTTTGTTGTACTGTACACCAAAAGTGTTATTGGATTTATATGAAGGGATTATCAAGGCACATCTCTGTCAAATTTCAGCTCATTTGGTTGTAATACCAGGGTACAGGGGCCAAAAGTGTCCTTTTTTGGTCAAAAATTGGTCAAAAAATCGCAAAAATAAGCATTTTGTTGTACTGTACACCAAAAGTGTTATCGAATTTATATGGGGGCATTATTAAGGCACATCTGTGTCAAATTTCAGCTCATTTGGTTGTAATACCAGGGTACAGGGGCCAAAAGTGTCCTTTTTTGGTCAAAAATTGGTAAAAAAATCGCACAAATAAGCATTTTGTTGTACTGTACACCAAAAGTGTTATCGAATTTATATGGGGGCATTATTAAGGCACATCTCTGTCAAATTTCAGCTCATTTGGTTGTAATACCAGGGTACAGGGGCCAAAATATACAGTTTTGGTCTAAAATTGACCAAAAAATCTCAATAAAATCATTTTAGAAGCAGATATGAAAAAACTGAGAAAAAAGCATCAAGGTATTGGCCCATTCTACCCCTGTGCCAAATTTCAGGTCATTCGGTCCAGGAACGGCGGAGATGAATCACTTTGAAGATTTGACAGGAGAAAGAAAGAAAGAAACATTACGAATACAATATATTTCACCATACTATGTATGGCTGAAATATAATCACCATACTATGTATGGCTGAAATATAAAAAAGAGAATCCCCGCCTATGAACCATATTTTTTTCAGAACCGTACTCGTAAACACAATATTTTTAGGCATCAGTCTTGGACCTGAGAGAGTAAGGCACTTCGTTCACTTTGTTGAGTGAAAGCTCCTTCATGAAAGGATTTTCGCCTCACGCATGACCAATGTCTCATTAGCAGCCAGCGATGCGTATAAGAGATAACTGGTGATTTATTTCATCAAGCGCGGTATGAGTTGTTCCTCACTTTTCTACAACTGTGTAACTACTTGAAATAGTTGAACTGTAATTTCCAACACCAAAATTGGACTCACCCAAATTTTCGACTGTACAGCATCAGTCTTTGTCAAGGAATGAACAATCCACTGCTGTTGTGACGTCACGTTATGTACAGGGGAATTGTTGTGCTTCCTTACGTGAAAGGTGTATCTGAAGGACTTAGAAGAATCTTCACCTCACATGGGATAAAAACCTGTTTTAGGCCGGCGAATACTCTGCGCAACATCCTTGTAGCACCTAAAGACAAAACCCCTAAAGAACAAAAGTGTGGTGTCATCTATCATATTAAGTGCCAAGGACAGAACATCAGGGGCCCTTGTACAGAATCCTATATTGGGGAGACTGAGAGATCACTTAAGACCAGGTTCCTTGAGCACAAACGCCCGAGTTCAAAAACCTCAGAAGTTTCCCAACATATACACATAGAATCGCCGGGTCATTCAGTGTCACTAGACAAAGTTGAAATTTTGGACACAGAACCAGACTTTTTCGCCAGAGGGATTAAAGAAGCAATCTACATCCGGGCTCTACAACCATCCCTGAACAGAGACGGTGGGCGCCATAGACCTCCTGCAACCTATAATCCACTGCTTACTGAGTCACGTGTTCTATCTACATAACGTGACGTCACAACAGCAGTGGATTGTTCATTCCTTGACAAAGACTGATGCTGTACAGTCGAAAATTTGGGTGAGTCCAATTTTGGTGTTGGAAATTACAGTTCAACTATTTCAAGAATGACTTGTACCAACACAGATGAACTTTCAAGTTAATGTGTAACTACTTGATAGCAGCTTTGGCTCGATGTCAAGTTTCGAGTTCGGGTGAAGTTAGAGTGATATTTTTGTCTCACCACGGAACGCTCCCTCAGAAACCAACACGGAGCGTGTTTAGCATAAAACTAACATAAACCGCCTATGCCTATGGGGAAAGAGAGATAGATAGATAGATAGATATTAGATTGATAGAGAAATAAATAGAAACATAATTTGATAGATCATCCGGATCTTTTCAGGAAGATGTTAACAGTTGTTGCTAGACAAAAGCAGCCGCCAGATTGAAATTCTATCTATAGCGCTCTCTTCCTGTACTTTTATCATGCGACGCGTTGCATAAGATGATGGCAAACTCTGTAAACAAGATGCATGAGCGTACCTCTGTTGAAAGGTGTTGTTACGTTCTTGAAAAACCTGTTTTTTGCCCCTCCACTTAAGAAATTCACCAAAATGGGCATTCCATTTTCGGCAGCTTTAAATTCAACGTGATGTAAAAGTGCTCCTGGGATGAAATTGAGATGCCTCCATATCTAGATTTGCTTAGAACATGTTCGACTTTGTGTGTGCCAGATTTGGTGCTTTTAGACAAATCTGCACGATTATTTAGCTATGCCGCTTGACCATGACAAAAGATTGAAATTGTACCTGCAGTTCTCTCCTCCGGTACTTTCATCATTCTGTGCGATACATGATGGTGACAAGTCCCATAAGCAATGTCAGTCTTGCAAAACCTGGGAGAAGACTGGGTGTTCTAGTAAGTTATTTTTTTCATCTGGTACCTTTAAGTTTATATAATGTTATTAGATGATGCCAGTTTCTGTTAGCTTCATGCATTTGAGTGTTCTTCTGTTGAGTTGTTTCTACAAGTGAGCATTCTTACGAAATATTCTACAATATTGAAATTCTGGCCGTAGTGCTCTCTTCCGGGGCTTTCATCATGCACTGCGTTGCATAAGAGCATGCCTCTGTTGAGAGTTGTTGTAACGCCGTTCCTACAAAACCTGGCAAAAGATTGAAATTGTGCTTGTAGTATTGCTCTCCTATGCTACTTCACTCATCCGGCGCGATACATGAGATACTTGTCAATGAGTGTTTTTCCTTTGAAATTGTTTTTGGCTCTTTGCGTGTGAGTCCTCAGCCGACTAGAAAATCACCTGAAAGGCGACTCTATCACTTGATAGAATGCATCATCAGGAATCTTACATGTACCTGGAGGCCTGGCCTCGAGTGCACTTAGATACTGCAAGGCCGGCAATCCTATTACAGGTTGGAGCAGAGTTATCAGGGAAAGACGCAGAACACGCCTGAGGTTTAGTTACAGATCAAGGCAAGCCCCGTAAGGTATACTTGTATGAGAGTATCTCTGTTGAGAGTTGTTGTTACGTTCTTGCAAAACCTGGCAACAGATTGAAATTACACCTGTAGACCTCGCACCGGATGAGAGAAGGTAGCGGAGGTAAACACTACAGCCTGTAGTGTTTACCTCCGCTACCTTCTCTCATCCGGTGCGACACATGAGATAATCGCACAAAGTACTTGTCAACAAGTATTTTTCAAAGTGTTTTGACTGTGAGTATAGATTGACTAGAAAATCACTTGATAGGCGATTCCGTCACAAGATAGGATGAATCTTACGTGTGCCTCGGGATTTGGCCTCGAGTGCACTTAGATACTGCAAGGCCGGCAATCCTATTACAAGGTTGGAGCCGAGTTATCAGGGAAAGACGCGGAACACGCCTTGCCCGAGGTCCAATTACAGATGAAGGGAGGCCCGAGCATTTGATGTCGATTTGGCTGGTAATTCAGCTGTGCGTTTCAAGGCTACTATCAATGGAATAAAAGTTTGAAAGACAGCGGAAGGATTTAAAATCAGGGTTGGGGCAAAGAATCGTTCTAATTCAAGGTAACGTCCAGGAAATTGAGAAGTGAATTTCGCTGTTCCGCTTACCAGATAATCATAATGCACATTTAAATTGCCTATCTGAGCTGCAAGTAGCAGTTTTACTATTACATAAAAGAATAAAACTAGAGTTCGGGGACCTCATACCTCCATGAAATATTTACTGCTTTTTTTGTGGATGGTATGTATGTTTATAGTTGGTTGTATTTGAGAGTGAAAGTTATATATGTCCTAAGCAGACATAAATAAAACTACTGGGGGTTCCCCAAACAGCTGTCATAGAAATCACCTCACTATCTGCTTGCAGCTAAGCCCATTAACAAACACATAAAGCACGATGCTTCTTCCAATATATCTCAAATATAGGGGTGATTTCTGATATTATTACATCAATTATAACGACAGATACGGCTTCCAAAATCCCATCGATTCGAGCTTTTATCACACCCCACCAACACAACAAGTATGAAACCAATCCATTCAGCCATTCTTGAGTAATCTTGTACACAGACAGAGACACATAACACACCCAACCGACACAACAAGTATGAAACCAATCCACCCAGCCGTTCTTGAGTAATCTTGTACACAGACAGCCAAAACTCGGGGTTCCCCAAACAGCTGTCATAGAAATGACCTCACTATCTGCTTGGAGCTAAGCCCATTAACAAGCACTTACAGCACGATGCCTGTTCCAATATATTGCAATTATAGGGGTGATTTCTGATACGTGCATCGTTTCACGACTGTGTACAGGCACACCAAACCATATGCGAATATCGCAAACGGGACATCAACTATAGTTGAAAAATCACAGACAGTAACGACTCATTTTCCAGGACAAGCAATATGTCATACATATTAGGTAAAACCGCAACTGTATGCTTTGTCATAATATCACATACGAGAAAACCAAGGAACCAACGTGCATCGTAGGACGACTGTGTACACCGGGCACACCAAACCATATATCAATATCGCAAACGGGAACAAAATATAGGTGCGGAAACCACAGACAGTAACCACTCATTTTCCAAGACAGGCATTATGTTCTACATACTGGGATAAATCGCAACTGTATGATTTGTCATAATATGACATATGACAAAAACACTACTTCAATACAAGAAATACAATACAGGATACAAACACATCATCAACACAACTAAAAGGACATGAAATATCCGACAACCAATACCTACATGTATGATACGGGGACAAGTTGATGCCCGATATATAATAATGCAAGTACTTACCAACACAACATCAGCATAAGCCACACGGACCACAAAATCTAACAGCGCAAACAAAGTATAACACACCATGTCCCCAAAGGCATAAGTGGCTAAATACAAAGTTATTAATCATATTCAAATTGTCCAGCATCGGGTTAACTTTTACCTAACCAGTTGTTATACGCACACCTGTTCAGATAAGGGATTACCTAACGCATCCACATATTAGATATGTCATACATCCAATTACATACTAACGAAACTTCTGCGTTACGCAGCCCAAAACAGATGTTCTAGAATGTTGGGCTAGGACAACAGGGGCACTAATGTGCCAACTGTTACAAATATTTTAAACGGTCCTAAGCAGACATAAATAAAACTAATGGGGGTTCCCCATACAGCTGTCATAGATATCACCTCACTATCTGCTTGCAGCTAAGCCCATTAACAAACACATAAAGCACGATGCCTGTACCAATATATCTCAAATATAGTGGTGATTTCTGATATTATTACATCGATTATAACGACAGATACGGCTCCCAAAATCTCATCGATTCGAGCTTTCATCACACCCCACCAACACAATCCAGCCATTCTTGAGTAATCTTGTACACAGACAGAGACACATAACACACCCCACCGACACAACAAGTATGAAACCAATCCACCCAGCCGTTCTTGAGTAATCTTGTACACATACAGCCAAAACTCGGTGTTCCCCAAACAGCTGTCATAGAAATGACCTCACTATCTGCTTGGAGCTAAGCCCATTAACAAGCACTTAAAGCACGATGCCTGTTCCAATATATTGCAACTACAGGGGTGATTTCTGATACGTGCATCGTTTCACGACTGTGTACAGTCACACCAAACAATATGCGAATATCGCAAACGGGACATCAACTATAGTTGCGATAATCACAGACAGTAACGACTCATTTTCCAGGACAAGCAATATGTCATACATATTAGGTAAAACCGCAACTGTATGCTTTGTCATAATATCACATACGAGAAAACCAAGGAACCAACGTGCATCGTAGGACGACTGTGTACACCGGGCACACCAAACCATATATCAATATCGCAAACGGGAACAAAATATAGGTGCGAAAACCACAGACAGTAACCACTCATTTTCCAAGACAGGCATTATGTTCTACATACTGGGATAAATCGCAACTCATACGGTATGATTTGTCATAATTTGACATATGACAAAAACACTACTTCAATACAAGAAATACAATACAGGATACAAACACATCATCAACACAACCAAAAGGACATGAAATATCCGACAACCAATACCTACATGTATGATACGGGGACAAGTTGATGCCCGATATATAATAATGCAAGTACTTACCAACACAACATCAGCATAAGCCACACGGACCACAAAATCTAACAGCGCAAACAGAGTATAACACACCAGGTCCCCAAAGGCACAAGTGGCTAAATACAAAGTTATTTATCATATTCAAATTGTCCAGCATCGGGAAACAGTTGCCCAGCATCGGGAAACAGTTGCCCAGCATACTAACGAAACTTCCGGGTTACGCAGCCCAAAACAGATGTTCTAGAATGTTGGGCTGGGCAAACAGGGGCACTAATGTGCCAACTGTTACAAATATTTGAAACGGTCCTAAGCAGACATAAATAAAACTAATGGGGGTTCCCCATACAGCTGTCATAGAAATCACCTCACCATCTGCTTGCAGCTAAGCCCATTAACAAACACATAAAGCACGATGCCTGTACCAATATATCTCAAATATAGGGGTGATTTCTGATATTATTACATCGATTATAACGACAGATACGGCTCCCAAAATCTCATCGTTTCAAGCTTTTATCACACCGCACCAACACAACAAGTATGAAACCAATCCATCCAGCCGTTCTTGAGTAAACATCTACACAGACAGAGACACCTAACAGAAAATATAACCTCCATTCCATGACATTTCATGGAGGTAATAAAATAAAAAGGTAAAATAATTTTACTTGAATCATAGTTTTGATAGTAAACAACAGAAGAAACAAAGCAACTAAGGCTTTGTGAATTCACAAAGGTTGTCTTAGACGTAAAAATTAAGATAAAGGTACATGTAGAGATAGATATACAAATGATATTGACTGTTTTACTACATAGTAGCTCGAAGGGAATTTCTGTTTGTTGCTTGACTTTCTATCGTAGTAGATTTTCATGATTAAAACTAAGGAAGTTTTAATTTCTTCGCTGCTGAATTATCCAAGCTGCCTTTTGTTTGGTTAAGCGAGTATCCGTCATATTACACTGACCGCGATACTGAAAGGGTAATCAGGCAAAATTATATGACCTTTGACCTTTCCAAGGGCCCGCCAAATTTCGAGGTGAGTGACGGTATCGTCAAAACTTCAAACAATGATGTAGTTAATACTCTGGTAAACACGGGTATAGAGAGTTTGGAGGAAGCATCTTGCATCATCAGGAGATGTTTATGTCATCAAATCTTTACGTTTGTGCATAATAGTGTGTCCCAAAGACTAGGCGGTGGGGAGGGGGGTGTCCGGGTGGTGTCGAGTGGTTGAAGAAAACAACATTCCTCTGCAACATCTGTGCGAGTCAAGAATCGGAGCTTCTTGCACATGTTCTTGCCTGGTCACCGTCAACATCTCTGACAAAGTGGAACACTGTCTGCTACTGATCACAAAAATTTATGACTTCAAGAGAAGCAAGTCGCACATTCATTCAGTTACAATAATGTGATCTAATGTCTGTAATATCAAGGAGCTTTTGTCAAATAAGTACATACAACAACTGACATGCATGATATCATGAAAATAGACATGGGATGAAAATATGGGTGTCTTGTTGACTGCAGAAATTAATATATATATATATATATATATATATATATATATATATATATATATATATATATATATATATATTTGTGACGTTGTATTGGTGTAATAGTTTTTTCGCCCAAACCCAGAGGTGCTCATGGTAAGAGACCGCTTACACACCACCGATACTGTTAACAAAGTTTGCCCATACATCTACGGATGCTTAGGGTGGCGCCCATCTCCACTTCGAAGCCCTTGGGCCACACATTTGTGCAAGTCACTACAGCAGGGGGCTGGTCCGCTGGGAGTGATGTGTGTTTAACTTCCATACTCTTCCTCATTAGTGCTGAGTGCTATTAACAGAGAAAGCAGCATGTACCATTTTAGAGTCTTTGGTATGACTCGGCCGGGGATCGAACACTCTACCCACTCTGCCATTGCACCAATACTGTGCCCATGGTAAAGGCCTTTACACGACATTCCACACGTCCACCCACCTATGAAAATGGGTACCTGACTTCGGTTGGAGATGGTGATAAAAGGAGAAGGATGGGCTCCGCCTTCCAATACTGCATCATGGACACAATGGATAAATAAGTAAATGGACACCGTGGATAACAAACCACTGTCTCTAATGCCTTAAAATACTATGGGACAAACTTTAACTTTACCTTTAATCCCTTTCTCAAGCTACACATAAACTTGATAGGCATTAACTCTTCGTGAAAACTTTTAAATGCGAGCTTAGTATTTCCGGTGTTTACCTTAGCCCAGAATGAATGTCCATCCTTGTAGTTATACACGGCCTTGGAATGAGATTTTGTACACTTGTTATCACATTTCACATGCATTTCACCACAGGTTTCAGGAACATCTCTAAATCCCAGGAAAAGGACAACTCGAGGAGCACATAATCATCTATCCACTTACTACATCCAAGTATTGGTTAAAAACTACAATCGCGATGAGAAACTGACTTAATAAAGATGTATTACCCTTTCCAGGTAATCCGCGTTAAGAGCCGTTTGTGGGGTAATACATCTTACTTACCGCCCCTTACTAAGCTAATGTGGTCATTACCTGGCGCGGCGCTGATCAAAACCGTACCGAGTAGCCACTAAGAATAGGTTTACCTCGCATCTTGTCTCTTTTTTTTCCTCTGAGATACACAAAAGCCTCCCCGAAGGCTCTACTTCAGCCTTAAGTCTTTTCAGAACGTCTTTAATAGAAGCGTGCGAAGCGAAGATAAGACCAATTCAGGAAGCGGCAAGCTGAGTACGTTGGGAGGATCGCGGAGGGAGACAATGCCCACGTTGTCGGTGGTCAGTCTGTCAGAGAGATCTTCTGAAGAGTTCTTTGTTGTTGAAGGAAGCCGTCTATGTGTCTTGTCCTGTCGGCCGTATAGGATGGATATAGAGAGTCGATAATAGCATCATGTGTAATTCTTGGCTCACGTTTTTGCTGCGGACTCTTATCTGTACCTTTAGTTAACCCAAGGCAGTTTATTTCAGTTTGAGGGAAACTATTTCTGGGTGGTTTTCAGTGTTGGTGTATACCTAAATGTAGCCTGATCTGTTGGTACAGAGGTTAAGTCCAGACCTGTACCGGTAATTTCGCAAAGTAACCTGTGGTCTGCAATCATCAACATTTAAAAGAACGTTCACTTAGACTTTAGGTTTGTCTATATATTGTGCATATGAAAACCATACTTTCAAGAGGATCACAAATAAAAACTGTTCAGATTTTTTGCCTACACATGTGCAATGTTTTCATCTTCTCTTCCATGGCTTTGGTAATAAAAGTCTAAGTAACTGGTACCGTTACAGCTCCCGTGGTATTGTCCTGGTATGCAGGTGTAGGTTTAAGGTGGGGTCACATCAGCGTATATATTTAAGTCCGTATGAGGCGCGCATGGGAGTATTTGCCTCCACCAGGCCCCACAGGTCATTGGAAAAATAATAGCAATTGGACAAACGTAAACAGGTAACATGTCAGACGAGTTAGCTGGGTCGCTAACCATACTTCTCGGTCAGTTAACTCATCTGGCATGTTATGTATTTATATTTGTCCAATTTGTACTATTTTTCCCGCGACCTGTGGAGCCTAATAGAGACAAAGAGCGTCATACGCACCTCAAACGGACTTTAATATATACGCATGTGTGAACCCACCTTTAGACAGTGCATTTTGGGAGAAGTGTGTAGCTGGCTGGTTACCTAAAGACCAGTTGCTAGAATCATCAGAGTCAGTACTGATAATGAGGCTTAAAATATGCAGACACTTATTGGCGTCTTTGACGTGTACGTACTAGTAGTCATTGATTAGATTTTGAGGCTTTCAACTTAACCTTTGTAATCATTACAAGCTGGGGCTACAGAGTACATGAAATTCATGAATGCACATCTCGTCTGTCTTTCTCTGTCATAACCAGTGGAATACTAGCACTTTTTCAACGAGCTTAACTGGTCCAACATCATTTTCTTCCCCGTTCGTCTCAGTCTAAATGATGCTATTTCTGACATAACTGTATTGCTTTTTCCAAGAAAAGCTTCTGGCAAGCCGTCAACCTACATGTAAAACCATTTTCTAGACTCCTTAGAGGTCCAGATTGCTATATATTGCTATATATATTCCGAACTTCCCCTCATTGACAGACGAACAGAAAGCCACTCAGTTTCTCCTGAAATTGCAGAACCCACAGATTTTAGAAAAGGTGGGGCTTTTCGTCTCCCTCTGCTTCCAAAAAAAGAAGTCAAACACAACCTGTTTAGAAATAGCCAACTTTAAAATTACAGTAGAATATTGTTCATAACTGTCTATTTTAACTTGTATATCTACTATCTGTTTATACCATGTACTTGCAATTAGCACTCGGGCACGAACTTGCAAATAAACTTCTATATTATATACTATATGCACACATTTACTTGCTGGTTGTTTTAAATTAGATTTCATTTTCAGTAGCAGATGTACGTGTGTTTGAAATTGTCTTTGTTATTAGTATTGTGATATTAGATATCAAACCATGGCCACTTCTTTTATTGGCGTTATCACATGGATGGATGATATAGTTCTATTATGGGGGCCCGAGTCTTTTGTCTTATATATACCATTAAGCGACAAGAGTCTATTTGTCTCGATTTAGATGGAACTCTTTCTGGATAATATTATGCTACACACTCTATGCCCTTTTTCTAAGAAAGGCCCCTGGCTGGCCGTCAACCAAAGAGATTGAGGCTTTAGTAGCAGGTGTGTTTGAAATTGTCTTTGTTATTAGTATTTTAATATCAGATATCAAACCATGGCCACGTGTTGTGTGGGCGTTATCACATGGATGGATGGTAATAGCTCTGTTATGGAACCCGAGTCATTTGCCTTAAATGTACCATTAAGCAACAACAGACTGCTTTGCTTGTCTCGGTCTAAATGAAACTGATTCTAGATTATGCTGCACTCCTTTTTTTCTAAGAAAAGCTTCCGGCTTGCCGTCAACCAAAAACTATTTTCTAAAACCCTTAGAGATTCAGTTAAGGCAGGCTATAGAGCCTCATCTAAGATATATATTGGTTTCCATGAAATAGATTCAGCTTCTTTTAACAAGAGGTAGTTTTGTGATTACTAACGTCTTGGCCTGGCTCCTACGTAGGGATTGGAGCTTCAGTTGTAGGTGTGATTGAAGTGATCTTTGTTCTTAGATAAAACATTGACTTGTCCCGTAGGCGTTATGGCATGGGTTGGTGGCATAGCTCTATTCCAAACAGCTGTGATTGACACCTACATAGTGAGTGTAAGAAGCAGAAGTAGGTGCGTTTGAAGTGTTCTTTGTTATTAGACAAAACGTCCACGTGTCTTGGTGGGCGTTATGACATGGGTGGATGGCACAGCTCCATTCTGAATAGGCTTAAATCACTAAGTTAATTTCAAAACAGCTGTCTTTGACTCCTACGTTAGGAGTGACTACAGGATTCAGTAGTAGGTGTGTTTGAAGTGTTCTTTGTTATTAGATAAAACGTCCACGTGTCTTGGTGGGCGTTATCACATGTGGGGATGGCATAATTCTATTCTGGTGCTTTGATCACTTCAATCGTTTCTAAACATCTGTGTTTGAGTCCTACGCTGGGAGTGTAGAAAGCAGTGTAGGTGTGTGTTTGAAGGCATAGTTCTATTCTGGAGCTGTAATCACAACTTTCGTTTCTAATCAGCTGTGATTGACTCCTACGTTTGGAGTGTGGGCAACAGTAGTTGGAGTGTGTTTGAAGCGTTCTTTGTCATTAGATAACCCGTTCACGTGTATTGTGTGTGTGATGACATGGGAGGATGGCATAGTTCTATTGTGGAGCTTTCATCACTACGTTCGTTTCTAAACAGCGGGGATTGACACCTACATAGTGAGTGTAAGAAGCAGAAGTAGGTACGTTTGAAGTGTTCTTTGTTATTAGACAAAACGTTCACGTGTCTTGTGGGTGTTATGACATGGGAGGATGGCATAGTTCTATTCTGGAGGTTTCATCGCTACGTTCGTTTCTAAACATCTGTCGTTGACTCCCACGTTGGGAGTGTGGGCAGCAGTAATACAAACTGTAGGTGTGTGATTGAAGTGTTCTTTATTATTAGACAAAACGTCCACGTGTGTGGTGGGCGTTATCACATGAGCTGATGACAAAGTTTTATTCTGGAGCCTTCATCACTCTGCACCTTTCTAAACATCTGTGATTGACTCCTACATTTGGAGTGTGGGCAGCAACAGTAGATGTGTGATTATAAGACTTCTTTGTTATCTGATAACACATGGCTGGATGGCATAGCTCTATTCTCGTGTCTTAATCACTACGTACCCTTCTTAACAGCTGTGATTGACACCTACGTTTGGTGTGTGGGAAGCAATAGTTGGAGTGTGATTGAAGTGTTCTTTGTCATTAGATAACCCATTCACATGCCTTGTGACATGGGAGGATGGCATAGTTCTATTCTTTAGCTTTATTCACTACGTCTCTGTCTAAACATCTGTGATTAACTCCTACGTTAGGAGTGTGTGCAGCAGTAGTAGATGTGATTGAAGTGCCCTTTGTTATTAGACAAAACGTCCACATGCCTTGTGGGCGTTATGACATGGGAGGATGACATAGTTCTATTCTGAAGTTTTATTCACTACGTTCCTGTCAAAACATCTGAGATTGACTCCTACGTTGGAGGTGTGAGCAGCAGTAGTTGGAGTGTGTTTGAAGTGTTCTTTGTCATTAGATAACCCATTCACATGTATTGTGTGTGTGATGACATGGGAGGATGGCATAGTTCTATTCTTTAGCTTTATTCACTGCGTTCCTGTCTAAACATCTGTGATTAACTCCTACGTTAGGAGTGAGTGTGTGCAGCAGTAGTAGATGTGTGTTTGAACTGCCCTTTGTTATGAGACAAAACGTCCACGTGTCTTGGGCGTTATTATCACATGGGAGGATAGCATACAGTTCTATTCTGGAGCTTTGATCACTGCGTTTGTTTCTAAACAGCTGTGGTTGGGGATGTGGGAAGCAGTAGTAGGTGTGTTTGAAGTGTTCTTTGTTATTAGATACAATATTGAAGTGTCTTGTGGGTGTTATGAAATGGGTGGATGGCATAGTTCCATTTTGAATAGGCTTTAATCACTAAGTTAATTTCAAAACAGCTGTCTTTGACTCCTACGTTGGGATTGAAGCTTCTGTTCTTAGACAAAACGTCCACGTGTCTTCGTGGGCGTTATCACATGGGGGGATGGCATAGTTCTATTCTGGAGCTTTCATAACTACTTTCGTTTCTGAGCATCTGTGATTGACTCCTACGTTTGGAGTTTGGGCAGCAGTGTAGGTGTGTGTTTGAAGTGCATGTTCTTTGTTATTAGACAAAACGTCCACCTGTCTTGTGGGCGTTATCACATGGGTGGTTGGCATAGTTCCATTCTGCAGCCTTAATTCCTTTTTAAACATCTGTGATTGACTCCCACGTTGGGTATGCAGGAAACGGTAGTAGGTGTGCAATTGACGTATTCTTTGTTATTAGATAACACGTCAAAGTGTATTGTGGGCGACATCACATTGTTATATGACCTAGTTCTACTCGTATTACTCGTCTTCTCTGTACCACCAACAAATAAGAGACAGTTCGTCTCGGTGAAAACAATTCTGAATTGGACAATATTACTTTTTTGCAAGAAAAGCTTTTGGCTGACCACCATACAAAGATCACTTCTGACTAGTTATACACGTTTGAGCGCCTCTTCCTGTTAAATTGGATTTAGCTGCTTTTATTAAGAGGTAGTTTTGTGGATACTAACATCTGCCTTCATCACTCGGTACCTTTCTAAACATCTGTGATTGACTCCTACGTTGGGGGTGTGAAAAGCAGCATAAGTTGTTTGATTGAAGTGTTCTTTGTTATTAGATAAAACGTCCACGTGTCTTGTGGGTGTTATGAAATGGGCGGATGGCATAGTTCTATTCTCGTGTCTTAATCACTACGTTTCTGTCTAAACGGCTGTGGTTGGCTCCTGTGTTGGGCGTGCGGGAAGCAGTAGTAGGTATGTTTGAAGTGTTCTTTGTCATTAGATAACCCGTCCAATCGTCTCGTGGGCGATATCACATTGATACATGACCTCGTTCGATTCTGGAGTCACTCGCCGTCTCTGTATCATCAAGAAACAAGAGACTGCTCGTCTCGGTTGTAATGAAACTACTACTGACTTGGACATAATGGTAATGAAACTACTACTGACTTGCTTTTTCCAAGAAAAGTTTTAGGCTGACCACCATATAAAGATAGCTTCTGGCTGGTTATGCACGTTCGTGCGCTCTTAGGCCTCTTCTCGGGAAGCAACAGTTGGAGTGTGATTGAAGTGTTCTTTGTCATTAGATAAAGCGTCCACCTGCCTTGTGGGTGTTATGACATAGTTCTGTTCTGGAGCTTTAATCTGCGATTGACTCCTACGTTTGGAGTGTGGGCAGCAGTAGAAGGTGTGATTAAGGCGTTCTTTGTTATTAGATAAAACGTCCACGTGTGTGGTGGGTGTTATTACATGAGCGGATGGTAATAGTTTTCTGCTTCCAGATTTGTTTGATCTGTTTAATCTGTCCCCTCAAGCAATAGTTTATGGTTTATTAGGGTTTAAATGAAACTATAATACCAAGGTTGTACACCGGGGCCCAGGCCAATATCGGCGTTAATCCTCGTCTTTCCGAGACCTACCCACATACCAAATATCATCTTAACCATCCAGAGGTTGTTGACTTATGCTGATCACAAATATCCAGAAACACACTGTCAGAGAGAAACACCTGAAACATTGCCTCCATTTTTCATGAGGGTAATGATGATTTTGTTTAGAAGAAAGGACCTTGTGGGCCTGGATGGCTTGAAAGACATCCTCTTCTTTACAGAAGGTTTACGTATATGTTACATAAAAGTGTACATAGTGTACAGTGCATATTGTGATATTTTTATGCCACATAATTATTTCACGTTTGCACACAAGGACATGTATGGGTGTCTACCGTCACCGTGTAGTATAAAAGCGCAGTGGAAGTTTTCAAGTCCCTTCTACGGGACTTGCCATCTTTTCTAAACGTGTGTCCAAACTCTGGACTCCAGAGGATACAGTTCTTGTGAGGGGTAATATGTGATGATTTCTGTCCTCCCCTATCATCCATGATAAAAGTCGTATAAAATTTTAAAACAAAACGTGTACCTTCATGTTGATACAACCTTGTAGAGTACTCGGGATTTTACATTTGATGTCATTTTTTTTTCATATCGTTGACTGATGATGAATCTAGTCTCCAAGCAGACCCTCGGTGCCTATGTCAAAGTTGGCCAAGGAGTTATAATAGCCAGAACCGGGTACATGAATAGAAATGCTCCTCCTTGTTTCAGTGCAGGCATACCTCCGGTGCCCGTTTGACTCCCTTTTGCCGTCTATACTCCTTGGCCAGCTTTGACTATAGTATCTCTAAGGCACCGTAGGGTCTACTCCCTTGGCTGGCTATCTCCCTTTTGCCGGCTTTACTCCTTGGCCAGCTTTGATAGTGTCTCTAAGGCACCGTAGTATCTGCTTGGAGACTAGATGAGTCTGCGTTCTGGAAGAGGAATTTGCGTTCCTCGATGTCCCCAAACGTAAGAAGAACTCTACAGAAGACTTTGCTGGGAATGGATAAGAGTGTTATTCCCTGCCAATTGTGACAATTGGCGGATGTCGGCTCAGTGGGGACTGGATGTCACAATTGGCGGATGACCGTATTCCCAAAGTTGCTCTACATTGGGCCCCTGAAGGGGACGTACTAAAACTACATGGAGACGCACTGTGGCTAAAGACCAAGCGGCCATTGGGATCCCCTGGGATGCTGCTCAGCCCCTAGCACAGAACAGCCTTCTGTCCAACAGCCTTCTGTCCAACAGAGGACAGAAGACTGTGATAAGTTTCCTTGAATGAACAGGACAAGTAAGTAAGTATGGCCCCAAACGGCTCTGCATCTTTGATCATCCCCTGTTCAGAGTGATCAATGTGGGATCAGTGGCTCTGTGTGCTCATGCGCTGGGAGGCAGTCTGTACTGAAATGTTAAACCGTGTCGCTTTGAACTTGACAGTACCATTTTTCACGGAAAGCCTTGTGGTATCCTACCTCGCCTACCTTAGCTACCAGGGCTTACGGGCAGGACCAAGTCTCATAATGGAGCTTTGCTACCTTCGGCTACTTGTTGTCCCGCTGTGTCAAAGGTCTGAGACAAATACAGTAGCCAACGTAGACCAATGTCATTATACCCCTGTCACATTTGGCTTAAATCGATCGGACGACGATTCTGCGGCAATCGCCCGAGCCTCGCTTATATTAATAACTCTATAGCACAACAATTGTACAAGGTACAAAGTATGGCTTATATGTTACAGGAAAGGTTTTCAGGTAAAAAATACGCGCAACCCTCTGTCGATCTTAAATATGGCCGATCTTCCATTGATACGCCCGAAGATCGTGGATAATGTGACAGGGGTATTAGGCATCTATTGCACTAGATGCTTCGACGTAAATTGGATTCGTGAAACCCTTGATTTGAATATGATGCACAGTGTAAAAGTGTGGCAAAGTTTTGCTATACAGAGCTCTACCTGTATTGTTTAATCTATGTATTTTTTACACATACTTATTTCTTACGTTTGATTGATATATTCAAATTGTTATAAGTGCATCAAGGGAGGCCACGACAAACGCACAAGCTTTCGGCCCCCTTGCCCTTTTATGTCTAATTTTTTATTCTATTGTTATGTACATGTTTTAGTATCGTTTAAGTGTGGACAAATAGACAAAAAGAAATAAATCGATGAAAAGACAACAAAACACAAAAAAATGCAAGGCGTAAGGAAAACCTTTTTATTGAAATTCGTCGGGGGATTTTAGACTCCATTGAGGTTGTGGTCCTAGTGAAAACGGCGTATAACATACGACCAATAGCAATAGCAGGGGAAATTTCCACATTTTATAAAGATGATTGACGATGAAGATCTATTACATGAAAAGACGTATCAAGGGTTGGGAAAGCCTTAGAGGGGTTGTAGAGTCTGCATGTTTGGGACAGTTTCGTTTGATCAGGAATTCGAAGGGTTGATAGGATCTCCAAAGGTCTGCTGACGCACGGCGTGGTTATCTGTAAAGCTAAGGGCACAACCCGCCGTACGTGCAATTTGTCCGTACGATTTTTTTGGGAGGCCACGTCCGCCACGTCTTTCTGAAAACGTTCAGGTTGTACAGGGCAGGCGCGTCGCCCCTTACTGGCACGTACGGGGGGGCGAATCCGCAGCCCGATAGCTGTTTTGCCTGCGCGTAAAGTTCTACGGCGTGTCTGCGTGCTCCAAAATCCGCCGGATTCCATACGAGTTAGTACGGAGGCGGTACTTACCACTTACGGATCCCAAAAGATTGCCCACGTTTCGACACGTAGACAGCACGCATTTGCATGTACGGCGGGTTGTGCCCTTAGCTTAAATGTAGAGGAGCCATAGCTGTAGAGAATGTCGTATGGCAACGAAGGGCGTATTTCTGGCGTTGTAGCTACCTGCGTTTAGACCTTCGCCGACACGGTTCGGAATTGAGGATATTATCATATCTTGTTCACTGGATGGGACGTGCTGGAATGCCAAGGACACAGGCTTATCTAGTGCAAACAGAAGGACCATTATCATTCATTTGCAGTCCAGTCAAGTGAGTTTGCTTGAAGCACAAAGTAACTCGTGGTTTTACAAGTCTTTTTTTGCACACATCACGAGCTTTCTGTTCAGTCTTGCGGTCTGTTGGACACATTAGCATTTTTACCAAGTACTGTTACAATGACATTTTGACGCAGCTTTCCACAAGAGCGCTCATCGAGTTTAATAGAAAAAAAATTTTTTTTTTTTTGCTTTCTGTGCTTTGTTGTGTTTTCAATCATAGGTAAGAAATTTGTATAGTATTGAAATTATGAAATCAAGCATCACACAAATCCAAATTCGGTCTCAGTGAGATCGCAGCGCAATCGCCGTGTAGTAGAATGTTGCATTTTGTACTTAATTTGCTTGTAATTGATTCTAATTGATTAAGAATTTGTAACACACTAGAATAATTCAGGGTGTGAAACACATTGTCTTCTTCCCCTGCATGTGATGGTTTGTGATATGCAATAAAGTTTGTAAGTTTGGAATATACTAGTATGCTCTTAGCTACTTTGGCGACTTTTCAAATGTTACCGAAATATCAAAGCTGATCCCCTCCATGTGATGGTTTCTGGTATGCAATGAAGTTTGTAAGTTTAGAATAAAAGCTCTTGGCTACTTTGGCGACTTTTCAAAAGTTACCGAAAACTCAAAGCTGATCCCCTGCATGTTATGGTTCCTGATATGCAATGAAGTTTGTAAGTTTAAAATATATGCTCTTAGCTACTATGGTGACTTTTCAAGTTACCGAAATCTCAAATCTGATCCGCTCAGCGGGGAAGTTCCTTCCTGTAGCTGTTCCCTTTGCTTATATGATCAGCGGAAGATGGATGAGGATGTCACTCTGCTGCTTGTTCCAAAGGGCAGCATGTCCCTGACGGTAACATCCAGCCATAAATTATGTCTTTCTCTTGAGTCGCTGGGAGGAAGGCATAGGCAAAAAATGTTGTGTTTCAGAACACTGTCCTAGAAAATAGGATCGGTAGGCAGGTTTTCGTCAATTTTGTATTTCTATTTTTTTGTTGCTAAATTTCAAAGTGATGCAACTGATACAGATTAACAAATTGCAAAACTAAAATACATGAAGACATTGGCATTTCCAACACTATATGTAATGCAGTGTGTCAACATAGAAGGGTGTTGGCTTAGTGGATCTGATCTATAGCCATAAACTCTCGCAACAGAAAGGAGGGGAAGACTATTCTACAACGTTTTCTATATATAGCTATCACACAAGTAAAATGAGAAATATGATTTCCATTGCCAATGATCGAACCAGCCCCCCCTCCGAAAGAATTTTTTTTTTTTGCTGAGGTATGGCGGGTAACCAGATACACGTATTTTTTTCATAGATCTAAGATTCGTGTGGTGCAGTAACTGGTCTTGGTACTGCCGCGAAGTGATGGCGCCCAAGGAATGTCATACACGAAGAAGAAAATCATTAGGCAAGGACGAATGTAATGTTGTGGCGAGGAGAGGGATTGGGTATTTTATGATGTGCCATGGCTGTAAAGATGTTGTCGTACTCTGTGGAATGACTTTGTATGTACGCGCGGATTGAAAGTCAAGGTAAAGCCGCAGGCAAAGGCGATTCTCGGTGACTGAAAGTGACATTGTCGCTGCGTGTTATTCATGGGTTGGAGCGTGGCGTAGTGATGGCGTAACTGTTGGGACGTTTGGCCCAGAGGTGCTAGGCCCGAATCCACTGACTGAAGCGACGTTGTAACCTTTGGAAAGGCTTACATGACTTTCTTCACTCCACCCAGGTGTAAATATTTTAGATCACCTGACTTTGGTTGGGGAGGTACAAGGCGGTGGAAGGAGAGGGACGGTTTCCACATCTGAATGCCGTGCCCTAGACACAATCCACTGCCTCTAAAGCTTCAGAGGGCTTTGAGGCTACTGTAAATGCAGAAATGTTCGCGGTGGATTAAAGTTCGCGGCTTTCGCGGTGACCACTTCACCGCGAATTTAAAACCACCGCGAACATTTTTTCTGTTGTGATATTAAATTGCAGTCTATGCTGTTACCGCGAACTTAAATCCACCGGGAAAAGTCCTTTTTCCCGCTACCGCGAAATTAAATCCCCGCGAATTTAAATACATTTACAGTATCTTTATCTTTACCTTCTTTAAAGAAAACAAACATTGTCCGCGTCGTTTATTTCATCTTATGGTATCCGAAGAGGCTTTGGAAAGGAAAGCAACACTGCCAAGTAAATACATCAGTGTTGTAATCTATTGCTTTGATATGTATTTTTCATTGCAATATATGGGAAAGGGCAACAATATTGACACGATCATGAAATGAAATTGTAAAATGATACGCTGAAAACACCTTCAAACCTCAGGAAGCTAAATAAATAGCAGCTTATTTATATAAGCCATATATTTTCATCAACCTTAATTGTGTAGAATTGCATCAGGTATCAACAGTAGGAGTTTATTTTAATTGCTTTTCGACATGTCATTTTTCATGCCAGGTTCACAATTACCCGTGTATCTTCCAAGGAGCTTTATGTCAGAAGAAAGCCTTCCGACTTGGAAAAACGCCACGAGTTCTCCAAGGTTTACAACCTATCCTCATACAACCTATTTACAACCTATTGAGGCTATTCTACTTGATGTTTCTGACTTAGGGAGACGAGATGCTTCCACAGTGAGCGTAGTTCAGTGCCTAGAAGTGGTCAATGTTGCACTGAGCAAAATCGTTAAAAAAAGGACGGAGTCTTTGCTGTAACTGTTCTATGATCTAAAGTTTGACAAATCGTTTCATTAAAAAACGAATCATTTTAACCTTTTTGTCTTTTTCTGTCTTTTCAGTCATACTAAATCTTGCATGATATTCAAAATATCAGCCCAGTTGTGCAAAAATCAAAATTAGGTCGCAGTGTCGTCGAAGTGTAATTGCCGTCTAGTGGAATGGGGGCCTGACGAGCTTTCTGCACTTAACATACCTCGGACATGCCAATAACAGCAAATCTGCTAATCTGACCACCATTAGCTTCCCGTCGGCAGTGTAATAATTGCTTCAGACATGTGAATCCCCTGTATTGCCTGATAGTGAATCCCCTGTTTTGCCTTATAGTGAATCCTTTGTATTATCTGACAGTGAATCCCCTGTATTGCCGAGTAGGGGTGGAGGAAACTAGTTATGCGAGATTCCGAGCTCGACGGAGTTAGTGAGTGAATCCCCTGTATTGCCTTTTGGGTCAATTTAACCGGAAGCCGGGATCTCGCAGATATGTGCAGTAA
The DNA here is from genome assembly GCA_019207045.1 of Branchiostoma floridae x Branchiostoma belcheri. NCBI lineage: Eukaryota > Metazoa > Chordata > Leptocardii > Amphioxiformes > Branchiostomatidae > Branchiostoma > Branchiostoma floridae x Branchiostoma belcheri. The sequence continues at coordinate 3,968,152 of CM033030.1, forward strand.
TGTGGTGCAAGACGACGCTGTGTTCTCATGAATGACACTTTACGTGACTTTCTGACTGTTCATAACTTTAAATGACTAACAAAATTGCAGCACAGGGTACGGCACTTAAGATTTTTACATGTAGGTATGTTAAAGCCATTAAAATGAAATAAACCATTAAATTCACAGAGTTCAAAGTAACAAGAAAGAGAGAGAGAGACAAGTTTTTAGTCCCTTGAGCAGTAGTTTAGAGTGTAAATCGATTGAAGTCACGCACCAAGTAATCCCACTATTTTTCTACTGCCAACACAATTGAAGGCTTTATATATTTCATTGTACTTTGATTGCGAGACACCATTTCACACTTTGGTTAAGTCCCAAATAAGTTCGAATGTATACATTGTACTAGTATATTACGTTTTGCGTTCACTTTTGCTACAAAAGGGGCCTTAAAACTGCATCTATGTGTAACAATTAAGGAGCTGTTGATAAGTATTGGCATCATTTCCCATTATCCATTTTTCTTTTCGAGTGAATTACACCGCAGTGAGAGTTGATATTGTAGAGTCCCCTGCTGATGATGTAGGGCCCCCTGTAGCCGCCCTCTCCCAGCCAGCACAGGCACAGGTCAGCCAGTGGTAATTTCTGTTGATTTACAGTCCCATGTATCCACACCCCCTCCCAAGCAGCGCAGGGCAGCCAGTCCTGATTGCTGTTGATGTAAGGTCCCCTGTACCCGCCCGTGGCTTGGCAAGAAGTAATCTCCCGAGCTATCAGCCTTTAATGTTCCTTTACATCACAGTGGGCACCTGATGAAAGGACATAATGCATATCTAATTAATGGGATTACGACGCGCGTGTCCGGGGCCATTACTCACCCTTTAACAACGTCCCGTATAGTTTACGCTTTGCAGAGATCGTAAACCGGATAAGGCTTCCCTTTGATGGAATCGGGTGGGGATAGTGATCCTGGCAATTATTCTCTATTCACCCACAGTAGCGTCCTGTGGTAAAACTCTCCAGGCACAGGTTAGGCCTTTGATTTGAACGTCTTTCACGGCCTTTTGTCGTTTTTGTGGCCAATAGACACAAAGGAAAGCTCACAACATATAAAGGCAGAGACTAGGTCCTTGTCTTAGACTTCTTTATGGTATATTTCCGTTTTTGTGGCCAACATCTCAGCCTCCCAATACCATGTCCTTGACACAGTAGATCACACCCCCACTGAACCTACTACCTTAAAAAAGCTATGGGCTTCCTTGCATGCCTTTAACTATACACAAGAAATCTGATAAAATAGAAAGCCTGGCTAAAACGTCTTTACAGACATCCGAAACAAGCTGGTGCCTACTTGGAGAGTATTGTTTTACACTTACGCACTGGAAACATCTTGCTTACAGTATCAATGGCGAGTTATTCACCGACTACGTGTATTATGGATTTTTCAAGGTTGCACAGTGCTTTCATGTGTGCCTCAGGCAAAAACGTGGCTGTAAGCTAGAGAGGATTTCTCTTTGTTCTTGAGACACGTGGATAGCTGTGATGTAACGTGAATATGTTGCTACCAACTATATATGCTGGTAATAACCACAACCAACTTAGAAAATTCCTTCTCTGCAATCCTCAAGACCTTGTAGGCTTAAACCTTGATTTGGGGACGTTGTCTGACCCAACTCTGGCTCAACTTTTGCTCAGGGGTTCACCCTCTTTACCAAAGGAACAAAATACCCATATTATGCATCTTACACAATTATACATAGTCCAGACCAAACGTTTTCAAGTTGATTGAATATTTCCCTTTAAGATCGTGTATGTATATATATTTACTTGTTGGATCCGTCACCCCACTGCGGTACTACTATCTTATTTGATCTCACATTGATTTGTCCTTTGTTTAATTTATTTTCATATGTCACAGTGGTAATGTTAATATTAGCTTCGCTAGAGTGCATTCACCACTGTGTCTTGTGTGATATGTATACCAATTTAAAAAAAAAATATGCTGGTAAGCATAATGTAAAATGTTTGCCATTTGTGGTCTCACGCAACATGGCAGACCATATGTATAAGCTAGGCATGTCCTTGGTGCTGAACTTCCCGTTGTTGTTTGTACATGCCTGTGTGTACGTGACTGTGTGTACGTGACTAACTGCATAGATCAGAGTTACATAAGGTTTTAAAAATCATTTTAGAGTAGTATCACTGAATCGAACGTATTGTCACCAACGATTGTAGGTACAGCCTCATTACATGTCTGGTGTTAGATATGCAAATATATAGAATTATAGAGGCTGAAGTATCACTGAATGGAACGTATTGTCACCAAGGAGTGTAGGTACAGCCACAATAGATATCTTTAAATACCTAGTGTTAGATAAGCAAATATAAGGTGTGTCCGGGTATTTGACGTAATGTATGTACCGTCTGTAATCGCTGAATCGTTTGTTTCAATTTTCTGAATTAATTTACTGGCTTTAAATTCTTAGGGTTTATCCTGTATGTATCTCCAGGGAAAACGAAGATAAGTGAGTGAGTACCTGCTGTAAGTGATAGTTTTGTGTTTAGTATTGACAACCCCGAAGGCCGTCTTGTCATTGTAAAAGCATTATCATAGGTTGTCAACCTAGTCTAAACGGCAGAGATGGCAGTAATTGCTCTAACTGTGCGGTATTATTTCTAACTGTGCGGTATCATTTCTAGCTTTCATCCGGTCACGAAGTCGGCATTATGGTGTTTATCGGCTTAACTTGTTTATCAAAAGTAGGGCGGTTAAGCCCAGGCTGTTTTGACTCGTACAAACTGCCTGCTTCTGAAAAGATGAAATGTCGTTGAACTGGCAGGCCTATTTGTTTTTTTGCTTGTCTGCAGTTGATCATGGATCAGATAGGTTTTAAGAGAGCTTTGTAACGTTGCTTTTTATCACAGATATTAACATTTGTTAGGTCATTACCCCAAGTCGTCTCCGCACCAAAAATAACTCACTGCTTCACATAAATCTGGATAACCCATGTAAAGGCTATACATAGTGCCTATTAAACCGTGTGCTTTATTTGAACGCATTTATATGTAAAGCATTATATGTAAAGCGTGCAGCTACCAGAAATAGCTTTATGATAGCCTCCAGCTAGAGTTGCGGCTGGTTATATATCTTGTCATCATTGCGTTTTTATAGATAAATAAATACAGCCCAATAAATCAAATCAAATCTAAGTAATAGACCTACCGATAGAAACGCCTTTAAAACTTCTTCTCTAATTTGCTGCATCACTTTATCGTTACAGACTTGCAGCACACATGATCAATGTCCTAGGAGAATTTGCTCTTAATTAACACTAGGTAACAAAGTGTTCACAGAAGTTTGCTGTAATAATTCCTGCCAAAGTCATCTAACAATGAGTAATAAGAAACAAGCATAAAGTTTCCACGTTACAATTTGTGCAAGATAAGAACATAGCGTCAGTATTGATACTCACTGACTGCTATCCCTCTGATGAAGTAGGCTAGGCCCAATATAGCGTATGTTAATGTTTCCTTTGTATGTTCTTCTGGCCCTAGAAATACAAATCTTCCATGTTAAGTATAGAAATATGGCCATGTGCCAGTAGCGATATATACTCACTGACTCCTCTCCCTCTGACGGAGTGGACTAGGCTCACTAGCGTAATACTATGCTAATGTTTCCTTTGTACGTTGCTCTGCCCTTTCGCTTAACCCAACCCGGTGCGGCGGTAAGCCTGCCGTTATTGACAGCATTTCCGCTCACATCACTCTGGGAAGAACTGAAAAAGACAAATTCAGCGTCGAGGGTTCGCTTAATGGGATATAAAAGCCTTGACAGTTGACAAGTCCGCCTCGTAAAACGATTTGCCGGAGCTTTTTAGGTTAACGGCAACAATATTTCATGGGGAAAACGGTTCAGTTGGTGCTTTAGATATATCTAAAAATGGCATATTTGGCCGTTCTGGTACCTGTAGTGTTGCAGGGCTCGAAATACTACCTGCATATGCAGGTTAGTGCAGGTAGAATTGGAACTGTGCAGGTATTTCTGGTGTCTACCTGCAACTAACCTGCACTTGGTTTTATACATAAATGTCCTATGGTGTAGGTGTATGTCGACTGATATTATTAGCTGCATTGACTGTTAGCACCTAAAGTTAAAAAGAAAAGATAGCAATGGCTCCTCAGCAGTTTTAGTAGAAGAAGAAGAACTTTATTGCATGACACCTGTACAGGATACAGTGTATGGCAATTTGTACATACAATACATACATACAGAACAGTTTAACTACATGAGTTACTAGTATCTAAAAAAAAATATCTAGGAAACTAATCTATTGTACACATGGTATATAGTATTGACAATCAGGCTAGCATTATGTGATGGTTTCGGACAGTATAATATTGTCTCGTTTTTTAAAGGAGTTATATATGAATTGACCGACAAAGGCAGATATATTATATATCAGCAGGACATGATAGTAACATATTAAACATTTCTGTCTTATTAGGTGGTAACATTGTATCAGATTTGTATTTAATAGACTGTAACAATTCTTGTCTCTCTCTATCATAAGTTGGGCAATCCATTATAAAGTGGGATTCATTTTCAATATTATCATGGCATGTTGGACAAAATCTCTCGTATGATCCATTCTTCCTAAATTCAGAGTGGTGCAGGTAAAATTTGTCAAAAAAAGGATTTCAAGCCCTGTATAGTGTTTTGGTACGTTCATATATCATTAGCTTGTGAACGTCATCAGAAGAAGTGCCCGGAAGCGAAACCAATCATGCTGATCACGTTCCCAGAGTCAGACATTCCCGTGACTCGTTACCAGGATCACTGACACATGCTGTCAGGTCTCGCAAGCTAGCTGGCTGGCTGGCTGGTATCATTCCGTGCGCTTGTGTGGTGCCGTGAGGAGTGAGCGAGTCCATCGGGTCGCCTCGCGCGGGCACCCGTCCGCTCCGGAGACGATCTGCCGTCAACTGGGCCTTTTTTCGGTGCGTCGAAGGTAGCATTTGGCAGGGTCTATAACCCGATATCGTGGACGTATTTCGGAGTGGCTATTCTTTAATGCCATCTCCACAGAGATCGTGCTTTCTCAGTAGCCAAAGGTCACTGATGACATCAAGATTTCGGCGTTAGACTGACGTTGATAACGGTATCAGTATTCCTGCTGACCTCATCTCCACGGTGACAGCAAAGGCGTAATATCGTAACTGGACCTTCGGCCCACGATCAGCTTCTGTTAACCGTCGTTACAGTTGTTTAGACCCCCACACAAGTCCGTCCGTTTCAGTCGCGAGTCCTACAGTCTGGAAAGGCGTAGTAGCTAACAGCAAGGATCGGAAGATTCCACCGTCAGCAGTTAACCGTGATCTTTTGAACAAGCAGCAGAAGAGTTTCCGGCGCCCGTTCGGGAGGAAGGAGGCAGTCATACTGAAAAGCCCTCGTTACTCTTGTTTAGACCCCTGTCCGTTTCAGTCGCCAGTCTGGTAAGGTGTAAGAGCTGTACGATTGGAAGAATCCACCGTCAAGAGTTGACCGTGAGCTTTTGAATAAGAGGCAGAGTTTCCGTTCAGTCGCGAGTTGGCCAGTCTGGAGAAAGAAAACAGCGAGGATCGGAAGAATCTTCGTCAACCGTGAGCTTTTGAAGAAGCGACAGTTTCCGGCGTCTGTTCGGGAGGAGGCAGTCATGGCTAGGATGCACTATCGCGAGCACATCGGGCAGATGAAGAGCGTGAGCTTCGAAACGGCGGCCCTCTACACCCCGCGCCGGGCCCGCAAGATGGAGATGCGGAGCTCCAGCTATGAAAGCGGCTCAAGGTACACACTTCCACCAGAGCCTTGTAACGTTGTAAATTTTGTCCTTTCTTGCTAATGGTTGTGTTTTGAAGGCTTTGAAATTGACGTTCACCAGAGTCTTTTTTTTTGCGATGTGATAACAAAAGGAAAGCAGATACGATATTTTCAACAGTCGGTGTATGTTGTCTTGTATAACCCAGGTATTTGCTGCTTTTGTAAGTTATGCATATCAACAGGTTTTCTGTAGTGTTATATTCAACAAGACTACCAGACATTAATATTTAAAGAATATTCTCATGCCGAAAATACGTAATATGCATATGTCTTTATTTGGTTAAAGATACTATTCTAGATACCGTAGGCGATATTTTTACCCCTTCATTAATTACTGTCACTATTCTAAGCTGTTACCGTAGAAACACTTTTAATCAATTGTCGATTTTTTCGCTACTATCTCCAGTTATAGCCATATAGCTTGTCGATTTCGCTACGTCTTTTTCTAAACATCTTATCAGTTTATTTATTTATCTATTGATCTTTAGGGTAGTCCCTCCAGTTAACGTAGTAACTGATTTCCAAGGGAAGCATGCATGGATATTCACACACACACAAACACACACATACACACACAAACACACGCGCGCGCGCGCGCGCGCGCGCACACACACACACACACACACACACACACACACACACACACACACACACACACACATTCGCCGTGCGTAAAATGTACAGAGTTATGGTGGTTCTGTCTCGGGTTACCAATGAGTGTATATATGACCTAGATTTCCTGTTGTGCAGCCATTTAATTTGTTCAATGATGTTCGCACGTTGCGGGGCGGTCCAGTAATGGTGCTGAGTAGGGATCAAAATGGGAAATATTGGTTCGCAATGTGAGATGAGCAGAAACGTTGGCACATGATGCCCGATGATATGAATAGGATCGTAGCAACTGACGGTTGGAAAAAGGCGGTATTTTACACAATCCTTTAGAAATTCCATTCTGTTGGAATTCACTATTTTCTCATTCTGCACTCCGAAAATAGTAAATGATGCTGCAAATATGCTAATGTTGGGATGTTATTGTCGATATTATACAGGTTGTCTTATCCATTATAAACGCCATGGAGTGCCTTTCACATTCCCTTCTAATGTGTTTTATTAAATACCCCCTTCCTTTTAGCTCTGATACGTTTGGTTCTCCTGCCTCCGCACTTAGTGAACATCAAAGCCGTACCTGCTAGATGATCATTTCAAAGTCTTCTGTGATGGTTTTGATGTGAACGAAGAGGTCTTGGTTTGATTACCTTCCCAAACCAGGCATTAGCCAAAGATAGGAATATGCTGTTCATACATTCTTATATATCAAACTCAAAAACATTTGCCCGCCGACGTTTGGAGAAATCCTCAGTAAACCTCTTCATGGCATTCATGATCTTCACTACTCCTTGCCGTAATACAATTCATTCATGCCCTGAGAAGGTAAGGTGCACTCTCACCGGGCGTGGGGCACGCTTGCGGCATTGCTGGGTTTGGGAGATACTCAACGAATTTCAGGGAGAAAGAACAAATTTTCTTGCTTGCTGTGTATTTTGTCGTCTTCTATGTCACACTGTTACGTATTACGCAACTTCTGAAATATAAAAATCGGAGAAAATAACAAAACAGTGACGAAGTGACCGAAGGCAGCAATGCCGCAAGTGTGTCCCACGTCCGGTGAGAGTGCACCTGTACCGAACATCGGCCAGGTTTTCCTGCAGGCTGTTATTCCTTTGATTCATCCACCCGCCAAAGCTGTTTACGATGATAGTGACTAGGACATTCTGAACATCATGGTTGGTATGTAGTAGACGCATTTAGTCTTAGATAGTGCCCAAATTGCGGTCTTATATATGATGCTCTTTCAGTTAAATCAGTACTGGAGTCATGACTTGTGCGATGTAAGGAGACATTTTTCTACGTTTAAGACGTCCGAGGGATGCAACTAAGGCCTGCCACTGGTTGATAAGGACTGGAGACACTCCTTGTGACACTTCTTGAATGTGCGAACAGACACTTGCAATCCCCTATTAATAGGTTTTAGTGCTATTCAACTGAGGCAAGGCTCAGTTTTTGTCATGGATGACTGGGAATGCGTCATAAGTCTCGTTCCTTATAGCCTGTGTGACGGAACCGCCTCGCTAACAACCAAATTCTAGTAAGGTGGCGACCGCGTCGCGACCTAAAACTTCGCACAACGAATTTGATAAATCAAAAACGATTTATTTTTACGTTTGTATGTTTTGTTGTCTTCTCAGTCATACGTTTACATCTTGGATGATGTTGCAAGTATTGAATAAATGGTTACACAAATTCATTTTAGGTCACAGCGAGATCGCTGTCTCGTGGAATGTGGGCCTTAGCAAGACGACCTTTATGTTTAAGAACTACGCTAATACCAACCGAGACTTTTCTTTAATCATGACTTACAAGAAAAGCCGACTACAGATTCTGCGATTAGAAAGCATCGCTGATTTCTGAGGAAGATTTCCTCTTCGTTGGCCATGACACCCTGTGCTCTCCTATGGCAGATCGTAGGAGTAGATTACCAAGTCTTTGATCTAGCGGATGTCATCTATGATAAGTAACTGGCAGCTCAGCAAACTAAAGTTGAATAATTCAGCTCCCCATTTGTTTCGCATTTTTATTCACAAGTCATAAATTACTTAACAATGTGAGCAATTTATACATCTACTATCTAGCCATTGCTAACGCTTTCATACGCTACACACAAAAAAATACTAAATACATGTTTATACAACTTATTACTGCGAGAATATTTACGCTTGAACGTCTTTACCATTTTAAAAACTACCCTACCCCTACCCACTTGCATCACTTATAACAAAATATAATTGTAACTAAAAACAACCGTTGTAGAATATTTGGACTGGCACTTTCTTCGTAGCATTTTAAACAGTAGAACACCTTTACTAAATTATGTAGGTACGGTTTTTTTCACGATTCAGCCCCCCATGCTTACTTACATCTCCCCACAGTGTATAACTGTTGCTTTCTGGGCTCCTCCACTTAACAGCCCGGGCTGGAACCACACAGCAACACCCGTGCCTCATTTCACTACTCTATCTTTTCTTAGGCACGATTTTTTCACGATGCAGCTCTCCATGCTTGCGTACATCTCAGCAAACTGTATAACTGTTGCATTGTGTGCTCCTCCACTTAATATCCTGGGCCGGAACCACTCAGCAACACTCGCGCACCCCATTCCACTAGAGACAGCCTCTTAAGAATGCATTAGCGAATGTTCTCTGCCATCCTATTCCCACAATGTGGAAAAATCAATCACAATCATGACACACATCAATTCACTCATGATGGAGAGTTTTTTTCTGTCGTTTGGACGGATAAAAGTTTGGCTGTGCAGAAAAATGGCTGGCGATGTGCCATTTAAAGAGATACATTAAAGTCACTTCCTTTTCTCACCATACTTACCAACCCAAGAGTGCCAATTGCCAAGTCCAACAGTTGTTAATTAAGAGTTAACGCGTTTATTGGGGTTAGCGAGGTTAGCTGCTTTCCCTTCAAGAACGCCACGTAGTTTCAGGGCACACATGTTAGTCCCGCAGAGAGTAAGATCATCTTCATTTGCCTCCTCATTTACACCACGACTTATCACAATTTGGAACAAACTTCCTGTTGAAACCAGAGGGCTGGGAGCTTTAGCCACAAGCCCGTCTGATGTGACTGCCTTGAAACGAAAACTATCTTCATTTATGCAAAATCTATTCCGAGAAAACTTCAGCCTAGAGCAGACCTGCACGTGGTCATTATCATGCGGTTGCGCCACTTGAATTGCTACAAGGCCACGTTAATTTGCCCTATATTATGACTATATTTATTTTATAGATTTTGACTTAATAATGTATGTGTGTTGTTAAGTTGATTTGAGCTTTACGTTGATTATGATATTTGTTCTTGTATTTATGTGTATCGTTATTTGATGTATCATTGCTATGATTTCGGTATGGCGTCTTTGAAAAGGTGTCCCTTGACACCTGTTCCGCCATACCCTCCATTGTCATTGTATGTGGAGAATCCAAATAAATAAATAAAAATAAATATCTCAACATTAGATGTATATGGTGTGAGGCTGTATAGGAATTAGGACCACACACACACTAAACATTAACTATAAAAGCTTTATTACAACTGGGGGGTACAACTTTCCTTTTTACTTACAAGCGTGAAGAAATAAAGAAAAAAAAAACATACCAGAGCCTCTGTACCGCATTATTTGAACAATATTGGCTAAAGTGGTAAAACAATCCAGCTATATATTGACGACGTATTTAATGGCAAGCGACATTGTTTCAATATAACGAGTACCTATTTTATTGCTAGAGACTTTGAGAACGGTTAATATGGTTGTGATCCCTCTGTTTGCCTTTGATGTATCCTTAAGTAATCATGTGAGGATGGATTTAAAGGAAACGGTTACGTATGTTCAATTTGTTCTATTATTTTTTCAGCCCCAAACAGTTGGAATTCACCAGTACAATATTACAAAAGCGTCTTCTACATAAACTGGTCGAACGATCTGCCACCCATAGAAGGTTTTCTCAGGCCATGCGTGTAAGATGTGATTGAGTCAGGTTTAGCCTTTTTGTTGTTGCAACTAGCGCCTACGCCATTAGGCGTCTTCACCATTAAGGTGCATCACCATTGGACACCTTGGGAGTGTGCTGTGCGTATAATGGTTCATCTCAGGTTATGCCTTTAACTTGAGTCACATTTTTCTTCTGGCTGTAAGTTGTAAGCGTCTTCACAATTTGTCTGTTCGTTTGTTAACACCCTTGTAGTGCCAGGTGGCACAAGGGCATGCTACTGTTTCAGCAGCAGGGTAACGCAGGTTCACCTTTATCCGTCGGGTAACCTATATCCATTGCTTTTAAAAACAGGATACTTGGAGATATCACGTTGACGGACGTTGGTTTTAAGCAGTTTAAAACTACCACCCGTCGGCTTGATGTGCCCAAATACCCTGTTTTGGAAAACAACAGATATAGGTTACCCCACGAGCAAAGGTGAACTAACGTTATATGTTTTACAATTAGGTTTAGAGTTTTTTTTAGGTCGGTCTTAAAAGATGTTTGCGGCCCCTTTTCAAACACGCGACCCCCATCATACGTCCCTTCTGAAAGACAGATTGCAGCCCTGACCTAGATGCCCTACCCGGGTTTAAACCGGGGTCTCCCAGAGACAAACTAATCGGAGACAGGATCTTAACTGCTGCTATATGTTGAGCTACCGTACCGTCCTTCCCATTAAATGTCTCAAAAATATGCTACAAATAAATGGTTCATTTCAGGTCATGTACGTGGAACTGCCTGCTCCTAGTTTATTGCCCCACACTGCATCTCGCCGGTGTGCCACCGGTCCATTAGCCGGCAGTACCCTGCAGATTAGTCCGCCCATTACGGGAACATTACCCGCCACAAAGTCTGCGATTCCTGCAGCTTTCATTCAACTCAAACCTGTTCATGTTTGGCTTACGCGAGCCCTTTTTGGCCTGCAGGGAAGCTTAACAATTGGTCGTACTACGTACGTTTGTTATTGGCACTCAGACAATGTAGTCCCTTCGGTTTTGCAAACAATGCTGTACAAGCTCCAGAGGCCAGGTTGAAATATTGCAGGTGTATTTTTCTATGTAGAGGAAACAAAGGGTTATAACAGAAAGGGTTATCCGAACCACAGAGCGCAGAAAAGCAAACAAAATCGCTAAGTATCCTGGCGCGGTGTTTTCTATGTGGTATTGTTCCGCAGATATATACTATGGCTCGTATTTCATACATCTAGGCATAAAAGCTTTCAAAATGTAGGCGTTAAAGATTTAAAGGTTCCTTTGTGTTTGCCTACCTGGCACTATTTTACTGATCGTGTTGTTGCAAATCCGTGATTAATACCTGGCTATAGATATAATGTATGTATACATTATCGCACCAGAGTTTGCAAACTACTTAGTCACTTGATCCCGATGGTCTCTAGAGTATTTCAAACTATGTAGATGGAGGGACGTGTAAAGCATGGAAGCAATTCTCTGGACAATTTAGGTGCTAAAATGATGCATGTGGCTTTTCAGAATATGGGCCCATAGGGTTCCCGAAAGTATGGAAGTGTTTTTATGTTTCTTTAGGCTGGATGTATACAACTACTTGTTTCTTGTCCTGAGGGTAATGGTACCTAATGGCATTTGAGATTCACAGCATAATGAAGCCACTTGTTTCTTGTCCTGTTAGTAATAGTCCCTGCTCTGCATTTGAGAGCCCTAGCATACCTAATAATCCATAACTTTATATGGTTTGCTATTTCTGTAGTTAGCTATGTAGGATGATTTTGAGAAGGTCTGGAAATATCGAATAAAAAACTTCAAATATTCTCCCCAATTACATCTATTATGGAAATGAATGTATTAAGATGCACATGTATCACGTTGTGCAGACAAATTTCGGATTTAATCGGCCGTTCGCAAATACGTCTTAAGGCAAAATGTGACCAATCCACGTGGCGTTTGATGTACGCAGAGATTGACCTATACTGTAATGGCAGACAATTCAGATCACACGTGCATCTTTCATGTACACCTACACCCTCCCACACAACATAAACCAGTAATATCAAGTCATAACTTCGTACGTCTGTTGCCGAGGATAAAGTTATTTCGCCGCATCAGTGTACTCAAATTGGTGGATTAGTCTCCTACTCAGAGATCATGTACTCTCACAATCAATTTGGCTCCACCAAAGGGGTAGTTTTTTTTATTGTATCCCACTCAGAAATACCTCGCTTACAGCCGACTCTGTTGTATCAATGTTTTCAAATTGGTAGATTAGAAGCGAACCCGGAAAGGTAGTGCTCGTTTGCTCTAATCTCCAAGTAGATCCTACGGTTGCATTAGATAGTATTAAAGCTGACAGAGGCCTGAAGCCGGCCTTAGAGTGTGTTTGGCCACCGGAGGTCTGCCGTCACTGAAACAGGGAGGAGCATTTTTATTCAACAATGGTGTTGCTGCCTCTCCCTGTGGCCATATCTGCGGTGCTAATACTTTTTACGAGCAATTTATATTCCAGTGGCTGATGACTTCCTTTGGCCAGCCGTACTTCTTAGCTATCTTTGATACTATCTTATGCAAGTGGTAAATCTGCATGGAGATTACTTCCTCTCTGTACGTCACAGAACACACAGGTTGATCCATGGCTCTTGGTCTGCACTGTGCCGTCCAATTGCGTTCTCCGTCTGGTCTTATATAAGGAGGTCAACATTTGCTCATGATTGTAAGATATTACAATGTTCTTGTAAAGCGAGGTAATTCTTTGTAGCTACAAAGGTTTTCATCCCTTTACCTACACAGTGTCGTCCAATTGCTTTCTCCGCCTGGTCTTATGTAAGGAGGACGATATTTACACTTCTTCTTCTGTGTCGTAACTGGTTCTTTTGGTAAACCTAGTGGTGTTAAATGTAAGTATAAATAATAAAAACTATAATTTATTATTTCATTTATTTATTTCTTCCTCAAACGTACATAGGCAGGGGAATACACACATGGTATACCCTGAATTGCGTAGGTTTGTTACAAAGAAACTTATACGTGCAGAATGTCAACAAACAAAAATACATAATATATTAACAAACACTTAGCATAGATCCGAACTCACAGGCTGATGGTAATGCTAGGAAATAGAGTCATTATAAAGTCTGACTGCAGTGTGGAGGAACGACTGTTTCAGTCTGTCAGTTCTTGCCTTGGGGAGAGTGAACGCGTTCTTGTTCCTCAGTTGCCTGCCAGTAACTGTGCGTCTTTGAGGAGGCACAAGATCGTGCAGTGGATGTTCGGGTCTTAACATGTCCTTAAAGAGCTTTACTGCAGCAGCTTCTCTCCTTTCCTTTAAGGAAGGTAAGTTGGGAACTGATCGCCTACCCCCGAGAGAGATAATACGGAGGGCCCGTTTCTGTACACGTTCCATACTGTCCGATTGTTCTTTGCTGCAACCTACCAGCAGAACGTGACCGTATTCAAGAACGCTACGAATAAGTGACAGGTAAATCTGAACCAGGTCAGCCACGCACATCCCCTGTTTAGTCAGTAGTCTGAGATAGTGCAGCCTACTCGATGCTTTTGAAACGAGGGATTGTACATGATCGTGCCATGACAGCTTACAGTCGAAGATGAACCCAAGGCCCTTTGCGACCCTTGAGAATGGTACAGGTTCACCGCCGAGAGAGAGTGGCGGTAAAAGTGGAATGTTTCTGCTGAAGCAGATCAACAGAGACTGACTTTTTTTGCCGTTTAGCAGCATGTCATTGCACTCCGCCCAGGAATCAAGCTGTGTGAGAGAACCATCACTCATCCTCACAAATCTGTCAAAAGTTGACCACTGTCCAGGATCCCAGGATATTACAATGTTCTTGTAAAGCGAGGTAATTCTTTGTAGCTACAAAGGTTTTCATCCCTTAACCTACACAGTGTCGTCCGATTGATTTCTCCATATGTTCTTATGTAAGGAGGACGATATTTGCACTTCTTTTTCTGTGGCGTAACTGGTTCTTTTGGTAAAGCCAGTGACGTTCAAATCAGGTATAATGTTTTGAAACCAATCACTTATCCACACAAACCTGTCAAAAGTTGGCCCACCTTAAGCCCCCTTCACACGAGAGCACGAATGGGCCGGAATGCTGTCGGAATAAAAATTCTTTTCTATTCGTGGCAATTCTTGGCAATTCGTACTGTATTCTAAACATTCTTACTGCATTCCAGATATTCGTCCCCGTTCTTCTGGCTGGCTCAAAAGATTTTGACATGTCAAAAACTGTCGAGGTGCATTCGAAGTGGAGAAATGTCGAATGGCATTCATAATGGATTCTAAGTGTATTCTAACTATTCTAACTGCAGTCTGGCCGCATTCTGCGGCATTCCAACATTATTCGAAAATTCTTATCTCATTCGATGGAGAACCGAAACGGCAAGCCATCTCGAATCCTGCCAGAATGCGACCGAAAGAATATCTCGAATACAGTGAGAATGTCTAGAATACACTACGAATTCACAGGAATAGAAAGGGATTTTCATTCTGACGGCATTCTGGCTCATTCCTTCTCGTGTGAATGGGATTTAAGGCCCATTTGGAATACCCACTCGGAATGGCACCGAATGTGACACGGATTTTGCAAATACTTCATTCTGGCTGGTTCTGCTTGATTCCTGCTGATTCGATTTCAGTGTGAATGCCCTATTAAGACTGCCTTAGCCTCCCCAGTCCAGTCAATTACACCACTACCCATGATTGTATGGTATTACAATGTTCTTGAATGTGAAGAGCGAGGTATTCTTTGTATCTGCAAAGTTTTCTATCCCTTAACCTACACAGTGTCGTCCAATTGCGTTCTCCATCTGGTCTTATATAAGGAGAACGACATTTACACTTCTTCTGCGTCTTAACTGGTTCTTTTGGTAAAGCCAGTGGTGTTCAATGTAAGTCCCATATTTTGAGATCCATTACTCATTCCGGCAAACCTGTCAAAATTTGGCTCGCCGTAAGACTGTCTCAGCCTTCACTGTCAATTAAACCGCTGCGCAGGATTTTAGGATATTACGATTTTCTCGTGTAAAGCGAGACAACTCTTTGTAGCTGCTAGAGTTTCCATCTGCTACCTCGCTCGGGGCAGTTGTGACAACTGAACCAGTTGGCAGGTAAACAGAAGAACCAAGAACTTAGCTGTGTGCGAAAACTCCTAGGATTTACCAACCTAATAAAACTATGGCACGATCTATTCAGAATCCGTGCCCGCTTGCCCGCCATCTTATTGGCTCGAGCTCACTGAAGGAACGGTAGCTAGTAAGTAGCCTCTACAAGGCCTTCCTATGGGGGCAAGGGGAAAGTAGAATTAGGCAAGAAAATCGGAAAATTGGTCAGGGGACCACGCTAAACTTAATGTCTACTCTGCGCGGCAGGCCAACTTCTCTGGTAGCAAAACTTCTCTGGCAAATTACTCTCCCTATAACATCCAGCGTAGTCAATCTGGTAGAGACTAGCTAGAAATGACATCTTTCTTACTAGACCACTGGGTGCAGTTTATTGCCTGTATACTCTGCGGTATATTAAACTTTAGAAGGCAACTTTAAGTGGGTCGCTGTTAATGGAAAGGAATGATATAATTCATCATTTATTCACAGCCTTCATTTTAGTTTCACCGGAGACTAATAAGTCTTTCATTCTTTTTCATCGTTACACCAGTTTATCACCTGGGACGTAAGTTGAAGTTTTACTTTCCAATTCTCTCTGGCTTTTAAAAGGGCTTCAATGATGATGTTCTAGAGTTATGGTTTTTGGTATTCCTACGTCATTGCTATAAGAGACATCTAAAGCTCGTCAAAGGATGACCCTGTAGCTAGCAATCTCTCTATGTAATAAAGAGCACACTGCTAACAGCAAGAATGTCTGATGCCGTGCCACTACACACAAGTGTCTGACTTTTGCCTTTCACTCTGTGACTCCACAAAGTTCCATTGTCTTCCTTTTGACATTCTCCGTTCAAGTTTCACATCAAAATGTTAATAACAACTTTCGTATTCAGAATGTATTACGCGAATTCCCTCAAGTGCTCTCGGTGCCAGACATTCCGATTCGTTCACAGATATTCCTTATGTGACTGATATTTGGGGAATTACTTTAAAAGGTCAGTGCAAGATTCAATTGAAAGGCAAGCCTTCACCTTACAGTGAAAGTCGATAACGTCTGCTTTAATCTGAAACCCATTAGAACGAGTCTGAACATGTTATTTAGCAAGTCTCCCTCGTGGGCAAACGCCAAATCACCAACTTTAACTCTGCTCCACAAGTTAATGGTCGTCTTACGGAAAATTGCCGAAGACCTTTTCCAGCTTTCGCTGGGTCAGAGTATTCATTCTTTATTTATTCACAGTTATGGAAGTAGACGTTACGTGCCTACAGGTAGGTAAAAGGGTGGAGATGATAATTGCATGCTCATTGCAAAGTCATACCTGGGGGTTGTGTAATACGATTTATGCAACCATATCATATGGAATTTTTTTGGGGACTTGTGTCTGGGGTTCTTAAAGTTGCCCGTACATCTGTGACGGATGCTTAGTGGTGGTGCCATCTCCATTTCTATAGCCCTTGGGCCACAAATTTGGCAAGGCACTACAGCAAGTGGCTATCCCGCTGGAAGTGATGTGTGTTTAACTCCCATACTCATTATTAGTGCTTAGCAGAGAAAGCAGCATGTACCATTTTCAAAGTCTTTGGTATGACTCGGCCGGGGATCGAACTCACTACCTGCCGAATGCAATGCGAACATTCTGCTCACTCGGTCATTCCACCGAGGTTGTAGCGGCGTGATAATGCTGAGGGCAACTTGCAGCTACTAAGTGCACACGTTCTATTTTTACAGCCTTCAGTTTCTTGCCTTGCATTGATGACCAAGTAAAGGCAGAACCTTGGACAGAATGTTAACTTGTTATCGCCGAAGGTGAACAACTCGTAGGAGGTAAACCAAGAAGCGTGATTGTGTTTAACTTGGAGGAGAAGGGTCTTTCTAGTCATAAAAACATTACATTCAGCCTTCTCGATAGAATTCAGTGTCTCGCGAGCAGCAGCATTGTTGCATAGAAGCTGTGGACATCTCTCTGAGTCTCTCTCTCTCTCTCTCTCTCTCTCTCTCTCTCTCTCCAGAATGTTCCATTTTCTGAGTAGCTATCTCAGGTGACGCTTATTCCTTTACGTTTGACATCTGTACAGAGTCATACATTTTTTTTTTGTTCAAGGGGTTACTTTAGGTCTGTCCCAGTTACCGCATTCTGGTCATCTGTAGACCCCAGAGGTCAGTGTTGGGTGGAGGCTGAGTAACTGGTGCCGAGGCCGGTGCGTGGGTCATTGCACATTGTCTGGTATTGGGTCATGGGTCGCTGGTTGGTAATCAGGGGCAGTCCATGAAGTTCAGAGGCCTAAACATTTCAGGTCATCCGTAATTATCACGTTTGGCTTCTGTTTGTAAGGCATTTTAATGGAAGTTTATTTGCAAGTTCATGACCGAGGGTTAATTCTAAGTACATTGTATAAATATAGGATATATATGTCACAGGAGAGATGCCGATCCAGTAGAATCGTCGATTCTCCTAGGAGAGATCTCGATCGGAGCTGGTCTTAGGGCCAGCTCCGATCAGGGTCTCTCCTAGGAGAATCGAAGATTCTACTAGTATAGATTGCGATCGGGGTCTCTCCTAGGGCCAACTCCGATCCAAACTCAAATGATGCTAAGATATTGGAAACAGACTGCGATCAGGATCTCTCATAGGAGAATCGGCGATTCTACTAGGAGAGACCCCGATCGGAGTTGGCCCTAGGACCAGCTCCGATCCAAACTCAAATGATACTAAGATATAGGAAACAGCAATACTTTTTATGATAAACAATGATTTTATTTAGTATTACTAGTAATGCAAACCTACTAACTCATTAACAACTACACACAAGCCTACTTGTGTCTACAATGTTCACTCAAGACTACCACAATAGGGTCGCTTCTTCAACTTTACTCAAAGTAGACTATAGTATATAGCATCACTTTCATGGTAAATGAGTATGTTTTCTGATAAAGTAATTTCTGATACAGTAGTGGCAAAAATCTTATAATGTGTGAAAGGCACCAACGGGCGATCAATGTGTCAGTATGCAAATTTCACAGCTTTGGAAGAACTGGAAGAACAATAACAACTGTAAAGTCGTCAAACAGGTGTCAAAAGATTAAGTAGAGTTTCAAGATAATACTCACTATTTCACACCTATTGAGTACATTTCACTACTGACACTAGTAAGACTTGTATTTGTCTTGAGTGAACATTGTAGAAGTGACACAAGTAGGCTTGTGTGTAGTTGTTAATGAGTTAGTAGGTTTGCATTAATACTAAATAGAATCATTGTTTATCATAAAAAGTATTGCTGTTTCCTATATCTTAGTATCATTTGAGTTTGGATCGGAGCTGGTCCTAGGGCCAACTCCGATCGGGGTCTCTCCTAGTAGAATCGCCGATTTTCCTAGGAGAGATCCCGATCGCAGTCTGTTTCCAATATCTTAGCATCATTTGAGTTTGGATCGGAGCTGGCCCTAGGAGAGACCCCAATCGCAATCTATACTAGTAGAATCGTCGATTCTCCTAGGAGAGACCCCCTAGGACCAGCTCCGATCGAGATCTCTCCTAGGAGAATCGACGATTCTACTGGATCGACATCTCTCCTGTGACATATACAAGTGACAATGATTAGTAAGCATAATGGATAATCTATATAGCATAATGGGTAATCTATTCTGGTACTCAACACTGTTTATTATTAGTAAAAAAAGTTCCCACCGCTTTAGACATTAAGAAGTCAAACCTAACAATGTCTAGATTTAACCATCTACGATGTTTTCCTACACCATATTTGGTTCCGCAGAAGAAGCTGTGTTGTTGGACCCATTGCTGTATAACGCCGCTAACAACGTCATTGATTTGGATGATTTATTGAATGGGACGTCTGTGTATCCAATTTGCCTGAACTATCCCGGAGCTTTGTATCCAGCTTGACTCAATTCGCCTCTTCAGACGCACGCATTTATATCTGTATATCCATGTTTCCAGAAATAGAAAGTATGTGGCTGTGCGCAAATGTTGTAAATTATATCTGTAGCGATTGATGTAGTGGTGGATAATAGAGTGCTTGCGTGTCGTGATGTGAAATTTGCCTGTCGTGTCGAAGAAACTGTACACAAGAAAGTATGAAAGTCAATAAGGACACACTATTTTTTTTTTGCTTCTTGGATTAAAAAAAATCTTTTTCATAAAAAAATTTGACCAACAGGTGGAAAAAAATCAAAAGTATTTTTTTTCAAAAGGTCTGGGGTGACAATATACGGCTTAAATAACAACAACAAAAAACAGCCTGAGGAATTAAGTGGTACGTTTTATGCAATGAATCCCTTCCTTTGATGTGTGACCCGAACAACAATATGCACTTCCTTTAAACATACAAAACACAACCCTGATGTCACGGGGAAGTTCCTATCATTGAATGTATCAAGAGACCCGGCACCCGTTTCATGCATGGTTTCAATGTTCATGTATTCATTTCACTTATACCTATTTGCTGTATTGATGATTTGACACTGAAATTTGAAGTTCATGTAGCACGATGCACTTTTTCGATGTGTTTTAAGTAGAATCTCACCTTTAAAGCCAAAAAAAATGCTGTCAATGCCAAATTACCATTGGCACAGATATATCAATTGTTGTTAAATGTATCCTGCACACGCGCTAGTAAAACGCTTGTACCGACACCCGATTCATGGGTTCAATATTTACATTATAATTTCAACCTACATCTATTAGCTGTGCCGATGAGTTGGTAATAACAGATGAAGTTTATGTAGAAAGGTACAAGTAATAACTTTCACATATTAATACAATCTTGCCTTTAAAGCCGAACAAAAAGGATTGTATACGTGCGCACATCGGTACAGTTATATCTATGGGGTACTCTCTCTAAATACGCTAGTAAAACGCTTCTACCTCAAGAAACCAAAACAGCAAGGTCATTATCACAGTTGTCCCTGCGGGTCGTTCTGATGGCGTCTCACTGACGTTGCATATTATACTTTCTAATTGGTTTTAAGTCCTATCTGTAGGTACAACGCATACATCAATAAGAATCGTTAAACGTTCAGAATGGGGCAGCGACAAATCCCGTTCTTAATTACACCATCGCTAATTACCTGTATAATTCTCTTGTCTTAACTGATAAATCAACACTGATGTCTACACAGCCGCTTATCACGAGTCGGGGCACGTTTTCCATTAGCTCTGTTATTTGTTTTGTCGACTTTACTCAATGGCGCTTTAGTCCCCTAGAGGTCTTACTGTGTCTGCCGTTTACTTTACATTTGCGTGCGGCTTCTACTTTTGTTGCCTGCCAAACAGGGGAATTGGAAAATGCTTGAAAACGGCTTTCAGCTTTTTAAGTCAGTAGAAGAAACGTGTCTTTTTTCTAATTGCTTTTTGGACAGACGGCGATAATGTGGCACTGCACTGAAGTCAGAAGCTTTAACAGTGCCACCTACACAGTACAGACAGGAGGTAAATGTAGTCTTTTCTTTTACCTCCATGACGAAAGTCAGGTTCCCATTTTTAGATCTTGGGGAAGTGGGGAATGTTGTGTAAAGTACATTTCCCAAGGGCACGACGTCGGGTATCGAACTCGGGACCTCTAGATTCCAAGCCGAACGCTCTACCAATTACACCACAGACTACGGGTCTTAACGAAAAACATTGATAGCAAACTCTGAAAAGCTAATATATTGAAACTTCTACGTCTTTATTATTCCACCGTTATATCATGCACTAATGGCAAAGCCTCTATTTAATGGAAAACCAATTGGAAGCGTTGAACTTTTCCACGGTCAGCCGGTAAATCGACCTTCATTTGAACATCGTTACGCCGCACGAACGCTATCCATATGCAATTTACGAGAGGATATTTAGAATTTGTCGTTATCAACCTTTTCATTTGAACGTTAAGATGTGACATTTGCAGGGATTGGAACAAATTAAATATTCCAGCCTTCAAACAAGGGATACTCGTTAAAGGGAAAGGACTAACAACCCATCCCTGTAAAATACCATATATGCTACGGAAACAGCAAGTTGCCCCTTATGTCTATGCCCCACTTGGCACAATAATAGTTCTGATATAACGAACGAATATAACGTTGCCTTCAGCAAGTAATGATGGTTATTCAGACTGCTCCTCGTCTTTTTATCCTCAAATGCCTTCCCACCATTACGCCTACGAGGCATGGTAACCCACGACTTGCTATTTTCAGGGAAGGCTGACGTTGTCCCCCCCAAAAAAGCTGATAGTTTGACCCCATCCCACTCAGACCACGTTCCAACAGTCACTTCGGTGACTTACGTTCTGCCAGATTGCCTGCCGGTCCCGTAAACCCATTTGTAAAGGTCGTGAGGTCGCCACGGTACACAGGTTGGTTCCAGCCCTTAGGGTCGATATGTAAATATGTATGAGACTCTTGGTAGTAGGCTTTCTGGGTCATTCTCTGTATATATATTTAATGAAAGTGATGAAAACACATTGACTCATCGATGAACAACAGGGGCTAATTGACTCATTTGCATCAACATAGTCTTAAAATGCCTTACCCTTGTCTCCTTTGGAATACTAAAATTTTGTCTTCCTCGCCTTTTTGTATATTGATTCATAGTCAGGATAAACCTGTTCTCCAACTAGATCTCTTTTACATATCGATTTAAAGCTAGGATATAAGAAAAAACTCTCTCCACGATTTCTTTTGTGTCATTGACAAAAGACATGTCTGACCGTGTCCAAAACCATATCCAGTTGCTTGAGTAACTACTTTTTGGTAGAATGAGTATTTTGTCTTCTTCAGCGCTACAGCGAACAGGTGTAAGTCGAAAAGTGTTTACCCAATTTTGACATGACATTCACGTCAAAATGATGCTACAATCTATCACATTTCCTTAATTTCTTCACAAAATCGTTTAGCAACTTAACAAGATGCACCATCTGGCGTTGTTTAAAATGATAATGGCAACAACGTAGATGACAAATGCGAGTCTGGATAGATCTACCAACCAGTTAACGTTACGGAATCCATCAATCATTAGTCAGTCAATCAATCATTCAGGCATCACATTTTGATGAACATCTTCACCCTTATAATCATAATCGGCATGAGGTGTTATTGTACTAGTATATCACACTCAGACTCTAATCCATGAGCTTTATCACAAGATACACATGTTTATAAGAGGAATTACGTACAGAGCATACTTTAAGAATATTTCAAATTACTTACAACTGATTGCACAAGAATACAAGATAGATAAAGTTGAATACCAGTGCTATATCCTAGCTGATACTGCCTTCAATTTCTAAAAGTCCTTATGTTAGTTGCTAATAGTATACGCTCCAATCAGAGGTTAATGATAAGAGTGCGACCTTCCCCACATATGCCATGGCCCAAAGTAATGGCCCAAGTAATCACTGCTTCAGCCGGCTGTGAGAAAAAATGGGTGGGTTGGGTAGTTCATCAGAAAGTAGGGCATATAAAAATGTCCCAATGTCCCCAATCAACCTCTGCTTGGAGTGTACCTCATCAAGGCAATACACATGTTGATGAAGCGAGCATGTTAAGGTGGTGTCTCACTGCACTTGGGGCACTGGTGCGGTACTGCGGGGTTTGTTCACTGTGGTACTGGTGACTTAGAAGACAACGAAATACACAAAACGTAAGAGAATTCGTTCTTTATCTCTGAAATTCGTTGAGTATCTATCGAACCCCGCAGTGCAGCACCGGTGCCCAAAGTGCAGTGAGATACCACCTTGATTAAAGAGTTTGACGTCATAGTCGTTAGGTCTAATTTAGCCCATACAGATGTCCTGCAATAACCCCTGATAATCATGTCCCTGAAGACAACAACCAACTTTGTAACAGAACATCCGACGGCTCTACCTTTATCAAGAAAGACAAAACTTTAGTGTTCTATTTGCCACCGTTTTTGTGAGTTTTTTAATGTTTATCATCCCTAAGCTTTCACTAACGTCTTCTAATAACCTCTCTGATAATCATGCTCCTGAAGACAACAACCAACTTTGTAACAGAACATCTGACGACTCAGCCTTCATCAAAGAACTTCAAGGCAAAACTCCAGTGTTGTATTTGCCACCGTTTTTGTGAGTTTTTTAAAAATGTTTATCGTCCCTAAGCTTTCACTAACGTCTTGTAATAATCTCTCTGATAATCATGTCCCTGAAGACAACAACCAACTTTGTAACAGAACATCTGACGACTCTTCCCTTATCAAGGAAGAGAAAGCTTCGTTATTGTCTTTGGCAACATGCTGAGAAGGCTAATTCAAAACATGTACAACGGTAATGTGTTTTTCACTAACCATGGTTACTAATATGTGGCATACGCATGTCCTTATTTGGTAATTAGAGGTTCAAAGGATTTTGAAAAAACAAGGTAAATTCGATCCAAAGAGGAGAACGTAGTGCTTTCGATGGCGAGGGCCGGTTTCCGATATTTATGCTAGCTATATAAGATTAATATGTATTTTTATATCTGTTTCATATGCATATCGTACCCGTGTGTAATTTTCTGTGTAATCCATCTTTAAAGCCTCAAAGTATCACTTGCAGTTTTTGGCATCTGTCCCTAAATCTATTCTATGCGTTATTACTATGCAATATACAATACTTCTGATGTCCTATTGATTTGAAAGGATTTTATTAATTCGGCTGTATGGGGAGAAATACAGCCAGGGCTACCTAACTAGCAGGAGGCTATTATCAGGGGCTATAGTATATGCGTATTACAATGCAGATCTTTCAGTAGGAACAGGTTGCTTGTTGCTAGCAGTAGTACTATCTTTTCCATTCTGCTTGCTATTCACGATTTCTGTGTCATATTTGAAATCCGTCTAGTTTACTTGCCAATGGTACAATCACCCCGACGTCAATGACATGAGAGTGTTATCTCTTTCCCAGAAGCGCTAGTATCGTGAGACAATCTCCATGCTAACGAACCATGATACATAGTAGGGAGCTAGCTGTCAAACCTGACATATAACACTCTCTCACGATCGCTTCAGAACCATATTTCTTCCATTTCCTCTGCCAGTATCGTGTGGGGAGTTTGTATGAAAATGTGACCTTTTAAGCAAATCTACTTCAACGCAGCTTATAACAGAGCAATGTCGTTCACATTGTAAGCGAGACAGCTTTGAATCTCCATGCTAACGAACCATGATACATAGTAGGGAGCTAGCTGTCAAACCTGACATATAACACTCTCTTACGATCGCTTCAGAACCATATTTCTTTAATTTCCTCTGACAGTATTGTGTGGGGAGTCTGTATGAACATGTATGCCTTAAAGACCTACTTTAACACAGCTTTTAACAGAGCAAGGTCGCTCACTCTGTAAGCGAGACAGCTTTGAATCTCCGTGCTAATAGTCTATGGTACACAGTAGAGAGCTAGCTGTCAAACCTGACATATCACACTCTCTTACGGTCGCTTCAGAACCATATTTCTTCCATTTCCTCTGCCAGTATCGTGTGGGGAATTTGTATGGAAATGTGCCCTTAAGAAAATCTACTTTAACCCAGCTTATAACAGAGTACGGTCGTTCAACCTGTAAGAGGGTCAGCATGGGGGCCCGACAACGATTTACAATGAATTCAGAACGTATCACGCTAAATCAAGGAAGACAATTACGCTAAATTTGGTCGCCTCGTTTCGAATAACGTAGATAAGATGGTTTTCCATACGAGTTACGGGAAATAAAATAGGCTGCCTATGCCTTACGTATAAGAGCATGCAGACCCTCCTGTAAGCGATACAGCCTTGAATATGGAGTTAGATGGAGTTAGCAGCAGGCAATTTGCGTTGGTGGATTGATATGTCATGGTTAGGTTGTCGGTGGCACAGCAACGTACCATTAGGCAAAGCAACCTACATGGTGTAACTAGCCTCAGATAGGGGTCGTTCTCTTTGAGAAGCATAACTGAAAGTTCAAGCAGTTAGGGGTATGACGAGTGCTAAAGTTAGAAGCAGGCAGTATGCGTTGGTGGATTGCTATATCGATGTGGAAGTGTCGGCGGTTTGGTTTCGTGAGAGGAGGCCAAAGGTGGTTCTGTCATGAAAGAGTTGTATCAAACAACATCCTTTATATTGCCGTCCAATTCGGTTGCTTTGAGTGTCGGTTTGATATCATTATTTTGCAATGACGATGAAAAATATCTAGGAATAAAGGGGCCCTTTTTCCAGTTTATTTTGTCCCAAGGACAGCCAATGTGCATCTACTATGAATTAAGGCAATCCAGTGGTTCCATAGGATTGATAGATTGGACATGAGATCCATTTTGCAGCTAGAACCCTCACTTTTCTTGGCCCATCATTTCTTGAAAAGGTAATTCCGACTCAATGCATTTATATTCAGTGCCATTCCTACTCTATATGAATATGTTACTGCAGGTGAAAGGCTGTTTTCAGTTGGCACGCTGTATTTTACCCTAGAGGAGCGTATTTCATGCACATCACTTCTCAATCCATAGTCCGTGTCAAACGGGTCAGCTTCGTGTTGCCCGTTAAGAGCTAATATGTTGGCGCCCTTCCATGTTTATGGTGTGTAAGAAAGTTGCAATGTCATTGCAATGGGTAGTTTTTTTTCCATATCCGTAATATCTCTATAAACCATAAGAATGCATCGCCTATTATTTAAATGTACAGCCACTCTAACTAAAGCTAAGGGTACAACCCGCCGTGCGTGCGATCTGTCCGTACGTCTTTTTGGGAGGCCACGTCCGCCACGTATTTCTGAAAACGTTCAGGTTGTACAGGGTAGGCGCGTCGCCTGTACTGGCACGTACGGGGGGCGAATCCGAAGCCCGATGGCACACAAAGTTTTGCCTCCACGTAAAGTTCTACGGCGTGTCTAGATCTGCGTGCTCCAAAATCCGTCGGATTCTTACAAGTTCGTACGGAGGCGGTACTTGCCACTTACGGATCCCAAAAGATTGCCCACGTTTTGGCACGTGGACAGCACAGTATTTGCACGTACGACGGGTTGTGCCCTTAGCTTAAGAGAGTTGTTGTGCCATTGCGATGGGCAGTTTCTTTCCGTTCCGTACTATCTCTATAAACCATAAGGATGCATCGCCTATAGTTTACATGTACAGTCACTTTAACGAACGGTTTATGAATAAAAAGGCATCTTACATGTACTCGAACTATACACTTTATCATGATTGGAATACCTCTGTTTGGTCTCCACGTGTTAGGTATAGTTCGTTCTTGTTATAGAAACCAGAGATTTATTTACAAAATAAAGCATACTAGAAAGGCTACGTCGATGTACATAATTATCAGGTAAGTATGTGATTCTCCAATAGAACGATAAATACTCTTATTTACTTCAGATTACTAAATGGAATATGATGACAGATGTTTGCACTGCCAAAAATGATTTTTTTTTCTTATTTTGCTTACCCCATGGACAATTCTTATATGAAGAAAAATATTCTTGCAGGAAGAAAATGTAGAATAGAGTTCAAGCAAAACGAGAAACTACAAAAAATTGTCTAGAGATTTACGCAAAATCTTCTTCCTTTGTCTTATAATGCAAGAAAAAAAATATAAAAATTCTTGCTTTTTTTTAACCAGATTCAACTATTAAGAAATACAAGAATTTTTTTCTGTCTGGAAAAACATTTTCGGTGAGGAAGCAAAACAAGATAAACAAGAAAAAGCATTTTTTGGAAATACAAGAAATCAAATCTCAAATTGTCTCAAAAACTTAACAAGCAAAACTTTGCTTGCCCCATGGACAAGCACATTTTTCTTAGATTTCTTGGGGACAGAGTAATTTTCACTGGAGGTTAAATTTTCTGTGAGGAAGCAAAACAACATAAACAAGAAAAAGCATTTTTGGCAGTGTGTTCACCTCTGTCTTGAAAAATTGAAGGTAAGACCCATCAAGGAAGTAATGACGATAAAGTTGGGTTCATATTGATAAAAACGAGAAGCGGAGAAGCTTTTGGTTCGGAACCTTCTCCTGAGATGAGTATGACAGCAGAAATGATGATTTGCTTTTGTAAAACAAAACACATACGCCAACTATGCAGTATGGTTCTGACTAGCACAGGCTCTTTCTTTTCCATCTTCGTGTAGCGGCGCTGGTCCATTTGTATGCATGTGGCAGTTTGCGTGTTGCAGTTTGCGTTTGTTGTCATTACGCTTGAAAAAAACACATACGCAGTTGTACAGTATGGTTCTGACACGCACAATGTCACAGGCACCTTTCTTTCCTATATATGATCCTCATGTGGCGGCGCGGGTCGATTTGTATGCATGTGGCAGTTTGCGTGTAGCAGTTTGCGTTTGTTGTCATTACGCTTTATTCCAGCCGACGCCGTTGCAAGCCGTGAAATTCCTCGGTGGAGCAGACTTGCGTGGGAGGAGTCCTAAATAGACGCTTATATATTTAGAAACAGTAGCGAAAGCGTGGGTGGTGCAGGGGCATTTATCACCTGGGTACTATACATGTATGTCTCTTTTAGTTGGCTGGCAGCTGGCTTTGAATAAAGCTTTGGCAATAGTCTGACGGAGCAAGCTGTATGTCGCTTTGCCTGCAAAGTACGGACAGGTGTTGGACTGTGGCGGGGTTGTATCCATGTTTACCATAATTACAATGGAAGAAAATATTATATGAAGTTTTTTTTGCTACTATTCTTTGTTTATAAATGTTTACACGTTAAACTGCGTTGATTTGTAAACAGGATAACAGCAGTCTAGATCTTGCTAGATGTTATGGTTTTCGTTTGTGGGACTTGATTCTAGGCAGAAGCAGCTTCCTTTCAAAATGCATTTTTTATCGTCTTCGGGATTTATAGCTTAGCTGTTTGTTATGTTCATTTGTAATAATTTTTGTAATATTTTATCTAATGATGTTCCTTTGTTATTCTTTTCATGGTATTATCTCATTGATCTTTCTTTTTGAATCATTCTTACAACTTTGTCGTATATTGGCGTTTCTTTGTAATTACTTTTGCGGTGTTCCTGCTTGTCGGAACTTTGCAGTTTAATGAAAAAGTACCTTTGTAGAAAGCAGTAACTTTGAAGTTGTTTTGTATTCTCACCGACTGTACTCACAAAGCCGGCCTCGGGGATTATTCCTTAACAAGTTGAAATGGACCTTTTGATGTGTCCCAACTCACCACATTGACGTCATAATTTCATCATATATCTGTGTCCTCTAAACTTCTTTTGATACCGGCATGTAAGGAAATCATAATGCAGTGAGATGACTTGATTAGAAAAGTATAACACTCCCGACGCCTATCCCTTAGGGTAATAAGAGGGTATTGGCATATACCGTGCACATAGATAAGGTAATACATCTTCTTGCACGTTTTGTGACACTCTGTCGGGACGCCTCGTCGGCACGTAATTCCGTCAGCATGATACACCAGGGTTACTGTAAATGCATTCAAATTCGCGAGGATTTAATTTCGTGGTAGCGGGAAAATGGTATTCGCGGTGGTTTTGAGTTCGCGTTAGCGCCATCCCACAAACTTATAATTGTAATGTCGTCACATACTGCCATGGTAAACCTGGCGCCTCTACGAACCGCCAGTAGAAAAACACTTGCTGTTTACTCAGCAAGTGTGCTACAATCTGACAGAACAGTTCTGACTCAAGTTGACAGTGCTGGCGTGATAAACTGTCAGTCATCTATCCATATCTACCCTTTGAATATGTAGTGCAGTACTACTTTTCTATCATTGTATTATCGTAGATCGTATTTGTGTGTCTTCGCCGTAGCAAGCACTCAACCATTTCATTCTTATAATATTATTATAATATTGTGGCAATGTTTACTGCGCGCATGTTGCAAGAAGGGGTGCGGTAGGCGGTGCGAGCAGAAGACAACAGGAAAATGTTCGCGATGAAGCGGCAACCGCGAAAATTTACAACATAAAATCAACAAAACAAAACAGAAGTTTCTCAACTACAGTACTTGCTGCGTTGGCACGTAATTTCAGAAGCGCGATACCCCAGGATTACTTCCCAGTCAACAGAAGCTGGCTCCACGTGCCGCGGGAGGGAATCACGTCTGATGCGGGAGTGAAGGGAGCCTGCGCCGCTGGCAGCTCGCCTGCTGCATGACAAAGACGGATTGCTAGGAAAGGTGGAGTTTCAAAGGGACTTCAGAAAGCCGTAACGATAATAAAGGCATTTCCGAAAGTTGGCAACGCTGCGGCGAGCGAAGGGAAGCGCTTTAATGTGATAGATTTTGCTTTACCCAGGTTTATTGTGTTGTGCATGCGGTCACTGTAGGCCGAAATCAAAGATTGTACTGACATTTGAAATGGTTGTACAATCTCGTTTATAAATTTATATGCTGACGTATTTCCAAAGGGCGGAACTAAAGTGATTTTCAAACGTTGCTATTTCTCTTTGATTTGCAGAAAGAGCTGAAAGTTGTTATTATTTTACTTAAAATTATTACTTACATCTTTTATTTTAGATTGATGGTTTAGATTGAATTTGAATTTGAAAAAAATATTTAAAACAAGCTGCTGTGAGCCCCAAACATACGGCTTGCCCCAAAACCTTTTCATCATTTACAATTCAAGACCACTTCCAGAAAATGAAGCCAATAACTTTTAAGTCCCCTGCAGAATCGTACATAGCCTCCAGGAGGCGCTGTTATCGAGCTTGACCTTCTTTTACCTTAACCATACCCACCTACAAAATCTTAACATAATTCATCCGCAACATCTTCAGTTATCGTGGTAACAAAGAAATAAAACAACAAAGATAAAAGGTTCACTGCAGTGACGTAAAAACCCGCCAGACGGCCCATTCTCGAGCTTGGCCTTTGTCTCCCCAAAATCAAGTTACCTACCGAAACACATGAACATCCCTCTAAGAGTTATGCCCCCTGTTCCCATAGTAACTTAGCCATAGCTAAACCGACAATGTAACCTTCTGGCGAAGGTTAAAAGAAACAAAACATACCTAATAATATGATGATTTTCTATTGTTAAACGCGGACATTCATACTCTATAATTCTGTGAGATGTGATTATGTGTCGACGTTGTCAAGCTACATTTTATTTATTTCGTAAAGGTAAAAAGAATTGTTTTCAATCGTTTTAACAAATTGAAACTACATATACCATTTACATGTCTCGGTATCTAAAGCAGCAGTATACAAAACATAATTTTATAGAATACAACACCCTGTATTCCGTATCACCCGAGGTACCAGCCCAACCGCGGGTCGGATCGCCCAACGGCCGCACTCGGCCCGCTGTTTGATACAAACTTCGAGCCTGTGTGATACGGAAGTTATCACACGGTCCGGAACGTACACCCGTATCGAACGTTTTCGCGTCACAGGTATGACATAAAATTTATATGATGTACTCCACCAGAGACTGACTGGACCCGGGTAATTTCATAAAATAGTGCTACTAGTGCTAAAAGTGAAAGACAAGTTTAGTTGAGTCTATAGCGTGAACTTCTTGACCTGAGTTCATCTCTTGAAGGTAGAGGACGACTCTTGTATTCATCCTGCCCAGAGCGTCAGGAGATAGAGTCGCAGAGCGACCTCACATAAATCTCCTCATGACCTCCTGGTCCACTGCACTGCCCGGTCATCTCCTCCTCAAATCTGTGGAGGAGGTTGCCATGGTGATAGGATGCGGGTTTATTGAGGTTACAGGCGGGTCGAAAGGTCGCCCTTCACCCATCAATCTCTCTCTGCTCCGTGTGGAGGAGAACTGATCATCGGGATGATGCTGGGGTAAAGAGGCTGTTGGGAGGTCCTCAGGCACACTGATGAAGATGGAGAGTGATCTAGAATTGATGGAGATCTGGTGGATGGATAGCAAATCAGAAAATGGAAGACGAATGGAGATCGCTGGATAAGAGGAGGACTGATCATCGGGATGATGCTGGAGTAAAGAGGCTGTTTGGAGGTCCTCAGACAGACTGATGAAGATGTAGAGATAATGGGGAGTGATTTAGAATCGATAGAGAGCTTGTGGATAGCGAGTCAGAAAAGGGATGTTGAATGAAGATCACTGGATAAGACACTCGTCTGAACGTTGTCAGGCTGACTGATGAAGATGGAGAGATGCTGGAGAGTAATTTAGAATTGATGGAGAGCTGGTGGATGGATAGCGAGTCAGAAAATGGAAGATGAATGGAGTTCGCTGGATAAGACACTCGTATAAATGTTTGATCATTCGTATGTAGGACCGTTGCCTGAGGTTAAGTACGTTTCATCAATAAGTTGATCTTACCGGGCATTTCATAGTGCACTATAAAGTGTCTGTTCATAAAATTCCATCTTATATTCTATGAGGTTAATGTGATGAAATAGTCGCACTTCAGTTACGGCTTTACCATGGTGTACATATTATGTGATTGGATCAATGCAAGATCTGTTTCTCTCAAAGCAGAACTGTTGGTCTCGGGGTTCATTTTCGTTTAAATGAACATTTTTGAGGAGCACAATCTTTCATTTACATTGGTAAAATCAAAAAGGGGATGGCTGAGTCAGTTCCTAGTACGTCCTACCATCCCCTGGTCGGTTATCCCAACTCAATTTCTGGTAATATAGAAGACATCTGCAACATTTGAAAGGACAGCTATCAGTCAGCTAGCTTAATGAAACGTGTTATATGTAAAAAAAAATCTTCCACACAGGATGCTGAAGCTTTTTCGAACGTAGGATGTACATTTGCACTACTCACCCGTACTGTTACGCCACCTTGCGAGAACAGACGGTACATACACAAGTGAGAGCAAGCGCAAAGGGTCTAGATCTTTTATATATCTCAATATACCTGAAACATGACATACACGCTTTCTTCTGATAAAATGATAGGTTTGCGATGTTGTGACATGATAACAGACATTCTATTGCTGATATTCTGTCAGGAGATAGAAATGTTAACTCTGACTTAAACGAAGTGAATGGCCCGAGCCCCACGCCTCTGTTTGCAAAGCCATGGCAACAGACAGGAGATCAAATGTTTGGGAATTATGAGTTGAAAGGCACAGGGTCACCGGCACAAAATTGGATCTTTTGAACCGTCCAACAACCGGGAGCACTTTAATTGCGCTACCAGACTTTACGCGCATCTATCACAGGTGACCCGGGTGCCTCTAACGTTTAGTGCCAAAAGTGCAGGTTCGTAAACCTGATCTGAATGTGGGATTAGTTTGGTGTATATAGGGGAAGGGATATCCATATAGCTTAACTTAAGGCTAACGTCGCATATCCACCAAGGGGCCCGACCGGATAGTTTTGGAGAAAGAAAAGTACGATATGAACGACAGCAAGAACACAAAACATGCTAAAAATAATTCAACAGCATTTCTTGTGCCTACGTATTGGCATAAAGTTTGATTTTTCATTTCCGTAAACAACCCGGCCGGGCCCCGGGTAGGAAATGTGACGTAGGCCTTAGCAGCACGATGGGTGAGCTCTTGGTTTCAAGTACTGTAGTTGGTAAGGCTTAGGTCACACTTCCAAACCGGGGCCCGGCCGGGATGTTTTAAGAAACGAAAAATTAGAATGTACACCTTTTAATATACACAAATTATGCCCATGAACGTTATGTTGACATTTTGTGTAGTTTGATGGCTTTTATATAATTCTTTTTGCTCCTGAAAGCTGCACGACCGGGCCTCGGTTTGGAAATGGGATCAAATGAGCAAAATCCATCACACACCATATGGAAACTGTAAACAAAATATCTCAGACGTACCCAGTTTACAGGCTAAAATCGAAGACTGGCTTAGTACAGTTAATACATTTCGACATATTCATCTATCTTGAGGAACTGGTCCGGACCACAATTTGGCGATGCTGCCGCCCGTACTAAATTAAATCATTTACTACGTTTTGCTCCTTAGTTAAGATATCGACCACGAAGACCTTGAAACATCACGAGTTATTGGAAATTACTACAGCCCAAAGGAAATTGGTCATTCTGATGCAGTACTATCGTAGACGAATCACATAAACCTTTTCCTTAACGACCGTATTTCTTGTTTCTTGTATTTCTTGTTACTTGAGTCTGAAACGAACGAAATTCAATGCATAGATTATAGAGGACTCTACGATTACCACACCTGCATTTATCTGAAACGAACGTAATTCAATGCATAAATAAAAGAAGACTCTTAAGATATTGCCACAGCTGCGTTTGAAGGAGAAGTAGAAGCGACATTACGCGTTCCATTCGGGCGGCTGATTTGCATGGAAATGAGACGCGGCAATGGCAGGAAGCGCTATCAGAAGCGCCAAATTGTCACCTTCATACATACGTGACGTTTGTAGGCGTGATAAAGATTGAAAAACAAACCTCTTTGAGCCTCATTATAATAGAAATACGCAAAATGAGTACGTAGAAGCAAGAAGTGAGGGCCCAGATAATTCTAGATCCTTCTCATTTCTTGTTGCATGCAATATATAATATTCATGCTTTAACACTGCATAGATGTGGCAATGAGCTTTCCTCGGGCGTCCTATACGTGTGGTATCACCGGGGGTGCTTCTTACAAGTCGTTTAGGCTTGTGGTGTTCATTTTTACGTTTTTCCTTCATAGTTCCCGGTGTTGTGCCCGTGGGACATTATCTCATTCGACGCAAATGCAAATAAGTGCCTAGAGTCTGTCAGGGATGCTAAATACTGTGTTTGAGAAGACCCATACATTGGGCACGTAAAAGAACCCACTACACTTATCGAGAAGAGTACCCCCCCCCCCCGTGTATTAGTGGATAAAATAAGTCTGTAGCTGTCCGGATATTGTACTCTTCAAACAGACAGATCTGTCTGGACATGTAACATGTATTCTTCAATCCTGGTGTGTTAACAGCAAGCTCTAGACTTGCTTATGTGTAGTATACACTAACGCTGTCGTGCACGAGACACTAGTACTGTCACGTGTATTTGGCGTGACGCGGCAACCGTGCTGACTGTAGGCGTGAAAAACGTCAGTGGCAACGTCAGTGGCAAATTGCACCTAATATACCTACCGTTTTCACCTGTAGTGTCAATTACTACAAAAAGTGTGAGTTGCAAATTGTTGCTAAGATGTCTGAAACGTTCAGAACTTTCTGATCTTCATGAATGAGACCATCAGTGGGAAACGTAACTATTGTTTGAATAATTTTATATAGTTCGCGCTAAATATCACCCATGGTTGATTGCAAAACATGCAGATCATTACTGGTATAGCAAGATAGAGTTAGACGTAGGCAACAAGAGCTAGAGAATGTGCTTCAGGGCTCAAACATGCGTATTTCATTAACGTTATACCTTTTTCGTATGGACCGATCCTAAAGCCCCGCACCCTTCTTCTTCTTTTCTGCTGCTCAGCCCCCTTGACGGGGATTAATAGCAGTGCGCATGGTTTGTTAGTTACAGGTGATAGTACCATACAAACCTAGGGAAAATAAAGGTCAAAACAAGAAGGAACATGAACAACTGATTTGTGGGTGCAAGGGACAAGACAAGTGAATATGGTGGGTTAGTGTTATATACAAGGACGTGTAGGGGCGACTCAATGCAGCAGGGCCCGCCCCCTGTTCGATATGTTCTATTTCGAACACCTACGTCAAAAGTGAGGTGTTCGAAATAGAATAGGGGGTTCTAAATGGTTCTATTTGTTCGATATGACGTTCGATCAGGATTAGTCCATTGGTACATCAATCCTTTCCAAACAGATCCACACAACATGACTCTTTTATCACTGTTACGTACAATGCGTGTAAAATCTCTACCATGTGTCGGGTTGGCCTTGTGCTGGCACACGTTCAAGTAGGGACCCATTATTTATTATCCATAGAGCTGGGTGTTTGGTAGATGTAGGCTCAGTGGTAATGGTGGCACTCAGCAAGCACTGATCCTGCCATAGCCCGGGCACTTGGCTCGATATTGAGTGTCATACCAAGGGAAGTGTCCTGGTGTCACCTGGCTTGTGATGCAGTGTTGTTAATACCGTCCTTTATGGTTGGATGTCATAGGCTAGCAGCTTTGAAGATGGATTCGTTGTCGTTTGTGAAGAATCTAGTAATTCAGCCCCAAGGCTGCATATCAATCAATACATCTGTTATGGGGTATGGAATTTTAATTCAAACACGAATCATTTCTACAGACTAGCTAGTCAATGCATGGAGCAATTCACGAGTATGTCTAAACACAACGTTGAATTAATTGCTCGAGTATATTATCATCTCTGTAAAGGAAATGTTAAACATTGATTAAGACACGCTCAACCAAT
Source organism: Branchiostoma floridae x Branchiostoma belcheri (assembly GCA_019207045.1). Lineage (NCBI taxonomy): Eukaryota > Metazoa > Chordata > Leptocardii > Amphioxiformes > Branchiostomatidae > Branchiostoma > Branchiostoma floridae x Branchiostoma belcheri. The sequence goes on from CM033030.1 coordinate 4,003,899, forward strand.
GTAAGGCTTCAGCGTAGTTTTCAGATTGCTTCAAAGTTTACAGGATATTGACTAAAGAAATGGCAGCAGAAAAAAGACCAAGGTTGTTAACTACTATGCATATTCTTTCTCTCGCTCTCTCTCTTTGTGTATAATATATATATATATGGCGAACAGTCTATCATTCTCAGTATACAACGATTTTTTGTTTTGTTGTAATCTTTTGAGGCAGCTTTATTTGGAATTCCATAAGTGCGCCCAAACCTTTAAGATCAAGGACGCAGAAGTACACTTTTAACGCCTGGTAAGTCCCAGGAAACCGACCTGATGTTTGCGGGGCCTTAACGTTATCTTACACCGTCATCTGGCGATGGGTTTACCGTACAGTATCTACAGGCTCAGTTACGCCTGTTCTTAGAAAGTACATTATACTATAGTCGGCTGGATTCTCTGAATATCTATCAAATGTGTTGGCAGCTTGCCTACTGTCTGTTAAATTTGACATTTTTATATATTAGTTATGCATTCTGAATGAATGAATGAGTTATGCATCACAATCTTTTTCAATTACCAGTTCTTCCCGACTTGCAACAAAGTACATTGTCCGAATTTATCTACTTTTGCTGTAACAAATATTTTGGAGCCGTTAATTTTGTAGAAATTTCATTTGATTGGAACTAACGACTGAATCGAATATTTTTAGTGCAATTATGGCACTGAGTACTAGTGCATGGATTCATCTATTTCAATAGAAGGTAAGGAAAGCTGAAAAAGTAACGAAATAAATGTTCAGGTTAACATCAAATCAAACCACTGTTAGCTTAAGACACAGAACCACGTCTAAATATCACACAAACACAAACACACGCACTTAGTGTTGTTTCGTATGCCTCCCCCCCCCCCGTCACATGAATAAGGTAACAGAAATCTCAGTAAGTATAAGTATGGTAAACACATACATTTGTACATTACGCCTGAAGGAAATAGCACAGAGTATGGTATATAATTCTTGCAGGAAATTATTGTCATGATCTGAAGAAAGGCAAACCTGCATCTATATATGCATGTATTTTATCATTCATCTTCACTGAAACGCCACGCCAGCTGCTCTTTTTTACGGCAAATAGATGAAAGGTGTCCCCTGGTGGACCGGATGTGAGTGTTATATCTGCAGCCTGAGGCAGTGGCGTACTTAGGGTGGCCTGTTGATGTGCAAGATTCATGGCTAAATATGTACTATAACTATTCCCGCTCTGAAAACTACAGGAATATAAACACCAGGGCATGTAAATACACTCATCTAAACGTGCATGAAGGTGTGGTGAAAGATTTTAATGAAAAAATGACAAGACACTACTTATTTATTGTTGTGCCCAAAGGACTACATGTGGAATACTATCCTTGCCTTATGATATTGGTCACCGGCGTTAGTGTTATTAGTGTCAGCATAATTGTCGGCATTTTGTACAAACGGAAATGCTTTTTGCTTCCAAAAGATGAATTGCAAGAAGGTCGATGTTTCTGGAATGTGTTACAACGTATCTTGAAGACGAGACAGTCTGGCGTCTTCGTCTAACTCCTTGAAAGCCAGAAGTAGTAACTTTTTTCTTCCTACTTATTGTAAGAATGATTTGGGCGAGGTGAGATATATCATAAGTTATTGTGGAAGCGAGGATTCCAGCGGCTCGAAGTAAGTCTTCTAGAAAGGTGACTAAGCTTATTACACATTTCATGCCCAATTCCACTCCAGTTAACGGATGAAACCTGTCGCGTCTATTGTGCCGGACCATTACTCAACGTGAACTAGCTATGATTCTACACAGGTGTATTGAAGTGATATAGCTGCGAGGCATAATGGCACACTCTATCTTTCATTGACGCATTCTGGCAGTTCCTAGCGAGTTCTTGTTCTGTACGACTTCCCTGTAATACTTTTAAAGCTATAATGAGGCAGTGAGTTTGAACTTGTAGCCCCATATCATTGTGAATGATAATTACCGAGAAGTGCAAGATCGTTATTTCTAGCTCTCTAAGTTTATACATATACTTTAACAGCGTCCATCATGAAAAAACATGTGAGCACTTAACCCTATTCAGACCGGGCTTTTTTGGTCATCCCTGGACCGGGGGGGGGGGGCTTTTGAGGCCCTCCACTTTGAAGTCCTATAACTCTAAGACGACGTGCCATAGGGCCACCAAATTTTCAGGACATGATATCGACATAATATCTGACAGGTATTTGACGTTTGACGTTACGATGACGTAAGATGACGTAATAATGACGTCATCAATTTGATCATATTGGCCGGACCCATGAAAAAAGGGTATTCTTAGAAAACTTCAAGTTATTCTACAAAAATGTAACAACAAGTGCAAATAACAGAATAATAATGTTTATTATGACTTGCGTTGCCAATAGCAACATCAATGACGTCAAAATGACGTCATAAAATGACGTCATGCACATCTAAGATACCAGTTGGGCTCCGCCATATTATATCCACCACCTTGAATTTTTAAAAATACTTTTTTTGCAACAAATAATCACAAAGGGCAATGGAAATAGACTCAATTCATTTATTTACATGGTTTTTGATGAAAAAATACCAGGTAGTTATAAATTTTAAGGGATAATTAGCTCGTTATTCTTGATCTGGCCATACGGTCCGCCATCTTGGATTTTGGGCTGATGACGTCATCAAATTAGCATAATTTATGCACATATAATTATGAAAGATATGCTAGATAATATAAGATTTTACTTATGTAACAAAATAGCAGTAATATAGCAAATAAATGTGAAAAATACATTGTTAGAACCAAAAATAGTGATTTTTGGCAAAACAGCCTGTCAACAAACGGTTGCCATGGCAACACGAAAAAATGGAAAATTTGTCAAACTTGGTGAAATTGTTGCCAACAATATTTTAGGAAAACTCACCAAATTTGGTGGCTCTAGCGTAAGCCGTTCTGGCGTTATAGGACATCGAAGTTGCCGCGGGCCTCAAAAGCCCCCCCCCCCGGTCTGAATAGGGTTAAATTACTTATACCCACCAATACGCCCCTGTAATACTTTTAAGGCTTTAATGAGGCAGTGAGTTTAATGTTGTAGCCCTGTACCATTGTGAATGACAATTACCTCGAAGTACAAGATCGTTATTTCTAGGTCTCTAAACGTATACATATACTTTATTAACAGCGTCCATCATGAAAAAAAAACAACATGTGAGCACTTTTACTCATACCCACCAATACGCCCCTGTAATACTTTTAAGGTTTTAATGAGGCAGTGAGTTTGATCTTGTAGCCCTGTACCATTGTGATTGATAATTACTGCGAAGTGAAAGATCGTTATTTCTAGCTCTCTAAAGTTTGTACATATACTTTAACAGCGTCCATCATGAAAAAACATGTGAGCACTTTTACTCATACCCACCAATACGCCCCTGTAATACTTTTAAGGCTTTAATGAGGCAGTGAGTTTGATCTTGTAGCCCTGTACCATTGTGAATGACAATTACCTCGAAGTACAAGATCGTTATTTCTAGGTCTCTAAACGTATACATATACTTTATTAACAGCGTCCATCATGAAAAAAAAAACATGTGAGCACTTTTACTCATACCCACCAATACGCCCCTGTAATACTTTTAAGGCTTTAATGAAGCAGTGACTTTGAACTTGTAGCCCCTTGCCATTGTGAATAATAATTACTTCGAAGTGCATGATCGGTAGTTTTAGCTCCTTAAAGTCTATACATATACTTTAACTTCGTGCATCACGAAATTCTCTGAGCACTTTTACTCTTACCCACCAACACTAAGAGCGGTGGAAACAATTACCATAAGCATATCAATCAGAGGGAGGTGTGTGACAACCCATTAGCCTTAAAATTGAAGTGTACCAAACCATTACCCTTAATAGTCCCGACATCAAGCTGTTTTATGGCGTGCGCTGTCATAATGTCGCTTTAAAGTCGGATGAAAACTCATAAAACACCACTCTTCCACTTTCATGCTCGCGCCCGCGGGACCGTACTGGCACTTGTGGGAATGCTCATCTCGCTCTAAAGTGTGTTTGCTCGTACGTCGCAACATTGCCTGACATTATTGAAATTGCTACAGTTCCGGTGGGGTTATGTATCTAATAAACCCTTTGTGATCATGTTGCATGGGACGATGAAGTTCAACGTTGCGATCACATTTGACGAGGGCAATAAATGGAGTCACCAAGTTTACCTTCGCCAAGAATGTTATGCTTTCGGGTGCGTGCATCTGTTTGTCTGGTGAAGCATAACTCGAGAAGTCATAGTTGGTTCTCTAAGATATTTGATACATTCGTAGAGTTTGTCAAAGTGAACTGTGAAGAAACTAAGGGCCCCCTAGTGGATCCCATGGCACTGTAGCAGGACTTTCGGTTGTGAAATCTTGTACATACAATATGTCTCACTGCATTTAAGTGACGTTTTCGAGATTCTTCTTTCCATATGAACTAGTCCCCACATGAAACTTCGGTAACACACTCAAGAGTTGCAAGACAAATCTCCAGAGTTGCGCTTCACATCATTTGGGAAGAGATGTCTACACAAGGAGTAACATGAGACTCACTTTATTGTCACCTTTCCAGTCAAGATGTCTGGAGATTCGATCTTATAGCCAGTTTTTAAACCACCGGTGTCTGTACAAGAACAATAAATTGAGTCAACCACTTGCGTGATGGTCATTGCCTTCTCCAAGAAGGTTATGATTTCGGGTGCTTGCATCTAGATCAGTTTGTCTGGTGAAGCATAACCCTAGAAGCCATGGGTGGATCTTTACGATATTTGATATCCTCGTAGAGTTTTTCAAAGTGAACTGTGAAGAAACTATGAGATGTTAAATCCCCTAGCTGATTTCCACGGCACTGTAGCAGGACTTTCGCTTGTGAAATCCTCTTGCTCATACTATATATGTCTTACTGTATTTAAGCAATAATTACAGAATAGGAGAAAGATATAGCGACATTTTCATGTTATTTTCTTTCCTTGAACTAGATCCCTCATGCATTTTCGGTACCACACATTAGAGTAGCAAGACAAATCTCCAGAGTTGCGCTTGACATCATTTGGGAAGAAATGTCTACCCAAGGAGTTACCTGAGACTCACTTTATTGTCACCTTTCCAGTCAAGATGTCTGGAGATTCGATCTTATAGCCCGTTTGTAAACCACCAGTGTCTGTACTTTACGGCCTCTCCGCAAATGAAAATACTTCCTTGATGGTGTTCCAGCTAGTTTACTCAATAAAGGTACGGTGTAACGTAGACTGATGATGGGAAAGGCCATAGATTCATGGAATCAAGAGTCGTGGGAGGTTTTCTGGTACTCTCGGTGATTTTTCAGACGGTAGTTGGAATTGCTATAACTTGGCGACGGTGTAATGAAATGGCGATATAGAGATTTTACTGGTGACAGTCTCACAGCAAGATGCAATTTCCTTCCTCGCTCAGTAATACGTCTTGCGTTGAGAGTATAATCATGCTTTCCAGGTTCTTCATACATAATAGAAACTCAAGCCTAGGAAAGTTATTTCGCAGTTCCCTGAATGCATGGTGTACTTGAATGTGTTAAGTGAACTGATACCAAATGGCACATAAATGAATGTCTTTAAAGAGAGAAGCTTTAGATGTAGCGATTTATTTGAATGTATGATGAACTTGTGTAGAGTGAGCTGATACAAAGTGGCACATAAATGAATGTCTTTAAAGAGAGAAGATTTAGATGAATAGCGATAGTACCACGATGTTTCCTATTCCATAATATTTTCTTTCCATCCATTGGCCACTTGTGGTCATTTGTGGCTGTAGCCTACGCACATGAGCATGCAATAAGATAAGTTTATTATTTATTTGCAAATTCATGCAAGAGGATACAGCGACTTACGAGAGCTCTGAGAATTTTCCTGAATTTCACCGTATTTTGTGCTAGTTACTATTATTAATCCCTGTCAGTTTATAGTATAGGCAGTACTCGAACATATCGGGAACCTGTAACACCGGTAATAGTAAAATTTTCGGTATCTAAATCAAATTCCGGACAGGTTTGAAACAATAGCTTATAGAGTGGGAGGGCTGTATACCGCGGTAAGTACACCGAGGGAAGGGCCGGGGAATCCATTTATATACTTATTTCGTTGTATGTTGATATCTGGGACTGCTTATGATTGCACAGTTTACTTAAGTTAGTAACTCGGATCACTTATACTTTTTGTACTGATATATTTCTTTCGACTTGTAACGGCTAAATCTTGTGGAATTTGCAAGAGTCTGAACATCGTGTCCCGCCGGATTTGCATGTGAATTACGGACAGAGTGGGAGGGCGCGCAACCCGTTTTTGACTTGAACTCACTTTGATAGCTCATTTGGCGATTTGAATTACATATATTTGGTTAACCACTTATATTTTTTGTACTGATATATCTGCTCCACCTTGTAATTTGTGAACTCGTGTGGATTTTGTAAGAGTTACATCGTGTCCCGCCTGATTTGCATCTGAATTGCGTACAGGATGGGAGGGCACGCAAACTGTTTTTGATCTGAACTCACGATTTTGATTTACGTATCTTGGGTCGAATCGTCGGACAACTTTGTGTATTAATTGTTTGCAATTTGCTGTTAGACAGCAGGCACCATCGGACGGTGTGGCGAGATTGTTGGACAATCCTGAGTATTGTATTCGCTGTTGGACAGCGGGCACCGTCGGACGGTGTGGCGAGATTGTTGGACAATCCTGAGTATTGTATTCGCTGTTGGACAGCGGGCACCGTCGGACGGTGTGGCGAGATTGTTGGACAATCCTGAGTATTGTATTCGCTGTTGGACAGCGGGCACCGTCGGACGGTGTGGCGAAACTGTTGGACAATCCTGAGTATTGTATTCGCTGTTGGGCAGCGGGCACCGTCGGACGGTGTGGAGATTGTTGGACAACCTCGAATAATCACTGTCGACAAAATGGAATTCCACTGCACATGTATACTTCTGGCCCTTTGCCTGTTGCTCAGCAAAGCCGAACCAGGATCACAGCCAAACACTAAACATGAGATAAATGAAGGAAATGTCACATGTACTTTCAGATCTGACTGTACTTCTAACTGGGCCACGTTTGCCTTCATGATTAAGCACAGTGGGGTGAATGGGACTTATTTCAGCCGCAACAAATTGCTGATGCACAACGATAGTACAAAGTTGTCAATGATTCTAATACTGCTCTTAAGTGGAGATGTTGAGGTGAACCCAGGGCCTAGACCACCGAAGTTTCCCTGTGGGAGCTGTAACAAGGCTGTACAGAATGCTCAAGCTGTCATTTGTTGTGATGACTGTAATAGATGGTATCACAAAGACTGCATTGGGATATGCTCGGAAGTATACACTGTATTAGAAACCCACAAATCATACTCATGGATATGCTGTGACTGCGGCGTACCAAACTTTGCATCAGACATGTTCGACATCACTGACGACAGCTTCCATTCAGTAAATTCATTTGATACGCTGAACTCCAGCACAAGTTTGCCAGGTGACACACCGACGGCCACATCCACTCCACTTAGATCAAAACAAGGCAAAACTCACACTAGAGGTAATGGCCACAAAAAGAACAAGGCTAAACTCCTGCTGGTAAACTGCCAGAGTGTTCGAAACAAAACTGCTGAATTGGCAACTGTCATTGACACTTATAAGCCAGACATAATAGCGGGCACAGAATCATGGCTCAATGAAAACATATCAAGCAGTGAAATATTCCCTGACAACTACATAGTGCACCGTAAAGACAGACAAACTGGCCCAGGAGGTGGTGTTTTTCAGGCAAACAGGGATGATCTGATTGTCACCCACAGACCAGATCTGGACACAGACTGTGAGATAATCTGGACACAAACCCAACTTGCAGGAAAGAAACCGCTTATGATTGGTACATACTACAGACCTCCGTCGGACCAGGGCAATAGTCTGGGTGAGCTTGACAACTCTATAAATAAAGTGGGAACTAAGATAAACTCCAACAATGTGATCATTCTTGGAGATTTCAATACCCCCGGTATAAATTGGGATGTCAGCACAACAGACAACGCTCAGAACCATACAGGACAGGCACAGAAACTACTGCACTTAGTGGATAACCATGGGCTATTCCAAACAGTTCAGGAACCAACCAGAAATGGTAATCTCTTGGACCTAGTCTTAGTTAACAACCCAAACATAATTGAAAAGACCGCAGTAGTTCCGGGAATAAGTGACCATGACATGGTTCTAGTGGACGTGAACTTGGCACCCAAACAGAACAAAAAACCAAAAAGGAAAGTGTATATTCGCACGAAATCTGACGAGCCGGCTATCAAGAATGACCTTGAGGACTATGCAACAAACTTTAACATGAGAACAAAAGACATGTCAGTGACACAGAAATGGGATGACTTCAAAGGCAAAATGAAGCACACAATGAACAAACATATTCCTAGTAAAATGACATCAAGCAGATACAACCTGCCCTGGTTTAACAGCAACTTAAGAAGGCACTGTCGGAAGAAACAGCGTCTTTACAATAAAGCTAAGAGAACAGGACAAGAGGAAGACTGGAATAAATACAAGAAAGTAAAAAAAGGAGTTCAGAAAAGCATAAGAGCAGCACACTCAAAGTACGTGGCAAACATACTGGGAGAAGCTATAACTGACAAACCTAAAACATTCTGGTCATACATAAAAGGCCTGAGGAGAGACCTTGTCGGGGTAGCCACTCTAAAGGTGGGGAGCACCATTATTAGTGACAGTGAGAAAAAAGCAGAGGCACTCAGTTCACAGTTTAAAAGTGTATTCACAGAAGAAGACACCACAGACATGCCATCTCTTGGGCACCCCTGCACCCCTCCTATGGAACAAATAGAAATTTCTATTTATGGTGTAGAGAAAATGCTGCAAGGCCTTAATCCATCCAAAGCATCCGGGCCAGACCAAATACCTCCTTGGTTCCTCAAAATGACAGCCAGTGAAATCGCACCTGTTTTAACTAACATTTTCCAACAATCGCTTGACACAGGAGAGATTCCTAAAGACTGGAGAGATGCAAATGTATGCGCCATTTTCAAAAAGGGAGATAGAGCGGTCCCTAGTAACTACAGACCAGTTTCACTTACCTGTATTTCCTGTAAACTACTTGAACACATTATCCATAGCCATATAATGAAACACTTAGAAGGCCACAATGTACTAACGGACTACCAGCATGGTTTCAGAGCAAAGCGATCCACAGAAACACAGCTTATTTTAACAGTACACGACATAGCTGGGGCACTGAACAACAAAAGACAAGTGGATCTAGCAATTCTTGATTTTACTAAAGCCTTTGACAAAGTCCCACATAGCAGACTGATATCAAAACTAGAGCATTATGGAATTCAAGGTACCACACTTAATTGGTTAAAGGCTTTCCTAACGAACAGAGAGCAAACTGTAGTGGTAGAAGGGAAGGCCTCAGCTCCAGTTAAAGTAGCGTCTGGAGTTCCGCAAGGAACTGTCCTGGGACCATTGCTCTTCCTCTTGTACATAAACGACTTGCCAGACCAGCTCGATTCAAGTGTGAGGTTGTTCGCAGATGACTGCCTGTTATATGTAGAGCTCTCTAGAAAGGAAGATTCACTACTTCTTCAGAAAGATCTGAACACCCTGGAAGAGTGGCAAAGGAAATGGCTTATGCAGTTCAATCCGGATAAATGTTATATCATGCATATAACAAACAAACGAACCCCAAATGTATCCCCCTACCAGTTCTGTGGTCAGACATTAGCAACCACAAAAACCCACCCATACCTCGGTGTTACATTAACAACTGGACTGAAGTGGGGTGTCCATGTTAACAAAATAACAACCAAGGCTAAACAGACACTGGGAGTAATCAAACGCAACTTGTGGGCATGCCCAGCCAGGGTAAAATCACTTGCATACACGTCACTGGTAAGACCAAATCTTGAATATGCTGCAACAGTATGGGATCCGTATACAAAGAAAGACAAAGATAAACTGGAAAGGGTACAGAACCAAGCTGCCAGATTCTGTACAAACAACTACAGCAGAGATGCTAGTGTTACCAAAATGAAAACAGATCTGCAGTGGACATCACTTGAAGACAGGAGGAAAATGTCCAGACTTTGTATGATGTACAAAATGACCAATAAACTGGTGGACGTACCGACTGCATAAGTATCTAACACCAGCTCAAAAACGAACTAGAAACAGTCATGCTTTCAAGTACCAGAGTTACCAACCTAGGATTGATGTGTTCAAAAATTCCTATTTCCCCAGAACTATTGTAGAGTGGAATATGTTATCACCAAGCACAGTAGGGGCGTCTTCTCTGGATAGTTTCAGAGAACACTTGCATATAGATGTGCAAAAGTTAGGTGTGATGAGTCGTTCAGTGTAATATAACCAGCTGCTGCCGCGCCGCGTGCCTGCGAAGCTGGTGTGTTACGCCGAAGGGCGGTTATACCGGCTATATAGATACAGATACAGATACAGAACGACACGAAAACGTACAAAAGTGCAAAATTTAAAATCTAAAAAAGTATCATGGAATATCTAGGCCTCGAAACTAATAGTTTAAAGGATATGTTAAACTCAGGTAGTTGATGTCTCCATATACTTGTTTTTAAGTGACTACATTTGCTTCTACTTGGTTGTATGTATTTAAGCTTACGAGAGTCGTAGTGGTTTTGATGTTTCAGTAAAAAAATGTACATGCTACACATATTCAATTGTCATGAATATTTCCATTCATTGTAATGGCACACGAGCTTTGTTGTCGTTATCCTAACTGATTTTTTTCTCTCCCCATATGCTGTGACTCCTCGCCATCCTTTGACCTCATCGCTGATGCTCATCTAAACGTGTGCAGGTAAGGAGATTATATTTTTTTCAGTTCCTTAACCCCTTGGTGTTTAATAGTGCATGCGGACTATGTATTACGCAGTAGTAATTCGAGTGTGAGTCTCTTTTACGCAAACGAGAACTAAGTAAGATGCTTTGTACGGGATTTACCAAAATAACCGGCGGGATCATCCGTCTAGAAACTTCTTAGGAAATGCATAGGTTGCAGCTGACGACTATCCTCGGTTATGCCCCCGTAACATGATACGATCTTCGGTACTTCGCAAGATGATCGCAAGATGATCGTGAGAACACCGGACGTCTTACTCACGAAAATGTCATTTAGAGCTCGTAGTCTTCAGATCGAGTTTCGCTTCATGTGAGTGGGTTATACCGCGGTCACATAAGTCGTGCGATCGTCGTACGATTTGATGCTGTAGGATTTTCTAGCAAGCCGTGACAGTACTAACCACTGACATGGATCCAAAACAGCATTTTGAGCACCAAGACAGTTGAACTTTGCAGTACAGGTACATTTTGGCTTCCGAAATGCCGGAAATTAGCAATCGTACGACGATCGCACGTCTTTGTGACCGCACCCTTATAGTTAGTAACGCCATGTATGTCATACTGAATATAGAAGATGTGATCTTTTTTTCAAGACCTGATTCGAGGGAAAAATTATCTTACTTAAAAACATTCCCCTAACACCCCGCCTATGCATATGTCGCAGCTGAAGACTATCTTCGTTTAGTTAGTAACACCATGTATGTCATACTGAATATAGAAGATGTGATCTTTTTTTCAAGACCTGATTCGAGGGAAAAATTATCTTACTTAAAAACATTCCCCTAACACCCCGCCTATGCATATGTCGCAGCTGCAGACTATCTTCGTTTAGTTAGTAACACCATGTATGTCATGCTGAATATAGAAGATGTGCTCTTCTTATCTAGACCTGATACGGAGGACAAATCATCTTACTTAAGATATCCCCCAAGTACTAACCCACCTACGTAGGACGGAAGTGAATCATGCGACTATGCTCCCACAGGGGGTAATTTCTTCTGATTGCGACTTCACAAACGGCGGATCCACCAGCTGACCTCAATTAGACTACTGCGTGGCTGATCCTCCGCATTCATTTAAACCACTATAAAGAGTTTCTTGCTGATCTATTATAAATCCGACCGGGCTATATCGTTATGCCCCAGCCTTTTATAATCCAACCGGTAAATGTATATTACGCATGGAAGCATGTCTCTATAAATGTTAGAGTTTGAGAGTGTTGGTAAGGATGTTAAAATGATCACAGCAGTCTCTAAGTTGACGCCGAGTTAACTGCTGGCAAGACAATGCGCGTCTGACTATGCTGGTGCATGATTACCTTGAAACATTTATACATACATACCTTTGTAGTCTGTTTGAATGCATCGCTGTTTCCCATTGGAATGCATTCTAGATGTAATTTATTTATTGAAAATGACAACAAATCATTACAATGGGCCAGCCTAGGCAGGCTATGCAAGCTGATGACGGCTGACCCACAAAGATACAACAAACAAACAAATCTAAATTACACATATGTACAGAATAGACCACATAGGTTACATAAGCTATGAGGAGCAGATGGAAGGTGCTGTAAATCGGTTTGTTGATGTTAAAAATGAATGCAGAGCGTCTGAAAGTTTTTGGCTTGTAGCAAAGTTATGACCAAAGTTATTCTAGATGTAAGAAAGCTTACTGTTTGCAAAATGACCTAACGTTACCATTTATCAAACGAGTGCTAAGATGTAGGTCCGATTGACTATATCCCACAACATCACACATGGATGAAAAAAGAAAAAAAGAAAAAAATCCAACCAATCGTATTACTATGTCAGGTATTCTTTGATACATGTTGACCGGTAGAGGCCATAAAATAGTGGATATGATACAAAACTGTGAACATTACTTTCGTCGCTTGTGGTGGTATAAAACTTTTATTGTGGAATATCGTCTTATAAAATTCACTGTCGTTATACTTGGCTTGTATACAGTGCATGCTTATGGGAGATATCGTTTCCTGTGGCTCTCTACAAATAGATCATTAGTACGGCATCTTTAAGCCAGGTCGTGACTGGGCCCTATTGGAAGGAGATTATTGATTTTATGATGGCCGTGCCTTTTCGTCATCTTAGTCCGTGCATTGGGCCGAGGTACAAAATGTCATCCAAATCACCTTGTATTTATTAGGACTCGATGTAATCTGTATCTGTAATCTGTTATATTTTGTCTGACCCTTGCCTCCCTCAAGACCTCAATGAAAAGCGGCCTGCTGGCCGATTTGAGCTTCTCATGAATAAATAAAGGTAGGTTCAAAGAAACAAAACTTTCCATGAATGTAGCAATGCAGAGTAGGATCAGGGGATTGTGGTGTAAAGTCCAAGGTTTCACCCCGACAGGTCCTGGTGGACTTAAGGTGTAAAATTTGTCTGTTAGAGCCGCCTGCCCAGCAGCTGGTGCTAACACACAGGACCTGGATGGACTTTAAAGTCATTAAAAGTCCACACAAACAAACCGTCTGACATTTGATTCACCTCCATGGACATTCATTTTAAACCTTCAAAAGTGACAAGGACTCTCTTTATGTGAGATTGCTTTACACACACAAACACGCACACACACACACACACAAAGACACACACACACACACACAAACGCACACACATAGACACACACAAACGCACACACATAGACACACACACACACATGCACACAGACACACTCACATGCACGCACACACGCACACACACACACACACACACATGCACACACACACACACACACACACACTCACAAAGCACACACAACACACACACACACACACACACGTTAACACACACGTTAACACACACGCACGCACACACACACACACACACACATGCACACATGCATACAGACACACTCACATGCACACACACACACACACACATACACACACACACACACTCACAAAGCACACACACACAACACACACACACACACACGTTAACACACACGTTAACACACACACGCACACACACACACGCACACACATACACACACACACACACGTTAACACACACGTTAACACACACACACACACACACACACAAACTACACACTCACACACAAACTGCCCAAGCTTTCGCTCGCCTGTTGCTCTTTTTTTTGCCAAATAAATTTCACTTTCATAAAAGTTACTTATGACGTCCCTCAGGGTATTTTGAAATGTGCTCCTCCGATAGCTCTCCACACGGCGGGAAGACAGATGTTGCATGCGTCACGAAAGGAGCGACAAGCCCCGGGTTGTGACCTCTCGTGACCCCCCATAAAGAGTTAAAATGAAAAGCAGCCAGTGATGCATCACCGGGCTTCTGGCTTTGTACGCCGGCGCGCTCGCGGGACGTTTACCTGGACGGGTACGTCTGATGAAAGCCTGAAGGACGCTGCAAGGTTCCTCCGAGGAGTTAAAGACTACCAAGGGTTCCTCATCCGTCCTTGCCAACTCACTGGAATGTCAAGATCTTTTTGCAAAGTTTTTTTTTCGGATTTTTGTTTGTAATGAATTGGATTTACGAATGGGATTTACGAATACTTGACAAGTTTGATCCAGTCCTTCTCAATTATCTATTAACATAGTCCTGGTGTTTTTACGACGAAGGGCGGTTATATTATTATACCGGCGTTAAGGATACAGAGACAGATGACATATCAGCATATACACAGATATATGTCAGCCAGAATGACACTAGCATACGATTGAAAACACATGTATGACATGATACAATGTACGATAAGAAATGGTGGAGGACGAACTTCGTTCTAGCTCCATGTCTGACATCCTCCTACGCACGGTCCCAACGGCTAGCTGACTGCTCAGCCTATTGGGCCCTGCTATCCCAGGCCCTACCCCCAGGTATTGGGCTTGTCGCCACAAACTCGCCGCCCTGCTTATAAATATTAATGAGCTTACCCTTATATGGGCAGTCAGCCGTTGGGATATTAATGAGCTTACCCTTATATGGGCAGTCAGCCGTTGGGAATCGGGCGTAGGAGGATGGTGCTATGTAAGACGTAACATGATTGGCTGATAGCTTCCCAGCGGCCTTTGCGAGACAGCTTCCGACAACAAGAAGCCCAATACCTGGGGGTAGGGCCTGGGATAGCAGGGCCCAATAGGCTGAGCAGTCAGCTAGCCGTTGGGACCGTGCGTAGGAGGATGCATGTCTGAAAGAGTAGGATAATAGATAGATAGCTTGATAGAACGGTCGCACTGTCACTGATATAGAAAAAAAGAAAGGCTGCCATCAGGAGGGTTAAGTTGGCTCTATGAACTTGAATGATACCCATATTCTACGCAACATCATATTAATATGTCATACCACTGCCGGCTACATCAAAATAATACTAGTATAAAAAAAACCCTGCCAAATTCATCACGCCTGATATCATCTTTCCATCTAACACATCTCGGATGACGTTCGGCGGCTTAGTAGGTGGGGTTAGAAATGAGCTGGGATCTAAACCATGCTGAGAGCGTCTCTGAACAACGGGCTTAACGGCTTAGTTTTCTCGTGTGGGTGAACCATAATAACCCCTGCCGCATTACAGCCTTATAATAACAATGGTTTATTCGACAGGAGCATTTTGCAGCCTATTGTCTGAATTGTTCTTTCACATGAGAGTCAAAGACACTGAGTCAAAAACTGACTGTTGGAAATACAGTTGATAATAGTACTGAGTATGAAAAATACTATACACGAAATTTATAGCCTAAAGATGAACAGTGTTTAAAATACTAGAGACATAATACAGCAATAAGACTAATAGAACAACAAAGTGTTCGAAGTATTATATCGTAATTTACAGCCATAAGATAATCACCGCGTTCTAAATGCTTCCTAATCTTTATTTCTGAATAAGCGTATTGAATTGTATATTATCGCGACTGTCGACGACAGCCATCCAGTGGAAGCTTGTGCCGGAATACCGTAAGCTTAGATGTAGCTTGGATACGTCATAACATATAGTTGCATTTTCCAGACGCTGGTTTGCTGCTCTTACACCAGGTTCTATAGACTGACGTGAAGATACCAACATTCATTTGATTAGTGTACCATTCACTTCTCTTTGTCGGTAACAATCTGGCCTTAGGTAACGCATTGATGGAATACGGACTATCATCTGCCTTGGGAATAGGGATCTGTTTCTATTCATTACTGTCGAGTAACTTCATAGCTTCAGAGAAAAGGATATCATGGTAATGCTTCACTTAGTGCGGTGAGGCATGGCGGGTGCCTACCGCCATCTTGTCTGGAATCTCACTTCGGTATACATGGTTGGCGCACTTCGCAGTCCGAATGGCATTGCTATTTTTCAGTATAGACCAAAGGGTGCAACTTGCAAATCAGTTCACACATATTGTAGATTGAAGAAATACTCACCCGTAGAAAATGGCGGCACCGGCTTTAAAGTGAGACGAATGTAATACGTGAAAGTAAAGTAAGGAAGCGGCTTTTGCTGCTTTCTTTAAAGGGGTGAGTATTATCATTGCAAATGGTAAAATGGAGCTCCACCAATATGGTATTTACATGTGACTTCCTCTAACTTTTGTTTGTAATTCGCTGATACAGACTATGAAGTTGAATGCAAATCTGTCAGTGACCAGGCACATCTGAAGCACCCGTTGTATTCTAATACTTTGATCCCAGAAAGACGTAACAAAGATGTCAGACCAATCGGCATGCCAGTACATTGAAGTTGGAATTGCTAATCTTCTTGTCAGTAAAACATCATGCATAGTCGCTTTTACCATTCAAATGACTCATTTTCTTAATCTCTAAGCCATAGATGACATCTTTCTAAGAAAAACAAACAAATTTGCTGTCTATATGTTTCATGGCGCAATCAGCCCTCGGGCAAGAACTTGCAAATAAGCTCATTATGATAATAGACAAAGAATATCTTCACCACTCATCTTGATTAGAAGTAGTCAAAGACTCTTTTACTTCATTTTTTCGGCCAAAACATTAAACTCATGAATTTTGACTTGCATTCCTAGTCAATGTACAGGTTGTGCCATCAACATTTCAGGTTGCCCAACTTCTAAATTATTACTTTCTTCAAATCAGCTACTTATTCATTAACTTTTTCCAGTTACACGTTACTATTTATGTTTCATCTTATCAAGAAGTAAAAACAAAGACTTATTCTTTATGCACAGAGGTTAGAGGAAAGCGGTGTTCCAACTGCAAACTATCATGTCTCACATTGCGCGAACTGGGTTAAAACTAAGTTGCGCCAAGCAAAATGTGGTTTTCTTTGCAAGTGTGCATTTGGAGCACTGCATTCAGCTACGCTAAATGTTAAGGTGGCATCTCACAGCATTTGGGGCGCCTGTGTGGCACTGCGAAGTTCGTTCACTGCGGCACTGCTGTGTTCTTTTCGCCAATCTTTTATAATATAATAATAATTCAGATACTGCGTAATAAGTAAAAGTATGACTTAGAAGACAACAAAATACACAAAACGTAATAAAAATCGTTATTTCTCTCTGAAATTCGTTCAGTAATGGTTCGAACCCGTCATTGCCGCACCGGTGCCCAAAATGTAGTGAGATACCACTTTTAGAATCTCTCGCCTTGAGACCGTGGCAAGTGGTAGCCTCCTTCACCGGCGTCTCTGGGGGCCTTAGCGTATAATTTATTTTTTTTTTAGGGGGGGGGGTCGCCATCTTTAACCAGGAATACGCCGGGAAAAGAAAATATGCTGGGAAAGGCATATACTAGTATACCGGGAAGCTTGTGGGGGCCCGTACAAGCTTCCCAGTACACATTCCTTATTCCTGGTTACAAATCGCGAATCCAGTAAAAACACAAATTACGCCAAGGCCCCAAAAATGCCGGTGAAGGAGGATAGGCAAGTGGGTATTTGGAGCACTGCGCTCAGATACGTTAGATGTGAGAATCTCTCGCCATGAGACCGCGGCGCAGTCTGGATCAATCTGTCACGCCGTCTGCACACCGACAGCTGGCACACCGGGGGAAACTGATAACACGGCAACTAATGTGGTTATATTAAATACAGGAACGTCATATATCGTCAGGCAGTAAACGAGGCTTATCTGAGCTGGTTTCTAGGAAATACCGGATGTACTGCCAAAACGGTTGTGTGATTTTTATCTTCCCCTACTTCAAGAAAAGAAGCCAAATCCAACTTTTCTAGATGCGACCAACACTTATCTAGTAGTACACAATTACTGCCTTTACCACATATATCACTGCGAGAAAAGTGGTATTTAGAAATAACGGCAAATGTCAGGTATGCCTGGTAATGTGATGTTTGGCAATTCTGTCAAATTGTATCAGACTTACCTGGAATTGACCTCTATTGCTAAACCCCACTTTTCGTGCAGTGTATGTCCCCCATTTTTTTTTTTCAACCTTTATTTAACCTTGATACATCATTCGGCCTGAGCCGTTTTTCAAGATTTCAAGGGTGATCATGCTTAGACCTACCATGTTCTTGCTTCGGGCATAAACTTGTATGCATAATTGTAAACTTTCTTCACTACCTTCAGGTTGGTACCATTGACATACGTCGGCCACACCGTATAGCTATTGATAGGTTTGCACTATTGTTGTTGTTCTTATGGATACTTTAGACTTATAAACTATACATCGATACTGCTACGTTCTAAAAAAACAACTAATGCTCGGGTTATTGAACATTTATATATGTGCAAACCAGTCCCTGCAGTTCTGTCCTGTGACTTGCTACATAATGTAAGCATCAAGGTCCGTTTGCTGCTGTACCATATACCATTACATAGTGATAACCGCCTGGTCCAGGTCATTGACCTTATTTGTTTGGAACGAAAGCAGGGGAAGAAGAACGGAGCAAAAACAATATGTTTCCCTTCTCCGAAAGAAACATAACAAACACATGTGCATATGTGAAACTTAAAGCCAATTGTGTTTTCTTGTTCTGTCCCTTCACCATCCGCTCTCTTCAAAGGGAACTAATGATACTGTAATACTTTGAAACTAATGGTTAGACGCTGCTACAGCTAATAACAGTCTTTATATGAACATTAGCCTGAAATGCCTCGCGCATTAGTTTGAAACACTGTTCTTCTCTGTAAGATGATACACGGGTACCACTGACTATCAGTAGCGTGCAGAGGTCTAATTAAGGTACAGGAGCAATGCATCTACGTCCTATTATCACTGTTCTGAAGCGAAGCGTAGCGTACAAAACATTGAAGACATCTGGTAAAGGCTAACGTCACATTTCCAAACCGGGGCCCGGCCGGGCTGTTTGTTGAAACGAGAAATAGAAATGCATACCCAACAATATAGACAAGTAATGCCCGCAACTATTCTCTCTACTTCCTCTGTAGTTTGGTGTCTTTTATATCATACTTTTCGCTCCCGAATGCTGCCCGGCCGGGACCCGGTTTTGTAATAAACCTAAGTTACAGTTCGACCCAAGCAAACTTTTGTAGACAAGCAGGCCTCAAGTGTAAAATTAGTGTGTTACGCGTGTAGTTTGGTTTACTGGTTTTGTATCTAAGATTCCAGACTTGAATTTGCGTTCAATTGTCAGCATCGTATCCGATGTCCGGATGTATAGATCACCCGTGTAAATTAGGTTATGTATACCCACCACGTCCCTATCCACCTTCTCTTGACTGTAAATCTTCTTTATTTCCCTTTACTTCTAAAGCCACTCTGCGTCTCAGTGCCTGAGATAGCTTTTCGTAAGTAACGTCATCCGTCTCTGCCTTGTTCACTCGCACATCAGAGCAGCTTCCTCCGGGCGGTTAGTCGTGCCAAACAGTCCTGAAAATGAAGGTAATTTTTCACTTTCGCTCATTCGGTGCCTGCACGCCGCCGTTACCTCCTCGCTGTCCTGTTGGCTTGCAGCTAGACAGAGCACAGGTGGTAGGCCAAGGAATTGCTATTTTTTTATTGCAACAAAGAGGAAAATACAGTACATAGTAGTGCCGCACTCAAGCCAAAAGTTGTTGACAAAGGGGCCGAGTCAACAGATAATGGCAATCCGCTTTGCTCATAAAATGCCCCCGTCAGCGCTGGGCTGTATTTCCGGTCATCCTTTGAGATGAGATAACCCTCCTTACTGGAGAAATCACCTCGCTCGCTCCGCTCGCTGGTCGCCTTCACCTTCTAGTGCTGGTCGGCTTCGGCGACCTTCGGGTGCCTTCGCTCGGAACTTGCCGACGTTCGGAACCCGCTCCGGTCATCCCGTTTACTTGTACTTCATTTAGAGTCACACTCGTAATATCATCCAGGTAGGCAAGGGAGATCCGACAACAATTCCTTGGCCTACCGCCTATGGACAGAGTGCTCCTGGGAGCCTGAAAGCTGCGAAGTATACGTAAATGCATTTATTTGTCGTCTGTGGCGTAACTGGTAGAGTATTTGGCTGGGAATCTAGAGGTCCCAAGTTCGATACTTGCCGTGCCACCGACGTAGTGCCCTGTGTAAAAGCACTTCACGCGACTTTCCTCACTTCACCCAGGTGTAAAAATGGGTACCTGACTTCGGTCGGGGAAGTTAAAGAAACTCCCTTTGCCTTCTGGCTGCACTATGTATGTGGCACTGTTAATATAAGTTACTACCTTACTACCTTGAGTTCAGTGCCACATTATCCTCGTCTGTCCAAAAGTAAAATAGAAAAAAATACATTTAAGTTTACGGGGATTTGAATTTCGCGGTAGTGGGAAATGGGGAGTTCGCGGTGGTGCCACATAGTCAATAAACTGTAGTCACATACTAGTACTGTATTGGGAAAATGTTCGCGGTGGTTTTGAGTTCGCGGTTGCGACCATATACCGGAGTCTCAAACTGTGATAGAAATGTGTTCGCGATGGTTTTGAGTTCGAAAACCGCGAACATAAAACTATCACAAACATTTCTACATTTACAGTACGAAATTCCACCTTCCGAAAAGGTATCCCCAAAAGGCACACCATTTGATGATATATAATTTAAGACGTGAGCGTGATAGTGTTTACCCAAACGAGTCTCTGAATTGTGCGTTTACTGGTTTAGCGTCATTCCGTGTCCTTTGAGATTCTTAAGTTCCCTCTCCGTCTAAAAGCTGGGTACATAAACTGATCGATAACATCTAACATGGAGCATCAAGTTTTATAGTAGCTTTCTATAGACGTTTACTTGATACGGAACCAGATGTAAATATGTCAAACCCCTTCATGTTTTGAATATCATTCCTGGGTAGGCATTGGGGTTTGTGTAAATGTGCATCAATCAATCGCTTTCGGTTTTTATACTCCATAACACATGTGATGGCATCAACTTCTATGCGCTGCACTACGATGTCTACGCATGGACGTAACTGTAAATATTTTATTACCCTTCCATTTCTTGGAATAGCTGTAAATGCATAGGAGTTTGTATATGCCTTGGCAGTTGGCACCATTGTGCCATGTTCGCCAATCGTTTCCAGTTGGTGCAGGTTGTTACAGGGAACACCATCTGTATGTTGTAGTGACAATCTTTCCAAGATCTTTTCATCATAAGCGAGTATGACACTTTGATGTTCGATAATGGATCTGCCGTGACGTCACAGAGTTAATGGCAATGTTGAAGTGACAATAGAGACATGCAATTCGGCACATCAATGGCCGCTTGTAGACTTTCCATTCTATTAACACTATCACTAATATAGACGTTTACTTCATGCTCATCTGAAGTGTCTCTCAATAGGCCATTTCACCACCAAAACTCTGTCTTATATATGGTTTGCTCGTAGAAATGACTATATGGGTCATATATGGACATATTCTGAAGTTTTGCTTAACGTCACAGTGTTAATGGCAATGGTGAAGTGACAATAAAGTAATGCGATTCGGCACATCAATGACTGCTTGTAGACTTTCCATTCTATTAATACTGTTTCTAACATCGACGTTTACTTAATGATTATCTGTAGTGTCTCTGAATAGGCCATTTCACCACCAAAACTCTGTCTTATATATGATTTGCTCGTAGAAATGACTATATGGGTCATATAGGGACATATTCTGAAGTTTTGCTTATCGTCACAGTGTTAATGGCAATGGTGAAGTGACAATAGAGACATGCAATTCGGCACATCAATGACTGCTTGTAGACCTTCCATTCTATTAATACTGTTTCTAACATCGACGTTTACTTAATGGTTATCTGTAGTGTCTCTGAATAGGCCATTTGAGGGCCAAAACTTTGTGTTATAGTTTGCACGTAGAAAGGAATATACGGGACATATTCTGAAGTTTTGTCTAACAGCATGGCCTTTCGTATGGCGAATGTGCACTTTGACAATTGAAATGGGCATTTGAACCTCGTCTGCGGTTTTAATGCACTAGCTGTTAGTCTGCCAACCACAACTCTCTGCTCTGTATATTTAAACGCACAGATGACGCATTGGTTCAAATTTTGGCAAACTTGCTATAAGTCATGCGATAGGAAATGTGCACTTTGTGTGTTGAAACGAACTCGTGGGACATTGTCTTTTCTCAAATTGACTGCTTGTCTATTTGTCTTCTACTAGCAACGAATGTGTTTTGTTGAACATGGTTTCCTTAGGCAATACCAATGATCTAAATTTGAAAGAAGAAACACACGCTTGAGACCTATTCTAAAGTTTCGCTAAACTGGTTATTTCTCTTCCAATACTAGCTAACTTCTACTTTGGGCCATGTCTGCATTTTTGTTTCGCTGGCTATTCACTTTCTAACAGGAATATGCCTATTTTGTATGTAAGTATGCGCACTTAAAGCGTTTCATCTTTGTTTCATTTTTATGTAGAACCATAGCTTCAGGATGTAAGTCAAAATTGAGAATTCGTTCTGGACGGGCCTTTCTTTAAACTGTAAAGTAAAAGAACATTTTTACAAACGAAGCCACTTCCGACGATTAATGCTAGTTAAAAATTCAGTGTTCACGCCAATCCCCTGAAAACTTGAAATAAAGTCGTTAGAAACCTCGCCTACGTGCGCAGGTATGTAGCAATCACATGTCCCACTGACGTACTGGAGGGTGTTCAGATCGTTTGAGACCTATTTTCAAGTTTCGCTGAACTGGTCATTTCTCTTCCAATACTAGCTAACTTCTATTTTGGTCCATGTCTGCATTTTTGTTTCGCTGGCTATTCATTTTCTAACAGGAAACGTCCAGTCACTTTGTAAGAATGCGTATTTAGAGAGTTTTGTCTTTGTTTTATTTTTATGTAGAATTATAGCTTCAGGGTGTAAGTCAAAATTGAGAATTCGTTTTGGACGAGCCTTCTGTAAACTGTAAAGTAAAAGAACATCCTGTACAGAAGAGGCTACTTCCGACGATTAATGCTAATTAAAACGTCAGTGCTCACACCAATCCTCTGCAAACTTGAAATAAAGTCGTTAGAAACCTTGCCTACGTGCACCGTTCTGTAGCAATCACGGGCCTCGCTGACGCACTAGCGCGCGTTCATAAAGCTGAGGACCCCTCAGGAATCACCCAAGTCGTCCCGTCTGTGACGTCAGCGCCTTCCACGTGGGAGGCAGTGATGTGCTCGGCGGCCCGTTGAGGTGAGGCGCAGACGTTATTATGTATGTTAATGACAGCCAAGTGTTAAACGAGATAGCCGAGGGGGTGTTGTGATGAACCGAGCGATGCCAACAGTCAAGTGTTGCTACAGACCGTCATTTACTCCCGCGTAGGTTATTTAATCTCGAGAGGGCCACGCTTGCACTCGTCGAGCGCGAGGGAGAAAGTGCGACCGAAGTGTGGAAAGTTCGGGACCGCAGCTTTGTCACTGTCAACGCGCCGCGGTGCGCCCGCCCCTCACTGATGCTTTATAATACAGCGAACCAGGTGCCACCAGCCGTCTTGAGGCTTACATTAGTGGGTGTGCACACGGAAGCCGCTGGTCTTCTGCTGCCTCAGCTGAGCCGGTGCGACTGCCTGGCACACTCGGGACTGTCGTACAATTCGACCTCGAGATCATCGGTCTCCTTTGCTGCCTTAGAGCTGAAGAATACCGGAAGATTGTCCTTTCTTAAGATTGAAAACAGCGGATCTCCTGCAGAGTTTTCTTTGCTGCCCTTTTGCCAACGAAAATTCAAAGACTGTCCTTTTTTGAAGTTTGAAGCAAAAAGGTAGAAAGGGAAAACGCTGCCTGGTACTTTAGGGACTGTTGCTCAGTGTATCTTATGAAGAGTGTCGTTTGCTGTCTTAGAACTGACGAATACCGAAAGATTTCGGTCCTTCTTCGAAGTTGAAAGCGGTGACAGAACGGGAGAAGGTTGCCTGGCACACTCGGGACTGTTGCACACTAACGCTTGTGGGAAGTGTCGTCTGCTGGTTGTTTTTTTATCGACGACTATTGGAAGATTTTCCTCTTTGAAATTAAAAGAAGAGACAACAGAAAGGGAAAGATGAAGCGTCTCCAGCGCCAGTCGCGGGTGGAGCTGACGGTCCCGACCCTGGGGGAGAGTATGAGGAGTAAGAGCGCGGAGCACCAGCCACCGCCACAGGCCTCCCCGCACCTGCGCCACATCTGCGTCCAGAACATGAAGAGCTTTAGTGTGGACGCGTGCAGGTAATCTACTTCTGTTACACCTGTGGGGCATACCTGTAAACGTGCAGATAACCTATTACTGTTTCATCTGTACGCGTGCAGGTACACTATTTCTGCTACACCTGTATGTAGTTCACCTGTACGCGTGCAGGTAAACTGCTTCTGTTACACTTGTAGTACACCTGTACGCGTGCAGGTAAACCGTTTCTTTTACACCTGTGGTACACCTGTACGCGTACAGGAAACCTATTTCTGTTACACATGTGTGGCACCTGCAAGTGTGCAATCAACCTATTTCTGTTACGCCTGTGGTACACCTGTACGCGTGAAGGCAACCTTTTTCTGTTACACATTTGGCACACCTGTAAGCGTGCAGGTGACTTATTTCTGTTACACCTGTGTGGCACACCTGTACGCGTGCAGGTAAACTATTCCTGTTACACCTGTGGTACAACTGCAAGTGTGCAATCAACCTATTTCTGTTACACCTGTGGTACACCTGTACGCGTGCATGTAAGCTACTTCTGTTCCACCTGTGTGGCACACCTGTACGCCTGCAGTCAACCTATTTCTGTTACACCTGTGTGGCACCTGCAAGTGTGCAATCAACATATTTCTATTACACATGTAGTACACCTGTAAGCGTACAGGTAACCTTCTTCTGTTACATCAAAACGCAACCTGTTGTAGGACTTAGCTGCGATCGAGCTTTTAGTACGACATCAAGGAAAAGAGCTCCAATATGAGTCGCTGGCACGTACTGACCCAAACTGATCTAGAAAATGATTAGACACGAATAATATAAATCCCATAGTGGCTTCTTAGCTTACATCCGCAAACACAGCATAGTGGACATTTCCGTTTTGCTATTACTAGTCTAAAGACTCACTACTGATATAACTGCTTACCTTACAACACAAATCGTCTTGCAGCACAGTTCTTCGCTTGTCGCTGATTATTTAGGATAGCAAATGTCCTCCAAAGACCAATAAAATCCCCACTTCGGGGATTTGCAGTGGTATGCTGTTCCGATTCAAGCGTATGATTTACATGGTTGAGCTGAGGACCTAATGGCCCACCTGTTCATGGCTACTCGTAGGAAAATGGTCGATCAATCAACTCTTATCTTAAAGTATATTTGTTACAAAATCTTCTCGACGCACCCTCGTATGAAACGTCTACTCACTCTTCACGTCGCTTACAGGGATTTTCTATCTGGTTCTCAGTAATGTTTTTATCAGCCCTAGCTGATACAGCATGACTGCATACGTCAATGAAGGTAAATGCATCCAGGTATTAAGACTCACAAGATAACAGTGACTTGAGTGCTTGGATGGATTTTGTAAACGGTCAGACGTTTCTGGTAGCATCTACTATCTTCTGTCAATGACAGACGAAAAGTAGTGGTACTGTGGTACTATCTTAACCGTCAGGCCGTTAACAGTATCTACCCAGCCACTTGAGTAAATGCTATCTTGTGTTAATCTCCAAGCAGATTCCTCCGGTGACATAAAACAGTAACATAAGCTGGGGAAGGACTTCAGCCGGTGGCCAATTTTACCCCTCTGCCGGCTGAAGTCCTTCCCCAGCTTATGTTACTGTTTTATGCCACCGGAGGAATCTGCTTGGAGATTAATCTTGTGTAGCATGTCTGGTGCACGCATGGTATGTGAGCTTGTCTATTACATCATCTCAATAATCTACTTCCCTCAGTTGGGAGGATGAAAGGGTTATCCATTTAAGCTACATGAAAAACAAAGGATCAGTCGATTACTGATGTATATAATTCTGTTACTTACATAACAGATATTTCTTGTTCATTGTTTATTTGTACATAAAAAAAACCCCAAGTAATTTGGTTACGACAAATTAACATGTTACAAATCGGAACATTTTCCCCATGGTCTCCCCTAAATTGTGATAATGGTCATAACAATTACTGGTACGTACAACATACAAAAAAAATACGGTAAATAGGATCAAAATAAAACGAAAACAATTAAGCATTGCACAGATTACAGAATGCTTAATTAATCTCGCTGATTAAAATTGCCATAGGACTTTATTTCGCATTAATCACGTAAGTCTACACTGTTATTTCTCCACTTCCCTCTGCACCTGTTTGTTTGGTGCAGTGCTTGAACGACGCCGTACTCGTCTGTAGCTTGTTTTCGACATTACATGATGGATTACGCGGGAGACACGTCTGACATGAAAGTAGCTTTAACACCACAGCTGTGCGGGAAATTAATTGTGTGAGTGAGGGTATTAAAAAAACACTCAGTAAGAGTCAGTACTGGTGTACGATGTGCGTTTGGCACATTTCGCGTCGTGATTTATCAATATTGCTCAGTTTGCTGACATTACGAACCATGTATCCATCGTGTTCCAGCTCCGATTGCTGCTCTGATAGCTTTTTCTCAGAGTGCATAGGGTTGTCTTGGGAGTATAGTGTGAGATTGAGAGCTGCTTAAGTGGAAACCAGATTCAAAGACATGCATGCACGAAGACGCACCTCTTCTTCGCGCCAAGAAAACAGCGTGCGCATTTGTAAGCATCTGGCATTTACACTAATACAGGTACAGGGACAAGCTTGTTGGCACAACGTAACATAACTTTTGTTCGGTTCACTACAAACTGCAAAACAGAAATACAATATAAGTCCTAATATTCTACATAATAAACAAAATATGCTAACACACGTAGATCCCTAATACATGAACTTTTATCAGTTGAAGTATCTATTCTGATAACAAAGCAATCTTTTGTTCATTTACATAGCATTGAATTGTGAGGGCTTTTATATCTAAAGATATACATGCAATAACTACCTACGTTTACTAAAACCTCATCATCATCATCATTGCGGGCTGTTTGCTCACACTTACTCGAGGTAAATGCAAGAACTTTGGCATTTAACGATAAAGGATGACGTCTCGTACACATTGGATGTCTGCCACAACACTTATTGATGCGAAATTCGTGTACTAACCTCGTAGTAAGAAATTCACTGCAATGGCCATAACACACAATCACCTGCAATCACGAACCATTGGTTGAATCCTTGATTATGTTGCCGATTACTATATTTAATACGCTGTAAGAGCTGTTGGCCTTCATGATTGAAACTACAATACGGTCATTACATTACTATTGGAGCACAGAGGGTCTGTGATTGTGGCATTTATTGCCAAGGGGCAACAGCGCGTAATGGTTCAATCATTCAGCCGTACTTTTTCATTATCCTCCTCAGGCATTGCTGTACTTTATTCCTCTTCGCCCCGCATTAGTTTCCTAGGTTGGAGCTTAGGCTTAGGGAAATTTTGTGTTTCCTGTTTCAGTCGTTAAACAAATTAGGGTCGGTAGGTAGGGATTATCTTTTTTTTAAAATATTTTTCAGGCTGGCCAAAACCCTGGGGATATATACATGTATATTACAATGCAGTTGAACAAAGTAAACTGAAATGCATGTATGAGGACAATAAGCATGTTTCAATGTCAGACTTTAATTTCAAATTAATTGAAACATTTATCATTCATTAGATAGGACAAGAAGTGTTTTTACTTCAGTAGCAAGCAGGCTGAGTAAAAAATTCTAACTGGAAGCTATGTGACTTCACTGCCAACCCCAAAAAGTCTAGGGTCGGCAGGTTTTTCTGGGGTAGGCAGGGAAACAGGAAACACAACATTTTTCCTTGTCCTTAACAGCATCTGACACTTCAGGATTTGTCATCACATCTAAATTTCCTAGGGATCTGTGTAGGATGTTACTGTTGATGCTGCGATATTGAAAGTTATTGCATGCAACCACTCTCGGGAAATAGTTCTGTACACCTAACCTTCTTGTGTTATATCTGTTCTGACATCTTTGAAGAAATCTTGATCTCTTGTTGTCTCCTACCCTAGCCTTAGTTTGTTTATGTCCCATATCCAGTAGCAAAACGCTAGATGATGATATGAAGAAATGAAAACATGAATGATAATATGTTTCTGACACAAAGGAATTGGCGTGATATAAAAAAAACGTATGGTGGGCTCTACCTGAATGAATTTAAGCTGATTATTCATGTACAAAGTAGTTCAGTGTGTGATTGATATTTTGACGTGAAACCTAGCTTTAGTCAAGCAACGCAGCTAGTCGGTGAAGGCTTTAGATTGGTGGGTGCCTTAGATAACGCTGCGCGGATGGTGTTTTAACGTCAATGATGAATGATAAGGATAACAAATGCACGTAATCAGTATAATTCCAGCCATCACTTTCAGAGTCAGCATTAACCTATAAGCTTAGTGAGACGGGCCTTTGAAATGTATCCTGCATTTATAATCACCTGGAGGATTAAACTAAAAAGGTAATGAGATGGGTCTTTGGAAAGCCTCCATCATATACGTCTAGCTTTGGGATTAACCTACAAAACTCACCGACGCATCAATGCAAATCATCCATCACAGAAGCACCATTAGTCAGCGTGTGTCTGGCAGTCTGCAATCGTTTCCTAGTGGAATTAGCTTGGAATGAGGAATGATTTTATTTTGTAAAAACGTTGCAGCTGGTGACTTGAATTGCGATGTACTTACAGGAGTCAAGCTACAAGCATATCTCCACTTACATAATTCAGTAAAAATCATCGGGACTAAAATAACTTAGCCATTGAATGTCGAGTAAAAACAGCATAAATCTACAAGGCACTCAGACAATTTACACAAAGACAATGTTAATAAATTCGAGGCTCAGAATACAAGAGAGGAAGATCATGAGGCTACAGAACAAGAACGTTGGTGTATACTGAGTATAGTGACTTCCTAATACACAGTCAGAGTACTAATAGTCTCTAGTATACACATTCAGACACTAGTCGTCACTAGCATACAGCAAACGTAAGGCACGTGGAATGAAGGGCATAGCAAACCAGTATGTATTTTACTAATTGCGTCCGTTCAATGCAGCCGGTCTTTAATCTAGAGATCAAACACATTGATTAGTGATCAGGCGTAGACAGGCTGTCACTAGATATGTCATTAAGAAAGGTTCGCCTGCTTGTCTACTCCCAATGGTTTTGATTACCTTGGACCAGTGTCGATAATTTCACATCAAGGCGTAGGTAGTTCAACATGGGACTCCGGCGTCACGTGTCCGAACGCCATACATGACGCCGTGAACGATTTTGCAGCCACGCACGCAGACATGTTCTATCGCTTTTAGATAAAGTACTGTGGAGTAGCACCTCTTATGGTTCTCTATCTTCCATCTCCACAGTTGGTAGACTTGATTGTCTATCACATTTATTCACTTTTTGGAATGATTTTTGCGATAGTTGGACCATGGAAACATTGTGACACCTTTGTTTTTTTGCATTTGTTTAGGTAGAGGACTGTTATCTCATTGATGAACTAACAGAGGATTTAAATGCAGATTCTATTATCAGTAACTTGATCTCAATGTTCACTACATGACATTTCTCTTACTTACGGTACTGATCACAAATAAACGAATCAGTCTCGTTGTATTTAGATGTATTACATAAAAACATCATGTCTACAGGGCTACCATAAAACGTTATTTCCACTTTTGTCAGCCGTTTCTCTTGAGCGACCCATCCATAACAGACTACCGTCTGAGATAAAAGAAATCATCACTCAAGCAAATCCCTGCTGTAAAAAGTAGCTGCTGTAATATCGCAATGCACGACCGGGGATTGGCCCCATTCCAACAACAGCAGACCAGGGACTTTTCCAGCTGTGCGGCACAGTGTAGAACTTCATTAATATGGAGTTCCGGATTTATCTGTCCTTTTTTTACTGCATGCTATCTCAACGTGTAGTGGGGAGAGGGGAGGTTGTAAGGGAACTGTATGCAAGCTGGTATCTTCATTTTGTTCGGACTTACCGACGTATAAATATATGCTTGAAAGGTCCTTATCTAACAATTTGTTGCTTGTAAGACGCCAGCAATCTACACATACATGTAGTTGTTTTGCGATGCTGACAATTGAAGAAGCCAAATATAATGTAGACAGAATTGTAACATCATGTCCCGGTGGCAGAGGTGGAGTACTCACACAATGCAGAAAGAATTTAGCTTAGATTTCCAGCTTAAGTCCGCATGAAAACCACTAGAAAGCTAATTTAAGCTGAACAAGTCTTCCTTGGATTCCAGTTGATGATGATGATGATAAGATGGTTTATTGGATTAAAACTGTTGCAGCCTTTACGGCTGAATTGCAATTCTGTACGAAGTTCATTTCACATATACGTATATATATATACAATATATATATATACAACATATCCAATACGCTTCGCTGACATGTCTGATTCCTTTAAAATTACACTACAAGTTTTCATTGAGGAAGTTGTAAAATGATTTATCATTCATCGATTTAAGTTAGTCGTCTAGTTAATAAGATAAGTTCCTTGACCATACAGTTGCAACTAGATGGAAACGATCGTTTCACGTAGCATCCACTACCTTGCGCTAGAGCTTTTGCTCCACAAGAGAGTTATCTTATAGCTTCGTCGATGTAGGTTAGACATCCAGGTAATAAAATACATCAAAAAGTAGTTACTCATTAACGAGCAATTTGATATGGTTTTGAAAACGGTCAGACGTTTCAAAACGGTCAGACGTTTTGCCTTACCTTTGTTTTCTTTGGAATCCAAATTGTCTTCAGTTTGAATTGTCTTACAACGTTTCCTATTGGACATCTGAAATTGTCTTCATTCTTAGTTAGAGTATAAAAGACCAGTTTCTTCCAGATCAATTTAGTGTCACTGACGAAAACTGGTGGATTCCAGTTGAAATGTCTGACCGTTTCCAAAACCATATCCAGTTGCTTGAGTAACTACTTTTTTGGTGTATCTTATAGCTTCCTAAACTTTTACCCGTTCAACGTTTACCTACTTGAGATATCGCTAAACGGATGTTCAATAAGTACAATGCGGAGCCGCAAATCCCTCTCTGCTCTCCTGTATACGCGACCATACTTACCTCTGAGGCAGAAGATGACAAAGATAGAGTGGCGGATTTGCGGAGACGGATGGATTCTCCATGGACCTTAGAGCCTGATATGTGACTGTAAGCCACAAGAGACTCTGTTGCTGAAAAGGGGTGAATGATAAGCATTTGAACACTTAATCACATAGCATTCTTGCATCTTCTGTTATTTTCCTTCGTAATGTTGGCCAATGGCGTTTTTTTATGTTTGGGGTCTAAGAGATAGTGGTTAAACTATTTGTAACAAATAACACCGTCTTCAAGATTTGAATGCACAATACTTCTTGAAATATTTCACTTCTCTTACCACACATTTCAGTTTATCTAAGCTCTTTTGAACATTGTAGCTTGAAACCTGTTGTCAGTAGGATAAAAGTGTGTAATGCAGACAAATGTCCATGTAGTTCGCTCGCGAATAAGACGCTACCGGTTGATATGTTTGTATGGCTTATGTTCTGATGTATACATCACGCAGTATCTCCACCTATCGCAATACATACAGAAGGGGGATTTCAGAAGCAATCATATCGTGTGGATGTGAATGAAATTGGTTTTCAGATTTATATTGGAAAGTGTGACATAATAAGATTAGATACGTCAGTGGTGATGAGATTCTTCGTCCTATCTGATCGAAACTGTTGATTGAGCGAAATTGTCTGGGGATTGGTTTCCAGACCATCTAAGGCATTTACGTGTTAGCAAATAGTTTTCAACTCAGATCCCATCGTTGGATATTAATCTCATGCTATTTCAGAGTGGAGTTCAATCGTATCATATCTTATGATGCTGTTAGATTGTGCTAAGTAGCTGAATAACTATGCAAGTAATTTTAATGTATATATGATCTTCATCCCATACGTTATGAAATTCTCTGGTCTCCCTGGTTTGAAACGTCTCTCTCTAGAAGAATTATTTAACAGTTTTAAGCATTGATGTTTGCATACCGCATCATTGGTATCATTGTATCATCATTTAGCTGCAATTAATGCATGCTCAAGACAATCCCTAACAAGGCAAGGATTAGCCCTCTATATACAAACGTGTTTAATTCATGACGGGGTCTCTGGATCATAGAGGCAGGCTTTAGTAAACACCCGCCTGGCGTCCCCCTGGCGTTATGATGTATGTGCTCAGGCGCGGTGTGGAGAGAGATGCACTGTCGGGTGCGCCAGAGGGGACCATTTCAGATAACGGCTCATACGACCCCCATCTGTTCTAACGTAATTGAGGCTGTATGTCATCTTTGCAGGAAGAGAAAGTCTTGGACAGAAACCTGGCGTGTATATATTTGAATGTTGAACATACAAGATTAATTATACAAGACATAGTATTAGCCACACAGGAAATTAATGTCATGAAGAAAAAAACGATACCGAGACTTGCGTCGATGAAGGTTAGACATCCAGGTAATAAGATACGCCAAAAAGGAGTTACTCAAGCAATAGACTTGTAGAAAAATAACTAAGTCACATCAATTGATGATTAAACTTCACAATTTTATTGATTGGAATTCCGCGATGTAACATCGAATTACATTCAAATTACGACTACATGTATCATTCTACTCGATACTATCTCCTAATTTACAAGCTTAGAATTGATAAAAATGCTTATCCCATATTGCACGGTAATTGCTTGCAGTAAATCATATATTCATACAGTATGACAAGCAGTTCAGCTGGTACCCACCATGAAAAATATAACGATATCGATGGAGTTTACTTGTTACTGAACTGATTAGAAGAACTTCGCACATTGCATGCAAAAGCGTATGATGGCCGTCCTACACGAAACTTTTACGTAGATTTGGGTTCCCAAGTGTGTGTATGGCCTTGAAAATCCACCAAAGATGGTGCGTAAGCAGCGCAGTTTAATTCCCCAGAGTAAATTCTACTCCACGCGAAAGTACCGCGTGTAAACTATCATCAATCACAGTACACAAGTCGGCGTCCTGGCATCCATCTTAAGTTAAGGTCGTATTTCACTGCACTTAGGGCACCGGTGCGGCACTGCGGGGTTCGTGCACTGTTGTGTTATTTTTGCCGATTTTTTTTTATAATTTAGATATTGCGTAATGCGTAAAAGTTTAACTTAAAAGACATCAAAATACAGAAAAGCGTAACAAAATTCATTCTTTCTTTCTCTAACAACTCGTTTAGTAATGCTTTGAACCACGCAGTGGCGCACAGGTGCCCCAAGTGCATTGAGATACCACCTTTAGTTAGTGCATAGTGCTATAGGCTGGGTGAGTTCCTTCCTCAGAGCAGATTCTGTTCAGCTGCAGCTTGTGAAGGCAGTATGTGTTTCTCACACCCATCCATTCCCCTGCTCGTGCATGTAGTGTGTAAACAATAGTCAATCACGTTACAAGGCGGCTTCATGGCTTCCATCTTAGTTAATACATAGTGCTATAGGCATTATTGTGTAGGAATTTCTTAGAGCAGATTCTGTCCAGCTGCAGCTTGTGAAGGCAGCGGGTGTTTCTCACACCCATCCATTCCCCTGCTCGTGCATGTAGTGTGTGTAAATAATAATCAATCACGGTACAGTACGGCTTCCGGGCATCCAATGTAGTGCTTTCGACAGTGTGTCTGTTCAGCTGCAGCTTGTAAATGCAGTATGTGCTTCTCACACCCACCCATCCATTCCCCTTCTCGTGAAGGTAGTGTGTAAACAACAATCTATCACGGTACAAGACGCATCCATGGCTTCTATCCTAGTTATTACATCTGGAAGGTTCTTCTTTAGAGTAGATTCTCTTCAACTGCAGCTTGTGCAGGCAGGAGGTGTACAAACAGTCATCCATCACTGCAGCACGGTTTCCCGTAGCGCGGTGATAATGTCCCTACAGTGCCCTGCATGGCGACACGCCAGCATCACCGCGTGCTCGTTATTACCGGGATATGTGTGTAGATTATCCCTACCTACGGGCGGGGAAATATTTTCTCCATAAGGACGGCCAGCGGTTATCCATTAGCTGTAAGATGGTCAGGCCTGCGGATTGGGTTGTTCCATAGAGCCGGTGATTTATAAGGGTTATTTAGCAGACCGTTATCATACCGGTATCGCTCAAGGCTATGCAGACATGCGGACATAGATGGAATGGAATTGAAACGACTCCACGTCTGTTCGTTTTCAGCGGCTACTTTCTCGTCTCCAGTTAGATGAATAGATCCCATTTGCCTATGGAGATTATTCGGAAAGGGGCAATTTACGTTGTCGTGCTTTAGACGCCAGCTAGCGGAAAGCTTTAGTATTAAGCAACAAGCAATTAAAACACCATCGGTATTATACAACGGTTACATGCAAAATCACTGCAGCTCAAAATGTTTTTGGACATTTAGAGCTATGTATTATAAGCTACTGCTATTAAAAAAAACGGTGCAATGACCAATGTTCGGAATTTGCGTGGCAAGAAGGAATTTGTGTGATACGTGTATGATATTTTCCCTAAGATTATTTCTTAGGTGGTTGACCTTTGCAATGGGTAGCTATGCGTGAAAGGGTGAAAACGATGCTTACAATGCTCTATATGTCCAAAATATTTTGAGCTGCAGTGATTTTGCATAACCGTTGTATACGATACCTATGGTGTTTTTCATTGCCTGCCACTAAATTCTCAAGCATTCCGCTAGCTGACGTCAAAGCACGAAGATGTAATTATCACCTGTTCATAATTGGATTGCTTACGCCGTCTCCACTTCTGCGGGGGCTACATGATTATATTTTCATTTGCATACCTATTACAGTAACGTAATGAAAAGGCCAATAAAAAGCTTTCAAGTGATAATTAAAAGCGGATAACCTAACGGATTTCGCGCTGGGTCTTCCCCATCACTTCCTTCGAACACTAAACTGTTTATTTTCAGCCGGCAGCTCACAGCGCCCTCTGGTAAAATGGGTTCAAATTTCAAAAGAAAATGACATGTTGTGATATAAAATATTTTGTACCAAGCCCTGACTCCGTGGAACTTTACCATTTGTGTGTGTGTGTGTGTGTGTGTGTGTGTGTGTGTGTGTGTGTGTGTGTTTTGTTTTGTTTGACCGCAAATGAAAGAAATAAAATGACATCGGAAGCACGAATGTACAGAATGAAAATATAAGGAAGCTTTTTGTTTCATATATTACAAAACCTTGCTCACCGTCTTTTCTTTGCTATACTGTCTTTACTGTAGTTTGCCTGTTGCTCGCTAGATGGAGCGCAGTCGTGCGTGTGGAACGATGAAGGCCATGCCTTGTTGCGGAGAGCAAAGACATGTCACAAGCATATCTCGTACAGTCAATACTACAACTTCTTAATACTCGGTACGATGAACGTCCATCACCTCTCACGTATTCCTGTATCAGGGTTTGGGTATCCTGTATCTGTAACTGTTTTGAGATAAAGTTTCTGTTCGTTTGCGTGGGGAATTGAGGCAGGTAAATAACATTTTGGCGATGCAGAAGAACTGTCGTGCAAAATATGAACTTTAAAGATAATCCATATATGTAGTCAAGCTTTATAAGAAAAGGTAACAAACAAAGGTGTGTGTATTTTGTTAAGTATATGGTTGTTTACACTGTTATATGTATATGATTGTGCTTAGCCCAGTGGGGCAAAAGTGTGCAATAATACTACTAATTCATTCATTTTGTTAGGGAAGGGAACGAGTTTATCAATATTGATATGTCTTTTTTTATACAATTGGTCATAAAAAGTCGATTCCGCCTCTTCTATAAGAAAAGAAGAAGTTATAAGAAACTAGAAAGGCCGACATTTGCTTAAGAGCAAATACAGCATATTTCAGCCATACCCCTTCCCACGCAACATTGGACTGTTCCAAATCACCCCTGCGCAAAAATGGAACATCCTCTTAACAGTACATTATCCCCCAAAGTGGACTGGTATTGTGAATTGATGCCAGGTAAAAACAGAGCTTGCTTCTATTTTTCAGAAAATGACAATAATCACACCTTCCATTCAGAAAATTTTCATCATGACTGAAAATTGTTGAATGACTTCATGTAATGTCATTAACAATTTTCAGTACGATAACTAGGTGTAAGTTTTAAAAAGTATAAGCTCCTTGTGATGTGGGTACATTTATTATTCCAGTGAACTTTTTTTATTCAAGTAGGGCATACGATTTAATAA
The DNA here is from genome assembly GCA_019207045.1 of Branchiostoma floridae x Branchiostoma belcheri. Classification (NCBI taxonomy): domain Eukaryota; kingdom Metazoa; phylum Chordata; class Leptocardii; order Amphioxiformes; family Branchiostomatidae; genus Branchiostoma; species Branchiostoma floridae x Branchiostoma belcheri. The sequence continues at coordinate 4,040,510 of CM033030.1, forward strand.
TTATCAAGCAGGTGCAGGTACTGTAGGAGCGTTTGTTTTCTTCAAGCTGTAAAACTGTTAAACTGTTTTACTTTGTATGCAATCAGCCATCGAGCCTATTCTTATTTTAGTTTAACAACTTCCTGACAGACCCGGAAGATACGATTGAACCTTGTTCGAGGATTTATTTTCGTCTGTCTGGTCAGTCTGTTCATACCCTGGCGCTGAGAGTGTTTTATTGGGCTGAAACTCTGGCAGTTTAAAGTTACTTACAATTTAAATGTTCAAAGTTTATGTCAAACAACAACAGCACTAGGAAATGTGGCCACTATAGACAGGTGGTCACTATAGAGAAAATGCTGATCTATTGACTAGGAGCCATACGTTACACATGATTTCAGTACACTGATCATTAATCATATAAACATTGCACAGGTAAGCCAATTGTTTAGATGTACAATTAAGTTCAAAAATTTCACTTGGATCATTTTACCAACTATCTTATGCCTATCTATACCAAATGTTACTCATACCAGGGTACAGGGGTGCAAAATATACCGTTATAAGACCGTCAACAACAGTCGCACGGAGCTTTTTTTTTTTTTTATTTACTTAGAGGTCACCGCAAAACAAGGCTCGTGGAGCCACTCAAACGTTTTGGGTTACATTACTGAATTGTGAAGAGAGATGTTTGTTTACCCTTAATTTAAACAGCGCAGCGAAAATACCATCGCTAGCGTTTCAACTTCGGATAACAAGTTATAAGTACTGTTGAACTCAGTAACGTTAGAGTTTGTTTTTAGTTGCCTTTGACGGTTTGACCTGAAATAGTGTTACGCTAAACTCCTGAAGAGAAGTTAAGTGACTCCTGCGATTATCATAGATATGCCCCTAAGAACTGATACAATATAAAGCCTTCTGAATAGTCTAAAATGCGAGAGCCTTAGGCGGGCTTCGCTCCCCCTGGCGGGAACACTGCTATATGCGGGATCATGAGGCCCCGCTTATGAATATTAATTAGCCTTTGGCCTCCTCTTCGCTGATTGGCTAGGTCTTTGATTCAATTAACTCTCCGGCTGACGCGCACAGGTGTGGCTCTGTGCGGGGTCACGGAAGGTCACGTCAGGAGGCCAAAAGAAAACAAATTTCCCCTCAGAAAAGTGCTAAAATGAATCATTTTAAAGTTGTTTATGTCAAAAATTTTACTTGAATCTTGTTACCAAGTATCTAATGCCTATCTATACCAAATTTCAGGTCATTTAATTGTAATACCAGGGTACAGGAGCCAAAAGTGTCCTTTTTTGGTAAAAAATTGGCCAAAAATCGCAAAAATAAGCATTTTGTTGCACTGTACACCAAAAGTGTTATTGAATTTATATGAAGGGATTATCAAGGCACATCTGTGTCAAATTTCAGCTCATTCGGTTGCAATACCAAGGTACAGGAGCCAAAAGTGTCCTTTTTTGGTCAAAAATTGGTCAAAAAATCGCAAAAATAAGCATTTTGTTGTACTGTACACCAAAAGTGTTATTGAATTTATATGGGGGCATTATCAGGGCACATCTCTGTCAAATTTCAGCTCATTTGGTTGTAATACCAGGGTACAGGGGCCAAAAGTGTCCTTTCTTGGTCAAAAATTGGTCAAAAAATCGCAAAAATAAGCATTTTGTTGTACTGTACACCAAAAGTGTTATCGAATTTATATGGGGGCATTATCAAGGCACATCTCTGTCAAATGTCAGCTCATTTGGTTGTAATACCAGGGTACAGGGGCCAAAATATACAGTTTTGGTCTAAAATTGACCAAAAAATCTCAATAAAATCATTTTAGAGGCAGATTATGAAAAAAACTGAGAAAAAAGCATCAAGGTATTGGCCCATTCTACCCCTGTGCCAAATTTCAAGTCATTCGGTCCAGGAACGGCGGAGATGAATCACTTTGAAGATTTGACAGGAGAAGAAGAAGAAACATTACGAATACAATATATTTCACCATACTATGTATGGCTGAAATATAACTAAGAGGCGAATTTATGCCAGCTACAGGATAGTCAAAGATATCATAATCATATTTCCTTCTAACACATGCTTGTAAACCAGTGACAAAATCGCATCTCTTGCTGCAGGAGCCGCGTTACATAATAGAACTTTATTGCGCACAATGTATGGCAACAAGTATTACGCAAAAAAAAAAAATACAGGTATAGGATAAAGTTTAAAACCTAGTAAATATAACAATAAGGGCTAACAATTCTTTAATATAGTATTACAAAGGATTACGCTAATCATTAGTTACAGTATTCTTTCTAATAGCAGAGCAGTCCTTGATATATTTGCCAATTTTTGCATTATGGGAGTTCTGACATCTAAAGATATATACAAATCTGTTTGTAGCATCGAGTCTCTTGAAATCTGTTGTACTTGATTACAGAAATATGAAGAATTCATTACGTAAACTATCGTATCTAGAACATTCCATTATAAAGTGAAATTCATCTTCAATATGCTTTGGGCAGAATGGACAGAACCTTTGGTTACATAAGCGTACGGGAGTCTGGGATCAAGAGGCGAATTTATATCAGCTATAAGATGGCCAAGGATATCATTATCACATTTCCTTCTATCACATGCTTATAAACCAGCAACACAATCACATCTCTTGCTACAGGAGCCGTGCTACAATGAAATGAAATCTTTACTGGCACGACAAAAGTACAGCGACTTTCGACAACTACTTACAGTACAACTAAACAGACATATACATGTATGGATATGTCAGGTATGAATAAGTCAACATATTGGGTCTAGCATGTCATTTACACTATTGGCTCTGCGGTATAGTCATTCGTGGATATATTTGCGTACTTGTACGCAGTAAGGGTTACCCCCTCCCAGAATGTACTTGAATCTATCTATCGAACAGAGAGTGTACGAAGCAAATTCTTTAGAGCTAGCGGAAAGTAATGTGAACAGCGTTGTGCGTTTATCATTACACATCGTGAACAGTTCATAGCAAAGTTACATAAGCGTACGGGACCCGGGATCAGGTGCCGCTTGTTTCCCGTCTAATTGCCTCCATTATACCGCATTGTGCGGAGATAGAAGATCAGATGTGGATAAATCTCCGACAGGACATGAAAGGTCTAAAAGCCTCAGTACGTGACAGAAATTGTGTATGTGTGCTTGAAGTAGCGCTAGCTCTCTGTCCTCATGATCCCGACATTTCGGACAGATATTTATAATCACAAGGCCAGTCGCAGCGGTTTGGTGGATTACTCTGTACTCAGCACAGAGAGCTAGCGCTACTTCAAGCACACATACACAAGTCCGGGCCGACACATAGTGCCGCGGGCCGTGTTTCTAGGTGCTTGGGTCTATTCTGGTATACATGGCAAAACCCCTTGATATTAGCATGTTGGGTGCTGCTAAATATATACTGCTTTCTTTGTATGGTGAAAGAGTTAAAGCTTCCGTCTTTATAATGAGGCAAAGCTTGAGGCGAAGCGACAGTATCTTTCGTAACCGGTCGTTACCATATCGCCGACCGGTTGATACCATATCCGGGCGTTTCATCATTTGGGGGGTGGAGGTGGCATGAAACTAAAACGTATAAAAAGCAACATTTCAATTACAAATGTCAACCGAAGTCAAATAAATTGTTTAAGAATTTAGTTCGGAAATTTCAAAAAATGGCTAGATCAAAATCCCCAATATTCAACTACAACACGAAACCTTGTGGTGTAATGTTCAGAGCGTGTTGATAATACGCTAAATGTGAAGGTGCTTGCTTGCACAAATGAAGAGGTGACGACTTTTTAAAAAGGCGACGACCATTTAGGAGACGGAAATTACCCGAGACGTAGCATAGGGCCTTCTCGGTAGCTTGTAGTGCGATCGCTCTCTCTCTCTCTCTCTTTCTGTCTGTTTCTCTCTCTTTATGTCTTTCTCTCTCTTTCTCCCTCCCTCCCTCATTCTCGCTCTTCCACCTCTCCCCCTCTCTCTCTCTCTCTCTCTCTCTCTCGCTGTCTCTCTCTTTCTCTCTCTCTCTCTCTCTATATATATATATATATAATTATATAAATATTCCTTTTACAATTAATGAAAGTGACTGTGATATTAGCATGCCTCTATGTACACGGAGGGATTCATGTGTGTAACTAAGAACATTACGTGAGTGAAATATCTGTCTTACATTGAAAATAGGCGGAACCTGAGAAAGAAAATATTATTATGTTGACGGATAACTCAATCATCCATCGCAAGGGCCACACAAGCATTGGAATCAGCTCTGGTATACGAAGATTGTTATTCTATCATTAGGATATATTGGTTGCCTTCCATGGCCCCCGTGGACCCAATCATTTTATATTTACGTCAAGTTACACTTTTAAATAAGGTGAAGTTTTCCCTTAAGCATCGGTTATGTTAGAAATGAAATTACTAGAGGAGTTTGTAATTACCATATCAATCATTCCGTGTTCTACATAGATTGATTAATATGTGCAGTAGTTACAATGTTTCACGTAATAAGTTATTCACATTCCTCGAATCTAATACAACAGATTTTAAGAGACTCAATACTACAGACAGATTTGATTATATGTCCAGATGTAACAACTCCCACAATGCTAAAATAGGTAAATATATAAAAGACTGCTTTGTCATAAGAAAAAATGCCGAAACTCATAATAAGCCCCACTCGATTGTAATACAATATCAATGATTTAGGCTAGCTCTTATTGTTCTAGAAATTAGGATGCCAATTTCATTCTATATTCATAATCTGCATATGCACTATGTTTGATACTTGTTTTAGTAATTAGGATGATAAGTTTGTTTCTTCTTTTTTTTTGCCATACATTGTACCGTGTACGATCGTTGCGCAATAAAGTTCTTCTTCTTTAATAGTAATATATTGCTATTACCAGTATACTACGACTCCTTGAAACTTGTAATGGACCTTTACAGTTTTAGCCTAATGTGTCATTCTTTTTCCTCAATTCTAGTTACAAGTTATACATTATTCCCTACGTTGTCACTAATCATACATATTATCCTCTTTAGTATTGATGTACTTTTCCTACCATTTCCTACCTCTTTTTTAACTTACATGGATCACATTTAGCGCAATATGAAGGCTAGACTTTCATTTGCTGTCAGAGAGCCAAATGGCTATTGTACAATAGAGTCGCTGTGTTGGCTTCAACCCCAGGCACAATTCTTTATCATAAAGGAGTAGAACCCAATAACCCAGGACCTAGAGTTAGCTTTTACTAGTTTTAGACTAGAGTAGACACCTTTGATATTGTTTTATACTTTGTCTCGTGTCTCATGTCACCTACAAATAGCCCACGGGCAAGGATTTGCAAAAAACATTATATATTATATCTGTAGTGAACGGAAGGCTTTCAAACAAAATCGACGGTTTTTGAAGGTACAGAAATAGCCCAAATGTCGTGCATCGTGCAAATATTTATCCTGAGTATTAACTCTATCAGCTCGTGGCAATGTTATATCATTGACCGTGTTAACGTTGGATTCAGTGCTGAGTACATATATAAGGCTTATGTAACGCCTTTTTCATTTCTAACCTTGTTTAAGTTGACTCCATTAGGCTGAAGGAAGCCGGCGTCTGTTAAGCCCTAAGGTGTACAAACCCATACATTAGCTTAAGTCTACACGTAGCGGTCTATTTTGGAGTACCCTTTTAGTGGAGTTCAGAGAATAAAAGGAGTGTATAACATAGCCACAAGGTAGCTGAAGCCTCTTATATAAAAAGGTTGACAATAAAAAATTGAAGGCCGAACGTTGGCATTTACTACACCGAGTATGATATCTGTGAATAGTTCGTGTATGTTATTGTATGAGTTCTATCTTCTAATGTTGAATGCTCCTGGTGGGAGGTTTTGACATTGTCCATGGGTTAGCTGTTCGCAGCTGACTCTAACGATCGGCTCGGTGGATCATTATGTACTTTAGTTAGGCGGTACAGCTATAGTTCTTAACGTATCATTCAAAACCAATAAGGGCATTCCTAAAGTAAACATACAAAGTACGAAAATAACAAGCGGAAGAGGTATTGATATTTGTACTCGTCGGTATAAAGGTGGAAAGTAGACACACATAATCAAAAGAAATATCCTACCGCAGATCGACACAGACAGTAATTGTGAAAAACCGCCTGTAATTTCCCAGGTGAAGATTAATGGAACCGCCTTTGGCTCCTCAAATAGCGGTCTTGAAAACATGCAACTTGAAGCAACTTAAAGCGATTAGGTGCATGCGAGGCGCATATTGGTTTAACCTATTTCTTGCACAATTTGCCACAATGTCAATATTTTTATATGCAACGTAACGGGGGTTATACATAGAGTCATAGAGAGAGAAAGAGAGAGGGGGAGGCAAAGAGACAGAGAGAGGAAGAGAGAGGGAGAGAGAGAGGCTATACATATGTATTCCGAGTCTTCCTAGGAGACGGATACTCCGAACAACAAAGCAGCATCTGCTGAAGCCGTCTCACACGTGTCATACAGTTCTGTCCCTGTGAGACTTAGTGCTCCAGTAGACGAGAGGGTGGAGAAGGATTTGCACACCCCTCCTTCACCATAAAAAAGTCATGTGCAGGTCAGACAAAACAGGTAAATGTCTGTTCTGCCTGCTCATCTGTCGAATCGACAGGAGAACCATATTCCGAGAGAAAAGAAGAGACAGGGAGACATGCAGCGAATTATGGACAGAGATAGAGATAGATAGAGATGACTATCAAAGTCTTTCTGGCGTCCTGCTGTTAAATGACAGTTTGCAGCTTTCCAAACTGCTGGGAGCGTTGCTAAATACACTTCAGTTGTCAGGCTTTGAACAAATCAGCTTCTGCATTTGTATCTATATAGCAGGCACGCGGCGCGGCAGCAGCTACTTATATAACACTAAACGATCCGTCACACCTAACTTAAATTGTACATCTATCTGCAAGCCTTCTTTAAAACTAACCAGAGAAGATGCCCCTACTGTGTTTGGTGATAACGAATTCCACTCTAAGATAGTTCTGGGAAAATACGAATTTTTGAACACATCAATCCTAGCTTGGAAACTCTGGTACTTGAAGTCATGGCTGTTTATTGTCCCTTTTTGAGCTGGTATTAGATGCTTGTCAGACGGAACGTCCTCCAGTTGATTGGTCATTTTGTACATCATGCAAAGTCTGGACATTTTCCTTCTGTCAGTGATGTCCACTGTAGATCTGTTTTCATTTTGGTAACACTAGCATCCCTGTTGTAGTTGTTTGTACAGAATCTGGCATGGTTTACCCTTTATATAACAGATAGCTTTCTTCTCGGCATTGATTTTTTCGTGAAACGCGTACAGCATCGGATTTCTGTTGTTTGAAATGTACCATCACGGTCATAGGCATGTTCTGGGCTGTTGATAACCCAGAAGGGGACTTATTGTAGATTGTACTCGTGATCTTCACTACAAATCGCTGCTAGAATAATATCGATGTAGACTTGCTTGCTGTTCGCTGGTTGGCAGTCTACACGTCATGCAGAAAGGCCTGGCACTATCCATGTTCGTGGTGCTGAAAACATAGTTACTGCACACTTTTTTTAAACGAAATCTCATGCTGTCCACTTGTGTCTTAACTTTGACTGAATATAACACATTGTTTTTTAAAAATATTTATTGCATTTTAAACAAACAGAAATAACAGAGATGATTACATAATGGCAATAGAGATGGAGACAATAACTGAGACAAAACATAAACCACGGATCACGGATGACCAATATAACACATTGTTTGTCTTGTTTGTACATGTATGGTGGGTCCCTTGGAAATCAACTTCCAAACGTTGAGAGAGGCAATACACCCGTTTTGAGATGAATAAATAAATAAAACATCTTTGCCTCAGCGTATACAACACCATCGTACTTGTGGGAGCAACATTTAGCACATCTTACTGTTTAAAGATGTGATAAAGAAGGATGCACCGTATAAGGTTATTAACGTACCGTCCCGACGTGTAGTCTTCCACATTGGCTGCATCACTCTACCCCCGGTCTGTATCCGATAACTGCCGAGCCGGCAAAACAACTCGATTTATTTCAATCAGGTTTTGTAGATAAATCAATGCAAAGACAACGTAGCTACTGAAATCACGGTTACAGACAGCCAATATTGGTATGGGCTGCTTTTTATTACCCGTGTCTCCACCTAACCAATGCCACCTACCATGATTGTTATTAACCGTACAGTGCAAGCTTATTTTACCAAGAAAAATCTTCGGTATAATTTAGTGGTGTTCTATTTCTTATGGTGATCAATGTTGATACTCACGATCGTGCCAGTCATAAAACGTGCGTTAGCCGTGAACTTGCGCATGACAAATGTGGGAAATGTTGGGAGGAAAATCAAAACTGTACATTAGGATAATTGAGTAGCGCTTGACTTGTGATCAAAGGGTCCGCTTGGTGATATGACAACTTAAACCCTGCAGACCGCATTATATGTGCATGCAGGAAAACGCTTTTCTCAGGCCCAGAAAACATATTCTTTCCTGTCTCAGTCCTGAGAAAATAGGGTTGGTAGGTAGAGATTATCTTCTTTTAGTGACATTTTAACCAAACGCACTTATATTTCCAATGTTAAACTTGAGTTTTGTTGCAATGTTACACATTTGTGGATATAGTTTTTCACTTTAATAAGAAGCAGCTGGACTCGAGAAGGCTAGGGTCGGCAGATTTTCTGGGGTAGATCGGGAAATACCCTGTAAAGTCAACAATACAAACAAATATTCGGAAAGCCTCAGGTCTTTAAATGTGTAACTGCTAGCCTGAACTTTGTCTATGCTGACGTGCTATCTTGGGGCCTTCGATCTCTTGCCAGGTCTCTTCCACTGGGATCTTTACAGTCTTCGTTTTTTTTCCTTGCCGATGAAAAATCATCAGTTACCAGAGACACAGTACTACATTATTATAGTGTCGTGTAAACGAGTTTAATCTTAGACGACACGCATGCGCCTACCTTCACCTAGCACTAAATGTAGAGGGTCGATGGACTACTACTTGGACCATCTGCAAATTAGGACATTTCATCCTTGTCGTCCTTTGTAGAGGGTTAAAGGTTACACAAATACAAGACTGTACACAGCAGTAGCACACAGCTGGAGAAGATCGGCTCGACTGTTACCCAGACACGTGCCGACGTGTTGTCACGTTAACGGCTTTGTAAATAACTCGGTGTGGAAAGGACTCACATGAGGCCTTAATTGCTATCTACTCATCACTGTAGGCGACCCTATTAGTAAGTACTTGCTGCAAATCGGGGCTTGTCGAGCTAAAGACTCACGTCGTGACTGTGATCAGTCGTGATGTCCGCTGCACTGTGAGGCTAGCTTCATCTTAATAAGGGTCTCATTACGTATGCACGGCGATTTGATTGGGCCGTGGATTGTCTTTGCGCTTGGTTGTACTGTAGCGCGCGTGTGAAGGCGAGCCAGGCGGGTCTAAGTGCCATTCCTGGTTCTCGCGACTCGCCAGGCAGCAGCAGCAGCAGCATGTTTCCCCGCCGCAGACTGGGGACCTGGAGCGCCGCGCCGGTCAGCAAGCCTCCCCCCTACCCCAGGCGCCGCTTCAGCGTCAACGATGAGGCGTATAAAAGGCATGGCAGGTAGGGATGGGGAAGGGGGAGCTTTAGATACCTGCATGTGATAAATGAAATAGTCAGGCAGGTAGGGCTAGTGAAGGGAGCTGCTTCAATACCTGTAACATTTGAAATAGTCAGACGGGGAAGTAGGAAAATTTCTTCTTTTTTTTTGCAATTTGCAGAAGTGAATTCCCTACAGCGTTGAAAGACTAAAAAATCTTTTGAACGATGGGGCGTACGAAAGACATGGCAGGTAGGGATGGTTAAGGGAGCTACTTCCAATACCTGTAATTTTTTGCCATTTCCCGATTTGTGCCGTATATATATAGCGTTAAGAGGCAAAAAGTCCCTTGAACGATGAGGATCACAAAGGGCACGGCAGGTAGGGATGTTTGAGCCTTAAGGGCGCTGCTTCAAATAACTGTAGAATAAGAAACTAGAAAGGCCGACATTTGCTTGAGAGCAAATACAGCATATTTCAGCCATCTCCTTCCCCAAGCAACAATGGACTATTCCAAAATCACCCATGTGCAAAAATGGAACTCTTCTGCTAAAGATGACTAAACATCCTAAGCTACTAATTACACGTATGAGCAAAAATGAATCGTACAACCCCCTTCCCTGCAAGAATGGACTCAAGTGCACCCAATGTAGAAGGGTAAGATAGACCAGTCCAAAAACACTTCCGCTAAGAAATGGAATTTTGAATCATCAGCCGTCCAAAACTGAATTTGAAAGAATTCCCCCCCCCCCTCTGCAAGAATGGACTCTACCTGTTATACCCCTGTGCAAAGTGGAGCGATCCAAAAATACATCCGCTAAAATAGGACTTTGACGTAATCACCAAAGTCCAGAAATACATGGCCTTTTCTATAACAAGCAACACAGTCCAAAACTGAATTTTTTTAATAGTCCCCTGTGCATGAATGGACTCATCCATATTACATCAGGCTTGCTGATTGGCTGCCGAATCCTCAGGTACAGTATTCAGGTGGGGTCAAGTTCCATTCAACAAATGGAATTCGGAATCATCGCCCATGTCCAAAAATGAATTTTTTTAAAATCCCCCCTATGTGCAAAAATGGACTGTCCCAGTAGTAGCCTTATGTCAAGTGGATCAGTGCAAAAACACTTCCGCTAAAAAAAGCATTGGCATTATCACCAAAGTCTTAAAGTAAATTTTAAAAAACACCCCCCTGACCAACAATGGACTCTTCCAACAAAATAACCTTGCTCATTGGCTAATAATTAATTAGATTTACCTTGTCCCCCAACCACCTGGAGGAACATGGACTAGGTAGGTATGTAGATGATTGGATCTACCAGAAACACCTGTGGCTTCCAGAATGACCTAGAGGTCGTTGACCTCGGCACTTCCACCTCATAAATCCAAAATTCTCCCACAAAAACCTCCATAATGAGCCATTTTGAAGTGATTTATACCAAATATTATGCATGGATCCTTTGAATAAGTACCTAGGGCACCTCTGTGCTAAATTTCAGGTCATTTGGATGTAATACCATGGTACAGGGGGCCTAAATATAAAGTTGTGGTCCAAAAATTGCAATAAAACCTCAATAAAATCATTTTAGAAGCAGATATGAATAAAATGAAAAAAACACCTAAGGGTATTGGCCCACTCTACCCTTGTGCCAAATTTCAAGTCATTCGGTCCAGGAACGACGGAGTTGATTCGATTTGAAGATTTGACAGGAGAAAGAAAGAAAGAAAGAAACATTACGAATACAATATATTTCACCATACCTATGGTATGGCTGAAATATAATAACCAGACGGGAATTCCCCCGAATATACCTTACTATGTTGAAACTCTCTTGAACGATGAGGTATACAAAGGGCATGACAGGTAAGGCTAATATATGGGGCTGCTTGAAATACCTGTAACACGTGAAAGTAGGAATTGTTTTCTGCAAAATCCCCCAAAATATACTCTACAGTGCTGAAAGACGGGAAAAATCAGTAGGTAGGAATGGAGTAGAGGGCTGCTTCAAATACTTGGAACTCATAAAATGTTCAGACGGTTCTTGGGAAAGATTCAGAGTTCTGCATGTGATGCATAAGATTTTCCCCAAAGGTCCTCTACAGTAGACAAGGCAATCCATTTAACTTGATGAAATGCAGAGATTATTAGTTCTGGACATTTTACTTGAATAACAATGAGTGATGGGTATCGCTTGAATGTAGTTTTCGCCTACTATCCACTTGTAAAGATTTGCTTTGTCTTTGCATATCATTTACCTGGATGGCTTATCTGCATAAATGTATCCTATACAACAGACAACCGTTTGTTTTTATTGTCTATAGTTTTTTATCTCCTTCAGTATGTGATTAGTTACAGGCTGTGCATTGTTGGAGTATTTTCATCTTGCCGTCAGTAGGTCGTCCTGTTAACGCGAACGTTCGAGTGAATGCTCCGCGCAATCTTTCCTTTGATTATTCTATTGATTTTCGTCCAGTCAGGGTATCAGTTTCTGTTCCAGCTATCTAGTTGAATATGACACAGGGTTAACATGTGGGTCGTATTCAACATAGTCATAGAAAGACTGGTCTGCTCTGCCTCCCTAACTGCAAGCTTTTCTACTCTTAGTCTTTGAGGCTGTACATGCAATTAGCCTGCGGGCATGATTTTGCGAATGAAACACTTTGATGTTTTCTAGTCTATGGCTGGTATCATCTTTCTACCTAACTGCAAGCTTTGTTAAAGCTACCTGAAGTAAAAGGTGTTATTCGATAAGAAGACTCACCTTCTTGAACTCCAAAGAAGGAACCGGTTTGTACCGGGACTCATTTGCAACGCCTGACAGAACTATCACCCCAGAGACGCTCTCTATCTATCCCCTTTGCCTTGCTCTTTTGTCTCCATCCTCAGCATTGGCTCAAACATGCTACCCTTAAGGCAGCGGCTATTCACAAAGCAAGGCGATCGTCTAGAAGCTGTTGTACATACAAATTACCCGATTCTGCATGTATCTCTGGCCTGATCTATCGATAACGTTTGCCAGTTTCATGGCGTCTAAGGTTACCTTATGGCGGACCCCCATATAACAATGACGATTGAATAGTCGAGATGTTGCATAACTTGTTTTCTGTAGGTTATTGAGAAAGTTAGTTAAGTCCTTGTAGCATTAGATGGTGCGTATAGTGGCACCCATCTCTGTTTCTGTAGCCACACAGCTTTGTGCAATCAATACAGCATGGGGCTAGTCCATTAATAGTATGGTGTGTGTGTTCAATTTCTACACTCTTTTCCGAATGACGAGTGTCAAGTACAGAAATCACTGTGTACCATTTCTAACGTCATTGGTATTAGTCGGCCAAGGATTGAACTCACAATTGTTTCAATGCAATGCACTCCACTCCATTCTCCATTACACTATTCCTTTGATCTACTTGCATCATGTCTGAAGGCGTGCCATGTGTTCATAAACCATTCATTCATACATTCATTTATTCATTTGTATATAGCACGGATAATGCGAACATTTGTACTACCGCCACTTAGAGATAAGCACAATTTGTTTTGTCAAAGATTGTTATAGTTTGTCTTTAAATCTAAATGCCCAACTTATTGTTCATTATCTCTGATTGCAAAATTCTTCCTTGACCTTGGAAATAATTTAGGAATCGTTATCTATGGGTAATAACCATGCCGGAAATTGCCGGCTACAACGGTCCTACGATAACAGTATCAGCGAGGATGATTGGGGAAGATAACCATGCAGATCGATACAGCGCAGCTTGAACTCATATCCTACCAGTTAACCACATGTTATCAACGGGGTATCCAGGAAGACATGTTGATGCTGGGTATAGGTTGTCACGGTGGTGAATAGATAAAACAGCTTTGGCGAATAGCAATTACTCTAACGACTGGATATGAAAACGGTCAGATGTTTCAGATAGCATCCGTTATCTGTCGTCAGTGACACTGAGTGGATCTTGTTGGAGAGCAGGTTTTATATCCTAAATATGAAATGATATGAAACAGAGATGAAAACAATTTGACTGAAAACAAAGGTAAGACAGGTTAAGACAAAGTTGATGAGTAGTTAGAATATAAAACCTGCCCTCCAACAAGATCTCTTCAGTGTCACTGACGAAAGATAATGGATGTTATCTGAAACGTCTGACCGTTTCCAAAATCTTATCAAGTTGCTTGAGTAACTGCTATTTAGCGTATCTTTTTACCTGGATGTCTAATCTTCATCGACGTATATAAGGCGGTTTTCTTTCCGGCTGTGAAGGGGTGATGTAAGGTCAAGGTTTCACACTTCCTCACGACGCCTGAACCAGAACGATCCCTTTAATACATAGTGGTGCCCTTTTGTAGGACCAGTTAATGTAGAGGTATTAAGAAAATGAAAGCGAAACGTAAAAGACACAAACAAAATACAAATCATTTGTAAGTCAAAAACGTGATCGAATGCCTGGTGTAAAATGGTGTAAATTACGACCAGATGATCAGCTAAGGAAATTTAAATAGTGTAGTGTCATCAATCCGTTCGTTCGTTTGTATTGCACATCTGGTAAGCTGGCTGATGGGCGTAACATACTAGGTTTGTACTGAACAGTAGAAGCTGCGCGTCCGGACAGATTTATTCGATCTACTCAGATCAAACTGCCATGATCCCCTAATTATTTCGATAAGTATGGTGGGTTCTTTACCGTGGTAGGTTGAAGGTTCTTCTCAAACACGTGGCATCCTATCTGGAAACTTTCCCAAACCGAAGATGTGTAATCATTTTCGCCTAATTGAAACGAGGGCATTGGTGTCAATTGTCATTTCCAATTAGACCACACTATAGCATGCCAGGGGATTCGTACCCAGGACCTCTACATTCTGGGCCAAACACACTGCCATTACGCTACCGAGATGCCAACGTCAGCAGTATCCTCTCTGATATTACTTATAAAGAAGTCAACCCCCAAATGCGTAGATTGTAGCTCTCAGCAGTCCATATCATTGATAGAATAGTCACTTGTCTACACTTGTCACCATTGTTGCCTATACCAAATTACTTCATTTTATGTATGTTTACTATATATGTATTTTGTATGTTTCATGTTGCAATTAGCCCTCGGGCAAGAACTTGCAAATAAACTTCTTCCATTTTATAACATACTTAGGTAATAATGCCTTGTTTATTGTAAACTGCAGCGCAATTCAAGTAGCCTGTTTTTATTATTATTTCAGTTTACCAATGCAAAATGAACTGATTACACCACCGACGTCATAAGCACCCTCTCTAACATTACTTACCGACTGTACCGTCTGTAGGCTTGCTGATGTGCTAATCCGTTAACATCTTATGGTGCATTACTCTAGACATAAGAACGCCCATTACATTACTGATAATCCTGATTACGCATAGGTCAGGCTAGAGTGGGTCACTGGAGTTTTCTGATGTAACATGATAAAGATGCAATACATAGCGGCATCCAATGGTTTACATTTCTATTTCATAGTTTGTATTTGATAACGTATCGTGTGCCATTTCATTACAAGGAGAACGATGTGTAAAATGTCGATGAGTGTTGGGTATCAACTATAATGTCTTTATCATTCGAGGGCAGGACATTGAAATGAAATATGTACTTTATCGTTACTAATGTTTTCCTGTTTTAGAATTCTTTCGCCACTACATGTAATTTTTTCCAAGCATATTTTGGTAAATGATGTATTCAAATCCAGTACACGTTGGCAATTTCCTAGTGTATATATCAGCGATATAATTGCATATGTTCTACACAATTTAACGTAAATTGATAATTCGAACAACTTACACTAAACGAATTCTTAACAAATGTTTTTTAACATTAGCATATTCCTGAATCACCGCTTATGGATGTGTCCTCTTGTCATCGTTTTGACATTTTTAGGTCAGAAGCTTTCAGTGCACTTAAAGCCTGGGATGGATTAATGTGAGATAGAGCGCAAGGTCGTTTGATTCACGAAGGTTGACGATGAAGAAAACTAATCTATCTAGGTGCCTCGAATCTTCTTCGTAAACAGGCATCGACACTTTTGAGTTTTGAGTTTTCACAGCCCCAGGTGCGCGTATGGAAATAAGCGTCATCTGAAGAAGTTTCGGTATAAAACGCATTTAATGAATGGCACGCAATACATCAACATCTTGTTTGAAATGTCTGCTGAAATGTGCTATATGATACGTAAGCGAAGAAAAATGATTGAGAATTAATCAAAAGAGTACGCTATCAGAGAAGCTCTGATATGAGTCTGAGCGAGACGCCGTAGTGTAAGAAATGTAGAGGTAATAAAACTAACGATTGTGAAATTGACAAAGCGCTGCGCTGCCTATCCGTGCCGTAGCGACGCTGAGACTGTTATGGAACAACAGGGGGATCGGCTCATTAATCCGTCATTCAATTTTCCGCCTGATACTCCCCTGAGGCTGTTATAGCACAACAGGACGCACAGAACTGGGCCGGTCTTGATTAGAGCAGAGAAAGAATGGCGCCAGGATAATGGGAACAAAAAACGTTAAGGTTTTGTGCTATATATACAGCTCGGGTAGTAGACATAGGGGAGGGAAATTTACCTGTTTGTACCACTTTGTTGCGTCAATTAAGCTAAGATTCATTCCAACCATTCCTAACTTAGTAGCAGCTTAACATTCACCAGTATCCTTCAGAACCACCGACAAACTTTGGAACAGACTGATACTGATTTTCGTTTTTTTTTTTGTCTTCTATTGACTACCAATTTTTTTTCTGTCCGTAGAGCTAGCTAGCTGAGAATGTGGTTCTATCGGTGTCTCGATTAGTTTGGGAGTTGAGGCTTTTTTCGACTGAGGATGACAACGCTTTAGATCACAGGTTATTGATTCAGTAAACATTGGAAGATCCAGAGAACCATTGAAAAATATTGAGACCAATCATTTACCTTGTATGTGTGTCGTTGGTACCATTGCAAACTAAAGTACATGTTAGAAACCAATGATGAGCATCTCGAAAAGGCTGTATCCTAACAAGTGTGTTCTGCTTCGCAAAAAAACAACTCTCGTTATCTACAGAATACTGCTTCCTTAACAAATAATCTAAATCGCCTTTCAAACCTAAAAATGTGTTCCGAAGAGAATTTACTGACTAGCAAAACTGTAAGGACAATCTTAAGACAATCTTAAGAACGATTGTTGTAACGAATCCGCAATTCAGCAACAGACTGTACGTGAGAGATTTTTAACCTAATAAAGCATCCATCATCATCATCATCAATAAAGACGTGCAGCTCCAATCACCATATTCTTGAATGTGAATAGCTAAAAGATCAGTCTCTTCGGCGCTATGCCTTGGTTGGTATCCACAACATTGACTACGTTGTGTCGTGCTACCTCATCTATGTTTAGCTATCAGCGGGTAATGAGCCCGAAGCACTTCCGCAATTTGTACAATGAGTCGATGATGTTTCTGCGTTGCCTTGGCTACCGTCCTGTCGCCAACGGTAATAATACCGGTAATAATAACGATAATTCCTGTCATTATAGTTATAGGATGTAAGGATCAGAGTTATGAGAAGTCCCGACCGGAAAGAATTGATGTCAAAAGACGGCAGAGTCGTAGTTGTGCTATGTCATTTAAAGGTTAAGATAAGGGGAAGGTTGTCCTATTACTAATGCTGTAGGGGCAGCGGGTTCTTATCTGTGGCTAAGATATGACACTGAGAGAGAGTGGGGGTGTCTGTGTGGCACAACGGTTAGAGCGTTGGCATCAGAATCAGTAGGTCCTGAGTTCGATACTCGCCATGCCCCTGCCCCCATGACGGTGGAGTGACGCCCACCGAGCCCCAACAGGGGTGCCTAAGCATTTGCACGATCCCTATGAAATTCGTACGAATATTATGTGATACACACGAATCACTATGCGAAAACGCACGAATATTATGAAATTCGCACGAATCACTATGCGAAATCGTACGAATTTTATGAAATTCGCACGAATCACTATGTGACACACACGAGCCTTATGTGATTTGCACGATCCTTATGCGAAATTGCGCAACCACTGGCGGGGTCACGTGACAAACGGAGCGGGATTTTCAAGATGGCGGCTTCGCCGCTTCGGCGACTGAAAATACGATGTAACACGCCGAAATGAAGCTAAACAGTAGCTCACAGGCTATCAAATACATCTTTGCGACGGTAAATGTCCATTCCATGCCTTGAAATATAAATATCTCGGGTAGAAACGCTCAAAATCATGCCTCCTCCCGGCCGCCGTTTTTGCATAAGGATCGTGCAAATCACATAAGGCTCGTGTGTGTCACATAGTGATTCGTGCGAATTTCATAAAATTCGTACGATTTCGCATAGTGATTCGTGCGAATTTCATAATATTCGTGCGTTTTCGCATAGTGATTCGTGTGCATCACATAATATTCGTACGAATTTCATAGGGTTCGTGCAAATGCTTAGGCACCCCTGCCCAAGGCTAATCTGTCTAAAGGTGCCAAAAACAACTGCGGATTTGGTGTTGCCAGTGTGTCAACATCTGCACACTTGCCACTAAGACCCGTGAATTTTATTTCTATTTTTTAAAGATATGACACTGGGACGCGGAGCCAATCCCTCTCCTTCCACTGTATTTTACCTCCCCAACCGAAGTCAGATACCTGGATGGAGTGAGAAAAGTCTTTTACAATTTCCTAATTTCTAGCCATGATATGCAGGAGTCCAACCCGTGACCTCTCAACCCGTGACCTCTCAACCCGTGACCTCTCAACCCGTGACCTCTCGACCCCTGGTTTGTCAGCCCAACCACTCGACCATCTGACGCCAAAAAATATGACATTGTCCTTGCTATATCTTTTGTATCGCGATTGATGAGGGTAGCAAATTAAAAATATTCCCTGTAGCCAGACAACATTTAGATGTTTCACTAATACCTTACACTCCTTGCACTGGTGCGTAGAGCCAACAACACATTTCAACAAGCTTGTTCAATGTTTGCAAACCTGCATTACCATTACTTTGCAGTTTTTGTTTCTAGAGTGAAAAATTTAATACTTTCCGGTCGGAAATGTTTTAGGTTAGCAGACCTAAAATTATGTTTGAACAATTACAGTACTATTACAACAATAATCACTTTATCCCTTTTCGCTCTCAAGAGTTATGCGAGGTTCCTCACGAAAATATTTCATGGCAGGGGACGCCAGATTCGTGTTTGCACTATAGTCACCATCACTATAATGGGTTATGTTGCAGGAGTAATGACAAGGACAAACAGGAAACGTTTCATGTTGCCAGACACCAACATCTTGTTCAAAGCTGTACAAACATGGGAATAACATTGTATGTTTACAAAAACGGCACTCAAGGGTAATATGCCAGCATGAAAACTGATATTGTGCTGCCGCACTGTTTGCCTTTGAGTACTGATGAAGGTTACTGAACCCATTGAAGAAAACTATAAACGGAAAGTTCACTCGCCACTTCGCTTTGAGCCGCTCTTCCTGTGTTGTGGTACCACCTGGTGCGGAAGTCATCTTCTCACATGTTTATGAATGAATGAAGGATACCCATAGCTATCATTATGTTTCATTTCTGCGGTTCTTTGTCTTCTATAGCTCTGCTCTTTGGCGGATGCTGTCAAGACAATGGGGGTTGGGCAAGGTTTGGGGAAGCTATGTTGCAGCTAATCAGGGCACTTGTCATATGTTTGTGAATCAATGAAGAGCACCTATATATCATCATGTTTCCTTCCTGTGGTTCTCTTTGTCTTCTATTTCTCCGCCACGGTTTGAAGGTTGTGATTTCCACATCCGGGATGTTAGAACGACATCCTGGATATATCGGATGTTGTAAAGGCCATGAGGGTTGGCAGGGCTTTGAGAAGTTATGTTGCAGCTAGTAATCAGGGTAATTCAAACATGTTTGTGAAGGACACATATCATCATATTTGCTTCTCATGGTTCTTACGGTTTGATGTTAGCGATTGCCACATCCGGGATTTTAGAAAGAAATCCTGGTGTTCTTTATCGTATGTTGTGAAGGCAATAGGGGTGGCAAAGTTTTGGGAAGTTTTGTGCTTCAATATCGATATGTCAGGCTACTTCTTTAAACGCTGACGGCCAATGGCCAATTGTGAGCCATCTACGTTGGAAGCTTGTATGTGCGTTTTAGATTCTTATATTTCTAAATGATAAGTATCTTTATTGTTAATCTGAATTCATTGCATTTTATGCCGGCGTACGGACGACATGAATCTAAGCTTGAACTGACTTCCCTGGCCAATTTGCCGATTTTTTCTGGCAAATTCTACGATCTCCGCACCCCCGTAGGAAAGCCTGGTGGAGGCTATGGAAATGGCAAAGTTGCATAAGAGGACGAATAGAATAAACAGAATACATAAGGACCACGTTCTTCACCCAAGCAGCATCGTAGACATATCTATATTTGCTCTGAAGGTGCCATCTATGCCGGAAAATGCCATAGACTCTTACAACCTTCCCAAGGCCACCCGGTATTGGTATAATGCCGGAAGAAATCGAAGCCCTTTGTAAAGTTTACGTCTGGATGTTAGGATGTTAGGATGGATAAAAGCAAATACAACGTGTATTTTTCTCAAATCTTTTTCCTGAAAAATGTTAGCGGCCATTCACCTTATACATCAGGTCTTTACCTTATAAAGCGAAATGTCTAAAATGGTTGTACTTAATCGCCTCTGCGTGGTCCACGGCTATTTTTGGAACGTTGTTTGTGCAAGAAACTGCTTTTAAGATGTTACGTACTTCAAAGAAGCACATAATCACTTCTGAGTGGGGTTATTAACCCTTTATAAGGAAATGTTTCTTAAATGGTTGGTATTTTAGGAGTTGGCTTTTAAAAACTACATCTCTGTGCGGTCAGTGACATTTCTTTTGCATTAGTTTGCTCAATGGAGCTTCTTCATAAATGTATCTTTAAGTCAAAGGATTAAATGCGTTATTACATAAAATAAGTTGTTAACAGAATTTATATATAACTTTGAACTTCAGTAAAATCACTGTGCTTCATTTCAGCTTGTAAGTGATTATATAGATTGTAGTGCAACTCATTTTGATCTATATGTGTGTTTTCTCTGTTGACGGCCGAGAAGGCTTTGACATAATTAGTTTCCGCAGGGGCTGTCAACAAATATAATCAAATCTACTTTGGGGACTGTTTTCAAATGTAACGTTACAGTAATTGCTTTTGAATGTTGTGTCTTTATGTTGGTTTGTGATAAGCAAATGACATGTACAATAAAGTTTAAGGCTTCATTCTTTCCAAATTATTTCTACCCTGTCTGTCAACAATGATATCAATACACAAATTGGCGCCAGACTATGTCCCGTTCTGATCTAGTCAAATTACTTTCCTATTTCGTTTTCATTACGATATTAGATCAGATTGATTCAGCTAACATTTTCATCTTATTGGGATGACCCAAACCATCAAGACATAATGGGGTACAAGTCCTGTCGTTCATATCAATTAGTACCCAAATATTATGCCTTTCATGACTTTCTATTGTTCAACTAAAAATGCTATGCGTTTAAGCTCATGTTTCTACTCTACGTAGGCAGAGCTGAACCATAAATTTCCGACCCTATACACACTACCATATCTTTCAACTTCTCTTCAAGAGTTTATCGCATTCAGCTTTCATGTGCAAGTCGTTTCTCCCATAGTTTGCCACAAGCTACGATCAAACCAAAGGGTTGAAGACGTTCTCTCTCTGGGGCTCGCTTTCTGCCTGATTAAATCGCGAATGATCGCATTACCTGCCCCATTTATCCGCGGACCCTACCCGCCCGAGATTGGAGGAGACGCTAATCAAGTTACTTGGCCTCTTCATCTACTTCCGCAGGCGACGGTAGCGTCTTGAGGCACATCAGGGAAAACAGGACTCGAAATGCTTTTCCCGCATACCTGCACCGGTGCAGGTAACATTGAAAATTACCTGCACCAGACAACTTTTACCTGCACCACTCTGAAATTAGGAAATATGGATCATACTAATTTTCGGGAACCATTGCTATTTTTTCTTTGTGGTAACAGTCAATGCAGCTAATAACAATCCATATACAGCTAATTCCGATAGGACATTTATGTGTAAAATCTGTCCAGTAGATGGGCCGGTGTAGGTTATAATTTGGTGCAGGTAGACATCAGAAATGCCGGCACAGCTCCAATTTTACCTGCACTAACCTGCATATGCAGGTGGT
Source organism: Branchiostoma floridae x Branchiostoma belcheri (assembly GCA_019207045.1). Lineage (NCBI taxonomy): Eukaryota > Metazoa > Chordata > Leptocardii > Amphioxiformes > Branchiostomatidae > Branchiostoma > Branchiostoma floridae x Branchiostoma belcheri. The sequence goes on from CM033030.1 coordinate 4,062,358, forward strand.
ATTTCGAGCCCTGCCCTTGATAGACAAGGTTTAGATGAGGACCTCTCGTCCCAATCGTCTGGTGAGCGCTGATAAGGAACGCCGACCGAATTTTTGTCATATAAAGTTGAAGCGAACGCAGCCCAGACAGGTACGATTCGATTACAGGTCCTCTGAGGCAGCGGCAATCCTACATCCCTCTACAACGGTTGTTCCTGATAAATTGAATGTCATTCATTGCGATGGTTATCCAAATCACTCAGACTTTTCTTCTCGGGTTAGCTCTGTCTCGGAATAATGATTTTGGTATCCATGGCCATGACCACGCACATCTGTATTCTGTAAGTCGATGTTCAGTGAATAAGCTTGCTAAAGATATTGGAGTTTTTTAATGTGCTGTACAACCAGTAATGTTTCTCATCATCTGCTTTGGTTAAGATTTCTACCATATTACAGACTATTAAGATCTCCCTCAGAGCTTTATGGAAACGTACGAAAATGAAAAACCTCTAGGAAAACTCTAATATCATACGTTATACCAACCTGATGATAATATCAGCTTACACATAACGTTATACTAAACGCGTTAAATATGCTTTTAGTTTACGTTGTGTTTCCATAAATATTCGCCTTCTTGTTACATAATTCTCATTTTTGACTGGTGTCCAAGAAAATAATTCGTTAAGTTCAACGTTTACTTTGCCATCACTAGTACGTTCCTTTAATACCAGCTCATAGAAATGCGTACGACAAACAGATTATCGTACGGCGTATGCCTGGCAGATTTCCAATAGACAATAAGCCTTCAATGCTACCAACAGAGATGCATTCCCAACGAGGCCTATTACTTCAGGAAAGTTATCACTGCGTAATTTATCAGGTACAACTTGAAGGAGTCAGACTAGCATCTCAAAGCCTCTGTTTGGAAGGTTCCCAGGAACAAGTATTGATCAGCGATACCTTCCAACTGTACTCCTGCACCTTCGACCCGATAGACATCCATACCTTAGCTTAGCTTAAGAATAGTTATCAGTGCATGACTCATGTACAGCCGCTAGCCGGAGGGAGTCAGTTTACGAGATTAGCGGTCATTGGTTAGAAGCACTTGATATATATGTTAACACATCCGTATCCCACACCGATAACGCCTGCGTTTATTCATGTGTATTTGTGTACCCCGAGTTAACGAGTCGTCTCTTGGACATATACTTTGTAGGTGTTCATAATGGTGTATATGGTATGATGAGTTAGATGCACGGTGCTATACGATGATTTGCGTTAGATTTGCGTTGTTCGGCCATGTTTGTTGTCAGAATTGACAAAAATAGTAAGACTGGTAAATCAGAGGAGTCCCTAAGCTAACGTCAGCCCGTCTCTCTTTGTGTTTCATGGCTCACCCTCCTGTCTACCATCGGCCTGCCCTGCCGCCTGCCTCACCACTCGCTGGCTGCTCATCACAGGTATGTCATTCTGTTGGTATTTCTGTTAGGCTACGTTCCACTAGACGGCACTCGTGCTGAGACCTCTTTTCTCATGTCCGGAAAATCATCTCATAAACTACACTAGCCATGTTGCTCTTATCTTCTTGCTGCGCAATTGAATAAAAGAAACAATATAACATACAGGCAAAAAAAAATTATCTAAACTTGATTAGCGTAAGCCTTGTTGTCATGATTAGAATATCATGCAAAATGTCTTAAAAAGGTATATGACCAAAAAGCCAATTTAACAAAACACAAAGCGTAACAAGATTTGTTTCTATCCATAAAATTCTTTGTGTGACCTATAGTATTAAATTGTAAGTGTCAGCGAGGTCGCAGCTCAAGTTAAATAGTAGTATTACGGTCTCCATTGGGGCTTTTACAGACCATTAGCGGCATGAGGGATGTGCGGGGTAATGGGGCATGTAGGTAATGTACAACCTGGGTTTATCATGTGTACATTTTCACGGATAATTCTTTACTCGTGACTTGCTTACTGAACAACGCCGTCTTGCGTAATTTTTATGTACTGCAACCATCGCTTGCTCTTAACAGGTTTCAAAGACGCTTGGCGCGCAATGAAAAGCTTAAAGTTAGCTGGTATGCTCTACATTAGATTATTCACAAACGGGTTCAGAAATTAAGAATATCTGTAACTTAAGCTTGATCCCCGACCTTTTTTGTATAAAATGTTTAGCAAATCTTTCGCGTTTATTATCTCTATCTTATGCCTTAGAATAAATCTTTGGGACGACTTTATCATAATTCATTTTGATTTTTCACAACGTAGTTGTAGACTCAGAACGACCGTGTTTTGACCAGGCATGCAATGTGATGAGCGTTTTGTGGTATGAATGTAACCTTGCGTATAGACGAATACTCGCCAGATGTCGCTTCTTCACGCAATGCATCACCCAACGGCAATATGAAACAACAGTGTTTACAGTTTCATGTCTTCTCGCAAGGTGGCCTTACCATGACGTGTAAGATCTTCTTTCTAACATGATATTGGCAGCGCATTCTTCCAGTTAGAGTACTATAATGAGTATGATATAACTACCCAAGGATTTTTACCAGTGCTTTTCGGACTAGGCGAAAATCGATACACTGGTACCACTTCACATGATGTAGGGCCTCTTTATGCCATGATATGCGAGAGTCTTTTTAACTTTTCGCATTAAGTGCCTCCTCTCTACGCTGAGTGGAAAGAAACCTTTTTAGGCTTTCGCAATTTTTATGAACAAAGGGCTAAGGAGGGTCATTCACTACACTCCATTAGTCTACTATTACACAACTTCTCCTCAAGTATCATACTTAAAGGGAGTTTTCTTATGTTATAGAGACACTTATTTATACAGGTTCATCATAGACTTTATAGTCTGTTCAATGAGAGAAAAGAAACTTTTTAGATTTCGCAATGATTATTAACAAAGGGCTAAAAAAAAGGGCCTTCACTAGACTCCATTAGTCCACTACTTCTCCTCAGGTATCACACTTATAGGAGTTTTCGTATAGTGTAGAAACACTTATACAAGGCTACCACAGAGTTTGTAGTCTGTTCAGTGAGAGGAAAGAAACCGTTTTCGGAGTTTACGATGATTATGAACAAAGGGCCAAGGAGGGTCCTTCATTAGACGCCATTAGTCCACTACTTCTCCTCAAGTATCGCACTTACAGGAGTTTTCTTATAGCGTAGAGACACATATTCGGGTTATGAGCAAAGGGCTAAGGAGGCTCCTTCATTACACTTCATTAGTCCACTATGTCATACTTATGATACATGAGGAGTTTTTTTTATGACATAGCGACACTTACAAGGTCATCATAGAGCTCATAGTCTGTTTAATGACAGAAAAGAAACCTTTTTCGGATTTTACGATGATGAGACGATGGGAGGGTCCTTCATTAGACTTCTATACCACAACCTCTCAGGTATCACACTTATGAGGAGTTTTTAATGATAAAGCGACACTTATACAGCTGGGTCATCGTAGAGCTCATCATTGTCTGTTAAGTGAGTCAGATTATATATCAGGGATAAGATATTTCCACTCGAATGGCTTTCCCCCGGTGCCGTTTTCTAGGACGCTGGTTCAAGTAGGCCCTTGAGAATGCTTACTACAGAGCCTCTTTGTCCTGTGGTATGATGTAACATATTCTGTTGCCAAGAGGAATGAAATCTATTACGGGTATGGCTACATCTAGGAGCAAGCCGCATTCTTATAGATGTTGAGTGTCCTTCAGCTAAGTCCACTTTCGCTCCTGAATCATCATGATATATAAGCTTCCAGGAATCTCTTTAGGGCATGGCTTAAGAGCAGAACGCACGTTTCCAAGGACATCAGAGAGGATCTTGCTAACTGAGCCAGATGCTATGTCAGATATTCTGTTACCAGGACAGTTATGGTCATAGTAATGCTACCAAGAGTGTACAATGCGGCCGTGTGCGTTGCCATAGACATAAGGAATATTGTATTATATCTTTTATTTTGGTGCGTTTTGCCAGCATACTGTAGTAATGATGGATGACTGTTGAATACTGTTATAGCCTATTGACACAATTAGTAGTTAATCCGGTATTATATCGACTTGTCAACCAATTCCCCTTGTCTATTAACTTTACATGCCTGAAGGTACAAAATGATTTCACCATATATAAACATGACAGCTATAAGGGCTATATTTTAGATCAATAGTTGAATAGACAAAGGTATAATCCAACCGGTTCTGAAATCTCATTATTGGGAAATCCTTGTCACAGGGGTACTACTGCCATGTTGGTCTTTTTTATGAAGACTAAAGTCGAAGTTTTTGCTAAAAGTAGTACCTCTCATCTAACAAGCACGTACCATTTGACTTGATTTGTAAAGAATTCTACTCGACAGTATATGCTAGCCAGTTCACGCCCTGCATGTAAACTGTTACATAAGCTGTTATACCACTGAAGGTCTCATTTTTCACTTTCACTGGTGATGTAGATAAGATGCTTCCATCATAATCACTTTCTAATCCCCCTGCCTCATGTGTTATTGAAACCCCATTGTTCACCGTCGCCCTGGCATTTGGAATCTATAAACATTTGGTAATGGCGAATGTACCTGTTGAAGGTCGCTTGTCGTAATAGTGGATCTTTGGGCCCCCCGGGGATGAAAGTTGTTAATTGGATGCAGTCGCTCCCAGGGCCTAACCTACACGTGGGATCCCCACTCACTCCCGCCATCAGATCTGAGCCCAGCACAGTCTCTAGTCCGTCATTGGGAGCGTGCAGATAATTGTCTTGATGTTATCACCAAGCAAAGTGGGGCATCTTTTTTGGATAGTTTTAGAGAACGCTTGCGAACAGATTGTGCAAAAGTTAGGTGTAACGGGTCGTTCAGTGTAATATAACCAGCTGCTGCCGCACCCCGTGCCTGACAAGCTGGTGTGTTATGCCGAAGGGTGGTTATACTGGCTATATAGATACAGATACAGATACAGATGATGTTTAGGTCAATGGATAGCTTCGTCAGGTTGGTCGCTAGTTAATAATAATTTATTTCAGTCCAACTATTACACAGTCTCCCCGTTGTATTGACGTCTCATAAAGTATCACACTTTATGAGAATTTTCGTCAGAAGATGCTCTTAGTGCAGTAGGTATGCATAGACATTTAGTACATGCTTGATTAAGTTAAGTAAGACGCTTGTAAACGCCTTGATATAATCTATCTGGATGGCTGTAAACGTTACAAAGAGTGTAGTACGTATCTTATACTTATTCTAACCTACTTGTTTTCTTACTTCTAAGGGGTAGGTCTAAATTACGTAGGGATGTAGTCCTGGCCGGGCTCCGAAGCCAGAACTTTGTCTTGTTAGACTGTCGGATACCGCTTGGTACCTTTCGGTGTTCCTCACGGGTAGGTCAAGGCGTCTACTTGTTACCGGGCCCAGGGATCATTTTAGCCGCAAGGTGCTCCACGGGGGCACGTAGGGGCCACGCCTGAATCGGCCAAAAACAGCCCGTGATCTGCCCGACAGGACCCTTATTTCCAATCGGGACCTTGTTCATAAATGTTTAATTGGGTACATTGTGACCCTTTTTCTCATTTGCCTCGTTTTCTGCCGGCTGGCCAAACCAACCAAGAAATAGGTCTCGATCCTCCCAATTGGCCTCTGTTTGTAGAGTGTTGTTTCTAGCCGAGGGAATGGTTAACCCATCGTTCAACTGAAGTTTCGTACGCATTTCTCTCGCAGAGTCCTTTGGGATGCAGTCACACGAACGTGTATATCAAATCGGTATGAGGTCCGTATTTACATTTTGTTAGACGCCGTCGTACGTACAATATATAGTATACTCTCATGAGCATCTAAATCGTTTTATGTTTAACTTAGCTTTAGGTACGCCTACTGGATCGCACTGTGCGTATACCTAAAATTGTGTAAACGATTGAGATGCGTATTGGGATCGTATTGTGTGCACGACTGCGTATTACAACAGAAGTGTCATTACGAACGTCAAACAGATATCATTTGATATACACGCTCGTGTGACTACACCCTAATCAACCGAGAAAAATGTCTCGATCTTCCCAATTAAGCTTTACTTTTTTCTGGCCGATGGAACGTATAACCTATCATTCAGCTAAAGCTACGTACGCATTTCTCTCACGTAGTCGGTATGACGTCTGTATTGACATTTTGTAAGACAGCACAATACGGACCTCGTGCGAATCTCTATCGTTTTATGCCAGTTTTAGGCCTTTTGGACCATAATGTGCGTATACCTGCGAAAAGTGACACTAAACGATTTGGATGCGTATGAGGAGCGTATTGTGCGTACAACTGCGTATGACCACAACAATGTCAATACGAACCTCATATGGACTTGATATACACGCTCGTGTGAAAGTGAAACTGACTACACCCTAATCATGTACGCCTCCCATCAGCTCACCAGGTATGAGACTTGGCAGGCTCACTTGCCTTGCGCAACAAGCGGAACAATTCCACGAACACAGCTGGTATGAGGAGCGTATTGTGTGTACGACTGCGTATTACAACAGAAATGTCATTACGAACGTCATACAGACTTTATTTGATATACACGCTCGTGTGACTACACCCTAATCATGTACGCCTCCCATCAGCTCACCAGGTAGGAGACTTGGCAGGCTCACTTGCCTTGCGCAACAGGCGGAACAATTCCACGAACACAGCTGGAGCGAGAACGTTTGATAAGTTTAAAGTGCCACTTGCGAGTCACAATTGGGCCCCCGGGTACAGACGTACACAGGCGCCATGGCAACAAGGGAATACGCGTCTGAACGTCAATGTCAATTAAAAGTCATCCAGTGATCCTCAAAAGTGCATGTATCAGGTGCTATCTTCAAACGGTAGTCATCGCTGATGAGCCAGGAATTAGCCAAACTACCACTGTAGGCGAGGATTAGGCTTCAGCACTTTATGTTTGGTGTTTATTGGAAAAAGCGCAGTCGTTAGAGCATCTGCACCTGTTATCGTCGTAATACCGGCATAACGGCACGTAACCGAGACGTTGTGGGTTCGAATCCCATGACATTTCACCGATATTGTACCGTTGGTGAAGGCACTTAACATTGATGTCCTCAATCCAAAAAGGTGTAAAAATTGGTACCTGATTTTGATTGGAGAGGTAAAAGGCGTTGAAAGGAGAGTGATAGGCTCCACCTCCCCTTATGCAGTGGTTGACAACCCGGACTACCTTTTTTTACCTTATCTACTGAGATCTGACGAATGCTCTCTTCGGGCAGTGTTAGGTGATGGTTGTCAGTGCGAGATGTGGTGACGGGTTATAAACTGCTCGTCTGAGATCTAAAGCGGCAATCTGTTGCTGCGGCGAGCGTACCTATTTACCAATATGCTGATAACGGCATACATATATGCATCCCTTCCCGCAAGCTCATCCGCTCATGGTTGTCAAAACATAAGTAAACAGCCGCCTTGTAGCTGTTTAAATTGATATTGTCAGCAAATTTCTCTCTACCGGTGTAGCAAGGTACCAGGCAAAACACTACCTTCTTGCGAAGTCTTAGACCATTAGGATACGTCATTCCATTTCTAAAATTGATAAACATCAGGCCATGTTGTTCTTATCCAAGGCTAATGTAGGGTTCAATGTCCTTGGCAGCCATGCAAAATGATGAATAGGACAGGTTATAGTAAGGAACCCACCCCCTAGCTGATGATACAGATGCAGAGAGATGCAACTTCAATGTGCAAACTAATGGATATATGTCAGATAGTTCACCTTTATGCATAGAACACTAAATAGTACTAGGAAAAATGTATTTACCATTTCTCAAGCCTGAACCTACAACCTCTGCAGAATGACTACACCCCAGCTACAATCTCTGCACCGCACGGGGCATGAATGGCCTTCAAGGGATTTCCTTTGGTGCCGTAAAGAGATCGGGAATGTTTCTGCTCACATTTCAGGCGAAGATTCTATCTAATTGGCCTCAGACTATCCAGGACCAAGGTCATATGGTTGGCCTTTGAAGCTCGTACTGTACTAGATGTAACCATAAAGGTGTTTAAAAATCTCAAAAAGTATCACAAAAAGGCCATTATAAAACGACACCTGCATTTGAGGTTCTTTTCGCTGAAATATGGCTTCCAAAGATAGGTGATGATAAATGATTTTGTTCCTTTGTCGAAAACCACTTGTTTGAACCTTAACTTATGCATGGAAGCTCAATTCGGCCTGCAGTACGTTGAACCCTTCTCCTTGAATAAACAAAAAGAATACCCAAATGCGTAGATATCAATCTTGATGTTAATTGCAAGATCTGTTCTAGAGCGTGTCACACATTGTAGCCGTTACCAATATTGATTGATTGATTGATTTACGTGATTTATCGATTAAATGATTGATAAGCAACATGGAACTAAAAAGGTCTATACACGCTGACGGAAACGTCTAGAACTACATGAATACATAACGTTATGATAAGATACCATACCCCTTAAAACTGACGGTCTCCCTTTTCTGTGAAACTTGTTAATGACAAAAAAATGGGTATATGCACAACTTCATGTTCATGATTACAGCCCTATTTCATATAGTGCCAAGCTGTGCAATTAAGTGTACCGACTTTTTGTATAAGCTAGACATCAATTTAACAATGAGGTCCTTCACTGCAAAATCATGGAATTCCCATATGATATTACCCAGACTGGCTCCATATTAGTCACGTTTCAACTATTCCGTTGTCTGCGGAAAAGTTTCCCTTGCCTTTCAAATAGAATACAGAACTTTGAAATGAAATGCTGAATAAGCTAGAACTTTCTTTTACGTCATATGATGTACATCATTCAATACATCATAGACATGCTGATTTCAAAATGTTGGATCAGTGTTGAAGATATCAACATCAAGAAATCTCTGTTAATGGTTTGGATTTCATTAGATTTCAATAGAATACAGGACTTTGAAATGAAGTGCAAAATGTGTTAGAACTTTCTTTTACATACTATGACGTACACCATAAATACATCATAGATGTATTGATTTCACAATATTGGATAAGTCTTGAAGTTAGTTCTTCACAACACACATAGGGATGTCTGGGAATGACATCAAGAAGTCTCTGTAAAAGGGATTGGATTTCAGTACATATCATGTTGTAATCTTCTTACGAAAAATATCCAAATGGACAGTCGCATGTTTTTATCTCCACATAAACCATTTGTACAAACATCACGTGTCGTCTGTGACTTGGCACACTCATTACAGTGCCGAGACGGCAGCCGCTAATTTGCCCCCGGGGAGCTGGGTACGTAATTGGCCATTACATCCAGGCAGCATCACCATCGCAGCTTCTTTATTGATATTTGATCTTGAAAGATTTAGTTGTATATGACTAGTAATGAGCTCGGAGTCAATTACATGGAAACCACATAACTCATATAACTCTGTCTGTCGTTATCTGTCGGATGAAACAAGCAGGCTCTCTTTGGTTTCTTTGCTGCTTTGCTCCAGAACATGGATCATCAGCGGGTTTTTACGCATATCTAGTGACATCTGAGAAAGTTCACTTGACAATACCTTTTATCAAAACTTCCTAGTACATTTAGTTTTGTCAAACTTTCTCCTTTGTTTACAACCAGAGAAGATGTCTGCGTCAAAGTATGAAAAATACATCGCAACTTTGAAAATGACTAATATGATTTTTTTTTTAATAAAAGAGAGTATCAGTTAGCATCAAAGCTGGACCCTCTCTTTTACAGTCGAAACGTTGCATCCCTGTCCATTTTCCATCGGTACTTCATTGCCAATTGTCCTTCCACTGAGAGCTTTTCAAATTATGTTTTCCTCAAACTCACATCTTTGTACGGTTCAATTGCAGACCAAAGTCCTTCTACAGCAACAGTTTCTTTCCCCGGACTACCGAACTATGGGACTCTCTCGACGACACATGTTTCCCTCCTGTCAACTTATCAGGCTTCAAAACTGATATCCACCGCTATCTCCATGTGCATTTATTTCTTCAACTTCTTACCTCATTACTTTGAAGTGTTCTAATGACCTTGCTTTGAGCAACCTTGCATCGGACCTTCAAATTCCTTTCGCACAATTACCAACCGTATTAAAATTACCTTGATAATACTTTACATAATCATGAAGGTACAAAATCAGACTGCAGTCTTGAAAGCGCTTAGACTGAAGTGGCAGCAGAAAAAAACATAGTAGAGAGTGAGCTCCAAAACATACTTATCCTTGGTACGTATGAGGATAAGTGGTGCAGAGTATTGGACTTTAGGCTTAGGCATTGCTGAATGCCAACAAAGCAAACATGCCTCTTCAAGCCCTTGGCTCAGAGCCGTCCATACGACAACCTTTAGTACGTTTTGATGAGATATACGCCAACAGAATTATCTTTAAACCGTTGGTGCAGGGCCTTGAGACAATCCTACTGCGCGTTTTGATACGACAAACATACCATGAAAGGATTGATAGATGGCGGATTTATCGCTGTTATATGGTGTATAACTAACCACATATATCACTCCTACCTTTCTCGGAACGCAGCAGGAACCAATCCTTCTTGTATTGTCCCGTGCCGATGGTAACCAGACAGATCGTTAATATCACGGTGGGCGCGAAACAGTTTCAAACAGCCAAATCAGCCAGCCTCCTTCGCATCTTTCTAGAAGCGGCGGTGTTTTACTTTGGGGGAAGGGTGGGCGCTGATTGGCGATTTTCAACTTATGGTCCTTTTGCCTTTACAGGCGAGACTCTGCCTCCCTGTCACCTGTCTATCGTTACTTTTGCGCTATGGCTCTGAAGATCTCAAAACTAAAATCTCTGAACTGCTTCCCCCCAATACCCCCCCCCCCCACCCCACCCCCACACACACTGAGAGCCATTCAGCATAATGCCAGGCTCTCCTCCAGGTCACATCATTACACCGTCCCAATTACCAGTTTCAAAGTCCCTCTATAGCAAATTTTTCTTTCCTCGGACTGCCAAACTACTAAACTCTCTCCATGACAACTGTTCCCCGCCCGTATACAATCTTCAACAAGCCTTCAATCAAAACGTTACACGCTATCTCCTAGCTCAATAATTTTCTGCCATTCATTTTATTTACTAGTTAACTGCCTAGATGTGGTCAAATGGCCTTGCGTTGAACAAAGCTATTAACAAAAATGTATTTGCCATCTCAGAAGATAGAAAGCAGGCCCGTGTGTTGAAAATCACCAAAAATCACCAATCAGCGCTCCCCCCTCCCTGCAAACTAGAAGCTGACGCTCCAAGAAGGCTGCAAAGGAGGCTACTTAGCACCCCACAATTCACACCGAGCTTGTTCTCAATCTGTGAAATGTCGTACTTCCCTGGCGACCCTTTTGAGGAAGAGTGTTTGTCTTTTTGGAATTATCGCGGAGGTCCAGAGTAATTCCCTGGGTGAGAGAAAAAAGATCTGGGAGACTCCGGTGGGGATTTTCGGCGGACGATACAGGAACTCAATTTCCATGCAAATTTTCCATGGAAAGTTTCAGAAAGCACAGCAGTGGCAGATAAGACACCCCTGTGGCCCTCGACCGGAAGCAATTTCCTGAAAGGAGGACATGCAATCACTTGGTCGTTTGATCGCTCTAGTCATCATTCCAAAGGCGCTTCTTTCATCACTTAGGTGAGGTAAAATAACTTATGATTATACTGGATAGACAACATTTGTGAGCTAGAAATGGCCCCCAAAACTACTGAAAATCATTTTAAGGTCTATATCGCCCACTCTACATTTTAAGGTCAAATGTAGGGTCAAATTGAAGGTTTGTTGACCCAAATGATAGAGATTAATCGATTTGAAGATTTGGCAACAGGAGATTGAAGAAACGTCAGGAAAGACAATATATTTCAACCCACACCTGTGGTTTAGCTGAAATATAAACATTTTTATATTTCCAGTTAGACCGTATACCTGTCTGTAGCATGTGCGCAGCTCATTTCATATACGGCATTGAAACCAATGTCCGCAAGTAATAGCAAAAGCAACAGCTGCTGGGACGCAACAGGTACGTCTTCTGGACCGGACTACAAAACATTATTTTTATTTTCAAAATGGTCTGCCTATATTTCTCTATCTGTATATACAGCCTGTATATTACAGCCTGGCGTAACACACCAGTTTGGCAGGCAGTAGCTGATTATACTACACTATCACACATAACTTTTGCACATCTAGCTGCGTCATTTAAACCTATCCAGCGAAGATGCCCCCCGAGGTTGGTGATAGCAAATTCCACTCTTGCATAGCTCTCGAAGAATACAAATTTTTGAACACTTCAATCCTAGGTTCGCACCTCTGGTACTTCAAGGCAGAAGTGATCTTGTTAAAAGTACTAGTCACCACGTAACAAGAGGCCACTTCAAGGTTACATGTTAGATCAATAACGTCCTTGGTTAGATGAATAGGACTGGAGCAGCATCTCGTCTTCCTAAGTCAGAAACACACCAATCCTATGCTGGTACTTGAAGGCAGAAGTGATCTTGTTAAAGTACTAGTCACCACATATAACAAGACCTGGAGGCCACTTCAAGGTTACAGGTTAGATGAATAGGACTGTAACAGCATCTCTTCTCCCTCTTCAGAAGTCAGAATCATCTGTTTTTCTGCCTGCTTGCTGCCGGCTATCTATACCCACCCGCAGATACGTCAAAAAGCGTCCATTTGCGTTGAACTGTAGAGGGCCCAATGGCAATAACACCTATTTCTACACTAGCTGCATCGCTGGTTGAATCGTCGAAATTGTCTTCGGAAGTGGACAATGCGACTGGCCGCGTCTGATAAAGATACATTTGTCATCGTGAACTGAATTATAGGTAATATACACGTGGGCACATCATGAGTTATTGGTTTTGTAGAACGCTATATAATTTCTTCCAAAATAGACCTACCTTAGGCATCTTTCTGGTGTGATTCTAATGCTTTTTAGGGTCTCGTGACTTGAAAATACACGGGCGGATTGATTGGATTTGTACAAAAGCGTCTGCTTCATCTGAAATAGATAAAGTTTTGAATCTTTATGGGTGATTTCAAAGTTAACTGGACTTTCAAAAGAAGATAACATTTTACCACTCGACTTTGTTAAACGTATTGCAGTCACGACCTGTTGCTTTGTTGGGCCTGAAGGACTCAAAACAAAATCCGTTTTTACGAACGGGCTGTTAGCTGCTTCTGGAAAGTTTCCATTTAGTGAATGTAAGCTTTTAACCCCACGCTCTCGACGGGTCCATTATAGCCGCCGCCTCACGACTTCTCGTCTCCCGCGGGACTTGGGAGTTTGGTCAGGGATGGACAGGGTTTAGGGCCGACCGTCTGGGCAGGTGATAACATGAAGAGAGCTTTCAGACAGTTAGGAGGCCGTGTTGGTCTCGTAGTATGCATACAACCGACCGTGAAAATGTCATATATCCGAATGAAAGCTCATCTCTGTTGGTCAATTCCATATAGTGAAAAAGTTTAAACTTTGTTCCAACACAAAATGAACATCAGTGCAGCACGAGTCATCTATCCCAATAAGGTCAGAGTACTCAACCCAAAATTTATGATGAGTCTTTCTTTTGTGTTGGAACAAAGTTTAAACTTTTTCACTGTGATAATGTCTTCTTTTTCTTCTCTTGGTGTTAGAGGAGTGACTCTGGAAGCCACCAAAGTCTCCCTCCATCTCGCATGTCCAAAAAATGTCTTCAGTCCACATAGTTGTGAGAACTCCCATCTTCAGTAGGGTTGCAATTATTTTGCTCATTCCACGGTAGACTCTTGCTCCGTCTCCTCGAGTGACCCCCTTCTCGAGTAGTCTCTTCATAGACCATGTATGCGGGCCGGTCATTTTTCGTAGGCAGTTCACGAAAATTTATGCATGACAGTGGCCGGCAAATGTTATTTGGAACAATATCTGCTAATTGTTACATTTAATTCGTAACACAGTCTGCTTACGTTGTAGTAGCCACCAGAGGTCAAATACCCCGGATATCAACAAAGAAAGAAATCGCTCTTATTGCTCTCTTCGGGAGGGAAAATGCCTTTTACAAAGAAGCTTCTTGGTAATGTGAAGCACGTCACAGGGGAAAGAGATATTACGCGACAAGATGTCTATCATCCAACTTAGTTTGAAAGGGCAAGACGAGTTCCGATGTTATATAACAACTTTATCTAACAACGTTACGTAACATGCGCATCCATCCATCCAGCCATTGAGATGCTCGGTCCCATTCATCTTTTGTCTCGCCGGACAACTTTGAAACTTCTGTTCAAGAATAGACGAGATCGATATATCAAAACATCCACAAACGTTCATTGCGCACTGTCGGTGCCCTGTCCAATCATGGCTTACCTACAACTTTCAAACTTTTGTCCAAAGAGAGAGCTCGAGGATGCATCATCTTACTTGAAATCACAAATGTACTCTTCAAAATATGTCCACTGATATGCTCGCTCTTTCCTATTCATTCATATGTCTACAACTTTTTAAACTCCTGTCCATGAATCTTTTATCTGCGCTTTAAGACAGCACAGAAAACTACCAAAACAATGCCTTGTTCAATTTTCCATTCTACGTGGAATGATGGTATACTTCTCTGGGTGATGACTCCTCATAGCTGCAACATAAAGCAAAGCAACAATTGTTCGATGGTTAAACATAAACACCGATGGAAAGGTAGCTAAGATGTTTAGTCGTGCTCACGAAACTGTTTCCTACAGAAAATCCTTTAGCCAAAACATCAAGACTTTCCTTTCCCTGGTTCAACGAGGAATCGCCTAACCAACTCTAGAGTCAATTCTTCTCACTATCTGCGCATGGTTCGTTCCGTTTTATGGCCGCTGGGCACAATTTACGACATCTAGAATAAACATCTTTGCAGCGATCACAAGCTTGCCATAGTGAACTATTGCAGGGATTAAAATCTAATTGTGTCGTAGACCTTAGCCCTAAATCATGTTGAAGTGCCCGGCGATGAAACAGAATACAGCCGGCGGTGAGATTTTCAACCAGTTAAAAGATTATCGAGGACAAAGCTTGACGGATTTTCGGCCTTATGGTCCAACTATCGTGTCATCAAAATCAAGGAACGCATCTGTATATATACGCATGTGTGAACCAACCTCATTCTATTAGGGCGTTAACCTCACTGCGATTGTGTAACGATATAGTTAGTTAATATGTATTTGCAAATCCATACCCGTAGGCTAATTTCAAGGGTACAGACAGTAAAAAGTAACAAGTGTCTATTCTATACATCTCTCAGCGAATAGAAAAGATTATCGTTCGTACACTTCGTGTGTTTTGTTGTCCTTTCCAATACTTTTACATTAGCTTTTGGAGGCCAAGGAAGGTAGAAATTAGGTCGCGTTCCGCTTTCGTAATATACGTAGATACAATGTCGGAAGACTTTGATAATCGGATCTTTATTTGCAGTCAAAATAATTAAAGGATGGCAAATAAGAAGGGTTAATTGGATACTTTGCGAACATAATTGGCAGTCCCTCGCATTGCCAGTGAGATATGTCCGATGATACACCTTTAGCAAAAAGTATGATTCTGGGGCGTGTAAGCAAACAAAAGTCAGAAACATTCTCCGATTTACATGCTATAGCCATTGTCGCTGCATAGTTTGCTAATATATGGGTGCCAATATAAACGGGTTTAGTAAGAATTACACTGGCTTCCACCGCTCCCGTTGACGTATTTTGCCAGGCATTTGTGGAGGCATGTTTATGAAATTACAGTCGTCGGGATTGCATTTAGATTTCAATCTCGGTACAAAACGTTTCATTTCTGACTTATCAGAATCGAATTCTTGTGGGTATAATCAAATAACGCAGCTGTCGGTGTAATAACGCATGGAGCGCGCGGATGTTTTAGAGTGCACTCGGTTCTCGTGAATGTGCATTACGGTAATGCAGCCGCTAACTACAAAGACAGAAAGGAAGAGATGGGGAAAGACAGGGAGGGAGGTAAAGAGAGAGAGAAACGAAACACGTCGGTCATAAAATCAATACGTACACTTTTTTTCCGTTTAGGGGTCACTAACTTCATGTACCTTTCATAAAAGGGCGTACAATGTTGACATTGTACCTACATTTCACAAGGGCAGCTACCTTGCTGCGATCTAAAATTTAACAAAGTGCCAAACAAGTTTTACAGATTAAAGTATGTTTATATACCGTATGCTTTGTCAGTCATACCTCAACATATGATGATATTCCAACTGCGGTATCAATGATTACACTATCAAATTCATTTCGCAATGAAATCGTAGTAGCCTTTACCAGGCTCCATAGGTGGCTGGAAAAATAGAAATTGGCCAAATAAGACAGAAAACACGCCAGAGGAGTTAGGTCGCAAACTGTACTCCACGGCTATCTAACTCCTCTGGTGTGTTTTCTGTCTTATTTGACCAATTTCTACTATTTTTTTCAGCGACCTGTGGGGCCTGGTAGAGGCTACTGCGATCTCGCTGAGAACTGAATTGGATTGTGTAACCATTGATACTGCAGTTGGAATATCATCGAAAATCTAAATGCATGACTGACGACACAACAAAGTCAAATCACACACGTAAGGTTAAAATGTTGACCTAACGACCTGCCCACCCACCGAGTCAGAGGGAGGGGGGTCCGTGGTAATTGGGTCAGGCTGCCAGAAGTCAATTATTGAGGACGTGCACATCGATTTCTGCCGCCTCAGCACAATTCTGGGTATCGATTCTCCATGGTGGGTTGTTTCTATCGGTTCTGCTACGCGCACGGGTGGAGTCTTGTGTTAGGACCCAATTATCAGAAGGTCACCATTGTCACAAGCTTGAAGGTTAAGGTAAAAGTAGATCTATGACCTTCTTGAGGTCATAGAGTCAGTGGATTATCATCTATTGTACATCGGGTACGGTATTGCAAGCTGAAGCCCACCCCTCAGTTATTCTGCCGCCTTTGTTTTCTATTTGCTCTTGGACAGACGAGAACAATGTGGCACTGTACTCAAGTTAGTATCTTATATCAACAGTACACAGTACAGACAGAAGGTAACGGTAGTCTTTTCTTTTACCTCCCCAACCGAAGTCAGATACCCATTTTTACACCTGGCTTAAGTGAGGAAGGTCGTTCAAATGCCTTCCCCAGGGGCACAACGTCGGGGGCACGGCGGGGATCGAACTCAGGACCTCTAGATTCCGAGCCGAACGCTCTACCAGTTACGCCACACACGACGCTACAACAAAATTTAGATAACCATTTTTAAACCTGGGTAAAGTGAAGGACGTCGTGTTAAGTTAAGTGCCTTTTTAAAGAACACAGAGTCCAGCCATGATCCACAGATATCGATCGAACCCGTGCCCTCTTGATTTCGTGTTCGCTCGCCTAGCCACGAGGCCATTCACCCCACATCCGGTGACTCAACACTAAACCTTATCTTTACCTGCCTTTCCTTGGAATACCAAAGTCGTAAAGTAGTGTTATAGCACTAAAAACTTGCCTACAGCTTATCTCAAGGTCACCAGGGTTAAGTGAAGGTCATGAGGGGATCCGGAACTTTTACCAGGGTTTTGACCTCCTGACCTTAGAGAGGCAACGTCACTTCCAATTTTAACGCCTCGTTGACATAAAAGACGTGCTTACTTTTTGTACACGGTAATTTCAACTAGAATCAGAGCTGTCATGTGCCATATTCCGACATAAGTGGAGCACTAAATCTTATGAACGACTTTTATTTGGCATTTCTTCATTGGAGAACATGAAAGAACACGATGTCAGTTCGGAAACTGCTACTGTGGCTCATTCAAAGGTCATACATGCTTCACGAAGGTCATTACTTTTAGCGAACTTCATGTTATGGATGCTTTTAGCCCCTCTGACCTCAGGAAGCAAATGTCCCCTGTAATATTCAAACTCACCGAGTTTAGGGCACTCTTCGGTATTGCAACGTCGCTTCCTATGTTCAAAGATGCTTTAAAGTACAGAGAGAGTTGGCTGTGTTGAACACAGTGATTTGAAGCGCTCTCGATGTATTGATGCTCACAGTGCCAGCCAGTGCCAGTGCTATGGCATCGATGATACTTTGATATGTATCATCATCCTCTCGAGCGCAGTCAAAGAGCGACAATCAACAAAAGTTGTTGATGCTCCAGTTTATTTTTTGGCCTCAAACACATTACACTTCATGCTGTCTAGAGATGTACTTATGTAGTGAAGACGTAATTCGTTTGGAAAAAAAAGAGGATTGTAAGATGATGGAGGCCCATAAGGTATGTTGAATAGTTCTAGTTGTAAAACTCCTCGCGCAGACAGGATTGTTATTTTCACACTATGTTAAGTCCTTAAATTGAGTCTATCCCCTCTCTATCTCTCTATTTATCAATCTATCTATTTCTCTCTGACACGCTGCACGCGCAAAATTTCATCAAATTAGAGGAAATCTTTTATGTTGTAAGATTATTGAGGCCCATGTGGTTTTTAAGTCATGGAAGAACTCCCCTTGTGGCTTGATGTTATTTTCGCGCTTTTTTGAGTCCTTAAATCTGTGTCAATCGATTTCCATGGTAACGGAGATTTGGATCAGTCCAGAAGTGGGTCGCGCGCTCAATTATAGAGGACCCTGTGGGTGCTGTGAGTTATTGGGAGATTACCGGAACAGGGGTACCTATTGGCGCTGCGGTTGTGCGGCAGGAATAAGGCTCTTGGTACAAAAACAAATTTTGCTCAGCTGCGCTTTTTTAATTCACGTAATTCTTTTCTGGTGTCGTTCTTAAGGGTTTAACCCTGTGCAACATTCGTAGCAATTCTGTATCTATATAACCGGTATAACCGCCCTTTGACGTAACACACCAGCTTCGCAGGCACGCGGCGCGGCAACAGCTGGTTATATTACACTGGACGACCTATCACACCTAACTTTTGCACATCTATCTTTGCACAATGCAGTGATGTTTAAACCATCTTTAGACATACCCATGTACCTATAATGTTTGTTAGGACTCTTTCCTGTTACATTTTTCGTCACCCGCTTCTACATTCGAGTTGTCACTTAAAACTGTAGCAAGTTATTTTTTTTATTTGCTCTAGGACAGACAAGGGCAATGTAGCACTTTATTCGAGTTAGTAGCTTATTAGTCAGTGCTACATACAAAACACAGACAGAAGATAAAGGTAGTAATTTACTTGGAGGAAATAATTGATGTTGTCTGTCAACGTTGGCGGCGTTGACTCCTTGACATACTGCCAAAGATCCCTGAGATGTACAGACAGTAAAGACAGAAGATAAAGGTAGTAATTTACTCGGAGGAAATCATTTATGTTGTCTATATAACGTTGCCTAGATCTACTTCTTGACATGCGGCCAAAGACCCCTGAGGTGTACAGACACAATAAAGACAGAAGATAAAGGTAGTAACGCACTTGAAGGAAATCCTTTATGTTGTCTATATAATAATAATAATAATCTTTATTGCAAAGTCATGCCCGAGGGCTAATTGCAGACAAAGAAAAGTAGTGATATACATAAAGCAGAGAATGAACATCAGATCTATAGATAAATCAAAAGAGAAATAACGTCTAATCTAAATCTAATTCTACTTAGGCTATTTGATGTGTTTTTGTTTTTTCCGTATGCAGTGGAAGATGAATTGTACAACATTTTCATATATAGAGGGGTTGGACGACTTAAGCAGAAATATTGTTTTTTGTTGATCGGTGAGGTGAGAATAGCTTGGGAAAGATTTGTAGATTTTAAGGAAAAGTTTGTTTCTTTCGGAATCGTAATGTGTGCATTGACATAAAAAAACAATATACAACGTTGCCTATCTACTCCTTAACATGCGGCCAAAGACCCCTGAGGTGTGAGGCCAAAGACCCCTGAGGTGTGAGGCCAAAGACCCCTGAGGTGTATGGCAGTATACTTGTTATGCCTTGCCCCTGATTAGGCTCTACAGTATAGCAGAGTCCTGCTGATTGCGCGTGTGGGGCTCCCTTTGTCCGCTCCTGTTTCACGCAGCTGATGAGGGCAAATAAGGCTGGCATGGCCACCTGATGTGGTTCTCTTTGCGTCACCCCCTCTCTTTCTCTTTCCATCAAATTGCGCTCAAACGTGATTCCAGAATGACTGACGCGCGTTCATTGATTCTGGCATTCCTCCCACGACAGCAAACACAGAAAGGCAAGTCACTAGCTCTGGGAGAGTGGCAGAGAGCAATGGCAATGCTCTAAGCAGCATAACGAGTGAACGCAGTTGCTTTAAGCCATACTAACAATCTTTTATCTGTAAGTAACTTAAAGGTGGTATCTCATTGCACTTAGTGCACCGGTGCGCCACTGCGGGTTTCCTCCACTGCGGCACTGTTTTGTTATTTTTTTAAGATTTAGATATTGCGTAATACGTAAAATATGACTTAGATGACATTACACAATACACAAAACGTACAATAAGAAAATTCGTTCTTTATCTCTGAAATTCATTGAGTCATCTACAAACCCCGCAGTGCCGCACCGGTGCCCAAAGGACAGTGAGATACCACCTTAACACCCCCCTGACGAGGACACTCGACAAGTCTTTTTCGATACAGAAGGACTTGTTTTAACTAGATAGGACATATCGTCAATGTAATGAATGTTCAATAGTGTGAACACGTAATGTCAATAACCTTCCTTCGCGAAACTAGATTAATTGTTTTGTCTTGCCTGCACTCAGTTTTAGGGACGTATCTCTTAATCAGGCCATGAGAAAATAAGCAATTAAGACGTAATTGCTAACCATCTAAGGGGAATCTACTGACTCATATCAGAGGCAATTTAAGAAGTCGTATGTCTCTCGAGGCAAATCTGAGTTGAGACCAGCATCTTCTCTTGAGGAGAACTAATTTGTTTTCATTTTGCACGGGCTTATGTGCGTCAGTTTTTGGTGCTGATACGGCGCACGATAGATAATACTGTCAGCCTGGCGGTAGAGTATTCTCCATCATAGCATATCAACGTCAGGAATTGCTACATGGACGTTTCAGGGCCAACTGTTGGGATATGGTTACAGATATACTTCAAAGATCTCTAAACCTTGGTTTATGAAATATCAAGATAACTTCTCGTAGCCATCTGTTTGTGCAAAGCCAGAATATGACCGTTCTGTGACGCAACACACGGCGTGTGTGTGCATGCGGCGTGGCAGCAGCTGGTTATGTTGTACCGAACAAAGTAGCCCGTACATCTGTGCAGATGCTTGGGGACGTGACGCCCATCTCAATTTTTGTAGCCCTTGAGCCACACAGCTGTGCAAGCCACTACAGCAGGGGGATAGTCCGCTGGTAATTTACCGAACAACCTGTCGACGTATTTATCATTCATATGACTGTTCTGATATTATGCGCCGTGTCACATCAACCGAGTGATGCTTGCTGGTAGTACTTCAGAGTAGGGCAGAAAAAAATGGGTGCGATTTACCATGAAGATCCGCCTCAAGGTCAAACACTTGTATTCAAGGTAAAACCCTCCTAGATGGCAATCCGTTGTAAACGAGTTAGGCGATTTCCACCTACATGTATGAAGTCATACTATATATATCGCCCAGTCTAAATGCCAGCTTTTAAGAGCTTAGGTGGGGTTAATATTGCCTTATCCGATTTTAAGGAAAAAGCTGTCTGAACTACGTACCTGTCAACAAAGGCTTTTCCCGCGAGATGCTGCCGTTGCCATGGACAACCGTGGCGGCGTTCTGATTGGCTGATCGCGCGCATGTCATCTGTTCCGAACACCAATCATCTCGTCTGGCCCAGCCCAGCCCCGGGGTTTTCTCTCTCCCCCGCGAGAAAATCCAGTCGCAGCGACACGAGCGCCGCAGAGTAGCGTAGAGACACCGCTAGTGTGGTACGCAAACCCTACATACAGGAACCACACATCGCAGGCTCGCACCGCCGTACTACCACCAACCATGCTGCCGCTCATCCGCAAATACTCGCCGCTGTTCGGCGGGTCGCTGGTGGACCTGACGCAGGTGGAGGAGGAGCGCAAGCCGCCCGCGGAACCGGCGGGGCTGCGCAGGGTCAAGACCGAGAGGGGGAAGCCGAAACAGGGCAGGCCGCGCAAGAAGGAGCCGCTCCGGGCCACCAAGTCCCACCCCATCGGCAGGCCCGCCCCGCAAAGCCCCTTCGTGCCGCCCGCGGTTTACCTGCAAGACTATGAAAGGTGGGACCTTTCCCTCTGTCGATAACATATTTACCATAAGGGGCACATCCATCTGTGTACCTTTAACTGTTTACCTGCAAGACTATAGAGGTGGGAGATTTCCCTCTGTCGTTAACACTAGTACCCTTTTTTTAAGGTAGCAGATCTTCTACATTAATGCAAGAGGCCCTAATGTTGCTGGCACTTAACGTGGTATCATATCAAAAGATCAATAGTTCTGCAAGGGGTGGCCGTGTATTTATCTATTTACCTTTAACTGTTTACCTGCAAGACTACTAGAGGTGGGAGGTTTCCTTCGATCGATAACACTAGTACCCTTTTCTCAAAGTAGTAGATCTTCTACAAAAATGTAGGAGGCCGAGACACCCTCATATTACTATCTAGCAGTGCACTTAACGTGGTATCATAAAAAGATCAATAGTTATGTGAGGGACACATCCATCTGTTTACTTTTAACTGTTTACCTACAATACTACAAAAGGTGGGAGGTTTCCCTCTATGGTTAACATTTACCATATTCTCAAAATCTATCTGTGCCAAGATATCAGCTTCTACAAAAATGTAGAACACCCTATGAGCCCATTTGACCCCAATATTACTAACCCGGCAGTACTCTTAACGTGGTATCATAAAAAGATCAATAGTTAGTAAGGAACCCATGCAACTGTTTGCCCTTAACTGTTTTCTCTGTAAATAGAGCGCCGCGAGACTCAGGTATTGACCAGTAACGTCAGGGAGGTTGGGTTAGGTGTTTTCGTCGAGGGGCTTACCCATAGAATTGCTGTCAATCGTAGAAAATACGATATCAATGATGATCCTTACTGTAAGAGAGGGCATTAATGGTAGTAGACAAGATTGTAGAATGACTTTACCTTCATAATTCTATGACGTGCCTCTATCACTGCTGTCCTTTTCTGGGTCGAATAGCCTGGTAACATTACAGATGTAGAACACGCAGTTCTGTTTGATGTGTGTTTTATGTGTATGCAGCCAGGCAGGACGGTTTGATGGATTATATTTGTGTACGCTTGTGTGTTCATGTGTGTAGCCAACGCTTTATGCTTCACCTTCTTGATTAACCTGCCTTTAGTCGTCAGCAGTTGATTGTATACGAACCCAGTGATGTATGAATCTATTAGGACCGTAGCCACAATCTTATCAACCACACAGGTAATGGTGCAGTTGTTGCACCAAACTAGAAATGCTTAACTCAATGTTTGGCCCGGCCACAAACGGCTTTGTGAGTTCCTCAGTTTCCATGTAACTTGTTTGCACTACTGATTGGCAAGGAGAACATCTAAATTTGCTCCCGGGCAATTGTTATGGCCTAATATAACTCCGCCCAAATTGCGCAGTCGTCTCAACGAGTTTGAATCGTTATTTCATCGGCGATGCCAGCGCTGTAAGCTCCGTGCATTTTTCAGGCTTGCCATTTAATCCTGGCTGGCTGAGGTGAAATATTGAGCCCGGTAGGCGGGCGAGCCGGCCCCGAATATCGACTGATTCTAGCCTGGCGATACGTACTGACATACCCCTGCTCTATGACGTTACATCCCGCCAGCTATAGGGGTGAATTATAGCAGCTTTCTCTTGTGTCCAGTTTTCCTTTGAAGATGCTGTGGAGATCCATCATCGTTCATCCTCTAAGTGGCATCTTGACAATTGCGAACCATCAATAATAGTGGGCAGGGAAAGACCCCGTACTTCAAACAGTATATATTGGTTCTTCCCCCACCGAATCTAATTTGTATGGGCTGTTTGCCTTGATTGTTATGACTACATTTAAAGGGTAAACCCTCGTTGTGCCTCTGTTTGACATTTCTGTTGTAATTTGTTCTTTTTATAATTGCAAATGGGTTATAAACTGCGCCAATACACCTACATGAAGTACGCTGAAATGGGTTAATGGTAATGTTATGCTTGAGTTATTACATATAGATTACATTCAGAGATATATTCAGAGGGCAATCAACAAGGGACGTTTAGTCCTTTGCTTGCCTACCATTCTCCATGTGTCAATTGTTTATGATCCCAGGGCTCCTAGCTCTCTTTTATAGTACCCTAGCCTTACCCTGACCTTTTTAGGTGGAGCAGCCATGATATTATATTTCAGTCGTGTGTTTTAGTGTTATGGGTTAGCCACAGATAGATATGACAAACGATTCTACCATGACCGAATACTTGTCCCACCTATACCATGGCAACGCTGGGGCACAATACAAAGTAAGCTACCAGTATGAAGTACTAAAGGTCATTCTGTATAATGTCTCAATAATCATGGCCAGATCGGCGTCATTTTTGCTAGATCCACGCAAACGTAACGTTGCAACCTGGAGCGCATTGGGTCAATATTTTGATTGATACATTTGTATAGATTACATTCGTCCAGGCGCTCCTAGAAACCAAAACAGTGCTCCCTCTGTCAGCCAAGCATTTCTACATCATACAGTAATATGATATATATACGAGTATATATGTAAGAACGAATGTTCTTACTTTTATGTATCTAAGTCATACTTTAACGTACTACGCAATATCTAGATTATTAAAAAAAATGGAGAAAATAACAAAACAGTGAGGCAGTGCACGAACCCCGCAGTGACGCAAGCGTGACGCAAGTGCAGTGAGAGTGCGCCTTAAGGTTCCTCAGTGTTACCTTGTCACGGTAAAACTTTTTTTAGACAGCGGACTTACACTAAAAAAAATATTACACAACCTTCCCTTTCTCACTATTCTTTTCACTGTCTGGTAGTAGACTGAAGGACATTACAACATCATCCAGACACTAATTAATAATGATGCATTGAGCAGAACGCGGGGACTAATTCTATCAATCACGTGTACTTTACCGCTCCGTTTTAATCTCATTCCGTCTGCAGTCGTCGCTAATGGAAAGTAAAGTACAGGTAATTATGTGAACTCTGCTCACTGTAATGTATTCCTGCTGCAGTAATGAAAGAAGAAGTAGCCAAAACCATTATGCTGCTCGTTTAGGTCTAAAAGGCAAGAAGTTATTTCCATTAATCACAATTTTGAAAGGTATGAATTATTTGGCTATGGCTTTGCCTGTCTTCCGCTGTCTAAGTATTACGCAGTTAATGAATGCATTCAAATAGTATAGTTTTCAATCTAAGACGGAGTTGGGAACTATATGACCGCGGAATCGGGTTTTGATGGCTCTCATTTCTTTCTAATTTTATAAAGTAGCGGGTCTATTTCCCTTAGATTCGAAAATGAATCACACAGTTTGAAACTTTGATTGAGAGCAAGTCTCCCGGTACAGCATGGAGGGACCCCTATCGTGATCTTGTCTCCACAGATGACAATTTAACCGCTCTGAGCTGATTGCTTCGTCAGGTCAGTTAAGTTTTACCCGTTCTTTGCTGATGAAGCTGCAGATTTAGTTCCTTTTTTGGTGTACTTTGATGTGGTGTAACGTTATGTCACTTTTAAGTGACAAATACTCCACAGTCCACACCCACAAAGATACTGGACATGTGCCACATACAGGCTTGTGCAACCATTATGAACTCAGCAGGACAAACAAGAGCAGGTGCTCTTCATGTGATATATCACATCTTTTCTTTGGTTTGTAATGAAAAGGCGGATAGAATAGACTTAAGAGAGTGCCGGAAGAACCATTAGCAGGTGCTAATAAGGATATTTTCAATAAGAGCCTTCCTCACTTCATCTCTTACGTCTGCGTCCTCGTCGAGTGCACTGTAAACTAGGACATAAAGCAGATATTAAATTATATATGAAACCTTTTGAAATGTTGAACCCAAATGTCAACAGTACGACGCCAGGGTCGTGCATTTGATGTGAGATGTTTGGCAAAGATATATAAATAGTCATCGTAAACACGTCATAGAGAAACGTGCATCCTTCTTCTATTCCATATACGCAAACCTACTTCTAGTGACCATTCAAGAGAAGTGAAAAAACAGACAGGTGGCCAGCAAAGACGGGATTCTTAATATTTAAATGAATGGGAAAATAGTCTACAAACGAGTGTAAATAATGTGTTTTTTTTTCACAATGATCAAACTGAGGTATCCGTTAATACAGTTTCAGATACATATCCCTAAAATCTAAAAGAGTCCAAGTGGCACAGAACGCTGTGGTGTTGGCCATTGATATGGCTGTCACCAGGCACGGGGGTCATTAAGGAGTTGTTAATGGAGATACGACCATCCCTGACCACCACAACCCTTACATGTGTCACCTTAGCAAATGCCCCTAAATTTTTACGCCTGTCCCACCCGATCGCTTGCTATTTCGGCCTATCGTTGCTGGTCAAGCCTTTGACTCCAACCCTAACAACGAATCCGCAATCCGAATTCTACAATCCGAAAACTAATTTGTCACAGAACATCTTTATCCAGGACCGTCCCTGCCCTAAAAGCCTAGTTAAGGGAGGCTTTATATCATAGACCATAAAACCAGTGCGCCGACTCCTGCGAGTGTGAGCTGGGGCATCGTAATGATGCAAAGACGTGGGATCCGCTGGACAATCAGCACGGTTTACGGGCGTCTCTGATGGACCTTGCTACAAGCGTAACAGATAAAAACCGAAAGAAATAGACGGTTTTATTGGGCTGTGACTCACCGGGATTGTTTTTATGACCATATCGTTAGGGTAATAGGAGATGGATCAGGTACCTCCCTCGTTAAACATGAAGATAACGCGTGCGATACTTTCCAGTTCAGTAAAACTTGGCAACGGTGAATGAACTGTTGATGGTTGTTTGCTGACTTTGGCAGTCTCAGGGCCACGGTGATCTGATTCTGCTGATAACCAACAAATTTACAAGCGTGTCTCACGGAGGGTGTTTGACCTGCTTGATTTGGACAGTTTGTTGTGCAGACATCATCTTGAGTTCTCTGTTAGTGTCCCTTGAGTTCTCTGTGTGCTTAGAGCTGCCTAATGCAAAGTTGTTAACAGATTTTGTCGTAAACATCAGATTCTGTTTCGTACATATCAACATTTCTTTTCATTTACATAGGATTCACCGCAAAACAGGGCTTATGGAGCCACACATGAATTCCCTGTTATTTATCCCCAGAAAGCATTCTTTTCTGGCTTGGTTCGTTCTCAACATTCATGTTCTTAGGGCTGTCGCTTGCAAAGTTGTTAACAGATTCTGTCGTTAACATAAGATTCTGTTTCGTGCACATCATCATGAGTTCCTTGCAGTTTTCCAGCAAAGCATTCTTTTTTAGCTTAGTTCGTTTTCAACATTTGTATGCTTAGAGCTGTCGCTGGCAACGCTGTTAGCACAGAATTCCGTCGTTGCTTTAACAGGAGTCAGATCCCCCTCTTGTTAAACATGGCGATATCTCCTACAATACCTCCCACTATCATGTATCACAGCAACGATGTTTGAACAGTTGATGGTTGTTTGCGGACGGTGGCAGTCTGGAGAGCTGTGCTGATGTGATCACGCTGATAACAGAGAGACTTACAAGTGTGTCGCGTGAATGATTATCTTCTTTTTTTTTTTGGCTCTGGTTGCTTTGGACAGCTCGTTTCCTAAATAACAACATGCCACCCTCAGCATCCTTTTATGCCCTGGTTGTTTAAGCATTTGTGTAGTGCAACGATGTATTGCGATAATTTGTATGATGCCTTATATGTTTACAAAGGGTAATTGGTAGTTGTTTACATATGTACGTCATACGGCCCTGCCTATGTGTAAGAGAAAGTTACATGGACAAATAAATATTGCTGTTGATGATGCGTCAACTGATGCTCCCTTATCATTATATGGGCATTAGCTCTACTTGAATTGCAATAAGTTGCTAGTAATTTCTTGAAATATGACATGTATTTACATCAACACATGCCATCAATGTCATATATCTAAGTCAGTGTTTAAAGAAGCTTATTTTCTAATATATGAAATGATACAAAAATCTATACCAACGTTTCATAATATTGTAAGGTACATTTTACACGAGCTACTGGTGACTTGCATCAACATGCCGACCACGTAATACAGTATTGGATTACACAGAAATGGGGCCGTCCTCAATTTCATCTGATTCCACCGCCCAGCGTTTCAGCCGCTCTGTATTGAGTCATTACACTAACAGTCGCTGTGCTGTTGGCCTGTCGATCGACCTGAGGATGGAGCGAGCGGTTTTGTCCCTTTTAAGTCAGCTGTGAAACCAAGCCGCCCAAACGGGGTCTCCAAATCCCGTGGGACTTTGCTGAATTTTCCTCTGGTTCTAGATATATAGATGACGGCAACAGTCGATGTGTCTCTTAAACCGTCCAGCAGTTGATAAAACCAGTTTATGAGACCATTAATTTCCAGGATCCTGCTTATTGATACCCCCAGAGTTTCCACTAGGTCGGGGCTCTCGCCACGCTCTCTTCGCGACCTAAAATTTGATTCAACGAATGTTTACAAATCTTTTTACGCTTTGTTTCTTCGTCTTTTCAGTCACCCCTTTGCATATTGTATGATATACCCAGTAGAAAACCGACGGTTACACACAGCAATTTAGGTAGCAGTAAGAGTGCAGAGCTATGGCAGTCTAGTACACAGTCTAGTACTATAGGGCTACATGTTAAAGTTGTGCCACGTACCTTCTGCTGATGAGGAATGCTTATGTCGTTGAGCTGATATTTCATGAACTACATATTTACCAGGACTTTGCATACTCTATTCATACCACGTACATTTGCCAGTGTATAATTGCATCTTGTTGAAATATGCTCTTCAAGTATGATAATCCCGAATAACAAGGCAATCTGTCAGCGGATTACTCTGCTCGCTAATAGGATGTTGTTTGTTTGAATTTCAGTCAGTGAGTTATTGACATCATTATCACCATAGTTACTCAGGAATCATCGTCACCATTGGTCGAACTTGACGTTTAGAACAGTCCTTGTAACGTCATTACGTCTTTGTTGTCCCACATTTTGTGCACATCCTCAATCTGTCGAGTAGTTTCACTGTATTTGAGGATTTGGTTATGGTCCTTTGCGACTGCCGTGCAGATTTTAGTTGGCTTTTTAAGGAAAATGCGTCCTTAACCCTTGTCCGTGGTTGATTTTGTCACAGCTTGCTTGAAAATTCTCATACAACGACTTTCGATGAAATTGTCTTCGTCGTATCTTGGTAAATCTGGCACTACCTTGTGTGTGATTCCACAATTCAGGACACTGCAAGCAACCTTGGTGACAAAAAATTCTCATGAGACGACTTACTGTGAAACTGACCGTGCCGTATGTGGGTAACATGGCACTATCTTGTGTGTTTTTCCCAATTCAGCACACGGAAAGAAACCTTGACGACATACATATGTCGACTTTGCCACGGCCTAATCTAACACCACTTTGCAATTGTCTGTGCGGCAGTACCCCAGGCAGCCCGGGGTTCAGCTGGTTAACCTTCCTGTCGTCTGTCATCATTCCTCATGTCCCACATGCCTGCTCACGCCCTGATATGCGCCCCCATCGCTTCTAACCGTGTCAAGGCAGACAATACAAAGTTATTGCTTTAGTTAGGGGCTTGTGGTTACATGCAGTATTAGGTCTAGGGTTCTAACTTCAATGCTGTCCATGTACATGTATACAGAATCATTCAGACAGTTGTGTATTCTGATTTGCATAATTCAGAAGCATTCTGGTCCATTCTGTAGGCATTAAGTCAAGTTGGCTTATACATGTAGATGGTAGCTCTTTCCTTGACACCAGACCAATTATTCCTTAAAGTCACAAAGCAAGATTGCCACTTCGGTATTTATTTCCACTGCCGAGGACACGTCTTTTCTAGTAGCCATACGTGACCCTGAAAACTGGCCCTGAATTGAAACTGCAAATATGTATTTATCTTTGATCAAATATACCATTATAATACTAATGAAAACAGCTATCATTGGGGGCAAACATACACACATCACGGCAGAATTAGATCTGCTTGTACTGCATTATTGTTACCGCCTAGCTGTACCGCAGATACGTTTTCACACGCCGGTAAATGCTTATTTAAACCTGTTTGCAGATGTACAGTATGCAGATGTCGATATCTCTTAGACATGTACATTTCATACAAACACAGCCTGGAGCTGATTGATGCCTCTCAATCTTCCATAGTTTGACGTTGCAATCTTAAGTTTGTCGCTTGCTAGTTCATCGGCTTAAACCCTCGTCCTCACCTCTAGCCGTACCCTCAATCATAACCCTATACCCCAACTCCTTACCCCTAACCCCAAAACTTGATAAGAAAAAATCTATCATTGTCTTTAGTAACTTGGAACTCTGTCATGATAGATAAACCGACTTTTCATCACGAAAAACAAAACAGATATCGGGGCCCGTATGGCATTCATCGGTCTATCTCCGCTGTATGTAGCAATCAATGTATATCACCATCACCTCGCCCTATACCTCTAGTAGTGTGCGTGTGTGTGTGTGTATGTGTGTGTGTGTGTGCGTGTGTGTGTGTGTGTGTGTGTGTGTGTGTGTGTGTGTGTGTGTGTGTCCTTAGCATATTGGCGTTGTTATGGCCTGCAGACTAGTTCGTACTATTGTTGTCAGTAAAGAAAATTTACTGTGAAACGAGTGTCGGATTAGTAATGTAAAGACAACAGTCGTAAGTGCCATGGCGTGCGCGATTTACACGGTTTATGGTGACGGATAATCGTCGTGAAAGCTTCGAGAGGCGTAAGATTCGGCCCAAAGAAAATCACCCTGAGACGAGTTAGGACGTAATCACGAGTAAATCTTTTACAACAATCCTCGCGTCTGGGATTAATGTTTCTCGGCCCTTTTTTAATACCCAGATGCTATCAAATCAACGACGGGATTCTTTTAGGGTCGCCAGAGTGTAATAAATGTTGTGTGCATTATAGTGTAAAGGTGGTATATCACTGCACTTGGGACAGAGATGCGACATTGTGGGGTTCGTTCACTGCGTCACTGTTGTGTTATTTTCGCCCATTTTTATAATTTAGATGTTGCGTAATACGTAAAAGTATGACTTATAAGAAGACAACAAAATACACAAAACATAAGAAAATACGTTCTTTATCTCTGAAATTCATTGAGTAATCTTTCCAAACCCCGCAATGCCGCACCAGTGCCCCAAATGCAGTGAGATACCACCTTAACTGTACCTCGGTCACGTGTCACATATTCTCAACTAATACCAGAATAAAGAATAAATTCTCACCGGTCTATATAGCAGTAACCGTATTATTTATAGATGTAGAACAAGAAAAGAGTTTGGCCCTCTAGCCCTAGAGGCTTGTTATTCTAGGGGTAGGTTTGAATTACCGGACAACTAACCTGTTCGGTGATTCAAAGTTAACGAGCCTCTAGGGGTAGATGGCCAAACTCTTTTTTGTTATACATCTAAAGATAATATGGTAATAAAATAATATGAATCACCTTACAAGAATATCTTTTGCCTGGATTCATTCGTGTACAAGAAACGCTATTAGGTAATTCAAACCTACCCCTAAAAAACAAGCCTCTAGGGGTAAATTTGAATTACCTAAAAGGTTTCTTGCACATATACACGTTTGAACCCAGGCAAAAGATATCACATACAAACAACCTCTGTATATTTATTAGATCGCCTAGAAATAGCCTCTTATAAATTAGGATCAACTACACCAAACCTGATGTTACGGAGACAAACTGTTCTTTCTTAGAGTTTGTCAGTTCAATGGTCCCTGCTATGATCCCTTTCTATGGGGGCATTAGGGCTTAATACAATCATCGCAATGGTTCCATAACCTTTCTTATGTACGTGTGTTTGAATACGTAATGCATTCTATGTGTATGCACAGTCGCACAAGGTCGGAGTTGTGGCTATCAAATGGCTTTGTTCTGCTTTACAGAACTCTTGCCTTTGCAAAAGGAATTGACGATTGTCACATGACGACATATGTATTTGATACGTATCTTCCAACATAAACAGCTAGATTTGTAAACAATTTGTAAACATTGTATATTGCACAAATCTGTAAACATTGTATATTGCGCAAACACTGTTATTCACAACAAGCTCCCAAACATGATAGAAGGTCCTCTGTTGACGCCCTTGAAAATAACTCTCATGAGGCTTTTCTATATTAGTTTAGGGCAAACAAATTTCCGATAATACCAGGGTTGGCATGGATATACTGATTGGGTCACCAATAATCTGAGATTACAATCTCTCCCTGTTTTCGAGAATGAAACATTTCACATAACCTCCAATACGGGATGGCGTCTTGTTGGCGTAATGGTTAGGGTGGTGGGCCAAGAACAGAGGTCCTAAGTTAGAAAAAAAATCTGAGTTAGAATCTTCTGACATACCACCTGCCCTTGGGAAAGATACTTTACACGACATTCGTCATCCCACCCAGGTGTAAAAATGGGGGACACCTGACCTCGGTTGAGGAGGTATACAAGGTAGTGGAAAGAGAGGATTGGGCTCTGCCTTCCAATAGCCTGGACAGAGTAGATAACAACCCACTAGTACTGCCCATTTGGGCGCAAAAAATACTACCTTTATTGGGTATATTGCCTGGATTAGCTTATTGTAAATTCTTTCCTGGAGGCTCATTGCAAAAAACAAGATAAAACACAATAAAAGTAGTCCTTTAATGTCCAATACCAATGTTCAGATTTCCTTGAAGTTCGTATTTTGGAAGCAGGAAAGACGATAGGCACAGCTGCTTAAACCGTACATGTTGCCGAAATGCAGCAGGTAATGCAAAGAGCTCCAGCGACTTTGTTTGATGTGCACGTTAACAAAACCAATACCGTCGGGCGTGCTTGATTTGTTTGGCAATGATCGCACGGCCCAGGGTAAAGTTGTTACATATGACTGGGGAGAATTCCACGTATGTTATGATTACAACTATCAATATCAGCGGTGATGCAGATGGGGTGTTGAACTGAGCTGAACTATTGAAGCTAGCTGGCTGCCTGTATCTAGTGAATTACTTTAGGGGATGGGAGTGCATTTGTGTGCGTTTGTGTGCCTGCGTGTATATCTATATATATGTGTGTATGTATGTTTGTGTGTGTGTGTGTGTGTGTGTGTGTGTGTGTGTGTGTGTGTCTGTTCGTCACTTTCTCACTCACGTATACCGCAGATAGAGAGAGAGAGAGAGAGAGAGAGAGAGAGAGAGACTTGTGAGAGAACTTAGATGCTGATATAGATATATGCATTTACCTATCTTGCCGTGCCCCTCTCTTTGCCAAGAATCGCTGGATGAGTAAGAATCAGGTCAGGGCGCTAGAAATATGTATCAATTTTTCTTTCAACAATTTTTGGCTTCTTGTTTATAAATAAATCACTGACCCAAATTTGTAGATCAATTGCGGTAATGCAATCTCTGTATCAGGATATAGATCTAAAGGCGACTTATTTGATCCAAGTTAATTTCCGTAGTATTATCCAGACGTGGCACCATTGCCTTTCATCTAAGACGAAACGCCAATTTCCTCCCAATGCC
The DNA here is from genome assembly GCA_019207045.1 of Branchiostoma floridae x Branchiostoma belcheri. Lineage (NCBI taxonomy): Eukaryota > Metazoa > Chordata > Leptocardii > Amphioxiformes > Branchiostomatidae > Branchiostoma > Branchiostoma floridae x Branchiostoma belcheri. The sequence continues at coordinate 4,095,967 of CM033030.1, forward strand.
TTTATCTCGGGTTAGTGGGCGGTCCAGATAGATTAACCGGGATGAAACCTGAAGATAAAGGGTGATTCGTAATACCTTGCTCCATTTCTCTCCATGGATTTTTACGTTCATAAGTTCGCATAATCAAATATGTGCGTTTTGCTTGTACTTATTTTGCCAGATTCAAGCATTGAGTATACATTCAGTATTTGCCATTACTGGGTGTGTACGAGATGAACCTTAAAACGTGAAAAACTGCTATAAATTCTCTGCCCTATATGTAGGCCCATTGTCCAGAGGAGTAACTTTTGATCGTTTCAGAGTCATTCTAGACGCACTAAGCATAGCTTTCTAGATCTGTGTCACCTTTTATGCTATATGGGATGGATCAGTCATTGTACTTGTATTGTAACCTCCATGACAGTAAGGTTCAAGGGAGGCATTGTTTTTTTTTAGTCCGTTTGTTTAGTTATCTGTCTGTGTAGTTTGGCAAGTGATTAGTGATGATAAGGGGTATGTAGGTAAGTCTTAGGAAGACGAAGGTTAAGGTCGATTGAGTCCACTGGCAGCCTTCCTCGGTACCGCAGCGTACCCTCTGCTTTGGATATGTTGTTGTCTTGGTTAAACTGGAGTTTAAAGTTTTGCCAAAAAATCTATTGATAGCGTTTGTTTCTGCTTTTAAATCGTACATATCTGCGGAAATTAGCTATAGAACGGTAATGTGATCTAGGATTAAGTGAGCCGACGGAAATTAGTAAACTGTGGGTGAAGACAGGCGATGGTTCTCCAGCCGAACATGTCGGAAATTAACAACGAGCTTGCAATATATAGACACAAATAGTATCACTAAGACGCGGAAATGAAAGAAAAAAACTTCACTCCATTATTGTGAAGTAATAAGCTCAACTAGAAAGGCCGACATTTGCTTGAGAGCAAATACAGCATATTTCAGCCATCTCCCTCCCCATGCAACAATAGACTATTTCAAAATCACCCATTTGAAAAATCACTTTTACTAATGGCGGTTTAACCCAAAAATGAATCTTACAAAATTCCCCCGTTCAACTTCAAGAATGGACTCCAGTGCACCCTATGTGAATTTGCACAATAGACCAGTCCAGAAATACTCCCACTGAAACCTTGGCCTTTTGAATAAGAAACCAAATCCAAAATTGAATTCAGCAAAAAAGGTCCCAGTGCATGAAAAGGTATAATAGACCAGTCTAAAAACACTTCCACTAAAAATTGAATTTTGAATCATCACCACCCGTCCAAACTGAATTTGAAAAAATCCCCCTTCCGTGTGCAAAAAATGGATTCTTCCATGTAAAGTAGAGCAGTCCAAAAATACATCCGCTAAAATAGGACTTTGACATAATCACTGAAGTCCCAAAAATGGATTTAAAAAAAAGCCAATAGATTTTTAAAAAATCCCCCCTCCATGCAAGAATGGACTCTTCCAGCACACCCATTTAAAATTGCAAATTAGACCAGTCCAAAATAACCCTGCTGAAAGACTTTGACAAACTAGAAGTCACCAAAGTCCAAAATATGAATTTAAAAAAATCCCCCCTCCGTGCGAGAATAGACTCTTCCAGCACACCTTCTGTAAAACTGCAAAATAGACCTGTCCAAAAATACACCCACTGAAAGACTTCACCAGTCCGAGGATGAATTTTAAAAAAATGAACCCCTCCGTGTAAGAATGGACTCTTCCAGATAACACCGGACTCGCTGATTGGCTGTCACCCTCCCCCCCCCCCCTCTTTAGGATATAGATTCAGGCTAAGTGATTGGTTACCTATCTAATTAGATTAAATAAACATATATGCCAGAAGGTGCAATCTGCAGCTGGGGTCAACGACCTTAAGGTCATTGACCCCTGTGGCTATTGGAAAAAAAATCCCCAAATCTATCATTTTGACGTAGTCTATGACAAAAATTATACATGTGTCATTTGAATGAATATCTGGTGCACCATTTTACCAAAATTTAGGTCATTTGGTTTTAAAACCAGAGCACAAGAGCCAAAAGTGTACTTTTTGGTCATAAAATGGCCAAATAATCGTAAAATTAAGCATTTTGTTGTACTGTATGCCTCAACTGTTAATGAATCCATGTGCGCATATGTCTAGGGCACTCCTATACTAAATTTCAGGTCATCCGGTTCTAAAACCAAGGTACAGGAGCCAAAAGTGTCCTTTTTTGGTCAAAAAATGACCAAAAAATCGCAAAAATAAGCATTTCGTTATACTGTACACCAAAAGTGGTATTGAATTTGTATGGGGGAATTATCAAAGCACATCTGTGACAAATTTCAGCTCATTCGGTTATAATACCAGGGTACAGGGGGCCCAAATATACAGTTTTGGTCTTAAGATGACCAAAAAACCTTAATAAAATCATTTTAAAGGTAGATATGAAAAAAATGAAAAAAACGTCTGGGGATATTGACCCACTCTACCCTTGTGTCAAATTTCAAGTCAATCGGTTCAGGAACAACGGAGATACCGTGTTCCGAAGATTTGACAGGAGAAAGAAAGAAAGAAGAAAGAAAGAAACATTACGAATACAATATATTTCACCATACCTATGGTATGGCTGAAATATAATCAGACTTCCTCTTCCGTATTCCAGTAGATAATACCAAATAATGATGATCCAAGTAGAAAAACACCAAAAACTCGTGAAGTTTTGTCTTTTCTTCCTTATCTATATTCGTCAAACATTTGATAATTCATATAGACGATCTGTACCTTGCCATCGAGGCACGAATGTACAATAAAGGCCTTTCATCCATGGAGCAGTTCAAACAACATGCAGATATGCTGCACCCACTGATAACCAGAGGCGTCAGGTCTCACATGGCTAAGGGCCTCATTTATGTCTCATCTCCCATTTTCCCCCACCTTCTCTATCTTTCAAGATATTTTGCTTTACATATGCGAGTCTTGTATGCATCACGTTTCACTTTCAACCCGTCTTCTGAGGCATCAGTACAATCAGTAGAGTATGCCTGTAGGGAATCTTAGGAGGCATCAGGTTGCCCCCATTGATGTCTACTCCTAAACTCCAGCGTCTTGACAGGAAGCGACATCCAATTATGGACCTGTCAGAAAGGTGAAAAGCGTCAGATCCCTGCTGGCCGGAAGAGACTTTGGACAAAAACAACCTTTTAAAATGCTGATCTAAGGAAAATACGGCTTGCCGAGAGCAAACATAAGGAGAGTTTTGAAGGGATGTTGCTTTATTATACACATTTTTTAACCCTGCAGTGGAAAAGACTTTGGACAAAAACAACCTCTGAAGAAACTGGTCTACGGGGAAAACAGCTTTTCGAGAGCAAACATAAAGGAGAGATTTGAGGGGCTGTTGCTTTATTATTCAAATTTCCATCCGGCAGCGCTGATTACTGAACATTTACCTCTTTCCCTTCAAACAAAGCGGTCTTCTTTGATCTTAGAGTTTCCGGCACGGCCATGTATTTGAAAAGATGGCGGCGAAACTCTCATAGAAACTAGTACATAGAAACTACTGTTTTATCTGTTGAATTCTACGATTACCATACTTTAGATACGCTGTTGAGGTAAACTCTCATAGAAACTACATCGAAATGGTTTTATCTCTTGAATTCTACGATTACCTATATGCGCTATTGAGGTAAACTCTCATAGAAACTACGTAGAAATTGTTTTATCTCTTGAATTATACGATACTAGATACGCTTGAGGTAAATATGATCTGATTAGTCGTAAACTAATTCTACAATTTGCTGACGCTATTCTATCGATAACATGAAGTCAAGTAAGCTTAGGGTGCAGTCATCAGGCAGGTTTAACTTGATTTCCCCGCCTCGGTACCAAAATCCCCTAACGTAAAGTTTTTGATTCTGATAAATTATCGCTTGCAATATCAGTGCAAGGCCGGTGAAGATTTAGAAGATATGATTGCCATTTCTCAGAATGCCTCCATTCAGACACTGCCGTCCGCCTGTCGCCATATACAATAGCAGTCCAGTAAACTACAGTCAGTCAAGAGAGGAGTTCTTCCTTGACGACTAAGTTTGCGTCTTGAGATGATAATGTTGATGGGGATGATGATAATGCTGGTGGTAGTGATTCCTGTGATGATGATGCTTGTGATGATGATGCTAAAAGTGAGGATGTTAAAGTGATGATGAAGATGAAATTGGTGATGATGATAGTGGTGAGGTTAAAGTATGGTGTTGATGATGGTGCTGATGATAGTGGTGAGGATGATTATAGTACTATAGTGATGATGATGGTGATGTTGATGCTAGAAGTGAGGATGGTTATAGTGATGATGATGAAGATGCTGATGCTGATGATAGTTGTGAGGATTGTTGTAGTAATGATAGTGATAATGATGATGATGAGGAGGATGGTGATAGTGCATTGATGTTGATGGTGTAACTTACAATGCCAAAACAACCAGCCATATCTATAACATCATTGCCATTTGATTATTACAATGCCGTAACATGAATTAGATGACTGTGGTACAGTATGGATTATTTCTGGATAATATAGGCGTCTGCAGTAAACCGTTTATTCTCTCGTTGTTGACTGCCATCACTGTTGTCACATGTTTCTGATGTAGACCTACTTTTACGTTCCCTGTTCTCCCTTGGGTTTCTTACTGCCGATGTGTAATCTTCTTAACTATCCCCCGTCTCGCCGCTCACAATCCCCGGGCTAGACACACAGCTAATCATCCCGGCTGGCCCGTGTGTGCTGGAGACGACGGTGGTTCTGAAAAATAAGCTGTCAAAACAAATATCAGTCATTTCCATTAGAGTATTTTGTGATTTTTATGACGTTCTACGACAACTCACGAAACCAGTTTGTGGGTTTTCTAAACAAAGCAGGCTAGGGAGAAGATCAAAACAAATATTAGTCCTTCTTTTACAGTCTTTTGGGATTTTCATGAGGTTCTAACAACTCACGAATATATGTACGGATATATGGTTTAAGATTGTAACAAATGTTACAGATGAACTTACATTCAACTCACGAAACCAGTTTGTGAGTTTTCTTAAGGCCTACTGAATTACATAGAATTTGACGGTGCCATTGATATGTGGTGTAATCAATTCATGATGATCGCATGACAAACATGGCTAGGAAATTATATCAGCACCGTCAAAAACGCTTTTGTGAAGTTAATCCGATGTAAAGAAATTAAGCCTAGAGGCCTTTATCATCTACACGTATATAATGCATAGTACAGTGGCGCAAGCTATAGGGTCTTTCTGTGTGTCTAGCATATATCTATAGCTAGGCGCACCAAATTCGGTGTCATTTTTAGTTAACCCCCTTGCTCAGGCCTCCTGCTCTAGGCGGTAAAGTCAATACTGCCAGATTTTATTCATGCAGCCCTTCTCTTTGGTATTGACTTTTATGTATCTGGTAGCGCCGACGGGGAAAACTGATTATAAATATTGACTTTCCCCTGATGGATGCGAATGTTTGAGTGAGCAATAAGTCGCTATGTTTACCCTCGTTTAGCGGGAGTGGCCAGGGTCAGGCCTGAGCTGTGGGAAAAGCTGCTCGTGCGAAACATGCCAATATTTGTGTAGGGTTTGTCAGCACGCCTTAAATACACACAGGCGCGTGGAGCGCACACATCGGCACACAGATATGGATAATTTACAAAGGCTACGAGGCTGGCAAATGCACTTTATTTTTTCTATGACAAAAGCTGCCAGGTTAATGTTGTACTATGTGTAGATGGTAATGACCTCTAGGCTTAATTTTCATCAATCGGATTAGCTTCACAAAAGCGTTTGACTGTGTTGCTACCATTTCCTACCCATTTTTTCGTGTAATTTCATGGTTTCATTATACCGCATATCCGTGGCAACGTCCAACTCTATGTCATTCGATAGGCCTTTAGAAAACGTGCCATTCCCTCTAAAATTAACCACAAATCGTGAGTTGTTAGAACGTGATAAAAATCACGAATGATGTGAAAGGCTCAAAATCAAAGGACTAATATTTGCCTTGATCTTGTTCATAGCCTTCTCTGTTTCCAGGCAGTAAGATTTTCTTTTACTTCTTAGAAATTTTCTATTATTACGTGCACTAGTAACCATATACGCCCTTATCAAGTTCAGTGCTAAATAAAAAATGCTCTCCAATCGTCTAAATTAGACGAAACTCAAGTCGCCGTTACCAAGACTTGAACCTGAAGCTTATACGGATCATTCGAACACGTATTATGTAGAATGTAGTAATTGTTTGTTTGAACCTTTATTTATTCGTGAAGAGCTCAAATTGCCCTGCAGGCCGCTTTTCATTGAGGTCATGAGGGAGACAAGGGTCAGATAGTTCCAAGTTCCAAGGACAGAGTTGGTAACAAGTCAGTTTGGGAACTGAGAAACCAGTGGACGAGCAAAGACCATTAGTCATTGATAACATCGGAAGATAATTGACAAGGAATTACTAGGCGACTTTTGAAGGGCCATTGAAAGGACCTGAAAATCACTAAAAGGTCATTACAGGACCTTGGAAAACACTGGCCGTCCATGTAAAGACCATTGAGATCACTACAAAGCCATTCGAGATCACTGGAAAGATTGTAGAGATACAATTGGAAGACCTTGAGAATCATTGAAGGGTCATTGCAAATCCGTGTACACAATTTGAAGATATTGGAATGACTATTGAAAGGTCATTCCTTAAAAGGTCAAGAAGATCACCAGCACTAAGATATCATTGAGGGGGTATTGAAAGACCATGAGATGCATTAAGAGGTCACTAAAATCCTTGAGAATTATTGAGAGGTCATTGCTAGACGTTGGGAATCATTGAAATCTCACTAAATGACCATTCGGAGATCTCTCAATATTTTGGAAGCTGGCCAGACTATGTAGAGCCAACCCCGATACAGGTGTGGGTATTCCGTAATGTTTCCAGTCAACGGCCATACTGACTAACAGAGCACAATCTCACAGGAAATTAGCTTTGTTAATGACTCATTATACAGACGTGCAAATGGAAAACTAATCCTGGCAATATCAGGTATGGAGGTGGATACAATCTGGAGCGATCAGTCAGCAGCTTGGCTCAGTGAAAAGGCTACATGCGTTAGCCTTGGGGTATAAGGAGTCCAACAAAGCACTATGATGAGACGCGCTATGAAGATAGTTTGAATTGAGCTTTACTGCGATAAACTATTTCCCATATTTTTATCCATGAACCTTTCTTATGGTCCCTTCAATTAACAGCCAGGCGTGGTGATAATACCTTGTGTGTTTGCCTGGGGTTTATAGGGAGTCCAACAAAGTAAGCTAATTGGAGACGCGCTATGAAGATAGTTTGAATTGAGCTTCCCTGCGATAGACAATTATCTTCTCATCTATTTTCTATCGATGGAATTTTATGGATGCCCCTTCAATTAACTGACCGGTGACTCCCGGTTTTGTGTCCGCCAACCTATCCCAAAGCCATAAAAAACGATGAACTGATTCAACCAAACCAAACATGTCATATTATGATGGAATGGACTAAACAAAGTTGTATGGGCTAGTATTTATGGTAGAGTTGTGTAAAGTGTTGATCAATGGTGATGCAATGGCCTAGTGGACAGACTGTTCGCCTCGCATTCGGTAGGTCGTGAGTTCGATCCCCGGTCGAGTCATACCAAAGACTTGGTACATGCTGCTTTCTCTGCTTAGCACTCAGCATTCGGGAAAGAGTATGGTACAAGTAGAATGGCCCCCTGCTGTAGTGATTGCACAAAGTTGTGTGGCCCAGGACTACTGAAACGGAGATGGGGGTCGCCCTATGCGCCAAAGGCACGGGAAGGACTTAAAAAAAAGTGCTGGGCTAATGAGTCAATATCATATATAACATAACCCCACCACACGAGTGCAGGTTAAATAACGGCTGTGGTATCTGATGTCAAAATCCGGGTAGCTCGCACGTGGAGTTCCTAATTTAGACTAAATATTACTTAACTCGGGTATATCAATATCGTACGCAATCAGACGTTAAGTGCAAATTGGGCCTTGCCTGATATGGTTACATAGTATTGATCAGGTTTAGTGTAGCTGGTTCGAAGTACATGAACCTTCATAATCTTGCCTGCGTGCCTTTGTGATATTTTCGTCTACGTAGATAAGTTGTACCTTGCATTTTCTTATCCATAAACCTGCAATGGGCATTGATATGTCGCAGAATTTACAGCTTGATAGGTTATACCGTTGCATAGACTTTCGCGGTGGTTTAATGTTCGCTTCACCGCGAATTTAAAACCACATGGTGTCAAGAATAGCACTAGAAGGAATCATGCTGAATCAAATATCTCAATATGCAGCAGCCATGATGGAGTAAGACAGATGGCTATCTCCGGGCTACCGTCAAACCGCCGACCTATGTCTAATGCACAAGCGCCTATCGTTGCTGTAAAGCGTTCTTTAATGTATTTCTCTCATCCACCAAACTCCAAGATCACTGAGGGTATTTTCTTTTATTGTTTGTGCAATATACACGTGTACACGCGTCTACATTGCCTTGTTGAAAGTTTTCGTCTGTCTAGAATACGACTTTTTGAATAGTTTGTACGTGACTGATTTGAATCTAACACCTCACATTCCAGAGGGATGGTGATAGGGTTTCGACCAAGCGATTCAATCGAGCGCTCAAGGAATTTCACCGATAGAAAAATGTTTGTACACTTTGTTTGTTTTGTTATCTTATGCCACTGATGAAGTAAGGTATGATCCAATGTAAGCAGCAGGGGTCATTTTGTGTAACTGGGGCTTTTACGTAGAATCATTTTACTAGACTTGAAACACATCAGTACTCACAAGTAGTGAAATTAGGCACTTAAAGCTTACTGGCACTTTCCACGCACTACGCTTTATGCCATGCCAAGTATTGACTTGAAGCGTTATTTTCCATTAGCAACCCTTTTAAACTACACCAGAGCTGTAAACAGACTGCTTCCATGATGAGTAGGAAACTTTCATTATACAAAATTTGGACAACCTACGGATGACACACGTTTTAAGTATTACTTTCAATTGTCGTCTCGATATCAAATCCAAACGGTATGAAGCAACTCTTTTCTTGCAAAATTGGCACATGGTCACAAAATACATTTTCAACGAGAAGTGACGGTTGAGTCTCATTTGTGCTCAACTACAACACCTTGCATCTGTATCCTAGACACGTTTTTTTTTCGGTGAAAGCTTCTTGAAAAAACTTAAATGTCCTGTAAGAGTTTTAAGCACAATCGACTCTCTGCAGAGCAGTACGTTTTAAGCAAGATCGATTGTATCTATCCATGATCTTTACGATGGTCGTTTGAAATTGCTCCTGCGTTACTTTAATGGCCCTTATGTTGTATTCCAAGGTCCTTAAGTTTTCTTAACAGATAAAGAAGGTACTCAGCAAATGTTTCTTTTATCTCAAGATCTGAGTTAGTCAACCAGTAGCAGCCCCTTTATTAAAAACTTTGAATAGAAGTTGGTGTTAGAATCAGATACAGATATGAGTTTCGACAAAGCTTTCAGTGTGATATAACTAGCTGCTGACACGTGCCTGTTAAATATGCATGTAGGTAACTACTACTAACTACTCTCTCTCTGTCTCATCCAGTCGGCGATGGTTAGCTATGTCGCACAGAGAAGTCTGTCCTATCTAAGCCTTACACTAACGCAATACAGTCGGTACTGAAGTGTAGAAAATATAGCCCATCCTTAAACTTTGGAAAATGCTCTTTCTTTCTGATGAGCCGTATCCAATATGTTACTCAAAGCCCAGCGGGTTCATAAGTACATTAGAACAGTACGTAAGTTGACTACATTAACAACTAACCTGTGTAGGCAAGCAGATCTGTCAATGTCACCATTCAGGCCCTTCAAGGCTCTGCTCAATAAACCACTTATACATGATTGATTGTGTCCTTCACTAGTCCTTTAAAATTTATCTCAGTTCTCATGATGAAGAATACTCCAGTACTGAGCCTATGGACGCCAGGAACTTTCTTCAATGTCAAGTCAGGAACTCCTTTCAATAGAACAACGCTCTAACCAGCTTACTTGGTACCAAAACTACTTCTGGCGTGTCTTTAAAATTTGCTTTCAAGAAACGAGAATCTTCCCACAGGCCCGCTAATGCCCACGATAGCATCTTAAGCACTTTACGTCTCATTCCACTTAGTGACGCAGTACCAAACTAAGTTGCCCTTCAATGTTTCCTTTTAGAGGCCGATCAAGTTCTTCCATGTTGAGTTTTCAAGACTATTCGATAGATTTCCCGAGGGTTAACGAGACCTCAGTAATAACATAACCTTCAAAGTTACTTTGGAGAAGTGAAACTCCCGACAGTATGACTGCGGAAGTTGACAAACTTCTGCTATGCCAATTCTTAGGTCCACAACTATAGCATGACTACAACTAAATATTTCTTTTAAGAAAGGTTTATCCAGTGGAGGTCAAGAAGTCTTCTATGCCAGTATTGCGTTAACTGTTAAAACCCAATCCACTTGCTTGGTACGAAGCCTGTTTTGTACTTTTAAATTGCTTTCAATAAGTTACACTCCTTCAGAAGCTGAACTGCGGAGGTTCGGTCGGTCCCGCAATGGCAACATTGACCCTTTCGATGACCTTCCCAACGCCTTGTTCCCTAAACCGCTTGTTACGGAATAAAAGTGCCGAAGCTATTACCGACTTGCACTACAATCTCCGCTAAGATGCTTACCAGTGGACCATCCCTCGGGGTAGTGATTGAAGGCTGCTATTGGCGAACTCCAACGCCTGTAGCCAGAGAGGGCAGCAATGGTAACCTCGATAGAATTGGGAAAAGTGCTTGGCTGGAAATGCAATTTGAACCTGTCAGAGGCAAATGTTAGTCTTCTCACTCAACCCACAACAAGTTTAACCTCGGCGGCACTTCTGTCATTGCCACAGCCAACAAGTAGCGCAGTAGAGACATATTGCGTCTATCTATCTACATTTTGTCTCACACAGTGTAGTTCACCCTTTAGTAAATTGTAAGTAAATAGACATGCCATTGCGTACAAGTGAGTGATGGAGGAAGAAACATATTTCTAATCTTAGTGCATTTTTGGCAATCGTTCAGCCTGTTGAGTACTTTGGGATCAATAGCGTGCGTATTCCAGTGGTTAGCGGCCCTGCCTCTGGAACTAGAATCCGTGAGTTCGATTCTGGCTTTGTCACTCACTCAACATGCATGCTTCTGGAAAGCTTTGCAGTCCTCAGGACGGGACGTTAAGCCGTTAATTGCATGTTGAAAACAGCTAGGGGAATTTCCCCCGGCCAGTACAATGAACCTGTAGATACTGTACATCGCGTCTGTCTTCTCTGTGGAAGACTAGCTCTTCAGTGAGCTAAAACTTGATCAGTTTCCACTTTCTTTGCCAATGCCTCTGTCTGGCAGCTGGTACATCCTAGATGGGACAGAAAGTCCACACAGCGTCACAAAATCGTACAGGTGGTCTCTGGTGAAACTCACTCAATTTGACGCTCCAGCAAAAGGTCTAGACCTCTCTAAACAGTTTCATCGGAAAGTCAATAACACAGAAATCACCCTAGCGCCTTAGTTCCCCCCCTGTGCCTATGTTTAGGAACAGAGGGATGTTCTTCTCCACCTGGTGCAACGTTGTACGCATGGCTCTCTCATCGCTCTGTACCAGGAACTTTGAATCTATTCTTTTCTTCATCTGACTCTTTTTTGTTAGCCTGTACCTTCCCTGCTCCTTCTTCCACCAGGTGGCTTCCAGACAAGGATTGTAAAGACGACTTCGCCATGAATCATGTGCATTAGCTGAGCTTGCCCCTTCATCCTTTTCCTGAGACCTTTCTAAGGAAGATATCCGTACTTTGTAGACTTCTTTGACCTTTAATCTTTAGGGAGACTGTTGGAGGCGCAGGTTTCCAAGAAAAAATGATTTGTAGAAATCTCGTGGTCTTTATCCATGTCATATTTATCAGAAAACGGACTTGCTCTCAGTATAAGAGATCAAAACAAAATCCCGTACGTTTTAATATGCCACAAAGTGATAGCTATAAGTTTTCCTCCTAAGTCTGATATCCAGAACCACCTGCGTCGAAGAAAAAAGGACTGAATTATCTATATGGTGTCCACACATATATATGAGTGGCAACTGCTTATTCGGGCTTCAATGGACACATCTGTAAACTAAGGGGCCCGAACTTATGTCACTTATTCCTGAACACAAGAGCTATCTAACACCTCAAAATCGTGACCAAAGCTTGTTCAGAACACGAGATATCAAATCAGAAGTTGAGCTGCAGTACCAAGGGAAGTCGCTAGGTGGCCCAAAATCTAATCATTTCCAGCATTTACTTGTTTCTTTTGCTTGTCAGTTCTGTTGTACATGATTCCACTACTAACACACCAAGTATGAAACCAATTCACCCAGCCGTTCTTGAGTTATCTTGTTTACACACAGACAATTGCAAACGCATGGTAAAATATAACCTCCATGACATTTCATGGAGGTAAATATTACTGTTTCTAGGCTGACAATGAATTTGGCGCACAATGATCACAGATTTTACAGGCTTTTGGTGTAGATCCCTTTACATAAAAGACGACTACCGTTGTAGGTCTTGTAATACCGCAAGCGTGAAAAATAAAATATAATCACCAAAACATCTCCCCAGTTCCATAAAAGAACCGTAAACTTTAATAACGCCATAAACAACGTATTTTTACACCTTTAGGTTCACAGGCCCGGTTGTTTCACGGCAATTTATCGGTTTCTGCATCGCACATAAAAACTGCATTAAAGTAATGAGAAGGAATGGTTTAGTCTTAAATCTAAGGACGGTTAGGTTGTAAATTTCCCGGCTAATCCTTTGTCGTACTTATTGTTGTCACAAGCCGGTAGAATATTAGTGGATGAATGTAGGACACCGCGAAGGATTCGTACGTCCCGCCAACTGTTGAAAGCTTTGGAACAACTGTTAAAAGCTTGTAACCTCCATAAGATATTAAGTTAATATCTATTTTCATCTGGAATGTTTGTGTGTCTGTCCGTCTGTTAACAGTATAACTGGAGAGGGGCTGCGTAAATTGTCTTGATATTTAGTGCGTGCCGAGTTATTTGTCAGGCATCGGAATTATTAGATTTTGTGCCCCTACTGACTATGCATGGTACTGCATCACAGTGGTTAAGATATCTCGTGTTCTAAACAAGTTGTGGTCAGGAATTTTAGATAGTTGTTCCCGTACAGATGACCAGTAAGTTATGGCTCCCTCTCTTGTAGCTTGTTCTGAACTATATCTTATTGACGTTTGCCTCAAGGACAACCGGGACTCATCTATATTCATTATCAGGAAGTTAGTTAGATTTTTCTGAACGCGAAAGAAACTATTTCACATCATTACTACACAACATGTTCTCCAGTGTTGGTAGTTTGACATGCTTTACCTAACGAGCAGTCAAACTTTCGGGGAGTTGGTTACTGGTAACTCGTCTTCATAGTCCTGAACGCGAAAGAAATTAAAACATTTCACATCATTACTACACAGCATGTACTTCAGTGTTTGGTAGTTTGAATTGACACATGCTTTACGTAACGAGCAGTCGAACTTTCAGGGAATTGGTCACTGGTAACTGGCTTCTGAACGTGAAAGAAACCATTTCACATCATTACTACACAACATGTTCGCCAGTGTTGGTAGTTTGAATTGACACATGCTTTACCTAACGAGCTGTCCAACTTCTGGGGAGTTAGGTACCGGTAACACGTCTTCAGAGTCCTGAACGCGAAAGAAGCCATTTCACATCATTACTACACGACATGTTCTCCGGTGTTGGTAGTTTGAATTGACACATGCTTTACCTAACGAGCAGTCCAACTTCCAGGGAGTTGGTAACTGATAACACGTCTTCATTGTCTTGAACGCGAAGGAAAACATTTCACATCATTACTACACAACATGTTCGCCAGTGTTGGTATTTTGACTTGATACATGCTTTACGTAATGAGCAGTCAAATTAAACTTTCGGGGAGTTGGTAACTGGTAACGTTATATAACACGTCTTCATAGTCCTGAACGCGAAAGAAGCCATTTCAAATCATTGCTACACAACATGTTCTCCTGTGTTGGTAGTTTGAATTTACACATGCTTTACCTAACGAGCTGTCCAACCGGGGAGTTGGTTACTGGCAACACGTCTTCATTGTTCTGAACGCGAAAGAAGCCATTTCAAATCATTACTACACAACATGTTCGCCAGTGTTGGTAGTTTGAATTGACACGTGCTTTACCTAACGAGCAGTCAAATTTCCAGGGAGTTGGGCACCGGTAACACGTCTTCATTGTTCTGAACGCGAAAGAAACTATTTCACATCATTACTACACGACATGTTCGCCAGTGTTGGTAGTTTGAATTGACACATGCTTTACCTAACGAGCAGTCAAACTTCCAGGGAGTTGGTAACTGGTAACACGTCTTCATTGTTCTGAACGCGAAAGAAGCCATTTCAAATCATTATTACACAACATGTTCTCCAGTGTTGGTAGTTTGAATTGACACATGCTTTACCTAACGAGCAGCCCAACTTCCGTGGAGTTGAGTACCGGTAACACGTCTTTATTAACTGTCGCTCTAGTGTGTACACAGTCATCGAAGGGAGTGGTTCGTCTTCTGTTGATCCTACATCGCCGTACCAATTATATTAGGCCATGTTGATTGGATTATATGGATAACATCCTCTTGTAACTAAAAAACTGATACGAACGTGCGAATAAAAAAACAGTCTGGCAAACAAAATTAAAAGTTGCCATCATTATGCAATCTAAGTGGTCAGGATGACTGAATGCAAGGAATATGGTATACAAAACAATAGATTCTTCCTTTTAATGCTTTAACGTCTTAGAATTGACATTGACATTTTATTATCAGGATATATTTTTTTTACAATCAACGGCATATATTTCCTCGTTTTGCTGTTGCTTTGCACGATACACGGTATGGTTCAAAACTTCTTTTTTTCTTTGGAAGCGACCAAACATTGATATGTCATCCATATAATCAAATCAACGTACAACATCGCCTCAGAAAACCACTGGGCGCGTTGGCGGCAATAACATGCGTTGCTCGTTACCCCATATGTCGTTATATTGTGCTCTGAAATGTCAGCATACATCTGCGTACATTTCGCTTCTATCACCGTGAGAGACCGGACGGGAAGCTGAATGTCAGTAGTCATAGGAGATGAAACGGGCGCATTGCACACATGTTTCGTCTGGGGGGAGTTATTTGACTTACGTGTGGTTGATGTAATCCTTATGCACATCTCAGTCTCTTATTGATTGTTCATTGTGATGGTAGAATGTGTGCGTATAGTACGTAGGTGTCGCTTCAGGTCAATTTTGTCTACTGCTAGACGTGCTAAGGTTTGGCGTATTTCAGTGTAGTGGTTAAACCGAATACTAAGTATACAGATACGGATTCAGAAGCTTGTGTGTTACACCGAAGGGTGGTGGTACCGGCTATACTGATACAAAGTGCTGCTAGTGACAAATTTAGGCAACTGCAATGTGCTGGATGATTATACATGTAGATATTCAATTGTAGACAATTTAAAGACATTAAGCCTATTGCCGTTCCAATTTAGTAGCTTCCGCCTCCACAACTAGAATATAATAAAGGGTTAATGCCCCGGCCCGAGGTGTATATGGTGAGATAATCCCTGGTCAGGTGCGATAACCACCGAATAAACCACCGAGTGAGCGTAGCGAACGAGGTGGTTTATGAGGTGGTTATCGCACCTGACCAGGGATTATCTCACCATATACACCGAGGATAAGGCGGGGCATTAACGTTATTATCATATAGCCTACACAAACTGACCCATTTAAGCAACAAATTCCTTTATAATACATACATCCTTTATTCAAGACTTCCAAGGCTTGACATAATGACAAATTCCCTTCTGCCGGGACAAGTGTGTTGCTATTCAATCCTAAGTTATAGTTGTACATATTCAATAAATTTGAAGGAATGTGAACAGTAATAATGTTTGGATTAACTCTAACATGGACTGCACACTGTACAAAGCATTCCTTTCTGCTGACGCATGACGCCGTAACACGTAGATTCCTAGCCAGGCAGGTGGGTATCGCTCCCCTGATTGGTCAGAATGAATCGACACCGGCACCGGTGTCGATTTGCATCGACACTGGTGCCGGTGTCGATGCAAATCGACACCGGTGCCGGTGTCGATTCATTCTGACCAATCAGGGGAGCGATACCCACCTGCCTGGCCTGAATCTACGTGTTACGGCGTCATAACCAACGTGGAACGGGGCCTTCTGATTGGTCCGCGGCGCCTGGCTATATGATAATGTTACTTTAGAGAAGGCAAGTTGCGTACGCGTAACAGATTTGCGATTGACGATTGACGATTTTACATGTAGCTCTTGAATTGCAATTCGAAAATTGTAGACAATTCAAAAACATCAAACCTTCAACCGTTCAAATTTATAGTAGTAGCTTCCACCTCCACAACTAGAATGATAAGTTACTTAGAGAAAGCGAGTTGGGTAACGGATGGCGAATTAGCGAGATTGACGTGTATCATCCCGGTGAGAAACATCACCCGTCCCCTGTCTGTAGACCATTACCGTCTGATACCATCTCCCTGCCGCCTCAGGTCGCCATTTCAGACCATTTTCATCCGATCGGGGAGATATTAACTCGGCAAAACGCCGTTAGAAAGAGCTTTCTAATAAGACTGTTACTGATAAAGCGGTTCCGTCTTATTAAAGCTATCCAATTACGCAGTGCAACTTTGCCGAAATCATTTTAGGAGCCTGTCAATCAAATATCGAAAGATGGACGGAGCAGGTCAGTTGGCGTTCACGTAGGCAAACGGAGGAAAGGGGTGACAATCTGATAGTTACTTGTTTGCTAAATGGTCACTACTATCCTGTGCCATCATTGTGGCCATGATTTTAACGACAGATTTCGTAAAAATTTATACTATTGATATATATTTATTTTTAAATATGTACACAAGGATTTAGATGTCACTATTAGAGCATCACGTATGCTTGTACCAAGGTGTTTAATTTACTTTGTAACTGCGAAAAATAATAAATTCATCTTGAATCAGTTATTAACTCTGCTCTGATTGGACAACATGACGCCATGACAGAAGTACAAACGATTAAAAATTCAAGAAACCTACAGTGTACTTTGAACAATGTTTTCCTTTTCCTTCGTAATGAGCAATTATTTCAGCCATTTGGTTAAGAAAAATCACGAGCTAAAGTTGCTGTAGACAGCTTAACAACACTTAACCGAGATCTTTACACTATAGTTTACGTTTCATCGCCGTTTACGCACACCATATCCATTCTACGTCATCCACAAGGACATTGATCTATTTCACATACGTAAAACACTGGATAAACTCGAAATGTAATCCCAACACGTTGCCTTCAAGTCTAGGTTTATCGTAATCGGCTTTTGTCATTTCCCCATCTCCATTCTGCTGTCACACTGAAGTAGCTCCGTCATTTCATATCTGCAGGAACGTGGAATAACTCTTATCGGCTTAATGGCATTAAGGCCTAGGGCAGTGCCTGTATGTCTGGATGGAGTGTCCGGTAAATAGGCCTTGAATCTACCCCACAAGGACATCAGCGTTGCATTAAGAGAGTACTTTTGGAAAAGGAAATATTGATTGAGATGTGTGCGTACTGCTGTCTAAAAGATTGACAGTCAAACGTGCCAATGAGGCAGCTGTGTAGCGCCACCTTGCACTTTGTGAATGATGTACAGTTAGTGTAGGTATAGCCAGCATAGATTGCCTACTGACATGCGTCTTTGAGATTTGTGCAATTTATGGTGCCTTTGATCATGAGCGGTAAGATTGATAGAAAACAGTTTTAGTCATTTCCCCAACTCCATTTCGCGATCACTTCAACAAAGCTCCGTCATTTCATATCAACAGAAACGTGGAATAACTCTTATCGGCTTAATGGCATTAAGGCCTAGGGCATTGCCTGTATGTCTAGATGGAGTGTCCGGTAAATAGGCCTTGAATCCACCCCTCAAGGACATCAGCGTTAAATTAAGAGAGTACTTATGGAAAATGAACTATTGATTGAGATGTGTGCGTGCTGCTGTCTAAATGATTGGCTGTCAAACGTGCCAATAAGGCAGTTGTGTAGCGCCGCCTGGCACATTGTGAGCGATGTGTAGCTAGTGTAGGTAAAGCCATTTTCTGTTTTTGATTTGGCAACCGCGCCAGCACTCAGACATGCGTCCCTAAGTAATTGTGCATTTCTGGTGTCTTTGATCATCAGCGGGAAGATAATATATCAGACCGAGAAGCTACTCAATTAAGGTTTTAACAAATAAATATGTTGGTACATAAAATATTATCATGGCCTTTTTGACAATCTAGATTCGTTCTGCAGTTCTCAAAGCTATCAACAGGCGGTGCTGCTGCACGGCTTTCATCGTTCAGTTACTGCTACAGTATCTTGACATCATAGCTTCTTTTCGATCACTATTTGCCTAAGAGACTTGGTGTCTGAAATTGAAGGTTTTCCGGCCGTTTTCCAACTTGAATGCTACTGAAAGTCGTTTCTCTAGTTCCAATCGGGCATGAAGCCGTCCAAAATCATATCCGGTTGCCTGAGTAACAATTGTTATTTGGCATATCTTATCACATGGACGCCTAACCTTCATCTAACGCTAGTTTACCTTTATCCGTCGGGTAACCTATATCCGTTGTTCACTGAAACAGAGCACTGTTGCGGGGATATCAAAGTCTTTCACACTGCAATAGAATTTAAGGAATTGCATTTTAAAACCATCGTCTGTCGACTTGATATACTCTGTTTGTAAGAACAAAACGGATATAAGTTACGCACGGATAAAGGTAAACTGGCGTTACGTACATCTCCTTTTCTTTTCATTTCTTTCAGTCCGTCTTTGTTCTTCCGTGACTATCTTGTATACATGTGCTTTCATCTATCGTGTGTGACTTATCTTTGCTGTTATCATATCCAGTTGCCTAAGTAACCCTTATTTGGCATATCATATTACCTGGATATCTAAACTTCATCGACGTATACCTCATCTTCTTTTCTTTCAGCCCTTCTTTGTTCTCGTTCTTGTTCTACTCTCCAAGCAGACTTTGATATATATGTTTTCCTTTATCTATCATGTTTTTTATCTATGATGTGTGACTTATCTTTGCTGTTAACATGAATACTATTTCCACATCACACAGCTCGGCGCTAATGTTTCACAAGGCCTTCACTCCTGTTATCTCCTGTTATCTCCCCTGGCCTACGTGCCTATCTGCACACACACCGCCGGCTATCAAAGAAGGTGTCATGTTACACAAGCAGGGCTCACGTCTAGGGTCAGGGGATGTCCGGACAATGACTGCGGGGCATCATTCATAAACACCTGAAAGCCGGCTTGTTGTTAGCCGGTGTGATGGAAGAGGGTCTGCATGGAGGGTCCCGACAACGATTTACGATGAATTCCTAAAAAAAAACCTACGTATTACACTAAATCAAGGAAGGCAATTACGCTAAATTCGGTCTCCTCGCTACGACTTACAAAAGATGGTTTTCCCTACGGGAAAAAATAGGCTACCTACGTACGCCTTACGGAAAATAGCATGCAGACCCTCGTGGAAAATCTCGCTATAAAGGATCTCAACGGTGCCTTCCCAAACCGGGGCCTGGCCGGTTTGGAAATGTGTCGTATGCCGTTGGCAGATCCACACATTCGGCAAATAGTTAGAGATATGAATATAAAAATTGAAATCCTCTTGCTATCACACATATAAATGTCTGTATTTGATAATTTCGTTATGAATACTAGAAGCATTTTTGCCAGTGCGTTAACTTACCAACCAAGTTATTTCCAAATATGGACATGTTTATCACATTGTCACTTCTCCCCAATAACTTTTGTCTTGCTGATTGATGACGACATGGCGCAGAGTTCAGTCAGCCGATCGTTAGTGTTCACTATCGACAGGCGCCATCTTGGATTAGATAATGGCGGGAGAACATGTTCTATCGCGCAAGATATGACCTCTAACCTACCGAAATAGCGGCGACAGATTAGCCCTTACGGGTGTGTAGACTCATATTAACCTTCATATAGTAAGTTGCAGGTCGCCTTTTGATGTTTCGTTTCCTTTTATTATTACTTACTATCAACTGATCGATATCTTATTCTGATATGATGGTGATGCTCAATAGTAACGAATGAATAAGTTTAAGACCGTTACTGCACATGTATGCTGTTCCAAGCACAGGTCATTTTGATAAAACAGAATCACAATTATAATGATAAATATGTATATATATATATATATATCATATATATATATATCATATATAATGTATACTAGTTTGTACAGGTTCAACTTCTTGCTACTTCAGGCAGTTGTACATGTATGGACAGATGGAGATTTTAACACATGACGTATATGATTGCATAAGGCATGCGAATGTTTGAGCTTTTTGAATGTCAAAAACTAGGGAATTTCATGGAGATCGTGTCTCTCATTTTTTCACATGTATAACACATAATTATAATTGCACATTGTTCCTTGGTTTCCATGGTATTTTGATGGCTCTGCTTCACTAAAATATTCGTAGGCGCGGTTATGGATTGCGATCACTTTTTTTTTTCATCTTACTCATCTTACATCCTTTAGATGTCCGATGCTTGGGTCAATACTAGTACTTTCTTCTGTATGCAATAGGAAGGGGCGACCCTGACGACTAGATCAATGAAAAGGTGGACTGACTCACCTCTGTTGAGTGACTTTTGACAGTGAAGAACTGAAACTGGGTCAGAGGGATTCAGCCATTAAATGAGAAAACGGGGCCGCGTCTTGTACAGGCGGTGCTGCAGCGTACCACTTATACACAGGAAAGTAGGGACAGTCATGTAACGGAATGAATCAATGGTATTCAGTGTATACTCCTACCCAAATGTGGCCAAATGCAGTTACTTAAACAACGGAAACTACGAGGCTATTGTCATACCAAAGAGTTTATCAAAGGAGCTTAGACTTTTTGTAGGGATCCGCAAATTTGTGCCATAAAAATTACTACTTTTAGTTACAAATGTTGGCATGCACATGTGAACATTGATACAGAAAATCCGTGTGTTTTATACAACAACTAAACCTACTTGTAATAAAACGTAAGGATAGGGCTATGGGAGATGGAAAACATGAAGATACATTGGTTAGCCTTAGAGTGAGTGTATTTGTAACGATCGCCCTTCTTTAAAATGGCAGGCATACATAGATATAGCAAATAAAAGTACCTAAAAACGCGATAATCAACACTATCCCTCCATGCCATCTACTGCAATTACTTTTGGCTTCTGTACCTTGTCCACTTAAATCCTTAATCCTGCTTCTATTTGATGTGTCCCCGATAATTGGTCCCCTCTGCTGTAATCCATTTCTGGAGAGGTTTTCCCGATTCGGGGATTAGCTACCATCACGACCGTGTGCGGTGATTTATTGATATCAATGAATTTCTTTCCATTGACCTCATTTTTGTTCTATCTGCTTTTGGACAGACGAGGACAATGTGGCACTGCACTAAAGTTAGTAACTTATATTTACAGTGCCACATACACATTTTAGACAGATGGCAAAGGTGGAATTTTCTTTTATCTCAGGTACCCATTTTCACACCTGGGTGAAGTGAGGAAGGTCGTGTAAAGTGCTTTTCCCAAGGGCACAACGGGGCACGGCGGGTATCTAGATTCTTAGCCATACACGATTTCCGGATTCCACATCTCACACACTCCAGAAACGCCTGGCCGTTTCCAGAGTGTATCTAGCTGCTTGAGTAGCTGCTTTGGAATTATCTAGAGGATTGTCTATCCTTTATCGCTTTACATGTACAGCAGCTTCTATGTACGTCTGTTTGGCGTCTATGTGGGAAAGGGAAAGATAGGCCAAGGAAGCTCCTTGGGTGGCCGTAGGGGCAACGAGTTGTTACCCACTGTGACTAAGGGCGCGGTCACATTGGTCATGCGATCGTGGTAAGATTTTGATGCCATAGGATTTTCAAGCAGGCTGTGACAGAAATAACCACCAAAAATAGCATTTTGTATACCAAGACAATTGAACTTCGCAGGAGACGTACATGATTGTCCTCCAAAATGTCCGAAGTTAGCGATCGCACGACCTATGTGACCGCGCCCCACGACACGGTTTTGGAAAGCGGAGCCCCTATCTCCGTTTCCACCTTCTTTTACTTCCCAACCGAAATCAGGTACCCATTTTACATTGAAACGTGCAAAGTGCATTTATAATGAACAAAACGTCTAACGAGTAATAACAAGAATCGAACCGGTGGCCTTGTGCATACTTGGCCTCTATCAGGCTCCCCGGCTCGCTAAAAAAATAGTAGAAATTAGTCAAATAGACAGCAAACAAACCAGAGGAGTTTGTTGGCTGGACTGAAACTGTAGGTCGCAAACTGTACTCCTCGGCCAACCAACTCCTCTGGTGTGTTTTCTATCTAATTGACCAATTTCAACTATTTTGACCTGGGGAGCCTGGTAGAGGCTAGTGCTCACTGTCCTGACCACTAGGCTACACGACGCAACTAGTGCATATATGTATATGGGCCTGGTGTCAAATACTCAACTGTTGAATTTATACCGTGAGCAGAATGCCTGAGTTTTTATTTCGATCAAATCACTTTTTATATATGCAATCAGCATCCCAGGCCGCCATGTCATTGACCCCTGACCCGTACGGTGACCTCTCGTGACATTACTAATATATCTGGCAAAAACTCTGATCGATATCTTCTCACCAAACATGAACGCAGTCAGACGTTGCCGTTGGGATTTCCCGTAAATCTAGCAGAATTTAACAACGAATAAGACTTTGATAGTGTCTATGTGTACAACAAACAGTGAGCATGACGTCACAGATGGTATTATCACCAACCACAGTAGGGGCATCTTCGCTGGAGAGTTTAAAGAACATTTGCAGATAGATGTGCAAAAGTTAGGTCTGATGGGTCGTTCAGTGTAATATAACCAGCTGCTGCCGCGCCGCCGGCCTGCGAAGCTGGTGTGTTACACTGAAGGGCAGTTATACCCGCTATATAAATTTTAGATACAGATACAGATACATGTACTGGCCAAGGCAAATGGCTTCCTTTGCCATCCTTCATTTACTTATCTACTCTATCCCACGTTATTCAGCATGCCTGACCATGCGTTAGTTTGTATCTTAAAATTTAAGATATCGTAAAAAGCTCTATTTAACGTTTGATTTCTGATATAAGGAAATATAAGACATTTTGTTTTTGATTTAATGGTAAAACATATTTCTTTTAATTAATACGGATCATCATTATTAGTAAGCAGTAGTATCATTTAATTCTACGATTGTTATAAAAATTCTGTGTACATTTTTAAGAAGATCAGTTTGGCAGTTTTGAGACACTTACCTCCTTGTTTATGACCTACATTACTAACTATATTTACCATCCACCCCGGTGTTGCAGTACACACGTCCCCCGTGAATTATTGGCCCTTCTTACTGTGGACTCGTGCTCTTCACGAGAAGCTTCGTGACGTCACGGCTGGTATTTACAGGCCCTTTAATTGGAGAGAGGGGACGTACCCGGCTTATCGCAGCTAATTAGGCTTAGGGAAAAATATTGTGTTTCCTGTTTCCTGTTTCCCGACCTACCATCGAAAAACTTTAAGACCCTATAGGCCTAGCTAGTGGGCAGTGGAGTCACATAGTTTCCAGTCTCTCTCTCTCTCTCTCTCTCTCTCTCTCTCTCTCTCTCTCTCTCTCTCTCTCTCTGTCTCTCACTCACTCATTCACTCATTCACTCACTCACTCACTCACTCACTCACTCACTCAATCACTCACTCACTCACTCTTTAAGTTTACAGTTAGAATTTCTATTCAGCCTGTTTCCAATTGTAACGTAAAACACTGTCCTATCTAATGAAGAATAAATGTATCTATTATGCAAAAATTAAAGTTTGACATTGAAAGACAAGCTTAAGTGTCCTCATCCATTTCAGTTTACTTTGTTCAACAGTATGGTAATGTGTTTCACTAGAATTTTGGCCAGCCTAGAAAATTACAAGAAAAAAAGATAATCCCTACGTAACTATCTTATTTTTTTCAGGACTGAAACATGACACACAAATTTTTTTGCCAAGGCCTTACTGATGCAGAAACTACTCTGTAGAATCTTCTCCTAATTTGGGCCCCGGGGTTGGACATGCGATAAGAATAGAAACAAAAATAAAGAAACCGTCTTCCTGTTTTGAAGGCTATAAATGTTTTCCACATGAGACTAACATGAAGATATGACGGCTTGTCTTCCTGTTTTCAAGGGTCTAGACGGTGTCATTGACCGAAATCCGTGCCAAGTCTTATGTCATTGCAGCTTATATAAGGAATACAGGAAAAGACCTACTTTCAGAATACGATTATATGGTTGCTTCCTACTTTCTTGATTTTGTTGAAGTTAACAGCATCCCCGCTCCTTACATATTTATGTATTTTCTATTACAATTTACAGGGCTAGATAACGGATAAAAATTTCCAATAAGAATTCATATTGTTGGACACGTTCGTCACTGCATTGGTGTCCAGCTGACCAACAGATCGATTGTAAGCTACTAGTAAATGTAAGTCAGTCTTCGACTGCAAAATTGACATACGACGTGGTTGGACTATTCATTGCTTGACACAAGATCCTTAATACAATACAGGTAAAACGTAGGAGCAATCACCAGTCATTTGTCTATTTTGCGTGAATTTACATAGGGTCGATGAAACAACTATGTCCCACCTCGACCTTACACCGCGGTATTTTTTTCTTCAAATTATATCCTTTTCAGGTTCTATACTATAACATTTTAATTCACCACGATGTATGTGTTCAACCTATTGTTTCATGGTAATAACTAAAGGTGGACTCTCACTTGGGGCACAGGTGCAGCACTGCGGGGTTCGTAGATGACACAACGAATTTCAGAAATTAACAACGAATTTTCTTCCTTTTTGTGTATTTTGTTGTCTTCTAAGTCATACGTATTCGTATTACGCAATATCTAAAATATCAAACATCGTGAAAATAACAAAACAGTGCAGCAGTGAACGAACCCCTCAGTGCTGCACCAGTGCCCCAAGTACAGTGAGAGTCCAGCTAGATATGTGGAGAGTGAGCTACGTACGTGGCCTGTTCTCTTGGTCTGTTTTGAGGATTAGTGGTACGACACAGGAAGAAGTAATCATCAGGCATTCCTGCATCTCTATTGTCCCTCCTCTTCCCGGTCACAATAACCCCTGATGGTCCGTTTGTTATCAAACACCCCAGCCTGCTGCCCCCTTCAGTACGCGGTACTTTCATAAGGTCAGCCTTGTTGTGATACTCGAGACGCGCCAGCTATTGTAAACAAACAAATTAAACTCTCCCCGACCAAATTATATAAAGCCGAAGCATTGCATCTTGTTGGGGATAACAAAGAGAGAAAGGGCAGAGCCATGCGGCGCTTCAGGTAGGGTTCTTAGCAGACTCATACATTTTACAGTGCTGAGCGGTGTTAGCTATTGTAAACAAACATAAATTAATATTTCCCCGACTAGATATAAAGGCGAGGCATTGCATTCTTGTTGTGGATAACACAGGGAGACAGAGCAGAACTATGCGGCAGTTCAGGTAGGGTTTTTAGTAGACGTATACATTTTACAGTTCTGAGCGGTGCCAGCTATTGTAAAAAGACATAGATTAAACTTTCCCCGACCAAATTATATAAAGGCGAGGTATTGTAGCTTGTTTGGAATATCATAGGGAGACAGAGTAGATCCATGCGGCGGTTCAGGTAGGGTTTTTAGCAGAAGTATTCATTTTACATCAATTAGTGATGCCAGCTATTGTAAACAAACATAAATTAAAATCTTCCCGACTAGATATAAAGGCCAGGCCTTGTATGTCGTTGGGGGTAACATAGGGAGGCGCCTAGGCAGAGCAGAACTATGCGGCGGTTCAGGTACGATGTTTAGCTTTTTTGGTTGACATCGACAACT
Source organism: Branchiostoma floridae x Branchiostoma belcheri (assembly GCA_019207045.1). NCBI lineage: Eukaryota > Metazoa > Chordata > Leptocardii > Amphioxiformes > Branchiostomatidae > Branchiostoma > Branchiostoma floridae x Branchiostoma belcheri. The sequence goes on from CM033030.1 coordinate 4,122,065, forward strand.
GTTCTTGGTAAAGACGCTTCGGTTTATTTGTATATATTGTTTGTTGTCGTCTGGTTGTCTTACTGAATGTAACACGTTTCGTTTTTGTTATTTATGTAATGGCCCCCCTTGGAAATCAACTTCAAATAAGTTGAAGGGGCTACCCACATGTTTTGAGATGAATAAATAAATAAATAAAAGCAGACTTATATATTTTACAGTACTGTATATTCTTCCTCTGTGTTTCTCTTGAAACGAAGCTGATATCAAAGAGGGCAAATCAAAAGGGGGAATAAGCTTGAAGGGGCATAACATTTAGCTATAAATCCTTCAACCAATGTCCACCAACTCTCAAATCGTTTCATCTGTTCATCTAAGGGATTAGTAGACTTGTATTTTTCTTCAGTTGATAGAATACTGTCCTTTTTTGTTCTGTGCGCCGTACTAATTCTAGGGTGTTTACAAAGAGGGTAAGTGGAAAAAGGGAATCAATTGATGTCCACCAAGTCTTGAATCGCTTTATCCGTTCACGTAAGATGTTTTAGTAGTCGTGTACCATTTTTGCTTTGTACTAGACGATGAATAAAGATTGGGATCTACACGTACGAGGATGATTATTTATCAGGAAAGGAGTATTCTTTCCGGCAATATCAATAGTCGCCAAATTCTAAAGAGTAAACGTCATTTTAGGAATGACCTAACGTTTGTCTCACAGCCGCGCACCGGTGCCGGTAGTGTTCTATCCTTGGTACTGAATTTAGAGTAGGATCCACTGATGTGTGTATGAGGGTGGTATAAAAAAGATGGTTCCATTCGGACATAATAAAAAGTACAGTACAAGCCACTTGATTGCACGCCCTATTTGCCAGTGAATGTCGTGCAATTATCTGGCTGGTGCAATAATGCGAAGTTATCCAGCTGTACCGCACAGGTTTGGGATTTGGGGATTCCGTGCAGTTAAAAGAAGTGTGTGTTAATCCGCTATTCAATTAACTGGCTTCTACTGTATAATCAACATTTCCTGTCGTGACTGTAATCTATAAATCACTTTTTATCAGTATCAAAGAGATTTTGTATAGTTATGATTATTTAAGATGCAACTTATAAATTCGTGCTTATCTAAAAGACACGCGTCTATGTTGTGCTGTCCCTGGTGCTGAATTCAAAGTGATGTTTATAAATCTTTGTATAACGCTTTACGCAGTTTTTAGTCGTAAAGATTGATTAAAGAATAGATTCGTATCAAAACTTTAAGACCGGGTTTCTTAATTATGATATAATGCATAGCATGTGTGCTCAGAAAAAATCTCCGTTTCGTTAATTGTCGCGTTTTATCAGCGATATACCAATTTACAAGCAAGGAAAAATGTTATGATCATGAAGCCATGTTGTATATGCATTCTGCGTTTCATACAGATGCGTAGCAGCACATTACATGGCATGTCCGTACAATGGTACATTTTGCCAGGTGTAACACGTACTTATCATGCACATCGCTTCAACGTCAAAATGATACAAATTTATCTCCTATTTTCTGTCATGATATTTTAGATTCAACTCCGTACTTGCAATGTCAGACATCCATTCCCGTTGCATACCTACCGACCTACCTAGTCCCTTGACCTTCAGGTCGTTGGGGGGACAAGGTAGCCATGAAGATAGAGAGTTGCCTCCAGGTGTGTCTTTCCCTAGCCAGGGTTAACCTCTCCTGTAGGCTGAGGGACGTCCAGTCAGTGATGTTGTCCTGCCGCGCCAAACTTTCTTTTGTCGTCCACGGTGACGCCCTCCTTCCATAATGCTGATAAATAGACAACTTGCAGATAACAGTTCCCCAATCAACTAGATAGATTTGTGAACGGTCAGACGTTTCAGACAGCGATGTTATTCTTTCTTTTGGTTCAGTCGCTTATGAAATACAGTGGGTGCTATCTTAAACGGCTGTCCGATTGCAAATCATCTAGTCGCTTGAGTAACTATCATTTTGCGTATTTGTTAGCATTTTACAACAGGATATTGCACATTTTAACGTCTTATTACATGTAACTGTGTGTGTAACCTTCATAATCTTCTTCTAACCTTTTTCTAAACTTCAGCGACGTAACGCTAGCAAATGTTTCTCTTACTGTTGCTTTAGAGAATAGAGAATCCAACCGTCCGTAGTAAGTTGTAGTCTCTCTGTTCACATAGTTTTCATTTTCTAACATATTTTCTTTTTGTGATTCCAGTTGCCAAAATTCGGACTCCAGAAGAGGCGCCTTCAGCAGAAAGCACTACGGCTCTGTGGAACTGGTCAGTATGATATATGCATTTCTATTATTTTTGCATGTACAAATACAGTTAAACCTGTACAAATCGACCTGGCCACTTACATACAGTCAAACCTGTACTAGTGACCACCTTTACATAAGGCAAGAGCCAGTGAGAAGAAGTGAACGTATGTCTGAACATCCCTCTCTTTAACCTGTAGAACATAATAATCTAAAGTTGTATGTTTTATTGGAACATGAAGATAAACAGATATTGCAGTATTCAAATGACAACGACAAGCTTACAAGTACTTGAAAGACCCAGAGCGTCACTGATGAAAGACATCCAATGGTTGTCTAATAAAACGTCTGACCATTTTCAAAATCATATCCAGTAGCTTAAGCTGAATTTTGGCGTATGTTATTGCCTGTCCTACCTTCATCGACGGACTTGAAAGACCTTGCCTTCTTCGTTTAACCATGTCATGGTTGTTTTCTACGTTTTGGAGAAAACATCTCTGAAACAGACTTACTACATTTATGATTTACTTATGATTAGCCAGAATCAAAATTGATAACATTTATATTTCATTTAACCTGAACTGAAAAGGCTCCGTAACATTTAGATTAACGTTAGCGTCAAACCTTATTTCCCAATTTATTATGTTGGCTTGGTGACTGAAAAACAAGTCTTTGGCTCGTCCTCATTTAATTCTTTAGTCAACGGATATCAGACTTATCAAATGATGCGTTGGTGTCAATGTTGATCGCGTTGTCATGGTAGCAGGCGTCGCGGCAGATGGGTTGATATGGACCAGTCCCTGCCTCGGGTGGTTGCTATTTATGGGTACTGGGGGTACTAACCTCCATTGGCATCACCCTGCTTATGTAATGCTCTAACAGAATACAGCACTGGTAGATACTAGTATAGAAAAGGGTAGATTCTGTGTACCAAAAATGTTTCAAAAATTTGAGCTGTGGCTCTCTTTAAACCTCAGTTCAAGCCTATCTAAATTACTCTTACAAAATTATAAAATAAAGCATGGGAAAAATAGAAAAAGGTAGAATCTATACAGTATTTCAAAACAATTGAGGCGTGGCTTTCTTAAAACCTCAAGTAGTCTTAACAGGGGTCTTAATGTTTGCGTCCATCGGAAAATTATCATAACCGAAAACCACTTTGGCTGTATGGTCTAGATACCTACTTGAATATCTAGCGATACGCTAGTGTGGTTAACATAAATATTAGAAAAGTATTGTAGTATTAAACCACCATAGATACCCTGTCATAGATAAACGAATATCCGCGTGAAGGTGAAATAGTGTAGCCTGGAGTCCAGCCTTGTTAGCTTTGTTCCGCTCCAGAAGGTCGCTAGGCGAGTAGCGACCTTCTGGAGCGGAACAAAGCTAACAAGGCTGGACTCCAGGCTAGAAATAGTGTCAAGCAGCGTCAAACAAGAAACTCGTCCAACAAGTGTTCGTACCTAACCTCCAGGCAGAATGTGCCGGTGGCATAAGATAACATCAAAGCTGGGCAAGGAGTATAGCCGGCCCAAGGCAATCATGGGCCACTGGGAATATCAATCTGCCTTCACTGAGAAAGCAATGGTGTTGCTGCCCCTCCCCGTGGCATATTAACGGCTATACTAATATCTGTGGTGCTAATACTTTTCCGAGCACTTAAGTGACCTGTGACACTGGGACAAGTTCAGTGACCTGTGACCGGCTGACATTCTTCGTTTGCTGAGATCTACATTAAGATGTACACATTGCATGTACCCTTTGGCCGGCAATGCTTCTTGGCCAGCTTTGATACTATCTTGTGCCACTGATAAATTTGCTTGAGATTAGTTCAAAGCAGCGATTTTGGCTCAAAGAAAAATGACTGTACATGAAAGTAGTTTGACCACCTTTGCCTCCCACCCTTTTATCGTGTGTATATATAGCAGCCACATCCGGATGTTGATGTGTTCCTCCGGCGTGGGACTCAAGTTGAGACGAAGCGCGCATGTTTCATGTGGTAACCCGTGGGAGGACGGCTGTCCTTTCTTAACCACCATAGCGGCAGCTTATGCATAGGAAATCAAATTATATTCAAAAGCTTTCATAAAGCTCTCGCGTCCGGAACCTCGGCTCTACTAACTTTAAAATTCCCAAATGCCTCCGCAAGAGATGTCTAATAGAACAGGCAGAAATTCTTGGAAGCTCTTACCATTCAAGGCGAAGTTCAAAGACATGCACATCTCAGCTTCCGTCCTTCTGAATAGAGAACAGGATGTTGCAAAAATAGAACAAGGTAGTTCTGGCTGCTTCCGGAGAAACTTGGTCCCACAGCAATCAACGAAAGACATTCAAATTACCTGTACGAGTGTTGAGGCGTCCTTTCCGTCGTCTGTGATGGATTGGAAATCTTTATTTGGACGGAACTTCGCTGGAATCAGTCACTACTTGGAATAGTTACAAAATTTACCCAAAATAAAATTTAGGATGACTAATCGTTACAAAAATAGATGGACGCTTCGTCTGTGATATATCAGGTTGTCACGTACGAAGATGCATCGACGGAAGTGCGGTGAAGTTCGTACTACCTCCGGGATTGAGTCTCGCTATCTCTGTCTGGGTTGGAGTGTTCGCACCGGTAACTCAAGATGGTGTTGATGGATTTGTTTCAATCTTGGTATCTTTCCATTTTGGCTGTTTCAATGCATTTTGGCATAGTTAGTGAGGTCCCGATAAACCATGGCAACCTTTTTTTTAAATCAGAAGTTTGTATATTACAGATGATATGCGGCTCATAAAAGTAATAGTAATCCTACTAGTACTGCAACTTGAAGAAGGGAAAAAAGGGATATATCACATCACAGTGAAAGAAAGCCTCGAAATTTGTAAACACGCATTATTGTGGCAATTTTAGCATTCGTAGAAGATTTGAGGCAATACAAAGCTTTTGACCTTCACCCCCATGTTAGAAATAGTGTAGTACACCCCCTGAAACGACTGCTGCTTACCTGATACAATGAATTGTGCTCGCTCGTGTACATGCATGTTCATGTTTTTACACTAGAATTAGAAATGATCTGTGAGGGATGAAAAATATGATGCTTTCTTCTGATGAGGACTCACCCATCAAGGGAAGGCATTGGCCCAACTTTAAGAAGCCGGTGGAGGTCATGGACATTTGACACCAAATTTACAATCTGAAGCAGCAACGTTTGTATAGTATTGAGTAGCAGAAACTCTCGGGTTTTTTTTTGGGGGGGGGGGGTCGTGCACGCTTTGACAATACGCGGATGTTGACCTTTTCTCCCTGAGAGGTAAAGGGCTCTGTTTCTGTGTTACACAAGGTTGTGTGAGCGTCTTTGGTGCACCGATTCTTCTACCTCTGATTGACACAGCAAACCACCTGAATATAGGATTTACGGATTTTCTAGTCTAAGAGTTACTAAGCTGTTAGTAAAGGGCAACCCGTACTACAGCGGTTATATCTCGGCAACAAAGCACAATCGTTTAATGCAGTTTGCAGAGTGAAGATTGAACCTTGTTTATGTGTTACGCAAGGTAGTATGAGTGTATGAACTCTAGTACACTGATATTCCTCTGCCTCGTAGATTGTTTTTGCTCTAATTGTCACAGCAAGCCACCGGAATATAGTTTAGATTTGTGGATTTTCTAGCCTTAGAGTTGATTACCGGTTGCTAAGAGTAACCTTTCAACGGGCATGTTTCGGCAACAAAGCACAATCGTTTAATGCAATTTGCGGAGTGAGGGATAACCTTTTTAATGTGTTACACAAGGTTGTGTGAGCAAACACATCATATGAGAGCGTATGAACTCTAGTACACTGATTCCTCTGCCGCGTAGATTGTTTTTGCTCTGATTATCACAGCGAGCGCGCCAGTCACGCTTCCAACTCCCCACGGGATTCACTCTGCTGAATAATTAGGCTATGCAGATTCGATTATACGGATGACATCCGCGCGGGAATCAATGTCCTACATGTCATGAAAATATCGAAGATGAATTCCACTTTGTTATGAAATGTCCCACCTACAGTAAAGAGAGAGAAACATTGTTTAGGAATATCAGAACCAAAACACACTACTCTCTTACTGGTACACAGAACGATATCTTCCATACACTGCTATTATGTTAATCTTATATATCCGTCTACGTACGTCAGTTTCTTTATACTGTATTCAAAATGCGAGACCAGATCACTCATACATGGCTGTACTATTAACGATAATATTTTGTTGTTCTGTATGTAGCCCCATAGTAGTATTGTCTGTATAGCTATTAGTTGTTGATGGATGCCATACATTGTACCCTATACGATTGTTGAGCAATAAAATTCATTCATTCATTCATTCATTGTTCGCCCGTTCCCACAAAAAAATCCAGGCTATACTGTAAATCATACGAAGCAGCTACAAAATGAAAATATGTATCCGATTCGTTAGTTGCATATGAAAAATCATAAAACGACGATACTAAACTCGTAAAATGGCAAAGGACAATTGCAAATCAAAGAAGGAGATGAGATAAAACAATGATGAAGAATCTGTTGTTCGGAATACCATACTCCGTAAGTTTAGTCATGTATTCAGTTTTCCTCAACACTTAGATATCATAATGAAGGCAAACAGTGTATTTTCGAAGCTTTTAAAAACATTTTTGCACTCTCGTCTCGGTTTTGGGATTCTCAGACGATGCCAGCCATATACTAGTAATATAATCAGCATGGCCTTGTCATCTACGGAAGAAAAACAAGAGAGACTTCCCCCGTGCGGCTCAGAATAGAGCCACCCACGGAACATGGACAGCACATCCATCAACAGGGCGATCTAACGGGCTCCCGGGAACCAATCAGCGCCTCCGAGACACACACGCGCACCAAGTATGGCTTTGAACGGACGGCGCTTCGTATTCATTATTCCGGTTGGTTGGCTGATTGTTCGCCTCAAAGGACGGGACAGAAATAGCCCGTCGTTTTGCTTATAAACAACGCGGATTCCGGGGTGCTTTGGGTAGTATCGATCTGACAGGTGGAAGTAACTGTCATCGCGCCAGAGCGCTAGTACAGCTAGCAGCCGTTCACTGGTCTCTCCGGCCACTACCGCCCTACACAGCCGGCTAGCGATATCTAGGGAAGGGGTTCCAGCTTCGGGTAGAGTATAGAGAGACTCCTTGAGTTAGAAGAGAGAGAGTTGAGGCGTTGTTCTGACGAGAATGTCGTTTCTTGTCCCCATCAAGCTGATCTCGTGCACGGCGGACGGGGCGGTGCAGGGTGCCGGCCGCTTCCGGGTGGAGAACGGCGAGAACAATGAGGTGGGTTCGGTCTGCTTATTCCTCTCAATAACATGTAGTTATAGCGTTACAACCACGGCTACTGTATTTCAATGTTTGGGGGGATGTAACTCGCATGTAGTTGAGATTATGAGAACCATGCTGCTTTTCAATGCTTTGAAAATATGTCTGACATAATGGTAGAGGGGTAAGAACTTGGATGTTGTATTTCAATGTTGCGGTCTTTTTATTTATTTCTCACAATAACGGGTGGTTGCACACACACGTACAGACCAGGGTGCTGTTTTTCAATGTGTTGGGGGTTATAACTGACATGTAGTTACAGGAATGAAAACCCTGTTTACTGTTTTTCAATGTTTTGAGTATATAATTGACGTGAATAATGACAACCCTCAGGCTGGCTACTGTATTTCTATGCGTTGGGAGATATAATTGACCTGAGTGTGTAGTTACAGAAATGAGAATGCAATATACAAGTTGCTAGATTTCAATGCTCTGAGTATGTAGCTGACAGGTGGTTAGAGGTACGAGAACCCGGTTGCTGTATTCCAATGTTTGGGGAATGTAATTGAATTGTTATTGATACGAAGGCGTACGAATTATTATATTTTCGTGCACTGATTTTTAAGGAGATGGATATGTCGGGAGATTCTTTAAGGTTTTTATTGTTTCCAAAACGACCGTCTAAAAACAACAGAAACGGCAAAACATTACGCTCGCAGAGCCAAATCGTCAGACTGGCCCGCTATTAGCATATACCTGCACAGAATTGGCATGTTATGATTTTTGTGCCACCGCCTTTGTGTCGGCTCATGATTTATGCATGACGATAAGCAACTTGTGGCGCCACCCCAGGTATGAGACTGTTGACATTATGACGACATGCGAATGTTTAGCACGGTCGGGTATGTGCAAACAGTTCTGGCATTGTGTTGTACCTGTATACGTCTGTATCTGTATCTATATAGTCGGTATAACCGGCCTTCCGCGTAACATACCCCTTCTGTATCTGTATCTATAAATGTATATAGCCGGTATAACCGCCTTTCGGCGTACGCGTAACACACCAGCTTCGCAGGCACGCGGCACTGGTCTAGCCTGCACTGGTCCATGTCCTGGGTTTCATGTCGTATGATGCAGGTGTATGTGGATTGGAATTAGCTACATTGACTGTTACCACCTATGAAGTATAAATTAAAGAAAAAAGCAATGGTTCCTGAACAATTTTAGCATGATCTTCCTGAATTCAGGTAAAATTTGTCTGGTACACGTAATTTTCAAGCAGGTATGCAGAAAAAAAGGTATTTCTAGCCCTGGTTCTAGTATTGTTTTGTGTTATTCTGCTGCACGGATACATGAATCGGCGGGAGTGCCAATATTGGGAGTAGTCTCACGCGCCGCCGCAGATTGATTTACCGCCTTATACATATATACTGGCATTACGTGTCCGCTTTGTTCCGCCTGTTGGTTACCGAAATGAATAAGGTTTTTAGAAGCTACTAGACTAGTATAATGTCCGTCGGGGATTGAGTGAATCAAGCAACACCAATGTAAACTGCTATATTAAACTGAACAGAAAACATATTACACGTCGTACATATACTGGCGTGACGTGTCCGCTTTGTTCCGACAGTTGGTTGGCGAAATGAATGAGGTTTTTAGATTCTACGGTAAATGCAGAAACTTTCGCGCGCGGTGGCTTTATGTTCTCGTTTTTTGCGGTGGTCGCTGTATCGCGAACTTAAAACCACCGCCAATATTCATAATACAGTATGCGACTACAGTACAGTACTGTAAGTAAGTTCGCGGGATGGCGCTACCGCGAATTCAAAACCATCGCGAATATTTCGTTTTCTGACTGCCGCGAAATTAAATCCCTGCGAACTTAATGCATTTACAGTATAGTGTCCGTCGGGATTGAGTGAATTAAGCAACACCATAGCAAACTGCTTGGCTTTCGGCCGGGACTTAAAGTGCCTCTGAAAGTGTTTTTCTTGTTTTGACATTCGTGCCACGTGTGTGTATTGACGGATCCGTACACCGCACCCTATTATGGTATATTTCAATCGTGTACCGCCCTGGTAAACACATGTTTTACTGTAGATAGCCACACCGCCATATTTATGTTTCCGTGTTGTGTTACATGTATTTTTGTCCTTTGTAGTTGTGGGCCACAAGCTTTAATCGTCAACAGGTTCTCTCCGTGCTATCCTCTGCCCTGTAGGATTCATACCACGCCCTACAATGTATCTTTCAATCGTGTGCCGCCCTAGTAAAAAATACAGTAGATAGACACACCGCCACATTCATGTTTCCGTGTTGTGTTACACGTATTTTCGTCCTTTGTAGTTGTGGGGCACAAGCTTTAATCGTCAACAGGTTCTCTCCGTGCTCACCCCTGCCCTGTAAGGTCGGCTTCGTGTGCTGCAGAATACAGATCTGATCTAGATAAGACTGTCATTAGTATGAAGCTGACGAAAACAGCGGCTAATATTCACGGCAAGCTCAACCAGTACGTGTTAATACTGGCAAGAGCTACCCTTGTACTCAGGTTTTGGGGGAAAAAACGTTGTGTTTCCGTTAATCGAATAATTCATCATTCATCAGTGACTCTTGAAAACACGTTAAACATGTACCTCCATATCTTTTGGTGTCTCTTGTACAGTACAACTTGATCGCGGAATGGCCTAGTCTCGTGATCTCGCGAGAAATATAGACTTACTTATACGTGACTGATGAACCTCTTCAATGTTGTTTTTCCGGATTTCCGACTATATAGCTAGTTCTTTATGGGTCGGCCACTGGAATACGTAAGGGACATCAAATTTGAATCTGACATGTAAGTGATGAATAGTATAACAAGTAGTCTTTAATTTTCTTTAAAGACTTCCCGTATGGTACAAATGATATAAGAAAGCATTTCCTTGCCCAGTTTTTCATCATACAATGTACATATCTGTCTTCTTGTATCATGATGTTAAACATACTACTGTCCTGGTCCAGGAATAATGCAGTATCAAACTGTTTTGCTAGATCACATTGGCTGAAATGTAAAAACAACAAGGAAAATAAAGATGCAACAAGAATCCCTACACACCTACCGACGCTATTTTCAGTAAAGTATCGATAAAAAGACGGCATCTCTCTAGACCTAATGTCCATGCAAGACGGAACCAGTGCAAATCCTGGGTAGGAAGCGGGGGGCTTAGTCACACGGGGCGGATCGATGGGGCATGCGCACTGCGTGCTTCCGTGCATCTACTATACATGTAAGATCAAAGGCTAGATTAGTGCTGAACGACTTCTCTAGGTAGCACATATTCGGAAATAAAAGTAAATTGTAACCCTCGATAAGATTATGCCATTAAAATACCGTTTCTTTGAAGGGTATAGATATTGAAAAGTTATTTTGATGATATGTACAGTAAGAACAGAAATAAAAATATAAAACTTTAGACACCAATTCAAATGGTCAATGCAATGGCTCAATGATAGGTCAAAGACTCAATCCCTAAGCTACGCCATTGTTTCATATCCATATTCTGTTATTCTAGTATATCAGTCTTGCTCGGGAAAGCAGATGAGTATTATATAAATGAATATATATACATATATCTCCATGCGTTTCAAAACGAGATAGAAATAAAGATTATCATAATTATTTTGGCACCGTTATGCGAGATTATCCTCAGGCTTAGGATTAGGGTTGACAGGTGTTATTAAAAAAAAACATCAAATGAACATCCCGCCAAAAAATCTTATGGTCAGGTACACATTCTGCCAATATAGTGTCAACATATTCCTGTCAAGAGCCTCGACCTTCTTTAGATATTACACCGAAAAAATCCTATTTCAGAACCGATTTAAACAGAGCTGCCTATAGCATTCAACGTTTCAGTATCTTTGCTCCCCTTAGGCGGGTATAAAGTTAACCCTCCCATGTTATACCTCTTACCCATCCCCAAATCACAAGATCTATAGATTTATGTACATTCTGTTAATAGTGCCAAAATGTACCTGTCAATAACCTCGACCTTCTTCAGATATTATACCGACAAAAATCCTATTTCAGTACCGATTTAAACAGAGCCTCCTATAGCATCGGCATTTCAATAGATATGCTCCCCTGAGGCAAGTATGAAGACAAGTTAAACCCCATATGTAATACCTCTAACTCACCCCCAAATCACAAGATCTATAGATTTATGTAGAATTACAAAATCGTTGCAGGTCTTGCATCCATGAATGAATGATTGAATTTTTACCGAGCGAATATGCGATGAGTAGTAAAGACTCTATAGTACCCGAGGGAATGTCAGAACTACATTACTGCTTTGTTTTCGGTCCACGTTTTTTGTCCACGTTATATGAATCCACAAGGTAACATTTCAGCTATAATTCTTCCTGTGTTCTATACATGTCTTACATTCATAAATCACATAAGAGAAAGGTTGACTTAGCATAACAGCGATGCATAAGATACCTCATGTATCGATAAGCGTAATGTTGCTATTTTATGTTGTACAGTTACCAGGGCTAGCTCTTGATAAGCCTTCGGCTAGTTGGGTAGCCCTGGCTGTATTTCTCTCTATACAGCCCAAAAGAAATCAAGTCAAATTCAAGATACATAACCAGACGAACGTTTTTAACATTAACTGTTCATTCAGCACCAAACATAGAACAAGAAAACAAGGAAGACATCACATAAGAGGAAGGTTGACTTGGCAGAACAGTAATGCATAAGATATGAAAGATACACAACTAGGCCAACATGTTTAGCCATAGCTGTTCATTCAGCATCTTGAACAAGAAAAGAAATCACATAAGAGGAAGGTTGACTTGGCATAACAGTATTGCACAAGAGTTCGTAGACCTCAGGCCTGCATGAAATGTATTGGGTTTCTGTAGACCTATTGGGTATTTTTGCCTTTTTGTCTGTGGTACGTGGTTGGAAAAATGAGCTTTTTACCGTGTTGGTTGTGCACCATGCAAAAGTCTGACTCTGAAATTCCATTTTCTGAATTTGTAAGTTTGGACATGGATGAACATTACTTATTTTGGATTTCTTAAGTATGTAACCAACCACAGTACTTTGAAGTTGTTGAGACGCTACCTTTTTTTGTCTCAGATGGCCCATGCACATGTAGTTACTCTGTCACATGATATACTAATATCTTCCTATTTCAATGTACTGACCTAATGCAGCTGCTAAGTCTCCTTGGTTTGTGTTCTTCCAATGATATTCATTAAAGATTTATTTCTGGGGTGTTATTCACTTGACATCGGAATGTTACTTGCATAATTTGACCAATGATACTTTTATCTGTAGTTCCATAGACATTAGACAATATGAATAGTGGTAGCCCCCATGCAGCAGCAACAGTTAGTCCCCAGGGTGGTATGATATTTTCATTCAATCCATCCAACCCAAACCTAAATCTCCTGTAGTATCTAAGCCAAATTTAACAGCATAATTTACTATGAAAAATGTCCTTGTCAATCCCATTTATAGATGGCAAGCTGCTGGCAATGTAGCCTGATTAAATCTCGCTTATAGCAGCCCGCCAAACATCCGCCGGCCCGCGGGGAGGGGCCAGTTACAGCCCTGGACAGCGGAGTTTGTGTTACACAGACTACTGGCAATGGAAGCTTTGAAAAGTTCAGAAGCTGTTGTAGTCAGAGCAAACACCCAGCAAACATCCCCGCAAACCAATGAGCAGTTGCTTAGAAGGGGAATTTCATCATATATTTGCCGCGACAAAATGCAACCAACGATACTGAATTTAAAACAGAACAAAGCTAAGCCTCCACCACTTAACCCTGCCTGTACCATAGATTAAGCAGGCCCAAAAACCAAGCGAATATGACTAGCCCAAAACAACAAATTACCTGTATACAGTATGGAAATGGCATTACCAAAGAAACAAAAAGAAACACAGGACAAATCATACACATACCTTTCTCTTATGCCCACACTCTATACAGTTCTCCTCCACATTAGAAAATTGCATCTTCTTCTGTTTAAGTTCAAGTTCAACCATGATTGCCAACAGGGTAAAGGAACTTGTACCGAAACTTAAAACTCAGTACTATACAGCTCTAGAAACACCACAAAGAGTAATAAGCAAACTCCAATTATACCTGACCAACAGATATATAATCTTGTACACTCCCGTCATCTGGCAAACTGTCAGTGCCACTAAGTAACCTGATACATTGAAGGTGGCCCAGGCCAGATGATGGTTCTACACCCAACCATAATCTGTTTTTAAAACCAAGCAGATATTGGGAGGATGCCTTAACCACACAAAAACAGGATCAACCTATACAGTATCAAGTTCAAGCATTGGGAGGCCCAAAATCAAACCTGACCACCAGGACACCACAAACAACTCACGTACCAAATAGCAACACAATGGTACCTTGCGTTCCGGAGATACAGCGCACGCCCCGTGCCCGCACAAAAGGTAACCTAAAATGTCAAGTTCAAGCACCAAGGGCGCCAAAATCAAAATTGAGCATTATTCAGCCACCGCCGACACATGTGCCAAATATCATCGCGCCAGCACCAGCCGTTCAGAAGATATAACTCCGGAAACACCCCTCTCGGACACAAAATTCGACCTGCCGGGTCAAGTTCAAACGCGACAAGGCCCAAAGTCAATCCTAGGCAACAAGCAACAACCCCCCACCCATGCACCAAAAATCGTCGCAATCGCGCGTATCGTTCCGGACACACAGCGCCAAAAGTGCCCAAAAAACACCAAAAATGCCACCTGCAATGTCAAGTTCAAACGCCAGGAGGCCCAAAATCAAACCTGAGTGTTAGGCTACCACCCCCAACCCACGTACCAAAAATCGTCGTGCTCGCACCATCCGTTCACGAGATACAGCGCCCTACATCCCCGGCTACCGAAAAGTTCCCACCAGCATCAAAACCATACCTGCATACATGCAGGTAATAAGATTTGAAAGATACATATTTAAGCTAACATGTTTAAGAATAACTGTTCAGTCAGCATCTTGAACAAGAAAACAAGAAAAACATCACAAAAGAGTAAGGTTGACTTGGCATAACAGTAATGCATAAGATAGGAAAGATACATATCGAGACTATCATGTTCAACAATAGCTGTTAATTTAGCACCAAGGATAGAACAAGAAAACAAGGAAGACAACACATAAGAGGAAGGTTGACTGGGCATAACAGTAATGCATAAGATAGGAAAGATACATATCGAGACTATCATGTTCAACAATAGCTGTTGATTTAGCAGCAAGGATAGAACAAGAAAGCAAGGAAGACAACACATAAGAGTAAGGTTGACTTGGCATAACACTGATGCCTACAATATGAAAGATAAATCACTAGATGAGCGTGTTTGACAATAGCTGTTCATTCAGCACCAAGGCCAGAGCAAGAAAAAGAGGAAGTCACGCTCCCACGCACCGACAGCCATCCATCCATCATTCCGTTATGTAGCGCGCTCGAAGCGGGCGGAAATTGGTTAATGGCGGTGGGGGTGAAGACTTGGAGACGTGTGGCGTAATCGCCAGCGCTTTAGGCTCAGCCCCGCGAGGTCCCGAGTTCGAAACCTGCCATGTCATCGATCTTGTGCTTTTGGGAAAGGAACTTAACACGAAGAAAGAAAGAAAGAAAGAAAGAAAGAAAGGCAAGAAAACGAGAAAGTCACGCTCCTACGCACCGAGAACCATCCATCATTTCGCTATGTAGCGCACTCGAAGCGGGCGGAAATTGGTTTATGGTAGTGGTGAAGACTTGGCGGGTCTTGTGGAGGGAACCGCCCGATAATAAGGCCGATCAGGGAAACCTGCCAGCGAATTCCTCGCAAAGCTTAGTCATACAGTAGACACATACTGGGACAACTTTCTATTGTAGCGCGCTCGAAGCGGGCGGAAATTGTTTAATGGTGGTGGCGAAGACTTGGAGACTTGGCGGGTTTTGTAAGGGGGAACCGCCCGGGAATAAGGCGGATCAGGGTTTGGAAACCTGCCAGTGGTAAATGATGTAGGGATGCGTGAAGGTATACGTGCACTGCAGGGAAGAGTTAAAAGGTTAAAGGTGCCTGTACATCTGTACAGATGCTTATGAGTGGCGCCCATCTCCATTTCTGTAGCCCTTGGGCCACGTATCTGTGCAAGCCACTACAACAGGGGACTAGTCTGCTTGTAGTAATGTGTGTTTAACTCCCATACTCGTCCTTATCAGTGCTGAGTGATAAGCAGAGAAAGCATCATGTACGATTCTTAAAGTCTTTGGTTTGACTCGGCCGGGGGTCGAACTCACAACATACGGAATGCTAGGCGAGCATTCTATCCACTCTGCCATTGCACTGGCTGCACGGAAGAGTGCCTGCATAAAAATGTTAGGGTCAGTCAAGATAAAGAATTCATGACACACAGCAAGCGCGTGATGTGATATGTTTGTCTCAAGACACGTAAAGCAAATACATGTCTTCAGCGTGTTTTTTGTTTTATGCCCAGGGGGATTTGTCGTCATGATTTTTATGCGAAGTTTAGTCAACTCCTCGAAACAAAAGAAGACGGCTTTTAGGTTTAGAATAATGGCTGTTTTAATGTAAATTTCAGTCCATTACATTTGTCAGTGCTCTCAGCTTTCAAACAGACCAAGTACATTGGGGTAAATGTAGTCTTCTTTTTGTTTGTTTATTTATCTATTTTCATTTATTTATCAGGGCTTCTCGGAAAGATACATGTTAAGTGCCGTAGTGGACTAACCTATATACGGGGCTGGTACCTGTGGCAGAATAAATCTTATCATAAACCATGTAGATAAAATCATGCAACTAAGATTCCAGAAGGGCCTTGGCAGTTCTCTATAATAACTATGTCGGCCCCGTTTCTATTATGGCAACATTTGCAGTGACACTGCGTACGGAACCCGTGCCCTCTGGCCTCTCATGGACTCCAACGTGACTGAAGCATATCAAGTCTCATTATCTGACTCAGACTCACCGGCCGTTAATAACGATAACAACTTCTCTTTTTTTACAAATACTGCCTGTGGGCTTATTGTAGGTAATATGAAAAGATGCACCAATGATGTATAACAGTATATCAAGTGCTTAATCTATTCTAAATTCTAAGCATTAGGTTCGACTTGTTTTTCGGAGAAAGTGGAAGACGAAGGATCCCACCTGTTCCGAAATGCGTGAGTTCTGTAATGTTGTTTGAATTTTGGTTGTAAACGTGGAGATACTTGGATAAAATTGGTGGCCTTCTAATAGAGTTCATTTTCTTCGTAGCTGTAAAAAGTCTTCCATGATGTTTGACTTGCAGTATTTAGATGTTATTCTTCAAGTCAACACGCACATTTGACCATGTAATTTCATTCCAGTGTGCCTAGTCTTAATTATAAGCATTAGGTTTGACTTCTTTTTCTTAGACATTAAAGGTAAAGGACTACACCTGTTCCGATATTCGTGAGTTTTAATTTTGGCTGTAAACGTGGAGATATTAGAATTAAATTTGGTGGCCTCCTTATAGAATTAATTTCCTTCGTTGCCGTAAAAAGTTTAATTTGAAACAAAATGTGTTTCCTCTTCCATGATGTTTGACGTGCAGTATGTACATGTTAATTTTCATCCCACGCGCACATTTGACCATGTACGTAGTTTCATCGCAGCCTTTAATAACGTGTGTATTGATCGTTGCTGTTGTAGACGTGACTGTTGTTCATTCGATCCCTTAAATATTTGATGAGAAAAGAGCGAGGAATGCACGTCGTCGCTTTATAGGTCAAAGAAATCACAAGAAAGCAGGCCAGAGTACAAGCCGATAGAATACAGAACAGATAATTTGACATTTGGGCATTGAATGGATTACGGAGTGGCAAGCAAGGCTGTTTCAGTTCCTACAGTAAGAGGAAAATGTCATAGATGAAAAATTCAAAGCCCAAGAAAATAGGTTGACATAATGACAAGCGGGGCTGTTGTCCTCTAGCCATAAGGTTTCAGATGCTGCAAAAAAAATAAAGAAAAGGGACACAACTGCATTGCTGTGTCAGTACTGAAAAATTCAAGGAATTGGAAAATATTTCCTCTGACAAAATAATTCCCCATAAGATCCTATGTCCTCGTCATGTTTTTATGGGTGAACGTTACATTGATAGGGCTGCAACAACATTTCTTCTCCTTATATAAGTAAGAAAAACATCATGATTGAGATCTGCACAGCTGCTGACTAAGAGTGAGGACGAACCAAGCACAATACTGTAGAAGCACAATACTTAACAGCGGTTAAGAAGGGAAATTCTCTACTGCATTAAGACGGGTACTGTTGCATATATGGAGTAAGATATGCAAGATAATTCATTGCAAGTCGTCCAATATAAGATAAGTCATCACAGCTAGTGCGCGTGCAGAGCTGGTAGATACAGTGAGAGGTCGTCCTGCTAGTTGATAACACAGAGGCAGAAACTCGTAGTGGTGTTCACAGCAGGGCTTCGAAAAAGTCGCTCACGTGTACGTGCGAAGACTATTCAACCAAAAAAATGGCGGCCAAGAATAAAACAGATTTGTCTATAGAAGGTAGCAATAGAAGTTAGAGCTGACCCGAGATAGTTTTAACGAACGCCATTAAAATTGGTTAAGATAGCCCCATAGCCTTTTTAAAGCCAGGAGCGGTGTGTTGGACATAGTGTTGGGAGACAGAGCCCAGCCTTCTCCATCGACTAACTTAAGAGTCACTAGAAAAATCAAAGTACAAAGTCTTACACCTGTTAAGGGTGGTGAAAGTCGTGCAAACTGTTTTCCCAAGGCTGTTTGACGACACTACAAGGAATGCTTATGAAAAGTTACATTCTTACAAGATAACAAGCCCAAGTCATCTTCCAAAATTATTCTGCTACGTCTAAAATACGTAAGACCCTCATTCTATTAGGGCAGTGACCTCATTTCGATGTAAAATTTGACAGCCCGCTCAACGATTAGAAAAGGTTATCATTTGTACAGTTTGTGTGTTCTGGTGTCCTTTCAGTCATTATTTTATATTTTGCATAATTATCTTATTATATTTTTTTATTTTATTTGCATTCATTTTTTGAGCATGGGACAAGAAGCTCACATTGAGCTTATGGAGGTCTTCTGCTCTGTATATTACATACAATGACAATCAAAAGTAACAAAATTAAGATTCTAACGAAACGTATAACTTAAGATGACATTTCGCAACATAAGAAAAACAAGAATACTAACAACAAAAATGGGCTAGAGCGCATACAAGGCTGGCATTACCAATCAAATCAGATTAAGTAAATCTTCCGGTCATTTTGATAAAATTGAAAACATAGTCAAAGATATTACAATTTATCGAGTGTGGGAGGAAAGGGCTGCCCATAGTGAGAAGGTTGCATAAGGTATTGTTGAGTTAACATCATCTACATTATCTTATTATGTAGTCAAGAGTTACATAAATCCAATCTAGGTCGTAGCGCGAATGCCGTCCATAGGAATGTGGGTCTGATATTTTATTGTGCATTTGCGTCTGATCATCCGTCACAATCTGCCGATAATCTGCATTGATAACCTCTTCCAATCAGTGACAAAGGGACTAATGGGGCTCTTTTGTAATGAGCTGGCGTAATGACGTATGTGTTCTCCATTCGGTCCAATCAGTTCAGCGCTAATGAGTAGGAGACGGATTAACGTCAGCTCTTATATAATAAAGATACTCAACTGACCTACCGGAGACTTGAATGTGGATGAGATAAAAGAAATTCTATAAAAATTTCTGATATCAACGATTCTTTATCTATTAATATTTATTGTATTGAGCTGTAGCAAATTCGAATGTAAGAACTGCAATTGGATCTTTATTCATTTATTCATTCCTTCGTTACTAATCTGGTCCATTTTTGTTTACTTTAAATTGAGAGTACTGCCTTGGTTTCTTCATCCGTATCTTCATAGTTTTCCTGAATAACTTTGTCACAAAGTCACCTGCGTTCTTGTAGTAATTCCTTAGCAAAAAACGTTAACTTTAAAACAGCTTAGGGCTTTTACGCTTTTAAGGATTCTTGTTGAGGCAAGCTTAGCATAAACTTGTATGTGCTAACTACAATATACTGCCCCATAACGAATATCGTATGCAACATGTGAGGCAGCAGACACTGCTCCTGCAGTATACATTCTCCGCTGCTGCACATCAATAATGAGTGGAAGATTTAGAACCATATTTAAGAACTAGCTGATGATCAACTAATATATGCTGACTACAATATACCGCCTCATTACTCATGTGTTATATAATGTTTTATGTAAAGTCCATATATGGTGAAGGCACAGTAGAAGTTCCCCTTCTTGCATTTATATTTTTAAGTCAGAAAGCCATTAAACAGCAGGTACAATCAGAGAACCATTTGCTCTTTGGCTAGCCATGATATAAATGAAGCACGTATCTAAATCGAGTTACTAATAGGCAACTCGTCAGAAACAGAGTTATATAACGTACGAGTCTTTATACATGGTTGACTGAGCATTAAACCATTCATCCGCACCGTGCATGATGTTGTTGGGCTGAGACGAACTTGGAAATATGAACTATGGACAAAGGTAAGTCCCGTTAGACTAACTTACAGTATTTAAATGTCGATCTAGTTATCGATACACGCATTGTTTAATGAGAATATGACATACACACACACACCACACAACAGAGTTATATAACGTACGAGTCTTTATACAAGGTTGACGGAGCATTAAAAACCACAAAAAACACACACATTGACAAAGGTACCGAAAACATAGCATCCTTGCATGGTAATTACTTGGAAGCCAATCCACCTGTGCCTCCACACATAATGAATAGCCTTCTCATTTAAAAATACTGCAGCAATGAAACTGTAAAGTCGAGTCAATCCCAGGGATACATAATTCATGCCCCGCAATTGTGGAGGGCTGCACAGAAGACTATCGGATGTCAAAAGGTCCCAAACGTACAGAGGCAACAGGCACCATTTGCTGTGGGCACCTTGCCAGATACACGGTCCATACAGGGCTAACATCAAGGTAACAGGAGAGTATGTCTTCATGAAACTACTTACCGCGAATTTCAATCATACTCATAATGCTCAACCAGAAAGTTACACGAGTCATGTCTAGTTACTAAGAATGGAAGAAAGAAAATGGTTCATAAGTCCACACCCCTGTATCAACTGAAAGTTCCACGGAAAGCCGACCTTTGACCCCAATTCCAGTTTATATCGATCCGAAGACTCAGTTCTCTTCATACCCGAAAGGAAACGGCAAACTTAACTAATGTTCGCCAAACTGGGAAAGCTTAAACCCAACCTGGTTCGTCCAATATACAGGGTCTCCAAACTGGACCAAAGTTTTCAAGGAAAGAAGGATTTTTTCGGGAGTTAGGTAGGCATTGCTGATTTCGTTGCCTCCACTTCGCGAAGCCTTTTGTGAGACCGTAAGGGCGCAGAGGGTAGTTATACATGGAACAGTATTGAAAGGTGGAGTCCATTCAGTCCATTCCTCTTCTTCCACCGCCTTTTGATTACCGCTCCAACCGAAGTCAGGTACCCATTTTGACACATGGGAGGAGTAAGGAAAGTCGTGTATACTACCTTTTCTAAGGGCACAGGATCGACCCTAAGGGTAGGATTCGAACCAAAGACCGTTGAGTCTGGGCCAAAACCCTGTACTTAAGCCACCCACCCCCGCTGTGTGTCTAACGTGTGTCTGTCTGGATACGAAGAGACAGTTTAGAGGCATCTAATGGAAGACTTTACCTATCCGCATTATCATTACTGTAACTGACAGCTTTTGTTTGGATCAATTCATGAAGAACAGACAAGATGGCGGCAGGAGTCCGGAGGGACACCCAGATGAAGAGACCTGTCGCCATTGTCTGTTTGACGTTACATCCGAAAATGGCTACATCCTCTTTAGAGAAAGATTACGACCACTTGCCGACTATAGGCCTGTTTTGCGGATCATTTAACGAATTTTATAGATAAAGAATTAATATTTTACGTTTGGTATGTTGTCTTTTAAGCAATTCTTTGAAAACGTGCATCACATGCCAGTTATAAACCAAGGTTCACACAAAACCAATTCATGGTTGCTATGTCGGTTTTTAGCAATCACTGTCTCATAAAAATATTGCATTATCCGGTATACAGATATAGAGCCAAAGCACCCACGTTTGACATTACTAAACAGTAGCAATTGCCGCTGCTCTTGATAATAAATCGTATTTTGTAGACTCATACTAAAAGGCTAGTTTCAAGATACAAACAACTACGTATAGTACTTTAAAAAATGTCTATGTTATAGACCTATTTTATTTTCCTTCCTAGTACGTACTTAGAATTACATTACCGTTAGATTGACTGCTTTTTTTGAGGCGCTGGCTAATGAAAATTAGTTTCAATGATAAGTAGGTTTTGTGCTACTTCAAACAGGTTGACCTAGATACATGCATGCGTTGATTGAATATTTCCATGTATTCCCTGTAGAACGCAGGTAGCATATATTATGAAGATTGACCAGGGATCCACAATTGAGTGAATTTTGGGAAAATTTACGGTTATTTCTTCATAAAAAGTAATCGCAGTTTTACTGACTTTCTCTATCGCTCTAGCAAGTGGGTAATTTTCTAAGTTGCATCGCTCATTGAATTTTACGGCTGATACGTTACCCCTGGCCACAGGTGGCGCGTCATAAATACGTCACGTGAAATTGCGCTGACGCCATTTTGACATGAAACGGGGTAAATTACGACCGAAGGCCGCTGTTCTAATCACCATCGCGGTTCACAGGAGACCCATTCAAAATTCATTCCGGTAGGATTAAAAACGGGAGGAATTCATCACCAGAAACTAGTTGCGGCATTTTGGGTGTAACTCTCATAATTCCACCAGATGCCGTAATACCACCACATGAGAAAAAACACATGCATCCAAAGTGCATTATGCATTTGTTTATTTCGAGCTCCATTTTATAAGCAGCAAGTGTTCCTGCCATACAAAATAGCAACAAAAATTATTATACATACTAGATAGATAGATAAATATTTAAAAAATCATGAATGCATTTGTGTATGAATATGATAGTTTCTCCTGCCTGAGCTTGCTCTTATTAATTACTTGCCATTTGTATCCGGTATGGCAAATTGTTTAAAATAATTGGTGATTTGAAAAGATTGATATTGGAAATAGAAATTAATAATACAACATACATAAATAACACAAAGTGTCAAAGTCTATAAAAACTAATCATGATTTTTTAGTCTTAATCCAAAATTTCACTCACCTACTTAATCCAAAATCACATAAATTAATCGTTCTTAATATGTCATATATTGATTCTGATCGACGCGTGGTTCATAAGATATTCATGAAACTCGTCTTTGACATTTGCATCAAGACAACGGCCAGATCACGTTTACGGTGTGGGGTGCCATTCAGGTGTAATTCACACGATGACAGATTCACGTCATTTGATAGCTGTATAACCATTATGACGGTTGGGTGTGTCTGTCACATCCAGATATTAGTGTCACAAGTGACGTGCATGTATACATATCTGATATATGGGGCTGGGACGTGACTTGGTTTGCTGAGTGTATTACGTCATGTTGGCTGCTGAATAGATAAAGGTTGATAAGCGTATAAAGCGATCATTGCCAGATGTAGTTTTGTATACTCGTGAAGCGAGTTCAATTTTAACTGAGATATATCTATAATTGATTCTTTATTCATATTTTACTAACTCAAGGTGAATTTCCATCCCTATATGCTCATAGGCACTAAATGTGTCCAATCAGTTACCATTGATTTGATTTGACTTGATTTGATTTATTTGGCTGTATATTAAAGAGAAATACAGCCAGTGCTACCCAACTAGACGGAGACTATCAACAAGGGCTAGATAAAGCATTTGCTGCATGGTAGGTGTAGTTTAGTATGCTGATTAAGCCAAGAAATTAGATTATTCAAACAATTCACTCACTGAAAATCCGAATTCAATTTTTGACTCGAAGATTTATGTTCTAATTCCTTAATTGACCCTGTAAATTTTTGCTCGACGCCATTTGCTGAGAGCTACATATAGATATACACCAAAGCATGTCAGTTATTGCGTATACTACGAGAATTTAAATCCTAAAATATGTCAGTGTAAATATCCATGCTGTAGGAAATTATGTGCATTGAATCCTACTTTAAAGATAGCTAGACCAATCAAATTCCTCATTTGATTTTTGCAGGAAGAAAGCAGGTAGCATTTATGTATCATTTATATGATCATATTTGTTATTTGCTGCCAGGTGTAATTAGACTGCCTGTTATTGAATACTTGACGGGAAAACATCAACACATGTAATATATCTGTAATTATGATTTAAGAAGAAATATAATCCAAACTTAAGCTGGGCTAGCCATTGCACTCGTAGCACGCTGATATTGTCCTCCCGGTTGTACACAGGCTTTTACGTAGATTACCTGAGCATACCACCGTAACGAGTGATGTCAGGGAGAGTAGCGAACGTCCCCTGACAGTTCCGTACAGCATCTAATGTCATTATACGGGACGGATTCATTTGGTTCATCATATCTCATTAGGAATACGCATCTAAACATCTATGTTTGGCACTGAAGTCTGTGTGGTCCAGTTACATATACTATCTAGCTTTATAGCTGCATGGCAATTAACATGTTTGAGAGAATGTACAATCCCTGCCCAAAAAAGGGCAGAGGATTTCCGTTTGCCTGATAAAATCGTAATGATAAATGAGGCACCATCTGAACTGAACTGAACTGACTGCAGCTCATCTGAATGCACACGCCACATCTGCACCTCCCGATGCTTTACAGTATTTATCTGTGTCCTCAAGTCACCTTGTATATATACTATCACTAAGAATAATTAAGGCATGGTTAACCGCAGAAGGAAATACAAACCTTCGACTACATTTTGTATGAAATCCAATGTTCCCTATACACTGGTTGTTTGAATCATCCACTGTACTTTATACTCTACTTTCGAGTCACATTTCACATTTTCGAAGCAGATGATTCTAGATAAGAATAAACTCATAGGGTGGAATTAAAATTCCCGTCCACACATATAGACGGGAGAAAATTCTTGTCTGTATCAACCAGTTCTCTAATATTTTCATCTTTAGAATAATTGATAAAATACAAGGTTCTTTCTTCACAATTAATTTTTTACAGCCAATATTTCCATGACCGTCTGTCACTTTCTTCAGGGCAATACTAATTGACTCTTGTTCTCACTGCAGCTAGGTATCGATGGTGATAATGCGGTCCCAAATGTCAAGAATTTTCATATACACAGAAATAAATAAGTTTTATCTTTTCCTCTGCACTCTCCAGGCCTTATCGGGCGGAACCGGAAGCTCGAACATCGCTCTCCTGGAGAACCCAGAGTGCCAGACCAGATGGTACTTCAAGTACTTCCTGGGCAAAGGTCAGCAGCCATGTTGTTTTCGAATCACACGAATATTGCCTAAAGCAGTTGAAACTCCAAAATAATAGAAACGTGCATCGCTCTTCTCTAAGAATGCTACTGTTGCTATTTCATAATGTCATCTACATTTGCATATGTAGATTGTAGAACTAGTTACCAAAGAAATGGGTGTTCAGATGACATTGAATTATACGTTTTATCATTATCATTGCATGGTGACAAAACAGAAAACACAGCTTCCTTTCGATAATTAAATACTTTGCAGTGTCAAAGTTCATTCCCTATCACATGAATGATATGAAGCATTGATACGCAAATTCATTCCTAATCTAATTCTATTATGTTTCACGTTATATTATGCATATTATACTATGGTTACACTATTGTATCAAAATTTTGCTTGGTAGAATGATTTTATATGACGTTATGTAATTTACTTTGGTTTTATTCCATTAGTAATTTTTGTTGTAACATTGTTCTTGGTTTTCTCAAAATACACATTAAAAAGCGCCATAGGGCGACATGTTTTCACCTGGTGAAATAGATAAACATTAATAAACACACTTTGTGTTGCATCCTCTTTAGTCCACCAGAACTACGTGGGTCTGGACGAGGACAGGAGCCCGTTCTTCCTGTCCATCGTGCTCACCGATGCCAACAACCACAACGTGCCACAGTACAGGGCCATTCTCTGGAGAAAAACGGTAATAAACAATGACAATTACAATGAAGTTTATTGCATACTCATGCCCCATTGATTCCAAAGTTATACATATACTATAGTTTACAAACAAACATACAACACATGCACAAACAATCCACATCACTACAACCTTAACGTGTCAAACTTACATGTACAACCACTACATGCCACAGTACATGACCGTTCTCTGGAGAAAAACGGTAATAAACAAACAAACAACGCATGAATGTACAATCCAAGTCACCTTTAAATATAAAGCCACAACGTGCCACAGCGCAGGTCCATTCTGTAGAGAAACGGTCAGTAGGAACAAACCATAACGTGCCAAACATTCAAACACAACGGTTAATATTAAGAAGTCACAAACAACAAACAAACAAAATAAAACAAACACAATGTATTTAAATCTCTAGCATACTGTTTCCTGTATTGAATCAGAAATTAAGTTAGAACTACAACTTGCCACAATACAGGGCCATTCTATGCAAATGATCCGTAGCAACACAAATCAACTAACGAAGTGTTCTTTTTCTTCCCCCAGGGAACACAGAAGCTCTGCCTTCCCTACAACTGTAGCAAGCCATTGTCTATCAAGTCTATACTTAGGTTAGTGGGGTTTCTTTATTTATTGGTGGACCTAAGCCTTACACGATGCCCTCTGGCAGGTCTGCAAACAATTCATTATAAGCATAACAAACGGCTAAGACCATCTGATGACCATTCAAAGATGCGGGACCAACCAGATGCGGTCAAAATTACCTCATTGAACAGATAGTGTCTCCATCGACATTGTCTGGCGCAACTTAGATTGTATCGCTTGATGTCAAATTCACCGACAATGATCTCAATCATCAGAGCTGTGTGCATAACAACATCAATCTGTTTTTACTGATTCAGTATTTCTAATTACCTTTGCAGCTCTTTCTCTTTAGATAAGATGGAGAGAGGACCAAAAGAAATATTAAGTGCTGAAATACAAAAGGTATGTTTTTGTCTATTGCCATACTTTATTAGTGTTTTAAGATTTTGTTTCTTGGTGATGTACCAGTTCTGATGTCTATAGATTGTTCCTTGCAAGACCATTGGCGTACCGATTGTTATTAAAAACCTGTATATCAACTTTAACTAATGAGGAAATGTTCTACTCAAGAAGATTTGTCTTAAGGCTTAATCTTGTAGTTGCATTTGAAGTATACGTTATAACCAGTTGAGTTAATTATTTGTATTAAATGACAAGTGTAAACGTATATATGTGTTGGCACACAATATCAGCTAAGCTGCCTGAGTTTGCCATGAATTGCATTGTCTGCAATTTCAATAAATCTAAATCTAAAAACACAAGGGATCTCTACTAGACTGTAGAAGTGTCCAACGATATTAGCCACGACCGACCGGTCTAATGGATTGTACGTTGTATTCATACGGACGTGCATTGATGCAATTACCAACAGACCACTTTGATCAGGACAGTACATTGCAATGATTGTCTGTCCTGAGAAATGCCCTTGTGGTATCTGATTTCCAAGAGCATTAATCACGTTGCCTATCATGCTGTCAATTAGGGTCGGGTAGTACTGGTACAAAACCTGTTTTTATTGTTGGACCGATGCAGAAAAACCTGAAAAAATCAGTGGAAATTAACAGATCATAACGGCAGGCGTTCACGTGTTTTGCTGCTTACAGCTCCAAGAAAATAGCAAGAGCTACATATATAATCACACTATCTACAGTAAAAGTTACAGTTAGTGTTGTATTCATGAAGATGGGATTTTAAAACGCCAGTAGTCGTCGGATAATTCACCAAACAGAATCCTCTGTAGCAAAAAGGACCACTGTTTTGAGTATCGCCCATTCACAAGTTTTCACAAATAATTAGGTTTAGGTTCAGGTCCGGAACTGGACCTCATCCTTTGAACCAGGACCGTACCTGTACCTGAAATTTCTGTACCATCATGGGTACTGTCTCTCCCCTTGTCTCTATACATTGATTATTCCGTCTAATTAACTGTTCAGAATGTAATGGTACAACCTGCAGTGATATAGCCCTTCCCCTTGGATGTAGACTATTGCCTTTTATGGACAAGTTGAGCCGTCATTGCCCATCTGAATGGGTTGCAATTGTTACGTCAATGGTTAATCACTCTAGCTGCAGTGCAGTGCATGTGCATGTGACCTATCGGTCTTCGCTAATGCACGAAATGTGCTGGGCTGCAAAATCCATTGTCAAGTTTCAACTCTGAAAGATCCAATTCATTAACCCTGGTCCCAATTCCAATATATTCACATCTTTCTTCGATACTACTATCTGAAATTCTATACTTGGCTGCATCCCAGACATACTGAAATTAAACCTTTTAGAGCACAATTTTACAAAAGTGGCCGCAGGCAAGTTTCGTGAATTCAGAGATATCAGTCATAACAACATTACTTTCTAACGAACCCTTCATACTGGCATACACACTCCCTTTTGTAGAAAAATGCATTTTCAAAGCCTCTGTAAAGGTGCCATCTTCCCATGGGTACTGTACACAGCTTATCTGCGTAGGTTCCTTTTGTCAAGTGTTATGAATTCAATTAATATACCGATTGGGAAAAATATT
Source organism: Branchiostoma floridae x Branchiostoma belcheri (assembly GCA_019207045.1). Lineage (NCBI taxonomy): Eukaryota > Metazoa > Chordata > Leptocardii > Amphioxiformes > Branchiostomatidae > Branchiostoma > Branchiostoma floridae x Branchiostoma belcheri. Next base: position 4,150,383 of record CM033030.1, read on the forward strand.
TCATTCACTTCTCTGCGGCCATGACACCGATACTAGTTCAATTGCTAGTTCCATGAAGTCGCATACAATGCGATTAGATTAGGTGGCCTTGGACAACCGTTATGTATGCTCCTTTTCATTCGATATCACCATTTCGAAATAGTAATCCATTTTACTGAGCTACAATCGTGACAATACTGAGGGCTGTACACGATTCACTGGATGTATTGAGTCATGTACAATACAATTGCATAATTGGCCTTGGCCAGTCATGGGCACTCCCTTGCATTCGATATTACCTGTTATAGCCCAATGCCACAACAATGGCGACAGCGCTTGAATCTGACATAGCGTTCAGCGAATTTCGTCGATGAAAGTATTTGTGTGTATCGTTGTATTTTCAGTCGCAATATTTTAGGTGGATCCAAAAAAATGTTAAAGTCATCCAGACATGCTTTTACAGTTTGCATGATATATTTCAATTCTGAAATAAAGGGTTCCACAAAAACAGTTTTATGTCGCAGATAGTTCGCAGCGCTAGCGTGATCACCGTCTAGTGAAACGAAGGCCTAAGAAACAGTAATTCATTTTACTGAGCTACAGTCGTGACTTGCTCCTATGGTGAATAATTGCACAATACAATTGTATGGTTGGTCTCGGTCAGTTGTTACGGATCCTCCCTTGCATTTGATATTGGTTGTTCGGAACATTTCTTTGCTGCAATATACGATGTAATAACATGAGTGGCCCCGGTCAAGTGTCACGGATCGTCCTCTCCATTCAATATCACCACTACATTACTGCAATTCTTTATCCCGGGCCACAGTCGTGACATCCATACAAAACAAGCCAGTGCCTTGACGCCTTGTACAGTACAGTTGCATAATTGGATTTTCTTCAAGTCTTCAACTAGAAAAACGATCTGGGCTGTTCCATTGACTTTTGTGCATTGTGTATAATATTAATAATAATCTTTATTGCATATTCATGCCCGTAGGCTAAATGCACAAATGACCACAAGTGGTATAATGGGTGAAAAGGAATTAAAAAAAACAACTAAGCTTATACAGTAGTTTCAGCTAGACTAATCGTTAATGATATAAGGTATCAAGTGTCTCCATAGGACACATCATAATACTATCGTTAATCGCTACATCTAAAATTAATGACCGATTTTTTAAATCGACATGTATGTAAATATTTGATGTTTGGTATGTACATTGTTTGTATGGAAGATTAGTGGCGTGCTCTTGGGCACGTCACTGATCGATTTTCAAATAATGTCTCTCAAAGTCTCAGAGTGTTCTTGATACTACCTTGCATTTGTTGTAGCCAGGTCGGAAAGGTAATTCCTTTTTATAAGTCTAGAATCGTGATATATATGCAAACCATGCTAGCTCTTTGAAGCTTATGCTTGCACTGTTGCAATTGCATATATGACTGACTTTGCTCAACTGTTATGGACACTCCGTTGTATTCTTTATTCCCGGTTCGTAAAAGTAATCCTTTTTGCTGGGCTAGAATCGTGGTATCCATACAAACAGTGCTAGCACTTTGAACTGTTACAATTGTATACGGTTGACTCTGCTCAACTGTTATGGATACTCCATCACATTCTTTATTACCAGTTCGGAAAAGGGATTCTTTTTACTGGGCTAGACTCGTGAAATCCATACAAACAGTGCTAGCTTTGATCAATTGCTTACAGTTGAGAGATGGAAACTCAATTGGCTTTGTCGTACTTTTATATTGTCGTGCATTCTCTAATTGTCATTGCAAAAGTGGTCCTTTTTATGGACTAGAATAGTGACGTCCATGCAGACAATGCTAACTCTTTGAAGCCCTGTTAAGATTGCATACAACTGACATTGTATAATTGTTATGGATACTTCCTGGCATTCGTTGATATTGCCAATTTGTAAAAGTGATCCATTTTATTGGGCTAGAATCGTGATATCCATACAAACCATACTAGCTCTTTGGTCAAGTCTTGTTTGATACTATTGCATACATACAAAGGACGAAAGAGACAAGAGAGGGACAGGGATAGAGAGAATTGGCTTTGTTGAACTGTTATGCCGTGCAATTGCATTCGTTATTGCCAGCTAGGAAAAGTCATAATCTTAACTAGCTATGCAACGACAGTGACATACAAACACCGCAAGTCCTTTTTACTGGACTGAGAACATGGACATCCATATAAATGTGCTCACTCTACTCAGCACAATACAATGCAATTTGATAGCTGACCTTGGTCAAGAATCTTTCATTGATTATTTCGCGCCCTTGGCGTATTTTGACCGATTGTCCTTTTACTGTATCGATGACGTCAGTTACGGGCGTGAATTGGCCCTATCTAAACCACTTTTATTGCTGTTATCTGACAAGTGCCAAGTGTCGTACATCAAGTAGTTAATCATTGTATTACGCAGAACTTTCATAGTCCATAGAGTATTGTTTTGTCAATTGTAATGGGCGTGTTAGTAAACCTGATGGTTTGTTACAGGATCTGCTGCAACTGGAAGAACAAGAGGTAAGGAGACATTTACTTGTGGGCTACGGTAGTTTTTTTAAAAACTTTTGTTACTTGTGGGCTAAGCTAGTTTTAGGCCTCATCGATTCTTATGGGTGGGCCAAGAACTGTTAGCAACATGGACAGCAACCCATAATATACATTGAAGTGGACAGTTTGCTCTGATGATTTATGGTTCACTGTTTCTAGTTCTACTTTTTCAGTCGGTCGTTTCGTGCCCGTGTAATTTTACTACCTACCAACTAAAGACAGTTGATATTAAATGTTTATTAGGCAATACGATCCTTTATCTTGGCTGAGTTAGATGATAAAGATTGTATCGCACCAAATAACTCCTTTGCAATGCTGGTGGCTTCATATCTCAAGGTTGTTTGAAGCTATTTTAGGTTGGACATTGATTTTCTATCAAGAATCTTATGAGAAATTATCAGAAAGTAACCCTAATCTCATCTGTTGTGTCTATACTTCATCCCTGCAGGGCGCGGTGAATTTCAAGTTCGGGGTTCTGTACGCCAAGTCTGGCCAGACGACGGACGATGAGATGTTCAGTAACGGTAACCGCACTTCTTTGTTTGTCTAAATGTGTGGTACAATAATGTGGTCTTCTGGCCAAACTTCTGAAATCTTATTATCGAAAGGTTCAAATCCCAGCAGGCCTAATGCCAACTGCCTCATTCGACTCGTATGATGTTGAGTATCTAGCCAAAGGCACCATGTTATGGGAGTGGTGCCACACCTCAATCACCTTAAGCCCACTACAGTTATCGATAGGAATTGGCCTTCTTCCTAGTGTGAGTGGATCAAACTTTACAATATTGTCTAGGCAGGTTATTACTACTGCACAAAATTAGTGTGCTGCGCCAAAAGACGATTCACCCTATTATGTGGAACAAACAAAATAACAGGGAAGAACACCATGGGGTTTTGAAGATATCTGTTTAAACAAGTACCGCCAGGTTCACCTAAGATCTTGTTTAATACTCTTTTCCGTTTTATGTTTGCAGAATGTGGAAGCGACAATTTCGACAACTTTGTGCAAATTCTCGGTGAAGACATCACGTTAAAAGGATGGGACAGGTACCGCGGGGGCCTTGATACAAAAAGTAGGTGCCTTTCAAATTTTACATGAAACGTGCATTTTGCTCTTGTGCATTACACTGCTTTTAAGATATAAGACTTCTCTTCGTACATTTGGCATACGTTTATTTAATTTGGGTGTTATACTCAAAGCTATTACAATAGGTTTGTATCATCTAACCAACAGCACGATTCCATGATGCTTTACAGATAACACAACAGGCATCAAGTCGGTCTACACAGTGTACCAGGGTCACGAGATCATGTTCCACGTCTCTACTGCTCTTCCCTACTCAAAAGACAACAGACAACAGGTACGGCTAATGCTCAGCTTACAGCATGGTTTGCCTTAAATGCCAAGCAAGTAACTAACGCTAGTTAATACATCACAAGGTATATCATAGACTACAATTGCGTATAACTGCGTATTGAATGGATGCTCTTAGCGATCCCCTATTTACCTACCTGTCCGTTAATTTTGTGCTTAGTTATTTACTGGCACTTGAACAATCGTGTTTTATCATCGATAAGAATAATTGATTGATTGATTGAGTATCGAGTGATTAAGTGATTGATTCATCGACCGATTGATTCATCGATCGATCGTTGGTTGGTTGGTTGATGTGTTTTAACGGTTGAGAGAACAAGATCTATCAGGAACGAAATCGTCTGTATTTTGTTCCAGGAAATGGCTGATTGATTGATTGATTGATCTATTGATCTTTGTATTGATTTATCATTGATTGATGTATCTCCCCAGGTTGAGAGAAAAAGACACATCGGGAACGACATCGTGTGTATCGTGTACCAGGAGATGGAAGATGAGGAAGACGAGACGCCGTCCTTCAAACCCTCCATGCTCAAGTCTCACTTCACTCGTATCCTCTACGAATGTTAGTTGTAGTATCTATTAGCTTTCTTTTAGACAAAAACGTCCACCTTTTTCACATTTCGTGTTCGACATTTCGCTGGAATATATTTACTGTTGTATGTCAATGGAGTTTGACCCTCCACAAAATGCAATTTACATCAAGCAATCGAATAAATCTTTAAAAGAGCATCTATTATCTGGAAAGCCCAGAGAATTATCCAGTAGTTTTTGTATCCTAACAGCACTATAAGAAATCACTGTCTCACATATTCCGCAACCCGCCAACGGTGTATTATTTACTTTAATCTGAGGTTACCATAGGCCACGTACCGAAAGGATTGTTCAACCGAAGACCTATGGAAATGGTAATAATTTATGAGGGAACATAAGTCCTAACATTTAAAGAAAATAACGATATGCGATGCGTCCCTTAACCCACTTGCACAGACATTTTTGCTCTGGTCACTTTCGACAGAAGAGACGAATCTTACAGGTAAGAGGGCCTGGACTGCAGAAAAACATTTTTTTTTTATTAGTGCACGCAAGGAAGTTAACCTCCTTGGTGCACGTCTGATATGTAATTGTACATTTGTAGTCTTCAAGTAAAAGAATTCAACACACTTATCGAGAAGACAATGGGTGACCCAAGTGTGTATACAGGAAAGTCGTTTATTTTTATCAAAATTAATGATACGCTTGTGTTTCTTATTCATTTAATACTCACATTTAAATCTGAAGTATTTGAAGGATTGTTTCCCATGTTCTAACGGTGATTTCCGTCTCTCCCCAGACTAACGGTGTTCTCGGAGGAATCAGTGCCTTTATTTTACCCTCCGCTACCTTCTCCACCGGTCTTCAAGGATCTACAGGAGTTCAGGGAGTTTCTGCTTGTCAAATGTGAGTTTCGACAGGTTTACCCAGATTCATGCGCCTATGTGGGTGTGTCATAAATTGTCGTTGCCATTTCAATTGGTCGTCGCCATTTCAAACAGTTGTCGCCACTTCAAACGGCCGTTGCCATTTCAAACAGTCGTTGTCATTTAAACTGGTCTTCGCCAATTCAAACGGTCGTCACCATTTCCAACTGTCGTAGCCCTTTCAAACAGTCGTCGCCGTTTCAAATGACCGTTGCCATCTCAAATTGTCGTTGCCATCTCAAATTGTCGTTGCCATCTCAAATTGTCGTCGTCATTTCAAATGTTCGTTGCCACTTCAAACGGTCGTTGCTATTTGAAACGGTCATCGCCAATCCAAATGGTCGCCGATATTTCAAACGGTCGTCGACATTTCAGATGGTCTTCGTCTTTCAAGCGGTCGTCGCCATTTTAAAAGGTCGTCATAATTTTAAAGGGTTCCACCACTTCAAATGTTCGTCGCCATTTTAAATGATCACAGCCCCACAACCATGCAATACCATGTCCGACGGTTTCATGACATTTTAGAGGTGACAATATGCAAAAGAATATAGCAAGCAACAGTTAGAGATATTTACAATACATCGTCTTCAAAGAGGCGGGGTGGTAATCACTGTAGTCTTAAAATATGGACATTGGCCACCAAAAAATCAATTTAAAAACAGATTTAAGAGGACAAGTCATCACCATTTCCCTTGGGACGTATTGCTAACGTACGACTGTGTTTTGTCGCCTGTTTCAGTGATTAACGGAGAGAAAGCCGCCCTGAACACTCCAGCGTTTGCCGAGAAGAGACAGAGAACGATGGATATGCTGATCAAGAATCTGCACCAGGAGTACATGCAGGAGATCAGCAAGGTTAGCATTCAACATGTTAACGTTCTTCTTTGGTACACAACGCCATTTTATTCATCTGCAGATGTTCAAACCATGTTTTACGTCGTCTTCCTCAGTGCATTACCATGACGATGACACACAAGGTTTGGATAAACGAAAACTATGAAAGAATGGTCGACAAAATAACAAATACAGCACGTTTGGAATTGTATTTAATGCCATCCTACAGGAGAGAGTCTTGCTGTTTCAACGGAGGCAGGTTGTTTCCTCACACAAGGTTTGGATAACAGAAAACTATGAAAGAATGGTCAACAAAATAACTAATACAGCACGTTTTGAATTACTGCAGTGCCCAGGATTTACCCAAAATCTTCTTAGATGACGGTCAAATGTTCGTCGCCATTTTGAATGATCACAGCCTCTCTTTGAAGACGATGCATTGTAAATATCTCTAACTTTTTCTTGCTATATTCTTTTGCATATTGTCACCCCTAAAATGTCATGAAACCGTCGGACATGGTATTGAGTGGTTGTGAGGCTGTGATCATTTAAAATGGCGACGAACATTTGAAATGGTGACAACCCTTTAAAATTATGACGACCTTTTAAAATGGCGACGAACATTTGACGGCGTCCGAAGGTTTGATCACAGCCAGGAAGTCCTTCCCGCATCTTGTAGTGGGAATGTAGAAGACTAAAAAAGCTCCGGTTTCCTGTTTCCTGACTGTGATCATTTTGATCACCGGTAATTGTCGCCCAGACGATCTCCTGTACAAGGCTACCCCTAATTCCGCGCGTGGTGTGTCTTTAATCATGATCAAAGGATTGCAGATCTGAATAAAATATCAAAGCCACCATCTCTGTGATCTACTCTTTCAATCATCTCGATGAGTCCCCCACATCCTCTTCCTCTATGTTAGAATATCAATCCAGGATTTCAAACAAGGAATAATACAAATCATCTGAACAATAGCAATACAATAGACAGCTTCTTTCACGTACATATATAGCTTTTAGACTAGAGTAGACATATTCTATACTGTACTACACTATTCGTTTGTTTGTCCTCTTTCATGTTACCATGTTACCAAAAAAATTAATTGCAATTAGCAAGACTTTTGTAATAAAATTATTTTCAGAGTATTCTAAAAAAAACACAACGTTTGAAGCTTTATAAATGGTACACCTCCTCTGTTGGAGTTACTGCCACAGGGCAGTGATCTATGAGAGGGAAATGGCTTAAAGATCAAATTATCGGTGAGAATATTTTTGTCAGCAGGATACAGCAGATGCTCGGTTACAACCCGTCCATGAAAATATAATCAACTGCCAAGATTCGCTCCAAATCATAGCCTCTGACTGCATTAATTTACGCGAATAAAACATACACATGTTGGAACGATTTTCGTACTGAAGAATATATATAAGTTCGACTGTCAAACGCTGGTCTTTGAAGAAATATAGACCGCGCTGGTCGCCCTAGTTGATATTAGAGTAGAGGAAAAAACACTTCAGGTTTATTTAGTGAGCTGATCTTGACAAATCTCCACACGCCAGAGCGGCTTTTACCAGCTCCCTGGTACATCTCTAGACGTCTCTAAGCACGATACAGGTGACAAGTACGTCGCTCTCGACCTAATTCTGTCATCTTAATGCTAAAAGGGCAACATATCCTTGAGGTAGCCTTAGATTGTTAGTACATCGGTCTTGACCTAAAATCTAATGGTACTAAAACGGCAAACAAGACGTCTTTAGGGAGTACGACACGTGTGCGAATACGGCATGTTGTTACTCTCAGGATATCCTTTTTTGTTTTGTTTGTTTAAACGCATGAGGAATATACATTTTTCAGTGGTATACCTTCCGCCAGGAAACTGACTTTCTTCTGCAAAACCAAATAGAATACCCTGTAACTAAATGTCATATTTCCACATATGTCGAATTCTCTAAAGACGCCTTATTTTTGCCGTTTTGGTATAGTTAGAAATTAGTTCAAGGCCGATGCACATGTAACAATCTGAAGCAGGGGAATATATTGCCTTCTTTGGCGTCGAGATAAAAACAATTAGGTCGAGGCCGATGTACTTGTCACCTGTACCGTGCCTATCGACGCCTATCGACGTACAAGAGAGCTTCCTAAAATCCGCTCTGGCGTGTGAAGATTTGTCAAGATCGGCCCACTAGATTAACCTGAAGTGTGGAGTTCCTCCACTCGAACATCAACAGTGACTCATAGCACAGTCTGTATACTTGAAGTGGTGCAGACGGTCCTCTTGGACACGATGAATTGGCTACGGAAAAGTCATTGACAACGAGTGATCATTGAAACATAGATCATCATAAGACCTTGGAGTTCACCGAGAGCTCTTTGAGTGACAGTTCAACTCAAGGATGTGTCAAAATTTTGAAGCTCAGTGGTCTTCTAAAAGTGTCCATGGAATTCCTAGTGAAAGTCACTACAGAAAAATAGAACATGACTTCGCCTTGTGGAATCAACGACCTTTAGAAGGCGTTTTTATTATTAAATGGCCATGGCACGCTTTCGTGAACATGAAAGATATGTCGTGCGTTGTTTTGAAAGACTTATCAAGGTTTAATGCGTATGGTTCCCTTCCATTTCTTGCCATCTATCTCCTGGCCTCATTAAAATGGGTTCACTAAGGTTCACCAGACGTCGGTGCTTTGACGTGAGGGTCATTCACTCACAGCTAATTTTCTAGTTCCTCTTTAAAGCCGACATAACCGCTTCTTCATGTCAATAATCCAACGCCTTTACTTCAAAGTCCGGGAGAAAATCGTGACTGTCTCAAACGTAACAGTTTAAATATCAAAGGAAACGTTTGCGTAAATCTCCGCAACTTGAAAGAAACCGAGATGATTCCAGACGTTTGATGTGTCCTTTGAACGTTAAAACTCAAAATTGCTGCGGCCGGAGGCTATGATTTGGAGTGAATCTCGGCAGTTTATTATATTTCCATGGACGGGTTGTAACCGAGCATCTGCTGCATCCCGCTGCTACACATATTTTCACCGATAATTTGATCTTTAAGCCATTGCCCTCTCATAGGTTACTCCTCTGTGGTAGCTAGAACTACAGGCATACCTTTTATAAAGCTCCATCTTTGTGGGGATTTGTTTTAGAATACTATGAATATATATGAACGTGAAATGAGTTCATGGCACAACTATTATTTAGATGATTCTTATCATTTTGTTTTTCAATCCTGGATTCTTTGCTTGGATACTCTAATCAGACGTCAATACAAACCGCTGATCTTACTTTACTTTAAAAAGAAGTCCCTTCATCGCACGGAGTAACAAATATCTTTTACAAACAGGGACAGCTAAAACGTATTTTTTAACTCTAACATCAACTCTGATAAAAAAAATTCCACAGGGTTACATTATGCTGGCACATGAGAAAAATGCATAAGCTATTTAGAAAAACGTACCAATCAGTAATCCTCAGGTATTTAGGTGCTTGTGACAGTCTTGAAGAAGCCTCTATAGCAGGTGTACCGGTGGAATTATTAGGGTTGATGCTATCTGCAAACTCCAAGCGTACTTTGACCACATGCCTCATGTGTACACAGTACATGTTCTCAAATGGCACATTTGTCTTTTCGTGTTCCCCAGAGTCCGCTCAACCTTCGCTCTCTGTCTGAGGTGATTCCGGAGACTGTGACGTCCATCAAGACCAAGAAGAAGGAAGAGGCTCGCCAAGCAGAATTTCTTAGAGTAGGACAGGTAAGGAGAAAATAATTATCCTATCCTATCAAGTACGTCAGGCACAGAAATCTAGACTCATGCACGTCTGCTCTACAAAACTCACTGGCACTCTTAAGAATACGATTTCATGGATATAAAGTGCCTCAGATTGAATATGAATCATCAACATCATCATCATCGTCATGGCTTGAAATATACCAGGCACAGGGAAGCTTTATGTATGAACGTACATAAGACATTTCTAAACCAGATTTACACAATAACAACTGAATCATGACATAGATAGTTATGTGTGACTATTTTTTGTTCATATTGACGGTAACGGATTATATACTTACAAATCATACCAACGTACTGCACTTCGTGTATATATCCAACCCCAGGAACTGAAGCTGAACACAATAGTGAAGGGAGACGCCCCGACCAGTATGGCCACGACTGGACTGCTGTCTAAACGAGAGGTTAGGCATCACTTCATTATCAAAACGTTACCATGAATCTTTAACTGAAGATCTGACAAACAGTTTCTTCACAATTCTACATTGTCTTTTATTCTTGATGTTTCAATTACTGCCATATAGTCCATGGGCCAGCACCCCAAATTTCACATATCGGTACCCTCCGGGGTGGCAAATTCTCCTTGTTATTTTTGAATAGTAGAAGGCCTGTGGCATATATTTTGACGTGATAGCCATTCTGGTATGGTAGATTTCTACCGGCTATCAGCCTTCAAATCTATCACCACCTAAATGATCTGTAAATTTCGTGTCTTAAACAAGGGGGAGGGGCAAAATATCAAACATCAATATTTTTCAATGAAAATTCACATGCTAGTAGAACCTGTTAAGAGGATTATAAAAATATTTTTAGATTTTCGGTTTTGTGATTCAACACAAAATTATGACCGCCTAAAATCAGATTTTTTGACGATTTTCTGGTGAAAAATATATACTTTATTTTCCAATATCGTTCATTTATTCACATTACCTATGGGGCCTTGCCTGATGAGTTAGACTTACCGTCCATATCATTCCCTGCACATATATGCCACAGGCCTTCTACTATTCAAAAATAGCAAGGAGAATTTGCCACCTCGGAGGTACCAATTTTTCCTCTGGCCCATGGACTAATACTGTGAATTACTATTCCATTCCCTGATATCATTCTCCCCCATGAGAAATATGAGTAACAACACTGTTCTTCCTGCCTTCTGTTTCAGCCGTGGGAGCCACAGGTTCTGCACTACGACTTCCCCCACCAGGTTCTGTGTGGGGACTCATGGGGTAGGTGTTAACTTATTGTATTTACTTTTGGAAACAATTTAAAGTTTGTCCTACTCATGAATCTGGTCTTATTTTGGACAAATGCGGACCCAGTTACTCATGATCAGTCCCTTTTAAGCTGTGTGACGTAAGCATTTGGTCAAAAGTAATTAGAAGTCTGTATCGACCCGTGTTTCAATTCATTGAAGATGCTCTGGTTGTATGTTAACGTTGTATCTTACGTACATCTAGAAGCATGCTGTTAGCATCACTTGAGTTACGTGTGGACATGTTCGGGTGCAAACTAATATTCTGTTTTAACCATTCCTACAGGAGAGAGTCTTGTTGTTTCAACCGAGGCAGGCTGTTTTCTTATCCAAGGTGAATAACAAAACTCATCAAAATGTTGTCTTCATGCACATTTCTATATAGTTCTTTATCCTTTAACCAACACGGTTACCACCAAGTAGAAAATCATTCATTGTTCAGATGTCCCATATAACGACTTCGAGTTCATTGGTCAGTGCTTATAATTAGTCGTAACAGATCGTAATATACTGCTGTAACGCTGAAGGACACTATGCCAGTTGAATAACATAATGCGACCAAATTTTTAATGATTTCATCCATGTATACCTTAGTGTTGTAAGAAACTCTACCATTGTACTGTGACTACTGCCAATACAGATGACCTTCCATGATAACATGCTAGGCAATGTAACACTTTAATGTTAAAGATTGTGTTTCGAGTACCATTTTAACTCTCCTTGTGTATTACAGAAGAGGCGACCCCGAGACTGCTGTTTGACAAGTCGGTGCCGATCAAACAGCTGAGCGTCGTGGAGCATCATGGGCTGCTGCTCTTCAGAGCAGACAAAGGTGCGTCTGAGCTATCAAAATCATACATAAGATGATATTAGAAAGTCTGAAATCGTATGAAATTTGGAAAGAATTGGGCAACACAGTAATCAACATGTAAATTGGTCACTCTATATTCTTTGTACTGGCATAGTAAGATCATCTTACAATTACGCAACCATTGCAATGCTTGAATATGAATTGATATTGATGCTTTGCTGACATTACCATGGCGTTCCTACAGGAAAAGAGTGCAAAGTCCACGTCTTTCGCTTGTCGGACTTCGAGGGCGGCTACAACGAGGCCCTCGTGCGGACGAAAGCAGACTGCAAGGACCACAGACTTGAGAGAACGAAAGGTAATATACTTAGTATTGTCTGCATGAATATATTAGATGATAGCGGCCGTTATTTTAAACTTGATATAAGGGCATGCCCTACATTTTTTAATCATTATATTTTGTGTGGTATGCCAACGTTCATGTTCATAAATTAGGCCACATTGATTTGATTATATGCATGACATCCTCAGGTAACCCCAAAACTGATGGGATCCTGTGAGAATTGTGTAGAAACGAGAAAAAGCAATGCAACATAAATTCAGAATACAGATACAGAAGCTTAACTATATTTCCTACTCTTCAGGCTGCCACCTGTACGCTTTGAACCGGCCCGGTGGCAGCTTCCTGCGCATGGTGGTGGCGATAAAGAACAAGCTGCTGTTTTAAGCACCAACAACAGTACATACACAGATATATAGATATAGGTACAGGTACAGAGAATTGACTGTATTCCTTGCCCCTCAGGCTGCCACCTGTACACCCTGAGATGGCCCGGCGGCAGTTTCCTCCGCATGGTGGTGGCTATAAAGAACAAGCTGCTGTTTTAAACACACGACTACAGTACAAACATAGATACAGATACAGACACAGGAGGCTGATTGTATTCCCTCCCCTTCAGGTTGCCATCTGTACGCCCTGAGCCGACCCGGCGGCAGTTTCCTCCGCATGGTGGTGGCCATAAAGAACAAGCTGCTGCTGCTGACGTGGAAGCACTCCGTGGCCTGGACAGCGTGGAACCCGTCAGCGGACACAGACACCGTGGAGGGGTTCAACTACATCAGGGTACGTAATTTTTTTTTTTTTTTTTTTTTTTTTATTGGTATACATATAAGACAAGACACAGTGGTAAATGAACTCTAGCAAAGCTAATATTAACATTACCACTAGGACATTTGAAACTAAAATAAACAAAGGACAAAACAATGTGAGATCAAATAAAACAGTAGTACAGCAATGGGATGACGGATCCAACAAATAAATGTATATACATACAAGATTTAAGGAAAATGTTCAATCAGTTTGAAAACGGTTGGTCTGGAGTATGTATGTCTGTGTAAGCTGCATAATGTGGTTATTTGTTTCTGTTGGTAAAGTGGGTGAACCCCTGAGTAAAAGTTGGGTTAAGACTGGGTCAGACGTAGTTTTCAAATCAAGGGTTAAAAGGTCTTGAAGGTTGCAGAGAAGGGTTTTTCTAAGTTGGTTGTAGTTAGGGCAGTACAATAAATAGTGGACAACGCTTTCACATCGGGAGCCACAGCTACAAGAAGGACTATCGACTAAATTACGTGTGAATAAGCTAAAGTTCAAACTACAGGTCCCGATGCGGAGGCGTGTGAGTAAAACGCAGGCGTACCTGGTGCCTTGACTAAAATGTGTGTTAGGGGAAGGGCGAACCAATTTTATTAAGTAGTTTTTAAATATTGAAGGATTAAATGACCGAACAGCTATATCAAGACCATTCCAGTGATATGTAGCATACGGAATAAAGGACCTTTGGTAACGAGTGGTGGTACAAGCCGGTGACTGTAAGTTGTGTTTGTTTCGAAGGTCGTAGGGAGTAGAGGCAGAGACTTCAGGAGTGATCAACTCCTGAAGGTACTGGCGAGTGTGACCATGAACAATTTTATGAAACATTGTCAAAGAGTGAATATGGCGACGGTCAGACAGTTTTTCCCACCCAAGTTCAGAAAGGAGTGACAAATAAGAGGACCCTCTCACAGCACCTGATACTGTGAGTGAGCACTCATATTGTACTCTTTCTATACGTCGGGAGTCCGATATAGTGCAGCCATGCCACACTATGTCAGCATACTCAAGAAGTGGACGAATAAAGGACTTGTAGATAACTTCGAGTACATGTCGTGGCAATTTGAATTTAAGTTTGTTCAGTGTGGACACACGTTTTGATACTTTGGCAATCATGTGAGTAATATGTTTTTCCCAAGACATGGTGGACGTAAGAAAAACACCAATATGCTTGTGGTCTTTTACAGATTGAATGACACAGTTATCAAGAAAAAGGGGAGGATGGCAAGGGGGATCGATTTTCCTGGAAAAGCACATTTCCTCAGTTTTTAAGGGATTCAGTTTCATAAGCCATGTGGAAGCCCACGATGATATCTTACTAAGATCAGAATTTAGACTTGACGCAGTTTCGGTTGGGCTATCCACTATATCTACTAAAGAACTATCATCTGCAAAAAGAAACGGGCAAGATGATAAATCGTCCACCATATCATTGATGTAAACAAGAAATAAAAGGGGGCCTAATACAGAACCCTGTGGTACGCCTGCGCGAATATTACACCAATCTGAATGCTGGCCATCTATAACTACTCTTTGTACACGATCAGAAAGATAGCTGTGGAACCAATTTAGAACCGGACCCTCGACCCCATTTCTTTGAAGCTTGAAAATGAGGCCATTATGCCAAACTTTGTCAAATGCACGTGAAAAATCTAAATAAACCGCTCGGACCTCTCTATTAGAGTCAAGAGCTTCAAGAATTTTGTCAGTTACACAAACAAGTTGGCCTACTGTTGAATCTCCACGGATAAATCCAGACTGGAGAGAATATAATAAGTACGTAATTATATACACGTGTGTGGCCCAGTGATCAGCGATCCTGCCTCTGCAACTAGACGCCGGTGAGCTGTTGCGTCGATCACCCGGCATGCATGCCACGGGAAAGGGTTGCAGTCCTTGGGGTCGGACATTAAGCTGTGGTTCAATGTCCATTCGATTGTGTTTGTCGAAAACAACTAGGGGAATTATCCTGACCTAATAAACCTGTGTGGATACTGTACATAGCGTCTGTTTCCTCTGTCGCGACCAGTGGAAGACTAGCTCCTCAACTTAACTGGATCAAGCTTTTATCTGGATCAAAATCACTAGAACTAAACTCGATCTAGATCACCAGAGCTAAATTGGATCAAGATCGCTAGAACTTAACTGTACCTAGATCATCAGAGCCAAGTCAGATCGAGATCACTAAATTGAATGCAGACCACTTGCACGTTTTTGTTTGAATATGAAAATGTTTATTTCAGGAGCTCACTATCAACGACGTACCGAGCGTGGTGACGCTGGTTGACGGCGGGCGGCAGGACAACATGATCTGCGTCGGGTACAAACACCAGTTCGACATCGTCAACGAGAAGAACGGGAATACCTACAGACTGCATCAGGTGGAGGGCAATAAGGTCAGACATCTCCGGCAATTTCGGCATGGTTTTCGTAAATGGCCGTGTCCTGACAAAATGGTCGTCACCTTTAAAAGTTCAGGTTCTGCTATGTGCATGGAAAAAGTCTAAATTTTACGTTATTGATCAATGACTCAAACTGCCAATTAACATCATGATTGATCGTCTTCATCACTGTAGTGCACGGAACACACCCATGACCTATTGCCTTTTTCATATCCACAGGTGGAACTAACAGATGCCATAGACGTGTATGAGGACGGAGAACCCAAGGTGCTGCTATGCTACAACCGTAAGTTCACGATTATATTATTTCTTACTGTTTACAATAGCGCAAACGCGTTATAAAGAGTAAATTGACATTAATTGACAATAATCCCATACCAGACACGTTTGCAGTTCATGTATAAGAGTATGATTCTCAAACAACAGTTACTCAAGAACAGGAGATGATTTTGAAAACGGTCAGACGCTTCAGGTAGCATCTACTACATTTCATCAGTGACACTCAGCAGATCTGTTGAAAAGCAAGTTGTATACCCTTATTATTATATGATTGACATACAAAGGAGGTGTAGACACATACTGGCAAAAGATAGTGGACGCTAACTGAAACGTCTGATCGTTTAAAAATACATATTCATACAGTATTGATCAATAGTTATTTGTCGTATGTTATTACCTGAATGTCTAAACCTCATCGAAGTCTGATTGTCTCTTCTCTCTCCAGACGTGTGCCAGTTGAAGTCCCTGTCTGACACGGAGGAGACCACCAATGGTTTTGAGTTCGGCTGGAACAGCGAGCCTCACGGAGTTGGTGAGGGTCTAATTTGTATTTTATAAGAAAAACTATGTAAGTAGAGGACTTCACTGAACGATTCAGCTACATACTCAACGGTTTCAGGATATTGATCTATTTTCTGGATGTATGAAATTGCGCACGTAAACAATGGGTCAAAGGTCATTGGAAGTCGGTATCGCCCCCCCCCCCCCCCGTCCCGACCAAGTAAAGGTTGGAGTAACCGATTGTAGATGATCTGCCTTCATGATCATGACTTTCAACCACCAATACCAACATTATATAACACACCCTGTACTTTGCTAAAAAATAGTGCCTATACACCAAGTGAGTCATCCTCGCCATAGAAAACATAAAAAAAATCTTTAAACAACAAAAATGAAAGAAATAGCTGACATTTATACCTAATATTCTGTTCTCCCACCCTCAGTGTGTGCCTTCCCCTACATCCTGGCCTTCACGCCCGACGCCATAGAGATCCGCCTGCTGGTGAACGGGAACCTGGTCCACAGCATGCCCATGCCCATGCTTCTCCTCGTCACCTCAAAGGTACGTCAGCGCTTTTTGGCGACGCCTCTGAGGCGGAGGCATATCTAAGCTCTACTTATCGTGTCTAGTGAACGGGAACCTGGTCCACAGCATGCCCAATGCCAATGCTTCTGCTCGTAACATCAAAGGTACGTGAGAGCTTTTTGGCGACGCCTCCGGAGCGGATGCATTTCTCAGGTCTACTTGTAAGTAAGTCGGCGTACGGAGCTATACCGCCCCTTTTGGCTGATACAAGGTCTCCCATCCGGGTGAATGTCCACTGATAGTTTCTACGTTTCCTAAGAGTTGTAGGAAATCTTTGGGATTCCTCCTGTTGTTGTTTTTTTGTTGCTTCAAAACTTATCGTTTCGTTCTCGCAATGTGTCAAGGACTAAGACTAAGTTGCAGCTGTATAAAGTTACCCAGAGAACATTGCCTTAAACATTGTATTAAATACAGTGATATTGTATCTGATATTATACATCAAGTTCATCTATCGAAGGGGACCCTTCGAAGGGAATGTTAGATGTTTCGAAACTTTACACTTTTAGGTGATTAACTTGCCTTACTTAAAACGATTACTCTCGTTTTACCTTCTATGCGATGTGTCAAACTTACACAGCAATGTACAACATAGCAATTCTTCCCCCACCAGTTTGACCTGTACTTCGTCTCAGCGAAGGATCCCATCTCCAGCTGTAAGGACAACAACAACGGCAGCACCAGTCCCACCATCAGCTTCTCCCCGCCCACAACCCCCACTACCGGGAAGGCGGAGCACCACTGGGGCAGAGGTAAACAAAACAACGTTGTATTAATATCAAATCTTTCATCTTTACCTGCAAATCCGTACCCAATCGAGGGTTAATTAATTGAAAAGGAACAAGTAAATGTTGGTTCTGAAATGTCCCAAGTTTGGCACAAGTTTAGACGCGTTACGCATTTTCTTGTTTACTAAAAGTAATTGCTCGGGGTGTTGAGGAAACTGTTTTGAATAGTCCATGTTGATTGTCATACCATGACTGAGAAATAGTAATGACCATTGGAATGACCATTTCTGGCAGTCGACTAGCTAGACCAGAGCTGTATGATAAGTTATGTAAGGTACGAAAAGCTGAAGAATTATAACTGAAACAATTTCTTTTCAATTTCTTCCCATCAGCTCCTGTCACCAAATACTGCGTGTACCAGATTCCTCTCAGCTCATTGGTCGGCCACGCCACGGATCGCGCATGCGTGAAGCACGGCCCGGTGCCCGCCATGATGTCACCCCTCGTGCGGATCGACGACACGGTGGTGCGCAACCGGCGGGAACTCTTCAGCTACGGTCCAGGGCCACAGAAGGGACACACGCACGGCCAACACCACCCTCACCTCCATCCGGGACTGGGTAGAGCCTCAACCGTGGATAAAACCTCCCCGGCCACACCTACACCACCCGGCCGCTTCCTCTCCCGTCCCAACCGCCTCGAGTCCTGCAGCTCCGAACCTGACCCCTCCGTGACCTTCAGTCCACCCCCCTCCCCCTTCCGGTTCTCCTCGGTGGATCAGGAGGAGGACATTGACCTGAAGTAACCTATAACCTCCCTAACGAGGTTGATAAATCAGTATCATGGTATACAGACTTATTATAGCTGCCTAGTCTTTCTCTTCCTCTCTGCAAATTACTAAAGTTGATCCGATATTATTGTGGTGCACTTTCGTGAAAAGTGAAATGCCTTTAGACAGTGTAGAAAGGCCTGAAACATACCTTTTGAGCGTACCACTTTTTGCAGCAATGACGAAAGAGACTCGGTAACTATCATAACCAGTGGGACTCGTGTGAGAGTAGAAGTCAGTGATATTGTTAACATTCCGTTTTGGGATATTTTCCTGAAATTACTGCAGGATTGTCTGGTTCAAAAAAGAAGTTTTTTTCATATTTGTTTACATTTCTTAACTTACGAAAAAAGATGCTTTGACTGTTGTTGAACCTTATGCTATTTGATTATGTGCAATGTTTGTAATATTCTTGTTCGCCTGGTCCGTTTACCCTTGTCGCAGTGCTGAACTGAGAAGTTGCCATTGTGAATATTGGTGAAGCGAGACAGGAAATTACGTCATCATACGTCACTTCCTTAAGCCTTACATAGGCCAAGTGCAGTTGAAGCAAGACTTGTTATGTGTTCAAAAAATGGAAAAGTCTTTATGTTGTCAAAGTCAATTAGTGAGAATACTTATTACGTTTTGGGACAGTCTTTTGTCCTCGGTATTACCTGATACTGTTTTCAAAGTAAGGATCCAGGAGTTCTTTTTCTAACCGAAGTGAATTTGTATTCGGTGTTTTTGTACTTAATATATGGTAATATTTAATACCTTTACTGCGGTGCAGATTGATTGACTAAGTCTCTCCCATGGAAATTATAATGTTTAAATTTGTGCAATGTATATTTGACCTTTTAATGCGTTTGATGTAAACGTTTTGTATAATTGAAAGACCAATGGCTTTAAGTTACTAGCGTATTGAAGCCAATAGAAGTGAACAATGGTATTGACAATGGGGGAAGGCGACATTCTATGTCAGATTCTAATCCCTCTGTCTTCCCGATGTCCCCTGAAAAAATGGTGTAACTCTTTTCACTGATACGATTGGTACTCCAACCACCACTGTGTATCAGTAAACTTGTTCAACTATTTGAACCAAACGTAGATTTTGAAGAGGAGATATTTTAAGTTACCAAGATAAAAGTATTGGTAAGTTAATGGTTCTATGAAACGAAAGAGTGGCGCATGTCACTATTGCCAAAGAGCACATTCAAAGAAACCTACACGTGTCCAGCAATACAACCACCAACTTTCTCGTCCCATTCAATCCATCAGAATAGACGAGTCCACACTTCCGAGGACCACAGAATCTGCTTGCGTCACAGGGGTGATTCGAACATTCGAACGCGTTCGGTGCGTTCGAATGTGAACACGTGAACGCAATTTCCGTTCTAAGAGCGCGTTCGAATTTTGGCAGAAATGATGTGATAACCCTGCACATGACATAAACATTTTTGTCGTTCACGGAAGTGTTGAATCGCCTTTTACATTTCTCCATGAACATTTTCCAAAACGTTTGTTCAATGTTCGAAATAAATGAAATGTGGTCAGTCCAGAAAAAGAGTATATAGTATACGGTATGGTTTTATCGTGAGAAAACGGTCTATAAGACAGGAATATTTATCTGTGCTCCGTTCGTGCTGCTATGTCCAAATGTCTCTTTCGAGTGACACCAACTGTTCTTATGGTTTCAGGACTTTTGATATTATGTATATGACGACGAAAGACGATATCAACTCATGTATAGGAGATGTACTTGTACTAAATAATGGAGGTTTATATGAATGTTTTGTATAAGAAACAGATATAATCGAGCTGTTGTATATGTTGATATTTTGTACTAGGTGTGAGCTTCAAGGTCAAGAATCGCTGCACCATTGACCTTGAACTGTTCGCAATAAGACATGTTCATTTTTCTGCCCTGATATCTTAAACGAGGCACTTTGCATGACATTGCATAAGAATAATCCCTAATCTACTTAATTCTATTTCTTATCCAGCCCCGAGGCCCCATTCCACTGGGTGGCGATTTCGTGCAAAGTATATGGTTTGTTTTTGACGACAAAATTTGTTAAACGATCTGCCCGGTTCTGGTGGCGTAGCAAGGTCGTAGCAAGTGGAATGGGGTATAAACATACTAGATTGATTCACTACTTCAAATGTCCATTTGTTGTTTGTTAAGATATTTCTCAAAGACCGTCAGGAGGATAGTTGCTCTCCTATAGACATGAGAGAAGGCATACAAAATTCCGGACATCAATCGACAGTACCCTAGCCTGGTACGTATCCTGTTCTATCCCCGATGTGCTCCCCTTAATTGATTGCTTCCGCTCACAGAGAAACGATGGGCATTTGATCTTTCGCCTCCTATTAAAGCGATGGTCACCATACCGGCATGGTACATTCACAGTGAAGAGATCAACGTGAAAAAAACGAACGTATACGTAAAACCACCGCGGACATTTACCCCTCTGTATGTAAGGGCGGCAGGACCAAATGTTCAAATCAACGAGGGGAGCGACCGGTGGAGGTAGTCGGAGCTGGAATAGGATCAGGCTAGCGGTACTCTTTCAGTTACTTCACTTTCGAAAGTGCCTGAGACTCCATAGCACATCGTTATCTGAATTCAAGTAACATCAGCCAGACTTTTAAGTAACGTTTTTACGGCCTGTTAAGTTTTAGGAAACCATTGAAATCTTTACTTAAAATACTAACTTGCACTCGGCCATTTTGTGTCTGAATTGTGTTGGTATATTTACATGAGTAACTATGATCCCAAGCATTGTGGCCATTTGTCGATTTGCTGCATGTAAAACCGCGTCAAGCCAACGTCAATCGCATGCCTTGCTAGCTACGTATATCACGTCGCTTTGTATGTAGTCTTTGCTGTACGGAATTAAATGTGCAGAAATCTTGATATGAAAGAAGTAGTAATGTACAAATATCTTTGTGTATATATTATATATCTCTATGGTTCTATACTAAGGTGTACAGAGTAAACCCTTGTATAAAGTTGTCATCGGAAGGTGAAACTAAGTTTGTAACTTTTTCGTACCTGTAAGAACTGTTAAAATGGTATCGTCCAAAAATCGAACTGTGCCGAAAGTTTCGCAATAAAATATCTATTGTCGTCATTGGTGTCGTCTGAATTGATATTTATTGATAATTGATCATTGCTGTGCTAGTATGTGGTTGAAAATATCTAGCGAGACACAGAGGATCAGAAACCCCCTCTAGAGCCTTGTTGTCATTTCCCCACGTCCGAAAACACCACAGATCCTCAATCTGGTGGTAATTTCGTGCATTTTCTCCTAGCGGCCCAGGTGTGAATGACATTTTAGGCTATGTACGGGTGGCGGGGGCGTGGGCTTTGGTCCTAAAGTTTCAAACCATGAAGTTATAACTTGTCCCTCCCCAAGATAAACCGTCTCAATTTCTTCTGGTGCCACAATAATACCACATGAAAAAAAATGTTATAGAGG
Organism: Branchiostoma floridae x Branchiostoma belcheri; assembly: GCA_019207045.1. NCBI lineage: Eukaryota > Metazoa > Chordata > Leptocardii > Amphioxiformes > Branchiostomatidae > Branchiostoma > Branchiostoma floridae x Branchiostoma belcheri. Next base: position 4,172,379 of record CM033030.1, read on the forward strand.
ACTTCACAACATTGCCTTGAATACCTAAATATCTGATGCTGCAATATCTCTTTTTAAATCACGTTAGATTTATATTTTTCATGTTGCGGTATTACGGCACCCTGTGGAAGTATGAGAGTCGATGTTAACTCCCCTTCTTGCTCAACCAGCCCTAACCGGTTTGGTCGTCCTTGACAACCTCTTTGCCCAAACGCATATCGTCTTGCTGTTTTGAAAAATGGCAACTATCTTGTCTATCTCGTCCTGAGATACATGTATAAGGCACTGATAGCATCATGGCCGGGAAGGGTGTTTGTGTAACAGAGCATATTAATACTTCGGGACTAGTACTGTCCTGCTGACTGACTGTTTTTAATTCTTACAACTTTGTCTTCTATTGATGGGAGGAAAAGGGAGGAATGAAGGATGGAAGTGAGGAGGGAGGGAGGGAAATAAAGAAGGAAGGAAGGAAGAAAGGAAGGGGAGAAGAAAGGGAGGACTTTCATTGCAGGAGTATCGTACATGCTAGAATGTATGTCACTGGCAGCTATCAAACAACAGGCGAAAGGTCTACAGAAAGGGATTTAAGAGATGATGATAGTGTGTTGTATTTGTGCACATACCCACGAACATTCCATCGTGTGTGTATAAGTCTTGAGCACTAAACGGCTGTAAATGGGATTCGCTGAGCGACCTGTCAGATTTTAGGTCGCCGGCCGTCCTAGTGACATGGGGTCTAGCTGTAACACTAAGTTCACAAAACACCTGAATGCCCAACTCAATGCCTGTGGTCACGCCACCAGGCACTCTTATATCTAGGATCACATCTCTGTGACATCCTTGTGTCTAATGTTCTGTCAAAAGCTTCTGATACTGAGAGATTAAATTCCCTGTCACTTTTTCGATATTTTCTTGTCCGGAGGCGAATGAATCAAGCAAAAATGTGCCCGGTGATGCCATGCAGAAACTTTCCTTGCTGCGGCCTAACTCGCACCTCCGGAGCTTCGCTGTGATACAGTGTTGTGCAATCCCTTCTGTTTCTGATAATCGTTAGGAGATTAGCTAATTGGCAGTTTCGGCGCCGACTGTCTACAAGATCCTTAACGTTTGATTACAACATACACGCTGGGACACTGCTGTATGTGATAAAATCACATCATGCCTCCAGTACATGACTTTTTTGTCCATATATGGTAGAATATCCGTATGCAGCTGATCTCAGATGTTGCAAATGTTTGCAAAAATTGAGATCACAATACTGGTTATCAGATGAATTACATTTCTGATGAGTGCAAACAGACATTTGATTATGAACCCAAAAGAAACGAGATGGAAAAATTCTAATTCACTATGATCATCAAAGAGGTAGGTTGAAAAGATATACATGTACAATCTTGTATCTGTAAACTATTCATTTTTTACCTGTATCTTTTACTATACATATTGCCCTTCCTTCCTTCCTTCCTTCCTTCCTTCCTTCCTTCCTTCCTTCCTTCCTTCCTTCCTTCCTTCCTTCCTTCCTTCCTTCCTTCCTTCCTTCCTTCCTTCCTTCCTTCCTTCCTTCCTTCCTTCCTTCCTTCCTTCCTTCCTTCCTTCCTTCCTTCCTTCCTTCCTTCCTTCCTTCCTTCCTTCCTTCCTTCCTTCCTTCCCCTCCCTCCCTCCCTCCCTCCCTCCCTCCCTCCCTCCCTCCCTCCCTCCCTCCCTCCCTCCCTCCCTCCCTCCTTCCTTCCTTTCTTTCTTTCTTTCTTTCTTCCTTCCTTCCTTCCTTTCTTCCTTCCTTCCTTCCTTCCTTCCTTCCTTCCTTCCTTCCTTCCTTTCTTCCTTCCTTCCTTCCTTCCTTCCTTCCTTCCTTCCTTCCCTCCTTCCTTCCTTCCTTCCTTCATTCATTCATTCATTCATAACTTTTTATTAATAACTTCGAACCATTAACGTCATATCCTCACACTTCTTAAAGTGTCAATGGTTGCTAGGTGACGGCACTGATTGACAGCTCGTCAAGACACTGTCCTCTCGTCAGATAAGGCATCGGCCTGTTTACGGTGATAACTATAATCATGGAGGCCGTTCTGAACAAAGGACAAGCAGAGCGTTTAATCACTGGCAGTGATACCCTGTGAACCGGGCTTAGTCAGTCAGATCTTTGACAGCAGGGTACAAATGGAGGGATTGGAGTAAATGAGTTGGGACGGACTCAAGGAGACAACAGTTCTACTTTCTTCAACCGGACAAGTTGGGTGTTCTGTGGCCCGCCGCTCTGTACACTGTAGAGTTCGTGTTTTTCAGAAGTATTTGTGAGGTTTCAGAGACGCTTCCAGCATGTTTTGACAACCTCTGTGGTATTCTTATAAGCTGTCTGGGTAAGAACGCGGATAATCTGTTTTTTGTTCGGGCGAAAGGACGATTTCAGAAGAAGACTCTGTTCTTTGCACTTGTGTGTTCAGGTTATATATATATAGCCATCAAAAGAGGAAACGTTGGACAGCTCCATTTTGACAGAAGTTGTAATTAAAACAACTCGGGTTTCAAAAGTTTGTGGCAATACCAGTTGCTATGGAGGCGCCCGGGTCACCCAAGAAAACAGACATCGTCGCCAGGTGAGAATTATGTGAGATTTTTTTATCAAAACGTCGCTCTCGTTTGTTGACAACGTACCATTATAATGTTAAATTGAATGAATGGCGATATTTATTGTGCATTTCTAAGTAAGGTCGTGGCATGACAAAACATAATTAAGTTAATAGATACAAAACAAACAATCTAACATGACATGAATTCAACTTTTAAGCGTTGAAATAGCGTTAATATAATAGTTTCATTAAGATAACTAATGTTACATAGTAGTTACTTTGTCCTTTGCTGAGAGAACAGAAGCAGAATGAGTTTTAACTTATATCAAATACATTGAATACTTTTCGTCACATATGTCAATATTCAGACTACGGTATGTCGCATTTTGATGAGGACAAAAATGATCATGTAACTTTCTACGACCCCAAGGTACCATGAGTACAAGAGGCTGTGGTCACTTCACTCGTACCCAGGGGAGTACAAGGAGCCCTGTTGGAAACCGCCGGTAAGTTCACATTTATGGTGACGATTTTGACGTTCTCCCTTTTTAACAAACGAGTCGCGCGTACCTTATTTTGTAAACAGTTTAAGGTACAGATACAGTCAAACCTACTCTAGTGACCACTTCTGTACAAAACCCGTTGGCAAATGATACACAGTGAAACATGTCACTGATGATCATCTCTGTATTAAGAACACCTCGCCATTATGAACACTTTACTTAGATTGATATGACATTTGTATTTTCGATATGGGCACAAGCTTTAGGAATCCTATGTAATAGAGGCCACCTGACAAGTTTAACTACTTCTTCGCGAATGTTAAAGCCAGGTTTAAGTTGATTAACAACAAACAAAAAATATAAGAGAGCAACTTGGTTTTGTGTGGGTAGTTTTTATAATTTCATATTTCATCATTACATTCCGAGAGAGCCTAAACTGCAATTATTTCCCGAACCGCTAGGAGAAGGATTGACTAAACTATGTAATGTCTTTAGGTTGCCATGGCCAGTTGAGCAAGTGTATAATCTAAATTAGCACCTTGATCAGATAAGAGCACGTAATTGTTGAGGCGCCCTCAGGTAGAACTATTAGTCTTTTGTCTCTCCAGTGAACACCTGTATCTGTCAGGTACGCTACAATCTGGGGTATTGTTCAGCATACCTGGTGGGATATATGATATCACAACAAAAGGCACAAGGACTAACTGCAGTGTAATCACTCTCCAATCAGAGGTTAGGAACCGGCTTGTTTTGGGACGTCTTTGGAAAATTCTATCGGACGTTCTATGTTAGAGTTATAATTTGCCCGGCAGCCAACCTGACAAAATAAAAAGTTCCACCGGTACCTCTTAAAAGTTTTAAAAGACGCCCAAACAAACCAGGACCTAACAGTAAGTTCAGTGAAGACTTTCTGACGAATGTTAGGTAAAGGTTTGTATCTTCTGACTGCCTCCTCTTAGTTCCGGTTAATTGCAGGGATCACAATATCTCGATAAGTGAAATGGGTACAAATCCATGTGAAAGCATGGATTATAAAAACTGATCCCCTTCGTGTGTGGGGAGCATTTATCAAGGAAATGCTAAATATATGCAAAAGTTAGTTATGGTCTAGTCTGTCGAGGACATCGTCGAAGGCCAACTTCGGAAACCACAATCAACTAATAACGTCACTGGTCCCTGCCCTTCATCGTACCAGTGTTCGTAACATGGTGGTACTGCTACATCTAGTGTTTCTTTAGAGGGGGTCAGAAAGAGTTGTGCGTCGTTTTGAATTTTCCTGTTGATTAGTTCTGTCTAAATGCATATCGCTCTGAAACGCTCTTGTTTCTGTCTAGTGGTCTTCAAATCTCATAACGTATAGCCAACAAGGAGAGGCGTTATCCCACTTTGAAGGAAGTGAATTAAGTGAATTCGAAAGAAAAGAAAGAAGCAGACATGCCAACTAAGAACGCAATACAACAGGCTCAATTATGTCGTATTTAACTTCATACGTTTCTTCTTTTCTCACAGGAGTCGTGGAAATGGTTTGCAAACAAGAAAAGTCCAAGAACCTCCACAGACAGTCTGGACAAGGAGGGGAGTTATCCGGCCGCTTTGGAAGAAGGAAGTTCGAAAGAAAAAGAAGAACCAAACATGCCAGAGAACCCCAACTAAGAACTAGACATCTACAGTTACTCGAACAACCGGATATAATTTAGTATCAACTATAACAATAACTTGCTTGGTGGAGACGATAGAATTTCTCGGCTCAGTTAAAAGCTTCTGGCCCTCTTAAGGTGGCCGTGACCTATTTTGCTTTTGTTTGAAGTTATCTTTAGAAGCAGTAGAAGAAATAGCTTAAAACTTTCCTGTAGTCCTTTTTTTTATAAAGAGAGGCAAAAAATGTGGAGATGCCGGGGATCGAACCCGGGGCCTCACACATGCAAAGCGTGCGCTCTGCCACTGAGCTACATCCCCTTCTATAACCTTAGATTTTGTTCACATATGTAATGGACAAATGTCAACGATAAATTGGATAACAGAGATTTCAGACAGATTCGTCACTGTACTTGAATGTGTGCTGGACAAACGTCTTTCTAAAGTATGCCGTTTTGAGTTCTTTATACTGCATACTCTTCAAGCAGAGATTAGGACAAAAAGAATTCATGTCAAACAAGAAAGCTCGACAAAAAAAGCTAATTTCTGTTCTTCGAACATTCATGCTTGGCTAGTTATATGATAAAGACTGACGGGTGTTTAGAGTCTTAGCCCGGGCCACTGTTGGGTCCTCGAGTTCTGTTGATATTAGGTTATTACATAAAACTGCCAGAGCTTACTAAACTAGGCTATGTGATTGTTACATGTACATATGATATCCTTACGTATCTTTCAACAAAATAAGTCTGTAATAATGTCTAGCATTTCATTTTTCACCACTTTGTAACCTAATACAACATTCTGCAACCCCCTGAAAGATATACAATTTGGAGGACAAGTAGATTTTTGTATAAAGTAAAATATATACACGCTATCAATGTAGTCCTTTTTTTTTAAATTGCCATGTTTTTTACACATTTCACAAGTATCAAGCCTTCTATATTGCGTTGTATACTGCGTTGTATTCTATTACACGTGAAATTCACACAGTATCAACGTTTTATGACATGTACTGTCATTTTCAATAAAATAACACATCTCAAGCTTTAACCACAATATTAAGGCAATACAACATGTAACCTTTGTAACATAAACTATGCTGTCTGGGGCTGTAACTTAGATGCTATAAATGAGATTTAATCAGACTATACAACATGTATACGTATATAAACTTACCATTTAATATAAAAAAGTTATGTTATAAGTCTTACTTTGAGTACAATTATTGCGTGCTAAAACATCTTATTACTACATTATGCACTGTCAATAGGATTTTGATATATATATATATTTATTTATATATATATATATATATATATATATATATATATATATATACATATATATATATATATATATATATATATATATATATATATATATATATATATATATATATATATATATATATATATATATATATATATATATATATATAAATAAATATATATATATGGAGCAATAAAAAAACTAAATTCCCAGCCAAAAATACCCTTGAGGTTATATTCGTCATTAAAATACCCTAAATTAGCTTATAGCACTGGACACCAATTGCTTGAATTACACATAACACAACACAGATAAAAATTGCAATCGCTTATAATACATTACAAAGCATATATACAACACCAGTATACAAAATGCAAAGTAACAATCTTCAAAACTATACAACATATAGTTTACAAAAGTCAATGGGGCAGTGGCTCAGCAAGGAGCAGTGAATTCTTTTGAAATGAAGCATAACATAGCGTGAAGTTGACATCGACCAATAAGTACTATATCTATATATCCGGTATACCTTTTGTATCTTAGATATCTGTCTATAGCTGGTATAACCGTCATTCGACACCACACGCCAGTTGTGTGGCAGCAGCTGGTTATATCTATCTATATTACACTGAACAACCTGCCACACCTAACTTTTGCACATCTAATTGTAGACGCTGTTAAGCTATCTCATAAGGATACTCCTATTGGAGTTCAACGCTACGAAAGTTCTAACTTGTGAAAAACGAAATTTCGAACATCTCCATTTTTGGATTGAGTTGATATAGTTATTGATTCATCCCTACGCACGTGAACCTCCCCAAGGTGTGAAACGCACCTTCCCCCGCATCCCCGGTGTCACCGAAGTTGAGTTGCATGACGGGAAGGTTGTGCTTGTCCGTGAGCCAGCCGAAGTCTTCCCGCCAAACGTTGTCGTTGTTGTCACAGTTACAGGAGGGATTGTCGTTTGCGCATGTACCTTAGGTGAGAAAACCCAACCTGTTTAGAAATAGCCAACACTAGTATTCGAGTATCTTCCTTTTTACAATTATGCTTATGACTGTTCATTGTCACATGTTCCGTTATCTTTCTTATGTTTCTACCACATACTTACAATTAGCCCTCGGGCATGAACTTGCATTTAAACTTTCAAAAATTATGTAAATGATTGACTAGTAATATGGTGTCAATATTCTGGTCAATACCAGGTGACACAAACGACCCGGTACAAAGAGAAAATGCCAGTAAAAATGAGCCAAAAGAAGACGAAAAAGGCAAAGACAGCCTGCTACCACCTTACCTGATTCTCCACACGAGCACGTGTGTCTCCCCCCGGCTGAGCCCGACCAGTGAATCTGCTTCTCTCCGGTACGGGAGTCCCACCAGGCGATGTTCAGGATGGAATTGTAGCACTCATACTAAGGAGAGAATCGATGGAGAACAGAATGTTGTTAAGATATACTACAGTGGGTCAGAACTCGAGTGACTATGAAGAAAGTGCTGTCCGCCATATTAAACGTTGTCAGTATGTAACAATCTCGAGATTTTTTCAAAGAAATCTTTTGATTCTAATAACTTTTTTTTTTATATTTAATACACGTGATGACTTCCACTGGGGTTCATTATGATTTGTACAGAGGCACGGAATTTTTTCACAACTTTTTCCTTTGACTATTTTAGCTGGGTTCAACCAGTCATATGTAATGGGCAAACGAATTTTTTGTATCATCACCTTAAAGCACTCTAAATCAGTTCAGGGATTGCATTCTTTTCACTACAGCAGGCCAGTGACATCTAGAGGCAATGCGAAGTGAACCAATCATCATTACTGACAATTTGACAGTCACCGAAACGTCGCCAGACATATCGGTTGCGTACAAGAAACGTTTGATTATCACCTTAAAGAACTGTTTGCAGGAGTTTGAGGCGGCGACCAGAGCGCTGAGCTGGTCCAGTGAGGCGAGATATTTGACCTCCTTTCTGTAGCAGCCTGCTGCCTCACATCCGGGACTTACTCTGGTGCGGTTCTCACTGTCATGGCCGACCAACGTGGCGCCTTATCGGAAATAGATAGATTCCCAGGTTAGAAATGACACAAAATGATATAAATTAAGCGTCTGAAAAATTCTCTGACGGTTGATATATTTCAGATTCCATCTTCTATCTTTTTTAATGACTTTGAATTAGTTTGAAGACAAGTGTATAGATGGGTTTCTGAATCGATGTGGTTAGACCAAAATTGCAAATATTACACAATCGTCGGTAGACAACTGGTAGCATGCAGATTGCTCTAGCCCATTTGCCAACTTCTGTGACTGTGGGCTACTACAAATTTTGCTACGAGATCAAAAACATTTGTATTTTCTAGAACTTCTGTGGCACAGGAGAGTTACGATATCTAACTGTTTTGTTATTGGACTTAATCTAGACCTTGCGCTGTTAATTGGTACAAATGTGGTATTATTCCGTCCTCTTCGGAAGGTTAATTCTAAGGGCATAATCTTATTATTCGTAAACTAGATCTTATTGTTGTGAAATCTCATACCTGTATCTAAGTCACAGAGTACAGTGAAGGGGTCCACTCCGGTGTCCGGTCCGTCTGGGTCGATGACGTAACTACCTGAGTCGGTATACCCAGCATCCTTCAGGACTGCGCAGCTGGCGGCACCTGGTGAGGTTTAATAGTAGAACCTTTAGTTTAGTCTTAGCATATCTCGAGCAGTAAATGGATAGGCCAGAAAATGTTCCCTTACGAAATTTGTTACTGTAAATTTATTTAAGCTGCGGGGATGTACTTTGCGGTAGCGGAAAATTAGAGTGTTCGCAGTGGCTTTAAGTTCGTAGTAGCACCATCTTCTGTAGTCACATACTGTAATGGAAAAATGTTGGCGGTGGTTTTAAGTTCGCAGTGAAGTGACCACCGCGAAAACCGCGAACATAAATCCACCGCGAGCATTACTGCATTTACAGTATACATTGTACTCACGTAATCCGCAGTGTTCACCAATCCAGCCCCCCGTGCAGTTGCAGCTGTAGCCGCTCACGTGATCATCGCACCGTCCGCCATGTTGGCAGGTCACGCCTGCGCAGTCGTCGATATCTGTTTGGGAAGTATTAAGAAGATAACAAACATTTAGGGATAGCAGACGTCACCTCTTTTGTACTCGGGCACAAACATACAGATAGGCAAACAGACACAGACTCTCGACAATTTGGACACAGGCACATACACTCAGTCACGCAGGCGTGCGCGCGCACACACACACACACCATGCACACACATGCACACACAGAGACCGACATAGTCAGATACAGTGTATAGTGTATAAAGTGTATAGTGAATAAAGTATAAAAAGTCTAAAGATTCTTTTTTTAATCACAACGACTACAAATCAGATAAAGGAACAAATGATCATAAACAACTTATTCCAGACAAGAGCCACACTGTATCAGCTGATATGAGCTACCCTGGTTGAGCTAACAGAAAACAATAATTACAAAAATGAAAACTATAGAAACTTTAGAAACGAGTTTGAAACTCACTTATTTCACAGTCCTCTCCATCCCATCCGTCAGCACAGTGGCAGGTGTAGCCGTTCACGTGATCCTCACATGTTCCGCCATGCTGGCACGGGCTGATAGCGCACTCGTCGATATCTGGGGGACCAGGAGAACAAGATTAGTTTCTATGAAGTTTCTATCAGCTATATTTTGGGTCTGGTGACATTTCGTATGTTTGTAGCGTCATGTGGCGTAACGGTAGGATGTTTGCTTCAGAGGTCCTGGGTTCGAATTTGACGTTCTGCTCTTGTGAAACGCACTTTCACGAAGTTCCGTACTCTATTCAGAAAAGTTAAAGTGAAGTATAAGAACTCAGGTTTGTAAAGCAATTCATTGTTGTAAATCTGAATATTTGGCCGTCTCTTTACCTATTTCGCAGATTTCGCCTGCCCAACCACGAAGACAGGAACAGTTGTAGCTGTTGACGTCATCGCTGCAATATCCTCCGTTCTGGCAGGGGTCGCTTTGGCACTCGTTTATTTCTGTTGAGTAGAATTATCAAGTTTGTGACATCTCTAGGATTGAGTCATACCTGCCCTTCTGAATCACCTTTTATTGGAGGAAAACTTAAAGAAATGATTGACTGAAAAAATGTCTTTAAAATCTTTAGAACACATCATTACATAGCCGTGTTGTGGTAGAATTCAAATTTGCGGTTTATGCCGAATCGTCACGTGATTTCAGTAAGGAAGCAAAAAAAGGAAAGCCCATTCGTCAACAAAATATCCGATTGTCAAGAACAAAAAGTAGTCTTTGGTAACTAAATTCCATATAAGGTTTTCCTCAATGCTTAGCGCACGTAAAAAAGTACATATTGAATGAAAACTATAGATGATCATTACTATAGATGAAAAAAGGAGATTGAAAACAAGAACTTTCACAAACGTACGCGTGAGCAGATACAAAAAACACGGGTCAGAAGATGACTATTTTTCTTACCTTCATCACAGTCGTTGCCCGTAAATCCGGGCACACATTCGCAGCTGTAGCTGTTCTCCAGGTTGGTGCACGTGGCGTTGTTTCTGCACGGACTGCTCAGGCACTCGTCAATATCTGCAAGGAACGGACAGAATTTGTCAACGACCCAGTAGTTGAACGTTGACATTCCATATCTAATACTCTCCAAGCAGAGGTTAGGCTCAATCTGTTTTTGTCGTTTTATCGGGCTCTCTGTTTTGTACTCTGTCTTGGTGTCTCGCGGCCGAACAAGGGTATACGTAGCGACTAAATAACTTCAAAAACAGTCGGATCCTAACTTCCGCTTGGAGAGTACATATCTAAGGCGTTAATGCCTCTATCAAACGACAGGGAAATTGACCGGCTGACGGGTCTGCGAACTCTTCTGATTACTACTTCAAAAAGACTACCTGGCCCAATATGACTCACTTTGTGCCAATAGGAAAATTGACAACCAAAATGTGGTCATACTGACGAGGAGGTGGCCTCCACCTGGCCTAATCCTATGGGGGTCCGGGGATCGTAGAATTCGGCAAAAAAAATGTGAACTTGGCCAGCTAGGGGAGTAAGTCCACGCTCTGCGCGGACGGCCAAACCCTCTAATACCAAATAAAACTCCTCTGGCAAATTATTCTCCCTATAATAGCCAGGCGTAGTCAGTCTGGTCGAAACAAGCCAGGTGGTCTTTGATACAGGTGGTCGCATGCCGGAATACACCTTTCTCACGCGGCGGCCATGATAGATCTAAAACGAGTTCAATGCGGCAAACAAAAGACTGTTCATCATAATTAGCAGTTCAACTAATGATAGCCTGCCAATTAGAAAAGCGACCAATAAGTGAAGTCCGTCAAATATTTGCATGATTATGTTTTTATTTTGCATCTCTTAAGAGACTATGGGATCAGTCTACACTACTCTAAATTGCTACATTTTTCGGTGCATAACACTAGTTATAATATTTATTATTTTATCTTATATCATGAAAATTTGTGGGGTTTGGGGAAAAACTAAATTGGACCTGATTTTAGAAATAAGTTTTGTCTGTTTGCCTCATTGACCTCGTCTTTGATCTATCATGGCCGCCGCGTGAGAAAGGTGAATTATAATAGATTTACAGACTTGGCTTAAGCATGACGCAGGAAAGTAGGAAATGCATAATGTGTCATGCCTTACCAATGCACGGCTGGACGTTGCCGTTTCCCAGGTCCAGGGGAGTGTGCCAGCTTCCGTTCCTCATGCACATGTAAGATACGTCAAGCGTCTGCGGACAAAAGGAGTGTGTGATCAATACATTGGTTCAACAATAGCTATGTTTCCCCCTGCAATACGGGCACGAGTTTGCAAATGAAGCCCTTTAGTGCTTCACTACACTGACTACGTATGATGGAGTAGATTTGTCCAATGACCAAAGTCTTTTCCAAAATCTAATAGCTAAGTTAAGAAAGCGGTACTTCCAATCTTCTTCCAAGGCAAACTACGTATACCTTCCTTGGCAAATTTCCAGCATTCGAGAACCTTTGCCAACTTTGAAGCTAGCCATCCCTCCAACCCTACCCTCCATAGAATAAAATGCAGCGAAGTCTGAGAAGGAGGCGAGAAGCAGAACATTCCCCACCTGTCTGTACCCGGGGTTACAAGTCAGACTGCAGACCGACTCGTACTCCTGGTTCTCTACTCCTCAATGCTTACCCCCCCCCCCCCCCCCCCCCACACATACACACACTCATAGAACTAGAAAGGCCGACATTTGCTTAAGAGCAAATACAGCATATTTCAGCCATACCCCTTCCCACGCAACATTGGACTGTTCCAAATCACCCCTGCGCAAAAATGGAACATCATATTAACAGTACATTATCCCCCAAAGTGGACTGGTATTGTGAATTGATTCCAGGTAAAAACAGAGCTTGCTTCTATTTTTCAGAAAATGACAATAATCACACCTTCCATTCAGAAAATTTTCATTATGACTGAAAATTGTTGAATGACTTCATGTAATGTCATTAACAATTTTCAGTACGATAACTAGGTGTAAGTTTAAAAAAGTATAAGCTCCTTGTGATGTGGGTACATTTATTATTGCAGTGAACTTTTTTTATTCAAGTAGGGTATACGATTTAATAATTATCAAGCAGGTGCAGGTACTGTAGGAGCGTTTGTTTTCTTCAAGCTGTAAAACTGTTAAACTGTTTTACTTTGTATGCAATCAGCCATCGAGCCTATTCTTATTTTAGTTTAACAACTTCCTGCCAGACCCGGAAGATACGATTGAACCTTGTTCGAGGATTTATTTTCGTCTGTCTGGTCAGTCTGTTCATACCCTGGCGCTGAGAGTGTTTTATTGGGCTGAAACTCTGGCAGTTTAAAGTTACTTACAATTTAAATGTTCAAAGTTTATGTCAAACAACAACAGCACTAGGAAATGTGGCCACTATAGACAGGTGGTCACTATAGAGAAAATACTGATCTATTGACTAGGAGCCATACGTTACACATGATTTCAGTACACTGATCATTAATCATATAAACATTGCACAGGTAAGTCAATTGTTTAGATGTACAATTAAGTTCAAATAATTCTGAAGAGAAATATTGATGAGAAAATAATCATTCTCGCCACTGTCTAACTTATAATTACGTATCAAAACTAAACGCAGATTTTCTAACTAACGCACCTTTCGCCGACTTCATCAAAGGACCGCCGGCTATCAATCAAACACGGCTGTTGATTAGACTTAGAGTTTCAAACAGTCATGTGCTGTGTGCCAGTTGACAGCGAACTTCATGCTACGTGATGTTTTACATTGCTTGGACCTTCTTTCCTACAGCGGTGCTTCTACAAAATATTTAGACTGTAACACTGAGTCCCACATGTTTTATAGAATAGAATTTGACGCAGAACAGCGTTTTTGCTGGGTATTTTTCTTGAAAAATGTCCGTGGGAATATCAGCGAGGCGGCGACGTAGGGATACCGTCAACAAAAGTCGCACGGCGGCTTATGGCGCAGCGAAGATACTAGCGCTATAAATAAGCGCTTCAACTAAGGATGGCAACCCGTACAATATTTTTGTATACTGTTGAGCTAAGTAAAGTTTGTTGTTTATGAGGTTTTAGTTGTCTTTGAAGCTTTGACCCGAAATATTCTAAAGTCAAACTGCTGAAGAGAAGTAAGTGACTGCTACGATTATCGTAGATATGGCCCTAAAAAAACTGATAAAAGAAGCCTTCTCAATAGTCTAAAATGCAAGAGCTTCCGGGGGGGCTTCGCCCACCTGGGTCCCCCCCACTGTGGCCCTGCCCCTGGACCTCGCCAGGGACATTCGGCGGCCCCCGGACCCCTGTCCGACGCTTTGAAAAAATCCTGGCGAGAAGTCGGTACGGCCTGAGTCTTCAAGTTAACGTATTGTGTGGTCCCGCTTATGAATATTAATTAGCCTTCGCTTTCCTCTTCGCTGATTGGCTGAACCATTAATTGAATTAACTCTTCCTGCCGGCTAGACGCAGGTGCAGATGTCGGCTCTGTGGGGTGAACGTCCGAAAGGTCATGGCATGGAGAACGAAAGAAAACCAATTTCCCCTAAAAAAAGTGCTGTAATTAAGCCTTTAACAGTACTTTATGCCAAAAATTTTACTTGGATCATTTTACCAACTATCTTATGCCTATAGCTATCTATACCAAATGTTACTCATACCAGGGTACAGGGGTGCAAAATATACCGTTATAAGACCGTCAACAACAGTCGCACGGAGCTAACAGCGCAGCGAAAATACCATCGCTAGCGTTTCAACTTCGGATAACAAGTTATAAGTACTGTTGAACTCAGTAACGTTAAAGTTTGTTTTTAGTTGCCTTTGACGGTTTGACCTGAAATAGTGTTACGCTAAACTCCTGAAGAGAAGTTAAGTGACTGCTGCGATTATCATAGATATGCCCCTAAGAACTGATACAATATAAAGCCTTCTGAATAGTCTAAAATGCGAGAGCCTTAGGCGGGCTTCGCTCCCACTGGCGGGAACACTGCTATATACGGGATCATGAGGCCCCGCTTATGAATATTAATTAGCCTTTAGCCTCCTCTTCGCTGATTGGCTATGTCTTTGATTCAATTAACTCTCCGGCTGACGCGCACAGGTGTGGCTCTGTGCGGGGTCACGGAAGGTCACGTCAGGAAGCCAAAAGAAAACAAATTTCCCCTCAGAAAAGTGCCAAAATTCATCATTTTAAAGTTGTTTATGTCAAAAATTTTACTTGAATCTTGTTACCAAGTATCTAATGCCTATCTATACCAAATTTCAGGTCATTTAATTGTAATACCAGGGTACAGGAGCCAAAAGTGTCCTTTTTTGGTCAAAAATTGGCCAAAAATCGCAAAAATAAGCATTTTGTTGCACTGTACACCAAAAGTGTTATTGAATTTATATGAAAGGATTATCAAGGCACATCTGTGTCAAATTTCAGCTCATTCGGTTGCAATACCAAGGTACAGGAGCCAAAAGTGTCCTTTTTTTGTCAAAAATTGGTAAAAAAATCGCAAAAATAAGCATTTTGTTGTACTGTACACCAAAAGTGTTATTGAATTTATATGAAGAGATTATCAAGGCACATCTCTGTCACATTTCAGCTCATTTGGTTGTAATACCAGGGTACAGGGGCCAAAAGTGTCCTTTTTTGGTCAAAAATTGGTCAAAAAATCGCAAAAATAAGCATTTTGTTGTACTTTACACCAAAAGTGTTATCGAATTTATATGGGGGCATTATTAAGGCACATCTCTGTCAAATTTCAGCTCATTTGATTGTAATACCAGGGTACAGGGGCCAAAATATACAGTTTTGGTCTAAAATTGACCAAAAAATCTCAATAAAATCATTTTAGAGGCAGATATGAAAAAACTGAGAAAGAAGCATCAAGGTATTGGCCCATTCTACCCCTGTGCCAAATTTCAGGTCATTCGGTCCAGGAACGGCGGAGATGAATCACTTTGAAGATTTGACAGGAGAAAGAAGAAAGAAACATTACGAATACAATATATTTCACCATACTATGTATGGCTGAAATATAATAAAATCCAGCCTCGTTTGAAGTCTGCGAAGGAGGCTAGAACATAGACAATTAACAAACATAAACAAAAATATATTCCCCACCTGTCTGTACCCGGGGTTACAGGTCAGACTGCAGACCGACTCGTACTCCTGGTTCTCTACACCAGAGGCCGTCAGGTTCCGGCAGTCGGGAGAACCCGTCCGGGTAGACTGCATCTCACAGAGCAGCTTCCCGTTAGCTGGCTCCGGGACCTGGGAATAATGGGTATCAGGTTAGATGGGTATATACACTCAGCACAAAAAGTTTGGAATATCAACTTCGGTTGATCATATTTCTGCTGTTTCTGCATCAATTTCAATATATTATATATCAATAGAAAGCTTGCATGATTTTCTTTCCAATGGTATGAAACTCATTATCATTGTTAACTCATGGAACATGCACTAGGCCTGCTAACGTGAGTGGGTCACGAAAAAAAGTGCCCAATTTCTCCCGTTTTTGTTCAAAACTGTATCGTCCGGTTGTTATGGCCGCGGGTGACAATGATTCAATCAATCCCTTTTTCACCTAACGTTTGGTATACAGAACATCCAAGTTTCTTTTTAGCATATCTGAGTAGAGTATTTTATGAGTGTAAATTCATGGAACGAGCACCAGGCCCGCTTACGAACAGGGGGTACTAAAGATAAAGTGCCAAAATTACCCTACTAAAGTCAATCACTCCATTCTGCTCATTTTCTTCCGCCGGTATTGACTTGTGAATGAAGGCAAGTTGAATAAACAGGACATGTCAATCAAAGCTACTGCTACTCTTTATTCAAGCAAAAAATCTGAACCATGGCAAGAGGTGATCAATCGAGTGCTAGCCATAAGCCGTAGGAAAGCTATTCCCTAAGACTGTACTCCAGCATCCAATGGTCCTTTCTCTGTGTGGACTGGTGTTGTAATCTTGCAGAATGGCATTTGGTCCAATATTGAAGAGGTAGGATATTGTTACTGGATGGAGGATGGTGTCCCTATATCTCGCCACATTGAAGATGCCTGGAATGATGACGAGTCTTGTTTACCCTATGGCGGTTATACCGCCCCACACCATGACGCTGCCTCCACCACCAAATGCCAAAAGTTACTCTTGTCGTGTCAGCGTGCGGTTCTCCTTGCCGCATCCGCGCTTTGATGTCCATCCGACTTTCGAAAGGGATATACTCTACTCTACTAAGTGTGTTAAAACCTTGTATGTTCCGTATATCAAATGTGAGGTGAAAAAAGGATTGATTGAACCAGTGACACACATGCCAATATCAACAGGACGATACAGTGTTGAACAGAAGCAGGGGAATTTGGGCACTTTTTTTTCGTGACCCACTCATGTAAGCAGGTCTTGTACTCGTTTCGTGTGTTTACAATCATAATAAGTTTGATACCATAGGAAAGAAAATCACACAAGCTTTCTATTGATATATAATATATTGAAATTGATGCATAAATAACGGAAATATGATATACCAAAGTTGATATTCCAAACTTTTTGTGCCGAGTGTAGATAGATTCATAGATAGATGGATGTATAAATTGGCTGGTTTGTATTATCAAATACGTGATAAATCAAAAGAAGACAGACATAGATAAATAGATAGACAAATAGTGTTTGGACAAATAGATAGGCTAATAGGTAGATGGATGGATGGATGGATAGTTTGAGAGATAGTTGGACAGATTGACGGATAGATAGATAGACAGATGGATAGATCTATGACATGACATAATATTATGAAAATCAGATCTCCATATACATTGTAAATGATTTAAGAGGAAATGTTACAAAAACCTCATTTGCTAAGATAAGACTTTCATACTGTGAACAGTTTGTCTAAATTATAGAGTTATTTGGATAGAGAAGATGATCGACTTATATGATTAATGCAAATTTTAAGACATTTCTTCGCTTCATGAATGAGACATGTTTGTTATACATCACTCGAAAATTTACTATACCTACATCGAGAACACCACAGCCGGATAGCGTACAGCTCCTCCCGTTACCCAGAGTTCCCTGCGTGCAGCGGCAGGAGTAAGTCTGATGTCCCGTATGTTCGCACACCCCGTACTGCTGGTCGCAGTCGTCATGGCCATGCAGGCAGAAGTCAGACTCACCACAGCTAGAGGTAAAGAAAATACACAGACCGATACATCTATTAAAACCAATGGATGTTCTAATCTCCAAGCAGATCCTATGGTATCATCAAAAGCTGGCAGAGGAGTGAAGCCGGTCTAGGAGTGGGTTTTGCCACCGGATGTTTGCACACACTTAAGTCGGGTTCACTCCTCTGGCAGCTTTTGATATTATCTTATGCTACGGTGAAATCTGCCTGGAGATTATGGATGATCTGCACTTTTAAGGTGGGTGGGTGTTGATGATTTTTAATGACATGAAAATTGAATACGGTTGTTGTACCAAATCAGCATCCGTCTTCGGGACCCCAATGATTACTTACACGCCAAATTTAAGCAAATCAGCTGCGTGCACACAACCTCCAACAAAAACCATACCCCGTTGGAGGTAAACCACCTTTACGGATGTAGTAATTGTGCAATTACCTTTTGAACTACATGTTTATGTGTTGTATCAGTGGTACTGAAATACTATTAGACATGCACTGTTATAAAATTAGGCTCAAATTCTAATCACTGTTTGTTGACTTGTATGTTTAATACTGAACGCAAACGTTTAGATTTGAGAGAAAAAAATGGAAAAACCTTACAATAATGATTGGTAGACATTTTCCGGACATTTTATATTGCGGTAAGATTTACAAGAGTTATAACTTACATGGGTTGACTACTCCAGGTGCCAGTCTCCGTACACGTATAACCTTCCTCATCGAATAGAGATATCCCGTCATTCTCTGTGGCCTCGTACCCAGTGTCACAGGTCAGCTCACAGGTGTCTTCAAATCTCGTTCCCGTGCACACAAGTGAGCCATGACTGGGGTCCTGTTCACAAACATACGTAAAAATTACACATTAAAGTGATTTTGCAGCTTTGAATTACTTAACAAGAAACATCTATCATTGGTAAGTTTGACATCAAGCAGGTAATGAGATACGTCAAAAAGCAGTTACTCAAGCAACTGGATATCATAGCAAAATCATATCCTGTTGCTTGATTAACCCTATCTAGACCGGGCTTTTTTGGTATACCTGGGACCGGGGGGGGCTCTTTTAACCCCCCTTCGTAATTTCAAAACGGCTTGGATTACGATCACCAAATTTTGAGGGAATGATGTACTAGTAAAGTTTTATATTTTCTGCAATTTTTGGATCGTTATGACGTAATATGACGTAATTATGACGTCATAATAACATATTTTGGGCTAAAATCGTCTAAATATGAAATTTCAGCTATACTTACAGCTATTTAACAGAACGATGACTATAAAGGTTACATTATTTGTGTCTAAGTCTGCCAAGTCTTTTGTTGCCAATGACGACGACACTGACGCCTATATGATGTCACCGCCATCTTGGATCGACAAGCTTGAATTTTCTAAAATACGATTTTTTCCACATGTAAGCCCAAAAACCAATAAAACTAGACTAAAAAGGTTGAAGTTATTGTGTTTTGTAAGAAAATAAAAGATTTTGACCGTATTTGAGTAAAAATAGCATGTATCTATCATTGAAAATGTCATTGTCCGCCATCTTGGATTTTGACCCATGACGTCATCAAATTAGCATAAATTATGAATATTTAATTAGAATTGTAACTTAAAATTACACAGGATGTTAATGATATAGTCAAAAAAAGTTTTGTCTAGCAATGAAACCTTGAAATCCCATAATTCAAACTGAAATTAGTAAATTTCGTAAAATATGCCTGTCAGAAACCCTTTGCCATGGCAACAGGAAAAATCACAAACTAAATTTTTTTTCCGCAGAATTGTTGCCAACAATATTTTAGGAAAAGTCACCAAGTTTGGTAGTCCTAGCATACGTTGTTCGGCTGTTATACGACGTCAAAGTTGGCGCACTTTTAGCCCCCCCCCCCCCGGTCTAGATAGGGTGAACTGTTTTTGGCGTATCATCGGTAAGGTTACAGATGCTTATAATTATCCGGTACAAAGTTAGGGGAACTCACATGTAGCACACCGCAGTCTTTTCTCTCACAGAAGAAGTCGTCCGCTAAACTCTCCAGCAAAACGTCTGTAAGTAAAAAGAAATTTTGTAAAATCATTCCATTATAAAAATCATAACAATTTATAATGGCTGGTTCAAGCCATTTTTTCAAAACAAGATGAAAACGACCCTATTCTTACCTGTTTCACTACCCAGTGTCCAGTTGCCATGGCTACCGCACGTGACGTGTGTAAAGTTCGTGTACCTATATCCGGTTCCACAGGAAGTGACACAGCTGTGCGGAAATGACGTGCCTGTCGAACATTCGAACTCCGTGTTCGGGAAGGACGGGGGATCACCGCACTCCACTGGTGACAACAAAGTACAAGATACAAATCATCTATCTTTTAATGATTCCGACATGTCCTAAATGTTGTTTCATTGAGTAAATGTGAAAATGCAATCTTTGAAAAAAAGTAGGAGTCAGAGTAAGAAAGAAAGTAAGTTAACTGTTTCAGATGGACTTGACTAGAGGTTTCAGAATTATAAAAATCATACAAGATTATATATTCCAGAATCTAACATTAATGTTACCATTTGGTAACGTAAAGGAATTACTTCAATCATTTTTTTTTTCAAATTATCAAACACCATTACTTTATGATTTGCTTGTAAACACTTTTCACTTGATACTTTGGGTTCTTTCTTGAGAATATTAGCATTTACAAATGCATGTATCCTACCCGGCGTGCATTCTGGTTCTCCTGTCCAGTTCCCAGCCGCATCACACGTGAACTGTGTGCCAGCCGTGGGGATGTATCCCTCCGCACAGAAGAGTGCGCATGTGTCGTTGTACCGTGTCCCAAGACACCTTACTTCTCCATTTTCAGGAACCTGCAAGGAAATCAGACAAGCTTTAGAACATTAAACGTTTTGTATTCTGCAAAATAGGTATCATTCATGATAATGTTCCATCAGCAACTCGTAATAAGGGTTAGGCAGAGGAAGCATTGTCTTAACTTTCATTTCGAGGGAAAGTATCAGGACAGACTATACGTTGTCTCTTTCATTACTGTAATTGACATACATTACATGAAAATGTCGGTATCTTTAAATTTTCAATCAGTCATTAATTAGTTACCAAGAGAAATAAGATGTGTATATCATAATGATTGTATTCATTGACTTGCAGGAAAATGTTGTCTACTCACCGTTATGTTACCACATGCCATCCTCTCACAGCTCAACACCTCCGACACGTCTGTAGGTGAGAAACAATTGTGTAAGACAAGAGGCTGTAGACAAGATGCATAACTGCATGCAAACAGCCAGTGACGAATATTTGAAGTAATATAGCTTAATACATTTAAGAAGACTGGATAGAATTCTCACAGAAGAGCCATTATAAAGTGACAATACTCTTCTACTATTCATTTACTTTTGCTTAGCACTCAGCATTCGGAGAAGGACGTGGTGTGGCCCAAGGGCTATTGAACAGAAGATGGGTGTTGCCCAATTCACCATCTGTAGGGAAGGACTTTTTAAAATATAATCCTAGGCTGTCATAGGTGGTTGTCAGTGAACAAATAGAAATAAGATTTCAAATTTAAAGACCCAGTCCCTACTTGGTTCGATAAACTCATTCAGCATGGTGACGTTCGTTCCCTCGGGTATGCGCATCCACTTCCGACTGGAGCCACAGGCCAACTCGTCTGACGTCACGGGTACGTAGCCTACGTCACAGGTCACGTGACACGTCTTTGTGAAGGTCGTGCCTTGACAGACATGCGCACCTGCTGATATGTTCTGCGGTTGGTCACAGTCCACTGCAACAACGGCGGATGTAATACATGTCAGTTAGCTACACCATCAAACGTATACGTTACAGAACGTCTAAACGTCAAACTCGACATGTTGACATTTCATACACTCGTGTACAGCTTAATTGATTTGCAACAGTTATCCTCTTGTACGCAGCGTAATGAGTTGGTATCCACTAGTCTGGTATCCAGACGTATTCTAGCATCTGAGTCTCTTCTGTGTTTGCGGAGGGGACAGAAGAGACTCGGGAACTATAATACGGCTGTATATCTGGCTCGTATCCACTGATTTGTATGTATATTTGCAAAATACCATACGAAAGTCGTTGTATTTTTGTTATGACATTAAAGATCATATCTAATATTGATGTTAAGTCTCTCAAAAATGAATACCTCAGCATTATGATTGGTTAACAAGGAATCTTGCATGGTTTCTCCATGAACCTATTTCAAAAAAGCTAGTTCTACCATCATGACTATGCATTTCCCATTAGATATTGATATATGCAGACAGATTTCTGTACTGTTTCTTTGTACGAGCTATAAAACTTAAAGATCTTAATCACAATTTAATAAAGCGTGACATTATCTAACCTGGGATACACGTGACCTCGCTCCAGTTCCCGTTCCCCAGGCACTCTATGTGAGCGTGGCTGCTCTCGTACCCAGGATCACAGCTCACCTGGAACCTGTCCCCGAACTCCGTCCTGCCGCCAGCGGAGAGTGACCCGTTGCCAGGCTCCTGTTAGACGGAAAGATAATCATTACACTTATTATATAACAGCAATGCCTTTAAATGCCATAGTTATTTACCACGATTCAGATGTTCCAAAATTGGTTTCATTTTTAAATTGTAGTAAAGTTATTGATGATTGGATGATCCGACTACTCTCTCTTCTTATACAGGATGTATAGATACATAGCACACTAAAACTCTTTCCAACATACATTCATAACACAGTGCAAAATTTTGCGTTTTCAAGTTACGAAAGGTGAGATTACAAAAGGGCTTACACTCGTTCTCATTGAAATGTCGAAAATGGCATTTTTTTGGTCGAAAAATAGATCGGCTTTATTCAAATACAATTCAATCTCTACAACTGGATAAAAACGGATATTTACTTCCGGACGTTTCGAGTGACATCCATCACTCTTCTTCAGCAAAAGCAGAATGAACTAGTCAGAACAATTCAATACCAGTACAGCTAACTAGAAAAACTGGTTTAACCACTAAATCGTTAGGATCATATGCAAAAGGTTACACAAATGCAAATCATGTTAGCATAGGTCCTATGGTCAGACAATACCATAGGAAAAAACTATTGTCCTTTGTTGTGCAAGGCGGGGTCCCATGTACTGGAAAGTTCTACGCGCAGTCCTCCTTTCCGGTTCAAGGTGGGGTTGTAGATCCGCTCGTAGATGGCCTCCTTGACACCCCGTTCGTACCACCGTGGTTCGCGGTCAAGAATGTCTGTAGTATCCAGTCTGAAGGAATGTCCTTGGTGTAGCTGAGTGTGGTGGTAGATGGCAGAAGAGTATCCACTTGCTGTAGCCCTGCAGTGTTGTTTGTACCTAGCCTTCAGTGGTTGACTGGTTTCTCCAATGTAGGTGTCGTTGCACTGTGGACCTTCACACTTAAGTCTGTAGATGACGTCAGACTTGGTGCCTTTCTGTACACGGTCCTTTGGATGGACCAACTTCTGTCTGAGGGTGGAGTGGGGTTTGAAGTTGGTAGCAATGTTGAAGTTCTGTAGGATTCGCCGGAGTTTCTCTGATACTCCATGGATGTACGGGATTGTGGCATTCACTGTCTTCTTCTTCCTGTCCAGTGGCTTACTGTTGGAAGGTTTCTTTGACTCATGAGATGGTTTCAGGGCTTTGTTGAAAGACCATTGTCTGTAGCCACACTTGTTCAGGGCGTCCTTAAGGTGTCGGTGCTCGTTGGATTTGGCTTCCTCTGAAGTGATGATGGTGTCCGCTCTGTGAAACAGGGTTTTTATCACACCCAGTTTCTGCTCTAAGGGATGATGGGATTGGAAGGCCAGGTATTGGTCGGTGTGGGTTGGTTTCCTGTACACATCTACATTGATAAGTCCGTCTTCCTCTACAATGACTTTGGAGTCCAGGAATGGTAGTGTGTTGTTCTGGCTCATCTCCTGTGTGAACTTGATGTTGTCGTCTATTTGGTTGATATGTTGGAAGAACTTGTCTGCATTCGTCTTCTTCAATCTAGAAAAAGTGTCGTCCACATACCGGAACCAGTTGGCAGGCGGAGTGTCAGGGAACGTGCTCAGGGCTTCTGTCTCAAATCTCTCCATGTACAAGTTGACAACTATAGGGGACACTGGAGAACCCATAGCGCATCCATGTAACTGTTGGTAGTACTTTCCGTTGTAGACGAAGTATGTGCATCCCAGGCAGAGCTCTAAGAGATCACAGATTTGTTTGGAGGATAAGCTGGTTCTCTCTCCCAGGGTTGTGTCGGATTCGAGGAAATCCCTTACAACCGCAACTGCTCTCTTTGGTGGTATGGAGGTGAAGAGGGAACACACGTCGTAGGAGGTGATTATCTCGTCTTCCTCAACCCGGATGTCCTTTATCTTGTTAACAAAGTCTGCACTGTTCTCGATGTGATGTTCAGATTTGCCCACTAACGGTCCTATGATATCAGCGAGAAATCTGGACAGTTCATACGTCACGGACCCTACGCTAGATACAATTGGACGCAGTGGTACCTCCTTCTTGTGGATCTTGGGAAGTCCATAGAAGGCTGGCGACTGTTCTCCGGTTGGATAGATCTTCAGGTAGGTCTTTCTGTCGATGGCTTTCTTGTCCTGTAGCTCTTTCAAAGCAGCTGTGATTTTTGCCTTAAAGGTGGGAGTGGGGTGGTACGAACGGGGTGTCAAGGAGGCCATCTACGAGCGGATCTACAACCCCACCTTGAACCGGAAAGGAGGACTGCGCGTAGAACTTTCCAGTACATGGGACCCCGCCTTGCACAACAAAGGACAATAGTTTTTTCCTATGGTATTGTCTGACCATAGGACCTATGCTAACATGATTTGCATTTGTGTAACCTTTTGCATATGATCCTAACGATTTAGTGGTTAAACCAGTTTTTCTAGTTAGCTGTACTGGTATTGAATTGTTCTGACTAGTTCATTCTGCTTTTGCTGAAGAAGAGTGATGGATGTCACTCGAAACGTCCGGAAGTAAATATCCGTGTTTATCCAGTTGTAGAGATTGAATTGTATTTGAATATTGCTTACCTGGATGTCTAACCTTCATAAACGTAGATCGGCTTTATTTTGACTGAAAACTACCTGGTTGTTTAGGAAAATTCCTCTTTTAACCATACCCAAAAAATTGCAACTTATTGTTTTCGGTCCCATTGATAATGCATTACAGGGCATGTAACAAACGTTACTGGTAACGTTTGTTACAACAGTAGACTTGACCCTGTTTTCTTCGAAAGGACTTACTTTATTGACTACATCATTTGGGTATAAGTGGATGTCCCTAGGGACATTTGGAAAGTGGGCAGCTTTTTTACACCAGGTCAAATGGGAAGCTTAGACAGCATCGAACAATGGTAACGTTTGTTACAGTCATTTCTTTACAACATTTTGTTAAGCAAGGTGGGATACAAATGACAGTCAACAACCCTTTCTTGTTTCTTTAGAAAGCCAGAAAAACTGTACAGCGTCACAAAAACGGTCATTTCTAGTCTTACACGTGCATAATATAACCGAGGCAACCATCATACTAGTGGTGGTAACGTTTGTTACAGAATCTGGCGACAGGCATAAACCACCTCACACAGCCTCCAAGATCAGTGACAGGAGCGATCTGACGTGATCGGGCAGAGGGCCTAGTCAGCTGGTTTCACCTGTCGAACAATCATTCTGGGAACTGAATTGTTACAATTTTGGCTACTATTTGAATTCTTCGTTTCTTCTCAGGCGACAGCCATTTTTTAGGGTTTGAAATCCCACCAGTGGCTATAATAATCTTCCAACCCATCAAACTATCGGTTCGCTAGGTGGCGCTTTCGGCAGTAGCAGTGTTTATGAGTCGGTCTGTAATAGTTCTCAATAAAAGCTTATTTCTCGTCATTTGCGTGCCCATCCGATCTAAATCCACGTGCAGAGAGTTAGCAGGACAGTATCGCTACACTTTGAAGACGAGACTTGAACGTTTTGTGTTGTGTACAACGATTTCTGGATCTTGTAAGTTGCCAGCGTCGGCTGAGTGGGGAGGGTGCCGAACAAAGGAATCCTACACGACAGCACACCAGACGTCCTACGATCGTCGAGTGGAGTTCTAAATGCCCAGAAAAGCATCCATCAAAGAAGCTGATTTCTAAGTCTACGGGGATAACCGCACGATTTGACCGGTGAGTCTTCTGTGAAGAAATTGGCTATAAGCACAGTGTTGGGCTGTAGCAAGCCTTTGTTTACATTTTCATGATGTCCGAAGTGGATATATCCGTGCCAGATCCGCTTGCGGACAAGCTGGCCGACACGAATCTGTGGATTAAATGCTACATGAAATCAGGATTCAGGGCAAGGGAAGAAGACGTTGCCTTGTCCCTAGTAGAAAGTACGCAACATCATGGAGCCGATGGTGTGAGACCGTCAGACATATTGGGTGTTCAAGTTATTCCCCCAATGATCATCATAAACTTGTCAAACCCCAAAGTAAAAGCCGCAGCTCTCAAACAGGCTCATATTCAATTACATGGCAAGGATCTGACTTTGCTCGACTTCGTGACCACACCCCTGACAAAACCTCGCTTAACCAGGATATCAATACACGGGGTGTATCACTCGGTACCTGACGTCGTTGTAGCTGATTGGGTTGACAAGTTTTCCATACGTGCCACACCAATCGAGAGACATCTAGTAAAAAACGCTACTGACATGTTCAAGCACCTTAGAACGGGGCACAGGTTCTGTTATGTGGAAAAGTTCACTGAGCGTCCGCCCCCGAGGTTCACCACCATAAGTGTGCCGCATCCACTGAACCCTTCTGAATGTACTGACATTGATCTTGAGGTATTTTGTGGTCAAGGGCAGATCGTTAACTGTCGACGTTGCAAAGCTCTCGACCACAAGGCTTACGAATGCCCTAACATCACGTGCTTCTCATGCGGTATGACTGGGCACACCAAGGCAAATTGCGCTTCCATTACTGAAACCGAGCGACATCCAACTCGCTATCAAAGAAGGTCCGCTGACCGAGATGATTCTGTTGGGTTTAGTCCCCAAACCCAAGACTCGGTAGACATGATCAACCGAGCCTTTAACAAGTATGTGAGACCAGCCGTAGTACCTACGTCTAACAGATTCCAGTCACTCGCTAGACTAGAGGACGAATCTGACCTCGCCATTGCAGGAGCTATACGGGACATTCGTGTTCAACACACAGATCAGCGTCCGTCAGCGGTTGCTGATGCTGACAGGCGCCACCTCTCTAATCACAGGAATAAGCGGCGGTCTAGGGCCTCCAGACTCATGTCGGCTGAGGAACCACATCCCAACAGCGACGTCACAGCACCAAGCTACCGCCCTTCAAACGATCGCTACAACCTGAGGAACAGGAAACGGTCGCTCCCCTCACCCGAACAACGCACGCATCCGGCAACTAAAAAACAGAACGCAGAACGATTTCAGGTCAGTCAAGGAGTCCCGAAACCTGCTCGTGACCTACACACCAAAACCGTTTCCCACATAACCACCCCTCCACTCACCACCGATGTTCCACCTTTGGACCTCCGGACTACGTGTGAGGAATCCCTGTCGGCCATGCCCGCGACGAGTCCTCCTGTTTCAACCGTTTCCTGTGATACTGTCCGCGACTGCGCCACGAACACTCACTCAAACTCCAGACCGTTGGTGGGCGAATAGCAACGAGTAAAGACTCTCCCAACTGACATTTCATGTCTCAATGTACTATACTTAAACGCTCGCAGTGTCAAGTCAGTTAGCAAGAAATATAACAAACTCGTTTGCTTTCAAAATCTTGTTGCTACTGTACAGCCTGACATCATATCTGTGACTGAAACCTGGCTAACTCCGTGTGTAGCCGACCAGGAGCTTCTGCCCCAGGACTACACCGTTCATCGGAAAGACAGAAGTGTCACCAAGCCTGGAATGACAGGTGGTGGTGTAATGTTGGCTGTTAAATCTAATATTCTCTCACAGAGAAGAGAGGACCTTGAGCCCATGGACGAGGTTCTTATTTGTGACATTCATCCCACAAATCATCAAAAAATTGTACTCATTGTGTATTACAGGCCACCGACTGGTGACTTGTCTGTCTTTAATGCTAATCTGAGTTCTATTCTAAGCTGTGTCTCCAAGGAGTACAGCCAGGTAGTACTGATGGGTGATCTTAACTGCCCAAACATAGATTGGTCTAAAGGAGGAAGCCACTCCGAACATGAGAGTCGCCTATGTGATTTACTAAATGACTACGCTCTTACTCAGATAAATAATGTCATCTCCAACAGTCATGGTCATTTGCTAGATGTAGTGTTGACTAACATACCTGACAAATGTTTAGAAATCGAACAGGTCACATCAGAGTATCCTACTGACCATGCTATATTACAGTTTGGTTTGATCATCAATAGGAAGATCAAAAGGCATGAAGATAAACGATATGTTTATAATTATAAAAGAGGTAACTTTAATAGGCTAAGGTTAGATCTAGAATCAAAACTTCACAATATCAACGATGATGTTAATCTTGACAATGTCTGGGAGAGGTGGATGTTCGAAGTTACCGAATCTGTTGAGCTTTGTGTTCCAAAAATGTGTGTAAAACGATCATCTTCATTACCTTGGTTCGACGGCGAAGTCAGACATGCACGCAACAAAAAGAAGACGGCATGGCGATTAGCCAAACGAACTAACAGTCCTTCACATTGGAGCAAGTTTAGAAAACTCAGAAACGATCTTCAAAGACTCATTAAGACAAAGTACAACTCGTTTCTGAACAATCTTGGACCTCTAGTGCAAACGAATCCGAAAAGGTTTTGGTCTTTTTTTAGATCTAAAACCAAATCCAAATGCCTTCCGGCCGTCTTGAATTCAGCTAGCGCCAAAGCAAGCTCCGCCATAGAGAAGGCTGTCATGTTTAACGATTACTTTCATTCAGTCTTCACTTTATCTAATGATACCCTTTGTCTGCCTGAAATCGTGGCTTTCGAACATCCATGTCTAGGAAATATTGTATTTTCAATTGAAGAAGTCCAAAATGTACTGTCGATACTCGATTGCACCAAGGCAATTGGTCCAGATGGACTTTCACCTACTGTATTTCGAGAGTGCGCACATGTGATCGCTCCTCACCTGACTGCATTGTTTAACAGAAGTCTGAGCCAGGGCTGGGTTCCTGCGCAGTGGAAGGATGCAAATATTTGTCCTGTCTTTAAAAAAGGCCGGAAAGATTTAGTAGATAATTACCGCCCAATTTCTCTTCTTAGCATTGTCGGAAAGATAATGGAAAGGTGTTTGTTTAATCGTATATTTCCTCATTTAAAGCACTTGATATATCCGTTACAACACGGTTTCATCAAGGGAAGATCGTCATCGACACAGCTCCTTGAAATTTACCATGAAATTGGCGGGATTTTAGATCGAGGTGGCCAAGTAGACATCATATATTTGGATTTTTCCAAGGCATTTGACTGCGTTTCTCACCAGCTGTTAGTCCATAAGCTCAAAATGTATGGTATTCATTCAAATTTACTTACCTGGTTCCATAGTTATCTTTCATGTAGGAGGCAACGTGTAATGGTCGAGGGTACATGTTCGGATTGGCTCCCAGTAGTATCGGGAGTGCCCCAAGGGTCAATTTTAGGTCCCCTCCTTTTCTTATTATTTATCAACGATCTTCCATCCGTAGTAAGCAACAAAATGGGCCTTTACGCTGACGACTCCAAATGTTTCAAACGAATTTCTACTGTCTTAGATTGTGTATCACTCCAGAGAGACATTGATTGTATGTACGATTGGAGTAATACTTGGCAAATGAATTTTAATCCCAACAAATGTAAAATCCTTACAATAAGCAGATCTAGAAATCCTATTAACTTTACGTACAAAATGAATGACACGGTCCTCGAGTCTGTTCCTGAATTTACCGACTTAGGGGTATTAGCCACGTGGAATCTAACTTTCGATTCTCATGTACATAATATCACTTCGAGAGCAAATTCAGCTCTCGGCTTTTTAAAAAGATCTGTAGGTTTCAATGCCCCTGTAAATGTAAAAAAAATGCTATATCTCACTTTAGTCAGAAGCAGACTTGAGTACTGCTCTGTCGTTTGGTCACCCTATACACACAACCTCATTTCCTCAATCGAAAAAGTTCAAAGACGTGCCTCCAAGTATATTCTTAATGATTACACAGCAGACTACAAGACGAGATTAATACATTGTTCACTATTACCTCTGTCCTACCGACGAGAAATACTTGATCTATGTTTTTTATATAAGTGCTTACTAGGACTTTATGATATTAATATTGACAACTTTTTAAATCTCCCACATCCCCTTTTAAGAGCACATTCACAAGCTAAACTTATCCCTGGTAAATGTCACACTACAAACTTTCAGTACTCCTATTTTAACAGAATCGTCTACATATGGAACTCCTTACCACCTGAAATTAGAAAACTTCGGCTAAATCCAACATTCTCAACAAATCGTTTTAAGCAGTCCGTTATTGATCATTACTTCTCTCTTTTGGCCACACATTTTGATGTCTATCTAATAAGCACTTGGACCCATTGTTCCAAGTGCTGATTGGATGCACATCTAAATGTGTGGTCAACCTATAGTTACATCATTCTCATTTGTTTGTTAACCTTAGTTTATCTGATCCCATTTATTGTTGTTTCGTTTGGGTATTGTTTCGTATCTTGCCGTTTTTTGTTAGAATACCTCTATGTAAAGTTCTTTGTTTTTATTTGCCCTTTCTCTATTGTTCATTGTTATGATTTTAACTGTTGCTGGAGGTGTGGGTCATGTAAAGGTATATCCTGTTACCCACACCTTGCAGAACTTTTTCTGTAAAGTTTAATAAATAAATAAACTATACGAATGTTGTGGTGCATCTTTTGTAAAACATTACTGGGGTTGTGGAAAAATGAAGGAACCAGTGATATTGTCTATACTTTGCTCCATATCAAGGCGTAAAGTCAGGCGACAGCATTTCGACATTTAAATGAGAACGAGCCTTAAAGCAACCAAACAGATTTTACCTCCTTGTAATAACCAAGAAAGGAGTCGCCTGGTCTTACCTTGGGATCGCCACAGTCCACCTTGTTACATTTCGGGTTCTTGGATGCACCGAAAGCATCTGTGAGGAAAAGTAGCGACATTTGTTACATTGAGTATATTAAGTAATTGTTACATTGACAGACATGAATATGACGTTGTTGCATTAACGACAAGAATGTCAAATCCCTGCATTGATTTAGTCTTTACTTGTATTTGTTTCTTATAATAAATGTACAGATATTTTCGAAAATTAAAATATCATCTCAATGCAAATATTAGAATACTGTTCATAGTTCTTATAGACATGGGATAACAAAATAAGACTACACACGACTACATTCAAATCGGGTTGACGGTGGACACTGGGGGGCAAGGTAGACGAGCGGTGGACAAGCAGAATTCCATCGTGGGCAAAGAGGAACGATGGAGACAAAGCTGAATTACAGCTGGTGACAAGAAGTCTGGGGGCAAAGCTGAACGAGTCGGGGGTCAGTGCTGAAGGAGCTGATGGGGGTTCTACAGTAATCTTATAAACTGACCTAGCTGTGCCAGTGTGGCTGAGAAGTTTAGTTCTTGTAAATGAACAGATTTTGGAGAACTAAAAAAGCATTTCAACGAAAATATCAAAATATTGGTCATCATTCTTCTAAATTTTGGAGGAAGACTGTATAGAAACTTACCTAGCTGTGCCAGTGCTGCTGTAAAGTTGAGCTCAGAAACCTCCCGGATGAGGCTCGGACTGATGTGCGACAGCGCCTGCCTCAGCACGTAATGATGTCCTATCGTCCCGTTACCATGGTTACTCATGAACTCAAAGTACGACAGGGAGTCCTCCAGGCTACCGAGAGAGACGTCGTTAGCCAGGTCCAGTCGTGACATCACCCCAGCGGTTACCTTGGTGTAGATGGTTCCGTTCACACCGAGTTGGGTTAGGTTTGCTGTCATAGTTTCAGTGCTGAGAAGGAAAAGGAACGGGATATTTTAGTGGGAAGATACTGGCCTGAAATCCAGTCAGTTTAGTTTGGCTCTTAAATCATGGTTTTGGTGCTGTAAAGAAATGAAGAATGGGATGTTGTTGGTCAGAAAATACTAGACTGGAATCCAGTGGTGTTAACTTAGTGTAGATGGTCCCGTTAACGCCGAGTTGGGTTAGCTTTGTTGTCATGGTTTCAGTGCTGTAAAGAAAAAAAGAATGGGATATTTGTCAGAATGAAATCCAGTGTTGGTAACGTAGTACTACAGTGTAGATGGTCCCGTTAAAACCGAGTTGGGTTAGCTTTGCAGTCATGGTTTCAGTGCTGTAAAGAAAAAAAGAATGGGACATTTGTGAGAATGAAATTCAGTCGTGACATCACCCCGGCGGTTACCTTCGTGTAGATGGTCCCGTTTACACCGAGTTGGGTTAGCTTTGTTGTCATGGTTTCAGTGCTGTAAAGAAAAAAGAATGGGATATTTGTCAGAATGAAATCCAGTGTTGGTAACGTAGTACTACAGTGTAGATGGTCCCGTTAACACCGAGTTGGGTTAGCTTTGCAGTCATGGTTTCAGTGCTGGGAAGGAAAAAAGAATGTGATATTGTAGGCAAATACTGTCCTGAAATCTAGAGGTGATAACCTTCGTGTAGAGGTGGGTTAGGTTTGTAGTCATGGTTTCAGTGCTGTGTGAAAAAAAAGAACGGAACATTGTTAGGTCCAGTCGTGACATCACCCCGGCGGTTACCTTCGTTTAGATGGTCCCGTTTACACTTAGTTGGGTTAGATTTGTAGTCAGGGTTTCGGTGCTGGGAAGGAAAAGGAACGGAATTGAGATTTAATTTTATTAGTGGATAAATACGGGTCTGGATGTCGACCTTGGTCTAGATGTTTCCGTCCATGCCGAGTTGGGTGAACGTTGTAGCCATGGTTTCCTTATTTTAGAACTGCAGTAATCGTCTTAGTAAAATGAAAAAGAAACAGGATATTTTTCTTGTTTGTTGGAGCGGGTGGGCGCAATGAAAATTTAAAAACTAGAAAGGAAAATCTTAGTAGCATCACATGTACATGACAGATGCACACGTTCTGCAAAGGCAAAAACGAGTTTTAAACTTATATGGAAATGTATGGAAAATCAAGAAAAATGTATCCCTAAATACTTTCATTACGTTGGTTAATAGATTAAGCCTATTTCTTTGTACAAAACTCAGACATCTTTTCGCGTTTTTATTTCACTTTCTAGTTGTGTACCAAATGAGAGTTTATCAAAATGTAAAAAGAACTGTGACCACTATTTGAATTAGGGCGACGGTGACTGCGTCTTTAATCCACCAACATGGTGGACGCTGGAACACGTTAGTCACGTGAGTGCAAACACCATATTTGGTCATACCTCGACACTGCATCCACTGCCTGTCCCAGCGCCACTAGAGCGCTCAGGACCTCCGGCGCGATGGGAGACCACGTGGAGTTGTCACAGAACAGCAGCCCGGCGTCATCACCATGGTAACCGACGTCACACGACAGAACGCAGAACCGCACGACGTACTTCTGGCCGAGTCTCGGTCCGTAGGTGACGTCACTGCAGTTGAAGGTGCCGACCGAATTCTCGGATGAAGGAAGGCTCACATTGGTGCAGACTGGGAAAGATAGGAAAGGAAATATTAAAACATTTCTACTGTTCATATTCTGCATTATCATAGCTAGGCTGTCTTGCTGGTTCCACACTTCAATCTTCTTTTTTTAGATACATTAATTGGGCCATTTTGTCTATATTTGGATATCATAATAGTTCAGGTCCCAAAATAATATTGTCAATTTATGCTATGTCATTGAAAAGGAGTACAAAGCATGTCTTTTGTAACATTTGAAACCAGTATTTTCCTACAGATTGCTGAATCCGCGTCATATAACTCCTTCTCTTCGGATTTTTTTTACTAGGATTCAGCTCTGCGTGGGAAAATGATGACTACTGGAGAACGTTTGTAAGCGGTTGAATAAATTCTGTAGTACAGTAGAAATGCAAAACACAGATTTAACCGTAGCATCTGAGAAAATGAAAACCGAGAACATCAGGATTTGCAGTATTTTCACCAAGTACTTGCAAAAGTCTACCTTTATACCATATGTTTACCTATACTTTTGGGCTTTAGAAATGATGTAAAGAAAATGAGTCTAGAGTGAAAATGCCATAGGCTGTACATTATATGACTCTTACTGGATATGACAGGCGGGATGGGAGGTGGGCGTCTGGCGGCGACGATGTCTCGTAGATCATCCCGCAGGTATGGGAACGACTCCGACATCCCTGGGTACGAGAAGTAGGTCATCCAACCAGGAAGGGGCTCCTCGGCTGTGGAGGATTTTGTGATGAAAATATTGTAATAAAGGTAGAAATGAAGTTAAAAACAAATCATACACCACTGTATATGTGCACAGTGAGAGAGAAAGAGAGAGAGAGAGATACACAGAAAGACAGATAAACAAACATACAACTAGACGACAGACAGACATGTCTGTTACCAACTGATGAGACAAAGAATTCGAAACGTTGTTGCAGTCCTTGAAACGACAAACTTTAAGCCCTTGATGTGTCTGTGGAAAGTTAAAATTCGGTCAAAAAGGCGAGAACAATGATTAAAGAAGGAGATTTAGAACTGTGTGAGTTAAGATAATCTTTATACTTCTTATCCGAACCGCTTATTTCTATTTTGCTGAGTTGAGATGCACCTGGGAGGGGGTGCAACGGGCAGCATCTGATAAGACACTGTTAAGAACAATGACGGCCCGCCTCAGAAACAGAGAGCTGATATGCGGCGAAGATGATGATTATGATTTCTATTTTGTCAGACATATCATCTTATCAGTTTATCTACTCAAAGACCATCCTTACGCATGAGAAAGTTCCCCATGACGATACTGACGGCCAGCGCCAGAAACAGCGCGCCCAAGGCGGAGACAATGACGATCAGTTTCCGCAGACGTCTCAGATCCTCCTCCGCCTTCTGCTTCTCCTCCTGACGCCTCACGATCTCGGGGATACCAGGAGGTCCGTACGGTTTCCAGGGGCCTGTGGCTGGAGATGATGATGACGACTTTAGTTTTGAAAATTCATGCCCATACAAACAGTAAAAAAAGTAGCAAGTGTTTATCCATATAACGCTAGTTCACCTTTATCCGTCGGGTAACCTATATCCGTTGTTCACTGAAACAGAGCACTGTTGCGGGGATATCAAAGTCTTTCACACTGCAATAGAATTTAAGCTATTGCATTTTGAAACCTTCGTCTGTCGACTTGATATACCCTATTTTTAAGAACAAGGCGGATATAAGTTACGCACGGATAAAGGTAAACAGGCGTTATCTATCCAATGACAATGTTTCCACATACATTACTCGGAGCTGGAGGACTTCTTCTTTGGCGACAGTGGCTGATAAAAACCAGTCCAAGATTTGGTGATTAGTGGGCTCTGTAACCTCCCTCACAAAGGTAATCATCTTAAAAGGAAGGCAGGACAATCCACAAGAAAAGTACCTTTGCAACGCACCCACCTTCATAATCGCGTTTCTGTGGAATTTCATCCGTGATTTCAGCACGAGGAATGAATATATCTGTAGCTGGCTTCTCCTGGGTCGGCTAGAAAAAAACAATGTGAAATAATGGTATGTTAGATATACGTATATCATCAAATGTATGTTCAAATTCAGTGACAACATCAGGCTAGGGCCTTTATCTTTAATATATTACCCACAATTCCCATCACTGAACATGTGTACTCGGAACGGTGAACGAGCTTATTTTTTTTTCGAAGTTACCTTCACAGGTTCCTGTCGCCACGTCTCGTGTCTGAGGTCCTCGGGAATATTTTCTTTATTTTCGCTGGTCTCATGCTCATAGTAGTCGCTGATGCTGGTATCTTGCCTAGAAGTGAAATTGTACAATTAGACTATCGATGTGCAATAACCCTTAGCTTATTATATTAATGTAAGATAAATACGAGAGGGCACTGTGCTCTAGACTCAGGCAGAGTTCAGCTCTGTTGTGATATTGTTATCAGTTTCCAGTTCTCAACTCCCATTGGACCAGATCTAGAAACAAACCATATTTTCAATGTCCCAAGTATCCTATATTACACCGATTTCCAGTACATTCTGATACTTTGTAATAGTCATCTAACTGTGGGTGCACTCCAACAAACAAACAAACAAACACACAAACTGATCATGACAAACAAACTGATTCCAACATATGCCTTCAAGGAGGTAATTACCTTTTTTGTTGTCTAATGACTGCGCTTTTAGAAAAAGGTGTTCACTTGAGCGTCATAACTATAGTTTGAGTTTTTTACTTGTTCGATTAGACACAAGTTCAGGTTTAGAGCAATTTGTATATTGATAAGCGCTTACGTCATGCACGAGATCCGATCTTCTTCACAACAGGAAGTCCTCTCGTTCTCAGGAACTTCCGGTGTTCCCGGCAGACTCCCAAAGCCACTTTCTACATCCACATCGAATGGCGTATATAAACTTCTTTCCTAAAGTATAGAAGTCAGACAAGGTCAGCAGGTCTTAAGTTCATGAACTGTCATTTGAGGTTGTAAAAACTTTCTGTATAAAAAGGGAAATGGTGACAAAATCTAAGATTTCAAAGATGTCTTCTTATGTCATCAGTGCATGATGCCCAATTAAAAAGCAAGCTACCCTGGTACCAAGGTTCTATAACTGAAATTCCAGTTATTTTTGCCCGGAGGAAGTTGCATGAGGACTAAGACAACTTTGAAAGTGATATTCTTATTAAATACAGTCAGATTTCAGTAGCACCAAAAATACAACCGCTTAGAAGCGCCCCCTACCGATTGCAGGTCGTCCTCCACACCACTCACGGACGATGACGTGTCCTCAAACGGAGAAACCTTCAAGTGAAAGAAATCATTAAAAACTTGGTAGAGATGGCAGATTTCACCACTCTGGCAGCACTGAGTAGTAACTGCAGTGCAGAAGCATACACACACACACACACACAAACACACACACACACAAACACACACACACACACAAAACACACACACAAACACACACACAAACACACACACACACACACACACAAACACACACACAAACAAACACACACACACAAACACAAACACACACACACACACACACACAAACACACACACACACAAACACACACACACACAAACACACACAAACACACACACAAACACACACACAAACACACACACACACACAAACACACACACACACACACACACCAGTATACAGACATACACAAACATTAACACGAACACATACAAGCACAAACACATACTACGCATACACAAACGGGCACACACGCACGCATGTAAATACACATATGCAAATACACAAGCACAAAAATACACAAACACACACACAAGAAAACACAGACAGTTTCTCAATAAGCCAAATCAAGCTATTTGATACCGACAAGCCAAAAAACGGCAATTTACTCTATTCGGATAAAGGAAAAACAACATGTTCTTAAAGTTAGAGTAGAACATCATTCATTACAATGGTTATTGGAAGCGTAGATGAATAATCGCAAATTCAGCAGCCAGCCTGCATTAATATTGATAAGTATCGATGGTCATCATGTGCAAGGATATAGGTGAGGAATTAAGTGATTGGTTGATGGCTGAATGAAAGAATGGATGAATGGATGAATGATAGAATGGATTGGTGTATGGATGAATCGGTACTTGGGTTGATGAACGGATGGATGGTTGGACGGACGGATGAACAGATGGAGAGATGGGTGAATGGACGGAATTATTGAATCAATAAATCGGGTATCAATCAGATGTTAATGTTGTTAGTCGCTTTGGAATTACTAGTACCAAGGCCTGGAGTAACTTACGCCTCTGAGACTGGAAAATGACGACGACACCGCCGCCGCGCGATCTTCAGCAGTACTGCACTGTATTGTTTTACCGAAATAAGAGCACTAGTGACTTAATGTTCAGTGTAATCTTAAGTGTGGGTCTGTGTCTGTGTGGGTTTAACATAAGATAACATAGGACAATATAATAAAGCACACGCACGCACGTGTGTTTAGCGTATAGTTTATAGAAATAGGGTGCTCATATGTACTACTACTGTTGAGCTGCATTAGGTACAAGTAATAAGAACAAAGGCGTCGTTTGTCTTAAGTATCGAGCAAAAACATTAACGGCTAAAGTGCAGCGAGGAAATAATATTTGTAAGCGAGGAAATGCCAGTTCTGCTTTTTGTCGAAGGCAACTTGAAGGATACCTTTCTTACTGCTTAATAGAGCACATTCAAGTATAAAAGCTAGCGGAAGTAAGCCGACGTAGGGCAGCCTTTTTTGTGCGCTGGGGACTTCACCTATATCGTATATCGTAATAGTATTACGAACGCGAGTATAGACAATAGTGGCCTACCTTTGTTTGGGTGGGAGCCTTGTACGGTTCACTTGGTGCCGGGCGGATCTGTTCACAAGGCAAAATAAATTAGTTCTTATGGATAACCGTACATATGTCGTAGTAGTTCTGTTGTGACATGTAAGGGCGCGGTCACATAGGGCGAGCGATCGTCGTACGATTTTGATGCCATAGGATTTTCTAGGAGGCTGTGACAGAAACAACCACCGACATGGATCCAAAACAGCATTATGTGTACCAATACAGTTGAACTTTGCAGGAGACGTACATTTTTGTCCTCTAAAGTGCGCGAGGTTAGCGATCGTTTGAAAATTGCACGACCTATGTGACCGTGCACTAGGACCAGTTCACATTGAACGTCCACATCACATCGTACGACCGTCGTACGAACTGGGACGCTCTTAAGAAAGTTGTGTATTTGTCCGGCAAAAATTCATCTCTCGTTTACACAGTAAATGCAGTCTTAGATCCTTGTCGGTGGATGTTTCTGTCACAGCCTGCGTCAAAATTCTACAACAACAAAATCGCACGACGACCTAAAGCGTACGTTTTACTTACTAATAACCCTCACTAGAAAAGTTCTATTACTTAACGACAATAGGCGGGTCTGACTTTTTACACTGAGAATTCAAAAATTCACAGTCCTGCATTGTCTAACTCCAAAGTGCCTGCTAATACTCTGATATACAACTTCTTTGTCTTCTTCTTACAAAAATATTTATTTTTCTCTGACGTGTTCACTCAAATACGGAGGTGCGTTTCCTTCTCCTGTTGTCAAAGGTTCACTTTGGTAGCACAATGACGTCATTATGCACACACCCTCATGTGGCACTTGTTTACCGGCAGACTTGCCGCAACATATGTTTGCATTTTCCGGGTTAAATGTGAAGTTTTGTCCACTGAAGGTACCAGGCACATGTGTACTGAACTGCAAGGTCTGTTTCCTTTTGTAATGTGTCAATTTTGTTTATTTTCTTCAATTTTTTTTAACGAAGTATGCTTTTAAGCATATGTTTACATTCTCCGTTTTAAGTGGGATTCTTTTCCACCGGGGGTAGCAGGCACGCCGTTTACTGAACCACAAAGTCTGTTTCCTCGAACTTTCGTAATGGGTCAATTCTCTGAGGGTATTTTGTCGAATTTTTTTAACGGCAACTTTGCTTTTTAACGTGCACAGCGTCGCAATGTACTGTAATGTTGTGACCGGATCAATAAATTGATAAATTATTACCCTATAATACATGCTTACATTTTCCGTTTAAAATTACACAAAACATATAGGTACACACATATTTATTACTTTCACCTAAACGTTGACCATTTTTTAAGATCCATTCATGTGTATCTCACCAATTGTACATACTATATACAAAATTAAATACTATGTTACATAAAGCATTTAAGGCAAGCCAATACAGCCAGACCTGGTTGCGCAACCACATGGCACAGGTCATAAGCCACCTCCAGTCATAAGCCACATGAAAACAGTTTTACACAGCTAGGCCCACTCTGTCCCCTGTCCCAAGCAACCACCAACCAGTTTTGTACAGTTCCTTGAGCGGTCGCTTAATCCAGGTTTGACTGTATTTCAATTCAAGAAGGAAGTACTAAGTAGTAACACAAGACTAGAGACTTACTTTTCGTTTAACCCTCTTGCCACTACGCCCGTGCCGAGACTTGGGGCCACCATGGGTAAACAGGTGGTCGCAAAAGGTGGGCCATGCCGACTTGGTCGGACCGACCAACTCTGGAGAAATCTTCGGGCGAAAGTCCACTCCGTACCGCCGCTCCATCGCTACGTGCCCGGGTACGAGAGTAACCGTCTTAGTTAAATAAACAACCGTACCTAACACCTGCGTATGTTGACTCTACACTCACTAATCCCAGGTACTACATTAAACCTTTACTGAGAAGTCGTGATCAGAAACGCTTGAAGTATTTTTCGTCCCTTACCGGCCAAGTCCTGACTGAAATGCTGATGACTTCCGTGATTGCTCTACTGTGTTATTACGCTATGAATGAAGGCAGGAACTATTATCGGGCGGTGGCAAGCTGGGGGATCCCCCAAGCCGTTCCCGTAGACGCGCCGTTCTAAGGGTCAACATGGGGAAAGTCCACGCTGCACACAAAGGCACAATGGTAACAAAAGCCGCTATCAAAAACAAACCAACGCTTTTAACGTCCTTGAACAAACTGAGATCCTTTACTATACAGACTGTTCGAGTCAACCTATAATGAAGAATAACACGTAAAAGTTGACAATTTTCGCCACAAGATTGTCGTAAAAAGACACCTACGGATCAGCTGCCAAAAATTAAACATTAAAACCGGAAAACATAATTTTTTTAACCATACTCCTCTGGAATAATTAACAGATATGTTGATACTGTAATCTAGATAGCATAGACGAGTTTGTAGAAGAATTAATGCCATGATAACAACGTTACAGCAAGAAGAAAGCTGAACTTTATAGACTGATATAACCTATGTTTCCCCACTCCATACACAGA
Source organism: Branchiostoma floridae x Branchiostoma belcheri (assembly GCA_019207045.1). NCBI lineage: Eukaryota > Metazoa > Chordata > Leptocardii > Amphioxiformes > Branchiostomatidae > Branchiostoma > Branchiostoma floridae x Branchiostoma belcheri. The sequence goes on from CM033030.1 coordinate 4,213,040, forward strand.
GTAACACAAACTTCATACTTCTCACGAGTTTAGGGCATAGGGCTTTTAAAGGAATGTCGTCACTCTTTTGTTAATGAGTAACTTAACTCCAGTTCCATACTATTAGAACCCGGGTCGTGTTACGTCTTTTGTTTGTTTGGCCCCTTTCCCGCCACCGAGGGTTCAAAAGAGGAGTTGTGTGCCCCTTAAGCTTGATTTTATACTCAAAATAATACATTGATTACAATATGTGAAAGTATGATTTCAAGCACAACAAAGTAAGCGGAACGTAACAAAACTTGTTTCTTCAATAGAGTTTTATCATGTATAAAATAATCGTGTATAAAATCCGTTAGCTTCGTTAGAGTCATACCTAAAATTTTTGACACTTAGCGGCCACACCTTCTAGTAGAGGAAGGGGATGTAAAAAGTGTATAATAAAGTTATTGTTGAGTCGGTGAAAATGGACGCTAATCACTAAAACGTTAGCTTTGTTTTGGTATACCATGCTAAACTTCCTTCCAACACCTAGGTATATGGTGTTGGAAGTATTTTAAGTACATGTATTATTGGAAGTGTTAAGTATTACTACAAACAAAGATGAGCTTTGTGTCACCTGTGTACATACACAAAAAATGTCAAATAGCTCAAATATACAAAACAAGCTATACATTTACGCATATTACTTTGGGAACCACACAAAATAAGGGCACTTTTACCACTTCTGCGCATGGTCAAGTGCGTATGAGTAGCGTAAAGTTTGTGGGAAAGAAATTGTTTTTAACTTTGACTCATCGTTGCCTGGTTTTTGAACCCAAATATTTTCTGACTGCAAACCTTACCCAAGACAAAAAATGTAAATACGCAGCTCATTCGCACTTGAGTGAACAGGCGTGAACGGGGTTTTAAGGCCTAGAGACGTCAAAGACAGCACTCAATCATTGAGTCAAACGGGGCTGGTATCTATTTGGGCGTCACAAACCAACATCACCCCCCCCCCCCCCATAAACAGTTCGAAGACTGCAACGGAGACTAGATTAATGCTGGTTTTGTTTTTGTTGCGTGTTATCCAATTTTTTTTTTACGATTTCAGTAGTTGTGGTGCTTATTACAGCGTGTCACCAACTTCAACGCCGACACAAAGGCATGCAGGCAGCGTCACGAGTTAATAATAGCGAGTCTTTGAGCCGTCGTGTTTGTTTAAGCACCTTGTCTAATCACAAAGCCACCCGTAAGCATGTTTACCTTACACTTCGCCACAGGGAAACACCGGGTGCAATTTATTATATAAATTTTAAGCAGTAGATTGCCCCGACTTGCTCCTTGGTGGCGCCAAGTATTTTCTCTATGCTCTCTAGGCACAGGGGTTCGGCTCCGGTTGTTTCTTTGAGTGTTTTAGACGTTTTTGTCTGGATTTCTATGTTGTAGCGTTTTCTTAAGATCCATTGGGCCAGCTCGACAAAAACACCTAAAACACGTTTAAACAGCCAAACATTTAAACAGCCGAACCTCTGCTTGGAGAGTACATTCTAGGCGCTTTGTCCTGTTTAGAAAGCAATACAGTAGAAGCCAGTTAACTACACAACGGATTACCGTACACTTCTGCACGGGATTCTAAAATCCCAAACCGGTGCGGTCCAGCTTAGACTTAGGTCACATTTCCAAACCGGGGCCCGGCCGGGCTGCTTTTGGGAGCGAAAATAATGATATAAAATGCATCAAAATACACATAATGTCAAAATAAGATTCATCGGCATGATTTGTGTATACATTGTATACTAGGTATACATTGTAATCTTTCGTTTCTTAAAACATCCCGGCCGGGCCCCGGTTGGGAAATGTGACCTAAGCCTTAGCTTGACTAAAATCGCGCCCCAAGCGGCCGGCTCTACAATTGCCGCCACCCTAAGAGGGGGGCCATTAACCTCAGCCTGCTACGGCAAGAAAAGATTTGACGTATCGCTCACCGAATCTCGAAAGAACGGATTTGTTGATCTGTGGTTATTCTCCAAGCAGAGGTTGTGTCGCGGGGGTAGTACGTGGTGCCGGCCAGCACAAATCTCCGCCACTATTACCTCCGCGACACAACCTCTGCTTGGAGAAGTATTTGTGGTAGAACAAAAATGCGCGTACAAACAGCTACATGGTACAACACCAATCTCTGTAAACGTTCGTAACACGAAACATTATAACCAGCCATGCCAGCAAAAACACATTCAGACGAATGGAATTTGAAAGAAACGAATTGAAAAGACTTTCACATACAGTTGCATATCTATATTGAACCGTTTGCCACATGTAATATAAAGTATCAAGTAAGTAATATAAAGTCTGCTAGCAAGTCCAAGTTTCGGTAGGAGCTTCTTATGTACATATACCAGTAATTTGATTGTGGTCTGTAAATACACTTAAGGCTATCACACAGGTGTCACTTCTACAACTACAGTCATGGCCAACTCACATTGTGTCACTTCTACAATTATCATCCATGCTACAACACGACATGTTTTCCAATTTTGGTATTTTCTTTTTATGTCGACCATCTCAAAGGAAAACACTTTTATGTTCAAAATCAGGCGAAACGTAATAAGCGTAACGTGAATGCCGTCCGTAAAATTTGCTTGCTGTAGCCTTAGCTAGCACACAAGATTTGTAAACAGCAAATCTTCCTGGGCATAAAACATGAACATACAAGAACAGTACAATTCTTGTTACAACGCTTGTAGTATTTGGCAGAACAGGAAATGGGTCGCTTCATTGATAGAAAAAAAGAATTAAAAAGTAAGCAGAAACCTTACATCTGCTTGGAGATATGTCTTCCCTCAACGAAGGTGACCCGACTGTAGGTCAAGCGTGCCACTCTAGCGATCTCAAAGCAGATGTCGGGAGGAAGACTGTAACGTTGTCTGGCTACAAAACTATCTTTTCTTCCAACGTTTGCTTTGAAATCAGCCCTGTACCGTCATTTCCAAGCAGATGGTAGAACCTGGCTTTTTATGCGACAACATAGTCTCCATGCAGATGTAATTTTTCCCATTTTTTCCTGGTTTCGCAAAACAGTCGGTATTTCTTTCGGTTATAGTGTCGGAATTTTACCTTTCTACTTCTTTTTACTTAACACATTGTCAAACGCTTAGCTCTCAGCACAATTTAAGATCTAATCAAATCTAAAATCTCAATGAATGCTCACCTTTGCGTAACCATATATTTGGGTTGGTTCCAGTTCTCGTAAGCGTTGGCTGCGTGAAGTTTACCAGATTACTCGTTTATCAACGGAAAATTGTCTTCGTGATACGAATCTGAAATCTACTGCCAGGGATTGTTGTTTTTAAGGTCTTTATGTCTGTGAGTGTCAGATCAGATCGAGTCCGATGTCTTTCAGAGCATTTGACAGAATAAGGAAGTGGGTCGCTATTGATAGAAAACAGAATTACAAAAGTAAGCAGAAACCTTACATATAATCTTCCCTCTAAGAATCTGGGATTATTGTTTTTATATATATAAGTTCCTAATGTCTGTGAGTTAACCTGAGAATGGGTCCCTCGCACTCGATTTTCGGCAGATGAACGTCGACGTACGCCTTTCTGCACGGCAGTCCGTCCCCGCTCGGTACAAGCATGTCCCTCAGAACCACATGTCCGCCCTTCCGCCGCCATTTGTACGTCGCCAACAGTCGCGGTTCGATCTCATGATCAACGCCTGAAACGTGGTTCTTCCTCTCTAGGAACGTGTGTTCCTCGCACTGCGGTACCTCGTATATATGGTACAATGTCTTCTTGCGGGCCAAGTTGTCAATGGTGGTGATCGGCCAAGGTGAGCGCGAGCGCCTACCGAGGACACTTGAAGCGCTCGTAGCGCGCGGCGCGGTCTGGTCTTCCGAGCGGGCGTCTGTCCGACGCCTCCGTCCGTATTGCGCTGTCTCTGCGTTCTGTTCCCTCCCGACGATGATAGCTCGCTCCCCCTTCGTCAGGGCAGTTAAGAAACGCTTGTGTTTCTCCAGCTTCTGGGAGAAATCCTTCCCGCCCCTCACGAGGGTGAAAACGTCGTCTGATCGCCTTGACAACGGGCGGCACTGATCGTCGTCTCCGGCCAGACTGAGCTGGGACCAGTCGCAGAAGTAGACGAGGTTGGGACGCGACATGGCGTACTGTACGTCCACCTCAAAACCTTCCCTTGTCTTGTCTTCTTTACAAATAGTTTTTTAAGAATTCACCAGCCGCATGCACTGGAACTATTCACATTCCGAAAACTCTTGCACAGATCATCTCTTTTCATTGTTCCTACACCAACCGCTCCACTCCTGTCCTGCTGGAAATCTTCCCTTTCTTGTCTTCTGTATTACGCAGAGCAATCTGTAGAAAATCCACCAGTCACGTACACTAGTCACATTCCTTATCTCCCGCGATACACCAATAAGGTCGCGATATGGCGTACTGTCTTTCACAAAATATTCTCCTTTTCACGTCTTCTTACAAAGAGTAATTTGTTTGCAATCCACCGGCCACATACACTATTCACATTACGTACCTTCCTGCACAAAAGCCTCCTCTACAAGTTTGTCCCTTTTCAAGTCTTTTTACATCGTCGGAAATTCAACCGCGACACACTAACAACAAGGTCGCGACATGGCGTACTGTCCTGCTCACAATCTTCTCCTTTTCTCGTCTTCCTACACGGAATAAATTGTTGAAAATCCACCAGCCACACTATTCAAATTCTGTACCGTCCTGCACAGAGTCGTCCCTTTTCGTCAGAAATTCACCCTCTATACACCAAAGGGGTTATCTTCCCTGCAACCTCCCTGGATACACGCGTCTGTTTTAGATTCACACAGAAATGAAAGAAGACTTGTATGAAAACTTGGTCACAGGATTGACAACAACAAAAGAAAAGGACTTCCTTAGCAGCAGCAACCGTCGCGTCTGTTCCGCCTCGAACCCAGGCCTCGATGACGTGTGGGGGAGGTCAGGACGTCTGCACATCAACGTTTAGCCTCTAAGCAGGCTTTTTCGGGCCGTTTTTTTTATGGATCTCTGATTGGTGCTCTGTCCTGACTGCCTTAAGTTAGTTTTCTTTATTTTTACAACTCGTACCAGAATATGACCAGGAATGTCAAACAGTTAAAGGGTTGAGTGATGAAGATGATTTTAGACTTTTCATGTGTAATTTCTAAGACCCTAAATGTTTCATACGTGTTGGTGAGTGCCAGGAGTTTGGTGGGTATGTGTAAATATATGTATTTATGGGCCTCGCCGAAAAAATTACTCCTTGGGGGCTAAAGGGCATCTCAATACACTACAAAAATACAGAGAAGCAAGCAGAGAACAGACCCGGATAGTCAGCAAAAAGGCTGAGTGAAAGTGCCTGAATGGCTGCTGTGTAGGCTACGCTGTGAGACAGTCACGAACTGACTCACTAGTATGTTTGAGGGCTGTCTCCACGTCTCTCGCATTGTTGTGACGAACAAAGGTAGACCCGCGCCAAACATTCCGCCGCACAATGCCAACGATTATTCGGACCATTTCGCACAACACCCGCTTCCTCTGACAGCTCGACGCGCTAGCCTCTACCAGGCTACACAGTAGCCTCCATAGCAGGCTTTCTGGGGCGTTTGTACATGTTTGGCTAATAATACACTTTTGCTGGCCATTTCTATTTGTACTCGGTCGCTGATTGTTGGCGTTTTCTGATTGCCGGCCTCCGAAAGGCCGCTGAAATAGTAGAAATTGACCAAACACGCCAGAGGAGTTAGATGGCCGAGAAGTACAGTTTGCGACCACGACAGGCCGGCCAACACTCCTAGGCCAATGAACTCCTACTATGCTTTTATTCCTAACTTGGCTTGCTTGGCCAAAGTTCCCTGCCTACTCCGCCTGTCTGGTAGTCTCCAAGCAGATCCTACGGTGCCATAAGATAGTATCTCACTCACTCACTCATCCTCGCCGCATATCCGATAGTCTTCGCTGAAGCGGGCCAATGTCCAAACAGATCCTACGGTAGCATAAGATAGTATCAACAGCTGGCAAAGGAGTATAGCCGGCCAAAGGGAGTCAAGCGGGCACCGGAGCCGGCTACACTCCTTTGCCATATTTTGATACTATCTTATGCTACCGTAGGATCTGTTTGGAAATTAGGAGTCTGGTAGAGACTATTGGCGCTCGATGGACGACCTCGGGTCGTTTGGCGGGATTCCTGGGCCGGGTGGCGGGAAACCGTTGCCTAGGAGACGGGCGGGAGAACAGGGAGCATTCGAAAAACGGACAGACAGGAGCTCGTTGTGCCAGCCGGTGTCAGGCTTGGCTGCATTGTCAACGGTGATTCTTTGGAATTACGGAGAGGCTTTGCGCTGGATTCTTACTGTCAATCACAGTGTTAGGGAAACAGATGTACAGATGGCATCTGTCCTTGTCCATTCTTCTCGGTACGGACTTTGTACAAAGCTTCGTTCTTCTCGTTGAAGGAAGATGAAAACACGCCATTGTGCTGATACACTGTCAAACCTTAGCCTCCTAGCAAACGTGTCAGTTGGATGACAGAATGAAATAATTTGGTCAAAAAAGGACAAATAAGTTGCCATAGGATCTGTCAGTCTTTTGCAGTCTATCCAGCTATCACAGTCCACTCCTAGGCCAACTAACTCCCACTAGGCTTTTACTCCTGACTTTGCCAAAGTCCCTTATTACTATTCGACCAGGCGGGAGTCCGGTAGATACAAATCAAAGTAAAGTAAAGTAAGGAAAATGTTACCCAGAATGTTCACATTCAAGAGCAAAATCTAGTGCAATTGAAAACAGAGGGTCCTCAAAGAAATATGGGATATGTTACTCCAATGATGGTTATATGAGCTCATGTAACCTCGTTGCTCCAAACTATTACAAGGTGTATAAACGTACGTCTACATGGCTATCGCAGATGTGAAAGAATTCATTTGACAAACCCGGCTATCTTTTCCGTATGACGCGCTCTCTTTCTCTGCCCGACTCCTCATTTGAAAAGCTGAACTGACGAGTTATCACGAACATCATCAGTCGGAAATCCAAACCTTCCTGGCTTCTTTGTTAGACAAGAAAGGGGTCTTTTACTTCCATTTTGTACTTTATTGAGAGCTTTGAAAGAACCCAAAGCCTTTTAAGAAGCTGTAGATAGCAAATAATCTTCATGAATGCATACCACCAGGGTTGTCAATGGTTAGTTGTGCACTTTTGTCTGCAAGCTTTGGTGTCTCTTTTGAAACTATTGTGTTGCCCGCCAGGTCACTAACATATAATATGCTGTGTGGACGTCATCTCCAAGCAGATGTTAGGAAGGCTAAATCAATTTTCACGTTATATCATGATCTTATTCTTATCTGTTCATTTATTCTCATTTTATTGAAATTTCAACAAAGTAAAACACAGGTCAACACAAACATTACTGCTGATTTTCGGCGCCAGTACAGACTAAAATAAACTGGCAAAGAAATTGTTTTGAGATTCAAAGATGCAATTCCCTATTAAAAGATGCCAATGTATCATTAAAAGGGCCACTAGCACTTATTCAACTTACATATAGTTGATCAAAATTGTTCTTTCTGCATTCTCTACCCTGATGTATGTAGTGATATGATAGCATAACTTTATGACAATGCCATACCAAAGACAATAACAACGCGGAACAGTATATGTCACACTAGATATCGAACCATACATCAGATAACAGAATTGAAGCTAAGTGAATCAGACATAGTTCATCTATTATACTCGTATCCATACCATCAACATTGTTGCCTAAGAAGTCGGCATTTATTATTCATAACATCTATTGAAGAGTGCTGAAAGAGGAATGTGTTCGGACGCTAAACGCCGGATATCGTGCTGCGCGGATCTTTCAAAACACGTCGACAAATCTTCTTATTACAATGTATGTCTAGAAAGGATCGTCGTTTCTATGATCATTTCATTCCGTGGCTACGTATCTCAAGGGTGGGATTAATGCAATCTATTTTCTTAATTGATTATGGAAGCTCCTCTTTCTTAGAAGTAATAGTAGCACAATGCTAAACTTTTTCCACACACGGATAATTTTCAACGATCACTGTCGCCACCAATTATTGATCATAAAGAATCCCCAATAATTGATCCTAAAGAAGACGACAGTGGTCGTTGAAAACTTGATCAGTGTGTAGGGACCAATTATTGGGACTGAAGAATGCGACAGTGGTCGTTTAAAATAAAAGTTTGATCCGTGTAACTGTGTTATATCTTGTGTTGAAAAAAACGGCATTATCAATACAGAATCGTTGTCAAGTATTCTATGATCGTTCATCTTGACTGGTTCTGTGACGTCAGTGCCGGTGCCTCCGGCTGAATGCTGGGTAAGTGCACGCTGATATAACCCTTCCTACACGGCGTGCCGAACCGGCTGGGCTCCAGAACACTTCTCACCTCCACAAAACCGCCGCCTGGGAACAGGGGATACCATAGACAGCTAGGACAAAGTGCTAGCATCATGGTTGCCTAACAAATAGCTTAAAGGCATTGCATGTACTTTTATTTCTGTGTCAAGAATAAAGTTGGACCATGTCGAAAAAAGACATCAAAGGAAAACTGAGCTCAAATTATAGAGATCACAAATAGAGACGTGCAATAAAATTTGGTGAGGTCCATCGACTGCAATAAACAAGTGAATAAGTTTACCATAAAATGCATTGTAAAAATTGTTTGAATAGGTGTTGTCAAAGAAGCATCTACAGCGACCCCTAGCGACATTAGTTTAATCAAAATATTGAAAAGACCAAAAAATGACGTAACGTAAGTAAATGACATCTCAGACCTTGCACCTTCTTGTACTTCTCCAGCAACGTTGGCTTCACCAATCTCGGCGACACTTTCATTCCCCTACACGTCATTTCCGTCTTCTCGTAGCACGTCACGACCTGTCTCCCACACGTCATTTCCGGTCTACGCGGCGTCACTTCCGATTTTGACTGCGGTGTGGCTGCATTTCCGCAAGACCCCCAAAAATGGGGATGGTTCTGGTTTCTTCTCATTGCTAACTTTGGAAATAGCGGCTTTCCTCTGTAGGTGCCTTTGTCCACTAGAGATGGACAGGATATACTTCTTTTCTTCACTCCATCCATCATATGATCGGCTCTTTCCATCCATTCATCCTTCCTTTCGGCACCACAATGACAGACAAGTCCCGCTTTCGCTCTTTGACAAGCCAAAATCTTGGCAATTTTCTTATCAGAAAGAAATTTTAGACCGTTCTTCGTTGGAATCTTGTCTTTATCCAAAACGGTCATCTTGGATCGTCGCCTCTCAAAATAGAGACTGTCATGAAGTCCAGCGTTACTACCGAGGAAGTCTTTAAGTGTAGGTTTCATCGAAGACACCAAGCTTTTTGTCTCGAAGTCGTCTTGAGCCCGTTGTGTGTCGCTCCTCAACACTGGTTGAGACGCGGAGCTCTCTGCAGACGAACAAGACAACGCCCCGACACTCGCCAAGTCACTGTTCTCACTGGAAGATCGACTCAGCTTTCTTGGAATACTAGCCATACTCAAACGTGGCACGAATTTTTCGGGTACTGTGATCTTTTGGCTCTTCATGATCATGGATGTACGATTAGCAGTTTTGCTTCTTGTTGAATCAAATGCTTAATCTCTTCAGTCGATCATGCAAGCCGTAGACATACTCAGCATTTTATGGAAACATTAATAGAAACAAATGATAAAATTACTTGCAATATTCACAAGGTTCAGATCCAGGTCTTGCTTGTCTCTTTTGCCTTCAGTACAAGCCGCAGAAATAATCAGCATTTGATGGAAAATATTCAATCTTTCACCTTAATCGATAGAAACAAATGATTAAGTTACTTAAAATGTTCACAAGATCCCGATTCCGAGCTTGCCGTCTGCATTCCGGTTACGGTGCCACACCTCAAGCACGTTAAAGAAATCCGCCATGTCTTGTCAAGAGTTGCAAAGACTGACCCTTTACCGTGAGCCTTTTGCTAGTTGGAACAGCGTCGTCTGCCTGTCAGTCCAATGCTGTAAAATCCAGGATAGGTAATCACACACGCCAATGTCGCCGAAAAGATATTCACACTTTGCGATCCTCGTTCGCAATACACCATCTTTAGGTGCAGCTAAGTGTTCGTAAATGACTGACCTTAGTCTAAGGACGCAGCATAACGTTTTTTTCCGACGTCGCGTTGACAGCATGGGTAGAATAGATGGGGAGTTAAACCTCCTGATCGTAATCTGATCCGTATCGTGTTGCTAGCCTAAATGTCAAACAAAAGGAGGATCCTTCTCGGTGTTTGTACCGTGTCAGACACGAAAAGGCGACGCCGTCTCGTCCATTGTTCCCCGCTCAGGATAGACCGATTCTCTGCATTAATAATGCAAGCCGCTGTCACTTCTAGGTTTCACAGCCATGTGTTTAAGTCTCTATTACTTTATATTGTCCTGCGATGCAATAGTAGATATTTGGCAGAACGAAATGTTTACGGAGGTTAGACATCCAGTTAGACAATATTCAAAGACTCCGTGTCCACAACTGGATGAGAGATTTATACAGATTTACTTCCGGATGCTTCAGCGTCACTGGAATGAACTGGCAGAACAAGTTAAGCTTAGTACATCTTTGCCGTCAATGGTAAAAGAAAAAAGACAGATAAGGAGTTAATTAGCCAGCGATGGGGGGGGGGGGGGGGGGGTGTTCAATGTTCCTTGAATTTTAAAGGAAAACTGAATTCCTTTACCAATCACACCTATCTGACAGGTTTCTACTGTTCTCCAGTTCACATAACAAAGGGTCTGACTGAGACAAGAATTCGTTACAAGGAACGCTCAACACGTCATTCCAATATCTTAAACTATTACTAGTATGACAAGTTGCTAGATTTCAAGTGCAACTTATCACGGCAGTATTGATTAGTCCTACATTATAGTGACGTTATCTGATCGACATATTACTGCATTAATTGATTGGGTTTTAATTACTTTGCCCTGATATCTTAAGGACACCGAAGACACGCAAGCGCCATCTGTAAGGTTTGAGGCTTGACTAAGTAATATAAGATAAACAACATCATTTAGCATCGGATTCTTTTGTACAGCATCTCTAGCTCTATAACACGATGATCAAATGAATGAGAGTAATTAACTTAAGGTATGCCGTAGGTGCAGTGGGTTGTGATTCACTGTGTCTTGAGCATGTTATTGGAAACAGGCGTCCATCCCTGTCTTTCCGGTACCCTCTACCTACCTAACCAACGTCAGGTATAATTGTTTGACACCTCGCAAGGACACAGCCATGAAAGCAAAGCATCGAACCCGTCAGCTTGCTATCTCGTATCTTATATAGCAGAGCTTCTAGGGAATTCGACGTCACACAAATGCATTTGCTACAGGTGTACTCTATGACGCAAAATAGTTGCTGCTCTACCAAATTATACAATTAAGTATCTATTCATGAACGCAGGTTGGGCGTTTTAGTGGTCCCCTGACGACCATCGCGTGCTCGGCATCATCAGATCACTGTGATGGTGTCACAGTTGGCCTTGAACCTTGCATGACTCCAGCTTGTTTTTCTCTTCTTTCTTACTTAATGGGCTTCATGTAACAAGACCCGAAGGTCGCTACTCGTACAAGGTTACACGTTACGTGAATAGGGCTGAAACAGTATCTCTTTTCCCTAAGGGTCCGGTCACATAAGTCGCACGATAGTCTTACGATCCCAAATTGAGCGCATTCTTGTGATAGTCATGCATGTGTCCTGCAAGCGTTATTCGTCTTGTTACAGAAATGGCTGTTTTGGATCCAAGTCGGCGGTTGACTTAGTCACAGCATATACGATGATTTCATGGTATCAACATCGTACGACGACGAATGTGACAGACCCGTAACTCAGAAACATTATGAAGGGTTATGACGGCTACGTGGGAATATTTTCTGCCTATTCAAGAAACACCAAACACCTAGATTTACTTGTCAGAATGTTCAAATGGTGTCCCACAACGTTCAAGTAAAAAGGAATAGTGTTACACCAAAGAAAATAACCCGTGCAGTACCAAGTAACACGGCGTGATAATTTCAGTTCTTTCTTTTCATCTTTTTATTTCTAGATATTAACAGTACAGACCAAGTCATAGAAACGAAATAAAAGCCAAAAGGCAATATTATTCATACAGAGATATACTCACAGGCGTTTGCTTACAGTTAAGGTGAATATACGGCAGTCGGTGTTGAAATTAAAATTTAGGGGGGTTAGTTCCTTCGACAAAATCAAGCAAGTGAAAGACGTGAAAGACCATTTCTAGTGCGCAGCTTGGTGAGCAGGCTGACTGACAACTTCCACTATTCCATCTTCTTCCGCCGGTGGCACTATTTTCACATACGTCACCTGAAATAGAAAACAGAAACATCACTTTCCTATCAGTCAATAACAAAATAGATATAGTACAATGCCACTTGGTATTGCCAAGATGTTATGTTTTTGTGTCGTTTACGTATGTGATTTTTATCTTTCCATCATAACTCGAGATACCGTGGCTAGATCCTTATGATATTTGGTAGGTGGGCGGGGTTTTGGAAAAAGTTTGATATAAATGGTGCTCCTAACGGCTTTCTACATTACTGAAACTCTAGCTATCCGTGTGTGTCTGTGTATATGTGTGTGCGTGTGTATGTGTATGTGTGTGTGTGTGTGTGTGTGTGTGTGTATGTGTGTGCGTGCGTGCGTGCCGCGTGCGTGAGTGTGCCAGTGTGTGAATGACTGTGGTCCCTACCTCCTTGACACCCCTGGACCAGGCCCAATGGCCAGAGTTGGCATACAGAACCTCCTGTCCCTTCCCGCCTGTGTATTTCTCCGTGATCCAGTAGTGAGTGTAGAGTTAGGGTTAGCGTTAGGCTAATGTTTGACTTTGAATTTTAAAGTTAGTTCTGCGTCAGTCTGTATATGGTTGTGGACAGCGAGAGACTATCATTTGATGGTCCTTACCTCCTTGACACCTCTTGACCATGCCCCACTGTTTGCATACAGCACCTCCTGTCCCTTCGCGCCCGTGTATTTCTCCGTGATCCAGTAGTGAGTGTGCGCCAGGATGACCACGTCCTCCTCACACGTCTGCAGAAACCCGCTGAAGTCAAACATCATCGCCATCACCATGTTCATCGTCTCATCAAGACCATTCTGCATGGAGAAAGGGGCGAATTTGTCATGAACGTTATTGAAGAGACAACTGAGATAGTACAGAGTACAAAAGATGGTACAAATTTTTCTATTGAAAGTTGAGGACATTGCACAGTACGTGGAGATAGACTACATGCGTGCGTGTTGTAGAGACTATATAGTATTAGATGAGATTATGTGATTGTACTACATACGATTATTGACTATTTACATGATGGGCCAGCAACCTAGACGGGGGCCGATACCGACTTCCAACCACATTTGACCCGCCGACATCACTTTGACACTGTTGGTGTTCACCAGCACTCCGGTCCGCTGTTTTGCTTATGTTTAAGACCAGAGGACTTCCGTACGCACAATGCGCATCTCATACGTATCTCAATCGTTTTCTGTCTGTACTAGGTACGCAGGCATACACACAATACGGCTTAGAACCCTAAGTATTGACGGACTCTAATGCGGACCACATACGGAATTGAACATACACGCGCGTGTGGCTTTTCTACTCACTCGGGAGATGGATCTTCTTGTGACCCTCTGACGTAACAGGTTGTCGATGGTGACGTACTTCCCGTCCCCGAGAAGAACAGCCTCACTTCCGGTTATAGGTCTCCCGAAGGCGTGTTCGTACAGAAACCTGGGGGATTCCAGCATTCACAAATTAATTACTGTACGTTATCTCAAAAAAGTTAAGCACAGTGAAGAACTACTCTGTGGTGACAGAGACAACAGGCGCTATTCACAGGTTTATTGTGCCAAGGATATTCCCCTAGGTATTTCCGACCAGCAGGATTAGCATTGGGCCACGGCTTAATATCCTGTCCCCTGGTAGTTTAACGACATTGCATTCAAAGTCCCTCATTCTATTTCTATATGATTGTTTGTGTGGTTTAAAGATAACACGTTTCTGTTCGAGGTATATAGTGTGAGGCGCGGCGAGTTAAACATTGCAGGTTCATGTTTGTTTGAAATAAGATAAAATGGGTACATGACGTCGGTTGCAGAGGTAAAATGCGGTGGGAGGAGAAGGATGGGCTCCACCTTCCAATACTGTGCCCTAGACACAGTGGATAACCCACTACCCCTATAAGGCGTCACAAAAGGTCACTAGACAATCTTACGAGCTAATCTATGAGGAGATTATGCAAACAGACTTACTTGAGGAACCTCTTCTGTTTCTCGTCTTCACTGACGACATCCAGCAGACCCAGCCCGAGGTACTGCCCGATGGACCGGAGCATGAAGATCTTAGAGAACAGTTCCCGAACCGGAACGCCCTGGTTAGCTGGAGGAATATATAGATAAAAACTTTATTGGCAAATCCATGTATGCCAGTAGCTATAGTATTTGCAAGAGTTCAAATAGTAAAAAGAAGGTAACCAGTGTCCATATCTATTCTATACATTTCTCTTATTTTATTGGTGAGCGGGGGTCAGTAAATTGTTCTTTGGAGGCAGCAACTGATGAAAAGTCCCCACGTTCCAATAATTTGGTGTTTCAGCTATTTCAGTAGAAATCTGTTTTTGAGGAACTCAAGGTCATCAAGTGGATGACAACCCGCTGCCCCTACGTCCTTAAAAAGGCTATGGGGCCCTATGAGAACACCTTTAACTTTACCTAATCCCCTCGGAGTGTGTATACCCAACTTTAGGCAGGGTAAACTCCTTTGCCAGGTTATGATACTATCTTATGCTACCGCAAAATCTGCTTAGAGACTAAACTTTATCTACCCCAATTACCTGTACAGAAGCGGCGCACGTAGTACCCGGTGGTCTGTCCGTGAATCAACTCCGTCTCCTCAAACCTGCCGCGGGTACACACGAGATCCATCTCGTGCCCATGCTCGAACCTGACGTAATAATCTCGTTCCCCGGTGTTCACCTTGTAGATGAGGATACCTTTTACGAATTCTACCTGAATGGAAAAAGATCGAAAATGAAATACTAACCAATATTTCTAATCTGGCATCCATTATTCTGGTGACAGTTACAAAATGGTATAAAACATCTTGCATTCTAAGATATAGTATCTTCGAAGATGTTTTATACCATTTGTAAAACGTCTTGCATCCTACGATATCATGTGTTAGTACATTTCGTGATAGCATGTATGTTTTGATAAGAATAATTGACTGTAGATATTTGTTAAAAGATTCAAGATTGTCCCAATTTTACGTTAACGGATGATGCCATATCTTTGTGTGGTACACTTCAAGTACACCAACGACGTCATGTTTCGTAGCGTTCAGAATTAGTTTTCTAGGACTAGGCTTTTTCTTCACGATTGTGTTATACATTTGTAGATATAATTTTTTACTCCCCTTTCCAAGTCCGATGTCGACTGATCAGCAATATGCATATGACATCGATCGCTTTATGAATGGCACCGAAAACTCGAGAGATGGAATCACTCTGTGTCACCTACCTTGTCACCGAACAGGCTCTCTACCATGTCGTCGGTCATATCGTGGTCGTGATGTCCCGTCACGTAAAACACCCGAATTCCTGCTTCGGCAATCTTCGCCACCCGCTCGGCAAACTCTCGGATGAGCTCGTCTTCCGACCACTCCAGCTGGCAGACTTCGGGCGCCCTCGGGTTCTGGTTGACCGGCCAGGTCACCAGGTCAAACACGTCCCCAAGAAGCACCAGCGTGTGTACGGTGCCGTCTTCCGTCACCTCCGAGAGAACGTCGAACAGTCTACGGACGTTATCCTCCACACACTGGCATGACCCAAAGTGTATGTCACTGATGACAAGAATTTCGCGTTTCAGAACGTCTGTAAAATCCGCTTCGACAACTTTGACCTCCTGCGCCCAATTTCCTTCAGGAGGCGTGTACGTGTCTTCATTACCCCTGCTCGCTTTCTTACACGGCCACTCCAAGACGTTATCCTTCTTCGGCCGGCCGTTCTTCTTAAGGTTGCTAAAGATTCCTTCGAGAATTTTCAAGGCTTCCGGGTATCTCATTGTGACGGAGAAGTTCGAGCGTCCCTTTTTGTTGTCTGTCGTGTCCGTGGCGAAGTCCGGGTGGGTGGCGGAGGTCAGGCGCTTGAGTTTGGAGCTGGGAACAGGCTGGTGGCTCTCCGACAGTTCCACTCCACGTTTGATGGCTTGGACCTGCTTGAGGTAGATGTCTATGATTGCCAGTGCCAGGTTGTGGTCTACCTTCCTTTCTCCACCCTGTATTATTTCGGAAATAAACAATACAGTACTATTAAATAGGCTTTCTCCCTGAGGGCGTCACCAAAATGCTCTGTTTACAATGAAATTATGCTTATCTTGGACAAGCCAATTTCAGTTTCTTAAGCTTTGTTTTAACATTCTATCAATACAGTGTTAACTAATAAAACATAAGTCGTAACTCTAACAAGAAAGGCAAACACTATATACTGTGTTTTCTGCTATTGTGTACAATCTTAGTGACCGTTGAAAAGCCTACAAGTCTTTCTATTAGTTTGCAAATGAAAGACAACAGCTTATATCCGATAGACGGAGAGAGGCTACACAACGTACACGATACGACATTACGTTTTAGGACATTAAGTCTCTTACGTATACAGCAGTTGTACAGTAGGAATGCATTTTTTTAGACCACGACAGGGCTTAAGTCGTACGAATGCTTGTTACTCAAAGTTCAAATCCACGTTCGGCAAACCTATTGCGGTCCATTCTGTGGTAACCTCACTAAAACCTGTACAAAAACATATCTATAGGCTGTGTGTTTGAGTGGTTTAAGCAGGTGTCCGTCCACCTACCCATTGGGCACGATTTACCCTGCTTTTAAGCTGTCTTTTAAGTTCTTCAACATCTTACCTTTGTACTGTCGGCTTCTTGAGACGACGAACAACCCATTTTTTGGCCTCTTGTAGTCCGCACAGGTGTTCTACTGCGACGCGCCCGTCCGAAATATTAGACAAACATCGTCTGACTTCTGACGTAACTTAGTGTTTATTGTGACAGCGGGGGTTCTGTTACCAGGGACACTCGACTTAGCACTGTACACCGTCCTGCAAGCTTCCATTAAGGGCGAAAGTTTAATTACTCGGAACGATTAAATGGCCGGCGTTTAGTGAATCGCTGAGGGACAATAACTGCTATTTTCGGGCGCACCAATCTTACGATTTACAAGGTAGAAGAGGACAAACTACACAGAAGTAGTTGAAATTAGAGAAAGTTTTGATAAGCGGGCTATCCTCTTGGTGTGTGTGGCTATGATATAGATCACATTTCTAGGTGTGGCGTTTGCACGCGTCTATCTTCTTTGTTTGTGCATGAGATACACTAAACTGTTACACACCTGATATCCGCCGTACAGTAATCACGACACGGTGGCTGGGTACGGACAATAGAGATGTCCTGTAGGACAAATCCACGCGGTGGGATTATTTGGTAAGGTTTCAGTCTACTCTCAGAGCAGAGGTTAGGCTCCGGCTGTTTTTTCACGTTTTTGTCGTTTTTCTCAATAGAGCCGTCTTGTGGGACAAATCCACGCTGTGAAATGATTTGGTAATCTCCAAGAAAATCCTACGGTAACATAAGATAGTATCAAAAGCTGGTAGATGAGTGAAGCCGGCCTAGGAGTGTTGTGCCCGTTTCACTCAGTTTGGGCGGCTGTACTCCTTGGCCAGCTTTGATACTATCTTATGACGCCTTAGGATCTGCTTGGAGACTATGATTCGGTAAGGTTTCAATCTGGGTTCTTTGAAGGTTTAACATTAAAGTGATTGTTCCTACACTTTCGTAAATGGACAACACGTACTCACTGAAGCCCCGGTCACAAAGCGCGTACGATTCCTTGCGATGGACTATTCCGCATATCGTACGATGAGCGCAGTACATCGCAAGAAAATCGTAAGCATCGCAAGCCATCGCAACGCATCGGATGGTGTTCAAAATTTTTCCAGCGTCGCACGATTTTTCACTTGTGTCTCTTCTGTATAGCCGTCTGACCGCTTTTGTGCTTCTTTAACCAACAAAATGTGGACATAGCTGTTTAATACCTTCCTATAATATCTTTAACTGTAAAAATAAATTTAAAAAGACCATGACAACAAGAGTATTACAAGCAAAAGGTCAAATCAAGCGTGAGTACTGGTATGGTTATCTCGGTCTGCTTGCCGGCTCTACGTGTCAGGCTCTTTCGAAGATCGTCATGATCATGATATGCTATCAACAAAAACGATGCCATCATACAAAAATCAAATGATAAGAATTATATCATATATATTTCCGACTCATAGAGCCTGCCTTTATGTTCGAGTTGTCCCCATGGTTATTACGATTATGGTAAACTGACCCAAGACCGACGAGAGCTGAGATTTGATCTAATTATAAACTCACGTGCATGAAGCGATCAAACAATTTGTCTGCATCACCTGTGCGTGGCGCGCTGTTCTCTGGTTGCGACTGTGGCAGTTGCGACTGATATATTTCCCCTTTTCGTCAATATCGACAATATCAGGGAAAACTGAAACCATCACAACATGCTAAAAAATCATAAATCTATAACCTCATCAGTAGACAAAAATTGCCGTAATGAACTCTGCTATGGGGGCAAATAAAATCTTACGACGATAGCGAAATTTTGAACATGTTCAAAATCCATTTCAGCTCTATTTTTCGCCATACGACGCTCCCCGATTTACTATGATCCACTGCGATTGACGCAGGCACGCTCTTATGACCTCATCGTACGATCCACTACGCGCTTTGTGACCACGGCTTTATATACTTAAACCATTGCTTCCGATTTTCTTCCGACTTACGTCGCACTGCGATTATCCTGCGCATCGGAAGGAATCGCAAGGAATCGTACGCGCTTTGTGACCGGGGCTTGAGACAGGTGCCCAGCCCTAGAATAAAACGCCCCTATCCTCTTCTACATGACCGTCTAACAAGTGGTCGTTGCCACTTGAAACGGTCGTAGCTGTATCAATGACCGGTAATTACCATGTCAGAGAGTTTCAGGGGGCTGACAAGAAGCAAAAACCTATTTGTTTTTCATCGCGTGCCACGTTTTAACTGCAAAGTTTACCAGTCACCATTAGAACTCATACCGATCAGGATACGATATCGATGCGAAATCAGTGTGTCTTTATGTATAGTAGTGACCAGATATGAGACAGGACAACGGGAAAGACTGAATGTGGATTTATTGGGAATAGCAACGTGAAGAAAGCGTTTAATCTGATGGGATATCCCACACGCCACACGGGGGTGTCGGGCTGTACCATTCGTTCTACTAGATGAAGTCTACTCTACTAAGACAAAATCCAGTCTACTCTATGAAGCCTAAACCCTGCTATAACACAAGACGTTACATCAGTAAGAAATGGTCATAGCAAAGCACCAGCAGTATCTATATGCGAACTATCGATGTAAGATAGTGTATTTTATAAGACCTTAGGGGGTATCGAAGCGACTAACTGCTTAATCCTAGCCTATTATGTGACACGTCTTCACTGGGAGCAATTTTGGAGCAAAGGGTTTTTAGAAAAGTAATCCTCGAGCTTAACGCTAAAACATCTGCATTCTGCTTTACAATTGCAGTTTGGATAAAAACAAAAGCCTTGTGAAAAGAGTTCTTTTGAAGATGAAACCAAAGTCGACTGTAATCCAAGCCTTTATGGTACTAAATCCACCGGGAAACCCAGACTTTTGAACATTGCCTTTTTCAAATATTGACATTACAAGCGTCCTTGTGTCATGGTATGGTTTATTTGTACACATGTAGGTACACCAAAAAGTCGCTATATTCTAAGGTACATGTAGTTCTTCTACTTTCCTATTTCGGTGCAGTTGTGGCATATGGATTGTGCTTCCGTATGCGGTCTCTTTGATTTAAATGGGCCAGACCAGGCTAGACACACACAGGTAGTACGACTGCTATCATAGATGTAGTATCACAGATAGTACGACTGCTAGTCTAGCTAGTAAACACAGATCGTCTCCGTATCGAAAGATATCTGTATCTTGTGTTACGCCAAAAAGTAGTTACTCAAGCAACTGGATATGGTTTTGGAAACAGTCAGACGTTTCGGATAGAATCCACTATCCTTCGTCAGTGACACTGAAGTGATAGGGAAGAAACAGGTCTTTTATACTCTAACTATGAATGAAGACAATTTCAGCTGTCCAATAGGAAACGTTGTAAGACAATTCAGACTGAAGACAATTCGGATTCCAAAGAAAACAAAGGTAAGGCAAAGTCAAGCTGAAGACAATTTGGATTTCAAAACCATATTCAGTTGCTTGAGTAACTACTTTTTGGCGTATCTTATTACCTGGATGTCTAACCTACTAGTACATCGATGTATCTTGTGTTGTCTGTATAACCTCGTTCAAAAAACAAACCTCAATGTATATCTCAAACGTAATGCTATTATTGTATATCTAATTGTACAGTTAGCAGGGCTAGCCCTTGATAATAGCCTCTGGTGACATGGCATGATTGGAACCCGAGACCTCTCAGTCCCGAGCCATTCACGCTGCCACTGTGCCATGCGATAAGCTGTCATATGCCCAGAAGGTTCGGTATCAAGACAGGGAGAGACAGAACCAACCCCCAACCAAGAGCAGTCCCATTCTGCTTCAAATTGTATCAGTAGATCCATTTCTATGATTTTACAGCTATATGTTTTCTCATATGTTTGGTTAGGTAAGGTCTGGTAGAAGTTCTGAACCCGCACTCTCCACACAAGTAGTGATCTAATCGATGGGATTTTATGTGTCGATGCAAGTCACCTTTCTGTACAGCCGAATAGTCACACTAGTCACATTTGTGGGAAGGTTTCACCTGTATGTGTTCTCAAATGTACGGTTAGGCTAGACCTATCAGCCGTCCTGTACCCGCACTCCCCACACATGAAAGGTTTCTCTCCGGTGTGCAGAGTCACGTGTCGACTCAAATTATCTTTTCGTACAGTTGAATAGTCGCACAGCTCACAGTTAAAGGGTTTCTGGCCTGTAGTATGTGTCCTCATGTGTCGGGATAGAGTAGTCTTATCACCCGTCCTGAATCCGCACTCACAACACGTGTAGGGTTTGTCTACAGTGTGTTTATTAGTCATGTGTCGGCTCAAGTCGTCTTTCCTTGCAGTAGAATATTCGCACTGGTCACATTTATAGGGTTTTTCACCTGTATGCTTTCTCATATGTGTGGTGAGGTACGATTTGGTAGTCGTCCTGTACCCACACTCCCCACACATGTAGGGTTTGTCTCCAGTGTGATTTGCCATGTGTCGCCTTAAATTGCATTCCTGTGCAGCAGAATAGTCGCACTTGTCACATTTGTAGGGTTTCTCACCTGTGTGTTTTCTCATATGTAAGGTCAGGCTAGACCTATTAGCTGTCCTGTGTCCGCACTCCCCACACATGTAGGGTTTGACCCCAGTGTGAGTGGCCATGTGCCGCTTTAAACTGTATTCCTGTGCAGCAGAATAGTCGCACTCCCCACACATGTAGGGTTTAACCCCAGTGTGTTTCGCCATGTGTCGCTTTAAATTGTATTCCTGTGCAGCAGAATAGTCGCACTTGTCACATTTGTAGGGTTTCTCACCTGTACGTTTTCCGATATGCTTTACAAAGTCAGATTTTGAATCTGTTCCAAAGTCACAATCCGCACATACATGCATGAGGCATTTGCCTTCACGAGTATGTTGTTTTCTCCCATGTCTGCATTGGCTAGATTGAGTATGCTTTCTCTTTATATGTTTTCGTAGACAAGACATGTCAGCCAACCTGTATCCACATTCCCCACACTGGTATGGTTTGTCTCCAGTGTGTCTAGCTATATGTCGTTTCAAATCATTTTTTCTAGCTGAAGAATAGTCACACTGATCACATTTGTAGGGTTTTTCACCTGTATGTGTTCTCATATGTTCAGAAAAGTGAGACCTTTGAGCCGTCCTGTACCCGCACTCCCCACACATGAGGAGTTTGTCACCGGTGTGTTTGGCCATGTGTTGGTCAAAACAGTCTTTCCGTGCAGCAGAAAAGTCACACTGGTCACATTTGTAGGGTTTCTCACCTGTATGTGTTCTGGCGTGCCTTAATATGCTCTTCTTTAATGTTGTGCTATAGTGACATTTCCTACACGCAAAGCGATTATCCGTGGTACGTCTCACTACAAGCCTGTCCAACTCTGTAAGACCTTGTACGGGAGGATGGTCGGATTTTACCC
Source organism: Branchiostoma floridae x Branchiostoma belcheri (assembly GCA_019207045.1). Classification (NCBI taxonomy): domain Eukaryota; kingdom Metazoa; phylum Chordata; class Leptocardii; order Amphioxiformes; family Branchiostomatidae; genus Branchiostoma; species Branchiostoma floridae x Branchiostoma belcheri. The sequence goes on from CM033030.1 coordinate 4,235,375, forward strand.
CGAACGTTCTCTTGTATGGAATGTCCTCTTCCTTGTTTTGCTGCCTTCCTGTGTCTAATTCTTCACTGCTGCTTGTCTTATCCCCAGGGTGTTCAGTTGGCAGTTCCTTCACAGCACTCTTGCTGATTGTCTCAGCCATTTCTATGAACGACAGTTTCCAAAATTGACATAAACAGTCCCACACTTTTTACATACAACATACAACACACATGCACAGACCCAGTACTGCATAAGTATATTACAGGAGATAAGGGGGGAAAGCCTATGAAAATGAAATAAATGTGTGTTGAAAAGAAATGTATATCTTAATAGAAGAACTGATATAGAGAGAGGCAGGGGGAGTTGGTTGATTCGAAATATAACCGCTAAACAAAATAGAAAAAAAACAAAAAACATCCAGCTTACTCCTCTGCAAGTTGGAAGACTGAATTTAAGTATTCTTTTTACTAAACTTACATCTTAAGCGGAGCCTACTGCGCAATGGATGTCTAGTACATGCACTCGAATGAGCCCCCCCCCCCCCCCCCCCTCCCCCACCACCACCTCCCATTCGAACAAAGTAAAAATACGTTTGTGGTTCCTCTTGCCGTCGTATTGGCATCTACTAGTGCTTGTTGATAACTAATAATGGTCTTACCTGTGTTCTGACTTCGTTGGTAGATCGATAAAGCCTTCAATAGTCTAGGAAATCGGCTTAGATAGATAAAAGATCCTCCTGTCGCATGACGCTGACCAAAATGGCTCAGGCGGGTCAGCACTTCCGGCGGTGAAAGGTCAAAGTTTAGATACCTGATTACCCCACTTGAAAAAGAATGCCGACAGCCGCATATGGCTTTTTGGAGTGTCCCTGCTGACTTTTGAATACTATATTTCTCAAATATTGACATTGTACGCGTCTTTGGGTCATGGAGTGGTTTATTTGCACCTATTCGATACACCAAGAAGCTGTTAACGTTATATCCTAAATTAACATGTAGTTCGTCATAGTGTTCTGTTCACATGTCGTTGTGGAATTTATGATAGTGCTACCTGTATGCAGTTCCTTTGATTTAAAAAGCCTTTAAAGGCTCAGCTCAGAAGCTGTCCAGTCAGCATGGTTCTCAGCTACTTATTACATGTGTATGTGCGCCTTCTAACGCTAAACAGGTGTTTGAAAATGATGAGCACAACACGTTCAACCTTTAATACAACTCTGAAATGAGGTAACCTGTTCTCCTAACTGGGGAAAATATAGAAGTCTATCATTAAGAGTCACGCTGCTATGTGTACTTCTAGTTTGTTGATTAACAACATCTATATTAATTTACATGGATTACCTTTAAACATGTTTATTACTGTCGTAGTTTGAAGAAGACACATTCAAAACTATGGGTCATTGATTTGTTACAAACTCCCATTCTATCAAAGTAAGAACGGAACAACAACGGCTTTCCAGAACAGACGGTAAAAATAGCAATCAATAAGTTTTTATTTCATTACTTTATTTATAGAAGAGATTATTTGCAAAATCACGGCCGAAGGCTAATTGCACATACAGTCTCAAAATAAGAGTAAGGTCATTCAGTACATAACATTGGTTTCTAATCTACTATATGGTACTACGTACGTTTACTAATGTGGGGTTTGACTTCTTTGTAGGCAGTGGTTAATGAATTGTCCGACTTTCTGCAAATTGAGTGAGTTTGTGCTTGGAGTAACAATGTAGTCTTTTGATGATCTCCTAAAGTTAAAGTTCGGCTTTATTAGTATCTATATGTAAAGAATCATTCACAAACTATACGTTAGTAAAACAAAGGGGATAAGTTTTGTAAACGGCCAGAAGTTTCAGGTAGCGTCCACTGTCTTTTGCCAGTAATTTATAAAGATAACGGATGCCACAGTATCGGAAATGTCTGACAAATTACAAAACTTATCCACCTGCTGGTCAAGTTTTGTAGCTTTTGTATTGTCTACCCTATTACCTGGATGTCTAACCAGCATTGACGTGTAAAGGGTTATTGTTCTACTATATATGTTGGTAACGTATATATTGTACATATATTCTTTATCAATAAAGACCTACGAATAAGATACTGGGGTTTGTTTTTCATAACAAGCTGTAGTTAAGCCTCACCTGCTTACGTTTCGATGCCTATCAGACATCAAAAACTCTGAGGCGTCGAAACGCAATCAGGTGAGATACATTACTGGCTGAGTAAAAGAAAACTCCAACATCCTATGTTCATCCTATGTTGTAGGCTAGACGTGAGATGTAATTTGCCTGGCTAAACATTAATAAAGCTAGGCTAAGCTCAGAATCATTTCCGGAAGACTATTTTCTCCAGCCCAAGAAGAGGCGCCTCCACCGTGACGGACACCAGGAACGCCAGGCCGTACGATAGGACCAGGTTTCCCAGGAAGAAGTAGATCTGAAATAAAAAGGGATATGATAAACCTATAAACAAGTTGAACTTGTAAAACGGTTCAGACACACACACACAAACACACACATGCGCGCGCGCGCGCACACACACACACACACGCACACACACAGGCACAGGTGTAGGGTTAGGAGTGCGGGTAGGGGTACGGGTACGGGTAGGATTCGGGGTACGGGTAGGATTCGGGGTACGGGTAGAGTTAGGGGTATGGGTAGGGTTACGGGTACGGGTAAGGTTAGGTGTACGGTTAGGGTTAGGGTTAGGGTTAGGGGTATGGGTATGGGTAGGGTTAGGGGTAAGGTTAGGAAGGAGAGAGTGGACCTGGTCCGGGCAAGTAGCCCTCAACGATGATGATATGGATACGGTTAGGGTTAGGGGTAGTGGTAGGGTTATTTATCTATGTTTATTTATCTATCTATTTGACAATGATACAACTCATTACACGGATCTGCCTAGGCAGCTTTGGGCTGGCAGCGGCAGGTCCACAGAGATACAGACGAACATACATCATCGGTCGACGTGATCGCACATGTTCGCACATGTTTACACACGACGGGGTTATACCGCCCCTTACGGGGTGACATACCCTGGTCTCCCGTCCGGGTGAATGATGTAAATCACCGTGAGCCGAAGCTAGGTACTCATTTTCACCTGAGTATAGTGAGGAAAGCCGTGTAAAGTGCCTTTCCCAAGGGCACAAGATCGGTAACACGGCAGGCGGATTCGAACCCGCAACCTCTCGGGCACGGGGCGAACACGGTCCCACTGCGCTACGCGGTTCCACAGGGTTAGGGGTACGGGTAGGGTTAGGGGTACGTTTAGGTTAGTATAGTGCATGTAACTACCACGATGAGTGTGCTGTAGTACGTGTACCTACCACGGTAAGAGTTGAGTAGTGCAGGGTGACCTCCCGAGTATAGAACGCCACGTAGATGACCATGGGGTGTACCAGGTAGGGTTCGGGGTACGGGTAGAGTTAGGGGTACCATACGGGTAGGGTAAGGGGTACGGGGAGGGTTAGGATAATACATGTACTTACCACAGTTAGAGTGGAGTAGTGTAGGGTGACCTCCCGGGTATAGAACGCCACGTAGATGACCATGGGGTGCACCAGGTAGGCGCAATACGTCAGCCGGCTCAGCGGAACCCACAGCTCCCACGATAGGAACGTGTTCACCAGTCCTGCAGGAAAGAGAGACAATATTGTAATCTTATAATGTTTATTTAATCCCAAATAATTTCAACTATTATTTCTGGCGCGTTCGTCTAGCTGTCTCTGTCGCTGTCTCTCTTCTCTCTCTTTCTTTCAATCTCTATCTCTCATTCCTTCCGTGTGTATATCCAACAAGATCTCTTCAACTGACGAAAGATAACGGACGTTATTTGAAACGTCTGACCGTTTCCAAAATCATACCCAGTTGCTTAAGTAATTGCTGTTTAGCGTATCTTATTACCTGGATGTTTAACCATCATAGACGCACTGCAGTTTTATCTCACTGAAGAGCTAGTCTCCTACATGGTCGTGACAGAGAGGACAGACACTATGTACAGTATTTACAGGTTCATTGTACCGGTAAAATTCCCCTAGCTCTTTACGACAAGCACAGTGTGAATAGTGAACCACGGCTTAACGCCCCGGCCTAAGGACTGCAACCTCTTCCTGGACTGCAACCTCTTTCCTGGACTACGCACGCTACCATTATGATTTGAACATTTTTTATGAAAACTTTACCTCCATATCCGTAGAAGCAGGCCAGCACCATCCAGCCCAGCGCCATTCCCCACACGGCGCGGTGCACGCTGAGGTAGAACGCGTTCTCGGAGTTGGTCATGACGGTGCCGTGGTAGGTGCCGTACAGCCCGTACAGCACGGCTAGGGCAGTGGCGGTGGCGACTGCCCAGCCAACAGGAGCGACTATCATCATAGTCTGGAACAAAAGAAGAAATGAATGTGATAAGTCTTAAGTTTTAATGGACTAACTTATACCATATTCAGGCCTAATGGACTAACATGTCAATACCATGGTCATATCCAATGGACCAACATATCAGTTCAGCCCGTACAGCACGGCTAGGGCAGAGGCGGTGGCGACGGCCCAGCCAATAGGAGCAACAATCATCATAGTCTGGAACAATTAACATCAACATCCCTCCTCCAAAACCGGTCAGTCAAACTCTATGGCGGTAAAACTATAGTCTCTACCAGACTGACTAAGCTTCTTATTACAGGGAGAATAATTTACCAGGGCCGAGTTTTGCTACCGGAGGAGTTGGCGGGTCGCACAGCCAATATAAACGTGGACTGGCTCCCCTGGTCAATTTCTCGGGTTTTTTTTGCCGAATTCAACGATCCCCGTATCCCCGTAGGAAGCCTGGTGGCTGCTAGTCAAACTCCCCCTGACAAAAGTATTCGCCAAAAAGACAGCGAAGTTAGTCTAGAAGGCCATTTTCGGTCCGACCGTATCCATGGCATTGCCATGAAGTCAAGCCTGGAGTCCAACCTTGTCCACTCGCGAATGTTGCTACTTTCGCGCAGACTAAAGTGACCTAGGCTGGATTCCAGGCTCATTAAAAGTCCTGACTCACCTTTCGGTTGCCTGAGCCTCCCTTGATCCTGACCATCAGCCACCCGACCGCCATGCCGACCAGGTACGGGCCAATCCGACACCACGGCTTCAGATAGTAGTGCTCCATCCACTCTGGCCTGGACGAGCAAGTCAGGTTTGATATCTATTTATTATCCCCATTTTACTATCCCCATGAAAATGGAGATATTGTTTTGGGTGTGTCTGTCTGTACGTGTATGTATGTGTGTGTGTGTGTTTGTGTTTTCAGATTTTTGTAGTCTTTGCAATGATATTTGGTATGTGTGTAGGTGTTGGAAAGACGAAGGTCAAGGTTGAATTTGGGCCCCCTAGTATGTGGCCTTGGTACAGCAGCAGAACTTCCGCTTCTTTTGCATATTGACTGGACCTGCCATGATCTTGATTTTTTGATGGCAGATAGCTTGTTCATCTGTGAGACAGTTGGGTTGCCACTTCAGTTGTGTGACTGATTTACAAAGGAGTTCAACATGGGATACAAAATAACAATTATATGAAAGTAAATCACAGGTAATACAAGTACATCATAATTAACTCATAATCAGCATACATATTCTCAATGGCCATTTAAAGGAATACTAAATAACAAAATGCAATCTCGTGGGTCAAACACATGCCAATCCGAACTAATCACAGACTAGCGTCAGATTCTATGGAGAATAAGAAAACAATGAATAAAATAAAATAAAATAAAAATGGCAACGGAAAATCAAGAAAATGCTTATAAAGTACAATCGCAATACATCATATCACCAAATGTACACAAATACGTCTATTACATTAGGACAATATTGGGTCAGTTTAAGAAAGCATAGTAAACTGAAGATACTCATAATCGTAGGAACATCCTTGACACAACACCGACGTGTCATGAAAGAACGTATGCTGAACGCATGATGAACGATAAAGACAAACATGTCTTACTGTGACATTCCGTAAATGCTGGGGCTGAGTTTATCATGTAAGCAGATCACAGCTGTCGCGATGAAGCTCGAGAGAAGAAGGATCAGCTTCAGGGCAAACCCAACAGGACGCCATCTGTTGAGGGTGGGACGTGTGTTAGTGACATCAGTTACATTTTTCAGTGCATTCATCTAACCTATATATAACCAAAAGGAACGTGGCAAGGGTTTACCGAAGCGTTGAAAATACGCCACGCATCGCAAACTGTCCGTCTTTGACTCTTTCCGTTCTGGGACGGAAATTTACTTATTGGGACGGAAAGTAATTCTACCCCATCTGTCCCAAAAATTACATAAACTGTTGAAAGGGTAATTTCATAAGCTTGAAATGACACATTTAACCAGGAAAATCAACAACATGGGCTCGCGCTCCCAAACAATGAGTGGGACGGAAAAAGATTCAAGCAAGAGGCAGCCTTGCTAAGTCAATGTGTATCTTACATTGAACTACTGTCAGTCAGGCCAGGATATCAGATACGCAATTAACATTTCATTTCGTGCATTAACTTACCTGAAAATCAGATATAGGAGAGGAACGCCGATGATGAAGAACTGCATGTCGTTCGCCAGGTACCACGACCAGCCCATGCACTGGGGACGGAAACGGCATTAGATGCGAAATTATTCATTTATCTATTCATTCGACTCAAGACGGGTGGGTAGCCCCTACAACATTTGAAAGTTGATTTCCAAGGGCGCCCACCATACACAGTCGATAATTGAACATTATAAACAATAGATAGCTGAGATAGCAATTATAGGCTTTTTGTATAGAATGTCCAGCATCTGTATGGCTTGAAGTAGTAAAGTTAACTAGAAAGGCCGACATTTGCTTAAGAGCAAATACAGCATATTTCAGCCATACCCCTTCCCACGCAACATTGGACTGTTCCAAATCACCCCTGCGCAAAAATGGAACATTCTCTTAACAGTACATTATCCCCCCAAGTGGACTGGTATTGTGAATTGATTCCAGGTAAAAACAGAGCTTGCTTCTATTTTTCAGAAAATGACAATAATCACACCTTCCATTCAGAAAATTTTCATCATGACTGAAAATTGTTGAATGACTTCATGTAATGTCATTAACAATTTTCAGTACGATAACTAGGTGTAAGTTTAAAAAAGTATAAGCTCCTTGTGATGTGGGTACATTCATTATTGCAGTGAACTTTTTTTTATTCAAGTAGGGCATACGATTTAATAATTATCAAGCAGGTGCAGGTACTGTAGGAGCGTTTGTTTTCTTCAAGCTGTAAAACTGTTAAACTGTTTTACTTTGTATGCAATCAGCCATCGAGCCTATTATTATTTTAGTTTAACAACTTCCTGCCAGACCCGGAAGATACGATTGAACCTTGTTCGAGGATTTATTTTCGTCTGTCTGGTCAGTCTGTTCATACCCTCGAGGCTGGCGCCGAGAGTGTTTTATTGGGCTGAAACTCTGGCAGTTTAAAGTTACTTACAACTTAAATGTTCAAAGTTTATGTCAAACAACAACAGCACTAGGAAATGTGGCCACTATAGACAGGTGGTCACTATAGAGAAAATGCTGATCTATTGACTAGGAGCCATACGTTACACATGATCATTAATCATATAAACATTGCACATTGTTTAGATGTACAATTAAGTTCAAATAATTCTGAACAGAAATATTGATGAGAAAATAATCATTCTCGCCACTGTCTAACTTATAATTACGTATCAAAACTAAACGCAGATTTTCTAACTAACGCACCTTTCGCCGACTTCATCAAAGGACCGCCGGCTATCAATCAAACACGGCTGTTGATTAGACTTAGAGTTTCAAACAGCCATGTGCTGTGTGCCAGTTGACAGCGAACTTCATGCTACGTGATGTTTTACATTGCTTGGACCTTCTTTCCTACAGCGGTGCTTCTACAAAATATTTAGACTGTAACACTGAGTCCCACATGTTTTATAGAATAGAATTTGACGCAGAACAGCGTTTTTTGCTGGGTATTTTTCTTGAAACATGTTCGTGGGAATATCAGCGAGGCGGCAACGTAGGGATATCAGACCGTCAACAAAAGTCGCACGGCGGCTAACGGCGCATCGAAGATACTAGCGCTATAAATAAGCGCTTCAACTAAGGATGGCAACCCGTACAATATTTTTGTATACTGTTGAGCTAAGTAAAGTTTGTTGTTCATGAGGTTTTAGTTGTCTTTGAAGCTTTGACCCGAAATATTTTAAAGTCAAACTGCTGAAGAGAAGTAAGTGACTGCTACGATTATCGTAGATATAGCCCTAAAAAAACTGATAAAAGAAGCCTTCTCAATAGTCTAAAATGCAAGAGCTTCCGGGGGGGCTTCGCCCACCTGGGTCCCCCCCCCCCCCCCCCACAGTGGCCCTGCCCCTGGACCCCGCCAGGGACATTCGGCGGCCCCCGGACCCCTGTCCGACGCTTTGAAAAAATCCTGGCGAGAAGTCTGTGCGGTCTGAGTCTTCAAGTTAACGTATTGTGTGGTCCCGCTTATGAATATCAATTAGCCTTCGCTTTCCTCTTCGCTGATTGGCTGAACCATTAATTGAATTAACTCTTCCTGCCGGCTAGACGCAGGTGCAGATGTCGGCTCTGTGGGGTGAACGTCCGAAAGATCATGGCATGGAGAACGAAAGAAAACCAATTTCCCCTAAAAAAAGTGCTGTAATTAAGCCTTTTACAGTACTTTAAGCCAAAAATTTTACTTGGATCATTTTACCAACTATCTTATGCCTATCTATACCAAATGTTACTCATACCAGGGTACAGGGGTGCAAAATATACCGTTATAAGACCGTCAACAACAGTCGCACGGAGCTAACAGCGCAGCGAAAATACCATCGCTAGCGTTTCAACTTCGGATAACAAGTTATAAGTACTGTTGAACTCAGTAACGTTAAAGTTTGTTTTTAGTTGCCTTTGACGGTTTGACCTGAAATAGTGTTACGCTAAACTCCTGAAGAGAAGTTAAGTGACTGCTGCGATTATCATAGATATGCCCCTAAGAACTGATACAATATAAAGCCTTCTGAATAGTGTAAAATGCGAGAGCCTTAGGCGGGCTTCGCTCCCCCTGGCGGGAACACTGCTATATACGGGATCATGAGGCCCCGCTTATGAATATTAATTAGCCTTTGGCCTCCTCTTCGCTGATTGGCTAGGTCTTTGATTCAATCAACTCTCCGGCTGACGCGCACAGGTGTGGCTCTGTGCGGGGTCACGGAAGGTCACGTCAGGAGGCCAAAAGAAAACAAATTTCCCCTCAGAAAAGTGCCAAAATTAATCATTTAAAGTTGTTTATGTCAAAAATTTGACTTGAATCTTGTTACCAAGTATCTAATGCCTATCTATACCAAATTTCAGGTCATTTAATTGTAATACCAGGGTACATGAGCCAAAAGTGTCATTTTTTGGTCAAAAATTGGCCAAAAATCGCAAAAAATAAGCCTTTTGTTGCACTGTACACCAAAAGTGTTATTGAATTTATATGAAGGTATTATCAAGGCACATCTGTGTCAAATTTCAGCTCATTCGGTTGCAATACCAAGGTACAGGAGCCAAAAGTGTCCTTTTTTGGTCAAAAATTGGTAAAAAAAATCGCAAAAATAAGCATTTTGTTGTACTGTACACCAAAGTGTTATTGAATTTATATGGGGGCATTATCAAGGCACATCTCTGTCAAATTTCAGCTCATTTGGTTGTAATACCAGGGTACAGGGGCCAAAAGTGTCCTTTTTTGGTCAAAAATTGGTCAAAAATCGCAAAAATAAGCATTTTGTTGTACTGTACACCAAAAGTGTTATCGAATTTATATGGGGGCATTATCAAGGCACATCTCTGTCAAATTTCAGCTCATTTGGTTGTAATATTAGGGTACAGGGGCCAAAATATACAGTTTTGGTCTAAAATTGACCAAAAAAATCTCAATAAAATCATTTTAGAGGCAGATATGAAAAAACTGAGAAAAAAGCATCAAGGTATTGGCCCATTCTACCCCTGTGCCAAATTTCAGGTCATTCGGTCCAGGAACGGCGGAGATGAATCACTTTGAAGATTTGACAGGAGAAAGAAGAAAGAAAGAAAGAAACATTACGAATACAATATATTTCACCATACTATGTATGGCTGAAATATAATAAGTATTTATACCCATTGTATATGACCTCTCAAGTCGCCTTATCGTTAATGACACGTGAATTGTTTGTACGTTGTATGGGTTCTATATACATGTACGTTGCCGTGTGACAAGTTTTGTACTGTGATGTTTGTTGATGAGCTACATGTAGTGGCGGGGCTATTAACCACTTAACTACGCACGCTAACTTGACAAGAACCATACCCCTCTCTCCGGATTGACGACGTTGTTGACGTAGAGGAGGTTTTTCCACCAGTCCGCCCCGTGACAGCCAGGGTCTAGAGCCTCGCCTGGCCAGAAGGGGCCGACGAACATGTACGGGTACACGCACAGCCACATCATCAGCACGAACGCGTAGGGCATCGTCAGTCTGGAAGAACATCGAATGTGTTAATGAAATAATTATATATAAAGAAGTTATACAAGGAAAAGGCCTAGTAACCCCTTCTTGTAAGAATGTATACGGTGCTACTGGAACAGCAAGGAAAGATGCTACACTATACATGTGTGGCACTAGCAATTACATGGTGAGCAGCATCAGAGAATTCATCTAATAATGAGGTGATAGTTTTTCATGTAACTTGGAGTAGAACAATGCTACTATCAGACCCTGCTATTCTCGAAAACTATGTTGGGTTGTTTAACGAGCAAAGGTTGACACCTGAGGCCTTCAGACTTAAGGCTTCACGTCTCCTTTAAAGATTGGATGAAAGTCTAAAGTGAAGTCATCACAATCCAGTACAATAACCCGAAACGTTTCAGTGCCTTAGAGCCTTGTTTTTTGGTAAATCTGAAGTGGATGAAAAAAATGATATAAAGCCCTTCATTTACCTCCAGTATCTGTGCACGTACATCATCCAGTACGGGATGGACTGCCCCTTCTCCCTACTCTTCTGCATCTGCTTCAGTAGCAGGTAGGCGGTCAGCAGGCCACTGGAAGGACAGATCACAGATTTTGCAAAAAGGGCTATCGCAAAATCTACGCAGTGCATTTCATCGGAAACATGATTGATGAATTATATAACAAAAGAAATGCAAGGAATTCTGAAATATGGCGTTTTTTCTATATGTTTTCCACATTTGATATTCTATGTCACGAATGACAAGATCGATCTTACAATATGGTCACTGATAGCTAACCTTTCTACGTATCATATTTGACAATTTCAATTTGAGAATGTCATGAATAAGTGGGTCGTAAGCCTTGATAACATTTGTTCTCTCACCTTAGAAAGAAGAAAGAGTCCACCGACACAAAGGCGTTTCCGACAGCTTGAAACGTGAACTGTCCAACAACCTCCAGAGCCAGCGAACCATTATCTGAGGAGAAAACAACGCAATGTACATAGTTGATGTCTTGATGGCATGGTTCATATCATATCATTATTGTCAGCTGCTTTTTCATCGTGCAGTTTTTTTTGTCTTCGAGAAAGTGGATTCGTCTCTCACAAACCCAGTTTCCTGTCCATCATCAACTTTTCCGCATGTTGAAAAAAAACGTAACGTTACCAACACGGACAATAGCTGGGATTTTCAAAGAATGAACCATTCAATTGCAGCTTCCGGAACGTGACGTTTGAGACAGGTGACTACAGTAACGATTCATAGGTGCCAGATAACCTGAACAGAGACGGGGGTTGACACAGGTCATCTGGAACCCACAACCCCTTGATTCAGTCACGCTAGTTCATGTTTATCAATTGAGTAAGCTAAATTTCTTTCTTTTCAAAACTGGGTATTACTGGATATCAGGTGAACGGATATTTTATTTTGCAATTTGATCAGCATATCTCAGCATTTATCGTCCATCGACTTGACGATCCCAAAATACCCTATTTTAAAATACAACGGATTAAGGTGAACAAGCACCTACCGATGACAGGATTGGCGAAGGCGTAGGTGTGCCCCAGGATGACCCAGCTCATACTGAGGAAGCGGATGCCGTGGAGACACTTGATCGCTCCGGGAGCCTGACTGGTGCTGAGGAGCTTCCCGATGTTGGTGTAGAGGGAGAAGCACAGGAGAACACGACAGGACACATCTGAGAGGGAGGTGATTAAATTCAGGCTTCAAAATCGGAAGCATGAATGAATGATTTTATTTGTAAAAAAAAAAAAACGTTCCAGCTGGTTGGCTGAATTACAAATTACTTACATGAGTCAAGCTATACGCATATCTTCACGTACATAGATTAGTAAAATCATCGGGAGTAAAATAACTTAGCTAATGAATTTTAAGTAAAAACAGCATAGATCTACAAGGCACTCAGACAATGTAAAAAAAATGCTAGGCTGATACAAGAGAGGAATATCAAGAGCCTACAGAACAAGATCGTTGGTGTAAAGTGGCTTCCGAAAACACAGCCAGAGTACTAATAGTCTCTAATATAGCTCTAATATTCATTTGCATTGCATAAGAATTCAATATGAATAATGATGATTATCTTTATATAATGTTCCTGCCCACATGGAATAAATGCTATAATTCGATAGTGTGACATGGGATACTAATAGCTAAGTACTATTACATGTAGTGTTACAAGTGAATGTTTGGATAAACAAATAATCTGGAGCTTTGCTATCACTATACCTATACATGTCTCTTAAAGAGTCTCTTTTTACACAACCGTTGCATTATTTCCTCCAACGTTTCTGTGACAGTCTGTCACCTTCCTCTGGCCTGGGTAATGCTGAGAGGTTTACTTTTCACTGCAGGTTAGTTAGGTGTCGCTGCGAAAGCCCCCTTCACACGAGAGCACGAATGAGCCGGAATGCCGTCGGAATGAACATTCTTTTCTATTCCTCGCAATTTCTGGCAATTCGTAGTGTGTTCTAACTGCATTCCAGCTATTTGTGCCCGTTCTTTTGGCTAGCCCGAAAGTTTTTGACATGTTAAAAACTGTCGAGGTGCATTCGAAGTGGAGAAATATCGGATGACATTCATACTGGATTCTAAGTGTGTTCTAACTATTCCTATTGCGCATTCTGTGGCATTCAAACATTATTCTGTGGCATTCAAACATTATTCGAAACGTTCTTATCTCATTCGATGGAGAATCGAAACGGCAAGCCATCTCGAATCCTGCCCGAATGTGACCGAAAGAATATCGGGAATGTAGTCGGAATGTCTAGAATACAATACGAATGCACAGGAATATAAAAGAATTTTCATTCTGACGGCATTCTGGCTCATTCCTTTTCGTGTGAAGGGGATTTAAGGCCCATTTGGAATCCCCACCCGAATGGCCCCGAATGTGGCACGAATTTTGAAAATAATTCATTCCGGCTGGTTCTGCTTGATTTTTGCTGATTCGGTTTCAGTGTGAAGGCCCTATTACAGACGCAGTCCCAAACGTCCCAATTCCAATAAAAAGACATTTGTCATCTTCAAAGACAAATTTGTCAAAGTGACGAGAAGAGGTGAATTTACTTTAAACAAAGGGCGGTACAATTGTTATGCAATATAGTTACAAGTTGTTCCGTAGAATAGACGTTTACAATGTTGATATACATGTCTTTCTTTGTGCATGTCTTACTTTCTTCCTTTGTCGCCACTGCTTCTGTTTGTTTCTGTTCAGTCGAGTTGATGAGGTGTGTCCGCTCGTTCGGCTGCTCGCTGTCTACAGGTTGATGCGATAATCCACCGTTCCTTTCGTCTTTTGGGTCCTTTGACGGTAAACAAGAAAAGCTTTGATAAAGCTGGCCACGCAAGCTAACATATAATATGAAATGGAACATATAAGAGTAAGGATGAAACGTTGACAGAAGATATTTTTATAAGTAAGATGAAAAGAACCATATTGGCACAGTGCCTAATCCTAGCAGAAAGAAAGAGAAGATCATGATAAAGCACAAAAGAAATGGCATCGCAGACGAGCCCAGTAGCCCTGTAGTAGCCTGCATGTCAAGTGCTACCTACCAACGTTATGCAACTCCTGTATTTTGCGCTAAACAGCCGCAGCTCATATCCCCCCCCCCCCTCTCCAGACCAGGAAGCCGGTCAGTCGGGCGCGATGTTTGTCAGATACAGTAAGTCCCCATATGACATGATCATTCATGAAGTGATAATCTACGTCTTTGCTTATAATAAACATATCTTCCACTCTTCTTTCTGTCATGTATGCTACATCCGAAAGACAGATGTGATGAAAAAAAAAAGAAGAATCGAATTTTCAAGTCAAATTAAAAGAAATAGTGTTTCAATTTTTTGTTTTGTTTTACTGAGACACGTCTGTGCAGGTACCCGTGCAATGGCCAAGAATGTTAGTCGTGATTTCTGTATCTAGCCAAATCATACCAAAGACTTTAAAAATGGCACAGCTAATTTCTCCGCTTGTAACTCAGCACGTTAGAAAGAGAATGGTAGTTAACCATTAACACTAACAGTGGACTATCACACTACTGTAGTGAACGCACAAAACCATGGCTACAGAAACAAAGATGGGCGCCGCCCGATGCACCATTTGGTATGGGGAGGACTTTTTTCTGAGCTGTGACGCTGAAGGTAAAGGTCGCAGGGTTGGCAATGTTTCCTCAACCGTTATGGATCTTACACAAGCGAAAACAATAAACATGACCTTTGAAAAAAATCCATGAAAGAAAGCGTTGCCACGTCTTTAGTACGAAGCATTAAGCATTAATGCCTCCAAGCGGCTCAGGTCTAGGTTCTTTGTATCCTTTCTCATGCAAGATCCTTTTTTCTCAGTTGATGTAACATATGTAGTCTGCTGGCAATGTAGGAACCAGACAATCATTGCGAGCAACAGAAAAAACAAGAACGTATGAAGTGTTGCATTTCGGCTAAATAAACTTGTGGTGAGAAGACGGCTGCTTGCGATGGACAACAACGTCTACAGAGAGGCCTGTAACGTCTACGACTCCTGCAACGAGGATGGCTCCAGTGAATACGAGGAGGCCTGCAACGCTTACGATACATGTAACGAGGATGCCTGCAATGACCAGGAGGAGGCCTGTGCGGTCACTCCGTCGAGGAGTTCGGCAGCGTGGAGCGCCCCTGGCCTGAAAAGGGTCACTGGAGCATCAGACTTGCCAGGAGAGTCAGGTAAGGTACCGTGCAGTTTAGGAATATTCTAGAACCAAGGAACATCAGATAAAGGCACGATTTACCGAATACCTGCAGGCCACAGAGACGATACCAAGTTCTTTTCGTGAAAAACGAAATAAAAAGATTTTCAACCACATACCTAGTTGTACCACGATTAGAAATATTACAAGAGTATCCAAGAGATTCAGATCATGAATTTATGCATTGACCATTTGTTTCTAATATTTCTAATAATAACAGAAATGATATGCAAAACTGAACACTGTAAATGACAAATAAAAATCTATACGTCCAACAGGTTTGCCCAGTTCTCAGACTAACGACAACCGTAACGCTGCCGACACTGGACGCGCCTCAGCTGGGACCTGGGGGTACATCCCAGGGGTCGGTATGAGGGGCCCTGGTGACCCAGGGGCCGGAATTGGGAGCCCTGGTCAGTCCCGAGTCTGGACCTGCGCCGTGATGAAGGCCGTTACTGCGGTGGCCTTCGTTCTCATCTTCTGTCTGCTGGGCACTGTTATCTTTCTGGGTGGGTGCGCAGTTTTTATGGAAAATTGCTAGTACGAATTTCAACATGTTTTAGTGTTGCAAAAATGTGCAATAAAGTTATCATCCATGAATTACGTTTTATTAAGGTTAGACATTCACGTGAACAATTTTTAAAGGCAATTCAATATCTTCCACTTCAAATCGGAGAATTATTTTTCGCGTTGATTTTTATAATACTAACACAGATTATGGATGTCACCCGAAACGTACGGAAGTAATTTTTTGTTTGGTTGTAGAGATTGAATTGTCTTCAAATAAAGTTCTTCATCTATTCATTTATTCATTCTTTCATTAATACAGCCGACGAAATGTCGGATCTAAAACTGGCAGTCAGCAAGCTAGATAAGAAAACGGAGAAAGCTTTGCACTATGATGCGGCCAGCGTGGTACAGCAGGGCGACTCTGAAATGGAAAAAGGGAGGAAGACACTACATCGCCAGAGGAAGCTTGAAAAAATCATGACAAATCTACAAGACAAACCGAAAGAAGAGTACGCTTCGAAGAACCTAATAGGTAAGAACAAACCGTTTGTAATATATTTTGTTAGACCCGTCTCCGCTACTTAAAGTGTGCCCTAGTGGCACACATGACTTTTCAAAAAAATAACAAAAAATTCAAATTAACACCTGAAATATATGATTCACCTTTTCATGTCTACATACGATACGGATGGAACCACATTGTTAAAGACAATATTGGTGCTGTATTTTTCAGTGACCTGCCCTGACGGTTACAAGAAATATCGCGAAGTCTGCTACAAAGCCTTCGATACGGGGAGGAATTTCTCCGAAGCGGCCGAGACCTGCCAGGCCGACGGAGGCACCCTTGCCATGCCCCGAGACGACGGCATCGACGCCTTCCTGGTCTCCCTGAAGAACGCGGTAGACCCGCATTACTTCTTCTGGTTCGGCTTACACGACAGACGACAAGAAGGCAAGTGGGAGTGGATAGACGGCACCGCCCTGGGGACCGAATACAGCTGGTGGGTTGACAGGGTGTCCATCTACGATCCAGAACGTCGGGACTGCGCCTTGTACAGGGCGGATGACTGGCTCCCATGGATTTGTGACTGGGCTTTTCTCTTCATCTGCCAAGTCATGCCGTCAGGTTAGCACCATTTCACAAGCTCATGCATTTGTTTCAGGAATAAAGAAATCGTGCTGATCGCTGAATGTTGTGAATTCTTTCCGTGGTGTGACAAAATCCTAGCGAGGAATTTCGAAAACCTGTTCAAGACGATACAGCTTAGGTCAGTCTCATGGGGATTTCGTCATTGTGGACATTCGGTAGTCCATAACAATTTGTTACGTCACAACTATTTTCAGTGTTGATTGGGTACCTGAGTTGACAGCTAAACCATGCAAACGTAAACAAATGCAAAGTTTTAGGAAAGCAATTGCTTTAAACATTATCAATTTCTACATGTATGGTAAAATCATCACATTAGTACTCGTATAAAGAATCGAGACATTGTGTAGCATCCAAAAAGTAAAAAAAAAAAGCTGACAACAGTGAATCTTTTATAACCCTGAGATTTACTTATTTAAACTCATTGAATTCATACTTCTTTCAGCAGTTCCAGGCTAGCAACCGCATGCTCAACTATGCAAAGGGACACCGACTTCAGTCGTGTAACTGGTGTTCTGACATCTGGATGTGAAGATGATTTAGATGTTTTTAAGTTATGTAGAGACAGTAAACGTCGATTATATGTTGCGCCAGGTTTACTTAGAGAACAATACACCGGCGTGTGTCTGCTTATCTACTTATGCTATAGTCTCATTTCGAAAAATGGGCCACTCCGGGTCAATTTCTGGTAGTTTCCAAACAAAAAGAAAATTTGACCATACTGAAAATCGTACAAAGCAGCTCTGCAAAGAAAGGGGCTGTTTTCTGCACTTTCGGGCGTGACCACTACGTTGCCCTGTGGTACACCCTGCGGCTCGCTGGCTATTTTGGGGCACGGTAGGGCTTCTGGATCTTTTTAAAGGCTGGGGTTGAAATATACCCGGAAACCAAACAATTAGACACCGTGATCTACTCGTGAAAACACCAAGAGTTACCCCCGTGCCGTACCGTATAAGTTGGCAAAAGTTAGCAGGAGAATATTTTCTAGCAGTCGGAGAATACAAAATGCCGCATATAGTAGTATGATATTCAAATATTTTTTATGTTAGGAAAGTGGTCATGAGCTGTGATAATGGAAATTTCTTTTTTTATATCTTGTATGCTTTCGTCATATTCAAATATGACTGATTCTTTAAACAGTACGTGTACGCACTTGTTTGTCGCTGTAATCGCCAAATGCAATCAAGATACATTAATATTTTCAAACTGACTCAATTGTATCTTTGGCGATACCCCCTGAATATGCAACGAAATATAGAAGCCACATATTCACATGTGGTCAATTAATGCATCAAGCTTAGCCTTTTATGTTGTGGGATGATGTTTTAATACGTTCCTGATTATAGAAATTTTAGGCATAAGTAAAATGAATACATTGAAACAGTCATTCACTGAGAAGAGCATACTTAGTCAGAAATGTCAATATGCACCAGAGGGTAGCATTTGTGAGCAAGTGCTGGGTATTACCTATATTATAATAGCTATTCCTCACATTTGGTGCGGAAAGGAATTTAACCTCTAACTTTTTGTCTGAGCTGTGAAGCAGGAGGCATAGAGCGCAGGGTCAGCAATGTTTCCTAGATCCTCCACCGTTATGGATCTTAGGCTAACGTCACAATTCCACAAAGGGGCCCGGCCTGGCAGTTTTGGGGAAGGAAAGGTACGATATAAAAGACAACAAACACGCAAAAATGACCAAAACTAATTCAACATCATGCCTTGTGCATATTCATTGTCATAAACTTTAATTTTCAGTGTCCGCTAACAGCCCGACCGGGCCCCGGTTTGGAAATGTGACGTAGGCCTTACACAAACGCAAATAATAAACATGACCTTTGGACAAAATACACGAAAGACAGTGTTGTGAACTTGATTGGTCTGCGTGTGCCGTCGGCTACACTTACCACGTCTTCGGTACGAATAGGTGTGTGTGTGACCAAATCTTAAATGTACGAATGGGGGATTTAAAATCAAAATTTCTAAGTCAAGTTCAAAAATACTCTCAGCTTTGGAGACACATCTGGTCAAGTATCAGTGCAATGACCAAGTGGGTAAAGTTTTCGCCTTCCAATTGGTAGATCATGAGTTCTGCATCTAGACGCGTCACACAAAAGACTTTAAAAATGATATATGCTACTTTCTCTGCTTAGCACTTTTCTCTACTTTCTCTGAACACACACACACCACTATCAGCAAACTAGCCCCCCGCTGTAGAGATTCTGCAAAGCTGAGTGGCCTAGGGGTTCAGAAATGGAGATGGGCGCTACCCGGTGCACCATTTGCCCACCGTGATGGATATTACACAAACAAAACCAATAAACATGACCTTTGAAAAAAACATGTACGACGGTGTTGTGAACTTGATTGGTCTGCGTATGACGTCAATGACACGTGCCACGTCTTGGGCAAGAAGGTGAGGGAAGTTGAATGAAACATTAAAGCCTTTGAGCGGCTGCCTTCTAGGCTCTTTGCTTCTTTCCTCGTGCAAAGACGAGTGTTTTTACCTGATTAAATTCATGTAATCTTCTGAGAACGTAAGAACCAGACAATCATTGTGGGCGTAAGACATAACAGAGAAAAACAAGTTTTGAACGTTTAAAAGCTTACGTTTCGGGTAAACAAGCTAGTTGTGGAAACACCGCTGCTTGCGATGGACAACAACGTCTACAAAGAGGCCTGCAAAGTGAATGTTTCCGATGTCTACAAGAAGGCCTGTAATGTCTACGACTCCTGCAACGAGGATGCCTGCAATGAATATGAGGAGGCTTGCAACGTTTACGAAACCTGCAATAATCAGGGGGAGGAGGCCCGCACGGTCTCTCCGTCCAGGATTTCGGCAGAGAGGAGGGCCCCTGGCCAGAACCACCCCGCTGCTGGACCATCAGACGTATCAGGAGAGCTAGGTGAGGTACCGAACAGTTCGGAATTTGTAAGAACAGAAACTTTGAATGAGAATTTAAACCACGATTTCCTTGTAGGCGAATTTAACCTTATTCAGACGGGATGGTGGGTTGTGTGGGGAGGGGGCGCCAACTTTCATGTCGCATAACGCTAAGACGGCTTATGCTAGAGACACAAAATTTGGTAAGTTTTCCTTAAAGATTGTGAGCAACAATTTCACGAAGTTTGAAACATTTTCATTTTTTTCGTGCTGCCACGGTAACCATTTATTGACAGGCAGTTTGGACAAAAAGCGCTAATTTCGGTTCTAACAAATTACCTTTATATTTTTGTAATATTTCTTAACGCAGTAGAAATTACGCAAAAATGGACACTGGATATGATATATTAATTTTTTTCGTCCAGTAGGCTCGCCCAGTTCTCAGACTAACGACAAACGTCAAGCCAACGACCCGGGACCTGCCTCAGCTGGGACAGCAGGGTACATCCCAGGGGTCGGTATGGGGAACCCTGGTGACCCAGGGGTCGGTATGGGGGGCCCTGGTCAGGCCCGAGTCTGCACCAGCGCCATTGTAAAGACTATCGCGGTGGTGACCTTTGTTCTCATCTACTGTCTGCTGGGCACTGTTATCTTTCTGGGTGGGTTCGAATTTCAACATGTTTTGCTGTGGCCAAAAAATGTGCAATAAAGGTATCCATATAGAATACAACACGGTGTATTCCGTATCACCCGAGGCTTCAGCCCGACCGCGGGTCGGATCGCCCGACGGCCGAAGGCCGAGGGAGGGCTGAGACCGAGGGTGATGCGGTATACACCGCGTTGTATTTCATTTATGTCATACCCACCTGAGAAAACCCATGTTTTCGAAATGCGCCAGAAGTTGAACAGATTTGATGCCCTCGAACAAAAAGTGTTGCAACAGCTATGTTCCAACGTTCGAATCAGGTATTCGAATTGCCAACCGTGCCGTATTCGGCCCGCTTGAAACAGTTCGATTTATTGGAATGGAGCCTGTGTGATACGCCTTTCGAACCGGTCTGATACGGAAGTTACGGCCCGGTCCGGAACACCCGTATCGAACGTTTTCGCGTCACAGGTATGACATAAATACGTTTATGAAGGTTCGATATTCAATCTCTTCAAATGGATGAGAGTCGGAGATTTACTTCCGGACGTTTCGAGTGGCACCCATCACTCTTCTTCACATGTTCATTAACCTTTTTTTTCAGTTAGATGTATTTGTATTGAATTGTTCTGCTAGTTCATTAAAAAAAAACTCCGAAGAAGAGTGATGAATGTCACTCTAAACTTCTGGAAGTAAATCCCCGATTTCTATGCAGTTGAAGAGATTGAATGTCGAACCTTCATAAACGTATGGATTCCTTTATTGCACATTTTTGTCTCACCACAACATGTTCAAAACATGTTATTCTCGGATTTTATTCCAGTTGTAGGGATTGAGTTCAGTTCAATTAGAGATTGTAGAGATTAAATTGCATTCAAATAAAGTTCTTTATTTATTTATCTAATGATATTCTTTATTACATTATTACAGCTTTGGAAGTGACGGATCTAAAACTGGCAGTCAGCAAGCTAGATTGGAATGACAGCGAGTTGACAGCTTTGCGCGATGCTGTGTCTAGCTGGGCACCGCTGGACGACTCTGAGCTGGGGAAAGAGGAAAAAAACCCAAAACGCCCGAAGCTGGATGACAATATGATGAATATACAAGACAAACCGGAGGAAGAGTACGCTCCGACACACCTAGGAGGTAGGAATATGTTTGTGCTATATTTTCCTATACCCATCTCCACTACTTATAGAGTGCTCTAGCGGCCCGATAGAGTACACATGACTTCCCAAAAGCGAATAAAAAACTTAAATTAACACCTAAAATACATAATTCACCTTTTCATGTCTTCGAAATGATACGGGTGGTGTCATATTGTTGACGATCATTTTGATACCCTGTTTTTCAGCTGCCTGCCTTGACGGTTACAAGAAGTATGGCGAAGTCTGCTACAAGGCCTTCGAGACCGAGAAGAATTTCTCCGAAGCGGCCGACACCTGCCAGGCTGACGGAGGCACCCTCGCCATGCCCCGAGACGACGGCATCGACGCCTTCCTCGTCTCCCTGAAGAACGCGGCAGACCCGAATCGCTACTTCTGGTTCGGCTTACATGACGAGGGACAAGAGGGCAAGTGGGAGTGGATTGACGGCTCCGACCTGGGGACCGGCTACAGCAGGTGGGATGACGGTGTGTCCGTCAACAATCAGGGAAATAAGGACTGCGCCGTGTACTGGAACAACGGGGTGGAGGAGTGGGTTGCCTGGTACTGTGAATGGAAGAATCTCTTCATCTGCCAAGTCCTACCGTCAGGTAAGTACCATTTTACAAGCGGATCAATGTATTTGTTTCAGGAATAGAGAAGACATGCTGAATTTTGTAAATATTCTGCATGGTGTTAACCTTATCTCGACCAGACTTTTGGGGCCTCTCTGAGACAACTTGAACGTTGACTAATTAGGCATCTTATCAATATCTAAGTCTGCCAAGTATTCGATTGCAAATGACGACGGCACTGACGCCAATATGACGTCAGAAAATGTCCACCATCTTTGATTAGCAGGCTTGAATTTTGTAAAACACGTTTGTTTTCTACATATCAGTCCCAAATCCGATGTAAGTGGACTAAAAACGTTCATATGAAAAGTAAACGATGTTGACAAAATTTTCGAGAAAAAAACATGGTCCGAAATCTAGAATTTTTACCAATGACAAGTTCGTTGTATAGTAAACTCATACCAAGTATAGTACGGGTAAATTAAAACTAAACATTATGTTACATCAACAACAACAACAAAAATGAGCGGACAGCAATGATTTTTTTGCTGATGACACGTATATATATATGGCCTGCTTTGGTCAATGACACTTAGGTCTACAAATTCAACCACATCGAATTCATATTTCTTTCAGCTGCTACTGACAAGTAACCGTGTGCTCAAGTATGGAGAAAGGCACTGACTGCAGTCCTGTAACTGGTGTTCTGACACCTGGATGTGAAGATGACTTAGATGAATACGAATTACATGTATCACATGTAGAGACAGTCAAAGTCTATTTGATGTTGAGCCAGGTTGACTTAGAAAACAATGTACGTCAATAACTAATGCTAGTAGTCCCATTTAGAAACATGGGCTCCTCTGGGTTGTCCACGACCTCTTTTTCTGCACTTTTTGGGCTTGTACCCTACGCGGCCTCATCGGACAGCCTGTGGCTATCGGGCTATTTTATGGCATGGTCGGGCCCAAATAAATAGACGCCTTGACCTATAGCTATGCCAAAGATGACCGATGCATTTAACAGTACAAGTACACATGTATTTGTCTATATGTGCGTATCGAGACGGATACGAAACATAGAGAAGCCACATAGATGGTGACCAATGTCAAATGTAGTCAATATACAGTTCAAAGTGACTCAATTTGATGATACCCTCTGAATATGACATGAAACACAGAAGCCACATAAAAGATGGCATATTTACATGTAGTAGTCAAGCTAAGCCTTCTGTGTTGGAGGATAATATTTTCAATAATTTATCGTAATCGCAGACACAAGTAAAATGAATATATTGAAACAGTCATTCACCGAAAAGAGCATACTTAGTGAGAAATGTCAATATGCACCAGGGGGTAGCATTCGTGAGCAAATGCTGGATATCCCCTATTCCCCACTTTGGCGTGGAGAGCACTTTAAACTTTAACTTTTTTTCTTAGCTGTAATGCAATAGACATAGAGCACAGTGTTAGCAATTTTGTCTCCACTGTTATGGATCTTACACAAGGAAAAACAATAAGCATGACCTTTGGAGAAAATACACGGAAGACAGTGTTGTGAACTTAATTAGTCTGCGTGTGACGTCAGTGACACTTGGTACGAATGTCATGTCTTTGGTAGGAATGAGGTGTGACTAAATCTTAGAATTCGAATTAAAGTTCCTAAGTCAAATTCAGAAATACTCTCTCATTTTTATTTTTTTTTTTCTGTTTTGAGGACACATCTGATCAAGTACCGGTACAATGACCAAATAGGGAGAGTTTTCGCCTTCCAGTCGGTAGGTCTTGGGTTCTTTATTTAGCCGAGTCACGCTAAAGACTTTAAAATGATACATGCTACTTTCTCTGCTTAGCACTCAGCATTTGGAAAGAGTATAGAAGTTGAACACACACCACTTCCAGCGGACTATCCCGTGCTAAAGTGATCGCACAAAGCTTTGTGGCCGCGAGCTACAGGAACGTAGATATGGGTTGTGCCCAAAACACTATTTTGTGTGGGAAGGACTGTGATTTTCTTCTAAGCTGTGAAGCTGTGGGCAAAGCAATGTTTCTCCTACGTTATGGACCTCACTCAAGCAAAAATAATAAACATGACCTTTGGACAAAATCCATCAAAGACAGTGTTCTGAACCTGATTAGTCTGGGCGTCTTTGCTACAAAAGGAGGGGGTAGGGGAGCTTGTATTAAGCATTAATGCCTCCAAGCAGCTACCGTCTAGGTTCTTT
The DNA here is from genome assembly GCA_019207045.1 of Branchiostoma floridae x Branchiostoma belcheri. NCBI lineage: Eukaryota > Metazoa > Chordata > Leptocardii > Amphioxiformes > Branchiostomatidae > Branchiostoma > Branchiostoma floridae x Branchiostoma belcheri. Next base: position 4,259,717 of record CM033030.1, read on the forward strand.
GTATCTTTTCTCATTCAACGATCCTTTTTTCTGAGTTGATGTAAGTCATGTAGTCTTTCGGCAACGTAGGAACCAGACAATCATTGCGAGCAACAGAAAAAAACAAGAACGTATGAAGTGTTGCATTTCGGCTAAATAAACTTGTGGTGAGAACACCGCTGCTTGCGATGGACAACAACGTCTACAGAGAGGCCTGCAATGTCTACGACTCCTGTAATGAAGATGGCTCAAATGAATACGAGGAGGCCTGCAACGTTTACGACACCTGCAACGAGGATGCTTGCAATGACCAGGAGGAGGCCGGCGTGGGCTCCCCGTCGAGGACACCAAGGAGGGTCACTGGCCTGAACTCCACATCAGACGTACCTGGAGAGCCAGGTAAGGTACCGTGCAGTTTAAGGTCCCCTCTCACTTGACGTGGGGCACGCTTGCGGCATTGCTGCGTTCGTTCACTGCGGCACTGTTGTGTTAATTTCGCCGATTTTGTCTTGCACTCACACTGACGTGCGGCACTGTTGCGTTTCTAAACTAAATGAACATGTTATGGCAATTGCAGCGTTGTCAATTTATGAAAAATCACTGTAAAATGATGAGAATGCCCCAAAATGAGATTTATAATGAAAAGATTTCCCTTATGATAATGAATTATATGATACATATGCTATTACTTGTAAATCTGTATACGCTAGAGAGAAGTACTTAGAACTAGTTGATTTCGAGCTGCGCTCCGCAATAAGCAAAGTCAGAATTAGCGCTCATCCTCTAGAAGTGGAAAGAGGGAGATACAAGAGATTACCAGTGTGTGAAAGGATTTGTAAATATTGTACATCTAAAGCAGTGGGAGACGAAACACATTTCATTTCCAAATGTTCATTCAACGAAACCGAAAGAATCACCCTGTTTAGAGAAGTCACAAAGACTTATCCCAACTTCCCCACATTGACAGACAAACAGAAGGCCACTTTTCTCTTGAAATCGCAGAACCCACAAATTTTAGAAAATGTGGGGCTTTTCGTCTCCCTCTGCTTCCAAAAAAAGAAGTCAAACCCAACCTGCTTAGAAATAGCCAACACTAGTATTAGATTAGAACATTGTTTATGACTGTCCATTGTCACTATGTGTATACCATGTACTTGCAATTAGCCCTCGGGCACGAACTTGCAAATAAACTTCTCTATCGTTATAAATAACCTTGAAAGACTTTTACTGTAAAGGAAATGACCCAAATGAACGGACACGAACCATATACCAGATTTGACTCGATGTGTATGTTTTGCACCATGTAACGTTATGTGTAATTATGTAGGTTTATATGTTTATTCACCAATTTTGCTAATTTTTGAAATGAAAATGCTTGATATTTCGTCCCTTTTTTGTATGACGCGGAGTATTTTCATTGTCGGTGGATGTCTTGCCAGCCTATTGATGTCTAAGTCTACCATATAATTTTGTAAAAAGTGAGAAAAATATGGCCCATGGGTCCGAATGACTGCAATTTTGTATTTCATCGGCGGCAGGCTACCAGCAACGATTAGCTTGTAACGTTATAACGCAAACTCAAAAGCAAACGTTATCATCCAACATAAATAATTTCTTTTCGAATGTTGTACTTGTATCTTTTTCTCTACATCCGTAGGTTAATCGATAAACCAGTTACTTATTTTTTGTTTTCAAGTATAAGATAATGACCTACTTCCCATTAAATAAATCAAAAGATGTATTTTTGAGTACGGATACAAGGTAAGTTTTGTGGAATTCGCAGTATTTTTACTGGCTCGAAAACCGCTGTAAAATTATTAGCAATGCATCTAAAATAGTTTTTCGGTGATAAAAGGATGTTGACTTTTGATTCTTGGTTTAAAATAGGCAAAATATATCCTTGATACTGTTTGGGGCATGGTGACGGCACTGTGGGGTCATTCTTGGGGCACTGTTGGGGCACCGTTGGGGCACTGTTGGGGCATCTTGCCACTTGCGTTATTTTTTAACTTTTTAAAAAACGTCGCGCTCGCAACCGGCACTTCTAGGTTTGCTTGCGGCACCTCTAGGTTTCGTGGGGGCACCTCTAGGTTCCGTGGGGGTACATCTGCGTTTTCGAACGCAGCAATGCCGCAAGCGTGCCCCACGTCAAGTGAGAGGGGACCTTAAGGTATATGCCAGAAGCAAATAACAGTAAGTAAAGGCATGATTTACCCGCAGGCCACAGTGACGGTTAGAAATATATCCCAGATACTCACAGATCATGAATTTACGTATTGACTTTTTTTTCATTTTTGCAATATTTCTTTGCGCCACAGAAATTATGATACGCAAAACTGAACACTAAAAATGACAAATAAAAATCTATTCGTCCTGCAGACCTGTCCAGTTCTCAGACTAACGACAACTGTGAGGCCAACGACCCGAGACCTGCCTCAGCTGGGACCGCAGGGTACATCCCAGGGGTCGGTATGAGGGGCCCTGGTGACCCATGGGTCGGTATGGGGAACCCTGGTCAGTCCCGAGTCTGCACCATCGCTGTGCTGAAGGCGGCCGTAGTGGTGATCTTCGTTCTCATCTTCTGTCTGATGGGCACTGTTATCTTTCTGGGTGGGTGCGCAGTTTTTATGGAAAATTGCCAGTAGGAATTTCAACATGTTTTGGTGTGGCAAAAATGTGCAATAAAGTTATCATCCATAAATTACGTTTATAAAGGGGCTGGAATGTTTATGAAGGTTAGAACAATATTCAAAGGTAATTCTATATCTTGAACTGGATGGAAATCGAAGAATTGTTTTCCACGTTCATTCTAATAATACTGACGGAGATTATGGATGCCACCCGAAAAGTATGTAAAGTTCTTTATCTATTTATTCTTTCATTGATACAGCTGTGGTTATGTCGGATCTTAAACTGACAGTCGGCCAGCTAGATAGGAAAACTGAGACAGCTTTGCACGATGTTGCAGCCATCGTGGCAAAGCTGGGAGACTCTGAGCTCGGGAAAGAGGAGAAGACACTGCAATGCCATACGAACCTGGAGAACAACACGACGGATTTACACGGCAAACCGGATGAAGAGTACGTTCCGACCCACCTGCGAGGTAAGAACAAGACGTTCATGTTCCTAGACCCGTCTCCGCAACCTTAAGGATGCTCCAGTGATCTGTTACTAAAGTGTTAGAGCACACACTTTCCCCAAACCAATGAAAAACTCAAATCAACGCCCAAAATACATAATTCACCTTTCCATATCTTCCATACGATACGGATAGTGCCATATTGCTGAAGACCATATTGGTGCTCTATTTTTCAGCGACCTGCCCAGACGGTTACAAGAAGTATCGCGAAGTCTGCTACAAAGCCTTCAACAACGCGAAGAATTTCTCCGAAGCGGCCGACACCTGCCGATCCGACGGAGGCACCCTCGCCATGCCCCGAGACGCCGAGATCGACGCCTTCCTGGTCTCCCTGAAGAACGCGGTAGACCCAAATCGCTTATTCTGGTTCGGCTTACGTTATAGGCGACAAGAAGGCAAGTGGGAGTGGATAGACGGCACCAGCCTGGGGACCAACTACAGCAGATGGTCTGACGGTGTGTCCATCTACAATCCAGAACGTCGGCACCGCACTTGCACCTTATACAGGGTGAGGAAGTGGCTCCCCTTGCACTGTGACGTTGCGTTCTTCTTCATCTGCCAAGTCCTGCCGCCAGGTTAGTACCATTTAACAAGCCAGTGCATTTGTTTCAGGAATGAAGAAAACATGCTGAATGTTGTGAATTATTTGCATGGTGTTAAGATTTCCCTACCAAGGGTGACAAAATGTCGGCGAGGAATTTTGAACACTCGTACGTAATCGAGTCAATCCTTCTGAACCTTTGGTAATCCGTAAAATTCGTAAAAGTCCCAACTATCTTTAGTGTTGGATGGGCAACTGAGTTCTCAGCTATGACATGTATATGCAACCAAATGCCCCTCATTTTCGCAAAGTTTTGCAAATCATTGACACATTGTCAATATCTATTTCGTATTGAATACTTTTTATTTATTTATTTACATGTATTGAATAATACATGTAGTTCTTGAGAAGTTCGCTGTATGGTAAAATCAGCCCACGTTTAGCAAGAGTAAATCAAAATAAAACATTTTATCACATGAAAAAACAAATAAGCAGACAGCAATGTTTTTGTTTTTTATAAACCTTA